>OY728134.1:786302314-788802314 GCA_963277665.1 Viscum album | reverse complement strand
CGAGGATAGTTTCTGGGTTAGAGTTTTTGAGAATTAGTCCATAAATCATACATCACAGAGCCATAAAATAAATTTTGGAAGCATCTAATTTTTATCCATTTTTCGATCATATAAACCATTTAAAAAATAACACATATTCTCTGTTATGAATAAACATCACAAATATCAATATGAATACATGTAATCACTTAATCATCTTTTAAGTCATGTGAATAAACATTTAAAAACATGGGATCATAATAAAAAGATCAGGAAGGGATGTAAACAAAAGGAAACTGTTAGTACAGTATTAACATTAAATAACATATGAAATCATTAACACAAATAATTAATTTTCACCTGAATATTTAAGGATTAGTATCCTCTGATAATAATCTCATTTCATACCTTTTTTCTAATAAAATGATTATTATAAAACCAATATAAATCATATAAAATACATAAATTTGCACTGAAACATCATTATACTTGTCACCCATTTAAATGGAAAGAACATATGATTGAATTCCACACATGTCACTCTTATAATTGAATATCCATAAGACAAACTTCCATACCCTTTGCATAGGAGGCCTATCACGGATCCACCTTTTGCTGGATAATCATAGAACCAACTATAATGGGTTTATTGAAGAACCACCTATCAAATTTACATGTATAATTATATAATCATATCACATAAAATATTTCAATTTTCATCATTTCAGTCATTAAATTTAATTTCCAATCACAATATAACGTTTCAATATTTCTAAATAAAAAATCATTTTAAAAAAACTATTTCCAAATAAGAAATAACTAAAAAGGAAAAATAAATTTTATAATTTATTAAAACATGAAATAATTAAAAATAATACTAAAAAATAATATAATTCTCATGGATATGGAAAAGTCAATGTTGTTTTTTGTGTTAAGAATACAGCATTTCATTTTGTCATTTTATCAAAACATTCCATATAAAAATGTAAAAAAGATTAATTTTAAAAAATATTTAAAATTATATTAAAATTCAAAGTCAAATTCCATTTCAAGTAATTTTTTATCTAAATAAATAATTTTGGTAAATAATATCAATAATATTTGATGTGAGAATAGGATTACATCATTAAATGTAAAATGTGTCACATACCACTTTGAACATTAAAATCATAATTCAAATGAAATAAATAAATTTAATAAAACATTAAATGAACTGATAATTGAAAAAATAAGCATATAGAAAGTAATTGTGGTTTTATATACACCTTATAAATGATTACTGGTGCACATCATACAGAAATTCCTCTGTGAATGGAGATTGAGATGAAATCTATTACATTTAGTCCGGCTCATCTTGTGTGTCTTTAACGTCCTGAATAATAAAATTATATTAATGATATACATACTATAAAAATTTTATTGATTATAATTAATTTCATTTCACATATTAAAAGGTTGTATTCAACAAAATAAACATTTATGTTTACATTGTTTGTTTTGTACATATCTGGTTTATTTGTAAAAATGACCTTGTTAGGTTAAATATGGTCTATGTGTTTATTATCTGAGAGCATCCATATGAATAATCATGACATAATTATCATATTAATAAATAAATTAACATTTTTAGACCAATCATGAATGATAGTAATGAAAAATGAACCAACGTTACATTCATGGAGACGGTAGCATGTACGTATGCATGAGTGACCTTTTTATTTTTCAATGATCATTATGGAAAGATTGTAAGAAACAATTTATAATTCCAAAAATATTATTTGATCATGTATTCTAATTTATTTAGTTATATATACATATATATATAATTATTTTGATATAAAAGCAATCACATCATATTGGGGAGGCGGTAGTCCACGTGACCTCGAATGTCTCTATCACTTTTTGTGTGAGGGGAATGTGTTAAAAATGATGAATGATAATTAAAAATCATTAATTATGTCATTATTATCAAATATTTCTTTATGTATTGTAACATATTTTTTTTGTTAAAACCATCATTAATAAATTTCACTTGGTGTTTGAGCATATTGGATTACTTTGGGGAGGTGGTAGTCCACACCTCCACAAATAATGTTATTGTATTTACAAAAAATGAAGACTATAAAGATACGAACAATAAAATAATGATAGATGAATTAGTACATAATAAATATTATGTATAACATCTATAAACATAGTTTCTATCATAATTACCAAAAATTATTGGTTTAATGGAAAAATGACCAACATCGTTTCATGAGGCGATAATTCACTTTTCTCATAAATGGTAAGTTCATTACCAATTAGAAGGTATTGTGTGTGTGTTTAGGTTGAACCCTTAAAAAACAACATAGTATAATTTGTATGTTTTTTTGTTATAGGATCTTGTAATGTTAAAATTTTATGAGTTTGATAATTAATATAAAAGAATGTAATTTGATGAAAAATGTAACCTCTTATTTGGGTAACTCCAGCTGATTTGCTCAAAAGGGATTCCTGGGATGGATTTATACCAAAGGTGGGGCTTCTATTTTGAGGGACGAGATTTTTGGAGACTATTTGGTAAATTTAATGGCATAAATTATGTGGTTTAATAGGTTTTAGGAAGTGGAAGATGATGTATCCCTTTAAAGGGAAGGGAAAGGGAATCATTTGGCATTTACTAAAACAAGTCACGTGTACACATGTTCTTACACACAAAATAGTCATTAAAACCCCAAAAACAATTCACTAATTGATGGTTTATGAACTATATATGTCTATAAAATGGGTTTTAAAGTAATTTATAACTCATTCCGGCCCTTCATTTATGGTTTACTCCCATATTAGGCTTAATTTTAACTTAATCACTCTAATTAATTTTAATAATATTCACTAATATTTTTTTATCAATAATTATTTTAATCATATTGGACTGTAAATATTTTACTGATTATAAACATGGATGTCTATTTTTTAAAATTCAGTTCGGATATGAGGAAAAATTATGTTTAATGCTAATGTCACAGATGAGATTTGAAAACGGGTTTTTATGGTGAGAATGTTCAAAAGATAATTAGGATTTTATATCTAAATTAAACAAAAAAATGGTTCTAATTTCAAACATTGGATTAATATATATAATCTAACTTTTATTACATTGAATCTAAATTAAAATATATTTTAACTAAATAAATACAGTTGACAAAAAATCTATTTTGAATTAATAATTTTTAAATTTTATTATTCATCCAAAAAATGAGGATCTCAGAAATGTCCCAAAATTGACCCTATGATAATTTAGACATAATATATTATAAAATAAAGTTTATTTTGAAATATAAAACCTATTAAAGTGAAAAAATTTAATTTCAAATCTGGTTTTTCATTTAATGCCGATAAAAGTTCTTTTTATAAATATTGATATTTTTATGCTTTGAATATGATTTTATTATTATTTATAAGAATATGAATTTTTTCGGATAAATATACTATCATTTAATTTTCATGATCAGACATAATAAAGTTTGTCAAATTTATTCATACTCATACTAAGTATTGTCCATAACTACCTCATATAATAATAACATTATCATGAGTCTATTTTTTGGTATAACTCAGTATTGCATGAAATGTATGTGTACAATGTAACTCATGGCTGAGTTTTGGGTTTGATATCAGAAAAAATTTTCCTTATAAGGTAAAATTAATTTTTAATTCGTATATATTAATCAATATTAAATTTTGTGTTCTATAATTAGATAGGATGTTACAACCTTACCCATTTTGGTAATTGAATACTCGCACTTTTATTCATTTATCAAATAAGTGGTATATTTTTATATAATAGCATTTTTAGGTTCCCTTGTGGCCTCTTCAACAATATAATTTTTCAATAAAACCATAAAACTTTGAATTACATTATTCTGCAATAGTTTCTCTATGTTTTCATGAATCTGAACTAGTTGTTCTTCGCAAAAGAGATTATTATCCAGCTGAACTATATCATGGTAGGAAACATGGGATGAGTCTGGTACATACTTCCATAACATTGAAACATTAAATGCACTGTGTACCTCAGATAAAAACAATGGTATGTCCACATTGTATACAATTGTTCCAACATTCTCTTGGATTTCAAACGGTCCAATGAATTATGGAATCCTCTACCCGTTCTTACCAAAATGGATCACAATATTCTAGGGAGTCTTTTAAAAAAACATGATAACCATCCTTGAAAAAAATATATTTTCAATGATTATATACAAGAATCATATATTTTTCTTATATATCCACATGTTTCAGCTAATCAAATGATCATTATTTGTTGTTTGCTCTACAAAATTTTCTCGCATTGACTTTCATTCTCCTATATCGGCCCAAAACACCATTGTACGGAACATCTTTTAACACAATTCCTTGAGGTGTTCAATTTTAAAACAAGAATTATACATTTTATTATTAGAGAAATAAACCAGGTAATAAATGTTGATACCACTTCCATGGTAATCCAATTATCAAGAATGAATCATATCTTCTAATGTCTTAATAATCAGCTCAGATTATCAATCGGATTGAGGATGAAATGTTGTACTCTAATTTTATTTAGTGCCGATTTAATTTTGAATCCCCTCTAAAATATTAGAATCGAACCTGTGGTCACAGTTTGATATAATGGAGAGAGTCACTACATATAACCTGAAAATTTATTTTAGATACAGTCTTGAAAGGTGATCTATAGTAATTGTTTATTTAATTTGACTAAAATTTTAATTTTTGGTATATTGAATGAAAATAACACAAATAATATTATTACCTTGAGATCTATTGGGTAAAACCACCCGGAAATCAAATTATATATTCTATTGTTTCCACTCTTGAGCTAGAAAAGTTTGTAGCATCCCATTCAACAGTTCTCTCCCTACTTTAACCTATTGAATATTGAAACACATTATGGTAAATTAAGTAATATCTCATTTCATTCCATACACCGAGTAATTCTCACAATGTTCTATGTACATAGTAGTGATACCTATATGAATGGAAAACAGTGAAATATGAGATTTTTTAAATAAATAATTCCTCATATAGGAATCAAAATGTATAGACTACTTTTTTTCTAGACTGTATTTTTGGAAGAAATTTGAATTTTTCTTTTAGATGCTAGTGAGGGGTAATATAGTCTTTTACCCTATCATATGATCTTGTAAAATATTTATGACCAATCCGTAGGTCCATAATAAGGTGTTTAAATGAGAAAAGTGTTTGTTAGGAATCTGAGACGTCCACATTTTGGTGGATTAATTAATACTTAATATTTATTAAATTAAATATAAAATTATTGATAAAGGTTTGTCTTGTATATACATATGAATAGAGTGTATGACTGAGATTCTAAATCCTCCATTGAGTTTATAATTTTTATTTATCCTTGGTGATTCATAAACATCAGTCGGGCATCAAGGTTGTCCCTAGTCCCTTTTTCAGCATTTTTTTCTTTTTCTTTTCATTCTTTTCTATTATTACTTCCTCCTTCCTGGGTACTCCTCTCCTATGGATCCTACTATTCCATTGGACTAAGAGATAAAAAGGGGAATTTATAAAATGAGAGTGATTTAAGGGATGATATGTGTTTTAGTGAATCATTCGACCCACTAAGTCAACATATGGTGACTATGGGAGTGAAATCAAGTGATGCTTCAACAGTTTCGGCATGAAGGAACGCCAATTTATGTTTTCAGCATAGATCTTGTTTGATTTTTTGTTTTCTAAAAATTTGAGACCTATTATGATTACATGTGTCCACTAGGGTCTGTTTTTGTTTGTCTTGGAGAGAAAGTGTGGGATTCGGGCGATACGGGGGTTTTCTGTTTGGTAAAACCATGTTACACAGCTTTTGGTGTAGGGGTACATGATGTGTGTCCTTATTTTCAGGGAAAGAAGATTTCTAGGGAGTAAGTTCTATGTTTATGGGTTTATATTCTATGTACTAGTACTCAATCATGTAAATGATTACCTAGCTAGGATAATAGGTGTTGGGGAATATGGTCATTTCGAATAAACAGCTCGACCACATGTGTGTGGCACGCATTGTAAAAGTACACGACATGGCCAAGTAGACAGTAATTCGAGTTTAGGTACACGAGCATGTACTCATGTTGGGTACACATCGTGTACCCTCATTACACCTTTTGTACTTGTGGAGGTTACACACCCAATCTAGTGGGAAAAAATTCCAATGTTTCACGATGGGAGTACACGCCATGTACCAAGGTTACATGTTGTTTACTACCCATTTTCCTTCCCCTTGTGGGTTTTCAATGTTTTCTACCCCATATGTCAAAATTAAACATGTGAGTAGTCTATAATGTGTATTTTTCTATTTAGATCAGTATGGTGAAACCCTTGGAGAATTATTCGTAATCCTAATGGGTGTTTGGGGGGTTTATATATAAATGGAGAGGTTTGTCCTCCAATTATCAAATCCAGTTGTCTCTAGAGAAAGACTACAACATGATGGAACAGTTGGATGTTTAGACTAACATAGTTGAGAACTTTTTTCTAATATAATATATGAGAAATATACAATGAACTTTCTTTGAGGATGTCTCTCTTGAGAGATGTTCCCTTATGGATTAAGAGACCATGAGAATTGTTATCATTGAGGATCCCAAGTAGGATTAATATATCATCAATGTGGCTACCAAGGATCCCCTGTGTGTTGTCATAGAATTCATGATGATATACATACTTCCATGTAGTTTCCCTATTCTTTTTTATCATTGTGGGATCCCATGGAGGATTCATCCTCTACCAATTTACCTAGGGTTCCCATGTAGTAAGCCTCCACTCGTGATTACCTATAAGATCCTGCATAAGATAAATCCCAGTGAATGAATTCCAAAACCCAAAGGGTTCCTCATGGTGTGATTGACCCTGAGATGTTACATTGGGTTTGGTTAGAGATGGTGTTCGGGTGTCACCTATTTCATGTGCAGATTTGGTATTCCTCTGAGGCTGTAACTGTAGTGTTGGGATGGGCGTTCAGGCCAACCATACCTGTTTGGATTCATTTTATGTGGTTTTGATGATGCATAAGTTCTACAATAGGTGGAACTAGATTAGTGGTTTTTGACCCAAACACATGGATGCTTTCTTCCTTTGGGATTCTTAGACGACCTTTCAGAGATTTTTATGATTGTTGCGATACACAGACATGCTTAACATGGATTCATATTTTGGGTCATTTTATTTATGATATTTAATTTATAATCTTAGGTACTACCTAAGACTTGGTTTTTGAGTTAGGAGACACACACACACACACACATATATATATTCTGATATATTTTTTGGGGGGATGTCCATAAGTGATTCCTTGTATTAGGATGTTAAGACTTATGTGTTGACGCATACACCTCATGTGATACTTCAATTATCATAGTAGGAATTCATATGTTGGACTCATAGGTTGGATGATATATGTTGAGGATGATTATGCTCTCATCAATTTTGGGCATGAATACCCAAGATTGTTGTTAGATTACACTATCATTAGTGGTGGGGAAGATTAGTATCTCCACATCCATTAATGGGAATGAATATGCACTTCCATATTAGTTACGAGACTATAGGGGTGTTTCATGGTGTCTTGCTGATGATTTATCTCATTACAGACTGCTTATGGGTAAGACCCATAGAGGTCATCCAATTTCTAAATATCATGAATGTTCATGCATCGAGACCTAGGGCTTAGACCTTGTACCATATTTATAATTCAGCATCAGGCATTGATCGAAATTATTCCTCTCTTCCATATAAATTATCAAACACTAGTGGTGTGGCATGGTTTCTCACTAGTGATTTATATCATTACAGACCACCTAAGAGTAATCCCCTTAGGGATCATCTGAGATACAAATGTCGTGATTTCATAAAAACAAAGACCATGCATTTCGACATTGGTAAAGAATTACGGGCTTGGAAGTGCAACAGCTAACACTGTTAGCTTTTTATTGTATATCTGGATGTACACCCTGGAGTCCTTATTTATGGGATTGACCGTCAGTGTATGATATCCTTCTATACAGGATGGACTATTTACATATGATATCCTTGTTAGTGATTGGAGGTGGGTATGGGAGAACCCTATTGTAGGATGAAAACCCCGCTATGGTGATTTTTCTTACTCAAGTATAATTATGTAATTGCTCAATGAAGTTACATTTTGTTGGTATTACCAACCTAGTGATTGATTTAATGATAAAAATCCAAAGTGGCATGAAATCCAGGTCAATTCCCTTAGAATGGATGTACATACGATCAGGATTACATTCCATATAATATAATATTGAGGGGGTTTCATGTTGTTTAATTCACATACTAATGAATAACATTATCAATATATATACGTATATGTAAGGGACTATACATTTATACATATATAGTTATGGACAACCATGGGGGAACATTCATAGATGATAGGGATTACAAAACCTAGCACTGAATGTTGGTTCATGATGGTTTACATCCTTTGGGATGTGCTTCATCTAGGCCAAGCATGCTTATTTTTCGTACACATTTAGCAATATAGTTATAGGTTTCTTGTCACGGTGGCCTACATTGAATCTTTTTCACCCATTAATTTGAACCTCAGTGTATGTGTATACCTTATGTATGCTTTTCAAGTGGACCACGATTTTCAGGGTGGATGGGGTTGAGGCCCATGGTTCCATGGTCGAACGGAGCTGCTCAAGTGGTTATACTAATTGTGTTGGTGTAATTTGATAGTGTCTAGAAGTCAAGTACGTTTTCTGGCATAGAGATAGTAGTAGAGCCATGTACATATACATTCACTTACATTCATACTTGTATCTATATGTTCGGCACATTAGGTGACCAGTTTTGTATTGTCATGCATAATGGTTCCGGAAATTTATAGAATTCTAATATTATTGCTTGTTGTATTTCTTTTATTTACTACTTCTACACTCTATTTATTTTCTATTGTGTACGATACAATTTTTCTTCCACTGCTTAATATTATTAAAGGGGAGGGTCTCCCCACTGTACCACTTAGAAGCCCTCACTTATAGTTGGAAGCCTCCAAAATAATTGGAGGTGTGCCTCAGGAATAGTGACCCACCAGCTCGGAGCACTAGTTTAGTGGTATCTGGAATAGTACATTACAATGTGGAATTATAGCTATTATTTCCTAGTAATTACTATTTTGGTTATGGTAGGAAAGAGTATTATGAATGTGTTGGATCCTATGATGGATACGAGAATGGTGTGTTTAGGACACTTAGTCTAGTAGGAGGTCCTAGTTTATACGGTTTTGGATTGTTGCTATGATTTGTGATACTATATATGTATGTGATTTTATCCTTGAGTGATGCACTTGTGTTGTGGATGTTATTATTTACTTTGGATATCTAGATATCGTCCAATTGTAATAGGCTAGTGATGGATTTTGACTCTTTCCCAGTAAAGGAAAGAGGTATCTCATGAATTATATTTGAAATGTATGATTAATATCATATAATCCTTCTAGTGTGTGATTTTAATAACGACTGGGGATTTAGTTCCTGGTTACTCATACATTTTACATAGATTGTAGGTTATGTGAATCGACATTAAGGTGTTATTTATGTGAAGTTGATGACTCATTACTCATGCACGGGAGGTGTAGTGACCCTAGTACGTAAATGTGGCATGTGATTCCATTATGTTGTGACCCTTTTTATGTGTCAGTTATCTTGTATGTGGTTATCTATTCTAATCGTTCAGTACTTTTTTGATAGATACCATGACATTTCTTCAGAACTGAAAATCCATGGGGTTTTGTTGTTTATGTATACCTGATGATTTTGTGTTCAATTTCACTTTTCCATTGTTTTTGTGACAGTCATGGAATATTTCAATCTAAGGACACTCAGAGAGGATCAGGGTTCTTTTAATCCATGTTTTCATTTTTCACTTTGTATTTTATTTTAACTAGTATATGCTTTTGAGAGGTTTTACTTTTGGGCTTGGTGGTTAGACCTTGTGACCCAACTGTTAGGATATTTCTATAGGGATAAGTGGGAGACCTAGAGACCCTTGGTATTTACTCAGACCCTTGTTAGTCAGCATCTATTTTATTTCATGGAAATTAGTGTAAGATGTTGTCTTGGGTTCTCAGATGAATTTTTCCAGTGAGCTTAGTTTTGTGCATGTCTTTGTGATCGTGGAACAGATGTGTTGCTCACTTTTGAAGAGGTGCTCCAAGGGAGATTCTGGAATAATTAAAATAAATTACATGTTTCATGGTCATCTTATCTGTTTAATGGAAGAATTTATAGAGTTCATGTTTGGTGTTATAGATAAATATTGTTTGTGCATAGTATCAGTTGAATATAAAACAGTGAGTGGTCGGGAGTGAACAACATACCGATGTTTTCATGGTTTATCATGGGTTTGGATCCTAAACATTGTTCAAGAATTTCCCTCAATGTAATAGGTGACATAATTATTAGGGAAAGCGTTAGATGGTTGACCCATGGTGGAATAATGATCCGGTTTTGACAGGATGTGAGTGTGGCTCAGAGGAAGATGTTCGTGTAATTGGCGGAATCTTAGTGTACTCATTTTAGGGATGATCATTCATATCCTTGATACATATTGAGTATTCTATGAGAGCGTCCAACCTATACAGTTATCATTTTTCTTTATAAATGTTATTCTCTATAGATGAAGGAACCTCATGAGGTTGCACTCAAGGAGAATTGTAAGGTAATCCATATGGTGCTGAGTGAACCATTTGCTCTTTTAGGATGTTGGGCTTCGATTTCGGTTGAAAATCATTGTTTTTAGAGAGTTGAGGAGATTTTAGTTTACTTTTGGGGTGATGATAAGGGTATTCCTATGGTGGGGAGTACCAAATAGGTCGTATTTTAATTTCCTCTATGTAGAATACAATTGTTAGAGTTAGAAGACTAGTTATTGGACAATCCAGATAGCCGAGTTTAGCAGATGCTTGGGTTGAGAGAATGGCTACTAGTACATTCACTAGGATTCATAGGGATTAAATGGTTTATGGTGATGATATTGTAAGGAACATGGAATTTTCAAACTTAATTTTAGATTAGAAATTTGAATTTTTCATTCAGATGCTCATGAGTCATAAAATGGTATTTTACACCTATCATATCAGTTAAAAAAATTTATTACCGCTCATTTTGTCCTATTATAGGGGTTTTACCCTTGAATATGAGTTTTTTAAAAATCCAAGATGTACAAATTATGGAAGAATAATTTATATTTAGTACATATTAATTTAAATATAATATTATTGATGTAGGTTAGTTCGATTCTAACATTTGAATGGAGCATCCAATTGATATTTCATCTTCATTTTTGAGTTCATAATGGGGGTTTTTCCTGGTAATGGAATAAACTCATGTCATGCATGAGGACCGACCCGGTCGCCGTTTTCTTTTTCCCCTTTTTCTTTTTGCTCTTTTATATTCTATCATCTTCCTCGTATCTGTCTCTCCTGCAGCTCCTCCTATACCATTCAAGAGAGAGGCAAAAGGGGAAGGGTGTTATATATATATATTTATATTTATAATAAGAGATATAAATATATAGTGAGGGATATTAGAATAGAGGTATTTTGTTGAAGCACTCGATGAGGTAAGTCATAATATGGCGACCGTGGACGGTTCAATTAAGAGAATCTTCGACATTGTTTTTCTGAAGGTGGTCCTTTTTACATTTCTACTTTATATCCTTGTATATTTATCGTTTTATAAATTGTAGGCTCTATTTTTCTTTTATGAGGCCCTTAGTGGGCATGTATTTTGGTTCATGGGAGAAAATGGGGGATTCAGATGATCAGAGGGGTTTCAGTTTGTGAAAATTAGGTTACAATGCTTGTTGTTTGAGGGAGCAAATTATGTGTTCTTCTCATTTTGGGAATATGATATTCATGGAGTACACACCATGTACATGTGTGACATGTCGTGTACTTGTACTCACCCATGTAACTGATTACCCAACCAAGTAAACCTATGAAGGGGTACACAACCATGTAGATTACACAACCATACCCTCTGTGGGAGGAATACCGTGTAAAAGTACATGGCCTAGACAATTAGACGACTAGGATAGTTGAGGAACATGGTCATGTACCTGTTTTTCTTACACAACAGGTACACTCATTACATGCCATGTATATGGTTAGTTTATATGTCTAGTCCAAAGAGATTACACATCCATATGGTGTGATGGGAGTACATTTTGTGTACCTATGTTTCACTTCATGTAATACAACGTTTCCTACCCTTTGAGGATTTCTCAATTTTCTAACTGGTGTCAGAATTGCACCTATTAGTTTTCTATTGGGATTATTTTCCCATGTAGAACATGATGGTGAATCCATTAGAGTGATCAAATGAATTATAATGGGTGTTTTTGGGTTTCTATCTAAATGATATGTTCTTCCTCTAGTTATAAAATCCAGTTGTCCACTGAGGGAGACTTGACTGAGAATGATCGGTTGGATGTTCCGAATAACCTATTTGAGAACTTTATTATAAGATGATCCATCAGTTATCTCCCCTAACCTATTCTTTAAGGATTTCTCCTTTGAGATATGTTCCTTTTTGGACTAAGAGGTCATTAGAATCGATATCATAAAGGATCCCTTTTAGGATACCTCTATATTCTATTTGGTTACCAAGGAACCATCAAGGGATTTTGTTTCATATATTCTAATCCAGTGAGTCCCCTATAGGATATTTTTATCTATTTATTATTCAAGGATCTCATGTATTATTACTCCTCAACCTTTTTAGCTTAGGGTCCCATGTATGATTTCTCACTAATGTTTACCTAGAGGATCTCGAGTATAATTCATTCAAGTATTTACTTGAGGGACACAATGGGTGCCCCTTGGTTTGACTGTCCATGATCTGTTACACTGGTTTGTGTATAGATGGTGTTTATGTGACTCCTAGAACTTGCGTCGAACTAGTAATTCCTTGTGGTTGTGGATTGAGTGTTGGTTTGGGTGTTTGGGACTCCCTAACTTGTTTGTTTTAATCTTACATGGTTTTGTTTTTGATGAAGTTTTGACCCTATGTGCTTCCTGGTTGGTAGTTGATCAGCCTAATGTGACGTGTATATCATCTTTTGGGATTCCTGTACATTTCTTCCTAGGATCTATTATGATTTTTTTATTCCCAAAAGTTCATTCCTAGGATCCATCATTCGAGCGTTGTTATTTCTGATATTTATTTTATATATAGAGGTACAACCTGGGACATGGATATTAAGTTTGAATCTATCTATATTATGATATATATTATTTTGGTATATGCATAGTTTTTTTAGGTATCTATAACTTTACCCTTATGTGGTGACTTCTATGACTTGAGTGATACATGGATTCCCATACTAGGAATTCCTTGGATGGACTCATAGTATGGATGATATATGGTAATGATGATAATTCTCTCCATGATATTGGTCATGACAACCCAATACTCATAGTATATTACACACTCATGAGTTGTGTTCCTGATTATGATCTCCTTAGCCATTGATCGGAATTATTATGCTCTTCTGTACCAGTTATGAGACTCGACGAGTGTTTTACGGCATCTCACAGATTATTTATATCTTTACATAATGCATAATGGTAAGCCCAATAAATATCATCTGACTTCCAAATGTTGTGATGACCTAGGTACCGAGCTTTAGGGATTTGAAATTGGAATTGATTTACATGCTTGACTCAACATTTGATTATAATTATTCCACTCTTCCTTATCAGTTACATGGGTTGATGGGTGCTTTATTGAATCTTAATTATGAGTTCTCAATTTAATGATCGGCTATGGGTAGACCCTCTAAGGTATTATTCATGTCTCGAATGACGTGACCTACTATGGAAAAAGACCCAGGGCTCAGACATTAGAAATGATTTCAAAACCTTGTAGCAAGATGGTTGACTCAATGACCTTTTAATGGATGTCCAGGAATACTCACTGGAATCCGTATTTATATGATTGACTGAAAGTGTACGATATCCTTATTTATAATAATTACCATCCAAATATGGTATCCTTGTTCCTGATTAGATGCGTGTATGGGTGAACCTAGGTTTATGACGAGCATCTCCTTTGGATGATGTAGCTTTCATAGATATAATTCCATCATTTTCTAATGTTGGTACATGTAGTTGGGATTATGGACCCAAATATGTACTTAACGATGAAAACCACCAGTGTCATGACATCCATCAAAATTCCCTTGTAAAGGATGTCCTAGAAATTCATATTATCTACCCATGGATTGACTGGTAACGTGTTTTCATTTTATTTGATTCACTTACAAATGAATGTTCATATATTTGTGTGTGTGTGTGTGTTCCAGTGACTATACATGAGTACACATACAGATATGGACGTCCATGTAAGAACATACCTAGTTGACAAGGATTACAGGACCCTGGTATGGTTGTGGTTTCATATAGGTTTACTTCCTTTTGGTTGTGCTTTAGCTATCCCAAGCACGCAACTTTTTCATACAAATTTACCATCACGGTTATAAGTCTCTTATCGGAGTGACCTGCAAAGATTCTTCCTCACCCCTTCACATGCACCTCGGTGTTTGTGTAGAAAATATTTCTACTTTACAGGTTGAGCATGAGTTTCAGTGTGGATAGGGCTGAGGACCAGTGTTGCATGATCGAGTGGAGCTGCTTGAGTGGTTAAAATAATTATGCTAGGGAAGTTCGATATTGTCTAGAGATAGTGTATGTTGGAGGACATAGAATTAGTGTCATAGCCCTGTAGTTTTACTTTCAGTTCATTTCATACTTGTATCTATATGGTCTTCCTTTTGGCTGACCATTGATGTATTGAATTTCATAGGTATTCATGATTCTTAATTCATTTTACTACTATAGTTTGTTCTATTTCTTTGTTTTACTACTCTGGCCCCCTAATTACTTTATTTTATGTATGATACATAGTTTATTACTTCTTTATACTGTGATATGAGGGTATAGTCTCCCAAAATTACCACCCTTGCACCCACAATAATAGTCAAAAGCCTCTGAATTATGTGGAGGCACACATGGGGCCTAATGACCCACCAGAATGGAGCATATGTTTAATAGAATCTTGGAGGGGATTGTACACAAATTTCACACATTATCTTTCACAATTCAAAAATTACCTCCTTCATTAAGCTTAAAATCAGGAATAGTAATATTTTTAAAAGATTCTACATTTTATGATAATGATGGATCCCCCTTCTAAGTTATCTAAATTATTTATGACAAAGTCAAACACACTAAAACATGACAGAAATAGATAATCTTTCTATATAAATGACTTATAAGAAAAAATTCTTCAAATAATTAACCTAAGGGTCATATTAAAAACACAACATAGTACATTTAGAATTGCCTTTTTGAATAAAAGCATCAAACCCTTTTTTTGGTTTTCTAGAATGGTACGGGATCAAGGAATCATAATCATAGAATAGTGTTTTCCGTATCATATGTCTTTTGTTCAATTAAATCTATGTCAATTTATATTTCAATCATTTTTATCAGAATATTTTTCACATTTCATTCCATAAAATTGATTTTTGAATTTTTTTAAAGTAGAAAAGCATAAGAAAATTCAAAATCAGGGGTAGAGTAATTTTACTCATGAGTATTCAACTGAGGAAAGGCATAATAAATTATCATTTCATTCTAAATCATTGTTCATCCAAATCATTTTAACTAAGAATATCTATTAATTATGAATCCACCTTTTCTTGAGGGAAATGTCAAAATATAGGTGTTGAACAGTCTTCTCTTCAGTTCTTGAAAGTAATCATTACATTCTTTTATCGAGATAATATTTACTCCCTTTCATGTTCACAAATTATTGGAATTTATAACCAAGTATATGTTTCAACAAGTCCTCTATAATATAAATCTAATCCATCAAGACTATGAATCTCATTTACATTGGTAGGTTTGGTACACTTTTAAATAACATTATTTAAATTGGTAAATAGTTACACCATATTTTGAAATAATTTATCCTAGAAATGAAATTTTTTGTAACCATCATTATTTCATACTTATAATTCTATATAGTTTATTTTATTTTAGGATTTTTAAAACTATTATTAAGTTAATTTCAGGTTCCTCGTGGATTTTAGGATAATATAAAATTTCATTTTCAATGAAAACCATAAACTAATCCAATAACTGATTGAAAACACTATTTATAATATTCATAAATACAGCACATACATTAGATAACACAAAAGGCATAAATAAAAAGTTGTAATTCCCATATCTCATATGAAATACTATATTTGAAATGTCATCCTACATTAGCTCTAGCTGATTGAATCCTAATCTAAAATCAATCGTAAAAAACACTGAGTTCCCTGGAGCTGTCACCATTTTTTTTAATGGCGCATCATGAACTATGGTAGGAGTAAAATATTTTTCTACACTTTTTATTTGGATCATGTTGGTTTCCACCTTGGTTAATCAACTTTGGAAACACATATTCATAATTCCCAAACACATTGCAACTAAAATATATTATTCATGGATTTTCATTACACTTCGGATCACCTTCCTTATAGTTAAGAACCATATGACCAATCTTACCACATCAAGAGAACATCCTAGACCTTGAAATGCATTCTCCAGCTGGCTTTTTACCCCACATATCACAAGACGATAATTTGGTATTAAAACCTCCAAACCTGTTTAATGAATGTCTTCCCATTTCCAATCAATTGGACCAATTCTTTCACTTGTTGTTAGGTTGAACATGATCCTCAAGAAATAATGTTTATACCTTCTCAATACATTGAGCATGTTTCTCATATCTCTTTAAATAATGAGAATCCAATTGCCTTATATATCTTATATCTAATGCTTGCTAAAATTGACTTATCTTTATATAAATATCTATGATAAAATGCGGGAAATACCTTTCCATCCGAGTGATGTTTTCATTTTATAATCCCACCTAATCATCCTCATATTATCTCAATTTATATAATTTCTTTTTCATCCCGAGTCAAATAGCCTTAGGAAAATAATTCTCATAGAAAACATTCTTAAATTCTTCCCATTCCAAGTAATAAATATATTTACTCTTCCTGGTATTCATAACCATTGACCACAAATTATCAACTTAATATTAAAAATTATAAATTTTTAGTGTTACCTTTCAGGGATTTAAATATTTGAGGACATCGAATATCATTTTAATAGATCAAATCCATCCATTAGAAATCTTAAGGACATATAATCCTCTAAATTAATGAAGATATTTTCACATAAAATGCTCCACAGTTTTCTTGTCCCTCAAGGGTATATTTAATTTATCTATTTTATGGAAACCAACACTAACTATGGCCTACATCAATTGAGCCATCACTAATGAAAATCAATAAATTCTAAATTTAACAATCCCAAGATACTAATTCAAAAGGATATTTTCCACTCATTGTCTTCCCACAATTCTTCCTTGTTTCATCCATAAAAATACATTATGAAAAAAAATTATTTCAAATGAATAAATATGGAATTATTCAAATTATATATCCTTTTATCAATGTCTTAAAGTAGAATATTTCATGAGCATACTATTAATGAAATAATAACCTCTAAAGTTATCTAAACCAACCTTTCAAGCCCACAATGAGGACCAAATATTGAAACATTTTCATTATCTTGTGTTTGGTCATGAATTTAAAATTATCTCACATTGAGAATATTTTTTAGTTTCAGCTTTCAAATAATTAGTTCTTAACACATACATAATGAAACCACTAAATTAAAATATTTACTTGTTATCAGTATCAGTTTTTCAACCATATAAAACTTTTAAAAAAACCTGATATCTTTTATGAAAACACTTCACAACTATCAACATGAATTCATTTAATCCCTTAGTCATCCTTAAGTCCAGTGAAAAACATTTAGAATCGTTGGAAGAAAAAATATATAATTAATTAATATAATGATAAGGAAACTATTAATCAATTATAAAGAATAAAAAAAATATGAAAAATGTAACATAATGTAATAAAATTCACATTAATTTGTTTTTTATACATTAATTTGACAATCATCTCATTTAATAACTTTTTTATACATAGAATATTACCATAAAAACAATATCATCCATAAAAATACTTAAAGGTTGCATGGAACATCATTATACATGTACCTGTTATAAATGTAATAAACATACATTCTACATCCATACATGTCACTCTTATAATATAATATCCATATAGATAACATCTATACCCAATCTATGGAAGGCTTGTTATAGGGCCACCCATTGTTGGATTATCCTGGATCCACCAATAATTAATTTATTATAGAACCAACCATCAATTGTATAAGTATAATTATATGATCCAATAACAAAAAAATATTTCAATTTTCAACAATTAACTCATTAAATTTCATTTTAAATGAAAAGAAGAAAATTCATGATATTGAAATAATATATCCATTTTAAATAAAAACTATTATCAATGAAGGAGTAACCAAAAAATATAAATTATATTTTTTATTTAGTGAAACATAAAATCATGATAATTAATCCAAAAATAAAATAATTTCTATGGTGGGTGAAAATTTATTATCATAGTGTATTTAAGAGTAGAACGTTCCTTTTATCATTTTTTCCAAAATTTTCATTATAAAGAATATAAAAAGATTAATTTTAAAAAATATTTTAATGTAAATAAAAATAATCTTGAAATGTCCCTTATTTTCCATTTATATGAATATAAATAGATAGTTAATATAATCTCATGAATATTATATATGAGGATATGACCACATTTTTAAACATTCTATGTGTCCCGTGCCTCTTTGAACATTTAAATCATAATCCAAATGAAATTATATAATTTAATAGAACATTAAATAAAATTATAATTGATAAAATATGGATATATAATGTTTATGGGGATGTGTATAGGACTTATAAATGAATAAAGGTTCACATCATCAATAAATGCCTTAAAAAATGGCGATTGAGACGAAATACCTTACCTTGAGTCTGACTCCAATCATGTGTCTCTAAAATCCTTAATAATAAATTAATATTATTTTTATACATTATTTAGAAACATCTTCTTATTTATTAACACTATTATTTCACTTTTTACCGATTTTCATACAAATACATATACAATTTGGTTTACATAGTATGTCTTGTTCATATTTTGATTAATTGTAAAAACCACTTTTGTAGGTCAAATATTGTCAAGTAGGTTATTATATAAAAATTTATTGAATAATAACATGTAAATAATTATCATATTTATATATTAATTAAACTTTTTAAAAGTATTCATGAAACACATAATTGAGAAATGTTAAATCATTACATTCATGAAGTTGGTTGGTAATTTGTAATCATGAGTATCATTCTCATTTATTTATGATCATTGTGGAATGATGGAAAGAAACAATTTATAATTATATAATTTTCATTATAAAATTTAAAATATATTATTTAGTCATATATACTTTTATTTATAATTCTGGTGATATAAAATTAATCAAGTCTCTTCAAGGAGGCGATAGTCCACAAGTCATTGAACGACACTATAATATTTTTTGTGTGTGGAAAAGTTTTACTGAAAATGATGAATTATATTTATAGAAGTGTAATTATCTCATTAATTTCATATAAATATTAGTTTTTTTTACATTTTTTAGTTAAATAAAACCTTAATACATTTCATGTTGTGTGCGAACTTATAAAATCTCTTTGAAGAGGAAATAATCCACACTTCCACAAACGAAGTTATCATATTTACAATGATTAACATGAATAAAGGTATGAATTATAAAATAGTTATATAAGAATAATAAAACAATTATTATCATACATAAAATATTTAAATTGGGTTTATAATAAAATTACCAACTATGAATAGTGGAAAAGTAAAACCATCAACATCATTCCATGAGGTGGTAATTCACCCTAAACATAAATAGTATGTTTGTTACCCAATATATGGTATTGTGTGTTAGTGAAGGGTGATCCCTTGATCAAAAACATCATATTATATAGATTATAATGTTTTTGTGATATGAATGATGAGTAATAAGATTCTATCTTTTAGTGAATGAACATAAAATAATGGAGGTTGAGGATAAATGTTACAACTTATTTGGGAAAATCATTTTGATTTGCTCAAAAGGATATCAATGGATTGATTTATATACAAGGTGTGACTTCAATAATGAGTGAAGTAATTTTGGGATTCTAATTATTCAAATAATGGACAATACTATCTTGTTTGAGAGGTGTGATGAAGAGTCATAGGTGGCTGCATTTTGTGAGGAAGTTAAGGGATTCACATTCCAATTTTAACAACAAGTTAGGTTTACATATGTTCTTACTAAAAGAATGTCATTAAATCCCACTAATGATAAATAATGGAAGTTTTATGGTATATATATATCCATAAAATGGGTTTTTTATTTTTGGATAAGTCATTTGGGACCATATAATTAATGTTTAGTCCCATGTTAGGCTTAATTTTAAATTAATCCATGCACTTAATTTTAATCATTTTCACTAATATTTTATGTAAAAACATAATTTGATATTATTAGACTCAAAATATTTTACTTTCTAAAACCTTATTTTAATTTTTTTTAAATTCAATTCATTGATGAAAACAATTAGGTTGAAAGTTAATCTCATAGACGTGAGAATGTGGGGTTTTAAGATGAGAATGTTCAAATGTTATTTATGATTTTATATCTAAATTCAACAAATGTTTTATTGAAATTATATTAATTATATTCATAGTTATATAATTGATATATTTTTTCATTAAAACCAAATTAATATATTATTTAAAAATATAATTAAATTATAAATATAATAAAGTTTCAATTAAAATTATGAATTTTTCGGTATTCTTGCAAAATTGAATCATTACAAAAAAAAATCCAAAGATTTACCCTGAAAGAATTTTTACATTATGAATTTGAAATTGAAGATTATTTTGACACATGGAATTAATAAAATTAAAAATAATTTAATTTTTATGGTTCTCTAATAAAAGGCGATGAAACTACATTTAGAAAATACTGATATTTATAAGCATAGAATTGGATATTGTTCTTATTTGTAAGTCTATTAAATTTATTAAACCATATATAAACATTTAATAAGAAAGTGAATGAATATTATAGTTAGTACTATTTATTAAAATTGATACAACTTATCAGATATAACTACCAATTTAAATAATTTAATTATAAATATGTTTTTTTAATATAACTAAATCTTTCGTGAAACGTAAGATTTTTGTGGAAGACATGGTTGCGGGTTGGGTTTGCAATCAAACACATTATTCCTTATATGTTAAAAAATATTATTTAAATCTTAAATATTAATAAATATGAAAAATACATACTCTATAATTACTTCAGAATTTACAAAAAAGTATAACGAGAAAAAATATAACAAATCAAAACAAATTTGAAAAATAAATTGGTTATTAAACTAAATGTGACTTTAACATGGAATTGTTCATAAATGGGTAATATGATGTCAAAAATAAATCATGTTTTTTAAGATATAATTGAATAATATTTTTTATTATATTTACTATAAAACTATATTTATTATATTTGAGTCTTGAATGACTTTGATGAAAATCACAATATAAGGTAAGGGGATTTCTAGTCTCACTTTTATTCCGATGATACATTTTCAATATTCAGCACTCATTTTTTGTGGAGTAAATATAAATTATATGAATTTATTGTAATGTTAATTTCCTTATATTTATGTAAATATAAATACAAATTTATGATCTCTATTTCATAAGTTATTATAGTTCAAATGTTTCAAATTCATTAAGGTTGTTTTTGCCTTGGTTTTCCTTTTTTGAGACACATGTTTTTTATTCAACTATATTAACTTTTGAGGATTATATAATTCCATTTGATATTTTATATTATTAATATCCCATATTTACTGATTTTTTAGTATTTATTTAATTTCATTTTCTTACATGAGGCGTATGCTTCCAAGTTATCGAAGTAGTAATAGTTTGTTACATCACTCTAATCATTTATAGGGGTAGATTATGATAATGATATCATAGATTTAATAATATGATCCATCATGAAAGAACACTAATTAATTTTATTCTCCTATTTTTATTCATTATATATTCATTTATTTGTCTCAATTCCCCACTCATTCATAGTTATGATATGTATGATAATGTTTTTAAGAAAATCATACCTTATTTCCCTCTTCAGTCGAAAATCTACTTTGTTCGAAAAAATATGTTTTAAATTTTTAAATTTGTAGAATGATTTTTTTTATAATATCATTTTAGAAGAAAAATTATTTTAAAATGTTTTATTTTTTCATAGAATATATTAAAATTTATTATAGAAATTTTCCCAGATAACTTTTACAAAAATGATTTCTATATTAAAAGGTGATTTTAAGAAATGAAAAAATATTTTCATAAATATACTTTTTTAATATAATATTGAAATTTGTTTTCTATTTAGGATAACATATTCTAGTCTTAAACTACCAATATAGGTGACAGATTCTATGTTTTCTTCCATATTCTTTCTTGTAATGGATAACATTTTAATTGAATTATTTTTATGAAACATGTTCCACTTTCATTGGCTATATTATTATGAAGCTCACTTATTTTCATTGTTTATTATTTGACGAAATTATTATAAAACATGTATCTTTTCCACAGGTTATGATAAGCTTTTATTTTTATCATAAATATTTTATTTCCTAGGTTACGATATGGATAATGATTTTGATCTTATGTCACTGAAATTTATTGTCTTATTATATCATGGGTGGAATATATATGTCCCTCCAATGCATTGGGTAATGATTTTTATCTAATGAGATATTAATGGAATGAATTCGAAGTGAAATTTGTTCAGTAATGGACTATGTACTCAACTATGGTCTTGGGAGTGAACTGTGACTACTAACATGGTTTGTGGAGTGAACCCATTCCACTATGATGTCCTTGTATGTAATGCATTGAGCACAATGATAGTAATTTTATATTATTTTTTGTGTAACTAGATTCCATGCCTAATTCCTATTTTATACCTTCATGGATTATTCTATTGATTCTCTTATGATTTATATCTTATAAAATACCAATCATTATTACATGATTAATGTTTTTGATCATTGAAATGTAGGGAATGGTGTTCAAATGTTATCACCACATTCTCATACCATTATTCCCATGATTATGCATACATGTCCTCATTGTTTACCCTTTCATATCAATTGATGTCACCCCTTTTTATATATCTATTAATGGTTTATGAATAAATATATTTTTTATGTTGTGTCTATAAAGAGAGTTATTCATGATGAAACTTGTTGGAGAAAATATAGCTCACTTATGTACCACTGTATTTGTTTTCATCATTAAAAATGAACTATAATAGTATTGCCTTTTGGCATCAACATTTGTAATGTATTAATGTATTATACGAAAATGATAAAAAGTATATTCATATTATTTAAGGGTCTCTATAGTGACGATATATGGATGAATTCCATTATCATGAATGTTTCATCAAAAGAAACTCCCCATATTTAAATAAAGGGGGAAATTGAGATATTGTGATATATTATATTTTGATGAACATCATTTCAGTGGAAATTAAGAGATATTGAGAGTCTCTACTATGTAATACTGAATATTTTTATATGTTTTGAATTATGTTTTTCCATTATAGAGTGAGAACCCAAATTATTTTTAATGGAACACACTCCATGTAATCAATATAAAATGAGAAAGTTACATTTCATGTTAATAATAAAGCCTAACTTTTACAATCATCAATGAGATTCTCCCTTCAAAAAAATTTAAAAGGGTAACATTAAGAAATAAAATATCATTGAGATAGTAATTTATAGAATATAACATATTAATGTACAATCAATAAAAATTATCTTGTATGATTATAAAATGAATTAAATATTCCTAGTGTATAAAAAACTATATAAGAGAACCATATTGACCATTATATCCACAAAATGTATTAAATTAGTGAATAATATTGATTTAATTGGGTCAGAAATTGAATTAAATTATAAATAAACATTAATTAAAGGATTTATGACTTATTTATACACAATGAAAGTAAAATTATAACTGTAGCACTCTACAATCTATATCTGAAACAATAGATGTGCACATTGAGTGAAGAATTTAAAAGAGTTAAATAATTATTCTGTAAAAGAATGGATGATGAAAATTTTTAATAATATAGTTCACTTTTATATATAACCTCCAAAAATATTCTATTCTAATAAAAAATATAAAAGATACCAAAGGTCAATCAAAATCATTTGTAATTTTTAATTATCACGAAAAATTATTTAAATATTAATCAAGCATCACTGATAAAAAAATAGAAAGTTTTAGACAATAATTTTATAAATGACCTTCAACTAATAGTAATTAATTTTTCTATCCCATGAGGAAACACATGTTATATATAATCTATAAAAAATCAGTAAACTAACATACATGCATTAATTCTTTGTGAGTATATTACCAATAGAGAAATATTCATTGATGTTTATAGTATATATAAAGGCACATGAACAAGTGGTAAAAATAATTTTGTATTGAAAAAGTCTATATAATTTAAAAATTAGTTTGAAAATTTATGATGGTTGTGATAATTTAAATTTTATTTAGTTTAAATTGATATTACAAAAAAATCTATGGGTTTTTTTAAAAATTAAACAATAAAAATATATAATTTCGGGTTATGGTTAAGGGTTATATCATATTATCTAGTAAGATGAGTCCAAAAAACTAATATATATATATATATATATATATATCATATAAAAAGTAATCAAACCCAACCACATAAAAAAAAGAAAATTATATATAAATCATCCAACCTATGAGAAATTATAATCAAATAAGTTATATAAAGGGAGATATTTTAATGAAAAAAATCATACAAGACAATTATGGATAGATTGAAAATGGAGATGAAAAACTAAGGATATATAAATGGAAATTTCCGATTGAAAATGAAAATATAATCAATAAAACCAGCATATGTAAATTAAATGTCATCGCATTAAAAGTTTCTAAAAATTATTTTCCACACATGTTTTCCAATAGCTATATAAAATGATTATAAAAATATAGTAATAGGTAAAGTCTTAAAAATACATAATACAATAAATATCAATGTAATTCAACATACTATACTTGATGAAGAAATATACGGATGAGAAAAATTGTAAGTAAATAGAAAAAACCAATCCTAAAACAAAGCTAGATCAATATTTTAGAACCTAACAAAAAATAGGAATAAAAAATAATAACATAGTAGAATCTGAGGCGTTATGAATGTAGGACCTAGGATAATAAACTCCATGAAATCCTTGTCTATTTTAAAGGAAATCATTTGAAGGAAAAATTTATAAATGGAAAAAAAATTGATAGAAAAATGAACAAATAGTTATTGGCATGTTCTTATCCGTAAATTATTGTTCAGATTTGGAAACATATGAATCAACTCATGTAAAGGAGGTTTAATCTATATGGTGGAAGGATACATATTTTATTTAGAAATATATGATGGGTCTTATTGTTTTTTACACATTCAGTTAATGATCTACTTAACCATTGATAGTATAACCAAATTGGAATTTCCCATATTCTAATTATAACTACAATATTTGATTGATTTTGGGAAATCTAAATGAGGAGCTATTCAATAGAAAATGAAATTGGAATAAAAGAGGAATAATTTATAGGAAGTGGTTTCTCATTCAATTAGCACCCTACGAATATTCATATTCATATATTTTTGACTAACATACTACTTTTTATTTATTATAAATATTTTTATGAGTTTGTTTTACATATTGATCTGGAGAATGGCCCAAACTATCTCCTTCGTCTACACTCCCAATTATTGCTTTCATCTCCTCCCAATTCTAGTTTAGTTGTTACTATGTTTTTTGAAATTTTATATTTTTTTGTCCAATATGATTAGAGAGAACTCTTACAAAATTGGGTTCCATGGTATCACTAGAGAGATAATGTAGGGGGGTGGTTTCGAACATGACAAATTTTTAGTGTGTGGGAATGGTCAATAGAGGAGGAGACCAAAAAACATTAAGGGGAATTGATTTTCATTTATTATCTTTTCTTGTTTAGTAGAGATAGTTGCTTTTTTTAAAGAACATAGAGCATGCAGATGATAAAGATAGGGGTTCTAGTCTAGTATCTGCTAAACTGGTATAGAAGATGACGTTGTATTTTACTAACACCAATGGTAAATCATGGATTTGGAGGCTAATGTCTTTATTTATTGAACTGGACAATAATCTTATAGAATTATTTTGTTCTCTATATCCTCAATCTTTTCCATGAATTCTTCATATGGGAATTCACCATCATGGAGGCATTATCTTGAAGATGAGGTTGGCCTCCCCCAATAGTGTGGTAGACATTAGATAGCATAATTTGTAGTGGTCCAGATAAAGGATCAACCAAGAGATAACATTCTTGGTCAGATTTCTTTTCCACCAGCGGTGCACGACCATTGATTCATCAAAATTGAAGCATCATGATAGATCACTGTTGTTATCATAGGTGAGATTGGGGCGTTCAATGGAAATTGATTTCCACATATCCAAAGTCTATTTAATTTTTTAATCGACACCATTTCAGTAATTTGGGGACCTCAATTTTCATCATCAAATACAGTTACACCTCTAATGTTTTTTGGTGATCTATTGTAGAAGAGGGCTCTTAGAGTCGTGGAGTGGAGTATCCACTGTCACCAATTATTCACTAGAGACACAACACCAAATAACTACTCTGGAAATGATAGTCAATTATTGTTCTTAAAACAAGAAGGTATTAAACCACCAAAATTATTTGGAGAGTTGTTATGTATAAGTATTATAGAAGATATTGTGATGAATTTAAGTCATTGAACAAGATCATTGTAGGTCATTGCGGACTTTTTCACTGATAAAGGTGAAATTGAGCCTAGGTAAGGGTTCTTGGTCTGGTTTATAATTTTCTTTTCTATTGTCAGCATTTTATATAATCCCTGCCTCTTATTTTTGTTTTTATCTCCTCTATCATAATTGACTCTTGATCTACATTCCACGTGTCTTTGTTTTTGGTTGACCATGTACTCTGTATTCAATTTCATAGTATAAAACTAGTGATGATCAAGACCCATTCTTGTATTCCTATGGTCAGTCCATGTAAATTTTCTTGTACCATTTACTATGTGGTATTCATTTTCTTTTCAACCACTTATTTGTTGAATCCAAACATCATGAGTATAAATTAGAATTTGTTTTTTAGTTCAATTTTCATAATTAGAGGTTGACTAGAAATTTCTCTTTATCATTTAATATTACTACTATTTATTACTTACAATAATCCTTAAATGCAATATTTGATTCTTGAATTTGATTTCTCAATGTTTCATGTTTTATTAAATCGGTATTGAATATATTATACTGTTTTTATAATAATTCCTTGAAAATTTATGAATTGTTTTAATTTCCACTAAAAATATGTATTTTATCACTAAAATGTATGTTGTTGTTCAATACTATGATATTTTTTTCACTATTTAATTCATATTAATATATTTATTTTTATGTAATGGTATTGAAACTCAATCATTCGTTCTATTTTTAGTCTTTTATTAATAAACTAAAAATATAAATTATTCTATCATTTTATATTTTAATGAATAAAATCATTAAATTTGTCATGGTCTATTGAATAGTGATTGCCTCTTGCATAGGGGCACTCTATGAAACAATGTGGTATTATATACTAATTGGTTGTTTGTTTTTATTTCTAAAATTTTAATTATTTAATTAATTTCAATCTAATGATTTTCTAGAGGATTTTATTTTTGTAGTACACATTTATTATTTTGATCATCTTGGTCTTTCAATATTTTGGTTTGTAATTTCAATCTACAAGTTGTATTTTGTTTCCATTCACATTCATTTTTCCATTACTAAGTTGAGAATTAAATATTCAACTTGGTAGTTTCTTCCTATGAGTGTCTATGGTTTTATGGTACGAATGTGTTATATGTGTGGTTTTTTTTACTAGGATCATGTTAGTTGTATGGTGTTGGAAGGATCTTTTGTCTATAGTGTCTGCCTTTTTTCTAGGAGACGAACCTATGTTAAATCTCTTCTCTTTCATTTCATTGTTTAGAAGATTTTTCTCAAGGTATTGACATGTAGAGAGTATAGTGTCTTGTCTTGGGTAGTCTATGGGTTTAGTTCACTTGATTATGGCTTGGTTGTCCACAAAGAATCATTGATTCTATTTGAATCTATTTAGAAGATTTGTTTATATCATCTAGTTTTAGGAACCTTATTCCATTAGTAAGACTAGTCTAGGACATGTGGCCCTTAATTGGATTGTTTCTCCGAGTTTCAGGCTAGCTCATAACCTTTGTTATCACATCATAGAGACATTCTATGATGTTGATATTACTTGCACAATTCCATTCAGTTTTCTATTTTTTATGATGTCCCCATTGGGATTGTTTAGACCGTAATCTCCATGGGTGGAGATTCTGAATCCATAATTTATGGATATTTTGGTGCCTTATGTAGATATTCCTCCTATTTGAGTTTCTAGGTGGTTTTTATCAGTTGTAAACATGATGGTGCTTGGTTATTTGATCATGTTATGGTTTTATGTATCATGTGGGGGACTTCACTAATTGTTTTTTCCTTTTCTATGTTTTCACTTTCTATTCTATCTTTTATTTCGATGTTTTTCACGATTTCATTTTTTTAATACCAAATGAAAATTCATTGTGTATTACCAATGTTTTTATTGTTTTTCCGTGTTATGTATTTGGATTCATACTACTTCGTTTATCAGTATTCAACAGGCACTGGTGATCTCTTTTAGAGGAATTGTTAGCATGTGATTTTCATGCCATTTATTCCCCATTTGAATCATCTCAGTGTGTGGCTTAGGTAAGTGAAGGTATGGCTTGTATCATGAAGTTGTTTATAAATGTTTATTTCTGACCCTGTTTTATGTTATATAAATATCATCATTCTTTTGGATGAATCTGTAATTTTGATACATTGAAGGGGGTATTTGGGTCATTTCTCGTAGTTCTTTTCTATTTAGGATATTCCCCAGTTGATAATGATTGATGGCGAGAAATCATCTTCTGGTTTATTTTTAAATTTTCATGGTGGAGGGTGTGATGTTGTTGAATATTAAATCTATTTCTATATTTTCATATCCTAGGTAGATATTTGAATATTATATCTACTTATATATTATCTTTATTAATGTTCCCCTTAATTTAGTTCTCATCCTTCCTAATCTAGTGTGGTGATCCCCATTAAATCTACTATATTTGACTTGATTGTCTAATTTGATCGGTGAGAGCTCCTACAAAATTTTTGGGACAAACTATTTTGATGATAGATCGGAGGGAAGTGGTTTTTTGATCATGCCTCATTCATTGCCTGGGAGCTCCTATAACACGGTGATGAAAAATATAGGGGTTCCATATTAGTCTATGCCGAACATAAATAGATGAGGATGATATCGTTCATGGAAACTTGTGGTCGATCATGGATCTGAAGGGTGATGTCAAATGTTCTTCCACCTAAAGGGATGTCATATTCATTGGTTAAATCTCTACCTCATCTATATTTTGTAGGAATTTTTCATGGGGGGGTTTCTTCATGGGAGCTTCATCATGAAGAGGAATTTAGACAACCACCAGTGGCGTGGTTAAGATCAAACTACATAATACACTATAGTTTTGACATTTGATTGGTTATGAGGGAGAATGCATTGATGCATTGGTTAAAACCAACAGTGTATAGGCTTTGATTCTTCATAATGGCAGTGGATAGGTGGTTCAACTTTTCACCTCAGGTGAAATCAGGTATACCAATAAAACAAAACTCCTTCTTCTTTGTGATACACTGGCCTCCTTGAGTTGTTTTCTTTCTTAAGATCCATTTAAGGGACTCAATGACATCAATTTTCAATGTCAATGATAGTATCACCTTTAATGTATTTCAATGAACCTTTTCCAAAGAGGGTTAACGATTACGTAGAGTGGAGCATCCAATAAAACTTATTATTCATTGGATGGATAACACCAATGATCTACTGCGGTACTGATAGTGAGTTTATATTCTTGATCATTTATGATTTCAAACCTATACAATGAAAAATATAGACTATTGCTACATATCTGGATAGAAGTGGAGATCATGAATAGTTTAATTACTCAATCATGATTTCAGAAGCCCATAGTAGGATTCATACTTGATAAAGGTGAGACTGATCCTTGGTAAGGGTTTCTCGATTGGTTGTAATGTTTTTAATATTTCAATTTTTTTTCTAAACATTATTCCTGCAATTTTTTTTATCTTATGTTTCATGATGGTCTTTTGTACTTCTTTTTAACATGAGTCTTAGTGTCTAGTAGACCATGTACTCTATCTTCATTTTTCAAATGAAAACCAACTGATGATCCATCCCCATGTTGGTAGGTATTTGGTCAAAGAACAAAAATATTTTTGTCTTTTTTAACACATTAATTTCCAAAAAAATTTGACTTTTAAATTTTTGAACAATGACTTCTTTAGTTTAAATTCTGTTTGATTTTGAGTTCAATTGTTTTAATTATCTTTTGTTTGGGATTTTTTTTTATGATTAATATTGATGTGGATTCTTACTAACATCTACTACAGAATGATATTTTTAATCCTAGATTTTTTTTCTCAATGTTCCATGTTTTATTAAATTAGAGTTTTAAATATGTTATTTTCACTTTGATGAGATTTAATTATATTTTTTTGAATTGATGTAATTGTAAATACCCATATATAGTTTTTATATGCATTGTATATTTTTTTCAATACAAATATGGGTTCTTCGCAATTGAATTCATTTGAATATATTTTATTTGATTTTAAGAAATTACAACTGAAAAATTATTTCGGTTATCAGTTTTTTTATAATAAACTAAAAATACAGACCATTTATTCGTTAAGGCTTTTATCAAAAAAACACCCAATTTCTTCTAGTCTATTTCATGGGGGACAAACTCTTGCATATTGGAGCTCCCCACAATAGACATATTAATGGATAATCCACAATTGTTAAGGAAATATAATGGGACGGTGGAATTATAATGGGATAGATTTGGTATTTTTAGATTTTAGGTAGATTAAGTGGTGATTTGTTCCGGATGAATATATATTTAATATAAAATTCAAAGGAGATGTAGACTATATATTTTTAAATGATTATTAGAATTGGGATGTGGGTATTGGAGAGGAAGATAGATTATAGGATCCATGTAATGAAGCTATTATATGGTTTTACGGGAATTGGGGGGGGGATAATAGTAATTTGGGGGGGAAATAGAACCAGATTATGAATCGCTATTTTAAGGGAAAAATAATGAACTAGAAGCTCATAAGGAAGGATGACAAATTTGAAGATTATGGAATCTAGAGAGAAGGAAACATATATGTTAATGGTTTTGGTAGTGTCGCATGTCCTTAAAAGAAACAAAATTTTAATAAAATAAGTGATATCTAATGATATATTGGAATCCCTAGTTGAAAAATATCCTAGAAAAAATGAAGGATAACAGCATGATACACCTTATCATTTGAAGAAACAACACTATCTTGAGTAATGAGAAAAGAGATCTTATTCTTATAGAATATCACAAAATCATTTGTGTGGTAGTAAACCTTATTGGAATAACTCTATGTAATAATGGAATCATGCACATGTGTTGACAGTAATTATTTCATAATTTTAGGGCCAAAACCAAATCAAATTTTAGGGTTGATATTCTAGATAACCCTACATATGAGGATGGAGAGGGTAGTTCAAATTTATCCTACATTAAATGGAATCACATTAGATTTCCTAGTGATGAGTTTTATTATCACATTATATTTTTTATCATAGAATCTAGAAGAAATATTTTATTCATGACATCAAAATCTCACAATGTCAGAATAGAATGTATAAACCCCTCAAAATCCACCTAAGTATTCCAAAAACATTCAATCCTATATATAGTATCATATATAGGGTGCCTAGACCTTGAAAAAATGTTACTAGGATGTGGAAGTGATCTGATATAATATGAGAAATATATGACACCATGGTAATCCGGAATAAGTTGGTCTATTAGATTGAACATAAAAATCATTACAAATGATCTAAAATGAGTGTATATTCTTCCCTTGAAAATAGGTAAGTGTTAACTGTGTGTCCTAGATGAGAAATTCCTATAATGTAGATTAATTTTAGTAAATTGATCACCAAATATCAAGGCCTCCTGTAATCCCCTAATTATTAATTTTGGTACATGATATCATTAATTTCCTCACCTATAAAAAGATCCCATTTATACTAAACTATAAAAACATGGGAATCTAACAACACAATCATTTGTCGTTCTATTATAGAGACTTATATAAAAACAAAAAAAAATCATACATGGGAATCTTGATGTTGAATATAGAAAACAACGTTATTCCAATAGAAACTCATGATATTGAAATCCATATCCTCCCCCTAGAGAATGAAAAAAACACAAGATTTACCATTTTGGGAAACCAAATGTAACCCATGGAAAAAAATTTCATAAAATTGTACATGTCATAATTTTAAAATATGCTTTTAGACATAAAACCATAACTGAGCCACTTTTAATCATTGACATTAGAGTATCTATACATCAGTAGGTTTCCATGCCCATAATGTTTTATGCTAAAGACTGTCATTGGGATGGGAAGGTCATGATCACCAAGTCATATTCTTTAATATAATAAATAATGGATCCATAGCCCTCTATTTCATAACTTAAATATTATATACAAATTTCATTTTGATCCTCTATAATTCTTTTATAGTAGCTAGGTTCTACTATAGAAATATCAGTTATGACATCCACTATACATATCATCCTCCATATCTGATTCATTTTCCGGCTGTTTATTATAGTCCCATTATAAGCCAAACCTAACATGGAGGAGAAAAAATGATGATTGAATCATGGAGTGACCATCTGGTTAGGATGGTTACAACATATCATTTTTTATGTTTGATGGAATTATTTGGTTTCCATCAATAGTTGTAGGATAGAATGTCTCATTCTACGTGATCACTATGGTAAATTTACCATAATCATCAAAAGGTCTTCCCTAAACCACTAAAATCAATTTGTGAAGCTAAATCTATAAATACTTTTGTCACATATGAATTTTTTGGTCTTTAAAATAATTTTACTATCCCAGCGTAATGAATTTATTTTGATCAGGAACATATTTCTTGCGTACAACCTTAGTGAGTATATCTGTATCCCTTTGTATCTATGCCTACATTACAAAATACCACTAATGGTTTTCCCAAATCCATGGACCATAATACAGGAAAATAATAATCTCTACATAAACCAATTTATGGAAAAAACCATTCATTATTTGAAAAATTCATCTATAGATGAAGCAACATGTAGGTTATTTTTCATGTACATATGACATCAAATAATTTTAGTCTTAATAAAATGAATGTTTCCCTCATATGTGGTTGAGATATGTCAACCAGAACATTCATCTACCTAAACGACAACCAAATAATGTTAGTTATGTGATAACAATCCTCAAATTCCCTAAAACGTCCTAAAATATCATTCATATTCATTTCAAGCTTTTATAAAAACTGATGACTAAAATTCAAAAAAATTGATTTGGATAAATTCATATAATAATGAGACCCATCTTCTCTTGGATACTCCATTTTGATTTGTTTATTATAAAAAATATCATAGTTTCCAAATAATACCTTTAAATTTATCATTTAAATTGTTGAAATCAAAGATCATATGACTTTATATCATTGTCCTTATTGAATAATTATCTTCTAGATGCTACAAATATTTTATCTTATGTTATAAGGGAATTTTATTTATGGTCTCTATTGAAATTAAAATATTATGGGATATTTCAAATGACCCAAGACTTTTACACATAGTATTACATGACTTTTAAACAAAAATATCCTATAAATAAAATCCCAACGATGATGAGGCATATTGCCTTTGGATGATTAGGTGATTATTATTTCAAAATTAACATTAAACATGATGTCTTTATTTTATTCATAATAACGATTTTTTAGAAATTCATGGAATAACCTATGGGATACATAAATAAATCTGTGAGAAAAAAAAATTATGGGATGAAACATGACTAGGAAACATATCAGGAGAGTCAAATGTGTCACATTATATAATAAAAGATATGGATCATAATGAATCACAGGGATGAGTAACATAAGGAAAATGGTATAATAATATCATGGAGTCACATGAAACATGTACAAAACATATAAAATGATAAAAACATGAGTCAATGGAAATTTCTTATATGATTTCACATTAGTGGATTATCAAAAAAATTGATTAGGATTAATCCCTAATCTGATTCATGACACATTATGAGACTAAAGCCATACACAACACATTAGAGTACTATATGGGTAAACCCATAATAACATGTCCAAGATATATGTCTTCAAATTAAAGGATTAAATCCTTCGGCATAACATAATAATTACCCATGGAAAGAAAAATGGTTGAATAATCTTGTTATATATATCATAATTAATGGAAATTTAAGAGTAATGGAAATTAAAAAATGATCATAAATAAAGTATTTCACCTTAAAAGTATTTTATAATTAGATATTTATATATTTGAGATACATATATATAGAAATTTGAATATTTCTACAACCGTAAATAGAGAGATAAATTGTGTAAGAGAGATAATGTTCAAAACCTAATGGAAACAGTGGTTTAGATAGATCCCTTACCTCGATCCTAATTTGTAATGATAATTATTTATCATCCAAAATTATTAAATTGGGTCAATTATTTTCTCCCATAAGAACCAATTTCATTTTTGATGTTACATTTATTTTATATTTCAATATTCATTATTCAAATGTAGAACCAATTTATTTTATGTCATATGATTTTAAAAAAAATATATTTTATATCCAAAATCACATTGGTATGTTGACCATCTTCAAAGTGATTATTCTATAATCATTCCAAGAATGAAAATAAAGAAATAATTATCCGTTTTAATCATAAAATTTACTTTTAAAACTAAAATTTATGTATGGTTATGAAAAAATTACTATGTTACAATCATCAATATAGAATATTGTATGTACGCATGAGTAACATGTCTATTTTTCAATAATAAATATGTAGAGAGGGTAGGTATTATTTTATCATTATAGAAATTTCATAATATCTTAAATGAAATATTTTTTCTTTAAAATTCCATTTCACATAACATCCATGTGATTTAGTAATAAAAATGAATCACATCGATTAGCAAGGAGGTATTTATCCATTCACACAAAAGACATTATCATTTATTCTATGGATTTAAAGGAACAAAATTATATGATATCTTTATTTTCTATATTTATTATATGTCCTTATTATCGTTTATGGAAATAATATTAATCCTTTTTAACATCAATATAATGCGTAATTGATAAATGAATCATATCGCTTCCCGATGTGATAATCTAACTTACACATGAGAGATGTTATCGTATTCCCTATGGAATATAAAGTAATAATGATTAGTTTATATTATAATTAATATTGTATAATTAAGGAAAAAATATCATATTTTAACAATAAATCCCCAATTATTTACATCTTTGATAATCGGTGATTCAAAAAGCTACGTCAATTTTTGAGGGAGTATTCCTCCATAAAAAAGATCAACGATTATGTATCCCATTTGATGGTGAAAGAGATGGATGTATGTAATTTCCATGAAATAAAAAAATATATTAATATTTAAGGTACATTGAATATTATATCATCATTATCTAATAATATATTATGTAGGTGAAAAAAAACAAAATGCCAGTTTAAGGACTTTGCCTATTCTTCAAACAACTTCATTCAATTTTCAAAAAAATACAAACTACGTTAGATTTAAAATAAGATTGTAGTCATCTAAGATGAGTAGAGGGAATAAAGTTAGTTATAAAAATAGGTATTTGAAAATCAAATTATTTTTTATATATGTAACTGAGTGGATAGTGGGTGGCCATTTGTAATTGGAAAAGGCGACCCACACATAATTTTATAAAATAATGAAATACGGTAATAATTTTATCATACCAAAACGATCATAAATGGACCATTATTTATCCTTATAATAAATAATGTTAAAATAGTTTCTATAAAAATGTAATTATATATGTTTTGGATCATTTTTAACCCATATATTGTTTCTATAAATCCTCTGTAAACCTGTTTTTACCTTAAGTATGGTAAATAATTTTTTTTATTTTCACTATTAATTGTGGTAAAAATTTATGTAAAACATATTATATAATATAATTTCAGATGATTCCAAATATGGATCATTTTTTGAACACTCATCTTATATATGTGGCATAATTAAATTTAAAAATAAACCTGCATAGGTGAACAAAATAAAATTTTAGGCAATGTATATTTCTCTTGAAAAGAAATTTTCATTTTATATATATCACAAGTCAAAATAATTATATCTATTTATATTAGTATATATTAATTTAATATAGAAATTTAATTTATATAAGGTTTTATTATGTGTTATTTTAATTTTCTAATTTGGAGAAACAATATAGACATTAAATTAGTTTTTAGTAAAAAAAGGGTTTCGAACCCACACAAAAAAACTTCTACTAAAATATTGTATAAAGATGAATTAAATGTAATTAATTTGATTAAATATAACCAAATAATAATTATTATTATTTGAAATGAAATTTAAAAAATAAATATGATTTATTTTTTAAAGAATAAATCCCATGTTTATAAAAAAAAATCATCTCCACTATTCATAGATAAATTAATATTCTGAAAAAACATAAATTTTTTCTGTAAGATAATTCTGAAATAAATATTCTAGAAAATAGTTATATTTAATAAGAAAATTTCCAAATCCTCCAAAAAATTTATTTTATTTTTCTTTTAAAAAAAATTAGAATAAATGCTTTAATTAATAACGAGAAATTATTCCTCATTGATTAAAAATACATTTATTTTTTGTTTCAAATTAATATATATGTCATAAAATAGTAAATAATATTCATATATTTCATTTTAATAACTAGTTCATAGTTATATTATTTAAAAAATAATTTTTTGTTTCAGTTCGGTGTTTCATTTCATAGAAGCTATTAATCATTGTTTTATCTATTAAAAAAATGGGTGAGTCATTATTCCCACCATAAATATTTTCACATAATAAAATTTCTATTACATGATATTGTGATAATAGGTGATGGTATTTCATCTTTATCTCCACTTCTAGTCCCCATTTTTCCACTTTAATCATGTGGTTTCTCGATAACACATTAACCCATGGAGTTGTCTTATTTCATAAATCTTTTTCTCTATAATCTAATATATTATTGGATTATATGCATATGAAAAGTATTTTCCCAATGGTATTACCTCTAAATTTGGTATATGTGGGGGTTCTCGTACGTACTTTTTTAAGAGGGATATGTGGAAGAAATTATGAATTGCAGGTTGATTAGGTGGTAATACTAGTCTATAGGCCACTAAGTCGATGAAATCAAGGATCTAATGTGGCTGATCTATCCAGGATTAAGATTTAAATTCTTCCAAAACCTCATGACTATCATCAATGGGGACATGAAGATGAAAAACATATCTCTAACATCAAAATTAAGGTCTCAGTAATGATTATCTACATGGAACTTCTATCGAAATATCAAAGATTTAATTTAATGATTAATGGTTTGAAAAATCGCTATTATGTCATAGAAAAAACCATGTCCAATCATAATCCATTGTCCATCGTCATCTCAAAATGTCCATTTTCGACACTACATCCCATACAATGATTATTGGTGAAAGTGCAAGCTGAATAATAAAAAGTTATTTGCAACTCGTATTTACACTTATCGCATATACTTTTCATCATTTTTGATATTTGGGATAGTAAATAAAAACACATCCAAAATAAAATTTCAATCGCTAACAATTAGAAATGGGACCATCACAAATATCTAGATCACCCTTTTCATATTTATTTTCTATCAGTTGTATTTGTAATGGGACTCATCACATTTAGTTTTCTCACTAATATTGTAATATATATATATATATCTCCACCTTATTTTTGGACTTTCATTTCTTATTTGAGTTATACTATATAATACTCTTCATTAAATTGTTTAAACGATTATTTTTTTTACATGAAATGAAATTTTCATTTTTTCATCCCATAAAATCTTCGATTTTTAGGTACTCATTTTTATAAATTTAGATTTATTTAAAATGATTCAGAGTAGATTTTAGTATTTTAATTTAGCAGTAATTAACGTTAATTAAAAATAATAATTCATAATTATTAGTGTTGAGTTTAAATTAAATATATAGTTCCAATTTTTAGTAATTATTTTTATTATAAGTAAATAGTTTTAATTTTCAAAAATTAGTAGTAGCATTAATTTTTAGTAATTAACAATTTAAAATAACATTTTTTATAAAATTTGTAAGAACATGTAAATTTTTTTAATAATTAACTCTTATTATTAAAATATAATTTTATTTATTAATGTTTTGCAGTAATTAGTGAAAATAAGAAATAATCATTGATAACTAATATAAATTAATGGTATTTAATTTTACTTCAAAAAAATCAGTAATACTAAAAAACTAATAATTACTAAAAATTAGCAATAATTTATAAAAAAATAGAAAAGTATAAAAAATTTGATCAAATTAATAAAATTAGTAGGGATTAGTAAAAAATAGAGGTAATCAATAAAAATTAATAATAATTAATAATAATTAATTATAATTTATAAAAAATAGAGGTATTTTTTGATTTTTAGCTATAATCCTCATTGCACTATATAATATAGTAATAATTATTAATTAATTATATTTAATAAAAACATTTAGTAATTAACAGTACATTGTAAAAATTAATGGTAATCAGTGATCATTAGTAAAATAATATAGTTAATTTTTGATCATTAATAAAAAATAGAGGCAATCATCTATCATTATTATAAATTATCTTTAATTGGAATTACAATTTACAAAATATCTATAATTAGAGGTACATTGAAAAAAATAGTAGTAATAATAAAAAATGACATATAATTATGTTTTATTAATAATAACTAGCGGTAATTATTAAAAAAATAATGGTAATTAGTAGTAACTACTAAAAAATTTCCTTACTTAGAAGTAATAAATAAAAGTTAACATTAATTAGTAAACAAATGTGGTAATTGATAAAATTATTTGTAATAAAAAAACATATGGTAACGAGTAAGAATTATTAAAAATATCGATAATATGTAAAAAAATAGTTGTAATTTACTATAATTAGTAAACAATTACCAATAATTTGCATTGATTATTGAACAATAATATAAACTAGTGGTTCATATAAAAATAGCAGTATTTAGTAAAAATTAATGGAAAATATAAATAAGTATTAATCATTGAAGGTAAAAACATGACTTAGTAAAAATTAGAGATAATTAACAAATATTTGTCTTTACTAGCAGTAAATAATTGTAATTCACATTAATTATTAAATATTAAATGATAATTAGTGGTAATTACTAATCATTATTGTTAATTATTTAACATTAGTTATTATTAGTAACAAATAGTGAAAATCAATAAAAATTAATAAAAAATATAGTTGAATAGTATATATTATATGTAATTATCTACAATTAGAATGAACAGAAAATGTATTCAGCACTAAATAGTAAAAATTGATGAAATTAATATGTATTAGTGGGAATAATTATAATTTGGGGTAATTATAAAGAGATATTTTTTATTATCAGTACATAGTATATATTTTGTGATAATAATTAAAAACCAAAAATTGCATCTGTAATTATTGATAATTATTGTTATTTGAAAAAATAATTGGGAATTAGTAGTTATTCGTAAAAAAAAATAATGGTAATTATTGGTCATTAGTGAAAATTAGTGGTAATTAGTGAACATTAGGGACAATTAGTAAACATCAGTGATAATTAGTAAATATTAGTGGTAATTAGTAAATAATAGCATAAATTAGTTGAAACTAATAGTACTTTTTGATGTTTAATATTTATTTACAGAAATATTATAATGAATATTTATAAAAATATGGATTGACTTTATCCAAAGTGGAAGAGCTATTGAGTGGTCAGGGGAAATGGAAGGTTATGTTGTATAACAAGGTATATCTTGAAGGTGGTTCATCCTGGAATTTGTGAAACTAAAACTAGATTTTTCAAATCCATAATCAGATACACGTGTTTACCAACTCTTGCTGAATTTTTTATATTATTAGGATTTTTCCTATTTTTTAGATAATTGTAATTTAATTAATATTATTGGTAAAAAGAACAACATAAAGTATATATTATAAAATTTTCTATACTTATCTATTATGTTTTGTATTGATTTTGAATCTCTATATTGTAAAATTTATATATAAAATAATTAATTTTTTTGAATTTTTTCTTTTTTATTTTTTTAATATAAATTCATTAAGCATTATATAAAGAAATAAAAATTATTTTTCAAAAAATAAAAATATAAAATAGAATATTTAATTGGATTGGCCCGCTTGCATATAGGTTCCATTAAATACATATCTATTCATTTTTAACTCAATATCATTTTAGAAAACAAACATTGTTTTTAAATAATATAATTTTTTATTTTTAGTTGCAAGGTAAAAAAACATTTACAAGTTTAATTATTAATTTTTTACATAATAAAATAAGTTTTTTTAATATTTTTTAAATATATTTGGACATATATTCTAAATGAATGTAATTTCAAAATTACACATTTTTAATAAATTTTTTTTTAATTATTCTTAAAATGAACATGAATATTTCCAAAATAAAATAAAGGAATTGTAAAATAAGATAAGTGACAAAAAAATAATCATTCAGAAAACATTTCTAAATATACATAGAAAATTTAGATTTAGGAAACCAAATCATGGGATCTAATCCAACATGGCGATGATGGTGATGGAGAATCGGCATGGGGATGTTGAAATGATAACATATCACAATTGTTGGAGACATATTGCACATCCTTTTGAAAATATACTATATCATCATGCTTCAATGTTCCTGAGTGAGTATTGAATACAATCTAGTAATCATCCATGTCCTCCTCCATCATCAGTTGGCATGGTGTTCTGTATCTATCTTCATCTGTGTTGGTGTAAGCATTATCATGGATGCACCAAATCCATGATGCCGGTGGTGGGGCTACTGAAGATGCTTCATGGTTTGGTCCCCATGGGTCACTAGCAACATGACCTCAATAGACATGTTGTCGCGAAGCAGAAACATATGCGAGATGGAAGCACCCAAGCATTGATGGCAATTTTGGGGTTTGCGCCACCAAGATTCTTCATGGATTGGTCTCTGTGGGATACGGTCAATAGCAGCACCACCTCCCGAGACTGGGTTTGGCACCACACATATTATTCATTTTTGGGTCTCTTTATCATGTCCCTCGGATTACCACTCTCGTCCTCCACTACATTCTCGATGTGTATACATAGGCAATGAGAAGTAGGGATAATATAGATGAGAAATTTGAGGAAAATTAAATGATTCAGAGAAACCTTCTTCTTTTGGGGTTTTTGTTGTTGAATTTGTCAATGATTTCACCAAAACCACACTGTTAGAGACACATAAATGTCTAGGAATCAAAGAATATATCACTGTGTTAGGAATGTGCATGAGGGTTTAGGTCATGACACAAATAGTACAAATATGAACCAGATTCATGTAATTTATATAGAATGTGTTTAATTTGTTGTTTTAATTTTTTTAAAAATTTATTCATTGTATAATAAATAGAGATCAGTATTTTTTGACTCCAACTAAATTTATTATTATGTGGATTTGAAGATATTTGTTTTTGGGATTTGTCTAGAAGACCTCATTTTTTATCTCTATAATTGCAATTATTTATATTTGGAAATTACTTAAATTTTTTCCAAATTATTTGTGTACAATTATGATTCTTAGAAACTATTTATTGTTAATCCAAAAATTGAGATGATAAAACAAAATATCGCAAAACATAATTACGCCATTCAATCACTAATATTATTTACAAATTAATAATTTTTACTTTTCATTAATGATAATGTCGATGATAAAATAAATATCCTTAAAGTTTACTATAAATATTGTTCAAAATGAAAAATGTCATTTTTTAATTTTTGACACTCCTTTAATAATGTTATGTTAAGACCGGTTCTTATGAAATTAAATATATATATATATAAATATAAAAAATATATTTTTTCTTTTCATATATATATATATATGTATATATATTTATAATTATAACTATAAATATAATATACACATTTTATAATTCAATAATTATTTTTATATAAATATATATTAATTTAAATAATAATAATATTGGTAAATTTATATATAATTGATATATTTATTTCATTTTCATAGATATGTAACTAATATATTTGTTTTAATTTCCTGTGTATTTAAATATATATATATATAAATTTATTTATAATTATGACAATAATTAAAATATTTATGTTATAAATATGTAATATGTATATATATTGTAAATATATATAAATTTATATTTATTTACTAATTATGATATTATAATATAGATATGAACTTATAATTCTAAATAAATTTAGATATATTCAAATATTTGTATAATTATAATAACGTAATTAATTATATATAATTATAAAGATAGTAAATATATTTATTATTAAGTTATAATTATAAATATATTTGTATTTATTAATTATATAATTAATAATAAATAAATATTTATTTATAGTTGTTATTATAAGTAAATAAATATATATCTATTATAAATATATATATATTATGATTATATTTTCATCAGTGCTTTTTTAGTGCTGATAATGATTGGACATTATAAGAACTAAAGAATGTTGATAAATGCTTGTTTTATCATAACTTTCTATTTTAGCGCTGATAAATCATACATTTATCATTGTTTTTTTAACAAACATTGATAAAAGGACTAACTGATTATAAAAATAAACCCCAAATGAATCATCCTCTTGTCGCAGAAATAAAGCAATCATAGAAGCCAAACAATGCACCCTTCTCCTCCTCCTCCTCACCCTCCTTTGTCACTGACTCCTCCTCCTCCTCTACTGTCATGAAGCCCTCCTCTTACTCCTCTATGACCGAATATAAATATCAAAAATCCCTCATCAACCATCATGATTCTATCCTCCACCATTAACCTCACATCCACCACAGAACCCCATCTTCTGCTAACATCTCATCCTTCACACACTGAACCCCACATCCACCTCGAACTCTTCATTACCCACGAACCCACATATTCTAAAAAAACCTCTATTGTGGATCCACACATCTTATATGAATCCATCCTCCACTACATACACATCTCCTCCACGATCCCATCTCCTCATGTTGTACCACATTGAGCATTCTGGTATTTCTCTTAGTATTTACTTTTTATCTTCTCATTGTTCCATCATCCATGATCAATTTTGTGTCTATAACTTCTGTATTTCCAATTAAGGATATTGATGATCATATTGGGAAATAAAATTCTAATTAAATGTTTCATTGAGAAACTATTCTTATTTCCATTCTATCAATTTATGTTCATTACTACTATGTACTCTATGGTCGATATGCAGTACCTCCAAATACATTTATGGTTCAATATGTATATGGTTAGCTATTGGATGGTAGCGGGCCAGTTGACACATAGTGGCCTAATAATTGGTTTGTTTATTAGTTGATTTTGAGAATGAAGGCCATTTTTTTCTGGATATCATGTTAAATAATATAACAAATCCATTTTATTTTTTTTATTTTTTTAGTGTTGTTTCACATGTTATTCTTCGTTTGTTTTCAAATGGATATTGTTTATTGTTTCTGACTACAATCATAGAGAGATGCTTCTGTTTATATTATATTTTTATTCATATTTAAAGAAAAGAATTATTTATTTATCTTGGAAATATATGACATATGAATGTTCCAGGTCTATTCATAGGATATTTTGATTATCGATGATCAAATTACTCAATGTGTGAAAATTGTGCCCCAGATATTAAACCAATACAGTAAGTGATAGTCACTAGTCATAGAAAATCTAAGTACACTATTGGCGTAGTCGTGAACTAATTCATGTAATTTGAGAAGGGACCCTTATACAATACTAGATAATGGGGAAAAGAAAACATGTCGTTTTAGCAGCACTAAGAAACAATTGCTCATTAAGTGGGGCCTTTACCAGTGCTTGCTAAAAGCAATAATTAATGTTTTTAAGAATAATTTGTATTTAATTGTTATATTTAAATTAAAATTTAATTTTTATAATTATATATTAAATATAAAACTAATTTTTATAATCAATATATATTTTTTAATAATTCAAATATATATATATATATAATGTTTTAAATAAAGTATAAGATTATAATTGAATATAAATGTGTTTCTAATGAATTGGGTCCATACTTATATTGACAATGTGTGATTATGTGTTATCTATCATCCTGAAAGTTCATTTATACATTACATTGTTCTTATTAGTCTTGTTTTCCATTGATGACTCATTTTTATGAGGTATATTTTAATATTTATATATGATTTATTCACGTTTCTAATATACTATATTGTGTTATCAATAGTTATAAAATTACATTAAATATATCTAAATATTTATTATTTTTATAATTATTAAATTTTAAGTATATATAACTACTCTATAATATATTTATTTGTAATTATAATTATAAGTATATGTAATAAATGTTATTAAATTATAGTAAGAAAATTTATTATAATTTTATAAATATATATCTGTATAAAATTATTAATAAATATATAGAAAAAATTATAAAGATATTTATTTATATATATAATTATAACTATATATATATATTTAAAAAAATAAATAATTTTAATTAATATATTAATTATACTACAATTATAGTTATAAATATACAATAAAATAAATATATTGATATAGAAATATCTATAAATAAATAAAAATTTTAATAATTTGAATTTAAAATAAATATAGATATATTTAAATAAATTAAAATTTATAATATATATTTTCATTATATATATTTATTTACCAATATCCATAAATAAAGAAAAATACTAATAATTATAAATCTAAATAAATGTTGATATATATAAATAATATCAAAATTAAAATAAATATATCAATTATATAGATTTATAAAATAATAAATAAATTTGTTATAAATTTGAAATTTTTTTTATATCCAGATTTATAATTACAAATATAAAAAATTTACTTATTAAAATTTATAACTGCAAAGAAATATATATATATTTATATTTATAAATATAAATAATGATAAATTTAGTATTTATAAATATAAATAAATAAATATTTATTATTTATAAAAATAAATAAATAATTATTTATTAATATAATAATTAATTGATAAAAACATATATTTATTGTAACAACCTGATATTTTATGAGAAGTATACTTTTTATGACTTATGTTACATGCAACATCACAGGAATCTTTCATTGCACACAACACTAGCTTGGCTTACATTACACGAAATCGTGACCTTCTTCGATAGCATATGTAGTACGCAATACAGAGTTTCACTAAACAACGATATATTATTATAATATTATAAAGTTTCTATTATGAATATTATTAACTATAATTTAAATTTTATATCATTATTATTCATCATACATATTTTCTAGAATATGGTATGAGAACAAAAGAAATTTTTTAGGTTAAATAAGTATTTTTCAAAAAATGCAGGTTTGCCGCCTTTTGATGGCGCACCCACATTAAATCTTGTTTTTAACATGTTTATAAGTTAAATTTGACAAAATAAAACTATTCATTTGAATCAGTATATAAAAATTTACTTTGGATAAATTTTTCATATTATTATGATAACTTTCATTTTTTAATGAATAGTTAAAACATGATATATTTTAATTCAAAACAACAATTTTCATCGCAATAATTTATATGGTTAATTTATAATATTGAATGGTTTTAAAGTTTAAATATAATATATTTTTTCCATTTAATATAATTTATGTCATAAGCATTAGTTTTACATTGAATTCATAGGTAGAATCATTTCAATCTTTGGAAATGTTTTAACTTTTAAAACCCGTTTGCTTAATAATGAAATTAATTTTAAATTAATTACTGCAACTTATATGATTGGAATTTTGAAAAATATATTCCATATTTACAATCAGTGGGTACAAATTAAGTTAATAGGTTACTTATATATTTTTTATATTATAAATAGTAACTATGGTAATTTTTATTTACTACAGTTAAAGGTAAATCACGTAATTAAGGGTAAAAATAAGGTTATAAAATTATACTAAAACTTGAAAAAATTCTATTGGATGACTAAAAGTAGACCCTTATCACCTAAGGGTCGGAATAAATTCATTTTATGGACTTTTGACCATTAAAATAATTTAATTATTGTTAAAACCAAAGAACGTGACAACATGGCACTCTCTTAAATCGTATAAGTATAATAATTTTACTTTAGTGATAACCTTAATGAAACCTCAAACATGAATAGTATCTAGAAATATAATACAATTATCTACATCATATGAATTTATTTATAATTTTTATGAATTATATAATTAACATTAGTTATGACACAACACTGATGTTGAAATTATTTTATTGATTGAAATATTAAATAAATTATTTTAAAAGTATTAAAAAAAATATTATATGAACTATTTAATGTGATCTACTGATTTTATAGATAAACTTGACATGTTATGAATCAGTTAAATATTTTATTTTGAACATATATTCTTTATATATTTTATTTAAACTCAAATAAATGAATACTGTCAAAATTGACACTATTGTTAATTTATAGAAATTACATATTATAAAATTGTTTAAAAATCACAAAAATATTTAAAAATTGTAAATTAAAATTTATATGGTCTATAATGAAACAAACTATACAATTATGTACAATTCACAACATATAAGTAATTATTTATAATGATTTAAAATTTAGAATATTATTACCACAAATAAAATTAAATATATTATATAAGGATAAATCATGTTGATAAAGTTTAAAATAAATTCCCAACGTGTATAATTTTTTTTCTAATGATATTACAACCATATACCATCTAATATTAGTATTTGAGTCATTTTTGGTGGTTTTTAAGTGGGTTTGTAATTTATTATAAATTAATATTTCTTATAATTCCAACGGTGCCCCTCTCCTCCCTTATAAAAGGGAACCTCCTCACTCTCCTACTCACACCACTTTGAGCCTTCAAGCTTGGCCAACCCCTACCAATTTCATTTCTCCATTTACCTAGAAACATCCTAGAGGTCCTGGTCTTCTTCAATGTCCAATCTTAGTGCCCTAAGAGGAGGTTTCAATGACGCGTGTCGAAAAAGAGGTAATATCTGTTACCAATTCATTGAAATTCATTTCTTCTCATACTTCTTCTTTAGTTGTTTCCTAATGAAGTAATAACATCAGTATCACTCATATAAAGATATGTTATTATAAATATGAAACAACCCTATTTCACCTTCTATCAATCCTATGTAAAATGAAATCACCACGCGTGCATATGTACAGAATACCGTCTCCATGCCGTGGTGTAATCTGGTTTCCAACACCAAATTACTTGAATGGGTATAATGGTGTAAAGAATAAATATATATTATTATTTTAAAATTATATTTATTATGAAATATTATACATACACTTCAATACAATTCCACGATAATGGGAACGATATCATCGCTTGTGCGTACATACGGCCTACCATCTCCAGGATGTGATGTGACTCGTTCTACATGATATTCATTGAATAATGACTATATAAATGAAATGAATGAGTAAATATGATATATATTACACTAATACCATTCTTTAAATGAGTTATCTATAACCTAAAAAGAATAATAAGAATTTATTTGACAAAACACACATAAGAACATAAAGTAATAAACACCGGAATAACATGTAGCAATGAAATATTACTAATAAGAAGCTAAGAATATGACCATATATGATATCATAACAATGAGTATGATTCTATAATAAGTAAATTACATTATTTAATTCATTATACATGAGGTTTGGACATGTACAAAGCATATCAGACCTAAGGTAAGAGAAAATCTCCCAATCTCATTTTTATCTGAGATTGTTTATACTTCAGAATTTACTGGGGAATACTTAACATCAATATCCATGTTTTCTAAATATTTAATATTATTCCTATCCTCATAAAATTTTTTAAATCCAATTTTACCGATTGGTGAGTTTTTAGTAAAATATTTGAAATGAATCTTTTTTCATTTTTAGTATGAGGTGCTTTTTGACTTTTACGGCCAAAGTACGAGAAGAATGTTTTTTATCTTATACGGCATGAATGGATTATAATGATTTCATAGAACATTTTTTCCATGAAGCTTCTTTTACATGTTTTCATGTTTATTTTTAATCAATTTCTTTTATATTAAAATTTTATGACATGTTAAGAAAGGAAAAATGTTTTTGAAGTAGAAAGGATATTTTCCTCAAGAATGGAGTCCAAGTGTTTTAACAAAATTATTTTCTATCTAAGATAATATAGGGTTCTATTGATATCCCTATTTTAACATTTATTTGATTATTTTATGATGGAATTAATTTTATTATGTTTTTTTTATCTTATATGGATTATGTTATGATGGCATGAGGTTTAAGAATCCCATTTTTATTACATGGGTAATGCTATGTTGTATGGTTTATGATTTTGTGGAACACATAAAAATGGTTTCATTAGGAGATGGGTGGGACCTATATCTCTCTCCAATTCATTGGGTAATGATTTATATCTCATGAGATAGACATGGCTGGAACGACAAGTTAATTCAGTTCAGTGATACAGGACTGGAACGGGGAGTGAACTCGGTTTAGTAATGGACTTTTTCCTCTATGATAGTCTTGTTAATGAGTCATGACTAAAATGAAATGATTTTTTTGATTATGTGTGTATGCAACAAAGTTAAATGTTTTAAGTTATGATTATTGGGATTACATTTCACCATTATGATATATTCAATGTTATGATAATATGATCTATTGTGCAGGTTAAGATATTCAAAATGTTTTGTTATTATGAATATGATATGATTCATATTTCTTTTTTTACCCTTACTTATCATTTGACCTCACCCTTTTGCTTGTTTTCTATTCCCCAATTCAGGAAGAATGGTATTATGTATGATATGGCAAAAAGGGACTCTAGATATGATGAAATAAATGGGAGACAATGTAGATGATTTATGATCCAGTTTTTTAAGTTTCCCAGTTTCTAAAGAAAATATACCTATACAATGCTTTCATGGTTTTGTTATATGTTTTAATAAGTATGCTTTAATTCTGATGTAATAAAAATGTTTGAAGATTATAGGTCATTATAGTTGATATTAGAAGAAAGGTATAGTAAACCTTTCAAAACTAGGATGTGAAAGCCCTAGTAAGAACCCTAATGATATGTCTAAGCATAGAACACAATATTAGTGTTTTAGAAATTTCCATGAATAACCGACGATAAAATCTTAAGTGTAAAATTTTATTCTTGATTATGTGGTTTTCCTATAAAGATTAGTGTTTCTCACATTATACTTATTGGTTTTAGCCAATGGCTGAAACCCAAAGGAACCGTGTTAATGCTGAATGTGACGGTCAATGCAATGATTGTACCCCTGAGAAACCAAACGTTATGGGGGCTGGAATGAAAAATCTTGTAGCCATGCTCACACAACTTTCTCAAGCTATGAACCATACAGGACATCCAAACGAGAAAAGGAAGGAGCTACATTCTGTTTAATCCTTCATGAGGCTGCGTCCACCTTCATTCACTGGGTCATCTGATCCATTAGTGGCTACACAATGGATTAGTACCACTGAAAATATATTTTCAGTTCTACAATGTTCTGAACATCATAAATTCATCTTACCAGTATATCGTTTGGATGGTTAATCTAATCAATGGTCGAATCTTTTTAAGAATACGAGGAAAAGGGATGAAATTTAGTACATGGAATGGGACGAGTTCAAGAACTTATTTTTCAATAAGTAATTCCCTCATATTCTTCGAACAAAGATTGAGAAAGAGTTTCTTGAACTAATGAAAAATGATGATGAATGTGTTGGTATATACGAAGAAAATTTTACAAGGCTTTCATGTTACGCTTCTAGGACTATTATCCAACCTGATAGTAAGATTGATTGATTCATTAGTGGAATAAAACCACGTCTCCAAAGGGCATTAGCCATAAGGGACTTCAATATCTACTAGGAAATTTTTAGATGTTCTCTCAAGGTTGAGATGGAGATTGGAGTAACCCATCAGTCATATGGGTTTGATAAGAAGGGGAAAATGGAATACAAAGGAAAATCTAAAGACCACACTGAAAAGAAGATGAGTTTTCCTTTATGCTCAATTTGTGGAAAGAAACATAGAGGGAATTGTCTTAAAGGGACATGAAAATGTTTTTAGTTTTGAAAAGAACGCCATCTGTCAATTGAATGTCAAAATAATGGGAAGAAGATGACTAATGATGCGAACAAAGAAAGGGATACACAGAATGCACCTTCTACACTTCAATGTTTCAAGTGTAAGGAGATGGGGCATTATGCCAATCAAGGCCCTAATCCAAGGGTTGTTGATGATAATCGAAGTCAGAAAACTCTTAAGTCCAAAGACAAAGGAATATCACATGTAATTACTATCGGCGATGCGGAGTATGATAAAAAGTGGTGCAAGGAACACATACCATCCACTCTAAAGTATCAAATGTTTTATTTGATTCTAGATCCACCCACTCTTTTATTTATTAATAATTTTACAAGGGTATCGTTGTATGACCTCAATAATTAGATGTTGAGTTAGCTGTGAAAACCCATAATTAAACAATAGTTGCATAAAAATATTACAATTCTTCTCCAATTGAAGTTTGTGGGAAATGGATTCTTGAAAATATTGTGATCCTTCATACAGTGGAATTTGATGTGATTCGTGGCATGGATTGTCTTTATTTATATGGATCTCATATCAATTGCCAATGAAGGGTAATCACATTTTATATTCCCGATCAATCTAATATCATCTATCGATTCAAGGATTAATATAACCATCAAGTGGAAATTTCTTCAATCTTATGGGTCTTGATTCTAATAAATTAATGTTATTTATCATAAATAGTTGGAGATAAACTCACGATTAAGAATATTCCCATTGTTTTGGAGTGTAATGATGTCTTTCTAGAGGAATTTCTAGGTCTTCCAACAAATCGTGAAGTTGAGTTTTCAATAGAACTCATACTGGGTTCTATGACCATTTCAAAGACACCTTATAGAATAGCCCCAATTGGGTTGCAGGAATTAAAGAAGCAACTCTAAGAGAATCTTGATAAAGGATTCATACACCCTAGTGTGTCACATTGGGGAGCACCTTTTCTGTTTGTTAATAAGAAAGATGGATCGATGAGACTCTTCATTGATTATCAAGAACATAACAAGATCACTATTAAGAACAAATATCCTCTCCCACGCATTGATGACTAGTTTGACCAACTACACGGACCTCAATAATTTTCCAAGATTGATCTTCATTCATGGTATCAAAAATTAAGATTCAAAAAGGAGGATATATAAAAGATGGCATTCCGTACAAGGTATGGACCATATGAATTTATAGTGATTCCATTTGGTCATACTAATGCCCCGACTATCATCATGGATCGAATGAATAGTGTCTTTAGAGACTATCTTGATTAGTTGGTGGTAGTGATTATAGCCGATATTCTTGTCTATTAAAAGATCAAGGAAGAACATAAATATCACTTGATAATTGTATTAAAGACCATATTAAAAGAGAATATTTATGCCAAATTTACCAAGTGTGAATTTTGTCTTCAAAAAGTTTCATTTTTGAGTCACATAATCTCAAAAGATGGGATATCTATGGATCCAGCAAAGACAGAGGTTATCGAAAGATGGCCAAGACCAACAATAGTAACTGAGATCCAAAGTTTTCTTGTTTTGTCTTGATATTATCGACATTTTGAGAATGATTTTTCACGATGATCTAATCCACTCACTTGGATGACTCGAAAATGAGTTATGATCATGTGGACAATGGAGTGTGAAGAGAATTTCATGGAATTGAAAAAAAGGTTATCCAGTACACATGCGTTCAAACTACCTTGTATTGGAGAAAGGTTTGTGATCTACAGTGATGAATCCAAGAAGGGATTGGGGTGTGTTCTCATGAAAATGATATGGTTATAGCTTATGACTTACGATAGTTGAAAATCCATGACCAAAAAATACCCACCTCATGATTTGGATATACTGCGGTAATCATTGCATTAAATAATTGGAGGCATTATCTTCATGGTGAATGGTGTGATATTTATATGATCACAAAAGCTTAAAGTATATTTTCACAAAAAAGGAGCTGAATTTGTGCCAAATAAGATGGTTGGAGCTGATTAAGGATTACGACTGCTCAATTCAATATCACCCTAGGGAAGCAATCTTGGTGGCAGACGCATTAAGTCGATAAGATCATGCTAGATTATCCATGGTGAGGATCACAAATGATCCAATATTTAAGGATTTACAAATGATGGATATTGAAAATATAATATAAGGGGGAAATATTATCTTTCTCAAATGAATGTTCAACCATCTATGCATGTGAAGATTAAAGAGGCACAAAAAAAAAAGATGTAGAGTTAAAACAGAAGGTGAGAAATGTTCCTGAATTCAACATTGATTGTGATAGGATAATAAGGTTCAAGAATCGGGTTTGTGTTCCTCCCATCCCAGATTTAATGAATGAGTTACTGGATGAGGCTCATAGTTCTTCATTCTTTATTCATCCTGGAATCATGAAGATGTATAGGGACCTGAAAGAATACTTCTGGTGGGATGGAATAAAAAGGGATGTTGTTGAATATGTCTCTCGATGCATGGTTTTTCAGCAAGTTAAAGATGAGAGTTAGAAGTCTAAGGGGATGTTACAACCATTACCCATACCAGATTGGAAATAATAAAACATCATCATGGTCTTTGTCATTGGACTTCCTAAAACATCCAAAGGAAATAATGCTATCTGGGTCATAGTTGACCGTCTTACGAAGTCAGAACACTTCATTGCTATTAGAGATGATTTCTCTTTGGATCAGCTTTCCAGGATATATGTAAAGGACGTGGTAAGATTGCATGGAGTACCAATTTCCATTATATCTGATCGGGATCTGAGGTTTACCTCGAAGTTCTGGCAAAGTCTTCAGCATACTCTAGATACAGAGTTGGGTTTCAGCACTGCTTATCATCCTCAAACAGACGGTCAGTCTGAGAGAACAATTCAAACTATAGAAGACATGTTGAGATCTTTCTCTATGGATTCCAAAGGTGGTTGGGATCAACACCTACCTTTGGTGGAATTTTCTTTTAATAATAGCTTTCACACCAATATTCAGATGGTTCCTTATGAAGCTCTCTATGAAAAGAAATGACAAACTCCAACATCCTGGGATGAAGTTGGGGAAAGAAAGCTATTAAGACCTGATCTTGTTGATGATATGGAAGAAAATGGCTGATCTATTCAACAACACATAAGAGAAGCTCAGAGTCAACAAAAATGTTATGCCGATAACCGAATAAAATACATAGATATTGAAGTGGGTGATAAAGTGTTCTTACGAATATCTCCATGGAAGAGAGTAATGAGATTTGGAAAGTAGGGAAAGCTGATCCCTAGGTATAACGGTCCATTCAAAATACTAGATCATGTTGGGAAGGTAGATTACTGTTTGGCGCTTCCATAGAATCTATCACAAGTTCACGATGTGTTCCATGTATCTCTCCTGAGAAAGTACATACTTGATCCTTCACATGTACTCAGCACATAAGTTGTACCGCTGGAGCTAGATCTTTCTTTTGAAGAACAGCCGATAGAGATTCTGGATCGTAGCGAAATAGTTCTAAGGAAGAAGACCACTCGCTTGGTGAAAGTTTTATGGAGGAACCACCAATTAGAAGAAGCTACATGGGAGCTTGAGGATATGATGAGGGAGAGGTAGCCTCATTTGTTTGTTACGAAGTGACGAATTTTGAGGGTGAAATTTATTTTAAGAGGGGTAGAATGTAACACCCTGATATTTTATGAGAAGTATATTTTTTTATGAATTATGTTATACAAAACATCAAGATAATCTTTCACTGCACACAACAGTAGCTTGGCTTGTGTTACACGCAATCGCAACCTTCCTCGATAGCGTGTGAAGTACGCAATACCGAGTTTCACTAAAAAACAATATATAATTATAATATTATAAACTAGCTGCTATGAATAGTATTAACTGATTTTTTAATTTCATAACATTATTATTCATCTTATAAATATTCTAGAACATGGTATGAGAACAAAATAAAATTTTCATGTAAAATAAGTATTTTTTTAAAAATGCAGTTTTGCCACCTTTTGATGGCGCACACACATTAAATATAGTTATTGACATTTTTATAAGTTCTATTTGAAAAAATAAAATTATCCTTTGGAATCAGGATATAAAAATTTACTTTGGATAAATTTTTCATATTATTCTGATAAATTTCATATTTTAATGAATAGTAAAAATACGCTATATTTTAATTAAAAACAACTTTTTTCATGGAAATAATTTATATGGTTAAATTATAATACTAATGGTTTTAATGTATAAATAGAATATATTTTTACCATTTAATATAATTTATGTCATTATCACAAATTTTACATTGAATTAATAAGTAGAAACATTTCAATCTTTGGAAAAGTTTTAACTTTTAAAAACTTTTTTCTTAACAACAAGATTAATTTTAAATTAATTACTGCTACTTCTATGTTTTGAATTTTGAGAAATAAATTCCATTTTGGAATCAGTGGGTCCAAATTATGTTAAAAGGTTACTTTTATTTATATTATGAATAGTAACTATGGTAATTTTTATTTAAGGTAGTTAAAGTTAAATTTGGTAGTTATTGGTAAAAATAAGATTATAAAATTACCCTAACACCTTCCAAAATTCATTTGCATGACTAAAAGTCGACTCTTATCTCCTAAGGGTAGGAAAAAATTTATTTTATGGACTTTTGACCATTAAAAAAATTTAATTATTATTAAAACCAAAGAAAGTGACAACATGTCACTCTCTTAAATCTTAAAAGTATAATAATTTTAATTTACTCATAAACATAATGAAACTTAGGAAATGAATAGTCTTCGGAAATCTAATACTATTATCTAAATCATATGAATTTATTTATAATTTTTAGGTATTAAATAATTATCATTGATTATGACACAATAGTGATGTGGAAATTATATTATTGATCGAAATATCAAATAAATAATTTTAAAAGTATTAAAATAAATATAATATGAACAATTTAATGTTCTATACTAATTTTATACAGAAAAATGACCTTTTATGATTCTATTAGATATTTTATTTCGAACATATCTTGTGTATATATTTTATTTAAACTCAAATAAATGAATAGTGTCAAAATTGACCCTATTATTAATTTATAGAAATTGCATATTATAAAATTGTTTAAAAATGAAAAAAATATTTAAAATTTGTAAATTAAAATATATATGGTCGAAAATGTAATAATGTATACAATTATTGACAATTCAAAACATATACGTAATTATTTATCATGATTTAAAATTTATAATATTATTACAACAAATAAAATTAAATAGATTATATTAGGATAAATCATATTTATAAAGTTTAAAATAAATTCCCATCGTGTCTAAATTTTATGGCTGATAATATTACAACCCTATATCATCTAATATTCGTATTTGAGTCATTTTTGGAGGTTTTTAAGTCAGGATGAAATTTATTATAAATTAATATTTCTTATAATTCCAAATGTGCCCCTCTCCTCCCTTATAAAATTCCACCTCCTCCCTCTACCACTCACACCACTTTGAGCCTTCAAGCTCAGACAAACCCTACCAATATTTCTTATCCACTTTCCTAGAAACATCCTAGATATCGTGGTATACTTCAAATACCCATCTTAGTGCCCTAAGACGAGGTTTCAATGGGGCGTGTCGAAGAAGAGGTAATATCTGTTACCAATTCTTTGAAATTTATTTCATCTCATACCTCTTCTTATTTAGTTTTTTAATTATGAAGTAATAACATCAGTATCAATAATATACTAATATGTTACTATAAATATGAAACAAACCTATTTCACCATCTATCCATCTGACATAAAATAAAATCACCGCGCGTGCGTACATACGAAATACTGTCTCCACGTCACGGTGTAATCTGTTTTCCACCACCACCTTACATGGATGGGTATAATGGTGTAAAGAATAACTATATATGATTATTTTAAAATGATATTTATTCAGAAATTGTATACATACACTTCAATAAAATTCCACAATCATGGGAACGATATCATCGCTCGTGCGTACATACAGCCTACCGTCTCCACGATGTGACACGACTCGTTCTACATTATTTTAATTGAATAATGATTATATAAATGAATTGAATGAGTAAATATGATATATATTATAGTAATACCATTCTATAAATCAGTTATATATATCCTAAAAAGAAGAATAAGAAATTATTCGACAAAACAAACATAAGAACAAAAATCAATAAACACCTGTATAAAAAGTAGCAATGAAATATTACTAATAAAAATCTAAAAATATGACAATATATGATATCATAACAATGAGTATGATTCCGGTATAAGTCAATTACATTATATATATCATTATAAAGGAGGTTTAGACACGTACAAAGCATATCGAATGAAACGTCCCAGTTCTGGAAGCCACCCAGAGGCGCCCCGTACCCGGTCGGTCCAATGGCCTCAAGTCCATTTCCCCAAATGCCAGAGGGTTCCGACTAGCAGCGAGAGCCTTGGGTGTGATAGTGGGGAAACTATTATCTCATTGGAAGAGTACACAGCGGAAGAAAAATAAACATGAAATAGAAGAAGCAGTAATAACCAACAATATAAACAGTGGAAGACAAAATCTACAAACTGGAGCAGATATGTAAATATATGAAATGATACAAGATACATAACTAGTAATTCATCAAAATAAGTAAAAATGCATGAAAACACTACAATACCAAAACAAGTACAAAAGAAATGTAAATGGCTCCTTAACATCGCAAGCCAAAGATTGGTCCCATGCTCCCCTACTCCAAGCAATCAAGTTCCAGAAGTCGAAGGGCTCTTGACCTTATAAATACCTGCAACAACATAGTCTGCTTGGGCCCAAAATCAAGGCCCAAACAGGGTGTGAGATAAAATCCCAGAAGGAATTCACCCGAAAATATGTGCCAAATAGTCAGTGAGTATATGGCAGGTGGATGTACAATAAGTAGTAAACAACAACATCAAGAAATAGGCTGTAACAGTATAAAGTAAAACAATATGATACATGGAAGAAAAACAATCCAAAACCAATCAACAGCAGTGAAACAAACAACTAATAAGCCGAAAACCCTCTGGGAAGTACTTGGAGCCACCCCTTGGTCCTATCCAAGAAGTACCACAACCCTATGGGCAGTGTGCTCTGCCTAACCCCTCTGGCTTGGTCATACACATTTATGAGACTCTCTGGGGAATCTCACTCGGTCAATTCCTCTTATAGTCTAGGGTAGTTAGGGAATCTCTTAAGGAAGATCACGCGGTCTAACCCTCTTATACCCAAGGTCTAGAGACTCTCTGAGGAATCTATCTCAGTCAATTCCTCATATAGCCTCAGGTATACCACAGACTCTCTGAGGAAGCTCACTCGGTCAATTTATCATCTATCCTGGGAAGGTTCTTAAAGAGATTCAAACAAGGTAAGACTCTCTGAGGAAGCTCACTCGTTCTACCCTCGATTAGTCTATAATATCCAAGACTCTATGGGAGCTCACTAGGTCTATCCCCTATAGTCTATAATATCTAAGACTCTTTGAGAAGCTCACTCGGTCTATCCCTTATAGTCTATAGCACCAGGTTCTCTCACCCCATTCCAGTAAGTGCATAATAATTCAATAAGGCCAAAGTACACCTATAGAGCTACATGGCTAACCAAAGTACACCTATAGAGATACTTGGCTAAACAATCTACAAGGCATCAAGCATTTCATGAGTTTCACTTCAACCTATAACCGAAAGGCACGAAACAGGTGTAACATCCAAAGGCAACGAAGACCCAAAGATCGTAACAGAACGAAGCAGGGCAAATGCATCAAAGCACATCAATTTATCCTCTAACATGGTCAAATTACCTCTACACAAGCATACATGCAAGGAAGGAAAACAAGAAGGGAAAAAAAGGTAATCACGCAATACCCCGTTCATGGGTATCAGTTGAAATTCTCACATAAAACTCATAGACTTTGAACGGTAAGGAACAAACCACCTACCACGATCCTAGGAGATCAATATACATGAACCACGATGGCTAATTCCCCCTAGAACATCTTAGATCTGAGAAAACGCACAAACAATTCAATATTAGATAACTTGAGAATGAATAATAATTGGAAAACAAGGCTCAAGAATAAGGAAGAACTCACCACTGCGCTTCCAACGCAATCGACCATGCTCGAATCAGAGAACGTATGGAGAGGCGTGGGCTCCGGAAATATCTGGTCGTACGGGATGGTCTTGGATGAAGAACATGGAGAAGGGGTGTGTTCTGTCTGTCAGACACAACCCCGGTGCATTTTGTGAGAAAAAAGAAAAGTATGTGGCATGTACTTTTAGAGTACACGGCGTGTACAAGGTTTTTTTGTACTCTGCCAAAATCGGCCTCCACGTCAACCCTACACACCGTGTGTGTGGCCCGGGAACGACTAGCACTAGGCTTATTGCTGGAGAAGAGTACAAGGCATGTACTAAGAAAGTACACGGCGTGTACTGCAAAATTTTCCAGAAACTTCATTTTTCATAAAAACTCTAGAAAAAGGAAATGTGTACCTGAAATGATGATCTGGGTTCTTACAAACTTCCCCCGTTAAAGAAATTCGTCCCCGAATTTCCTTAGATGGGCATAGAAGAAGGATCCTCAAACAGTTCCAGCCACTATGATCAAACCTCAGCCTCCCTCTCCCAAGTCTCATCCAATACTCACCCATACTACCATAACACTCATACCAGATGAACATAGCAGCCTCAGAGAACCTTCGTACTGCAATCGACAATCCAGATGGGATGCTCTACAAATGATTCATCAACTTCGAGCTCAACCTCCTCAGGCTGAATGACGTGAGGCGGGTCTGAAAAGTAACATTTGAGCTTAGAGACGTGGAAGACGTTGTGCATGGCATGGTACCTAGAGGTTGCAGTAACCGATAGGCAACCGACCCAACTATCTTCAAAACCACCAACAACCCGACGTATTGTGGTGAAAGCATACCCTGTCTCCGAATCCTCTTGTCTCCCAACCGCGGTGCGACACACAGGAAAACCGGATCCCTGACCTCGATCTCTAGAGGTCGTCTCCGCTGATCAGCATAAGACTTTTGTCGAGACTGTGCGGTAGACATCCACTTTTGAATCAAATCTATCTGCTCCGAACTCTCATGAACATGACGAAGTCCACACAAAGCTGCCTCTCCTGCCTCCAGCCAGCATAAGGGTGATCAATATGGCCTACTGTACAAAGCCTCGTATGGTTCCATCTGAATGGTCTCCTGGAAACTATTTTTTAGGAAAACTCCACCAGAGGAATATGATTCTCCCAGGAACCGCCAAAGTCTAGGATGCAAGCTCGAAGCATATACTCAAGCACCTGGATCGTGCGCTCGGACTGGCCATCAGTCTGAGAATGGTATTCCATACTTAGAAGTACCTGGGTACCCAAAGATTTCTGATGTCTCTGCCAGAACTGAGAGGTTAAGCATGCATCCCTGTCTAAAACAATAGAGTGTGGAACTCCATGCAGACGAAATATCTCTCTAATGTAAAGTCATACCAGATCGTCAACACTGAAGGTCTCCTTGATCGGCAAGAAGTGTTCAAAATTATTAAGCATGTCGACGACTACCCAAATGACATCACTTCCCTGAGGTGGGCTCGGTAACCCGGTCGCGATGTCTGTTGCGACATTGTTCCACTTACACTCCGAAATGGGTAACTATTGTAAAATCCCTACTTGTCACTGATTCTATGCTTTCACATGCTGACAAGTAGAAAATATCATGAAAAAATCAGAAACATCCTTCTTCATACCTGGGCACCAGTACTAGTGATGTAGATTCCGATACATCTTGGTGATGCCAGGATGAACTGCCCAAACTGAGGAATGGAAATCCTGCATCAGCTCCTCGCATACGTCTGCTGGCACCCATATGCATCCCTAGAAACGAAAGATCTCATCATGTCCCACTATCCATCCAGGAAGAGGGTTACCTCTTGACACATTCTCCCGTAGGACTAAGGCCTCTGAGTCTGATGGCTACCTCATTCGTATCCAATCAAGAAGTGTAGAGGTAACATCTACTGAAGGTAGAACAGTCTTTCCCTACCTGTCGTGCACCTCCATATGCATCTCAGAGAACAGATCCATAAGCTTCCATTCACTACTGGCCTCCTGAACTACATGAATCTTAGTTCATCTGCTCAACACTTCTGCCACTATGTTACCCCTTCCCGACGTATAGGCGAGCTCGAATTCAAAGGACTGAAGATACTTGACCCACCTGCACTGTCTCAGATTCAGATCACGTTGAGTGAAGATATAATTGAGACTCTTGTGGTCGGTGAAAACCACAATGTGCTCTCCCAGAGGATAGTATCTCCAATAGTGCAAGGCATGGACAATAGCTACCAACTCTAGATCTTACATAGTGTAGTTCTTCTCATGTCTCCTCAACTGTCGAGACCCATACACAACGACTCCATATCCCGGCATGAGCACAGATCCCAGCCCGATACCTAAAGCATCATAGTAAACAGTGTATCCCTAGCCCAACTCTGGAAATACTTGTATCGATTCTGACGTCAACCTCCCTTTCAGCTCCTAAAAGGATGACTCACAAGAATCTGACCAAAAAAACGTCACGGCCTTCTTGGTCAGACCTATCATCTGTGCTTCTAGGCGCGAGAAGTCCTTAATGAAGCATCTGTAGTATCCTCCAAGCCCTTGGAAACTCTGCACCTCAAAGACGTTCTTCGGCTGCTCCCAGGAGACTATATCTCTCAATTTTTCAGGGTCCACTGACACTCTTGTTTCGGAGATAACATGACCCAAGAAGTGAATCTGATATATCCAAAAGTGGCTCTCCGAGAGTTTAGCATACATCCAATGCTTTCTCAGTGTACATAGAATGATCTCAAGATGTGTGTCATGGTCGTGTCGTGTGTGAGAATACACCAAGATATTTTCCATGAAGACCATGACAAAGGAGTCCAAGTACCGATGGAACACTCGGTTCATCAGTGCCACGAAGACTGCAGGCGCGTTCGTAAGACCGAACGACATGACTGTATACTCATAAAGACCATACATGATTCTGAAAGCTATTAGAGGTATATACGATGGTCTAACATGAAACTGATGATAACCAGACCTCATGTCTATCTTCGTGAACACCCGGGCTCCTCAAAGTTGATCAAAGAGTTCATCGATCCTCAGCAAGGGATATCGGTTCTTGACTGTCAACTGGTTCAGCTTCCGATAATCCACACAAAGCCAAAGCGTACCATCTTCCTTCTTCGAAAATAGGACAGGCGAACCCGAATGAGATGTACTAGGTCTGATGAATCCATTTGTCTACAACTCCTCCAACTGCTTCTTCAGCTCCAATAACTCAGGTGTATCCATCCTATAAGGGGGAATGTACACCAGTTCCGCTCCTAGCATGAGATCAATCAATAATTCTACCTAACACTCTAGAGGTAAACCTAAAAATTATTCTAGAAAGACATCCCTGAAACGATCCACCACTGGAGGAAAGTCTAACTATTAAGTCCACTGGTCATCCAGATATAGACTGCCAATCTGGGCTGTAACTTCCCCTATCCCATGATGCTATTGTCCCGCTCTACCCACATGGACATCCCACTCGCCTCTATGAAGGAAGGATATGCTCTCTGGTGATATGAAACTCACCATGCGGTGATAGCAATCGACGACTTCCTGGAAAGGAACTAACTAGTCCATCCTGAGAATGATGTCATATCCCGTCATCTCTAGCACATAGAGGTCCCATAAGAAATGACACCCTTAAACTTCAAGGGGGCACTCTCTGCACTGACGTATGCTAGATGTCCTCATTCTCAATGGTGTGTCATGAGTCAACATATCGTTAGACGAAAAGATATAGAGCCCAAGGCTCTCCCCAACCGCAACAGAGATAAATCAATAAGACACACCAGTATCGAAAATAGATGATGATAAAACTGAGGCTACTAAGATCGTTCCTCGTACCGTAAAAGGGTCAGGATCCTACTCCTGATAGGTCTGCTCCATGGAGAAAGATTGGCCTGCACCGCGGCCCTGCGCCCCTGGTTGACTACTATGAGCTGATCCACTCTGTTTTCGCTGATGACCTGGTGACTGACCACCACGGCCGCGACCTCCACCTCGGCCTGAACAGATGGAAGAACTCTAGTTCCTTGACTGGTGGGAATCTATTGAAGCCTTCAGAATGTGGGGTTATATAGGAACCCCTACCACCAAGTGATGGTGATAAGATGTTATAGAAACGCTGAAGATGGCCCATCTTGGCGCAAGACCGGCACTCCATCGGATCCCTCTGGAACTAAGGCCTAGTATGCCAACTCCTACCGCACTGGTAGCATACAACCTGGCTTCCATAAGACATATCCCGTGAACGTCGATCTCCTTGAGAAGACTCTCTGCGATGAATCCTACTGTCTATAGGAGGAACACTAGCTCTGGATATAGAACTTCCCTGGATCCCTGCTCCAGAATCACTCATATTGCACTCAGTGATCATCGCCAGGTTGACGATGGAGGATATAGAAGTCAACTAGAAGATATTCACCTGGGAACATATCTACTTCCTGAGAACATCCTCGAACTTCCTAGCCAGGAAGAACTCATCACCTGCTAGGATCGATGTGAAACAACGTAGCTCAGTAAAGTGAGACGAGTACTCCATTACAAAGAGAGTACTCTACTGCAGACTCATAAACTCCTGAGAGCGATCGGCTCTCAGGGTCTCTGGATAGAAGTAGTCATAGAAGGTGCATCCAAACTCATCCCAAGACATATCCTGATGACGCCCTTACCATGAGATCACCTCCCACCAACTCTTGGCAGTGTCCCAGAGAATATAAGTAGCCAACTATAACCATTTCTCCAGAGGGATCTCTCGGTGCTCAACGATGGTTAGTGTTGCCTCTATCTGCGACTCTAAAGCCTGAGGTCCTCCATCCCCTAAAAAAGTAGGAGGATGATTTTGCTGGAAAACCTGTTTCAACTCAGCCATCGATGGGGCAGTAGGTGGTTCTCCCTGGACGATCTGCATCATCCTCAGGAAGTCCACCCTGAACTGCCCCTCGATGCCTGCAACCGGTATGATAGCTGGTACTGAGGCTGGCTCGACTGGAGGATCAGTAGGAAGACCCTGATCAGCCATATTTGGCATCTAATCACTGCCTGATGACAAACATACAATAGGAGGACTTCTCTAGGGCATAGCTTTGAATGATCAAAAGTATCCATTAGATCAGAAAACAAGGTCAGAGAAAAGAAGAGTACAAAACATGAACAGGGGAAGAAAAACACACATGTTTACAAAACATGACAACAAAACGTGTATAAAAACTACACGATGTGTCTTCTTATGCCACTGACATGGGCGTGTACCCCTGCCCTACAAGTCTTGTAACACCTCAAACTACACGGCATGTTGACCCAACACACAACGTGTACATGAAGAATATCCCACCTCCCGAGTCTCTTTACATAGCTTACTCACACAGTTAAAACTAACCTCAGACAACATGGTGTGTTCCCTAGGGACACGAAGTGTATCAGACACTAACTCGACGGGCCGTGTTGTTTCTTACACGGCCGTCTACACGGCTGGCCCTTACGTGGCGTGTTCCCAACAAACATGGCATGTATAGGAGAAGGTGACATCGTCCTGTGTCGTTCGTGACACGGCTGTGTACCTAGGCAAGACTACATGGCGTGTTCCAAAAGAAACATGGCGTGTCCTCGAGAAGGTCACGCCAACCCGTGTTGTTCGTGACACGGGTGGGTACCTGGTCAGAACTACATGGGGTATTCCTTTACAACACGACGTGTTCTACTCGAGCTTCCCTAACTCGTGTTTTTATTGACACGGCTGGGTACAAGTCTCTACACTACACAGCGTGTACATACCGTACACGATGTGCTCTTGACTTTTTTTACAACAACGTGTTCTTGCACACACAGTTAGAAACACGGCCTAAAAACTACACAACATGTATCCAGAAAGTACACGCCGTGTATTCTGGGTTTTTCTGGGCAGTAGCTCAGAAACTACACAAAATCCCTGAAACACAAAAAACAAGGCAAGGAGGTGCAAAATTCTGATCCGTTAGGGCTCATAATCCCCGCGAATATAAGCTTGGAATCCCCTATAGTCATGTACAAGAGAAAACAGGATCACGATCCACAAATTTTCAATTCAAGAGGGCCCATAACACCTCACGAATCAAAATTTGGTGTTCATTTAAACAATGTACAATACAAAAAATTCTCTAACTAGCAGCAGATATTATATCAAACATCTATCACAACATCATGCATAATATATACAACATTTATCATAACAGCATGCAATCTCTAATGCACATTAAATGTCATGGAAAGAATGCATGGCATGTGATTTCTACATGTGCCTATATGATGCCTAATATGGCATATCATGATCTCATCAAGTTGCGATAGAAATAGAACCATAATATCAAAAAAAAAGTACAAAGCATGTGAATCACTCTAGGTGAAATCGTATCAACCATAAAATCTCAAAACCAGAAACTGCAATAAACGACGTAGTATGGCATTTCCCTGTACGCGGGTTAGCTACAACCGAGAACAGATTTTTACTAAGTACTGAATTCATCCTATCCCAGGCTAATGTCTCCAAATATTAAATCAAGGGAAAATAATCCCCTTTGATACCACTTTGTAATGTCCCTGCTCCAGAAACCACCCAGAGGCGCCCCGTACATGGTTGGTCACATGGCCTCAAGAACATTTCCCTAAATGTCAGAGGCTGCTGACTAGTAGTGAGGGCCTTGGGGGTGATAGCGGGGAAACTATGTCCCCATTGGCAGAGTACACAGCAGAATAAAAATAAACATGCAATAACAGAAGTAGTAATAACCAACAATATAAAAAGCTGAAGATTAAATCAAGAAAATGGAGCATATATGTATATATATGAAATGATACATGATACATAACTAGGAAAGGATCCAAATAAGTCACAATTCTGGAAAACACTACAGTATCAAAACAAGTAAAAAAGAAAAGTAAACGGATCCTCAACATCGCAAGCCAAAGGTTTGATCAATGATCCCCTGCTCCAAGCAATCATGTTCCAGAAGTCGAAGGGCACTTGCCCTTATCTATACCTGAAAAAATCATAGTCTTCTTGGGCCCAAATGCATTTCCCAAACAGGGTGTGAGATAAAATCCCAGTAGAAATTCACCCGAATATTTGTGCCTAACAGTCAGTGAGTATATGGCAGGTGGAAGTACAATAAGTAGTAAACAACAACAACAAGCAATAGCCAGTAACAGTATGCAGTAAAAAATGATGATACATGGTAGGAAACAAATCCACATCCAATCAACAGTAGTGAAACAAATACCTAATAAGACGAAAACCCTTTGATAATTACTCATATCCATCCCCCCTGGTCCAATCCAAGAAGTACCACAACCCTCTCAGTAGTGAGCTTAACCTAACCCCTCTGGCTTGGTCATACGCATTTATGAGACTCTCTGGGGAAGCTAACTCGGTAAATTACCCTTATAGTCTAGGGTTGTTAGGGACTCTCTTGAGGAAGATCATGTGGTCTAACCCTCTTACCCCAAAGGTCTAGATACTCTCTGAGGAAGGTATCTCGGCCAATTCCTCCTATAGCCTCATGTATACCACAGACTCTCTGAGGAAGCTCACTCAGTCAACTCCTCCTCTAGACTAGGAAGGATCTTAAAAACATTCAAACAAGGTAAGAATATCTAAGGAAGATCACTCTGTCTACCCTCCTATAGTTTATAATATCCAAGACTCTCTAGGAGCTCACTCGGTCTAGCCCCTATAGTCTTTAATATCTATGACTCTCTGGTAAGCTCACTCGGTCGAGCCCATATATTCTATAGCACCAAGTTCTCTCAGCCCCATGCCAGTCAGTGCATAATAATGATATAAGTTCAAAGTACACCTATAGGGCTACTTGGATAACCAAAGTGGAACTATAGAGCTACTTGGCTAAACAGTCTACAAGGCATCAAGCATGTAATGAGTTTCACTTCAACCTATAACCACAAGGCATGAAACATGTGTAACAGCCAAAGGCAACCAAGACCCAAAGGTCGTAATAGAATAAAGAAAGTAAAATACATCCACGAACAACAATTTATCCTCTAGTATGGTCAAATTACCTCTACACAAGAATACATGCAAGGGAGGAAAACAAAAAGGGCAAACAAGTAATAACGCAATACCCTGTTCATGGGTATACGTAGCATTTCGTACATAATACTTATATACATTGAACGGTAAGCCACAAACCACCTACCTTGATCCTAGGAGATTGATATGCTTGATCCATGACAGCTAATTCCCCCTAGAACATTGTTGATATGAGAAAATGCAAAAACCGATCAACCTGAGATAACTTGAGAAGGATGAAGAATTAGAAAACAAGGCTCAAGCCGAAGGAAGAACTCACTGCTGCACTTCCAACGCAATCGACCATGCTCGAATCGAAGAACAGACAGAGAGGCGGGGGTTCATGAAAGATCTGGCCGTACGGGTCGCTCATGAATGCAGAACCTGGAGAAGGGGTGTCTTCTGTCCATCAGGCACAACCCCAGTGTGTTTTTTTTTTGAAAAAACGATAAGTACATGTCATGTAATTTTAGACTACACGGAGTGTACTAGGTTTTTCCGTACTCTTCCAAAATTGGCCTCCACATCACCCCTACACACCATGTGTGTGTCTCAGGCACATCCATCACATGACATCGAGTCGGAGAAGAGTACATGGCATGTACTCTGAAAGTACACTCACTGTACTTCAAAATTTTCCATAAACTCCATTTTTCATAAAAACTCCATTAAAAGGGATAGCGTACCTGAAACGATGATCTGGGATCTTACATCAGACCTAAGGTAAGGGAAAATCTTGCAATCTCATTTTTATCTGAGATTGTTTATACTTCAGAATTTACTGGGCAATACTTATCATCCACATCTATGTCTCCTCAATATGTAATATTATTCCAATACTTCTACAATTGTTTAAATCCAATTTTACCCATTTGTGAGTTTTTAGTAAAAGATATGAAAGGAATATTTTTTCATTTTTATTACGAGGTTCATTTTGACTTTTCCGGCCAATGTACGATAAAAATGTTTTTTTAACTTATATGGCATTAATGGAGTTTTATTATTTCATAGAAAATTATTTCCATGAATCATATTTTACAAGTTTTCAAGCTTATTTTTAATCAAATATTTTTGAATAAAATTGTTTGACATGTTAATAAAGGAAAAATGTTTTTGAAGTAGAAAGGATATTTTCTATAAGAATGGAGTCCAAGTGTTTGATCAAAATTATTTTCCATCTAAGATAATATAGGGTTTTGTTTCTATCCCAATTTTTACATTGATTTGATTATGTTTGATGGAATTAATTTAATAATGTCCATTTATCTTATATGGATTATGTTATTATGGCATGGTGTTTAAGAATCCCATTTTTATACGGTATGGATGTATTTTTATGAGTCTTGACTAAAATGAAATGATTTTATATGATTATATGTGTATGCCACAAATATTCATGTTTTAAGTTATGATTATTGGGATCACATTTCACCATTATGATTTATCCCATGTTATGATATTATGATCTCTTGTGCAGGTTAAGATATTCAAAATGTTATGTTCTAATGAATATGATATGATTGATATTTCATTTGTTTACCCTTAATGAGCATTTGAGATCACCCTTTTGCATGTTTTCTTTCCCCAGGTCAAGAATAAGGGTATTAAGTAGGATATTACAAAAAGGGACTCTAGATATGATGAAATAAATGGGAGATAACGTAGATGATTTATGAACCAGTTGTTTATGTTTCCCAGTTTCTAAAGACACTATACCTATACGGTCCTTTCATGGTTTTGTTATATGATGTAATATGTATGCTTCAATTTTGAAGAAATAACAACGTATATAGAGTATGGGTCGTTATATTTATTTTTTTTCATATGTAATGCTAAATATAAATAAATAAATATATAGAAATATTGACAAATAAATAAAAATATTTATAATTATTTTTATAAATAAATAAAAATATATTTAAATAATTATAATATTACAATAAATATATTGAACATAAATATTATTAATGTCATAAATATTAGAAATATTAATTTTGTATTAATATTATAATTATTTAAATTATTATACATATATATATTGATTAATAATTAGATATATATATATATATTCATATAAATAATTATAATATTAGAAGAAATTTAGTTATATACATCTATAATCATATTAATATATATCTAATTAATATTTTTTTATCTTTATTTCTATGATGAAAAATATAATAGGAATATTTATTTTAATTTCTTATTTTTTTAATTTATAGTTTTATTTATATAAATATATGTCTATCATGTATATACTTTTATAAATATATATAATAATATAAATAAATTACTAACATGATATCTTTATCAGGGTTTTTAGCACTGATAAAGGCGTATCATTATTAGCTCGAAAAAATCGTTGATAAATGATATCGTAATTAACACTATATTTTTAGCGCTTAAAAAGACGTCATTTATTAGCACCTTTTATGGATGATAATGACTTATCATTATAAGCCATAAAAATTGATACAAATGACATGTTCTTTCAATGGAATCTATTTTAGCACTGATATAACCTATCTTTATCAAATACTTTTATCTAGTGATGATAAAAGGTACACCGTGTTAAATGAAAATACCCTAACATCTTCCTCCTTCCTAAAGACCCTCAAGCTCTAATAGAATTCCATCACTGAAGTCATGCCTCCTCCTCCTCCTCCTCCTCCTTCTATCCCTCCAACTCTCCATTTCCACAAGCCACACCAACATCGAGAACCTATCCTCCTCTGGGAATTAGACCACCTTGTGGCTGTCCTCTACCATGTGCCACACCTTAGTCGCATGCCACACCTCCACAAAGAACCAAACCTCAATCATGCACCTCTCCTCCTCTGTGCACCTCTCCTTTATATGGCGCCTCTCCTCTGCTGGAGGACACCTCTGATGTGTGCCTCTCCTCCACCACAAATACACCTCCACCGCATGCTAAACGAAACCGCATCGGTGAGTTTTCACCTCTTTCACTTGGTTTGATGATCTTGTTAAGAATTATATAGGCTAAATTCCCCTTTGAAAGTCATGGGAATTCATGGTTCTTGTTTTGACATAAAATGAATTGTATGTTTGTTGGATTTTCAAATTAAATTTGTGGTCCTTGTTTGCACACAAAATGAATTGTGTGTTGGTTTGTTTATAATTGGGATTTAATTATTATTGATCATCGGTGTTATATTGTCATCATTTTAAGAATATTATATATTAATTAGATTTAAAATATATTTAATGTAATTTTATATGATTTTTGGAAATAGCATTATGTATGTTTGATATAATTATGAATGTATTTAATTCATTCATTATTTATAGGAGTTGTCCATTATGTGTTGAATCATGTTTGGTCTCAAAAAAATATTTTATGAGTTCAACGTCGGTGAGGAATTTAATGTTAATTTGGAAAATTCATAAAAATATTATCATGTTATTATTATCAGGGAAATCTCAAAGGCCTAGTTAGAACATTATAAAAAGTGTTTTTGATTTTGGAATAATTTCAATATATTATAGTTTGATTTTGATGGTTATTAAATCTGGGTAGACTTTTTGAAATGTTTTATTTATGGGTTAAATGTTGTAGTTTTAGTAAAGGGTGTTTAATGGTTATATAAATAATTTTTTATATATCATTTAGATTTTATGTGATTAACTTCATGATTGATATCCATCTCTTCCATTTCATTTATCAAGATAACCCCAATTACATTGGAGGGACCTTGCACATGTACTTTATAGACATTGATCTGCTCTCATTGTATGGGATTACATCTCGAGAATTACTGGGAATCAATATTCTCTTCATATATATGTATCAAAATGCTTCATTTTCGAGGCATTGACACATTCTCACCGAGAACCACTATTGAACCAAAACCTTGAATAATCATACTCCCTGATCCCTACATCTACTAGACATCCACCTTTAATGATAAACATCATTGAGGCATGTCTTTCTCCCCTCATGGATCTAGATTCTCTTGGACAAACCTTTCTAAAAAAAATCATAATTCTTTAATATCATGGTTTCCCATTCCACTGAACACCTCCTTTCTGAATATTTCAAAATCCATCTATCTTTTGAACTCTCCTAGGGTAGGAATTCCATTTTCCCCCAAAGTTCAAATCGTCCACTGTTTAATATCAATCCAAACCTTATCCATTTCAATCGAAATACAACTTTTATACTAGTGAAATTACACTAAGTTGTAGAAAACCACTTCTCTAGAGGAATCTCATTAATCATGAAACCAAGATATTCTATCGAGTCTTGATAAATTATTCACCATATTTTATGTAACAATGATTTAAAACCACTTTTGGGTAACTGATCATTGAATAATAATAGGAGTTGATACCAATAGTTGAATTTGGATAATATCATCTATCCTAATCTTAAGCACCAAAATAATAAATTATACCACTAAAACATGAAGATAGTGAATGAAATTAAAAAACATACATGAATTGAAACAAATCCCCAAACCTGATCTACCATAACATAAAATTAAAGCTATAGAAATTTCACTACATCATATATATACCTTTTAGTTATTCTAACCTCATGATTTTGAAAATACCTCCCTAATAGAAAATGACCATTAAAATTTAAATGCATGACATAAAATGAATATCTATAACACATGAAATTTATGTTGTTTGTATGACAAACCTACTTCATTGGAAAAAACGTTGATATTTTTATTATGGGATAAATTTTATTATATTGGAGACATATCTACTGTTATACCTACCTATCCATAGTTACATGAGACTCTTTCTAGACACCATAGTCTAATAAACACTACCACACATGTAATGAATCCTTCCACCTGCTAGCAATTTATAAAAAATCTCCTCAACGGGAAAAATGATATAATTCAAGTGATTATAAATTCATATTTTATTTATAGCATAATTAAATATCCAAATCTATAAATTATTAATTTATTTCAACATTAACTAATTATATGACTGAATTATTTATTATTTATATTATATGTTATAAAGTGGTGATGACATTTAGGTTGATGCGTCCTTAAAAGGTACCAAACCAGGATATTCTTTGCAAAATATTTATTAAAATGTTCTAAACTATTTTGGGACTTGATGTTGTTATCCTCATGAATTATTTTTGGATAGGTATGAATTACCTTGAGACATGTAATTATACTCTCATCACATTTACACTAGTGGATACTGATATGAGTTCTGTTAAGTATTTTTGAATGGCTAGATTTGGAAATGTAATTTATAAAGTCTGTTATGAATTTTTATTAAAATACATGATGGAAAATCATACCATACATATGTTTAGTACCATTTTTATTTTCTTGTTTTCAGTTGATACATGATATACTTAATATGATTAGGAATGAAATATATTTTATTTATTGATGATTGTCATATGGTTTTTCATTGTTTGAAAGGAATGACACTTTAGATATTTTTTATTATATAGTTGATTCATGCTTATATATTTTATTAGTTGTATTATTAAAGGATGGAACCAATATTGTATCATGTGAGATACATATACATTTTTCTTGTGGTGTTCAAACAATTGATTTGGTGTAATGAAAGGTTCATTGGGATAATGAATTCTTTTTAGAAAAATGGAACAAGCATGTTTCCTAGTTGTGAGACTTGACAATGACTATAGAACATATCCATTGGGACATGTTTGTTGTGGTGAAGGAGAATTGATATATATATATATATACTATGGAATCATTGTTATGGGATATTCAATGAAGAGGATAACAATATAAATTTCTTATATAATTTATTATGTACATCTACCTTTTGAATAATGTGACGGAATCATACACCACTGACTAATTTGGGATGAATTGAGGTGTTTTCTATGTATCGTTTATAATGGGTATGTAATGGGATCTATGTCTTTGTGAAAATTCCTATGGGGCTCTTTCAAAATTATAGAACTGTATTAAAATGTTTCTTATAGTTATGTGGCTCATTTTAAATTATTATTATTGATGGGTCATGATATTTTCATGAAATATTTAAAAAAGGAATTGTGGATTTGTGAAAGTGTGTCTAGAACAGATTGATTTATTTTTAAAATAGAGTGTTTTTTAAAGGGATATTTGTGTAAATTGTATGTTTTTAATAGAATTTCAAGTGTGGTTTTTTAAATTTTATACAAATGATATTTTAACTTTAGTTTTTTCTTAATCTTTTACATTATGATTTTAATAAAATTAAGAAAACCATTACATTATATCATGATTTTGTTAATTTATTTTGATAAATAATAATATCACCAAATCATATAGGTTGGATATGAATAAAAACTGGATGGATGGAAATATTTTGATAGGATATTATGAATAATGGGTGGAAGATATCATCAAATTTGAAAAATATCATGCCTATGACCCATCTCAAATCCTTTGTCCCTGTTTAGGTCATTTTTTTCCTAGACATGTTTGTCCGGAGGGGTTAGAAGAAAACATGATTGGTCTTATAATTGGTCAAAGTTATAAATGTTATAATAAACATGGGTAAAATGAGAATATTTCTACTTGATGAGATAATAGTGCATTTTATAGATCATATAATATGATTACAAGTGTGGAAAATGAAGAAGACCCTATCGAGAATGTGATTACAGATGTGAATGATGTTCAAGATCATGTTTTCTATATGACAAGGAATGTTAAAGATGAACTTCTTGACTGGACAAAATTATTTTAGTAGTTAATGATTTGTGCACTGATGCCTTTTTATGGTGGTTGCGCTTTATATATATCATTTCCAGCCGTATTGAAGATCTATAATTTGAATGGAGACAATAGATGTTGTGATGACAATTTTGTAGAATTAATTTCTATCTTCAATGAAATTCTCCTACATGATTATGAGTTCATAATCTAAACATATGACATGAAACGAATGCTATGATTGATGGGTATGATCCCTGAATGAATACACGCTTGCCTGCATGCATGTATTCTGTTTCTCAAGGACCACAAATAAAATAGAAAATGTTCAAAGTGTGGTGCTTATTGAATCAAGAATCAAGAATCGAGTCATATGAATGTTGAATGGTACATTCCATTCATTCCATGATTTAGGCACCTATATGGAAGTGAGGAGACAATATGGAAATTTAAATGGCACGTATAAAAATGAAAAAGATATGGGAAACTATGTTTCTCGGCACACTCTACAGTGGAAGATAGTTGATCATGAGTATCCCAAGTTTGGATATGATTTGAGATATCTTTGTCTTGTATTATATATATGGAGTGAATATATTTGGTTTTCAAAGTATCACTCACAGTGCATGGTTAGTTATGTTGTTAAATTATAAATTTCCTCTATGGTTAAGCATTAAACGAAACCACATTATTCTATATATGCTTATACCTGGACTGAAACAATTGTATAATGATATTGATGTGTAATTTATTCAATTGATTAGGATTTGAAATTTTTATGGCATTCTGCTGTTACATAATGTGACTCTTATAGAAATGAATATTTCAAGTTGAGAGACATATTGTTTGGGATGGTAAATGACATTCCTGCTTATAGAAATTAGTCATTATATTGAATTAAAGGAATTTAAGGGTGTCCTATTTGCAAACAAGGTACACTGTCAATTAGGTTGAAACATTCATCAAAACCTGTGTCTATATGAAATTGCATATTTAAATGCTGATGACATATGTACTGATCTGGGATGACATCATTCTATGGAAGTTCATAAGAATAAGCAATACCATACCCACTACCAAGTGATCAACTATTTGTGAAAATAGAATATAAGGACACTCATTTTGGTAAACAGTTTAAAAAACATTATAAAAACCAATTGGAAGAAGGGGTAAATTTTTTGGAAATAACATAAAGTAATTTTCTGTATGTCGGACACATTCCAAAATTTCTGAACGTTGGAAAAACATTTATGTGACTGTGTCATTAAAATGATTTTTGTGAACTCATAAAAACAAAGGATGGAATTAAGTATATGTTGTTCATTATTTACATGAAAATATGAGAAATGTTGGTTCCAGTGTACGGTGAAAAATGATATTTTATTCCTCCACCTTCTTACACTCTTTCTAGGCAGAAGAGATATCTTTTATGCGTCTTCCTGAATGGAGTAAAATTCTCAGATGGGGTTTTATTGAATATTGAGAACATTGTGCCAATGAACAATTTATAGATAAGGGGTATGAAATCACATGAAATCCATGTTTTGATGCAATATAAAATTATTATAGAAGTATATTTCATTTTACCCAATAATGTTTGTTATACATTAATGAAGCTCTACTACTTATTCAATGCTATATGCAGCAAAGTAATTGACCCGATGAAATTACCGAGTATAGAAGGATAAATTTTTGTCATATTATGTAAATTGGAAATGTTCATTCCACCATAATTCTTTCATATGATTGTTCATTAGATGGTTCACTTGGTGGGAGTGATTCCACTATGTGGTCAGGAACACTATTTATGGATGTACCCCATTGAATGATATATGACGATATTGAAAGCGTATGTGAAAAAACGAATTCAGACAAAGGGTTTTATTTGTAGAGTGATATATTGATGAGGAAGAAATTGATTTATGTATCGAATACCTGTCTAGTGTAGACTTCATTGGACTACTGAAATATATTCACACTGAACAACTTGCACATGGAAAAATTACTAAAATATTGGTTTTTAAAATAAATATTATATTTCCAGATCAGGAAAACCTTTTTTTGCATAATAGTTTGGAGGTTGACCAATATGTTGAATCCCATGAAGATATTCTTCGGAACTTGAATCCATTATGGACTGAAAACTAGATATGAAAGACACATAACCAATATATTATAGGATGGTTTTGAAACCATATATTTAAGTAGAAAAATTAAAATCCAGAAAGAATTTTAGAACAACCTCAATGGAAAGTCAGAGGTCCAAGATTATATATATTATCTTATAATTATTTTGTAATTATTGGCTATATATTCAATAGTAATGAAGATGATGAAGATGGTAAAATGAGGAATAGTATACATACAATTGTGGATGAAGCAATGAAATTTTACGGTGATATAGACATAAATTGATTTTATACGAATACGTCATACTTTGGAATCATAAAAAATTATTGTTATTGGATTATACAAACTACCAAGTGTCTATTTTTCAATGAAAGTGGGTTGATAATAGGAGTGATCATAAAATAGATCAATTGGGATTTAGTAAGGTTGATCTTAGTTAGGAAGGGTACAATGATACAATATATATAATTGAATCGCAAGTAGTACAATTATTTTATGTTTGTGATCTCGTAAACCAAAAATGGTCAATTTATCTGTTGTTGGACAAAACCACTGAAGGGTCGGTTGAATGTTTAAAATATGATTACCCATTTATTGGGACATCGTATTCATTTCAAAGGGGCCCCAATGTTGATGGAATTTTGAATGTCATAAAAGACAAAAATAAATGGATTTAGATAGTCGATAGAGGGGTAAAATCCCTTCAGCTTAACAAAATGAGAGTTCAATAATCAGTCTATAATTTTTATATTATACATCATGTTACATTATATTATTATTTATTAGATACTTATTTTATGTAATATAAAAAAAATTATTCCATTTCTTTAGATAATGACTTCTGCATGTGATGATTAACCAAATCTAAATTCCCAACATGTCTCTCAACCTACTACTGGTCACAATGCTCAAGACCAACATGTTTATCCACCAGTAGCTGCTAGATCTCCCAATGTAGATTTATAACTACCATCGGCAAATTCTAAGGCTAGCACTCTAGAGGGAGAGATGAATGATGTTGATACAAGGGAATATGGTAGGAAACAAAGCACTGATGATGTAGAAAAAATGGGAACACTTATGTTTGATTGTGTTAGCAAAAATCCTTAATGCAAAAGATAAAGGGGTCAAATTTGAGGTCATATACAATAAGCGAGGCCAGCATGATAACCTCAAAAAGTTCATCTTCATTAGTAACATTAGTATCGTCACTCGACAAGGAGTTTTGATTGATGTAGAGTGGTGGAACTATATTGTCACAGATCTTAAGACACTGATCTGGGGAGATATTACAGGAACATTTTGATATAATTTTATTAATTTAATAAAAAATAAAATATTGAAACATTGAATTAATCTTCTTCATCCCTATTAGATTTCATTTATATTGGATGAATCCTATAAGGACTATGTATTAAGTGTAGCTGGACATATTCGTAGATCCATTCTAAAATATTTAATGAAATGTTATCTTACAAATAATGAATAGAAAATAAAGATTCACCCACCTCCTATTTAAGAAAACATGACATACCAAGGAGCATGTGATTTATTTACAAGACCACGTGAGGAGGAATCTTCTGAGGTTCATTTTTATTGGTAATACATTGTTTTAATATACTTGTATTCATCAATTTTATTGATAGTTTTTTTTACTATTCGTCAACTGAGTGATGAAAATATGTAACAACCACCAAAACCAGTGTACCACTATCTCAAATCATGAATCAGGTACACCTCACTTTATAGAAATTGGCATGTGTTTTAAATCTTCAGTAACACATTTACGATACATAATATAATACAATAACTATATTATTTAGTTTATATAAATATTGATTAATCCAAATCACATGTAACATCTATCCCGTGACATGTTATATTGAAGGATGCACATGAAAATAATGATGGGATACTAATAGATTAAAATAATAAAAAGTTATGGGAACCATGTGTAATTATGAAATAATTAATATATGTTTTTATTTAAAATGAGTTTACATAATAATGATTATTTAATTTCTTATATTTTTTTCTAGAATAGTCACATGAATTAAAAAAACAAAAATTATTTCCCAACATACATTTGGATTGCCCTAATGCCACCATAAATGTATGCTTCTGTTAGAGGTGCAAGATTTGGGGTGACACCCAAATATTTTTAGAAATAAAAATAGAGTGGGATCAATGTGAAGATATCAAAATTATTAGTAAAATAATAGTTATACATAAAGAAAACATGAAATTTAAGAGAGAGTTCATGGAAAATTTGATGTTGGTGGGGAAATAGATGAAACAACTAAAGAATAACCAACCTGTGAAGATCCCGCCCCAACCCCCACTAGTTTTGAGGTGATACATTCTCCTCAATAACCTATCATAGTTGAGGTAATCAATTTTCTAATAATTTTTTCTATGAATTTTGAATTTGGTGTACAGTGATATCTTTCCTATAATGATATAGTACACGGTGAAAATTGCTGTTATTTATATCTACCATAACCCACACATCACCTTAAAATGAGGGCTACGATGTTAAATATGATGAACTCCATCTTACACAACAAAAAAAATCTTACATGTCATCTAAATGTGTTTATTAATGTATCAAATGATCTGATAACTGAGATACCTCTTCCAATTGAGGATGAAGATATTCATAATTTCAGACAACCTCTGGTAAGAATTATCACATGGCTGAAAAAAAATGTAAAAAAACATGTTGACAATGAGGTATTCATTTCCAGTTTAGTTTTGTTATAAAACTTTTGTATTTAATTAAAAATTTGTGAAATAATTAAATTTTTTACAAACAGACATATGGATGGGGTGAAAAGAATGAATGTCACAACAAAATCTCAATGATAAACTGACAGATCAAAAATATCTAATGAATGTAACTTAATCCAACATATTCTATATCTACATTTATTATCATTACAAGCTCATGTGAATAGAAAGTTGATAGATGGTGGGGTTCACACAATTATTTTCAATGAAAATATCTACAAAGAGGAAGATCCAATTTTTATTAGTGCTGAAACTGTATGTGAAACCCTAGAGTAAGATTGGTTTAGGTGACTAAATTGTAAATTTATACTTTAGGTATGTTTCCATAATTTTATTTTTCAAAATTTGTCTTACTATAATAATTATTACTAAATACATTTCATATTTTTAACAGGCATATATATGAAATTCAGTTGAATGGATTTCTCCATGAAAAAATTTGGACTCATTATCCCTCACATCACCTCTATATAACAAAAAGGAATATAATCTGAGAAAGAGGGTGAAAAATTGGTCGGACTGCGTAAATTGTTTAATAGAAAAATTACAGATGACAATCTCTTCTTAATACCACTGATGTATGGGGTAAAACACTAAAATTTAATAATATTAAATATATTTTAACTTCATTCATTACTTATTCGTTTCATTGTTCTCACGTAGTATTGAATTCTCATTGTAGTCAATTTTTAATGAGTACCAAAAATCTATTGGGATTCCCTCATCACACCATGATCATATAACCGATCACGAACTACACTTGTGGTATCAATCCATTTCACCGACGAATAGTCAGAAAATTATCTAATAATAATTGTACATCGAATTGTTGGCCAAAAGTATGTTCTCATTATAAATATTTGATGAATAGATGGAGAAATCCTCAAAAAATAAGATTTAATAATGAACATCATCTATTGTTCATTTTAAATCAAATCATTATCATAGAAAGAATGAACGTTGGAGGATAAATCAAGGAACCAAAAACAATTACATAAATTTGGAATCTACTAACAATGCACGTATCAATTCTTGTTTATTTAATTTATCCGAGTTTTAGGGACTAAGAAAGAGAATAAAATTAAATGATAAAACATTATACCTAGAGTCCGGGTCAATCACTAATGAGGAACTGGCACATTGTCTTTGTTGATGAGATCGTCCAAGTCAACTATTGTGATGATCCACAATCTGATCATGATCCAATATCATCTTCCATGAATTCTCTCCTCCAATAGTTTCTAGGCCTCTATAGTTTACCAACCAAACCTTAGATGATTTCAATAGACACATATTTAAAAATAATCATTTCACTGCACTAAAAAAAATAAAAAAAAATCTTATGTTAATTTATTTTATTAATTTTGCAACCATAAAAACCATTTTCCCAAATGACCCATGCTTAACATTGTTATGTTGTGCTTAGGATAAAACCCCCATTATGATCTCAATGTTTCCCTCTGATTTCCAATCTCGACATCCGTATAGGATTTATTACATCGTTTATAGAAAATTTTACACTTGTTCAGTGTAATATATATAATATATTTCAAAACATTTCATCTGGGAACATTTGGCCCTAGAATCATTGTCATCTCAGCACATAGTCTAAAAAAATCTATATAATATTTAAAAATAATAAATGAAAAAAATTATATATTAGAAAAATAATTGCATTTAATATTATAGTGAAAAGTAGTTGTTATTTAGTTGTCCAGCATACCATCAATCGAGGTACAAAAACTGTAACGACCCAAACAATTGATTAATATTTTGTTTCAGAAAAATGTATTTGTTACTATCACGTTCATTAATTATATATATTTATATATAAATTCAAATGTTACTATAGGTTTTTTCACAATTATATGACCATTGGAGCATTGTAAACAATAATAAATTTAATATTATAAGTATTGTTTAAAATTTGAAATGATAAGAGATTATTAATTTTGAAAGAAGGGTTGATGGCCTATACCTATAGAAATGTTACATATAAATCCCATTTAGCATATAATTCAAGGGTTTTATCATTTCTGACCTTGTCACTATACCCAACTCAAGGAAAGATCCAATAATATATCTAAGAGTGAAACTGTTTACGGTAGATGTTCCGGAAAATCGAGATGAAGACCCAAATGATTTTCACCGAATGACCCCATGAAAACCCGACCATCACACACCATACTTTTTGGGTGTATACTAGTGTAATAATGGGATTTTTAACGATACCCTATCATTATGATGAAAAACAATATTTTTTACAGAATAATGAATATACATTCATCTTAATATTGTTAAGTGGTAAAACATTCTTATCGTAAAAATAGCATTTTTTTCATTATTGAAATTCAATTAAGACATATATTTTATAGAAATAATGAAATTTTGAAATAAATAAAAGGTTAGAAAAATATTATGATTAAATTAATTTTATTAAATATAAATGATCATATTATTTTTATGAATTCAATAGTAATTTTTTTATGGTTTAAAAAGTATTTTTTTCAACACCCTTGAATTTTAAATAAATTACAATTTTTATTTTAAAAGAGAAAATTAATATATTATGAAAATTATATAGTTAAAATATATATTGTTTTTGTTATTAGGATGTTGAAATCATCCAACTTTTAATTTTACACAATTATCTGAGACAGTGATATTTTTAGGTTAAAATAATATATAGTATCAACATAAATCATTTATTATGACGTCATAATGACTCAATGGTGATTTAATAAAATAGTATAAAATATATATTCAGTCAAATATATTTGTTAACTTTAAAATAATTGGATTTTATAAGTTTTTTTGTTTTATTTTATAATGCATTAGTGAATCATCCAACATTTATTAAATATTATAAAATAATAAAATAATATCATCGATTGTATGATTCACATCTACATAAGCAAGGGAATAATTTTAATTTACGAATCCCATATCCTTATAAAATAATTTATTCAACACCCATTTTAAAAAAACCATAGGAAAAACAATTTAATGGTTTGGGGTATTGAATATGTTAGTGTGTAGTGTAAAAATCAAAATAATAAAGAATTACCCCACCTTTCATTTATACACCCACACAATATCCCATTTATCTACACTCAAGATCTTTAAATCTCGACAACCCTCTTCCTATTAATCACTATATTCATTCCATTTATCCTAGATGATTCAATGAAGTATCTCTCAGGCCATTGTGATCACACATATCGGTAATATATCTTCCACCACCCTCTTTAATCAATAATTTCTTTTATGATATTTATTTTAAATTAAATTTGAAAATGTTGGGGTATTTTTAAAAATAATCATCCTTATATCCATATTATTTATAAATAATGATATCTTCTTTTACAATCTCATTAATCCATCCATCATCATTTATATAAACCTATTACCTTGTGGAAATTTCTAAAGAGATTCTCACCTTCCTCTACTCCTTTCAACTCAAAAACCACGGTTGAAATTTTCCTCGTTAATTTCAATTGGTTAATTTTTTACCCTTTAATAATAAATTACATGATTTCCTTTTGATTTTATTTATATTAGGGATCATTTATTTTCCCAAGTTGGACCCTTACCAAAGCTGTTACTATGCCGAGATTTTGCAAGTGTTCCTTCCATTATAATTTTTTATCCATGTTTTTTTATAATGTTACATCATTTAATTTTTTAATTAAAAATTAGGGGGTATGTTTTCACAACTCACCCATACTACCCTTATTATTTTTTAATGATGAGAGACCCATTTCACTCTGATTAATCCCACTTGTATACAACTATTACCATGATGTAATTCTGTAAGTGGTTTCTCTCTTTTCATTTCAATTAAAGAATTTATTTTCTAATATGTATATAACATTTTATTTCATATATTGGGGCATTATGATAAATTATCCCCTCACTATCCATTTCATGTGTAAATTATGAGATATCCCTTTATCCCTCATCATCCCAACTTACAAATTTTAATTTGACGTCCTTATGTTGCAGAAATTGCATCATAATTTTCTATTCCAAAATTATCATGTAGTGAATACCATACCCATTTCATAATCAATGGAATCCAACATTATTCTCCTTTAATTATTTATTGGATAAATATATTAATGTATTCCAAAATCTATAATAATGTAATAAATTATGATGTTTAACGAATCCATGGTGTATGATCTATGCGGCACACTTATACATGAAAATGAAATGATTTTGAAGGGTATGCCTTGATAGTGCTCTAATGTATAAGGTAATGTTTAGAATCAGTATACCACATGTGATATGATGGTTTTATCGTTATACTTTATGCGATATTAGTGTTTACCTATTATAATTATGGTTCAATGAGGGTTTACTCATGATAATCCATGTTCAAAGAGCCTTATCTCATGTTAATATCATGTTTTATGTGGATTACAAATTTCAATGGTATGAATATCATTCTCTATCATGACTTAATGATAATGGTTATTTTATTCTCTATTGATATTACTAATGAATAAAATGTATTTTTTCCCTCAAGTTATTCCATGTTTTATCCATTACTAGGATTTATAGCTCACCCTTTTCTTTTGCATGTCCTCAGGTTATCCCATGGAAGGTTAAGTACGAAGACTGTAGTGGTCATGTAAAAGAAGTTATCATTAATGATTTGTATTTAATCAATTCAGTTGTTATGTAATTTTACAATTAAATAAATACACTGAACCTCTGGTATTTCGAGTTTTATTCATTCCATGTTTCTGAAATAAATTATTTTTAAATATGAAATAGAGTGAAGAGTTGTTGTAGTTGGTATCCTAGTATTTGTTTACATATTTTTTGGACTGTGATTAGAATAATCTAGTTAAATAAATAAGTATAATACTAAGTATAAGGAAAGAATAAATTAATTTTTATGAGTATAAATTAAGTGTTTTATAAAAAAAATACATCCTTGTTGGGATATGAACAAGTTTAGGTGCTCCGACACATATGTATCTTGGGGGAAAACCTGAAACCAACACATTGAGAACGTCTTGAATGAGAACTAGTGCACAACAACATGCCTTGTTTCATTATTGGTTGAACACATCAATGATATAATCTTTAGTGAATTTATAATGTTTTTATAAACAATTATCAAGGGAATAAAAATGCCCTTAAGAATATATGTTATGAAATAGATCATAGATAACCTAGATTGAAACATGGTGTATCAATAATTCTGATATACTATTCATAAGAATATTTATCCTTCTATTTTTTAATGTTTTAATTCATATCACAAAGTATTAAAACCCTTAATCCAAATTTTGTTTTCATAGTTAAAATATGGAATGAGGAATATCATTAACCATGCTTCCCTCTCATCCTGAAGAACTACGTAGAAATATTATCCGGAATTCATGCTCAGCTAACATAGAATTTTTTTCAAAATTTCCATGTTACATGAAATAAACATAATGATGCATCCAATACCTCTAACATTTCATGATTCCTTCATGGATAATGTACCATCTATTGGAAAATCATTCCCTCTAAATATTCTTACCATGCTATATGTGGGATGTACCATATTTTTAATGGACTAGAACTCTCTAGACTATTCCTTTTATAAAATTTGGATGTTGATCTGTTCTAGGAGGTCAATGTGACTCATCTCCAAAACACTTCAAAATTTCCAGTTCTATTAATAATGTTTCGAGTTTTATAAACATTGTCACCAGGTCATAGAAACGGTGAGTCTACAGTGTTACAGTGTCACAATGAAAGTGAGTCTATAGTCTCATGGTGTCACATAAATGGCGAGTCTATAGTTTAATAGTGTGACTATAGTGTCATATTCAATATAGAGTGTTTGATGAATGGTTTCAGATTTCATTTTCCAAATTTCAATATTTTTATTATATCACCTATTTTACATTTTCTTTAACGTATAATGAATTCAAGGCCTAATATTATGGGATTTAATTTCAATTCTAATCCCATAACTCCTATATTAATTTTCCTATGGTTTCGGATGCCTTTACTTCATAAAATCACTTGTTTTATTTTGATTCACTTTTAATGGAAAATTCAATGTATCTTAAAACGTTTCTCCATTAAATAATCTAATGAGGAGAGATATCTTCCACCCTTTTTCATCATAGTTGTTTTTTGTTCAAGATACTCAATCGGTTTCATCCTTCCCATTGGATTCATAAAATAAAACATTCCTCATTTTATTGGTTCCCACTGATGCTCTTCTTGTTTGATGTGCACCCCTGGTATTGGTGAAACCAAGCATCATCGATCAATCTTCGATATAAGGTATGATCTATTGCCGTTATTTTGGTTTCATATCATTTTTTTTCAACATCAAATATTATGGAATTATATCTACATGTTCCTCTTGGACTTATCTTGGGTGTTGCCCGGTGTGGTGGTGTCTCTGCATCGTCGAGTGGGTATAGTCCTCCAAGATAGGTGATCGTGATCTATTATTTTAGTATGTTCAAAGATCATCAAGAACCCTTAAATTTAGGGTATTCGATGAAGATCTATTATTATAAGTAAAATTGAAGAGTTAAAATGTTTTATCCCACTATATCATAATGTAATTGTGAAAATAAATATTTTAATTGGAAAAATAAATTGATATCGATAGTGTGGTATTTCCCCTTATTTTCCAAGATAGTGTATTATATATGGTTTTTTTATTACCATGACATTTTTTATGAAATTGGTAAATAAAGTAAAGCCAGAACTAATTGATAATTGTTTGTCTAAAGATAGAGAGTCTTGTAAATGAATCTGTTTATTGTTGTTGAAATTAGATATTAGTCAAACTGAAGTAGTAAGCATGTTTAATCAATTTGTGATAGCTATGATAGTTTTTTGTATAGGTTACTCATATTTGGACCCCAAAAATAATAAATTAGTTAATTCCAAATGGATTAATGATATTATCTTTTGATAAAAATATAATTCCTTTTAGGTTTCTGAGTTACCCTCTTGCTTATAAGGGCCAAGAGCCTTATGATGGGAGCTGTGAGAGGTCACTGTGTTTGAATGATTGATGTATTAGTTATGGGCCAATATCCCAATTGATATGATGTTATTTATCTAATACTTGTGTTGTGATGTGATCCTGGATGGTTTTTGTGATATTTTTGGGGGCGGGGAGGCCTACTTTTTGTGGCACCAGTTGATGCTGGGAGTGTAGAAATTCATGGTTTATGCATGTGGGTGTCATGAAGGACACTAGGGATGATGAGACAGGTTGGATGTGAATATTTGGATGTTTTTTGTTTCATGTTTTTTTTATTTTTTTTACTTTCCCCAATGCTCAAGGAAGCTGGTTTGCATTCCCACATTCGAAAAATTGGTTAAGAGACAAAAGGTATGCCATGTTCTTTCTATGTCTAGCTTCCCGAGGGAGGATTGGTCTATGTCCTCTATATAGGTGTAAAATCCATCAGGGGTAGTTCATCTACTCATCGATCTGATCACCCTTATGTTATGTATCGTAGAATGTTTATTTGGAATGAATGGGAATATGGGAATGTAAAAGAGTTTTTAATAAATGATTGAATAAATTCTGTTAACCCAATGGGCTGGAACATGTTGGGACGCAATGCTAAGGTTACAATTTATAGGAACAACGGACATTGGTTGTGAATATAGTGAAATATAATGTGGAATTTACAATGGTTAATTGATGTCTAACTAAATAATTAATTTCATGTTATACTGCTAAAAATGGAATGATAAAATTTAATAAATCTCTTTAAATGATTTTGTGATCATAAGATACATTGTATTAGAAGTGGTGGCTGGGAGTCTGAGAGACGTTTTCAATAGTTGAGTTTAAGACATGGTTATTCCCATAGTTTGGTTTTTAGCTATAGTATATTATGTACTTTTTTTTTGTTTTTATATGATTCTCCACCCTTTTAATTAGGGAAACATACACTCCTGATATTCTATGCTATGGGGGTGTTTTTACCCACATTCTGATGGGAGGATGAAAGGCTGACTACCCCCTTTGACCCCACTTTTTTCTCTTTTTGGTTACTTGTGCTCGTAGGCACAGTGGTTAGTTTTCCCCAAATATGTGTGTAGATGGATGTAATGGATTGTGGTTATTCACACAGTTATATTATTTATATATTTTTGTGTGGATTACTATATGTTTAACATTTATATACTGTAATGGCTTGATGATACTTACTTTGTGTATGGGAAATAATGGCACGGGGTTTAATACCCGATGTATGATACACATTATGTTAGCTATGGTGGATCCTAGAAACTACATGGTTACATTGATTACATGTATGTGGTTGCTATGTTGCATGAGGTGCATCTTTTGTTACTTGTCCCTGCTGTGTACGGGAATTTTTAGGGAGTTTCTAAGGACATGTGACATAAGGGAAGGGTAAAAAAACAGTGTGGATGTAGTAGAAGAGAACCCATGATATTCATTATTATAATATATTCTCATGTTTGTGATACCTGGTCAGAGTATCCACGGTGAGGCTGATAACTTAGTATACTTGATTAAGTGACGAGTTAGTTTCGCTAGTTGTCCATTGTTCTCTGGAATGCTTTCCATACATTTGCACGAGAGACTCCTGGGATGATCATACTAAGTATACAATTATACTCACCATATGTATATATATACTATTTTTCTGTTCACATGGAGTAGGTTGGAGATCAGTTTGGTTACTACTAGCTTGGGGTTGTAGGAGTTGTCTATGATTATTGGTGGATGTTGTTTTCATAATTTCAATTAGTACCTACAGTATTTCATATTAGTTGTAGTAGTTTTCCATGACATTATATATATGATCATTGGATTTTTTTATATTACAGTCTGAGATTCAGTTTGTTGGTGTATGTCTTATATGTATCCTTCGCATGAGTTCTCTTAGAGGGTAATGCCCCCCATTTTTGAGTTTATTATACTAATGGTGCTAGTCACCATACTGAGGTTTATTGGAGGCTGGAATTGGGCTTCATTAATATCCTTCTCATGTTTTCGGTTGAGGAGGGGTATAAATTTTTTGGAGGGGGTCATGATAGAGTGGTATATGAGTTCTGGTTGGGGGATATGATGGAGTTAGTTGTAGGTGCAAGTGAGGTGTCATTTTTTGTTAGGGAAATAATGTTGGTCATGCTTACAAGTGATATAAACACTGAAGACTGGTTGAGACATATGAATTTAGGGCCCATTGTGATATGATGCATATAACCTAATGTTTATAATGGATACTAAATGAGGTGATATTTATTATAGTGTAGGGACCTATGAATGGATCATTCATCATTCTTCTTTGTGCATCTGTTTTAATGATTAATCCTTGGGATAGGTTAACCTAATTGAGTAAAAGAAAACAATTATGTAATTAATGATGAGTCTTCCATATTCCAGGTTTAATAGCTCTAACTATATGTTATTTTTTAGGTATTGCTCTAGGTCGATTTCCATGTTTGGTTCACTCTAAAGATGTCTTGTAGGCTAAGCCATTATTTCACCAAAGGGTAGAGGATGACGATGATGACACTTAGATGTGGACACATCTGGTGTTTCATCTCTAGAGTCTAGGAAATTTTGATGTCTCCATTTCAAATGATGTCATGGAACACTGGTTGGAGGAGGTCGGGATAGGATTCAGTTCGATCTGTGCTCAGAAGGAGGACATGGTGTCTATGGTTGTGATATTTCTTCTTGGAACTGTGAGGTAGTGATACTTCTTATTCCCATGGGATCATGAGAATTATGCGATATCATGGGAAGAGTTATGAGACAATTTTAGAGTCGAGTTTTTTCATCGATCGCGAAGGCTTATAGTTATTATCTTCGTCATACCCATCGACTATGGAGCTCCTCTATGCAATAATTTGGAATCTATTTCAGGAACATTTTATGATATTTTTCCGTAATATTTCTAGATGAGGAGTCCATGGAAAGGCATTTTGAGGAGGCTTTGTTCCTTGAGATCCAGCTCCATTACATCTCATTTATGTTGAAGACTTATCATGAACTGTTGGTGAGGGAAATGTTCATGGGGAGGAAATTTGAAAGAGCCATATCTTCAGTAGGTGGGAGTCTTCATGATTCCTCATGAAGTAGAGTTGTGGTATGTGGTTCTTGATTTTGAAGGCCGAAGAATTTTTTTCTGCCCGGGGTAGGTCCAAACCCTCGGCATCTCACATCATCATGGGAGGCATCTCTCATCCCTATTCTAAGAGATTATTACCTTGTTTTTCTTGTGGAGGTAGATGTCATTAGCAGCGAAAGTGTCTATCCTTTTAGAGTAGCCATCATACACCAGGGGTTCCACTCCAGGTTCCTCCATTGAGGTTGTTCCAACCGAGGCAACATCAATAGGTTGCACTAGCATTGGATTAGCAGATGGTAGATGGGTCATGTATAGGACATACCTATGGTGCTCTCCATCCTCTTAGAGAAAAGTGTATCCATTTTGGTGGTCATCATTATGTTGATAGAGGTTTTGGAGGAGGTTTCAGTCAGCTTCATGCTTTAGTGTTTCCAACACCAGGATAGTTGGACGTCGATTGAGGTACCCTTTTCTTATTCTCAATGTGGGTGTTTTCTTTGTTTGATTCAGGAGAGAAACACTCCTTCATATCACATACCCTCTTCCCTGATTTGGTTCTTGTGGTAGCGAGTCTTATAATACCCTTGGCGTTGACTACACTAGTTGGAGTTTGAGATGACTTGGATGATGTATGTTGAGACTGTGAGTGAGTCTTAGGGAAACAAATATCTTGGGGATATTTCAAATGTTTATAGATACTACCATATGATTTTATCCTCTAAATGGATTGTTTTTATTTGTTGATGGCTATTGTGGATTGATTTAGGAGCCCGGTGGTGTTCTTCATTACTGACAGAGATCACGAGGTGTTTGTTGGTGAGAGAGACCCTCAGATTGGCCAGAGGCATGTTATGTCCATATCATAATTGATAGGAGATATGATGATGAGTTCTTTAGATGTTTAGTAGTTGGAATTTCCTAGGTTCATAGAGGAGTACAATGATGTCTTTACAATAGAGGTTCTATCATTACCCCATCAATGAGATATTGAGTTTGGGATCGAACTACAACAAGGAGTCTCTCTTATATCGATGTCTCTATATATGATGGAACCTTATGTATTTTGACTACTCCATATATAGTCTGGTGGTCTATTACAGTGTAGTTTTTCTTAGCTGAGTGTTTCAACATGTGGTGCACCGATTATTTTCATAAAAATGGTTGGTGGATGTTTAAGGTTGTGTATCGATTATCGTCTCTTAAAAAATGATACACTGAAATATCTCTATCAAATTACATATACTGATGATTTAATTGATCTAATAAAAGGTGAAAGTTGGATCTCATAAATCAACCTACAGTTAGGATTTAATCAAATGCATTTGAATGATGAGGATATCAAAAAGACTAATTTTTGTTGTCATAATGGGATTTACTAGATCGTTGAAATGGAATTTGGAGTGACGAAGACTCTTCCTATGTTCTTGGGATTGATGAATGATGTGTTCTATGAGATCATGTATATGTTCATCATTGTTTTATTTGATGACATCAGTCTGTACTCTCTATATTTAGAGGTAAATGTAGAGCATATGTGTGGTATTATGGGAGTTCTTCGTCACTAACATTTGTTTGGGAAGTTTTAAAAGTGTGAGTTTTGGGCTTGATAAGTCTGATTCAAGGGGAATGTTGTGTCTTAGATGGGTGTAGTTGTGGATCCATCAATGATATATTCTGTTGTGTCTAGGTAATCTCAAAATATAGTGGATGTGGTGAGGACTTTATTTGGTATCGCTAGCTACTACATGACATCCGTAGATGATTTCTCTCAGGTTGGGACTCCTATAAAAGCATTGACTATGAAATATTAGCAGTTCTTGTGGACAGATCATTGTCTGGAAGCTTTTCAGTATCTAAAGGAGAATATGGTAAGTGCTCTATTTCATTATATTCCTGTATAGGAAATTCATATTGATGTTTTATGAAATTCTTCGCATCTACGGTTAGGAGGTGTTTTGATGAACTAGAGATCAGGTGTTTCTTATTGGTCTTAGCATTTTCATCCAAATGAATGTAACTATGACACCCATGATCATGAGTTGGTGAAAGTGTTATTTTCTAGGATTTGTAGAGACATTACCTCCTTGGAGAGTTCTTTTTGGTTTTCACCGATCATAAGAGCCTAAGGTACATTTTCTCCAATTGTGACTTAAACATGGAAAAACATTGGTGGATGGAGATCTTATAGGAATATGAATTCTAAATCTCATATACCCCTTGGAATGGAAATGTTGAAGCAGATGCGATGAGCCGGAATTCATGTACTGATGCCTTACGTGAATCTATGGATTCTTGTAGCATAATGTAAGACTATTTAACATTATATCTCGATATAGAAGAAGATGGGGTAGAGGATTTCATTTCAGATGATGTTGCAGGCATATCTGGTGTATCAGGAGGGAGATTCTCAATTGGGGGATCTAGAGGTAGAGGTATGGAGAGACCGAGTTATTTGTTGCAAGGCCCTTGGCGGTTGGTTTGAGGATGGAAAAAACTTGTTTTATATAAGGGAAGTCTATTTTTCCTATGGAGATGTGTCAGACAGTTCTTATAGAGTTCCATGGTTTTCTTTTAGTGGAAAAACATGTCATGATGAAGATGTACCAAGCCTTGAGGATTTATTTTTGGTGGCCTGGGTTAAAGCTTTCAGTTGCGGAGTTTATGTCACACTATTTGGACTACCAGAAGGTGAAGGATAAGCACCATATTCTCGGTGGTTTTCTCAAACCATTACATATTCCTGACTGAAAGTGGGAGGACATCTCAATGGACTTTATTACTAGTTTACAATTATCTCGGGGAGGACATGACACAATTGGCAGGTAGTTGATCGTTTAAAAAATCATCCCACATTATAGCGATTAGGGAGTCAAGCATAGTGGATTTTTTTCAAGGTCATATCTCGAGGAGGTGGTGAGACTCCATGTAGTCTTGATGATGATCATTTCTGATCGAGATCCATGTTTCTCCTCTAGGGTGTATAGATTTATCAAGAATTATTTTGGTTCTCAAATATTCCTTACCACAACTTTTCATCAATAGACGGACAATCATATAGAGTGGACTATCCAAACTCTTGATGTTATTTTCCACTCTTGTGTCCTGGATTTTGGAGTTTTTTATGGGTTACATACCATTGGTGGAGTTTGCATAAAACAATAGTTTTCACTCCACCATTAGTATGGCGCCGTTTGAATCCTTGTATGGATGACCTTTCCGTTCTCCATGATACTGGACCGGGGTCAGAGGGTTAGTAATTATTGGACCATAACTAGTGGATAATAAGTCACAGATGGTTTAGGCAATTTGTTAGAGGATAAAGGTAGCACAAGACCATCAAAAACAATATACTAATTTAAGGAGAATATCATTAGAGTTTGATTTTGTGGATCACGTGTTTCGGAAGGTGACTACCCATCGTGGGAATCAGAGGATTGGACGTGGGTGTAAAATGTATCCTTGTATTTTTGGGGCTTTCTTGGTGTTTTCTGGTGTAGGATTCATGGCATATCGAGTATCACTTCACCCATAGATGAGCCAGATAGATTATGTTTTCCATGTGATACAACTCCATAGTTATCTTCATGATGACTGTCACATCATCAATTGGGGAGATATTGATGTTGAAGAAGATGAGTCCTTCGAGGAGCGACCTATGAAAATCCAAGACCCCAATGAAAAGTTGTTTTGTGGTTGTTCTATCCCCTTGGTTATTGTCTTGTGGAGACATGGTGGCATTGAGGAGAGTACCTTGGAATGTGAGATACAGATAATTTCTCAATTCCCCATGTTCATTTATGTTTAACTCTTTTCATGTAATAATGTCAGATTAGTGGTTATAGACCTTTCATGTTTATAAGATGACTTTCTGTTGTTTATTCTTGTGGTGTTCTTTCTTTTGAGAGGTATCTTTATTGATGGTTTTTTGGGCCCCTTTTTGTTTTGTATTGATTTTTTTTTGATTAATGAAGAATATAATGTGTTAAGAGTTAACTGAAGTAATGTACGAGACATCCCTGGTCTATTCCCTTGCTGAAATATGGTGGATGTGGTGTTCTGGGAGGTCAAGGTGACCCATCCCCAACACTTTTCCAAATTTCCTGTTTTTTGTTTAGTGTTTTTAGTTTTGTGAACAATCATTCATGTTTTAGGAACTCTATCAGGTGTCAAAGAAACTGTGAGTCTATAGTGTCACAGTGTCACAAAAACATTGATTATATCGTGTCACAGTGTTAATGAAATGGCGAGTCTATAGTGTCACAGTGTAACATAAATGGTGAGTCTACAATGTCACGGTGAGTCTACAGTGCCCCAGTGTCACAGAAATGCTGAATCTACAGTTTCATGGTGTCATAGAAATAGTGAGTCTACAGTGTCAGGGTTTCACAGAAACAGTGATTCTATAATGTCACGTTGTCATAGAAATAGTGATTCTATAGATTCATGGTGAGTCTACAGTGTCACGGTGAGTCTATAGTGTTACTAGAATGGTTCCAAATTCCCATTTCCCAATTTTCATATTTTCCCAGTTTCAAGTATTTAATGTTTTCATTGACATAAAATGAATTAAATGACACATTTTAAGTGATTTAAGTCCGATTAAAATCCCATTATTACTATATTAATTTTCATATGGTTCGGTATGCCTTTACATTGTCACACCACATGGTTTAATGCAATCCTCCATTAATGGAATATCCTATGTATCTTAAACTGATGCTCCGTTAAATCTATTAAATGGGTGAGATATCTTCCTGTATTTTTATTCCTCATTGTAACCTAGTGCAAGATGATTGAACTTTTCCTTTTATATCATAAGAGTCATGCGATCAAATGTTCCCCTTTAATTGGTTCCCATTGATATTACATTTGTTGTTTGTGTACCCCTAGTATTTTTGTACCCATGTATTGTCGATAAATATTCAACATAAGGTATGATATATTTTCATTCTATTGGGTTTATCTTCTTCTATTTCTCCTTCTCCCATTATGGAGTGTTATATTCATGCTTTTAATTGACATTCCATGCATGTTGGATAGTGTGGTGGTGTCTCTGCATCTTCTAATAGATGTTGTCCTCCTAGATAGATGATCATGAATGGCTTTGTAATTTTGTTAAATGAAAATCAGAAACCTTTTAAGTAGGGGATTCATTGGCCCTCTATTATTATACATGAAACTGTATAGTTAGCCTATTTAAGCCCACTAGATCACAATGGAATTGACATAATAAATAACCGAACTGAATAAATAAATTTATATTGATCGTATGTGATTTCCTCCCATTTTTATATATAATTTTATATCTATTCATTTCTAGTTATCATGACTTTCCTGATTAAGTTTATATAGAATTTAAAGCATGAATTAAATGAGAATTGTTTTTATAAAGATATATAGACATGGAAATAAATCTAATTGTTGTTGTTTTAATTTGATGATGATAAAATTGATGTTGTAAGCATGTTCAATCAATTTGTGATTTGTAGAATAGCTTAATGTTTAGGGGTCCCATAGTTGGAACCTATAAATAATAAATAGGTTTCTTCTAGAATGGTTAAAGTACTGTGTCATTGATATGAAGATAATTACTTATAGGGATCTAATTTACACATATGCTTGCAAAGGCCAAGAGCATTATCCTTGGAGCTATGAGAGATAATTGTTCTTGAAGTATGGATTCCTTTTTTATGGGCAAGATCCCAATTGATATGATGTTTGTTTTCCTATAGCATTTGTTTGGATGTGATCATGGATGGATATTGTGATATGTGTGGGGGCAGGGAGTCCCATTGGTTGTGGTAGAAGTTGAGGCCAAGGGGGGATAGATTCCTTAGTTTATTCATGTGGTTGTCGGGGAGGACACCATGGATGATGAGATGGGATTGATGTGAATGTTTGGATGTTTTCTATTTCTTGATGGGTTTTTAACTTATTTACATTACTCACTACTCATGTTAGCTGTTTTTATTACCCTACTTCCAAAAAGGGTTGAATACAAATTCGGTATTCTATTTTATAACAGTGTCTATCATATCAAGTGAGGATGGGTCTATTCTCCTAAAATAGCTTGCAATGACTTGACATGAATTTCATCTACACACTTAGTTGATCCGCCTTGTGATCAGCAGCATAGAATGTTTTTCTAGAATGACTAGAAATATGGGAATGTTAAAATTATTGATACTAAATTATTGGATAAATGATGTTAACCCATGGGGATGGATCTTTCGGGGATGCAATGATGACATTTCAATTTACCGGAACAATGTACTTTCGGTGTGATTCTAATGAAATATAATGTAGAATTGTTCATGGTTAATTATTATTTAATCAATTAATTAATTTAAAGATTAATTGATAAAAATATAATGATTTAATATAGTAATGATATTTAAATGGTTGTGTGATTATAGGATACCGAGTCATAGAAGTGGTAGCCCTGAGTCTAAGAGACATTAGCTACGGTTGAGACAAAGACTAGGTTATTCCCATAGTGTGGTCATGCGATAGAGTATATTCTTTACTTTTTGGGTTTCTATAATCAAATCCACCCCATTAGTTAGGTAAAATGACACACTAAGGATTATAATCCTTGGGGGTGTTTTCCCCAAGATTCTAGTGGGAGTATAGATGGATGACTACCCACTTTGTCCCACCTCTCTCCTCTTGGTTATGAGTTGTGCTTGATGTCATAGGGGTTAGTTTTACCCTTATGTGTGTATAGAGGGCTCAAATGGATTTCGGTTATTCACACACTTATAGTCAAGATATAGATTTCCATGGACTACTATAGTTGTAACATGTATGGGATGTAATGGCTAGAGGAACCTTACTCATTTTATTGGATATAATGGCTCGAGTTTTAATACATGACGTGTGATACATGTCATGCGAGCTGTGGTGGATCCTGAAAACTAATAGGTTCCTTTGATTATGTGGATGTGGTGGTTGTTTTTCATGAGGTACATGTTTTGGTTCTTCAACTAGGTTTCTATAGGGAATCCTTTTTGGAGAGATATGCTTAGGATGTGTGACGTTGGGGAAAAGTAGCAATCTAGTATCAAAGTAGTAGCGTCATACCATTGATATTATTTTTTATATTATATAATCATTTATGTGTTACTATTCATAGAATGTGAATTGGGCTACATATTTGGGTCTACGGGCTATGTAATGGGCTTCAAGCCCCCTGGACCGTCGGGCCATGTAATGGGTTTCTCTCTACCCAATTAAAAGTGGTCTTTGCTTTTATTTAATAAAACAAATGAGGCTCTGGCCCCAACCATTGAAAAAAATCATTATTGAGGTTGGAAACTTATTATACCTATTTAGGTGATAAGTTATTTTCACTAGTTTTCCACTGTGCTTTGGAATGGTTTTTTTTAATTTTTCATATGATGCTCTAGGGAGGAACCGAATGAGTATACTGTTATACTAACCACATATATATATAAATTGTTTTTAGGTTACTTAGGGAAGGTTGGAGATCAGGATAGTTACTACTCTCTTGCTGTTATTGGAGCTGTACAAAATTCGTGGTTTCTGCTATTTTTAATTACCTTTGGTACATGCAGTTTTCCCATTGAATTGTAGTAGTTTTTCATGACATTACATATGTGAACATGGGATTTCATTTATATTGTAGTATGTGTCTGAGTTGGATTGTGTATGTATTATATATCTCTTTCAAATTTGTTATCTTAGAGGGAAATTCCTCCGATTTGATTGTTTAATATATCGTTGGTGCAAGTCTCTAACCCATGGCCCACTAGAGGTGGAACTCAGTGGTCATTATTTCCCTTTTCACATTGTCGACCCTAGATCAGTACACCTTGTGGGGAGGGGTCATGGAAATCATGGTCATCTCAAATTATTCTCTTTATTAAAAAATAATAATGTACTAAATTTTTTTCTAGATGATACAAATGAGGGAGACCTCTGAGAAGCCTATATATATGAAATTATATATTTTTTTAATTGGGGAAATACAAATACTGATATACCGAAACCCTATTTTGAAATATTTAGAGATCAATCCGTAATAATTTTTTACAAAAACCAATTTTTATATGATATTTCAAAATTATATATATAAAATAACATTTCAACAACATATCAGTGCTTGGATCGATATAACCCAAGATGATTGAATTGTTTTTACATGAAGGAATTATATGATTTCGGAAATATCTGGAGGTACCATTGTGATGGATGAACCCTTTCTAATTAAATTAAATATTAATAGGATAGACTAAATAACTCACTGAAAAGATGCAGGACAAGTAGCCTCAAATGTTTTCACCACAGTATGTCAAACGAAATTTTGAGGGAGAAATTTCATAAGGGTAATGAATGTAACGAACCAAACATTTAAATAACATTTTATTTCTTGATAATGTATTTTTTATTTTGTCAAAATAATTAAAACATTATAAGTATTAATTAAAAAGTAACTATCCTTTTTTGATGGTTACAAGACTATTTTACAATTGTATAAAATAATAAATTTAACATCACTACAATTATTTTTAAATAAAAATGAAAGTAGAGAATTAATTTAGAAATAATTGTCAATGGAATCTACTTGTGGAATTTTTCAATATGAACCCCATTTATCAACACTTTAATGGGAGATATAAGTTATGGTATTTTCCTTAGACAATGGCCAAGACGTGATCCAAAAACATAAGCATGATAGAAACTGTTAACGGGAGATGTTAAAGCTGATCGATATGACGAACCAAACCAGGTTCACCGAACAGCTCCACGAAAGACCCACCATCAAACACCTTACTCTTAGGTATTTTTCTGGTGTCATATTGGGATATGTAACAAGACCCAATAATTAAGATTATGTGCATTATTTTTATATAGAATAGTGAATATGCATTTATCCTATTATTTTTACATTGAAAATTATTCACAACGCACAAAAAATATTTTTGGTTAATAATCAAAATTAGTTAATAAATATATTTTGGTGAATTAATCGATTTTTGAGATAAATAATATTTTAATAAAATATTATCCTTAAAATAATTTTATTAAATATAAATTAACATATAATTTTTATGATGCCAAATGTAATTTTTATTATTGTTTAATTTTTTTTATCCAAAATCAATCAATTTTTTATAAATGTTCTTTTTTATTATATATGTGAGAATTAACATGTTTAAAGTTTTTTAGATATAATGAATTTTATTTTAGGAATTAGGATGTTGAAATTATCAACTGGATAATTTTCCATAATTTTTTGAGTTTGTAGATTTTATTGCAAAAAATTAAAAACCATATAACCATATAATGTGTTTTATAATGTCCTAATGATCCAATAGTAATGTAATAAAATAAAATAAAATTAATATTCATAAAAATATATCTTTTACCTTTAAAATGATTTGATTTAATATTTTTTTGGTTTTATTTTACAATTATTTAGTGAATACATTCTGTCTTAATAAATATTTTACGATTTCAAAATATTTTTTTGAAAGTATGAACCACAACAACATAATAATGGGAATTATTTTAATATCTTCTCCCCTTACCTTTATAAAATAATTTATACCACTCCAGTTTTCTAGAAACCGTGGTAAAACCCATGGGATGGTATGTGGTTGTGAATATTTTATTGTGTAGTCTCCAAAACCAAAATAATATTGAATTCCCCCACCATTCCTATATAAATCCAATAAATATAAAATTACTCGTCACTAAAACTCATCAATTCTCAACAAACAACGTCCTATTACTCCCTATTGTCCACTAATGGTTCCCTCATGTTCCCATGATGCATCTCCCAAGCCATTGGGATAACACATCCATGCAACTGATCTTCCACTCTTCTATTTTATCATGCACATCCTTTTTATACGTATTTTAATTCAAATATAAATATAATGGGATAATCCCACACTTAATCAAATTAATTTACATATAATTTGCATATAAGTATATTTTTCTTGACAATCTCATTAATACACCCATGATCCTTTACATACACCTATTTCCATGATGAAATTTCATAAGGGATTCTCACATTCCTCTAATCTTTTCAATTTAAGAACAATTTTTGAAATTTGACATTTTTATATAAATTGGTTATATTTTCATCCAATTATAATAATTTTCATACATTAAATTTTATGGTATTTCAATGAGGTATCATTTATCCTCCCCTATTTGGACCCTTACCTAAGTCGTTACTATGCAGAAATGTTACAAAAGTTCCTTTTTCAGTTTTTGTCCCAGTTTCATTGTATTGTTACTAATTTCTGTATTCACTTAAATGTAATGATGTATATATACCAACCTCCCACATAAATCCCTTATTTTTTTAGAATGATGAGGGGCCCCATTTCTCTCTCATTCACCCCTCTACTGTACAACTGTTACCATGCCGAAATTCCCTATGAGAATATATTCTTCTTATTTCCATTCAAGAATTTATTTTATATTATACATCTTCAATTAAATTTCACATGTTTGTATATTTTGTTCCATGATCCCCTAAATTTTAGTTTCATGTATAAATGATGAGATACCAATTTCTATCTCATCAACCCATTTTATAGATTTATTTCTGACATTGTTATGATGCCGAAATTGAACCACGATTTTCCATGTAAAAATCATCATGTAGTGAATACCAGACTTGTTTCTACTTCAATGGAATTCAACATTATGATCATGTAAATATTTATTGGTCACTTATGTGTATGTATTCCATAGTCATTTTTCATGTAATAAATTATGATGTTTAATGAATCAAAGTTGTATAATCTATGTTTCACACATATACATGAAAATGAAATGATTATGAATGTTGTGACCTAGTAGCACTTTAATGCATTGGGTAATGTTAAGTATCATTATATGTCAACTGAAATTATTGTTTAATCATTATAATTCATGTGAAATGAGGGTTTAGTCATGCTAATTATTTTTCATTAAGGATTTAATAATGTTAATCCATGTGCAATTAGACATGGATCATAATAATAACATTTTGTATGTTGTTGCCACATTTCTATGTTGTGAATATGACATCGAGCTTGTACCCAAGTGGTTAGGGCTATTTCTTGGCCTTAAAGATACCCAGGTTCAAAGCCGGGTGGAGGTTAATTTCCTGGTTACTATACAGGTATTGTAGCTGGTACTATTCAGTACTATATGAGATGAAACCATTCACCTGATTTGGGCCTTCGGGCCACCGGTTTGGGCATACGGGTATCTAGGGCCTTTAGGTAATCAATCGTATTTGAGCCTCAGGGGCTTTGGGCCACAAAAGACCACATGGTTTCCCAGTTCACACAGAACATGCCTTAGAAGATGATCAGAGCAACAAGACTAGCAGTCACCAGAAGAAGATCTACCAGATTTGAAGAATGAGAGGCTATGGAAACTGCCATTGGGATCAGGCACCGTGTAGCTTTGTACGGGGAAATGCTAGCTGTTCAGCAATTCCAGGTGGGGAGCTAGGTGATCAATGATATAGAATCTAGGGGAGGGGAAGTTCCTGTGGGTTGGGCATACGGGTCATGTATTGGGCATAGTATTCCTTTGGGCCTTCGGGTCATGTATTGCAAGTCCTGTTGGTCCATAGGAATTTGGCCTACGGGTCATGTACGAGTTCCACTTGATCATTTAAAAGGGGTATTATCTATAATAAACTAAAAAAAGAAGTCATTTGGGCAATTCCAAAACATGTTATGAATATCATGCTTTATCACGACTTCAGGTTCATGTTTATTTTATGCTCAATTGATATGACTATTAACTAACATGTGTGGTCTCCCACATGTTATTCCATGTTTATTCTCTTACTATGCCTTATAGCTCATCTTTTATTATGTATGCCCTCAGGTTATCCCATGAAATGCCCAGTATGAAGGAATGTTAGGGTTATGGGAAAAGAGTTTTCAATGAAAATATATTTTGATATGGCCAATCATAAAAGCTTCGTTTTGAGACACATTTTTTATGACGAAAAATTTGTTATGGGTCCCTATTGCAAATATCCCATCCCAAATACATCATTTTACAGTTTTACCCTAAACCCTCACTTTATAATAATGATTTACTACACAAATTATTCAAGAAATTAATCAAAAAAATATATGATATTTGTTTACAAGATTATCAAGAAAATCACATTCATCCATTTTATCCTCCTCCTTGAATCATCTCATTATTGTATATTCTTCAATATGAATATAACATTCATCCAACATTAATAAATCAGACCTAATAAAAATTCTATGTATATTATATAAAAAAATATCTTAAATTTCCCAACACATTATGTTTCAATAATTGAGTTTCTATTCAATGATTTACAACAATAGTGATTTAATGCATTTGAATCAACATTTCTGTGAATATTTTTATTAATATATATATATATATATTATTAAATATATTTATCACTACCACTAAACGGGGTAAGTAAAGTGCCTTGTTTTATCAGCACTAAATAGAAAGTGATGTTAAAGGGGACCCCTTTATCAGAACATTTTTAGTAGCACTAATAAAGGGTGGTATTTATCAGTGTTTTTTTATTACTACTAATAACAGGTATATTTAATAAACTATTTCAATAAAATATATATTTTTATTTTTATTGATATAAAAATAATATATATTTATTAAATATGTTTTATATAAGTAGGAATAGATATTTAGACATGATATATACGATATGTAATGAAAATTGATATACAATGTTTTAAAAAATTATCAATTAATAATTTTCAAATTATCATTAATCAGAAGTCATTTAATAAGAATTTGATGAGAAAAAATTAATAACATAAAAAAATCTAAAATATGTTTAAAATATAACTCAAACATTAAATGGTAGTAACATTTGATTTGAATGTCTGTTTGAGCACTACAACATGTCAAATTGAAGCCTGCAAAGATCTCTATCAGCTGGTGACATAATGGATCATCTTTTAACATATTTTGAGATCAAAAAGGCCTAGTAGGCACCAAAAACTATGTTTTTATTCTTGATAGGCAATAATTTTAACATTCGATGAAATTTAAACCAATATCATGGTGTATTTTTTCCGTTTTTCAGTGGGGAATGAATTTATTCCGAGTGATTACATTCATATTGATATTATAGATTTGAAATTTTATCATTTTTCACAATGTACAGTTATATATAATCTAAAATATTACAATATATACATATTTTATAAATATTGACGAATAAAAAAATTATTTTATAAAAAAATAATTCAACTTATTTACATATAAGATATATTTTTCAATATATAAGCGTTATCTAAAAAAATCAATATCCATTTTTTATGAAATAAAATAAATGAATATTTTCATACCGATACAATGTGAGTGTGTGTGTGTGTTCGTGTGTGTTTGTATTAACAAACTAATATATATTAAAATACATATAATTTATAGATAATAAAATAAACTATATATATATATATATATCAATTTATATTTATATACGAGTTAATATATAGATATACAAATATATAAATATAACTATATATACGTATATACATATGTATATATATATATATATTAATATAGTAATATATATATATATATTAATATAAATAAATATATATTTTAATATTAATATATATATATATGGTAATATAAATATATATTAGTTTATGAATAAATGTACAAATAAATGTATAACATAAAATATATAAATAGTTTGAAATAAATATAAATTAATATACGAATATATATATATATATATATTAACATAACTATACCTGTATATATATTTATATACTAATAAGAAAATAAACAAAGTATATATATATATATATATTAATAAAACTAAATATATATTTTAATATTAATATTTATATGTTTATATTAATATGTATTAATATACAAATAAATATACTGATAAAAAATATATCTAAATACAAATAAATAGACAGATATGAATATATATTGATATACGAATATATATATTAATATACAAATATATATATTAATATATATATTAATATAAGAATATATGTATATTAATATAAAATAATATATATATTATAATATAAATATATATTTGTTAATATAAATATATATTAATATACATATAGATATACCGAAAAAAATATATCTAAGTATATATTAATTGATATATATTAATATATATTAAAAATTGAATAAATATATAGACATATAAATATATAAATATAACATTACAAGAATATATATATATATATATATATATTAATATATGATTAAATAAATAAATATATATAAGTAAATATATATTTTAATGTAAATACAAATATATGTTAATGTAAATATATATTATGATATGAATAAATATAACATAATATATATATATATATATCATTAAATTTACTACAATGTAATATAGAGGTGTGGTAATGGTTCTAGTCGCATAGTGGGAGGACTCGAGTTCGAATCATTGGTGAGGTAGCAATGCACATAGTGGTCAAGGGTTGTGCTAGCACAATTTATGATTGGGGCTAGGGAGTGATGGGGTTGTAGGGTCATGTTGGGTGGTAAAAGGATGTGCTACTGTAGTTAAAGGGTGGTGTTGGGGCGTGTTGGTTGGTAAGAGCGTGCGGGGTGGGAAGTGCTGTTGAATAGGGGGTCACGTGCTGTTTAAACCCTACTCCGTTTTCCAAAAATTATATATATATTTTTTCAAAAAAATTAAACCATTATCAGTGCTTTTATAAAAGAACTCATAAAAGTGGTTGTTTAACAGCTCAAAAAGTGCTGATAAAGGACCCTTTAATCAGTTATTTTTCATATTCTAAAAAAGGTCGCATTTATCATTGTTTTTTAGTATTTTGAAAAGGGGTCTTTATCAACACCTTTTTAGCACTAATAAAAGGAACCCCGTTTTTCTTCTCTGAGTTAATCATTACTCTTTTTAGCACTGTAATTGGATATTTCTAGAGCTTTTGGAGGCCATATCGGTAGAATTGTATATATAAATAATTTGAAATTGTTGGGTAGGGGTGTGAGTTCTAGGTCAATTAGCGCTCACCCTTTTTCGGGCCAGTGCCACTTTATTTTTCATTGGACACACCCATATCCACATTTATACATATCCACCACCAATTTAATTAAAAAATAGTTTTGGATTTTTTTAAAAGAAAATTTATGTTTTTTATCAATTTATATGAAATTTATTTTTTATGGAAATTATTAAATGATTTATGGATTATGTTGATGTAAAATTATTATGGAAACTATTTAAGAATTTTTTTAATCATATTGATAACCATTATCCACAGTAATGGAGTTATGGAGTGGGTGAGGGGAAACAGAAGGTTATGTCGCATAGCTTGGGAAATCTTGATGGTGGTGCATCCAGAAATTTTATTATGTGAAAATGGATTTGGTGAATCATTAATCTGATACACATGTTCCCTACTCTTTTATGATTCTTTATATTATTATGAGTTTCACTATCTTTAGATAAGCATAATTGTTGTAATATTATTGGTAAAAAGTATAAAAAATATATTTTTTAAATTTATATATATTTATATGTGTTTTTTTGTGTTGTTTTCAATTTCTACATTGTAGAATTTATTTATAAAATAATAATTATATTATTTTAATTTTTATTGCATGTTTTTATTGTAAATAATTTTATCATTATATAATGTAATAATTATTATTTTCATGAAATGAAAAATAATAAATAGAAGATGTAATTGGATCATCCCACTTTCATACTGGTACCGTGATGTACATACCTATTAATTTTTTAGCCAATATCATTTTAGAAGATAGAAAATTATTGTATATAATTTAATTTTATATTTTAATATCATTCATAAATTATATTTATATTATTAATTATTAATTATTTATTTAATAAAATATATTATTTTGGGTAGGCTTTTAAATTGATTTTCTCAATCATTCAAAATAAAATTAATATTAAAAATAAATCAAATTTAATAATATATATTATTCTATTATAGTTCATAAAATCAACATGATAATTTACAAAATAAAATAATTAATGTTTAAAATATGATAAGCCTCTAAAAAGTAATCATTAGGAAAATAAATCCTTATATAAAATGAATATTTACAGGTAGGAAAATAAATCATACGATATAATCCAACACCCCCATGATGGTTATGGAGAATTGGGAGGGGGAAGTTTAAATTAATACCAATCACAATGGTCGTAGATATCTTCTACATCCAGTTGAATGTATTCTTTATCTTCAAGCTTTCATGTCCCTGAGTGAGTCATGAAAACAATACATCCCTCCCCGATGTTTATATATATATATATTTATATATTTAATTATACATATAATAAATATATTTATTATTATTTTATACTTAGTTAAATATAAATATTTAATTATTTATGTAAGGATAATACAATAATATATATATATATATATTTAATATATTTATTTTAATTCCATATGTTTTTAAATATTTATATATATATATTTATTTATTTATACTTAGGGCTAATTAAAATATATATGTAATACGTATATATTTTTCATAATTATGTAATATATATATATATATATATTGTTATTATATAATTATATAATTAAAATAAATATACGAAAATATAATTCCAAATAAATATTGATAGATTCAAATAATTATAAAATTATACTAATGATATTAATTATATATAAATATATTTATTATAAATATATTTATTGTAAATTTATAATTATAAATAAATATATAATAAATAATTATATAATAAATAAAAATGTAAATATATAAAATAATTTATTTATTTATAGGTATTATTAAAACAAATATATATATCTATAAATTATATATAATTTTATAATTTTATATAAATTATAAATAACTTATTATCATTATATTTTTATCAACAATTTTTAGAAATAATATTGATTGAACTTTATCAGTGCTAAAAAATGATAAACGCATGTATTATCATCATTTTCTATTTCATCGTTGAGAAAACATCCCTTAATTAGCGCAATTTTAGTAGCACTGAGAAAAGGTTTTCCAAATGTTATAAATAAACCCTAAAATTCGCATCCTTCTATTGTATGACTCAAGCTCTTGGGGAAGTTGAAATATATCGTCTTTTCCTCCTCCTCCTTCCCATCATCTATAACCAAATCCTCCTCTACCACCACAGTCACAAATCCCTCCTCCTCGTCCTCTACCGTTGACTCCTGTAGTTGTTGTAAGATCCTGGATCTTCATAAGGTATGTTTTTTTATGTTTTGGTTTGGAATCTATTATTTAGGCTAACTAACTGTTTCCAAATGTTCTTGAGAAGGCTTGGGGGTGTTCATGGGGTTCGGGTCATGAATGAAGAAGAAAAATGGTTTTACTGGGCATGTTGCACAGTTTTTGCATGTTTAGCACAAACCCTGCAGAGCATCCCAGGTAACTGTGCAACCAGGGGTGGAGGGTTATGCATGATTTGCTCATATTTGGGAAAAACATGCAGAATTTATAAGAAACTATGTGAATTGGGTGATTTCGAGGTGTAGCTTCTACACGGTTTGGAGAATAGTGCAGGTAAACTATGCATCCCAGAAACATTGAGAAAATTAAAAAAGTTCCACCTCGTGATTTCAAAAACTATGTCGGGTTTCGCCTTCATTTACCCCCCGTAACTTTATTGAGTAACTTGGATAACCCAAGCTTCAATGAGGTGGTTCTCCTTTGATTCCTGGCAGTTTGGAGCACCGTTGTTCGTGGATCAAAGCCCCAGGTAAGTCTAATTCCTTCTATTCTTAATATCATATTAGGGCTTGTGGTTTCCCCCATCTTCTACTGATCCTCTATATAATTTTTTTCGGTGGAACCTAGGTTGGGGCTTCAAGGGGTGCGTGAATTCAGATTTAAGGCCATGGTTAAAAGTCTGTTCATCATAGATTTGTGGTAGGTGGTCTACAAGTATTATCCCATTGAATTACTTTATATTTGTGCACGAAAGCATGTGTTCTATGTTTTCCCTATATTTTTTCATGGTTTCATTGGAGTTATTGATAAAAATGGGATTCTATGTGACCAATTTATACCCTCATGATCCCTATGGGATGTGTGGAGGAGTATGTGACAATTTTAGGGCCACCAATGGGGTGCGCCGACAATCCCAGACCGCGAGTGGGGTCGAGTTAAGTGATGTGTTTCTGAACAATAATGTGGAATCCATGTAGAGTATGTCCTAATAGGTGATTAAGTTATAAATGGAATATTGATAAATATTACTTGGGTGATAAAGGATAAGGGTTGTTGGAATGACATGAAAATGGGTAATTGTGTGGAAGATATTATGTCAGTTTTTCGTTAATTTGGTTAGAAATGCTGCAAGGGATTAGGTCTTGTTAAATGGTGAACTTCCAATTCTGTAATGGATTAGGAAATGGGGAATATGTTGACAGTATGTATTAATGGAATAGATGAATTGGGAAATGGGTAAATACATGAGAATTAGTTATTACATCTAAATGATTCAATGTCGTAAAGTGATTGCGTTATGTGATATGAGAAATGTACATGAAATGAATAAGTGGGTGAATTCCTAGGAAATGATAACTGGGATAAATGGGTTCATGAATGGTAAATGAAGAATTTTCCTGTGTTATAGGCGTTTTTGAACAATCCAAATGGGTTAAGGCATGTGAATGAATATTTGGATAAATGGACATGAACGTTAAATGGTAAATGTATTAATGTGTTATGGAATAGTATTAATTTCCATGGTATGTTATGCATTGTGATATCCAAGAGCATTGAATATTCTTGGTTGTGTTATGTATTGTGTTTGGTGGTGGAAGATAAATAAGCATGTACACAGAGATTAGTTGAGTGGGGCATTGATTTGAGGTTCTATGCCCATGGGCCAAGTCATCCTAAGGCTCTAAACTCCACCACAAAATTCATTGGTTAGGTAATGGAATAGAGGATCTGTTACCCGATCGGTTTCATTCCATATGGACTGAGGCTTCGAGGTGAGGATAATGTGTTGATGTGTTGTGCGGATCACTAGTGAGATGGGGATTTGATATTTGTTTCTCTATACCATGTAATTGATTTCATTATACCCTTGTGTAGATGATATTTATGACTAACCCATGGAAGATATCATCAATTTGGATAATATAATGAAGATGGTATAAGAATCAGAAATGGGATAAATGATAGCGATGAATTAAATGTACATTGTTAACTAATGGCCCCCGAAATTTACCTTCCTTACTTAGCATTCATTTTTTTAATTTCATTCATTATCTATTAGACTTGATATGTCTTAGACACCGTTTTTGGTGGCATACTGATTTTTGTACTCACATCTGGCTCATGTCGTTGTTGAGTACCTGTGCATATCTATTGGTGTTTGTAACAGTTTGGGAAATGATTGGTAATGCATGTTAGTGTGTTGTTCACATTATTTATGTTATTAGTATTGTGTTATGATGTGAATTACTCTAATAAAGAGGTTATTTACTCCCCATGTGACTTATTTGACCCTCACATCTAGATGGAATACTCTGGCATACGGGGAGGCATGCTTGAGGTTACCTGACAACGCGTCTTGTATCATCGGTTGAGTGGATTTCGGGTCGGGTACATTTCAATGTGGTATCAGAGGAGTTGTTTATTTTTTCACACTATTTTAGGATGTTAGACATGATATTAGTATGTGTGGGGCCTTGGTAATCATCTCATGTTTTGGAGTAGCTAACCCATGTATGAGGAAAAACCATGTCACCCCTGGTTGGAAGTGTTGTTCTTAATGTGCGTTGTTACAGTTGAATGGTATTTCATATTCGGAAATGCACATATTGTTTGATTTGACTAAATTATTATATTTTTATCATGTCTCAAATGACATGAGGTTGTGCATTCGTGCATCATTTGAGGCACCTACGGATGTAGGCAACATGCATTGTGATAGACACACACACATGATGGGTGTCTGGGGAATATAATGTTGAATTCATTTTTACTTTCTTAATAAATATGAATAAAATAAGCATAATCATGGTAATGTAATTCGTTGAATGAAAATAATGAAGATGAATAATTAACGAATATCTTGTATAAATAAATGTTGTGAAGTGGTTAAAATTTGGGAATTTGATAGTTTGTAAAAGGTGTTTTGGTGCATAAATTGAAAAGGGTTACATAATGATGGTGAAATTATTAATTATTGTTCTCCATTAAAGGTGTAAATTGGTTAAAATGGTTATTGTTACAACTTTTGAAACTGCAAATGTGTCTTAGTGGGAATGACTTTTGTTGTAAATGAATAATTGGTTTGAAGAGGTGATGACTAACGATTTACTATTAAGGGAATTGGTTACCCAATGTTGACCACGACCATAGTAGGTCTGGTGGAGGGTAGTTATCAAAGAGTGATGTTGACTATTGGGTATATTATAATGAATGGTTTCATTAAGGTTGACCCAGCGGGATCCTTCCATCTGTGGTTAAATTCTCTCGGCCATTTTATGAAGTGTTCAGTGAATGACATGTTTGAAATGAGAATATTTTTGTTCAATATTTGGTATCCCTTTTACCATCAGTTGGACATTTTTATGTGTGGGATGGGGCAGAGAGAGTGATCTAGTCTGAGACATTGTATATGTATTGTGAGTCCTTGAATGTTGTGATGTGGCTTAGGTGGTGTGTTTTGGGAACCCTTCGTAAGGTTGTGGCCCATGGGTTGCGAGGTTTTGTTTAGTAATGTGAGTGAGAGAACTCACATGCATCTTGATCATACAGATTACATGTTGGACCCTATGAATGGTGCCTAGATCTTTGTGACATTGTCAGTAGAGACCTTTCGAGTTTGGTCTTGAATCGCAGAGAAGATGTTTTTCTCATAGTGCGGATGAATGTGTACACTCTTGGCGGGGAACCTAGAGTAGATGGGTTTTGGTATGTTATACATAGTATGAATTAGAATGAGAGTGAGAGTTCCATTCATGATCATTACCTAATTCATGTTATGATTTGTATGGTTTGGAGATAGGAACAATGGTTTTACCTAGTTGTGACTTTAGTCAATGGAGTTCGTATAATTCAACCAGTGAGGTGACCTTAGAGAGAGCTCAGAGAGGGTCTCTGGTGCTTTTGGGTGTGTGTCGTGCATGTAGATGTTTTGGGCTTGGGAAGTGGGGCTCTAAGAGACCCATGGTGCAGATTTGGCCTTGAGGGATAACAAGGATTGTTGATGGTATTTGTTTTTCCTGGTTACTTCATAAGGGATCCCAAGTTTTGTGATAGGAGTTGAGGTTTTTATGAATGGTCTTATGCTATGAATTCATAAATCACCTATTGGAATGATGATTAATAGAGGCATGGGGTTGATTTCAAGTGGAAGAGGTGAACGTGGTTGGAGTGTCATTATATGCTTTCAATCTATGGTGACACTCATGGTAATGGTTGTCACATGTATGAAATTGTTAGTATGGATATGTTGGTGGTGGTTGTGTTCTTCGCCATCTTCATGACATACCTCATCTAGTGACACCCATGCCCAATATCTTGATATCATATCAGTTATGTTTAGATGCTTTGGCTTATTCCAAGAGATATTAAGGTTTTTGGATGGATAAGGGACATCAGGGAGGTTACACTCACCAATATAGTTTATGTGGAGCTTGATGGTGGGATGTGCACCCCTTATGGTTTCAGGTGAGGTCCTCAAGATGGACCGAATGATGAAAAACATTATGGGTTCTGTTCATAGTAGCTGGAAATGCACATTGGGTGATGTTCATTTTATTAATTTGGGAAAAGAATGATGTCCATTTTTATACATGGGGGTTGGCATGTGATCGAGTAAAAGATGTGGTAGTTGAAATCCATCTTGAGGTATGTGGTAATAAAAAACATAGGGTGGGGAGTGATAAATTAGTCTTATATATAGTGTCACTATAGTACCAATGGGGAACCTATGAGGGGAATGATAGGTTTTCTGATAGGCTTGTGGGTCTTGGATGTGGTGACTGATGAGCCAAGTGTTAGCATCATGCTCATAGTCATTCGACGTGAATCTTTTGATGTTTGTGTTGAAGTCATAGGAGGATGTGGTTGGATATGAAAACAGGTTGTGGAAACAGAAGTTGGGGTCCTACAACATCATAAAATATTGGAGTTTGACTCAGGTAATTTTCCATTATGTGGTTTTGGAATGTCTCGAAGGGGAGTGATCCTTGGCCATGGGATGGGGTGACATTCCAATGGTGAAGATGATGACAGTTTGGATGACAGTATTGTCATGATGATGAAATTCTACTAGAATTCGGGAAATGACCACAATGGATCCATGGGATTATAATGATAGGCTTCAAGTTAGTATGCACTTTGGGGAGGTGTAAATGGTGTATCCCACACTAAGTGGAAGGTGTGTTTTCTAGGAAATTCCATTTGGGAGTGGTCTGAACTAAGATGGTAAACCTAAATGGATGTGGTGCGAGTGACCCACCTTCGGGTTCATGCTATTGTGGAATGTGCCTTTTCGATATGAAATTTTACATGAATGTGGTTGTATTTACCTTATTCATCAAATGAATAGTTTAGAAATGAATTTTTTTAATGATTTCGATAGTGGAGATGGATGTCAATGTGGGAAATGCTCCAATGGATGCTTGGGCGCAGTGACTTAGAACCTGTTAGGTGATGGAAAATTTGATTTGAGTTCTTGTGATCCCTGGCTTATGGGGATGGTGACAAGTCCCCAAAAATGGTGAAAATATCCATTCTAGTTAATTGGATGGTTGGTGATGTGAACATAGTTTTTGATTTGAACTACATGAGTGGTCACCATTCAATATGTTGCCCTGGTTGAGAGCTTTTGCATGGTTGAACTGATCAAGTCATTGAGAGTTTGGAGTTGTATTTGGATGTATAGTGTGGGATGAGATCTTCATGAAAGGTGGTAAGAAGGGTCATGTGTTTTTTCTTGGATATGTTGGGATTGTCACTGTTAGAGTTGGGTGAATAGTAAAATGACGCCAAGTGATTTGGGTAATGATTTGTGCAGAGGATTGGAATGATGAGGTGTTATTTGGTTTCCTACATGATGACATGATGATGTGTACGAAGTTTGAATGTATAGAGAGTTAGGAACTGCTGTCTAAATATTCTATTCGAATTTCTAGTGGTTGGGTGTTGATGGACTAGAAGCTTCCTTGGAGAGTCTTCGGTATATGCTGTGGCGAGGACTGGTGGGACAAGTCTCTTCCCTTGTTACATTTTTGGAAAGCCATGGGATGTGCAACCTAAAAACTATAAGATGGAAAGGATATGAAGAACATGTGGCACGATCTCTTGTTATGGAAGTTGGTGATGATCGGAAGAGCTTCTCAAGTACGAGCAATTATAAGGTGGGGAGGTTGTAAGATCCATGATATTCTTAAAGTATGATTTTAATGTTTTTTTGGCTTCTAATTTTTGGGATATATTAGTGGTTCCTAATGTTCATGAAAGATCTTTGGGGTGTTCTGGGGGTTCGGGACATGAATTAGGTAGAAAAAGGCGGTTTCTGGGTTGCATAGTTTTGGCATGGTTTGTTCAAATCGTGCGGAGCATCCCAAGTAACTATGCAACTAGCGAAAGAGGGTTAGGCAGGGTTTTCACACGGTTTAGAAAACCATGCTTATTTTCTAGGAAAACATGTGAAGGGGGTAATTTCGAGATGTAACTTCTATATGGTTAGCGAATAGTTTGGCTAACCATGCAGGTAAACCATGAGACCTAGGATCATTGAAAAAATTTCAAAAATTTCACCTCAGGATTTTAGAACCCAACACAGTGTTCTCCTCCACTTTACGCCCACATCCCTAATGGCATATATGAACTACCAAGTTTCCAAGAGGTTTTTTTCCTTTGATTCTTGTTCATTTAGAGGTCTTTTTGTTGCGGATCGAAGCACCGGGTTAGTATAACCCCCTTTTCTGTTCTCTTTTTCGGATTAGGTCTACCGGTTTCCCACATCTTCTTAAAAAGATAAAAATACCATTGTTTTTCAGTGGAACCTAGGATGCAGCTTTAAAGGGTTCTTGAATAATGATCTATGTTCATATATAAGAGTGCGTTCATCACAGGATTTGAGGTAGGTGGTCTATGTGTATTATACAAATGTTTTATTTTTTATGTGTGAATGGAAGATTGTGTTCTTCGTTTTCCTTACATGTGTTTTTTTATGTTGGTGTTTTTCATAAAACGGGGCATCTAAGAGTCTAATTTAATCCCTCAAAATCCCCATGGTATGTTCGGAGGAAGACCTGACCATTTTAGGTCCACCGTGAAGGTGTTCCAAAAAACCCAGAACTAGAGTGGTGTAGGGTTAAGTGAAGTGTTTCCAAACAATATTTTCGAATCCATGAGGAATTTTCCTTAATGGTTTGGTAAGTTATAAATGGATTAATTATAAATATTTCTATGGAGATAAAGGCATAAGGTTTAATGGAATTATATAAAAATGGGTAATTGGGTTGAATATATTTTTTCAGATCTTTCATTAATTTGGTTAGAAATTCTTTAAGGGATCATGGAATATAAAATGATGAACATAAAATTCTGTAATGGAATGAGAATTGGGGAATGGATTAAATGTATGTATCAATGGAATTGGTGAAATTGGGAAATGGGCCAACACCTGAGAATTAGGCGGTACACATAAATGATTGAATGTAGATAAGGGATCATGTTATGTGATATGAGAAATGTACATGAAATTCCAAAGTGAGTGAATGCTTGTGAAATGATAAATGGGCTAAATTGGTTAATGAATAGTCAATGATGAATTTAGAAATGTTATAGGGGTTGTTGAACAAACGTAATTGGTTAATGTACGATAATTGAGATTTGGATAAATGGGGATGATTGGAAAATGGTAAACATATTAATGGGTTATGGAATAGTATTAATTCCAATGTTGTGTTATTAATTGTGATTTCCAATGGCATTGAATATGATTGGTTGTTTTATGTATGGTGTTTTGTGGTGGATGATAAATAAGCATGTGAACATGGATTGTTAGAGTGTGGTATTGACTTGATGTTATACTCCCATAGGTCGAGTTAGAATAAGGATCTAAACTCCACACAAAAATTCATGGGATAGGGATGGGGATAAAGGCTATATTCCCCTAACGGTTGCATTCCATCAAAATTGAGGCTTGAACGTGAGGGTAATGTGTGGATGTGATATGTGGATCCCTGTTGAGATAGGGACATGATTTTCATCTCTATGCATTTTAACTGATTTCCTTAGAACCTTATATAGATGATATTTATGCATAACCCATGGAACATGTGATTAATATGGCTTATGTAATGATGACGATATATGAAATAGAATCGGGATAAATTATAGCCATGAATTAAATGACCATTGGTACCAAATTTCACCAATGTTGTCCCATGCTTACTTACATTTCATGTTGTACATGAATGCACTATCTATTAGACTGGATATGTTCTAAACAGCGTTGTTAGTGGACTACTGAGTTTTTTACACACACCATGCTCGGGCCTCCATTGGGAACCCATGCAGATATTTTGGTTGTAGGATAGCACAAGGGAAGAGGACCTACTGTGAGATGTTTTGTTGGGCTCAGAATATACATAGAGAAGGACCCATGCATAGATTCAGGTCCCGTTTGGAGTTTTTCATTTTTTTTTATTTTGGTAGACTTTTACTTTCCCTATTGGGATGGAATGACATTGTTACATTTGATTGCTGTTTTTACCTATATGGGAAATGTTTGGTTATGAAGTTTTATTAGCAATTCATATTGTTTCCCCTAGTTATTCTTTGTTCTACTATCGATTTCATTGATTTAGAGTGTATAGTCTCGCCACATGACTTATTAGACCCTCTCTACAAGTGGGTAACCTATGTAATATGATGAGGCGCACTTGAGGTTATTTGATGAATTGCCTAGTGGCACCATTTTAGTTGCTTCCGAGTTGGGGACATTACTGTAGTGATGCCCTCCTCTTATGATGTGAACATATCCAACACCATGAATCACACCACCGCAGTCGAACCCCATCTGCTACAAACATAACCTCCACCAGGTATATCACCTCTGTAGCGTGTCAAACCCCACCTCCTCCCTAAACCATTCCTTGGTTACGGACATATCTCCTCCACGTACACCACCTCTACTACTGAACACCACCTCTTCTACGAAGCCCTCCTCCTCTTCAAACACACCTCCACCTTGAACCCATCACCATAAGAGCTACCACTATGAGTAATCCCATTATTCTATTAGTATTTATATTGTATTTTCTCATTTTAAAATCTTCCATGATTATTTACATTCTGTAAATTTCCTATTTCCAATTAAGGATATTGATGAGCTTCTTGGGCAAAAATATGAGTATAAAATGTTTTATTGAGAAATCATTGGTGGTTCCATTCATTTAATTTATGTTCACACATGGAATGGACACCATGGTTGATATGTAGTACCTATAAATACATTTTTTCATCGATAATTATAGGGTTACCTATTTTATGCATGCAGATCAATTGATGTTTAGTGGCCAAGGAATTCGTTTTTATGTGATTTTCATAGTGAAGTCCATGGTTGTCTATATATTATGTCATATATTATAACACATAAAGTTTTAGTTATGTTTTTTTAGTGTAGTTTCAAATGTTTTTCATCATCTATTTATATATGGACATGAGTTATTATTTTTGACTGCATTCAGATTGTGATTTTGGTGCTTCTTTAATATTTTTATTGAATTATAGAGGAATATATTTTTTATTTTTCTCATGAATTTATGGCATATGAATGTTTCTAGTTTGTTCTATGGATATTTTAATTATTTCTTTTCAATTTACAAAATGTGGTAAAAAATTTCAACACATATTAAACAAATACAATAAGTTATATTCCCTATCCATATTGAATCGATGTAGACTGTTAGGGTAGTAGAAAACTAATTCATCTATTTTGAGATTGGGTCATTATACATTCACCCACATCCCATTATATTTCCACCCATATTCATCAAAATTCATGTCCATGTAGGAGGATTATATTATAGATATCATTATAGAAATTCATAATAAAGAACATTAGTTATCATCCAAAGGAATTACCCGATATAGTAATATACATTCATCCACTATTCATCCAAACAGTACTCATGTAAAATATTATCTATTATATTTTAAGTGTTAGAATAATGAAAAATAGGACACTACAAAAAAAAGAGAAAATGGATGTATGCGGATAAAAATTATTATGAATATGAGAAGGAATTGATATATGATGAAAAATAGGGAATTATTAATGAATCAATGATGAAAATTTTCTTGGATTTTTATCCTGACCACATCATGCACCTAGTGGAACTTGTTCATGTACATTATCCACTTACTAATTTGTCCTGAGATGAATTTACTATTGAATACAATGAAATAATATTATTCCTAGATCAATTAATATAACTCAAGTACATTGAGATCCTACCAAAATTTGTATGGCTTTGGTTCACCTTAATGGGCCAAACCCAATCCATGCTGAAAACACCGCTAGGGCATAAATACCAACTCGAACCCCAAACCATTCATTATTTAACAATGTAATTTATAATATAGAGTCATAAGTATGCGCACCGATGTTTGGAATATGTCCTCCATATTCATGTTTTATATAGTCCTATTTGAGGATATGACACTCTACATGTTTCACCTCCCTGATTAAGCTTCATATAACCATGATATTTTCTTAGGATGGATCATGGTGAGGATTAATCCAGCTCACCAGTTTATTTCCTAGTTATGCTGTTGCCATCGAAGCGTCATCTAATAACCATTATTCATATATGGGAAGATTATATGATACAGTGTAGTGTTGAAGAACCACCCTAATGAGATTTTAGAGTAGTAAATGACTCATTTAGATATATTAGAATTGGTTCAGAATTTCTAGTTATTACTAGAGGGTCATCCAGGATTCTTCTAAATTGGAAGCACTAATAAGGACCTAAAAAAGATGTGGTATGGTTACTTTTCAAAGATGTTCATGAGATATCTTTCTTAGATTTTTCTATGGTATTGAAGAAAACACCAATCATATCCAAAAATGAGTTGGGTAATGAGAATGGAATATAATGTGATGTATCAAGAGTCATGATTTGAATAGTTCCAGTACATAATGGTCTTGTGGTTGCTTAGTGGTCTAGATAATTAAAGACACCAAAATGAAACTTATCATATCCCTTCCTAGATTTAGAAATAATGGTGATTTACCTGAGGTGTTATTGGTCTTATCATTAGGGTGAGATATTTTTTGAATACACTAAAATGTGTTTGAAATATATTTAATCACAAAGTGAAATGAAAATTGATAATGGATAAGGTTTGCGTATCTATATACCTTTAGCATTAACCTAATGTATATCCTCAAGAAGGGGATCCTTTTTTATAATGTACTGTAACACACAGAGATATTATGAGGATAATGTTTTATATCATATGTTATACACAACACCAATGGAATCATTCAAAACACACAACACTTCCTTGACTTGCGTTACACACAAGAGAAACCTTCTTCGATAGCTTGCATTGAACGCAATACCGAGTATCAAAAAACAATGATATATTATTATAATTTTATGAACAATCCATTATTAATAGTATTTACTAAATTTTGAATTCTATAACATTATAATTCATTTTAAACTTTTTATACAATGAGATATGAAAACAAAATCAATTTTTCGGATAAGAGAAGTATTTTTCAAAAAAAAAATCGGTTTTACCGTCTTTTGATGGGGCACCCATTTTAAATATATTTTTTGACAAGGATATAAGTTCAATTTTAAAAAATAAACTTATTCTTTAGAATCAGAAAATAAAAATTTACATTGGATTAACTTTTGATATTTTTCTGACAAAGTTCTTATTTTGATGAATAGTAAAACCACACTAAATTTTTCATAAAAACTACTTTTTTCATCAAGATAATTTATATGGTTAAATGATAAAATTTAATGATTTTAAAGTATAAATATAATAAATTTTTAACATTTAATTTAATGTATTTCATTACCATTAATTTTACATTGAATTCATATGTAAAAAATTTCATTCTTTCACAATGTTTTAACTTTTAAAAATCGTTTTCTTAACAACAGGATTAATATTAAATTAATTACGGCAAATTTGGTGTTTTTTATTTTGTAAATGGATTCTATATTTGGATTAATTGGGTCCAAATTATGTTAATAAGATACTTTTATTTTTTTGATATTATTAATAGTAACTACGCTAATTTTTATTTACTACATTTAAAGGTTAATCAGGTAATTATGGGTAAAAATATGATTATAAAATTACCCGAACACCTGAAACATTTCTATTGGATGAATAAAAGTCGACCCATATCACCTAAGGGTCATAATAGATTCGTTTCAGGGATTATTGGCCATTAAAATTATATAATTACAATTAAAACCAATGAATGTGACAACATGTCACTCTCTTATATCTTATAATTGTAATAATTTTAGTTTAGTCATAAACATCATAAATCATCGAACTTTAATAGTCTATATAAATCTAATATAATTATCCACATCATGTGAGTTTATTTAGAATTTTTAGGGATTAAATAATTTTCATTAATGATGACACAATAGTGATGTTGAAATTATTTTATATATTGAAATATCAAATAAATGGATAAAAAAATATATAAATAAATATTATATGAACTATTTAATGTGATCCAATAATTTTATAGATTAATATGAAATGTTAGGAAACTATTCAATATTTTGTTTCGAATATATCCTCTTAGTGTATTTTATATACATTCAAATAAATGAGTAGTGTCAAAATTGACAATATATTTCTTTTATAATAATAACATTTTATAAAACTGTTTAAAAATAACAAAAATAATTATAAATTGTAAATTTAAATTTAAATGGTCTAAAATGACATAGATTATCCATCTATGGAAAATATAAAACTCATAAGTAATAATTTATAACAATTTAAAATTTAGATTATTATTACCACAAAGACAACATAATAGATTAAATAAAGATAAATCAATTTGATATGGTTTTAAATAAATTCCCAACTTGTCTAAATTTTATTGGTTGATAAAATTACAACCCAGCTCATCTCATCTTCTAATTGAGTCATTTTTGATGTTTTTATGTGGGGTTTGAGTTTATTATAAATTAATATTTCTTATGTTTCCAAAGGTGACCCTCTGCTCTATTATAAAAGGGATCATCCTCCCTATCCTCATCACAAACATTTTGAGCATTCATGCTCTTCAAAACCCTATCCATTACTCTTCTCCACTTCCCTAGAAACCTACTAGAGGTATGTGTCTTCTTCAAAGACCATCATTAGTGCCCTAAGAGGAGGTTTAGAAGAGGCGCGTTGAAGAAGAGGTAATATCCTTTACCAGTCCTTTCAAATTTATTTAATATTATAATTATTCATCATTATTTGTTTCATCATAAATTAATAACAATAGTATCACTCATGTAATGATATGTTATTATAAATATTAAACAACCCCATTTCTCCTTCTATCCATCCTACGGAAAATGAAATCCCCACGTGTGCGTATGTACGGAATACCGTCTCCACGCCGTGGTGTAATCTATTTTTCCACGACCACCATACTTGGATGGGTATAATGGTGTAATGAATAACTATATATGATTAATATAACATGATACTAGTTCTGAGATATTCTATAATCCACTCCCATACCATTAATTAATTATGGGAATGATATCGTTGCTCTTGCGTACGTACAACTTACCGTCTCCAGGATACAATGTGATTTGTTTTTCATGATCTTCATTTAACCATGATTATATAAACGAATTAAATGAATAAATATGATATATATTATACTAATACCATTCTGTAAATGATGTATCTATAACCAAAAAAGTGGAATATAAATTTATTTGACAAAACACGAATAAGAACATAAAGCAATGAACACGCGAATAACATGTAGCAATGAAATTTTACTAATAAGAAGATAGTAATATGACCATATATGATATCATAACAATTATTATGATGATGGAATAAGTCAATGAAATTATTAACATCATTATACAAGAGGTTTGGATATGTACAATGCATATCAAACATAAGGTAATGGAAAATCTCACAAATCTCAATTTATATCTAAGATTGTTTATAAATCGGTATTTACTGGGGAATATATATCATCCACATCCATGTTTCATAAATATGTAATTATATAGCTATACTCCTACAATTGATTAAATCGACTTTTGCCAATCAGTGACTTTTTAGTAAATGATATGAATGGAATGTTTTTTCGTTCTATGTACGAGGTACTTTTTCACTTTTCCAGCCGAAGTACGTGAAAAATGGTTTTTTAACTTATACGGCAAGAAAAGATTTTTATAATTTCATAGAAAATTATTTCCACAAAGCATCCTTTACCAGTTTTCAAGTTTATTTTAAATTAACTCCTTTTATTTTATAATTTCATGACATGTTGATAACAGAAGATGTTTTTGAAGAAGAAATGATATTTTCCTCATAAACTAAGTTCAAGTAATTTATCAAAATTATTTTCCATATATGATGATATAGGGTTTGGTTTCAATCCTAATTATTACATTTATTTTATTATGTTATGATGGAATTATTTTTATGAAATCATTTTAACATATATAGATTGTGTTATGGAATCCCATTATATTACATGGGTTGTGCTATGATGTATGGTTTATGATTTTGTGGAATACATAAGAATTGTTTCATTATGAGATGGGTGGTACCTATATGTCCCTCCAATTCATTTGGTAATGACTTATATCTCATGAGATTGACATGGCTGGAACAACATGTTAATCTGATTCAGTGATATAGGACAAGAACAAGGAGTGAACTCGGTTCAGTAATGGAATTTTTTCGTAATGATGATCTTGGCAATGAGTCTTTACTAATATGAAATTTTTTTCTATGATTATGTGTGTATTCCAAAAAGTTTCATGGTTTTTTATGATTAATGGCATTACATTTCACTACTATGATTCATCCCATGTCATGGTATTATGATCTCTTCTGTAGGTTAAGATTTTAAAATTGTTATGTTCTAATGAATATGATATGATTCATATTTCATTATTTTACCCATACTAAGCATTTTATCTCACCCTTTTGTATGGTTTCTTTCACCTTGGTCAAGAAGAAGGGTATTAAGAAGGATAAGCTATATGGGAATCTAGATACGATGAGATAAGTGGGAGCCAATGTAGATGATTTATGTACCTGTTGTTTATGTTTCCCTGTTTTCAAAGACACTATACCTATATGGTCTTGTCATTGTTTTGTTATATGTTGTTATAATTATGCTTGAATTCTGAAGTAATACCAATGTATGTAAAGTATGGGTTGTTATAGTTGGTATTAGAGCAATGTTATAGAAAAACTATTGAAACTAAGATGTGAAATCCTTAGTAAGAACCCTAAGGATATGTCTAATCATAGGAAACAATACTAGTCATTTAGAAATTTCCATAAATTACCTATGATGTGACCTAAAGTGTGATTTTCTTTTCTTGATTATGTGGTTTTCCTATTGTGATTAGTGTTTCTGACACTACAACTCTTGTTTTTAGTATATGGATGGAACCCGAAGGAACAATGTTAATGCAGAATGTGACAAGAAATGAAATGATTGTCCCCCTGAGCAGCCAAATGTTATGGTTGTTTCAATGAAAAATCATGTAACCATGCTCACAAAACTTTCTCAAGCTATGAATCATGCTCGACTTCCAAACGAGCAATAGATCGATCAACATTCTGTTGAAACTTTTATGAGGCATCATCCACTTTCATTCACTGGGTCTTCTGATCTATTAGTGGTTGAACAATGGATTAGTACCCCTGAAAAGATATTTTCTATCATTCAATGTTCTGAACATGATAAAGTCATATTTGCAGTATATTGTTTGGAAGGTGAAGATGATAAATGGTGGAATCTTTTCAAGAATACAAGTCGATGTAAGGAAATTGAGTCCATGGAATGGGATGAGTTCAATAACTTATTTTTCATTAAGTAATTCCCTCGTATTCTTTTAACAAAGATGGAGATCAATTTTAATGAACTAAAGAGAAAGGATGATGAATCAGTTGGTACCTATGAAGCAACTTTTACAAGACTTGCATGGTACGCTTCCAGAAATATTATCCAACAATAGAGTAAGGTAGATCTATTCTTTAGTGGCTTACAACCAAGTGTTTGAACGGAATTAGCCATAAGGGACATCAATAGCTATGAGGAAATTGTTCTCTGTGCTCTCAAGGTTGAGATGGAGATTGGAGTAACCCATCAGTCATATGGGTATGATAAGAAGAGGAAATGGAATTAAAAGGAAAATCTAAAGACCACAGTGAAAAGAATATGAGTTTTCCCTTATGCTCAATGTGAGGAATGAAACATGGAGATAATTGTCTTGAAGGGATAAATAAATGTTTTATGTGTGCCAAATAATTTCATCGGCCATTTGAATGTCACAGTGATGGGAAAAATGTCTAGTGATGCGAAAAAAGAAAAGGATAAATATAATTCACCTCCTAGACATCAATGTTACATGTGTAGGGAAATGGGTAAATATTCCAATTAATTCCCTAATCCAAAGGTTGGTGATTGAGATCGACATCAACAAACTCTTAAGGCCAATGATAAAGGAATGTCACATGCAATATCTATCGGTGATGTAAAGTATGATAAAGAAGTGTTGAAATGTACACATACCATCCACTCTAAAGTAGCAAATGATTAATTAGATTTTGGATCCACCCACTCTTTTATTTCTGAATTAATTTCTATGGGTATCCCCATACTACCCCAACAATTAGATATTGAGTTAGCGTTAACAACTTCTAATGGCACATCAGTCACATCAAAAGTTTAAAATTTTCTCCGATTGAAGTTTGATGGAAAGTGGTTCCTGAAAATCTTGTAGTCCTTCCAATAGTGGAATTTTATGTGAATATAGGCATGGATTGGCTTTCTTTATATGGATCTCATATCAATTTCCAAAGAAAGAAAGTCATATATCATATTCCTGATCAATCTATGATCATCTATAGATGCATGGATGAACATAACCTTCCAATGGGAATTTCAACCATCTTATGGGTATTGATTCCAATAAATGAAGGTTATATATCTCAAATGGTTGGAGAGAAACTCACTATTAAGAATATGCCCATTGTATTATAGTTTGATGATGTCTTTCTAGAGGAATTGTTAAGTCTTCCACCAAATCGTGATGTTTAGTTTTCAATAGAGCTCATATAGGGTGTTATGCCCATTTCAAAGACACCTTATAGAATGGCCCCAAACCAGTTGCATGAATTTAATAAACAACTCTCAGAGAATCTTGATATGGGATTCATATGATCTAGTGCATCACCTTGGGGATGACCTATTTTGTTTGTTATAAAGTATGATGGATCAATGAGACTCTGCATTGATTATCGAGAACCTAACAAGTTAACTATCAAGAAAAAATACCATCTCCCACACATTGATGACTTATTTGACCAACTACACAGAGCAGAATACTTCTACAAGACTGATCTTTATTCAGGGTATCATCAATTAAGTGTAAAAAGGGAGGATATACCAAAGACATCTTTCTGTACAAGGAATGGACACTATGAATTTATAGTGATTCCACTTGGTCTTACTAATGCCCCTACTACCTTCATGGATCTAATGAATAGAGTCTTCAGAGACTACCATGATATGCATGTGGTAGTCTTTATAGACGATATTCTTGTCTACTCAAAGGGAAAGGAAGAACATGAATATCCCTTGATAATTGTATTAAAGACCCTAAGAAAGGAGAAGATTTCCTCCAAATTTACCAAGTGTGAATTTTGGCTTAAAAAATTTTCATTTTTGGGTCACATAATCTCAATAGAGGGGATATCTGTGGATCCAGAAAAAATGGAGTTTATTGATAGATGGTCGAGACTAACAACAATAACTGAGATCCAACATTTTCTTGGTTTGGCTAGTTAATATCAACGTTTTCTAAATGATTATTCATGATTATATAATCCACTTACCAAGGAGACTTGAAAAAGAGTCAAGTTCGTTTGGATGGAGGAGTGTGAAGAGAATTTCATGGAGTTAAAAATAAGGTTAGTCAGTGCACCTGTGCACACTATTCCTTGTAGAGGAGAATGGATTTTGATCTACTGTGATGCATCCATGAAGGGGTTGGGGTGTGTTCTCACGAAAAATGATATGGTGAAAGATTATGCCTCACGGTAGTTGAAAATCCATGAGAAAAAAAAACAGAACTCATGATTTGGAGTTACTTGGGGTAATATTTGTATTAAATATTTTGAGCCATTATGTTTATAGTGAATTGTGTGATATTTATATTGATCATAAAATTTTAATGTATATTTTCAGACAAAAGGAGATGAATATGCACCAAAGAAGATAGTTGGAGCTGATTAAGGATTACGACTGCTCAACTCATTATCACCCTAGGAAAGAAAACAAGGTTTCAGACGCAATACGTTGACAAGACCATGCCAGCTTATTAATGATGAGGATCACAAAAGATCCAATATTTATTGAATTACAAAGATGGATCTTGGAATTTTAATAGAAGGGGAAAAATATTATCTTTATCAAAAGAATGTTCAACCATCTATTCATGTGATGATTAAAGAGGCACATAATGAAGATGTAGAGTTACAAAAGAAGGTGAGAATTGTTCCTGAATTACACATTGATTATGATAAACTAATAAGGTTCATGAATCAGGTACATGTTCCTCCCATCCCAGAATTATTGAAGGAAATATTGGATGAGGCTCATAGTTCTTCATTCTCTATTCACCCGGAAAGCACATAGATTTATAGGGATCTGAAAGAGTACTTATGGTGGGAAGTCATGAAAATAGATGTTGCAGAATATGTCCCTCGATGCTTGTTTTTTCAGCACTTTAATGGTGAGAGACAGATGTCTAAGGGGATGTTACAAACATTTCCCATACCATAATGGAAATGGTAAAACATCACTATGGACTTTATCACTGGGCTTCCTAAAAATTCCAAAGGCTATAATGCTATCTGGGTTATAGTTGATCATCTTACAAAGTCGGAACTCTTCATTGTTATTAGAGAGGATTTATCTGATGATCAGTTTTCCAAGATATATGAAATGGAAGTGGTAAGATTGCATAGAGTACCACTTCCCATTATATCTGATCGTAATCAGAGGTTTAACTTGAAGTTCTAGAAAAGACTTCACTACAGTTTAGATACAGAGTTGAGTTTCAGCACTGCTTATCATCCTCAGACAGACGGTTAGTCTGAGCAGAAAATTCAAACCCTAGAAGATAAGTTGAGAGGTTTCTCTATAGATTTCAAAGGTGGTTGGGATTAACACCTACCAATGGGGGAATTTTCTTATAATAAAATCTTTAACTCTAGTATTCAAATGGATCCTTATGAATCTCTCTATGGATGGAAATGCAGAACTCCAACTTGGTGGAATAAAGTTGGGGAAAGAAAGCTATTAGGACCTGATCTTGTTGATGAGATGGAAGAAAATGTTAGATCTATTCAAAAACACATAAGAGTAGCTAAAAGTCGACAAATAATTTATGGAGACAACATAAGAAAATACCTAGAGATTGAAGTGGGTGATAAAGTTTTAATATGAAAATCTCCTTGGTATAGAGTAATGAAATTTGGAAAAAAGGGACAGCTGAGCCCTACGTATATCTGTCCATTCGAAATATTGGATCGTATTGGGAAGGTATCATACCAATTGGAACTTCCACCAAATCTCTCTCATGTTCATGATGTGTTCCATGTATCTCTCCTGAGAATGTACCTACCTACTCCTTTACATGTTCTAAGCTTAGTTGTTGTACCCCTGGAGCATGATCTTTCTTATGAAGAATGACCGATAGAGATTCTGGATCGCAGCAAAACATTTCTATGAATCAAGACCACTCTCTTGGTTAATATTTTATGGATGAACCACCAATTAGATGAAGCTACACGAGAACTTGAGGATATGATGAGGGAGAGGTACCCTCATCTATTTGTTACGAATTGATGATTTTCGAGGGTGAAATTCATTTTAAGGGGGGTAGAATGTAAAACCTGGAGATTTAATGATGAATATTTTTTAGGTATTATGTTATACGAAAAACAAATGGAATCATTCACTACACACAACACAGGCTTGGAATGCATTACAGTCTTGAGCAACCTTCCTCGATAGCTTGCATTGTACGCAATTCCAAGTTTCACTAAACAATGATAAATTATTATAAGATTATGAAGTAGCCTATATGAATAGTATTAATATAATTTTAAATTTTATTATATTATACTTCATCTTACACGTTTTCTATAATGAGATATGAAAACAAAATCAATTTTTTCAGATAAAAGAAGTATTTCTAAAAAAATGCAGTTTTACCGCCTTTTGATGGCATACGCATTTGAAATATATTTTTTGACAAGTTTATAAGTTCAATTTTACAAAATATCCTTCTTATTTTGAATCATGATATATATATTTACATTGGATAAATTTTTGACATTTTTCTGTTAATGTTCTTATTTTGATGAATAGTAAAAACACGCTAAATTTTTCGTAAAAACAACTTTTTTCCTTCAAGAAAATTAATATGGTTAAATGATAAAAATTAATGGTTTTAAAGTATAAATATAATATATTTTTACCATTTTATAATGTTTATGTCATTAAAAATATTTTTACATTTAATTCATAGGTTAAAACCTTTCAATCTTTGGCAATGTTTTAAATTTTAAAACTCATTTTCTTAACAACTTGATTAATAAGAAATTAATTTTTGATAAATCGTTTTTATGAATTTTTAAAAAAGGATTCCATATTTGGAATCATTGGGTCCTAATTATGTTAATAGGATACTATTTTTTTTTGATATTATGAATAGTGACTACGGTAATTTTTATTTACTACAGTTAAAGGTAAATCGGGTAATTAGGTGTAAAAATAAGATTATAAAATTACCCTAAAAACTGCCAAAATTCAATTGGATGATTGAAAGTAGACCCAAATCACCAAATGGTAATAATATATTCGTTTCATGGATTATTGACCATGAAAATGATATAATTATAATTAAAACCAAAGAAAGTGACACAATGTCACTCTCTTATATCTTATAAGTGTAATAATTTTAATTTAGTGTTAAATTTCATAACACATAGAACATGAATATTCATCCAAAATATATTAAAATTATCTACATCATGTTAATATATTTATAATTTTTATGTATTAAATATTTATCATTAATGATGACACAATAGTTATGTGGAAATTATTTTATTGATTAAAATATCAAATAAATGGTTTGAAAAATATTATATAAACTATTTAATGTGATCCAAAAATTTTATAGATGAATATGATATTTTAGGAATCTATTTAATATTTTGGTTTGAATATATCCTATGTCTGGATTTTATTTAAATTCAAAAAAATGAATATTGTCAAAACTGACTGTATTGTTCTTTTGTAAAAATAACAAATTATAAAATTTCTTAAAAATTAAAAAAAATATTTAAAAATTATAAATTGAAATTTGAATTTTCTAAAATGTCATAAATTATCCAATTATGTACAATTAAATACACATAAGTAATTATTTATAGCAATTTAAAATTTATAATATTATTACCGCAAAGAAAATTAAATAGATTAAATAAGGATAAATCAATTTGATAAGGTTTAAAATAAATTTCGAACATGTATAAATTTTATTTTTTGATGTAATTACAACCATATCTCATCTCATTTTATAATTTAGTCAATTTTGGTGGTTTTTAATTTGGGATTGAATTTTTTATAAATTAATATTTCTTATGTTTCCAAAGGTGCCCCTCTCCTCCCTTACAAAAGGGCACCTACTCCCTCTCCCCTTCACAACATTTGGAGGCTCATGCTCAGCCAAACCCTATCTATTTATCTTCTCCAATTCCCTAGAAACCTACAAGAGGACCTGGGCTTCTTCAAAGTACAACATTAGTGCCCTTAGAAGAGGATTAGAAGAGGCACATCGAAGAAGAGGTAATATTCTTACCAATCCTTTAAAATTTATTTCTTCATATACTTCTTCTTATTTATTTGTTTCATAATAAATTAATAACATCTGTATCACTCATATACTGATATGTTATTATAATTATTAAAAAACCCCATTTCACCTTCTATCCATCTTACGGAAAATGAAATCACCGTGCGTTCGTAGTACGTACGACTTACTATCTCCACCACATTACATGGATGGGTATAATGTTGTAAAAAATAATAATATATGATTATTATAACATGATACTAATTTTTAGATATTCTATCATCCACTCCAATACCATTCATTAATTATGGGAACGATATCGTCGCTCGTGGGTACACACGACTTAATATCTCCACGATGCGATGTGATTCATTCTACATGAACTTCATTAAAACATGATTATATAAATGAATGTAACAAATAAATATGATATATATTATACTTCAAACATTCTTTAAATGATGTAGCTATAACCTAATAAGAGGAATAATAATTTATTCAACAAAACAAGCAGAAGAACATAAATCAATGAACACCCGAATAACAAGTTCCAATGAAATATTACTAATAAGAAGATAGTAATATGACCATATATTATATCATAACAATTAGTATGATTATGGAATAAGTCAATGACATTATTTAAATCATTATACAAGAGGTTTGGATACGTACAATGCATATCAGACATAGGGTAATGGAAAATCTATCAAATCTCAATTTTTATCCGAGATTGTTTATACTTCGGTATTTACTGGGGAATATTTATCATCCAAATCCATGTTTCCTAAATATGTAATTTTATTTCAATCCTCCTAAAATTGTTTGAATCCAATTTTACCTATTGGTAAATTTTTAGTAAAATATCTGAAATGTATCTTTTTTCCATTTCAGTACGCGGTACTTTTTGAATTTTCCGGCGAAAGTACGAGAAGAATGATTTTTTAACTTATACGAAATGAAGATATTTTTATGATTTCATTGAAAATAATTTCCATGAATCTTCCTTTAAAATTTTTATTTTTTATTTTCATTTATCTTATTTTATTTTATAATGTCATGACATGTTGAGAACATAAAATTTTTTCGAATAAGATATGATATTTTCTCTAAGAACAAAGTTCATGTGATTTATCAAAATTATTTTCCATCTAAGTAGATACAGGGTTTGGTTTCTATCCTTATTATTACATTTATTTGATTATGTTATGATGGAATTATTTTTATGAAGTCCATTTATCTAATATGGATTATGTTATAGAATACCATTCTATTACATGGGTTATGATATGATGTATGGTTTTTGATTTTGGGGCACAAATAAGAATGGTTTCATTATGAGATGGATTGTGACATATATCTCCCTCCAATGCATTGGGTAATGATTTATATCTCATGAGATAGACATGGATTGAACGGAAAATTAATCTCATTCAGTGATACAGGACTGGAACGAGGAGTGAACTCAGTCCTGTAATGGACTTTATCTGCTATGATAGTGTTGGAAATGAGTCTTGGCTAATATAAAATGATTTTATATGATTATGAGTGTATTCCAAAAAGTTTCCTATTTTATGTTATGATTATTGGGATTACATTTCACTACTATGATTCATCCCATGTCATGATATTATGATCCCTTCTGCAGGTTAAGATTTTCAAAATGTTATGTTCTTATGAATATGATATGATTGATATTTCCGTTGATTACCCTTACTGAGAATTTGAGCTCATCCTGTTGTATGCTTTCTTTTCCCCTGGTCAGGATGCCGGGTATTAAGTAGAATATTTAAAAAGTGACTCTAGGTATGATAAAATAAGAGGGAGACAATATTGATGATTTATGAACTAGTTGTTTGTGTTTCCTAGTTTCTAAAGTCACTATACCTATACAGTCCTATCATGGTTTTGTTATATGTTGTAATAAGTATGATTAAATTCTGAATTAATAACAATGTATGTAATTTATGGGTTGTTATATATACTGTATTAGAAAGATCAAGCATAGTTAGTACATGATTCACACATCATGTGGAAGATCATTTCTCACTTTGAAGAGATATGACTTTATATTCAAACGTAACATAGAGAATGAAACGTATGTCTTTATCCATAACTTATTCCCTCCTCAGTAATATTATGAGATTGAACTATAGGATTCAGACTATTTATTCAGGATAATAATGATATACATTGTACAACATTATTTATTATAAAATCGTCTTTATTTTTTATTCATATATCCTTTATAATGTGATTCACATGGGATTTATGTCATTGTGAATATGCCTAAGTGGCTCTTCTAAAATAATTCATGTGTTTTGAAATGTTTCTTAAAATATTATTTTTGTTTAACATACACATTTTTGGTTTCAAATTACTTTAAAATATATTAAAATTTTTTCATAGAATTAGGATTCATGACATGTTTTGTTCAACTCACCTGGTTGACTTTATAAAGGAATGAAAATTTTATGAAAGTATTTTAATAATGGTTTCATTTTATAAATGGTATGTTATTTTAAAGAGGCATTTGAGTAAATTTTTGGGTTTTTAAATGGATTTAATGTGTCATTTTAGAAATAATTTTAAAAGGAATTTGGTGTTAGTTTTTTAGGGGATGATACCAATAAAACATTATTCCATAATAAATATCATTAAAATGTTGAGGTTCCATTAACTCAAATGGCCATTTTTTGTAATTATTTCATTAAATATTAATACAACCAAATCAAATAGGATGGACATGAATAAAGAATGGATTTATGCCTATCATTTGGGAAAAGTGAATGAAGATAGATTGAAATAGTTCATCATGTTTGAAAAGTTTCTTCATATAGCACTTCTCAAATCCTTTTTCTATGTTTATGTTGTTGATATTATAGACATGTTAGTACAGACGAGTTTAGAGAACACTAGATCTACCACACAATAGATGTATGTTATAAATGTTGGAATAGACAAGGTGAAAAATAAAATAAATCTAGTGGTTGGGATATCACTGCATTTTATGGATCATCTGATATGATTACAAATATGGATATTGAAGTAGACCGTATCTAGGATGTGGTGACATATGTGAATGATGACAAAGATCATATTTAATATATGGAATGAAAATATTATGATGATGTTTGTGGTTACCCTAAATTGTTTGAGTAGATAAAGAGATGTGAAAAGACTCAATTATATGGTGGTTTCACAAAATATAAAGCTTTTTTAGTAGTACTAAAGTTGTATAATTTGATAGAAGTTAACAACTGGAGTGACACCAGTTTTATAGAAATAATTTCTCTCTTGAATGATATACTCGCATTTGATATTGATCTCCAGATCTAAACATATGGTGCCATAAAAATTCTATTCTCGATGTGTATGATCTATAAAATTATAAATTCGTACAAAAGCGATTGTATACTTTTTCTCATGGAAAAAAAATCACTTATTGAATTCCCAATGTGTGGTGCATATCGATACAAGAATGATGAATCTAGTCCTAAAGTTGTTTTATGGTACTTTCAAAACATTTCATGGTTTAAGTGGCCATATGAAAGGGAGGAGACTACAAGGAAATTGATTTGGAATGTAGAAACAATAAATAAAGATGAGAAACAATGTCACCTGATAGACTCCCCTCAATGGAATAAAATTGATCATTTGTATCATTAATTTTGATATGAATTGATAAACCTTCATCATGTGTTATTTATAGACGGAGTGAGTCCTTTTGGATTTTAAAGAAGAACTCATAGTACATGGATAGTTATGTTGTAAAACTATAACTTTCCACCATGGTTATGAATGAAATGACAATAAATCATTTATTCAATGACTATATGAAGTAAAAACTACTGGGTAATGATATTGATGTTTATTTGGATCCATTTATTGAGGATATAAAATTATTGTGAGATTAAGGTGTTGCATTGTATGATTCTTACAGAAATGAAGATTAGACCTTCAGATCCATGATGTATGGGACAATAAATGACATTCCAGTGTATTGAAATTTTCTAGGATATATCATCCAAATAGTTCAAGGGTTTCCTATATAATAACATGGTACACAGTCAATTAGGTTAAAACATTCATCGAAAATCGTGTTAATATGACATCGTCGTTTTTTACCACGATGACATAAGTACCGATCTTAGATAACGTCATTCGATGGATGTTCAGAAAGATTTACAACACCATATCTACTAACAAGTGGTAAACTATTTTAGAAGGTCAAATATATGGACACTACATTGGGTAAACCATTATAAAAAACCCAACCAAAATCATGTTGAAAAAATATATTGGTTTTTTTAATTAACATACTAGAATTGTTTGTATGTTAACCAAGTTGTTGGGTAATGCAAGTTGATGAAAATGAATTTGATAGTGTCATAATCATGTTGCTAAATTCACCTATAAAAATAAAGGATATAATTAATGATTGGTTGGACATGGTTGACATGGGAATATAAGAATATTTCGGTGTAGTGAAGTGTGAAAAAACAAAAATTTCATCTTCCAGTTTCATACACACCTTACAAGTACTAGAGATATCAACTTTGAAACTTTTTGAATGGCATAATTGTTCCATAGGGGTATTCATTGAATATCAAAAACAATGATTCAATGACATTTTAAAGGTTAAGGTTCTAAAATCACATGAATACCATGTTTAGATGCAAGATAAAATTCCAATAGCTTTATGATGAATTTTTCCAATAATGCCCATCATACAATAACCAAACTATGTTACTTCTTCAAAGATATATGCAGAAATCTTGTAAACACAAAAAAATTGTCGACTATGGAATTGGAAATTGTCATCATATTCTATGAATTGGATATGTTATTCCTACCACCCATATTGGATATGGTGGTTCATTTTATGGTTCACGTGGTCATAGAGATTTTACTATGTGGTTCTATAAACTATAGATTTATGTACCCCATTGAAGGATATATTATGATTTTGAATTTGAATGTGACTAATCAATTTCTTCAAACGATTTATATTTTAGATAAATTTATTATTTAGAAATAAATTGACTTCTGTACCAAATACCTATATAGTGTTGAATGAATGGGTCAATCGAAATCTCGTCACACTGGGAGAGTTTCAAGAGGAGGAATTTCATAAAGAGATATTGCCAAAATAAATATTAACTATCAATAATTGTCCCACTATTTGGTTTTTAGTAATTTTTTGAGGTTTCCCCAAATGATGAAACACATATTGAAATTATTAGGCTTTTTAATCCATCATTGTTTGAAATATGAATATCAAATATACCTAAAAAACATTTACACGACGTTTTTGAGACCATTTTAAAGTGTATGATGAAAATCTGAATATAATTTTAGAATGACATCGATGGATATATATTGGACCAATTGTGTATGTATTATCTTATAAAGGTTATGAAATTAATGGCTTTACACTCTATACAAATGAGGATTATAAAGACAGTATCATTTAAAATAGTGGTGTTATAATCAAGTCTAAATCGATGAATGTTTCTTGTACTAAGAACATAATTCCAATTTAGGGAAACTTGTTATACTTTTTCATCATCAAACATATCTGGGAGTTGGATTATATAACATAAAATGTGATGAATTTTTAATTCAAATGGGTTGATAAAAGGAGATATGTAAAAATATATTAATTGGGATTTGTGAAATTTGATTTCAGAAAGGAACGGTACAATGATGAAGCATTAATAATGGAAACACATGTGGTAAAAGTATTTTATGTTTTAGATCCCACAATCTGAAAGTGGAAAATTGGCCTGTTATTGACCAAAAACAATGAAGGTTCATATGAAAAATAAATCGAGTCAGGCATTTTAATTAGGATGTCGTAATCATTTAATAGTGGTCCCAATATAGATGACATTTATTATGTCATAGAAGACCACAATGAAGGTATTTGGATCGTTGATAGAGGGGTAAAATACCGCAATCCATTAAAAATATAAAAATGTAGTTCAATAATTAGGTTACGTTTTTTATAATTTATATCGTGTTGTCTCTTTTAATTAACCACATGCAGAAAAATTTAAGTACTCTAAATTAAATGATAAAGCACTACTATAGATAAGGACTTTCACATGTGTAGGTGCTCCCAATCGTGAGGAACAATAGGACTCTCAACCAGATGTTTCTCATAGTGTAATTGAATGTCCTTTGACACATACTAGTGCTCCCATTCTTGAGGAAAAACATTTTTCTCAACAAGATGACGCTCCCACTGAAGAGGTACAGTGACAATCTTCAAATGCTGATGCTACCGCTTTAGAGGAACATATTGTTTATTGTGATTCTGGGAAAATTTTTGGTGATGAAGGACTAGTGACAAAGAAAAAATAGGAGAGGTGTAGTTTGATAGTGTTAGACAAAATCATTAAGTCAAAATTCAAAGGCATCAAATTTGTGGTAGAGTGGAATGTGTGAAGCTACAATGATAACCGAAACTAGTCCATGTTCAAAAGTTATATTTGAGTCATCACTATCCAATGTGTTTTGATTGATAATGATTCAAGGAACCATGTTTTTCAGGGGCTTAAGACACTGATGTGGGAAGATATTATAGTAAAATTATTATATAATTTCTTTATTTGACAAAACAATAATTAAACATTGAATTACAATTCAGTATCCATTGAAAAAGTAATTTATAGTAGAATAATCACTCAAGAAGTGTGTATTAAAGTATTATAGAAGGATTAATATAGGATTTTACACAATTTTAACAAGACATCATCCTAAATATGTTGATGGGAAAATATACTCGCACCCGCCAGTTATCTATGCAAAGATAATAACATAACAAGCATGAGATTCATTTACAATCCATAGTGTGGATATGTATTTTTAGGTACATTTAAGGTAGTAATGTTTTGTTTGAAGATATGAATATTATTTAATTTCATTGACAATTTTTATTTATGAAACTACAAGAGAGTACTGGATATATAAAAAGAGCAAAAAAACTAGGGGTGTGCTTAAATTAAAATAATGGTATATATTTTAATTCTACTGTAACACATTTATGTGACATTAAACATTACCGTAATTATGTTACTATATTCAAATACATATTTATGACTCGAAATCCAAATCTACTTCAATCCCATGCATTGTGATATGCAAGGTGGAAGATGTACATAAAGATGGGATACTACTAGATGAAAACACCAAAAATGTGGGAAACAAGTGTATATAATACATACTAAAAAATATTTTTCATTAAATATCTATTACATAAAAATGATCATTTATTTTCCTATATATCCTATCTGATGTAGTCATAGGAATCAACAAATCCTATTCTGTATGAACAAAAAATATCAGTGGCCTTAATGTGGCATGAATTGTTTGGCCATGTCAGAGGTGCATGATTTGGGGGGACACCATGAACATATTTTGAGATAAAAATAATAGAAAAAAAGTTAACTAATAAAATAGATTAGATAAATAATTTCTACCCTTGAAGAATAATTCCAATTACATAGAGAGATTATGACAATGTTAATGGTGGGGATGCAAAGGGAAGAAGGAACTCAAGAACAAACACTACATGTAGATCTCTCCCCACCCCCACCACTATGAGGAATTCCATTCCCATGAAAAATATGTCTTAGAAGAGGTACTCAAGGTTCTATTAAATCTTTTTACAAATTGTGAATTAGAATGAAACTGATACCATTATTTTATTGATATTATACAGGGTTATAATGAATGTCATTTATATATAAAAACACCCACCCACCACCTTGTTATGAGGTATATGGTGTTTAATAATCTAAATGACATGCTACACAGTATGAAAATTTTAATAGGTCAATTGAGAGTGTGTGTTGACTAGCGTATCCCAAGAGACGAACATAGAGGTACCTATTTCCAATTCCTATGGAAGATATTTGTATAATTGGAAAAGCTATTGGAACCTTCATCACGTGGATACCAAATCGTGTAAAACACATATTGGCAAGGAGTTATTCGTTTCCGATTTACATTTTAAGCTAAACCATTAATAATTTGGGAAAAATGATTGAACTAATGAATTTTATTACAAACGAATAAAGGGAATGTGATGAAGTAAAATACTGTCTCAAAACTATATAAAGGATCAACCAATCAATAAAAAATAACTAACAGAAGCACCATTAAACCACCCACTCTATATCCACATTTACTATCATTATAGGTTAAGGTGGAAACAATTTTAGAGTATCGTCACAATCAAAACATTGATTTTGAAGAAAATATATATGGAGTGAATGTTAATGACTTCATTGGGGATGAGAGTGAAACTAAAATGCTCGACTAATAATGGATAGGCATATCAGTTATAAATGTATACATGATGTATCTTTTCAGGATTTTATTTTCCAAAAGCTGGTATATTGTTTTAATTTTGACTAATTATGCTTTATATTTTTGGAAGGCATATATATGAAAAAAAATAAAGGGATTTACCCTGAATGTATTTGAACTCGATAGTCCTCACATAACATCTATAGAAAAAAATTGATAAAAGGGATGAAATAGTCGCAGGTCTAATCAAATCCATTGAACAAAAAATTTTGGATGGCAGACTCTATTTAATACCAATGATGAAGGGGTAAGACTATACAATTTAATCACATCAAATTTAATTTTATTTCATTCGTTACTTTTTTGTCTGTTTTTATGCAGCACTGGATGCTAATTACGATAACTTTTGATACTCCAATGATTTATTTTCTTGATTCAATGCATGGATATCCAATAAAACATACACACATGATGGCATTTTTCGACATTCAATACACTCCATCAAACATTTTAGAACTATAAATCAATTTATATAATTTATATTATCTTTTCATGAGGATTCATTTATGACATTGTGGTGTATGAATATCATCAAAACAAGAATGAGGCCAAAGGAAAAGGATGAGAAATAAGAAATGTACCATGATTGGACATGTATAAGGATATATATAATAATATTTCACTATCTAGACACATATAAAAAAATACTTATTCTATTCATAGTCTTCGCAATGTCCAAAACAACCTAATGTAAAATATTAGAGTTATTATATTCCTATATTTAGGAGACAGATCATATTCGATGAAAATCTAAAATCCCTAAAGAGGTATTTTTGATGACAATTACAAATTAATTTCAAATATTTATTAATATTTTTTGTATTTATTTTTATCTATTACTACTATGACCATTGAAATGACTCATATTCACAGGATGATATAGTTGTGCCCAGAAATAAATTGGAAAGATACAAGATGGATGACTGTACACAAATAGCATGAAGATATGACTTCAATAAAAGTAGTGAATTATTCCATATATTAGTCTAATTTCATTTCTTATTACCCACAAATGAATTGTTTTATTATATATGTTGATTTCATTTTTTGAGTCATGGTGTTTCGTTCGAAGATGACCACGCTAGTGAGAGATAATAATTCATGGATATAACCCAGAATTTAGTGAGAGGGTAACATTTTTTTAATATGTTATGTTTTTAGTCATAATATTATCTGTTATATATATCATTAACATATTCAAAATTAAATTTTTGGCAACTCATGCAAAAAATTTCTTTCACATTCTAACTCTCACACTAAACATTATCACGCATGCTATATAAACATATATCACTTTTCATCAATGGTAGTGTGGGAATCATGATGGTATGTGATAAATGTCAATAGTTCAATTTTTCCATTTCGACAATGAAATCAAATAGGAAGCATGGTAACATAGGATATGGATGGTGTGACTCAAAGTGTCTCTTTTTTTATTTCAAATAGATTTTAATTATTGTAAAAACAACAAGTGGGATACTGAAAACCAAATAAACACTGTCAAATTGTTTTGATAATTTAGGACAACGATATATTTTTCATTTTTAATGTGTAGGAATCTGCTGAACCTTAATACATTGCACAACGAGCCCAGTACAACTCAAATTTTATCTTTTTATTTAAAATTGATATTAATTTAAGTAAAAACAAATAGTGACATACTTAAAACTATGAAAACACATTTGGATTTTTTCTATATGTTTTTAAAATGATTTATTAATCATGTCTGATGTGTAGGAGTTATTCAAACTTCAATACAATACATAATGTGCACAGTATATCTCACAGTGTCTCTTTTTATTAATAATTGGAGATAATTTTAGTAAAAATAGAATGAAACATACTAAAAAGTGGGAAAATGAATTTCAACTATTTTTTTACCTTAAGAAAAAAAAATCAATGAGTCATTTGTGATTTTGTAGGAGTCAACCTCACCTCAATACGACACATAGTTAGATTAGTACCACTAAAAGTGTCCATTATTAGTATAAAATATCCATTTTAGTTCACAAGTAGTCATTCAAAAAAACAAAAAAAACACGATCTATTTGTTTTGATAGTTAATTACTACAATTAATTTACCATTTTGACATGTACTAAGTGTTCTCAGTTCAATCTATTGAATGATACGACCTATATTAATCAAAATGGGTGTTTCCAAATTGAAATGTCATTTTAGTAAAAAACCACATATGGAAAAAAAATTAGAAAACCCATTTATTTTAACAATATTTGAGGAAATTGACCTATTTATCATTTGTGATGTGTAATAACTACCCTCACCTCCATACCACGCATGGTGTATCTGGTATTACCCTTATCGTCTCTTTTAATTTGAATTTGACATTATTTTAACTAAATACAATAAGTGGCATATTGAAAATTTTAAAATGCATTAGTATTGATTTGGTAAATTGGTAAATATCCATGTTTCATTTTTTCTGTATAGGAGTTAACAAAACCTTAATCGAATTCACTATGTGACTGGTATAAAAAACATTTCCTATTATCAACATAAATCCAACATTATAGTTCAAAACATCTCACTCACTAAAAACAGAGAATCAAACTCTTTGATGGTCTGGATAATTTTAGATAGTTATTCATAAGTCATGTATGACGTGCTTGAATTATACTCACATTATCTCTACTCATGATGTGACTGTTAAGACTCAAAATGCATGTTTTCCGTTTGAAATAGAATTATATTAAAAAAACCACAAATATAATATGGAAACCATGGAAAGACATTTAGATTGGTTTTATATTTTTATAAAAATATTAATTAGTCATTTATGACATGTAGGAATCTTATGCATGATAATACAATGGATGGTGTGGTTGGTATAACTCAAAATGTCTCTTTCAATTTAAAATTGACATTAATTTATGTAAAAACAACAAGAGACATACTAAAAACACAAAAAATACAATTATATTGTATTGATAATTTATGAAAATTATTTATTAGTAATTTTCTAAAATTTTGAAATCATCCTAACCTCAATACAATTCATGATGAAACTGGTGTAACTCAAAATATCTGTTATTATTTAAAATTGAAATTCATTTAAGTTAAAAATAAAAACTGACATTCTAAAAACATAGAAAACTCATTTAGATTTTTTTTATATTTTAAACAAAGGAAATAATAGACATTTTTAACATGTAGGAATCTTCTACACAATAATATGATTCACGGATAGACTGATATCATTCAAATTGACTCTTTTAAATATTAAACCAACATTAGTTTAAGTAAAAACAAATGGTGAAATACTGAATTCTAAAGAATGGAATTCATATTCCTTTGATATTTTAGGAAAATTATTTATTAATCACTTCTATCATGTAGCAACTATCTTCATCCCAATATGATTCAATGTGTGGCCGATATAAATCAATGTGTCTCTTTCTATTTAAAATTTTCATAAATATAAGTACAATAAAAAAATGACATAATAAAAACCCTGAAAACGAATTCAAATTAATTTTATATTTTAGTAAAATGATCTATAAGTCATTTTTCTCGTGGAGGAATCCGCCAAACCTAAATACGACACATGGTGTCTAAATTATTACTTAAAGTGTATCATTTTATTTAAAACTTACATTAATTTATGTAAAAAAATTTCTTACTTAATGTCTAGAAAATAATTACAATTTTTTTTGATATATTATAAAAATGATCCATGAATCACATGGGGTGTGTTGAAGTCAACCACACCTCAATCTGATGTGTGGTTTGACCGGGATATTCAAAAGTGTTTTTAATCATTTTAAAATTTACATATTTGTTCCATACATGTCACTCACTAAAAATGAAGAAAACACAGTTCAATTGTCATTATAATTTATGATAGGGATTCATAAGAAATTTGGTATGAGTGTAAAATTCCTCATATCAAACTAATGAACGAATCTATCGGTATGACTCAAAATACATGTTTTTAGATTGAAATGAAATTTTAGTAAATAAAAAATTGAGATAATTATCGATAAGAAAATGAATTCGAATTTTTTTGTTCCATTATTAAAACAATCCATCAGTAATTTATAATTTGTTGGATTCAGAAGCATCTCAATTAGATGCATGATGTGGCTGTTTTAGCTTCATATGTTTTTTTATTCGAAATTGAAAATAATTTTAATAAAATAATATGTGACATACTTAAAACTGAGAAAAAAAATTCCTATTGTTTTTATATTTTAAGAAAATGATCTATAACTAATTTCTAACATGTATGAATCAATCCCACCTTAATTGGACACATAGTATGAACGATATCACTCAAAATCATTCATTTTATTAAATATTGAAATTTTTAATAATGTGTTCTCTCATATTAATGTTTAATTTATTAATTTATAATATTACAAACATAATTATAGTTTTCCTATATAGGTGGAATCTTCTACTCAGGTTGCGATGATTTTTCATGGAAAAAGATATTATTGGTAGATATTTTTAAGAGGGAATCTTGGGAATCAAAACATGAAATATTAATTCTTTTATTGTTTTTTGGATAAATTTAAATGTAATTATTAAATACCTTTTGTTGAAATGTAAATTATAGTTTTTTTGTATATACCATTGGATGAAACTTTTTTATTCCCGATTTCAATTAATGATATATAACAATGTTTAAAATTATAATAAAATTGGGGTTTTTTCTTATGGGTGTCCTGTTTTATTAATTTCACATGTAGGGATCATGGACTATACCAACGATCAAAATATTGTGGATAAATATGGTCTTTATAATCAGTAGAAAAGAAATGATAAAGGGAGTCCACTATAAGTTCTTTTTTCTGTCATGAATAAAGGACCCACTTTATCATTATTTTTTAGTGTTGATAAAAAGAACACCCTCCACCACACTTTATCATCATGGTGATTAATAACACTTTTTTGCTTTGTTAAAGAATATTTTTCATATTTTCAAATTCCATATGTGTAGTAGTGACTATGTTGATGATATATATAATCTATTTTATTATTTGAAGTAGTGGGAGGAAATTGGATGACAAAATGAAGTTATTGGGGTTCTCGTGACACATGGACATAGAGTGAAAGGATAGTGGCGACACATCTAAATGAAATAATTATATACAATTATATATGTTAATTTATGTTGAAAAGTGTATGGAAATTTAATTAATGTATTTAAAAATCCTGCATGCATGTGTATTTAATTTGAAAGAAATTATGCTTATTGTAATCATAAATTCTTTTGGATTTTTAATGTAGTAGAGACATGTGAGTAATGTTAAATTACATGGAGAAGGAGTGCATACTATAATTGTTTGTATTATATAATTTATGAATATATTGTTTACAAAGGGTTTATTGTATAATTGAAATGATATACAATAGATTATATTGAAATATAGACATTGAAATACTGGAAAAGGTGTCAGTAAAAAATATTAACACTTTTACAACATTCCTATATCTATTGGTAAATGTAATTTTTCTATTGGTAAATAATTTTATGAAAACAAATTGTCATGTCACTAAATTATTTGTTAAATCACTACCGCTAAATGTAATTGAGATAAATAAAACAAATCTATTGTTTATATAATAATAATAATAGATTATATATATATTGGTTAATATTTTTATAAATATATTAATATGAATGATTTATCTATTGATAATATTATCCATATATAACTTTTAGTTTATTATAAATAACACCATCACGAAATATCTATTTCTAGATTTTATATTAAAGAGAATTTAATATGTGGATATTCTAATAGTTAATGTTAAAAATTTATAATATATTCATAAAACTAATTATATAAATAATAATTTACCATTTAATATTTATAAATTTAGATTATTCAAAAATATGATGTTTTATTTTTAAAGACATTCAAAAAAATGTCACAATCATGTTTAAACATGTTCAAACATAATAAATTTTATATAATACCCATTAAACATCATATATAGTTTTTCACTAATTCATCATGTGTAGATGTTTATGTACATTTGTTTCTCATTTTCCATCTCCTTTTGCCTCATTACAAAATATCATTTCCGCACCGAATCCTGGGGGGCACAACTTTATGGACACCTGCCTACACACCCAAGTTCAATACATCCCACGCTATGAATCATTCTCCCACACCGCTTCCTACCCATGGTGGCACTGATGGTTACTAGGTTTGATCCATTTTAAGAGGCAATGAATCTACCATAGCTTAGGGAATGGATTTTAATAATAGAAGTGTAGTCATAAAATGTGTGGTGTATTGTGTTTTGCGACCACTTAAAATAAATCAAGACATTATTCCAAATGTTGTTGCTCCTTCCATTGTGCCAACCGCGAATAGTCTTGGTGGCCATACAGACTAGGGTATTGTAAGATTGTGTGAGCAGCCTCTACATTCTGGTATGTATTTTAACAAAAATATGACAGAACCTAGAATTTGAATAAATGAATCAACTGATATGTTTTTGGAATACCTACAAATTTTTGAATAATTTCAGTACTTTGAATATATAATAATTTCAACAGTTGAAAAATTTAAACCATTTTTATAGGGGATCCTAACATCAGTGAAAACAAATCATTCCTGTAAGGGCTACATCTGAAGTAGTAGAAAATATTAAGCTACAACCTATGTTTTTCAACACCTTATGCTTCCCTCAAATATAAGATTTATTTATCATAAATACTCATCTATTTCTACAAGGTTCTAAGTGTGATAAATAAAATAAAGAACATATAGAAAAATGAAAAATAGAAATATACATATGTAATTGATGTTGTCTTCCAAAACTATTGTAATTTATGATAATATAAATATGTGAGTTAAAAAAATAAAAAATGAAATGAGAAAAATAAGAGAAACAATAAAGAATATAAAATCTTATAGTTGAAGGAAAATGTAATACCACGTTATTTATTGTAGACTTTCTTTTGTTATTGAATGATTGGTTGGATTTAGAATGGGTTCATTGTTGAATCTTGCTGGTTTAATGTCCTTGATGCGGGACGATTATAATTTTTTTAAAAATGAAAAATGAAAAATGAAAAATATGTCATATAGTTTTAACCCAATGAAATAAGTTCTAATACCCTCCATCACTGATCATTTTTCAAGGTATATTTTTTCTAAAATCTCAAAAATCTATCATTTGAACATTATATGAGTGTCACTACCATGAAAAACACTAAAAAAATATATATGATAACATAAGTTGAGGCAACCGAGGAGTGGGTGTACGTGTTGACCAATGATAAAGAGGATAATATGAGTTAATAATCATATATTCTTACAATATAATAACATAACAACATACCACTCATTTATTTTTCAAATATGTTTAACAATAATCATTAGGAAATAGTATATGTAATATTTTCTACAACAATCTCACTGTGATCAATAAGAAAAAGAACATGTAACATGATGAATATAGGAAATACGAGTACATAATTAATGTTGTTTTCTCAAATGGTTGTAAGATAAGAGAATCAAAATCTATTTACATGAATACATATTGAAATAATAACAATAATATAAACAAAGGAATAATATATAACCTTGTAGTATAAGGTAAACACGGAACCTTCACTCACCTAAATCACCTTCAAATTTTTTCTTAGTCTAGCCAGTTCTTCTTTTAAAAACATGAAAACATGAACACATCCATTCATTGAATATAAGTTCCTCTATAGATACATGTTCAATTAGTAAATAATCCAATTCATGAAATTATCAAATGTATTTTGGTGAAAATAATTCTTTTTACATGACATATAATTTGTCAACTAGTATTATTCCCATTTTCAATTACAATGTATTAGGATCAAACTTTTTTTAAAAACATACACAAGATGATTCGTATTAAAAGTACATACAAACTAATAGTAAAGAAATAAATATCACATGTATACATTTGGTATTCTAATAATTGAATAAATAAATTTCATGTTTCATATCAAAAAATACAAACAAGATTCTAGTATACAAATTCCTATTCATGAATGATAACAAAAAAATATTAAGTGCCACATTAGATTTCGAAGAGATCAAAATTGCGATTAAGAACATGTGTTCCTGGTGGATTGATTATGTGAAATATTACATCGTATAACCACTTCAAAGCATCATGAAAGATGTAATGAATTCCCCATGGTGAATATTTAATTTCACTAATAACATCCAAAACCCTCTCAATCCTAGTTTTGGAGATCCTATCAGAGTATCAGCCTCCCTATTTGATGTGGTCTTGAACACCTCATCACATTTAATTCAAATAATGCACTCTATGACTTAGTATCCATGTTCACACTCCTATATTTCATCTAATCCAATAATTTTGTTCAACAAAAGCTCAATATCCCACGATACTTTTCATTTCTTTAAATATTGTATATAATTCTTATCCAACTTCATTCTTGAACTATAATAGTTCAAGAATGGACTATTCTCAAATAGCCTTCATTGAGGACTCCCTTTTTACACCATGTTTATAACATGTCATTCAGAATTCCCAACACCTGGAAATTCTGTTTCAGGCAACAATACAGGGACTCAATCCTTCAACGAATTCAACTTAACTTCAGTCTCCACTATAATATCAATATCTCAGATATAAAATCAAGAATTTATAAAAAATATCCCATGGAGAGTTTTAATATTCCAATAATAACTCAAAAATATATTATATTCTTATGTGAAGTGTACATAACAAATAAAAAATAGACATCTCTACCATAAAACAACACACTCATACAATAAGAATAAGATCTCATAAATGTTCTCTTCTCAATATCTGTAGCAACAAACTCATTTTACACTTAAGACATCATCCTCTCAAATAAAAGACATATATAGTCTAAATTAAATGCAATCAGAACTTGTCAAAACCCCTTTCTAGTCTCAATCCAAATATGCAGTAGTATTTCATCAAAACCAAATATGTGGAAAACATTGAAAATAGATCAGCAATGCTAAAACCTCAAGATAACAGAATCTATGTCACTTACCTCTATGACCATTAGCTGGACTCGAACTACAATGAGTCATGAAAGTAGTGGCACTGATTCCCTTTTCTCAAAACACAAATCATACACAAAAGTCATATGCAATGAAATAGTAGATCAACATCTATTGGGATCAAATTAAATAAAAATAATAATATATCCACTACAAACTTAGATCATCAAACCAATGTCATCGAAAACTAGTAGTGACTCCATACTTGTGAAATACTTTCAATATTCATCCTATACTATATAATATTCCTTATGATAAACTATTCCCTTTGATAAATTACAATATATTTTTATGGCCTCTGAATGAAATTATAACTCTAGAAATCACCGCCATGATCATCACGGTGCTCAGACCAAACACTTTAAAATTATTTTTTAAAAAAATTACATGTACTTCATCATATTGTAACTTATTTAATTTGATTTATTTTATAATTTATGTGTATGAAGTTCATTAACCCCATTAGAGATGGATAATATTTTTTCCATCATTAATGGAAAATGTTAAAACAACTAAATAACATATAAAAATAACAATTTTACTAAAATAAACAATTATTCCATTACATGTAACACTGGTTTTTAATAACTTGAATATAGAAATGTTTTTTTCAGGTATACATATTCTTCAGAATAAACATCAACTAGTAAATGTATTTCAACTAATTATATCTATAAAGAATTCATTTTAAAAACACATAATATTATAGATTCTAAATATTAAACATAATAGTATATCAAAAAAATTAATTTAATAACATGTAAAAATCCATGCACATCCTATAAGAAACTCAATTAACATAAATCAATGTAAAATACAACCGAACATCCTGAACATATTCCAAGGATCAACATCTTGTAAAACTATTGATCCCAAACATGTCCATTATACCAACAAGAACAATAGAAAAACCCAAAAATATTAGCCCAATACAATGACATGATAAACACAGTTAGCCTATATTTGATAACACTGTAAAATTAGTTCAATAAACATTAATAATTACTTATCGATATTATCACATATTTAATCTGAAAAATTCACCCATAATATTTTCTATAACAAGCTCAATATTTGAAAAAAATAGAAAAATGATGAATAATTATTATTATTAAAGGTAAAGAATATTGAAACATGGAACTATTGAATCATCTTAATCACCTTCAATTGTTCATTTGGGATTTCAAAATAAATTATTCACAACATGAACACATGAAAAAGATTATAAATTGTCTATAAGACCACAGTTAACACGACTCACAAAAAAATCCAGCCAAACATGAAGACCAAATTCCAAGGATTGACCACATGTAAAATCATTGAACCCCAACATGTCCACTACTTCAACAATAATAAGAGAAAAGCCGAAAAATATTTAAAATTTATATGAGAACTGTATAAATTACTATATAATGTAGAATTTTATTGAATGTTCAATTAATATATCATCTAGACCTATAATGAGGCATAAAACGGAGATTGTTCAATATTCAAACTATTTCATTGTTGTCCTTCAATAAACATTTGTTTCCCAGGATGGTGAAATCAAAATAGAATATTCAAATTTTTTCAAATCTAGTAAGTTCTTCAAGAGGTAGAGTGATCGATGAACCAAGTGGGTATTAATTTATGAGGAGTATTGGTGGTGATGAACTGACAGGGGGGATAAATCTTACTAGATATTGGCGTCACTTGAATGATTTCCAGATTAAGGGGTGAGATAAATGAGTATGTGAATTGTGGAAATAAATCCAATGGACGAGCCCTGTGACGATGAATGGAAAGGATGAAGCATGTTTCAAAAAATCGAAATCCTGAAACATGTGGCAATTACCCAAAGTGGGATGAACATTGTGTCAATAAATCAAGGCATGGCTACTTTAATATTTTTATCTTTTTCTAGTATGGGATTTAGAAATTAACTTCTTTCAGTCGGGACGTGGGGAATGATTTTATTCATAGGATGATATTTATAAATATAAAAAAATACTTTTAGTATAAAATTATATATTTCAAAAATAAATGACATTTTTTCAATACATCCAATTCTATATATTTTACTGTGTATGTTTAAAATTCATTTTGATGGAGTGAATATGATTTTGAATCATTCATTAGTAATTTAAAATAATATATAGTAATTTCATGAAACATTATTAAATTATCAATATATTAATTCAATATATATGAACATATTTGTATTTAAAATTTACCTGTTTGTATTGAAAAATAAAAAAATTCTATATTAAATTATTCGTAAAATATTTCTTGATGTTGAATAATTTATTATTATGTGCTTGTTTAATTGGAAACGTTTTTTCATTTATAATAAATAATAAAAATATATTCATTTGATTGTAAGATGATTGTTGGTAATTATATGATATAGAGAAAATTTAATTTATAATAAATTATATGATTCCATATGATAGTTAGTACTAACATATGTATATGTTGTTAAGAATAATTTTTCATAATTATAAAAAATAATTACAGAATAATATATATGATGGAATTAATCATTTTAATTAATGGATATTTTATCTAACAAAAAATTTCAGTTTTTATAGGTCACTTGTTTGTGGTGTGTGTAGTTTCCTAGAGACATTTTATTATTGTTAATGAATTTTGAAAATTTTACATATACATATAGAACTAAAACATATGAATTAAGGGGATTTTAATGGACAAGTTATCATAGTGTTAAATTATTTTATATAAGTCACATAATCAGGAGTGAAATTGATTTAGGTGATTCCACAAGATCCTTAATAATTTAATCTGTACTAGTTATGAGACCATCTATATAGATATATCATCTAATGCCCCATAATCCTTGGTGTGTAATGACATTCAATGAGTCTAAAACTACTAATTCCTACCAGATTTCATTCCAGTATATTCATTTTTTTAAAATACATGTATTATTGAAAATGTATTCACATGTATCTAGGTGAAAATTCATCAATGATTTGCAACCCATCATCTCAATGTTCGCCAAAATATTAATTTAAAAAATTATACAATTTCCATATTGAGTTCTATAATATATTTATAATTGTAAAGACCCATAAATTCCATGAAATATTTAAACAAAATACATGGGAATTTTACGAACCCCTAGTTTCTGACGGCGCACGATTCCGAGGTCCGGAGTGCCCGAAATGATTTGTCGAAATTTTGTTAGGATTAGATTAACACGCCTAGGTAGTTTTCCTGAAAAAGTAAAATACCACTTAAATAGTTACTCGGATCAGAGAGTCGAGGCCACCGTTATGTTCAAGATGGATGGGTTACCTAGGCGTGACTTAAGATTAGTTGGCGCGGGCTTCCTGTGAGAAAACCCAAAAAATGGCATAACGGTAAATAAAATAATTAAATATAGTTTTCTTTTTCAAATTCATATAACTCACAAATGGTTACTCAGATTAAAAATATGAGACCACCCCTGAACTAATGAGGGTAGGATTTCTTTAAGCAGATACTGACTTGGGTCGGCAAGGGCCACCAGAAAAACATAGTTTTTGGTTGCAAATAAAATAATTAAGTGACAATTATTTTATTGTAAAATTCAAAACATTTAAACGTTAACTTGGATTGGAAATCCAAATGTACTTTTCGGTTTGTTGGGGTGTGTTTCACCTAGGCAGAGCATGACCTCCTCCATAGTGGGACGAGGGTGGCTATAAATAATTTTCTGATCTTTTTTTGGGTACGTTCAATAAATATACGAGCGGTGTTTTATAAATTTTGAACTGGTGCTCAGAAATGAAATCTGAGGTTATTATTGAACTCACAACGCCGATGTTCTCATATAGAGACCATCACTGCATTTGAGTTTTAATGAGGATGGATGTTAGTTTATGGGGTTTTTAATTAAGTTAAATAAACAAAAATGTGTTACTTTTAGTTTTATTGTGGTTGTTTAATCCTCCAAGGGGAAGATGGAGGTGGGGCCCAACCGCATATAACCTCCCTTGGTTGGATATTATGTGGTGGGGACCACATAAGCTTTAACCCCCTTTAACCCCCCATTAACTCCCCATTATTAATTTGACACCCCAATTCATTATATGGAACTCTTCAACTCCTCAAAGACTGAATTTGAACCATTCCTTAGAATTAGTTAAATGAGTCACCTAATTTAATTAATCACATCTTTGTGTTGTCGTGTGAAAAGATTAATTGAGATCATCCCTTATTATTATTTGGGGTGGCATACTCTACTGAAAAATCTAGAGAGAGGAGAGCTTCATCCTTATAACTAAGAACCACCAAAAAATGAAGAACTTCTCCTTCGATATTTGACCAAGACAAATGAGAAGGAGTCGCCCGTGAGGAACGCCGATGACGATTCATTCTTAGACGTTTCCCAATATCAATGAATTGATTCCTCTTCTTCTGCAACTCGTCAATGTCCAATGACAAATACGAGGTAGGGGTTGAGTTGATTAGATTTCATGTTCTTCGTCATTCAACCTCGGTTTATTTTTATGAAAATTGTTATCATCTAATGTGGAGGGCGCAGGTCGAACAAACACTGCCTGACGTCCCTCTATTGGTTCCTGATTGGTTGACGATGACGATGGCACAACAGCGCCATCGGAAGAGAGAACCGCGGTGGAGCATCGACGGTCGGCAACGAGATGACCATGAGGAAACCGGCAGCGGAAGGCCGACGGAAAAAGGCATAACACTATTGTGCCACGTGGAGGAGCTGCAGGCCACGACCAATCTGGGTCGCGGCAGAGGGGGCGCGATGCCGTCGTGCCGTGCGGTGGAGCTGAAGACCACAACTAGGTCAATCTATGGAGGGGTAGGCGTGGCGCCATCGCGCCGCGCAGAGAGTAGGAGGACCACGACATCATCGCGGCTCCCTAGAGGAGCGGTGGCGGCCAGTCGGGATGGCTGCCGTAGAGCCGAACTAGCAGGACCAGTAGGGTCTCGTAGCCCCTGAATCGGCGCAGCACGCCAGTTCTGTTCGACAAACCAGGGAGGGGTGTGGAACCCATTCCATCGCATGGCCAGTCAGGCAGACATGGGCCAGGCCGCCTCGGTTGGGTCGCCCCTCGGGTGGGCCGCCACGGCAGGCCCGCCCCTCGACCGGGCCGCCCACTGCCGGGCCTCCCTCGTTCTGGGCCGTCTCTTCGGGTTGTGCCATCCGCTTGGCATGGGTCGCTTCCTCAGACTGGGTCAGACCCATGGACCGGGTCAGACGCAGGTTTAGTATGGGTCGGTTCGGGTCAGTCTGACTGGGTCGGACGGGACGTAGACCCGCTATGGTCATTTACACCATTTATCCCGCATCAAGGGATACATGTGTCTGATTGACGCACCGCTTATGGTGATGGAATTCTAGGAGCGATGCATTTCTTTTGGAATAATCCATATGAGGTTTTGAAGCAGTTGGAGTATGTATGGGTTGGTTTGTTCCTAAAAACCAACCAGGCCCCTAGAACATAAATGTCAATAACATTCAGAATGGGCGTCCGATTGAGGCATCATCTATCGCATTATGTTCCTTATAATGAGACGGAACTAATACATACATCATCTCAAGACCTCATTGTAGTTGATGTATCGACATTTGGCTCAAGGAGCAGACCCTCCCAAAATCGAGTGTGATGTGTGCGGGAACCATAGGGCTGGATGCGACGCTATTGTATCAGAATCCTCTATGGGTTCGAAAATGATGACTACTGTACCAAAATACTCTTTGGGTTCAAAAACAATGACTACTGTACCGGTTTCCTCCGTGGGTCCGACAGTTCTGACTTCCATTCCTATATCCTCTGTGGGTTTGACATAACAGCTAGTCATTTATCCTATGTGGGTCTGAAAACTTAGCTGGTCTGGAATCCTGTGTGGGTCCAACAACATAGATGAGGAATAGCTGGTCTTGTATCATGTGTGGGTCTGACAGCTTAGCTGGTCCTATATCCTATATAGGAATGGTAGCTTAGATGAATAAAAGCTCGTCTTGTATCATGTGTGGGTCTGACAGCTTAGCTGGTCCTGTATCCTATGTGGGTCCAACAACATAGATGAATCAATGACTATATCTGATCAAATCTATGAATCTACAAATGATGAATACCTGTGTGAGCTGAGTCTTTTCATTCAATCATTATCATCGATTTTATTGACTTTACTTCATTTGTGGATTGGGTTATGCTTGGGCTTGAGAGTTGGAGGCAGACTGTGATTAGTAACAAAGGTATATTTATGAGAATATACCTAAGTATGGTTGGTTGATACTTTGTGATTGTATCATTATTCTGTGGATTATCCTTAGTGGATTCTGGGAGACCATAGGGGGTCTCAGGGTCCCCAACTGAGTATATTTATACTAGACCATGCACGAGCTTCGGCCGCACCTTGTTGTGTTCTGTGCAGACGACGGTCAATAGTGATCGAGGCTGAGGGTGATAGACGGGAAGCTGCTCGGAGCTGGACTAGATGGGACGCACTTCAGGGACGAGTTGTTTGAGTTCTCTACCTACCCTTCATGTAGGATTCCCCGGTGGATGATCCCGGATATGTTTTCCCTTTTTACATGTACCTGTAGTTGTTGTTCCGTTGGGTTTGTATTCTTGACCATTTACTTTCAGCACACATTTCTTTTATATTTTAGTACATGCTGCTTCTACTGCTTGTGTTCAGACTGCATGAATTATAGGTTAAAAGGAAATGCATTCCTCTTTTATCAGGGATTCACCTTTGGTGATAGTCACCAGCCCCTTGCCTATGGAATGCGTGCTTGGGGTAGAAACGGCACGAGCCCCAAGGACAGGTCATGACATATTGGAATCATAGGAGTCAATTCTACTGCAGAACATAGGACTCTGATCTGTTTTACTATAAAGAAATAATTTTAAGAGTAATGAGTGTGGGTTTCATTCAAGGGAGTCTAGTTTTGGTGTTCGGCCGATGTATCCATACACTAGGACCCAGTCTTCTGATTTTCGACTCAGTGCACAAAAACACTGATTGCAAGTGTGTTTTCAAGATTCATATTTGTTAACTCTTTGCGTCATCTCATCAGGTGTATCTTATTGACCATGGTGCACCTTTTACTTATCAGGATACTACTACAAAGACAACCAGCTATGGTTTCTGAGAGAGCACACGATGATGGCCCACCAAGCAACAAGGCTTCGGTTTAGGGCCCTCTTTATACGTTGGCACCTTCGGGTGGTGTACCAGCAGCACCACAACCCGTTGGGCTGCTAATACCACTTTTTTCACTGGTGGATGATGCATGACGACTGAATTCATTTTACATGTTCCAGCGGCATAGGCCTCGATGGTTTCGAAGCGAGAGAGATTCCCAGGTAGTAGAGGACTGGATGGAGGCGATTACTAGAGTTTTCCACCTAGTTGAGACACTAGTGGAGTAGATGCTGATCATAGCTACTAAACATTTTCACTGAGTGACCATGTGGATTGTCTGTATAGTGGTGAGGTTTCTGTACTTTGACTATTTTCCGAGATGGTACCTTTGGGCAGTGTTCCAACTATATCACTGCCCGTTGGTCAATAGACATTACAGGTGGTACCGATAGAGGAAACATGTAGGCTTAGTGCCTTACATGTGTTTTAGCACCAGATATCCCTCTAGTTCCAAAGCGATCCCAACCAACAGGTAGCTAAGGGCAGGCTTGAGGGGTAGGAAAGAGTTTAATAGAGCTTATACATCATCGGCAGGATGACGTGTCGGTAGCTGAGTACTCATCGAGGCCTACCAATCTTTCCTGGAACTCGATGAAAATGATACGATCAAAGCTTCAGAGCTCAGACCTCTTAGCGAGGTATTTTTATGGATATCCGAGCCAGAATATTTTCTTCTATTCATTCCTACTTATGTTAGTGTTCTATATAGAACCTTTGTGGTTGAATGTTCATTGGATGAGTGGATATATCCAGTGAATGTTAGAAATTGGAAAGCATGAAAATGGAGCCAGTCTTAGAGACTTGAGCATGATAAATGTTTCGAAGTGTAAGTGTTAAGGACAGATTAATCAACAGGGCATCAGACGTGGAATCAGAGCTAGGAGAGTAACATGAGGTGGTCAACATTTCGAGATGTTAGAACCACATGCCTTTGTGGTCCCCTCTTGGCATAAGGATATGGATGGTAGGGGAAGAGAGTATCTCCCTGAGGTGAAGTAGTGTGACCCAAGGGCTCTAGGAATGATTTTTGGTATGGTCTATCCCTACTACTAGCTGTCGTATCAATACACATATGTACCAAACATTAATTCCTTCCACAAATCTTTTCCCAGTCCTAGAGTTTCTAGTTAAGTCGTTGACTTGACCCTCATATCTAGAGATACCTTTGGGAGGAGACTCAATTATCACACTTATGCCGATGGTGTGATCTGACCCTTGAGGTGAGAGTTTATTTTGGAACAACTTGGTGGCAACATCGAGGCCTTACGAAGTTAGTTTGGGTATGGACTAGGTAACCACAATTCATACACAGATTGACTGTATTAAGAAAAAAGGTTGGGGTTTATCTACAACATTGGGTTGTGGTTTTCATTGGTCGGTGAAAAGGAAAACCCAGGAATAACATGATGGATTCATGCATAAGGGTGTGCAATTGATCACTCATGAGTCGGCCAGACATAACATTGTTCTAGACTTCTCCAGAATCGCAGCACCACTATCATCTTTGGAAAAGAAGAGGCAACCATCTGTGTGGTCGGAGAAAAGCCAGTAGAGCTTTCAGGAGCTGAGGTAGAGGCTTAATGGTGCCCCAATCATGAGGCTACTAGAGGAGGGTGTTGTGTATGTGGTTTACTGCGACGTATATGTGACTGGAATCAGGTGTGTACTGATGTAGGAGTGAGTAGTAATCACATGTGGTTCTCAGCAGTTGAGACAGCAGGAGAAGAACTACGCTAACCAAGACCTAGAGTTAGCAGAAGTGCTCGTCGCCTTGAAGATGTGGCAGCACTATCTGTGGGTGAACATTTTATAGTCTACTCTGAAAACCAGAGTCTCAGGTACATATTCATGCAGAAGGACCTAATCCTGAGACAACGACATTGGATTGTGATCCTCCATCACTATGACTTTGAGATAGACTATAATACTGGGAAGGGTAATGTTGTTGTAGAGGCTCTCAGTAGGATATCAGGCATTCAACATCTAAGAGAGGAGATGAAGCAGCTGGATTCTTTGAAGATATCCTTTGTGGATCGTGATGGATCAACCTTTCTACTATCTCATACAGTCAAACCTCCACTTTTTCTGAGAGTCAGGGAGGTACGGCGTGGGGACGCTGACTAGGAGACACGACATGCCCATTTATCCACAAGGTAGGCACCTGATGGATTTTTTGATGGTGGGGGAGCACATAATTCTCTTCAAGGGATGTACCATGGTACCGGTTTCATTTCAGGAGGAAGTATTGTGGTAGTTACACATATCTCCTTTAGCGGTATAACCAGGTGTAGCGAAGATGTTTCAAAACCTCCCACGAAAACGATGGTGGCCAGGTATGAAGAAAGCGGTTACCGAGTTTGTCTCTTGATGTCTCATTTTTCAGCAAGTGAAGGTGTTGCATCAGGTACCAGTTGGCTTGGATCAACATTTAGAGATCCCAATGTGGAAGAGGGATGAGATATACATATACTTCATGATGGGTATTCCACATACATCTAGGGGACATGACTCTATTTGGGTGAAATTTGACCGACTCACCAAGTTGTCTAACTTCCTAATGAGAAGAGATAGTACGAACTACGACGGGGAAGGTGAAGATCATCCAGAAGTAGATGAAGATTGCACAGAGAAGACAGAAGTCCTCTATTCATAGGAGACTGAGACCACTGGAGTTCGATGATGGTGACCACGTCTTTATACGGTTCTCACCTCAATGAGGGCTATAGATATTGGGCCGAGGTGGAAAGATATCACCAAGATTCATATGACTGTTTCAGGTCCTCAGTAGGGTAGGTGATGTGTCTTATCTCTTGTCTCTTCCACCTCAGTTACACCGGGTGCACGACATCTTCCACGTATGCCAGTTGAGGAGATATGTGCACAAACCATCCCACATCATCGACCATGGGGAGCTGGAAAATGATGACGGGGAGACTTTACGGAGGTTCCAGTGGAGATTGAGGATCGACAGGAGTGAGTTCTGTGTGGATGGTCTATACCTCCGGTGTGTGTTCGCTAGCAGCACATGAACCTCCAGGAGAGCACATGGGAGCGGGAAGCTCAAATGCGTTCTCAGTACCCAATTTTGTTTCCATAGTGTGAAATATAGATTACGGGGATGCAAATCTCTAAGGTGGGAAGTTTTTAAAGACCAGTAAATTCTATGAAATATTCTTTTAAAAAAATACTTTGAAATTTACGAGTCCACAGTTTCTTACGGTGCATGATTCCTAGGCCTGGAGTTCATGGAATGATCTGTTGAAATTTTGTTAAGCACAAATTAAAGCGCATTCCAGTTTTCATAAAAAAGTGAAATAACTCTTAAATGGTCACTCGGATCAAAAATTTGAAGCCATCATTGAGTTCAAGATGGAGTGATTACCCTAGGTGTGACTTAAGTTTAGTAAGCGCGGGCCTCCTATGAGGAAACCCGAAAATGGCATTGCCGTAAATAAAACAATTAAATAATGTTATTTTATTTTTCAAATGCTTATAACTCACAAATGGTAGAACAGAATAAAAATCTGAAACCACCAATGAATTCATGGGGGTAGGATTTCTTTATGTAGATATTAACTTGGGTCGGTGAGGGCGACCATAAAAAGTTAGTTTTTGGACGCAAATATAATACTTAAGTGAAAATTATTTTATTGTAAAATTCATAACTTTTAAACTGTAATTTGGATTGGAAATCCAAGGGTACCATTGGGTTCGTTGGGGCATGTTTAACATAGGTAGTGACTAACCTCGACCGTAGTGGGGCGTGGTTGGTTGTTAATAATTTTCCAATCTTTTTTTCCTGTACGTTCAGTAAACGTACGAGCAGTATTTTAAAACTTTTGAAACAGAGCTCAGAATTGAAATCTGAGGGTACTGTTAAACTCACAACACCGATATTCTCTTAAGAAGAACATCACCGCAGTTGCATTTTAATGAGGTTGGATGTTACTTTATGGGGTTTTTAATTATGTTAAATAAAAATAAAATTATTTCTTTTATTTCTATTATGGCGATTTAATCCTCCAAGGGGAGATTGGAGGTGGGGCCCAGCAGCACATAACCTCTCTTGGGAGGATATTATGTGGTGGGGCCCACATGAGCATGAACCCCCTTTAACCCTCCATTAGCTCCCCATTATTAATTTGACACCCCTCATCATAATTTGGAACTCTTCAACTATTCTATGATTGAATTTGAACCATTCCTTGGTATTAATTAAATGAGTAATCTCATATAATTAAGCACATCATTGTGTTGTTGTGCGAAATAACTAATAGATATCATCCCTTATTATTTTTGGGGTTGGGAAAATCTTTTGAAAATGCTTGAGAGAGGAGAGCTTCATCCTTCCAATGAAGAACCAGATATGAACGACAAACTTCTCCTTCGATCTTCGACCAAGCCAAAAGAGAAGGAGCCGCCCGTGAGGAACGCTGACGACGCTTCATCCTCGGACGTTTCTTGACATCAACGAATTGATTCTACCTCTTCCGAGACTCGTCAACATTCAATGACAAATATGAGGTAGGGGTTGAGTTGAATACTACCTTGTTCATTATCATTCAACCTCACTTTATTTGTTAGCCAGTTATTATCACCTAACACGGAGGGCTCGGGCCGAACAAAAACTGCCCGATGTCCCTCTATTGGTTCTTGATTGGTTGATGGTGACATTGGTGCAACCGCGCCATCGGAAGAGAAACCCTCGGTGGAGCATCGGCGGCTGGCGATGGGCCGGCTGCGAGGAAATCGGCAGTGCAAGGCCGCCGGAAAAAGGCACGACAATGTCGTTCCGTGAGGTGGAGCCGCAGGCCATGGCCAAACCGGGCCGCATAGGAGGGGGCACGATTCCATCACGCCACATGGTGGAGCCGAAGGGTGGGGCTAGGTTGGGCCACTGTAGTGGAGGCGCTGCAGAATCGCGCTACGTGGAGAGTAGGAGGACCGCTGTGTCGGCGTGTCACGGTGGAGGAGCACTGGCGGCCGGCCCGGCCGACCGCCATGGAGCCAAACAATGCCGGTTCTGTTCAAAAAAACTAGAGAGGGGCGCAACATCCCTCTCCCTTGAATGGACAGTCAGGCCGCCACAGGCCGGTCCGTCAAAGCCGGGACGCCCAAGGCCGGGATTCTCTCGGCTAGGCTGCCTATGGCCGGGCCACCCCTCGGTCGGGCCACCCAAGGCCGGGACACCGTCGGTCGGGCCTCCCCTTGGCCGAGCCGCCCTCGGTCTGGAGCGTGCCCTTGGATTAGGTCACTTCCTCGGACTGGGTAAGAACCACGGACCGGGTCAGACCCAGGTTCAGACCGGGTCAGGCCGGTTCCGTCCCACTGGGTCGGACAGGACCCGGACCTACTATGGCCGTTAACACCATTTAGCTCGCATCAAGGACTATAGGTGTATGATTGATGTAACTCCTATGGCGATGGAATTATTGGAGAGAGACGATTAATTTGGAATACTCCACTTGAGGTTAGAATGCAGTAGCAGTATAACCGGGTTGGTTTGTGCCTAAAAAACAATCGGGCCCCTGGAATTGAAATTCCAATAACATTCAGACCGAGCATCCGATTGACGCGTAGTCTGCCGCGTTGGGTTCCTTATGATAAGATGGAACTATGTCATACATCAACATGAGACTTCATGGTAGTTGATATATCTACACTTGGCTCAAGGAGCCGACCCTCCTAGAATACAGCGTGCTATGTGCGGGAACCGTAGGGCTGGCTGCGACACTACTGTACTAGAATCCTCTGTGGGTTCGACAGCGATGACTACAGTACTGGAATCATCTGTGGGATTGAGAACGATGACTACTATACCAGGATCCTCCATGGGTCCGACAGTTGTGACTTCTGTTCATGTATCCTGTGTGGGTTTGTCAGAATAGCTGGTCCAATATCCTGTGTGGGTCCAACCGCTTAGCTATTCCTGTATCCTATGTGGGTCCGACATCTTAGATTAAGAATTGCTGGTCCTATATCCTATGTGGGTCTGACAGCTTAGCTGGTCTTGTATCCTATGTGGGTCTGACATCTTAGCTGGTTCTATATCCTATGTGGGTCCGATAGCTTAGATTAATTAGTGACTATATGTGATCACCTCTATCACTCTACAAAATAAGTATTCCTGTGTAAGATGAGTCATGTCTTTTTATCATTATCATCTATGTGATTGATATTACTTACATTATTGATTGGGTTGTTTATGGGCTCGAGAGTTTGAGCCAAACTGTGACTGGTAACATAGGTATATGTATGAGAATATACCTATGTAGGGTTGGTTGATAAATTGTGATTGTATATTTCATCTATGGGTTATCCTTAGTGGATTCTGGGAGACCATCTGGGGTCTCGGGGTCCCCTACTAAGTATTGTTATACTCACCATTGCACGGGCTTCGCCTGCACCTTGTTGTGTTCTGTGCAGATGATGGTCTCTAGTGATCGAGGCTGAGGGTGATAGACAACAGGCTGCTCAAAGCTGGACTAGACGGGACACACTTCATGGGGGAGTTGCTCGAGTTATATACCTACCCTTCAGGTAGGATTCCTCAATAGATGATCCAAGAGATGTTTTCCCTTTTTTACTTGTGCTTGTACATGTTGTTCTATTGGGTTTGTATTCTGGACCACTTGTTTTCAGAACACATATCTTTTCTATTTTATTACTTGTTTCTTCTACTACTAATGTTCAAACTGCTTTAGTTACAGTTTAAAAGGTAATGCATTCCCTTTTTATCAAGTATTTTCCTTTGGTGCTAGTCGCCAGCCCCTAGCCTATGGAAGGCAGTCTTGGGGTAGTCTCAGCATAGGCCCCATGGACGGGTCGTGACAAGCATAAAATGATTAAAAAAAGAAATTCATATAACATAACCTAGTAACGATGATTAAAAAATGAGTAATTTTTAATTGTGATAGAGTGAACTATGGTGGTATCCAATGATTGTAAAATGAAATATTTATTGGAGGATGAGATTGTGAGTGACATTTAGTGTGTATAGCTAGACGATCATTTGTTATTTTTTTAATTTTGTTCCTAAAGCCTCATTTTATTATTAAATAAAATCAAAGACCTCTTTTAACTGGGTAGAGGGAGACCCATTACATACCCCGAAGGCCCAGTGGGCTTGTATCCCATTACATGGCCCATAGACCTAATTTTTTGGCCCAATTTCCATTCTTTGAATAGTAACCCGACTACTACAGTACCCGCACAGTACCGTCACTGCTACAGTGCCTTGTCGCCGCTACAATCCCCGCCGATCTATAGTATCATCACTGCTATAGTGTCGCTACAGTACTGCTATAGTAGCTACGCCCAATGGATTTTGAACCCCCATTTCTCATATAGACGATCATTTGTTAAAATATGGTAACCAATGATTATAAAATGAAATATTTATTGAACGATGAGATTGTGAGTAACATTTAGTTTGTCTAACTAGGTGGTCATTTGTTATGATTGTTAGGGATAAAGCATATGTAATTTTTAGACACACCATTATATATTTTTTATTTTGCAGGTAAAAATCAGGAAAAGAACAATATAGTTCATATTTTAATGGAATTTAAATTATGGATTCTCAAAAAAGAAACTTCTCCAATGATTTCCATGAAATAACAATAGAATGAGATTCATTGTAATGAACTAAATCATAAAAATAATATAATCCATAATTGATAGAATTGGGTTTTTTGTGAGATAAACAATAATGATTCTATGAAATATATGAATTAGAATGGAGTATTTGAATTTGAAGACATTGAATTCATTAGAAGATGAATAATAATATTTTTCGTAGTAGAAAATGATTTTTTAATCATTGAAAAATCAATTTCCTAATAATTTTTTTTAATTTAAAAAACAAAAAATAGATAACGATTTAATTAAATTCAAATCGAATAATTATGGTGACAATTAAATGATTATCCGTTATAACGTCCCTAATAAATTTAATGATATGATAACCTAAATATTTTTCGATGTTAATTAAAAATTTGAAAATCAAATTTTATTATTACATATATAGAATTTATATGTTATCTATGAAACAATCCATATAGTATTGTCAACAGATGATTGATTTCATAATATGTAAATTATAGAATATAGAAAATCAATCATGTTGAAAAATATAATTCCTCTAAGTGAATTTTTTTAAAAAATTGATTAATATATAAGACCAATATGATAAAAATGTTAATTGAAATATATCATAGTTTAATGTTATGTGTAAATGCCTACCATAAAAAATGAATATTTTTTTAGTAAAAGTCACTACATTGTATCAATGTAACTACACAATTTTCTATATAGATGAAGATTTTTATATAAAATGTTATCATGTTACAATTTAAATATAATTATATAATTATATATTGGTTAACATGCACTCATAGAAGCATTATGCATTCTAAAATTGCATGATATTTCAGAATGAATGCATAATATATAAATACTATTAGAGAAAAATGGTATTATGTTAATATATGAACTATTTATTTTCATATGTTTTTAATTTGGAATAGGCATATAGTAGTGTGTTTAAATTTATTTTTAATTAAAAATTATTATATTAATATATCTACATGTAGTTTGAAAAATTGTTTTTATACTATATGTGTTATGTGATTGTAGTGGATATATCTTAACACATAGTAGAAATATTGTGTGTGTTGATGAAATGATTCTGGGACATTCATGTTAGGTGTGTAAGTATGAACATGTATACTATATATAGTTAATCATATGTGATCATGATTATATATTTTGAAACATTTGATGCAAATAATATTATTACATATTTATATAATTAGAAAATTTATCTACATAAACTATGTGAATTGTTTTCACAATGAAGCACATAGTTTCTTAAATTATGATATTTTTCCAAACTCTAATGGTGTTCATTCAATATGTATATATGTGAATGAATTATAATGTTATTTAAAAATTTTATGGTATTAATAAAAAATAAATATATGCATAATGAATAATTATCTATTTTAGATAATTTTAATTTTTATTATTATAGCTTCATATATCAATATGGTACCTAAAAGGTCAGGGTATGAATATGTTTCTAAGGTTTTCAAAAAAAATAAATGATGTAAAATAACATAATGTTGTGAACAAACACTCACATGACATCAACTATAATTGAATGTCACTGTTATTTTTAAAATATAGAATGAATCTAATTAATGATATGATGTATAACTAAAATATAAAATCTTATCTTATGATATTAAAATTTATGAGGTTCCACCATTTCGAGTCTCCAAGAAAAAAAGTATAGTGTGTATAGTAAAGTGGCATATACTGTCAAGTGGTCTAACCAAAGAATATTTTTTTCACAAGTTAGTTTCAAAAATATTTTATGTTGAAGTTCAAACGTTTCAAATATCCTAGGAAATACAAATATTTATAGTTTCAATGAGATTATATGAATCTTCTATCTTTGTATTTATTGTGTTAGAATGGGCTAGGTGACTACGTATAAAATTTCATGAATTAAATGAAAACTATTTAAGATAATACAGCATCATGTAATACACAAGATCAAATTTGTAACTAATATATACATGGACCACTTATAGGTTTATAAGATTAGTTTATAAGGCTTATCATATTTCACAAAAATAAACTAAATCAATGAAAGATTTTTCTCTTAAAAACAATAACATGTATTAATAATGTTAATACAATTAGAATGATTTAATAAAACAAATGATGATTTGAAGAAAATTATTTAAATTTGATTTAAATTTTAAAAAGATGGTGGTGTTGATCTATGGATGAAGTCAATTATCTAAGATGTTTTATCAAATGAAACTACCATTATTGAAATAAATGAAAAAACATTGATATTGTGATATATTATATTTTTTTAAAACATTGATTATGTGGAAATTAAGAATCATTGTATGTCTCCATAATGTAATAAAATTATATATATATTTTAGATTATTTATACACATTAGAGAGTGATAAACCAACAACAAATTAATCAGAACACAATCCATGGTTGTACCATAAATCATACATATCAACTATACCATTAGGTAATGAAGTCCACCTTTGAAAAATAGTCAATGGGATTCCTCATTCCCAACAAAATAAAAAATGTATCACAAAGAAAAAAATATCTTTTATCAAGTAATTCATACAATAAAACCTATCAAATTACTATCACTGCATATTATCCTGTATTAATATAAAATTAATTAAATCAACCTAATGTACTAGAAACTAGCTAAGAGTGCGTCCCTAACTTGTTTATCCACACAATGAATTATATTACTTAATTAAATAAAATTATTTAGCCAAATAATTCATTAAATAATAATAAAAATATAAATAAATGATCCATAACCTACATCTACAGAACGAGAATTAATTTATCAATGTAGAAATCTAAAACCCACATATGAAAACATAGAAGTGAAAAGTTAGTCATGAATATAAAATAATTAAATCATTGATTGGATCAATGTATGGACTATTAAAATATTTCATAAGATAGTCAAATGTTCTTACACCCTAAAGAAAATATTTGTTGCCATCAAAATAATTAAAAAAGATCCAATGCCAATAAACATCAATGTTAATTTGAAATGAACACCATAAATAATTTTAATTTTCAACAAGAAGCACTGATCCTCAAAATTAAAGTGCTAGAAAATATTTCTAGAATTGAGCATCCACTACTGCTTATTCCTTTTTGTCTCCCATGACAAGAGACATCTTACAAATATGCCACAATAAATCAATATCCTAACATACTGTCAGAACCCATTTGTTCACACAGGTATTGATACATTAGTTTTTGGTATAATACTTTCTTTAAGACATATTATACATACTTATGTAGTAAACATTGGTCTAAAGGGTTTACAACACTTTTTTGGAGCCCGAAACCAAGATTTTAGGAGAAATTGGCTTGTAGAAGGATTAGAATATATCGTGTTGGAAGAGGACATGGTTAGAGTTACATGAGCAGATGGTCTACATTTTCACAAATACCCATTTCACCTTATTAGTTTATATTTTCATTTATTGTGTGGCCTATCAATGAAATTTCACCTATTTCTACTAGTTACCATGCATGAATGGTGCAAGATTAAGTAAATCGTGCATCCAAACCATGCACATGTTATTTTATGGGTAAATTTATTTTTCTTACCTTAATGATATAATTAAACAAACCCCCCTTTACTATGATATTTCAAGTGGAAATAACACTATTTTACTCACTTTTGTATAATAAAACTCAGGTAAATTAGGAATTGAGATATCTCATCCATCTGCACACTAATTGGATCATTATTAGTTGTGTTTGGTTCGTATCAGTAATATCTTTTCCACCCAATTAGTCATTCTTATTTTTTATTTTATATATTATTTTATTTTGGTTGTGGCTCATATCAATTATTTTCAAGGAGTTGATCCATTCTATAGATACAATCTAATACTGGGTGAACTGGAGACTAATACTGAATGAGGACAGTCGTGCAAGCCTAAGTTAGGTGGACTATAATCCATCGCAAATGTTTCCTCATTTTATAAATTTCCATGTCATCAAAGTGAATTCACCAGTAATCATTTGTTGAAATTATATATCAATTTCAATGTTATTAGATACATATCCCAATACTGATGTTAAATATGTAATTCATCATTTGTAGTAATTTCCACAACACCATCCATCCCATGTAGTTTTTTTCACCATAATTGGTTTTTTATTATTTTCAATTGATTGAGCCACAATTTGGATGTTCCTCCGATTGAGCCTTTTAATTGTAAGCCTTCCAATATTATGTTGTTATAGAAATCATTTTAATGGAAAACACATGTAGTCTATGGATTGACCCCTCTATGGGTATGCCAATTTTTAATTAATTGAATATTGATCTATATTGGTTATCCTTGACTGCCACATGACCCACCTTAGGTAAGTACATTAACTTGATTGATAAATTGTAAATGAAATTGGCATGTATATTATATATATGAATTATCCCAAGGAATTGTAAATAAATTCTTGGGTTCATGTCTATAACACCCCATTCACATTAATGGAAGGTGGTGAGGTGAACTTTTTTTATTGAATATGCATTAAATGTGTAAATTGATTTGGTTTCATGCTACCTATCCTTGTTAAAATAAAGAAATGAAATTCCTAAACACAATGAATTTATTGAATGATTACAACATAAATGAATTGATATAATGGATTCTTTTTCAATTCGCCTTGTCACACTGATTATTGGAAATGGCTTGAACATAATGATATATACAATGGAATATTTACATTATGCCATAAATTATAAAATAAAATAAATGTAAGGAACCTAATTATACTAGTGGACCCTGACATAATAATTATTATAGTAATGGCTAGACTCAAGGTCACTTAGGATACCTGACGGAATGGATTGAGCACTCTAGGACCCCATATCAATTCAAGGATTTTAGTTTCCATTGGATGAGACCCATATTGGAAACTGATCCTCGGCTATCAGGGGATTCAAGGTATGACATCGTATAATCCCTCATATATTATTACTGGTTTCTCTTAACACACTCTTTCGGTCCATTGTGGATTGTAAGTTCAATGGTTATACCCATCAGGTCCAATCATCAAGTAGTCTTGTTTTACCATGAATGTATTCATTAGAATCTAAAGAAATCATATATATATGTTTGATTAGACACACTTCTTGGATCCAATATGGATTTTAGGTTCCATTGTCATACCCACCTCAACCAGTCATTGATCAATGACACTTTCCAATATATGGATTCCTTAGACTCATTAGATGTCATTATTATGAAATATATTGAAGTAATATCCTCTGATTATCCTCATACCCCATATCCAGGCATCAGTTGCTAATATATTTTCAACCCAAGAGGTATAGGTATCCTTGGTAATTACATTGGAAAATTTTATTATTAAATAACAATATAGTTTTTCTGGTTACATCTTGTAACCTTAAATATTTTTTTCACGATTTGATGTCAGATTTGATTGATACCTCACATGAATTATATTATAAAATAGACATTAATTAACTAATTAACTAGTAACATGTTCATACACCAGCTGAGCGATGAAAAAGGTACATGTGTATTTACACTATTTAACTATTTTCTTTATATATGCATGCCTTAAAATTATTTCTGTTTATATTATATAGACGTGATGTTATAAACACCATTGGTGTTTTCCTACTAATATTTATCACACAAACTATCTAAGATGGGAGAAAAACTATGTGTGTACACCATTGATCAAATTGTTAAAGAATATAGTATAGACACATTATATAACAATTTCAACCCATTAGAAATAGAATCCCAAATTTCATTTCATGAACTAGAGGAGGGAACATTTTTTTTGTTGAAGGAAATTTTCATGTCCATTTTCCAGGCCATAATACCCCTTTTGGAATTGATAAATGTCTTCATGGAGTTTACTATTTCCTGTGAAATAATCTCATTGCCCGAGATAAGCCTTCTGGGGATGAAAGTGAAATGTTTTTCCAAGATAATGGATGGGAACCTAGGGCACACTCTTTTAGATAAAAATATTTATAATATATTTTTTGTGATGTTTGAATGACTAATTTGACTAAAATTGAACAGAATAGGGGAAACAATATTTTCGAAGTGTGAATGATTAGAGTTTTGTATATGTAGTATTGGTTAGATTTCCAATGTTATAGGTCACTTATCAAACTTGAAACATTTTCCCCAATGATTTGCCTCCAATTTTTAATGATGACCAAATTGTAGCCATTCGGGCCTACGGATTAGATGTAATTGATATTCTTTATTGAATGTGGTATTTTGGAATATGTGATATCATGGTTTGAAAATTAGTTCATATCGTCCATCAAAATTGGACTAATAGATGAGAGATTCTCAATATGGATGGAAGAATCACTGACCATGTATAGATCGAGTAAGAATCCTGAGATAATTCCATTGAAATAATATTCCCTAAAAAAATAGTTATTTTGTATGAGTTAAGATGTGAAATAATGATATCCTTTCACCTTACAGCTTATTTTTGATAGATGTAGTCTTTAATTGAGTCACCCACTATAATGTGGACGTCATGAGAACATATTAAACATTAACATTATTCACTTAAATGTTTTTTATTATTTTCATATTCTATTTCTATAATTTTGTAAGGGGTTTTTATTGAGGGTGGGTGGGAGTGTATCTTCTCAAGCATTTTATTAATGTTACCCAATTTCCTGTCTCATTAGATAATACTTTTGAAACTCAACTAGTTGAGGTTAGATATGAAATAATTGGTTTTATAGTGAATATTAATACATTCTAGATTCCATCCTGATTTAATATCCTATTTATATTCGCTTTTAATCATCCAGAAGTATCCAATACTGAAGGTAATTTTGCATCATGGGTTCTTATGGTTAGTATTAACATTAATTAAAATTGGTATGTCGTCTGACATGGCTAGGGTAATGTGGGAAATGTTGAAGGAATTAAATATTATGAGTCATGGAGGTGGTTACAATAATATATCTAAAACTAATTAAATGTGGGTGTTCATTAAGAATCCATGGACCCACCATAATATGATACAATCATATCTGAGGTGGGAAAGTCTAATACTATTAATCACATGGAATAAGTCTCTCGTGTGGGCATAGGAACTGCAGGGACCCACACTACTCTTTTCTCTTTGAACTATTTTTTAATACAATTCTAGTGAGAACAATTCAAAAATTGATAATAGTAAAATAAAAAAATAGATCTCAGTACATGGAAATGTATTTTTGTTAGGGATAATAATAGAAACCCAAAAAACCGTCGACCGATTCACCCATATATTGATGGTGGCCACAATATAGATTAGAGAGAATCCTTTAATTTAGATATCCTATTCTTTATTTCAAATGATTCTGAGGCCGCCTTCATTTACATGATTAGTGATAGTGAAAAAAACATGAAAACAATCCCCAGATGTGAGTCCACATATGTCCATATTTTTTCATGGTTTCATTCAAAAATATTTTATAGGGAATATTTTGGAGATTCTATGATAGGGAATTCCAAATATTTATTGGTTTACAGTCCCATCACAATTCTAAAATAATAGTTTCATTAGGATTGGAAGGTTTTGTTAAAGAATTCCACCAAATCTATGTGTTCAGCAAAAGAACCAAATTTTATTGTCTTCAATATTATAGGTAGCTAATACCATGAATGTAAAATCATGGGGTTTATTTGGGAATATATTATTAATGATGACAAATGGACGATCCCATGTTATCCTCAATGACACCTCCTCATGTATGGATCTTTTTTGTACCACATAGAGACATTTAAAGGATTATTTTATTGATATATTGAGGTGGAAACATGTGGGAGGTGAGGGGGTTGGGGTCTGATGGATCAAGATGTATAGGCATTGGGAAAGGTGGGTGAATGGTGTTCCTTTAATGTTTGGGGATACTAAAAATGTGGGGTAGTGTCCTTTGATAGATGTTTATCCATGTGATCATCAGGGATATCATAATTTCCTATCATATGATTGGTTACATGACTATTGGGTATTTTTGGGTTGTGAATTTTATATTCTTGTTTATTTTGATAATTAATATAATATTTTATTTTAATATGCTACTCGAGTTTTTTTAGTCATTGTACAACCCTTTTCAGGTTTTCTAACCATGTGTCTAGGTAGAACCACACCTTTATTCCCCAATTTCTCACAATTACTTTTTGATATGTATATGCACTGCTTGAGTGAAAAAATAAATTAGGTGAGAGATACAAAAAATTAGGGGATTCTATTTTTTCAAAAGATAAATGGATGTGGAGAGGGTTCTTATACATCGCCCTTCTGGGTGTGATTTAGGGTCTATTAGAGGGATAAGTCATCCAACTACATTATGAGTTCATTTCATGAACATATGATATATGTAACATTAGTGGAGCCATGGTAGGAAGATTCTCCTCTCATTGACGGTGGCTCTCCCTCTCACCACTAGATATAACACACTCTCTATTTATCCTTTCTCATCTCCACAGCTGGAGGTCTCTACAATGTACCGCTTCTTGTACACAAATGATTTCGATAACAACAATGGTTATTAGACCACGTCGACTCATGTGGATGGGTAGTGGTGGACGATCCAGGATAACTATGGGCTACATAGAGGACAAAGATGCTTTAGATCATCAGTCAAAAAATTAAATTGTGTCCAGCATAAATGATCATCAACAAGAAACATAGATCCCCGGTAAGAGGGCATTGGATTGGTATTATTTGTATTATTGTTTTTATTATTATTATAGTTGAGGGTTTTTTAATGATATATTCTCCATAGGTGTCCATTTAAACAGTCTTTTTCTCCTTGTATTCTTATTTATGTTTCATAGTTGAAACCCTTGATGATCCAACCTTATGTACGTATGTCATTTTCTGATGCACATAAATTCTGGGTGTCCCTTTTTCTATTTTCTTTTCAATGTTTTCACAATCTGTAATATGAAATGTTGATGTTTTTTTAATACATATTTCTCATCATGTTATATTTTTTTAATATATCTTATTATATAGAATAATTTTGGGGTATTTTGTAGAGTAGAAATTTGTATCTATTGAAGACACTTTGTGAATCTAGAAATATATATGTGATTCTATAAATTCTATTTCACATTTCATGATTATGTTTTATTGAATCAGTATTTATAGATTTTGTTTTCTGTTGTAATGAAAATTATTGCATGTATTGAATTGTTGTAAAGTCCACTACTAGTATGTTCTTGTGATGACTACTAATTTATTCATTTTATGTATTCCATATTTTGGTATAGAAACCTGAAAAGCTTTTATATTTATCTGTTTGTTTGTAGGAAACTATAAATGAACACCAATTTAGCATTTTGGAAGTTAACAAGCCAAAACACCCAATAGATTATGTTATATTTCTTAGGAAATGCCACTCATGTGTGGGTTCTCCCTAATACAATGTTGTATAAAAACCTAATTGGGTTTAAAACATTCTTCATTAGAAGATGAAATTGATTTCTATTTAATTTTAAATGTTATATTATTTTCTTTTACCTATTTTATAATGCTTTTATTATTTCATTTATCATTGTTGTGATCTGTCTTGGGAAGTAATTAATTTCTATTGATAATTGTATTCTTACTTTTCATTCTTTGTTTAACATTCCTGTTTGATCCTCAAAGATGTCCCTTGGTAGATTCTACCTATTTGTGTCATGTGTTTCCAGAGAAGGAATTGGTTCTATGTGAGGTTTTCTAGTGTTTGAGAGCTAGTTTGATGTAAGGTGTTAAAAGGATCTTGTGCCTCTAGTGTCTTACTTTTTATTAGACTATGATGTTTTGTTAGTTCTACTATGTTCCTCTGTATCCTTTATGATTCATTTATCTATTTATGGTTATATAGTGAGTTTAGTGTTTAGGTTTGGGTTTCTTGTGTGTACAATTATCTTCTTTAAATACTAGATTACCACCAAGATTCATTGTTTTCTATGCTAAATTTCTTAGTAGCTATGTTTTTGTATGAAAGTTTTATAATATTTAGGTAATTAGTATATATATACTTGTATGTGTTCCCTTTAGTGGAATTTCCTCTCAAGGATTGTTGTCAGATCCCATCCATTGTTCTCATGTCTTATATCCATCCTACGATGTTGGTTCTACTAGCATGTGTCCATGAAGTTTACCAAATTTTTAAGAATACTTTTTTTAAATTATATTGTTTTTTATTCTCCTTGGGTGTAAATTAAAAATCCAACAGCTTGGGATCCAATAGTACCTTGCATCCAGAGTCTTCCTCTAAGAGTTTTCAAGTGATGTGTCTCGGTCTTAAATCCATCATTGTAAGGTTCTATGGTTCTCTTGTGTTTTATGGGTTTAGGTGGAGACCTAATTTTGTTGTTTCATTTATATATGAATGTTTTTATCTATTACTCAATCTATTTTATTTTATTTATTTTTCTGTTTTCATGATTGCACTATTTTGTAATGAGTTGCAATCTATGGGAATTCTCTGAGTATTTTTTTCCGTTTCTTGTGTGATAATGGATACAATTATATTTTTTTTAGTTATGAAGGCACGGGTGAACTATTCCAAGGACATTTATTAGAATATGATTTATTAGTCATATTTTTAACAATGACATTATATTAGAGTGTGATTCCATTATGTCCAGTTAGGAGATTTATCATGAAGATTTTTAGAATTATTGATGTATAAGCATATTCAATAGTTGTTTAAAATATCCATAGTTTTGTAAACATTTTTCACATTGAAATCTATTATGAAAACTATTTTGGTCATTCCATATAGGTGTTTTCTATTTAAGATGTGATGCCCAAATTTATTATGGTAAGTAGTGTAGAATCATTATGTGGTTAGTTATTAATTTGTAAGTTAGAGTTTAATGGATATTAAATTGTTCTGGAAGATAATTTCCAAGGTGGAGATTTGTGATTTTTTTTACTCACTTTTATTATTTATTTAAAATGAAAATTTTAATTTAATGTGATTCTTGATTTTCTTAGGCATTGAACTGACCTTTTCAACTCATTTGACCAAGTGTCCCACTAAAAGTGCATCTTCTTTCTGTAAATTCTCTGTTAGACTCTTTGATATGTATATGAACCACATAAGTGCCAATATCCATCAATATGAAGATCCTTCAAATTTAGGGTATTGGATTTCACTAGAGTGTGGTGGGAGTAGAGTGGATTCTTGCATGCCTCCTTTCTGGGGGCGATTTGGGATCTCACAGAGGGAGATGTCAAGATATAACTTGATTTATGGATGTTGTATCATGCATAGGTACCATTTCTATTGTCCTTATCTCTTTTTACTCTGCAATATTTTGAAAATTGAATACCCCTAATGAAACAAACCCATGCACATAGGTCATTGGCTGAAGCTTGTACATTTTTTGTCTCACATTACCTATTTTATTTTCCACTATTTCTTGGTTTATATTCTTTAATGATAATTATTATTATTTTAATTAAAATATTCTTCCATGTTATATTTATGGGTGTGAATTTATCTGTTTAAATAAGATAATTTTTGGGCATTGTATTTCCTAGTTTTTCATCAATGGGGATGATACATTTTAATTCTTGAAATATATATGTGATTTTAGAAATTCCTTTTCTCATTGAATGATTCTATTTTATTGAATCAATATTTATATATTATCTATTCTGTTGTAATAAAAATTATTTCCAGTATTGAATATTTATAAATGCCAATTCCAGTGTGGGCTCTTTTTGAATACTAATTTATTCATTTGATTTAATACTTATTATTGAATTTAAACTTGAACATCGTTTTTGTTTATTAATATTTTGTAATAAATTGAAAATAAACACAAATTTAGTTATTTTATTCTAATTAACAAAAACACTACAATGATCATGGGTTATTTCTTGGGGACTGCCTCCTAGGAAATGGATCTCCCCATAACAGGGATGAACAAAGATTTTATGGTCTGAAAAATAATAAGAGGGGATGGGCATGTTATCTTTAGAGTGTCCATAGGATGAATTCGTGTTAAAGACCATGGAAATATTTTCCCTATCAACCAATGTTACTAAATCTGGGATGAATTAATTTTTTTCTTTATTCACTCGGATCCTTTCCCCTTACTAGAGGATGATGGTAACTCAAAAATCCTATTCCATGGAGGCACACTATTTTTTAGCATGTCTGATACATCAATAAAAAAATATGGGTTGTTTCTCATACTGAAACATGGTCCAAATTAGATGATACTATATGGAATGACATATTACATTCATGAGAGGTTGGATCACATTAATTTGAACCCCATTCCATATGAAAGGTCCCCAATGGATTGGATCTCAGCAAACCAAATTGATATAACATCAAATGTGGGTACCTGTACTCTTGATTATTTATTCAGATCTCCAGATGAAATGGACAGTTTTGAAGAAGACCCTGAAGGTTTTATTAATAATGTACATACTCATGTCATTTCCTTCATTTTTAATATCATCTTAGATAATAAGGTCATTATAAAATGATTAGGGCCTTATAAGGATAAATCATTGCACGTATTTGACACTGAATTATTCAATTATAAGGTGGACCAATCATACATCTCTTATGGCCATGCCTTCCACAAGGTTCCAAACAGATTTCAACTTATTTATTAGAACATTCATGTTTAACGGACAATTGATGAGGAATTTACCAATTATTAAATAAGAAATCATGTGTACCAAGAAGGGGTCATTAATATTGATGGAAATAATGTGTTATTTTTTTCTTTATCGGATAGATATTGCTTCCACCAATGACTTTTCAAATTGATTTCCATTAAAACACTAGAGATAAAGAGTAAAGTATTCAATAATATAGGGATTAATATGGGGAGATGAGGGTTGTAGGACCATGTAGACAATAGCCCAGTCAAGGATTTAGGGTGGCATTGAAAGAGGAGGTATCAGTAGATACCGATAGAGGGATGGAGATAGAGACAAAGGGACAAAAACTAGTAACTATCTTGACTATAACACCCTAACCACTTTAGACCGGAGTTGGTGCATTATGTGTTATGTTAGCATGGTTATATGGAATGAAAATCCGAAAAGAATGATAAGTTTAGTACTCTTTACTAAACTAGGTACATAAATGTAACTAAAATTACATTATAAGATGTTAGAAAATATAATACATATAAAAAACTAAATATTGCACCCTCTGGAACTCCATAAAAGATATCATCTTCATCCCCTATTATAGGAAATCAATGAAAGGGGTGAGATCAAATGCTCAGTAATGGTTACTAGATGCAGAAGAAGAAATCAATAATAACTAAATTGTAAAAAATTTGACATAATCAACATGGAATGGTGAATAAATGAATAACTCGTGCCATTACTAAATTGAGAATGAAACTGCATCCATAGACTTTGTCATTGTGAAAACCTCGAGGATATTAATAACTGATAATGAATAAAGAGAGTGCATATTAATTTTAGATCATATATAAGGACCCGGCCATGAACATTACATAATATTGTATTAAATGAAAAATTCACATTGAGGATCTTTTCAGGTTTAGAGTTTTAGAGAATTTGGACATAACTATTACATCTCAATAGATTACAAAGTAGACACTTCTACACAGTTTTCCTTTTTTTCAATAAACAATATACTCTTGAAAAAAAGATTCATTTCTAGTTCCATGTTATTGACAGCATGATTTTCCCCGATCCCATCCTTGACCCAATTAATCATTATGTCCTGTGAAAATATTTCAAAACGTGGGATGAGCATAAAAATAACTGTAAGGGTTATAAATCAATGAAATAGAACATTTGATCATTAATACTTACAAAACATGAACTCTTTTACTTACCTCAAGAAATCAAAAGATTTTATGAATAACACATAGAAATCATAAATCATAAAGGTAACTTGTGGCATCCTTATTATACTTACATTGTGGTTATCACAACTACATAGGGAGTTACATTGGAATACCTATAAATGTATAATCCCTAAATCTCCTAGGAGAAACATTCACGTTTACCTCCGTCATGTTACCCAATGCATTGGAGAGCTATCTCGGGCTCACCATCCCTAGTTTTACCACGAAATAACCCATATACATAAATAATTCCCAAGAACCATAACATGATCATAACATATAATATCAGCATAATGGACACATAACATTTCCACATTTCAATAGAAAAATATCATTTTAAGATATTGAAAAAATAAAACCTTTATCAAAATAATTTCCATTACAAAATACATAAAAGGATTATATGGTATTTTTTCTTATTAAAAACATTACGACTTTTTAGGAAGCCAAGGATCAAATAATACTCATGGTTTCAGAACATACATTGTCACCACGTATGATAAAAAACATAATTTTTGTAATTTTGTAAAATGTTTCATATAGAAAATATTCCTTTTGAATAAAAGTATAAGTCAAAGTGGATTATACATCGTATTAAACAAAGATGTGTATAGATGAAAATATGCCTGAGTAAAATTAGATTGAGACGAAGTCCCTTACAAACATAATTATGTAAATAAAATAGATAGATTAATTGTATTCACTATAGTTACACATATGTAATGTAAAAATACAAAATATATATCATCAATAGTTATTCCGAATAGAATCATTTCTCAACATAATTTTAAATAATAAGATTAAACCAAAGAACAGAAATTGGGTTAAGAAGTTCCCTTACCTCGTATCTGACATGACCCGTTCGTTCGCTAATATCCTGAATAATAAAATAAAGTTAATTTATACATACATAAGATCATTTTTAAAGTATATTATTAATTTTATAACTCATATTACCATGTTATAAACATTATTTTATCATTTATGTTAATAACGTTCATTTTGTCGATATTTGGTACTTGAGTCAAAAATGAACAACTTATATTTACAATTTGTCCATGCGGTCAAAAGTCCATTATATCCAGAATTGAATTAATTATTTAGATATCATATATATCATATATATATCAAGTATATACTCATAATTATAATAGTACATAACATTTGTTGTTAAGAAATGAAATGCACCGTTCATGGAGACGGTAAACCGTACGTACGCATGAATGCTACTTTCATTTCTATTTCTTATTTTAATGAAATTAAAACATAATGATACATAGGTAAATCATAATTACATTATAGTATCATATATAATATCATTAACTCTATCCTTTATACATTCCATATAAGTCAAGAACAAGTCACATCACTTTGAGGGGGCGGTAGTCCGCACTTCCTCAAATGAGATTATCGTATTTACCCACTATGGAAACCATAAAGGCATGCTATAAATGGAAAATACAGAAGGATAAAAAAATAAACATAATATATATCATATATAAACACTGTTTCATCATAATTTCCACCATGAGAGGCTGTTGGAGATATTTGAACAATCATCGTGTCAGGAAGAGTTAGTTTTCCATCCACAGAATCATTTGGTTCTCCAACCATTAGATTGATCTGTGTGCAACTGTAGTTCGAATAATTCTCATAACAACATCCTAGTATATTTTGGATACTGTTTTTTTACAAAATAAATGAATAAAAAAAGTTTATGGGTTTGAGAAGTAAAATAAAATATAACAATTTAAGAGAAACGGTTACCTTTAATTTCGGTAACTCCCTTTGGTTTTATAAAATGTACTTCTTGAAGTGCATTCTTCCTATGGTAATGCTTCTAGGAGTAGGAAAGGTATGTAGGGAGCTTAATTGGGTAGAGTTTGGACGATCCAAAAGGATTTATTGCTGTGTGGAATTGGTTAGAAGTGGCTAGCTTTTATAATGGGGAGGATGAGATCATTAGGAAAGTGTGAAAACATTATTTTATTATAAACATATCATCAGTTTAAAAATATCCAAAAATCATTAAAGTCAAAGATAAGATGACTAATGGTTGAAATAAAATCATCAAATAATAATTGGACATGTTTTGGATAATATTTTAATCATTATAATCTTATTTATTTAAATAATTTATTACTTATGTAAATACAACATCATTCTTGTGTCATGAATAATTTAATTTGTTCGATGTCTAAAAATTAAAAAAAATACTATCATGTATGAAATCTATTTATATTTCTAATGAATATTTATAGGTAAAATGATAGATTTTATAACACTGTATAAATATAAATTTAATAAAAGATGTTTGTTTTGGTCATTTTTTCTGATACATTAAATTAATTAATCTAAAGTGTAGTTATCTTTCATAAGTGGCTCTATGGGGCCCCAAATAGACCCAATGATGACCATGGTCGGAAATTAATCATCCAATAAGGATAGGACAAGTGTTATGTTAATGTTGATCTATTATAATATTCATTTTACCTCGAATTACCCTATTTATCTTTAACCGCGGAAAATAAAAGTCACAATTTACTATTTGCCAAATATTATCTTCATCTTATTGAACAGAATTTTACTTATCGATAACAACCATGTTTGTCATATTTTCGAAATTCAATTCATAGAAGTGGTAAAATTACATTTAAATGAAAATGATAGTTTTTAACTACTACTATGTGATTTCACTATTCATCAAAAATTGATGTTTTCCTGAAAAATGCCAAAAATTCAGTCTAAGATATATTTGATATTACAAATTCAAAAATGATGTCTATATTTTCTAATTCAAAACAGATGAGTGGAATTATTTAATTTTAAAATTAATTCCTGTTATCAAAACAATTAGAGTGTTTTTAAGAAACAATAACTATTAAAAGATTGATACTTGTTTATATCCAATTTCAAAGAGAAATAATTCCAATGACCAAAATTGAATTAAGTGGTAAAAATATATTCTGATTAATCTTTAAAACAAATTAAAAACATAATCTAATCATGTAAATAAATTAGATTAAAACATAGTTTTGAATTAAAATACAATATTAGTCACAATTCATTTAAAAATGAACTTTATGAGAAAAATACCAAAATATTAAAAATGTAAAATTTGATGTCCCCATTCTAAAGAATGATTTTATTTGGTCAATTAGAATGTATTAATGAGACCAATAGTATATATAATGTGGGTTAGCCATTAAATGGTGATAAATATGTGTTTTAATGTAAATTATGCTTCAAATTGAATTCATTCACATTTTAATCCTCTAAATTTTTATTGGATAATGTAAATAAATTTAACAATCATGTATAATCATATTGTAGTTAGAATTGTTCATTCCCTCTAATACAACGACTAGGAGTTAAAAAAAATTAAAATAATAATATTATATTATTAGTGTGCAATGTAAGATTTCCAAAAAACCCTATTGTTGCGTATCTGGTACGTTATCGAACACATCAACCCTTTTAAAGAAAAATTAATATTTAATTCACAAATATTAATAAATATAAAAAATCCCTTATTCTTCATTTACTTGGTATGTTTCATCCTTCCCCCCTTTTCGAAATTGTGTCCTAGAAATTTTATTCAGATATCAAATAAATGGGGATATTTATTTCTCATAGAATTTTGAGATTACCACATTGCCTCTTCAACCATATGGTTTTTCCACAAAACCTTTACTTGGTGAATTACCAAATTCTGCAACACATTCTCTCTACGGTTAAGAATCTGAACTGGTTTTACTTCATAAGTGAGATTCTCTTTCAACTGTACTACCTCTAGGATCAAAACATGAGATGGATCTGGAATATCCATTCTCAACATCTAAATATGAAAAAAATTGTGTACCTAGGAGAAACATGGAGGTAAATCCACTCTGTATGTAATAGATCCAACTTTCTCCAGAATTTCATAAGGTCCAATGAACCTCAGACTCAACTTTCCCTTCATAAAAAACGAATCACACTTTTCCAAGGAGAAACATTGAGAAAGACATGATCACCTACCTCAATAAAATGATTCTTCCTCCTGTTATCAGCATAAATTTTCTGTATACTCTAAGCTGTTCTAATGTGCTTATAAATCAATTGAACTCTCTATTCCATCTCTTCTACCAATTTTGGTCCCATCAGCTTCCTTTCACCTACTTCATCCCAAAAGCTCGAGTTTGACAATGCTTTCCATATAATGCCTCAAATGGTTCCATTTTATACTGGAATGGAAACTATTATTATAAGAAAATTAAACCAAAGAAATATGTTGGTCCCAACATCCCTGATTATTCATCAAGTAAGCACGTAATATATCCTCCAATGTCTAAATTGTTCGTTCTAATTTCCCATCTGATTGAGGATGAAAATATGTACCAGAATTTAATTCAGTACCCAATGACATCTAAAGGCCTTTCCAAAAGTTAAAAGAAACCCTTATATCACGATCATATACCTAGAGAGGGTAACTCCATGAAACATGAAAATCTCTTTAACAAACACCTAAGAAAGTTGATCTAGAGACAAAGTATCTCGAATAGGAAAGAAATGAGCAGATTTAGTCAATCGATCAACTATAACTTAGATTGCATTATTACCTCAAGATGTATTTGGTAATCCCACAACGAAGTCCATGGATAAATTTTCCCATTTCCACTCTGGAACTGGTAAAAAATGAAGTAACCCTTGCGGTAATTTCCACTCTTCTTTAACCTACTGACAAGTCAAACACTTCAATGTAAAATCAGATGTATCTATTTTCATTCCATCCCAGCAGTAATACTCTTGATGGTCTCTGTATATCTTAGTAATTCCAGGATGAAATAAAAATGGAGAACTATGATCTTAACATAAAAAATCATTCTTTTACTATTAATTACAAGACACACATCATCTCTACCCAAATCACAAAACACAATCATTATCAATGTTATAATCAGGAAGCATACCCTTCTGAACATACTCAACCTTTTTCTACAACTCACTATCTTTCTTATGCAATTTCATTATTCTGTCTGATAGAGATGATCACACTAACACCTGATACAAAAATGAATAATTTCCTACACCAAAAACTTTTATGCCACAATTAATCAAATCAAAAACCAAAGGATCTTTTTCCAAACATATCATACTTAATAAAGAATTACTATTTCAACTGAATGCATCGGCCACTTTATTTGCTTTTCCCGGATGGTAAATGATCGTGCAATCATAATCCTTGATTAATTCAATCCATATCCTCTGTCTCATGTACAATTATTTTTGAGTAAATATATACTTTAATATTTTTTGGTTAGTATATATTTCACATTTTTCTCCATACAAATGATGCCTCCAAATTTTGAAAGAAAAAACAACTACAGCTAATTCCAATTCATGTGTAGGGTAATTTAACTCATGAGGTTTCAACTTATGTGATGCAAAAGAAATTACCTGATCATTCTGGAGAAGGAAACATCCAAATACTTTCAACAAAGAATCCCTTTAAATAAAAAACACAGCATTTCTAGAAGGCAGTGCCGAAACTATAGAATTCACCAATATTCTTTTCAATTCATGAAAACTATCATCACATTCTATTGTCTAGATGAACTTAACACCTTTTTGATTTAACATAGTCATTTTACTAGATTACCATGAAATATTTTCAACAAACCAATGATAATAACATTCCAAACCATGAAAACTACCAATCTCTATTATATTTGTGGGTCTGGGCCATTCTTCAACAATTTTTATTTTATCAGGATCAACAGTTGTGCCATTTTTCGAAACAATGTGACCAAGGAAAGAATTGTTTTTAACCAAAACTCACAGTTGATAAATTTACTATAAGGATTCTTTTCTTATAATTTTTTCAAGAAAACCCTTAAATTAATTTCATGTTCCTCATTACTTTTGGAATAAAACAAAATACCATCAATGAGCACAACCACAAACATATGCATGAACTCATAGAAATTTATAATAATAATATCCATGAATACAAAAAGTGAATTGGTTAACCCAAAATGAATAACTACAAATTCATAATGTCGATATCTCGTACGAAACACAGTCTTCAGATAATCTTCTTCCATTACATTCAATTAATTGTACCATGATCTCACGTAAATCTTCGAAAAATACTGATCTCCCTAGAGCTGAACAATAAAATCGTTGATATGAGGCAAAGGATACTTGTTCTTAATAGTGATTTTATTCAATGCTCTATAATAAATGAAATGTCTCATTGAACCATATTTCATATTAACAAACAAGACAGGATCACCCCATGATGATGTGATAGGGCGAATGAAACCTTTAACTAATAACTCTGGAAAATGCTTCTTTAACTCTAAAATCTCAATTTGGGCAACTCGATAAGGGGGTTTGGAAATTGGCTTATCATCAGTAACTAAGTCAACAATAAATTCATCTTACCGATCAGGTATAATACCAAAAAACTCGTCAGAAAAAACAAAAAGGTATTCATTTACCATTGAAAATCATTAATCTAAACAGTTACTTTAATTTCAAAAATATGTGCAAGGTGAAATTTATTTCCATCTTTTACTAGTTTCCCAGCTTCCTGATATGTTATCAAAATAAAGTGTTCATTCTTGTACACAAACTATAAATGATTCTGAAAAAAACCTCTTTAGATCTACAGTCAATCTTATCATGATATACAGATAGCCTATCCATGCCCGAAATAACATCAAATTCTACTAGAAGAAAAACAATATGGTTTGTAGAAAGATTCTTTCCGCACACAAGGACATGAAGGTTCTTATAGTTTCTTTTGGTCTCAACGTTCCATCCAGTTGATTATACCATAGGTTCAGTATTCATATAATTACATGTAATTCCCAATTTACGAGAAAACATTTCAGAAATGAAAGATTGTGTAGACCCTAAATCAAAAAACACCTTGGCATAATCTGGACAAACAAATAGTGTACCTGATACTACTTAATTTTATAGTCTAACATCTACTAAAGTAGTTTCAATGGATTTCACCACTCGTTTATTCTTGTATTCTGGCTGGTTTCTGTCAGTTGAGTTCATTGTTGGACACTCATTTTCATATTGAATAATTTCATTACACTTAAAACAACTTACTGATTATAAATCAGATTTTTTCTTACCATTACCTTGATATTTTCAGTCTAATTATGTGCCTTATGTCCCATTTTACCACATCGGTATCAATTACCAAAATTCAAAATACATCCCCCAACATGATTTGGACCACAATTTTTCACAAACTGTAAACTTAAGATTCTTACCATTAGACTTTTTTGAAGAGTTCTTCCCTTTTGTCTTCCACCTAGACCTCTTATTATATTGTCTGTCAAAGAACACCGGATCATCGGAAAACTCCTTTTCCAACTTCTCCGCACAACGAACAAGTTTTTCATAACTTTCAAACACATGAGAAGATAATTCCATTAGACACTTTGTCATTAATACTGAATAAAAACAGTTGATTTAATATCAACATCTTTTATGAGAATTGGAGCATACCTTGCAAGTCGAGTGAATTTTTATTCATAAGCAGCCATTGAGTCATCCTCATGCCTAAATTCGCGGAATTGTTTTTTCCATTCTAAGATGAACCGCCTTAGAAAAATGTTTCTCAATAATCATACCTTTGAATTCATTCGAATAGTGAGCATCAATCTCCACACTATCCCAGATATTTTTCTCCATCGACCACCATAGTTCATCTTCACCTTCAAAATGTTAAACATAAAGAGTAACCTTTTGATATTCTTAGCAACCAATTTTATCAAAAATATTTTCTAGTGCCCTAATCCACCCTTCTGTTAGGACCGGATCATATGATAATATGAATGATGGGGGATGTTTCCTCATGAAATTCTCTACTACTGACATGTTCCTCTGTGGTTGATCTAGTTGATCTAATACATGGATACTACATCCTTTTATAGCCTACATCAATTGTGCCATCACTGCAACAAATTGTTCAGTTCGGATTCTGACCATCTCAGGTTTCTGATTTAGAAGGTTGTCTTCTTCCTGTTTTCATCCCAATATTGTTGCCTTATTTCCTATGTTGAAAACCATTCTGAACAAAGACATATCTTTGGCGAAGAAACATGGTAATCTATTAATACTATATGATTTCAATATTAACATAAGTTACATTATGGACATTAATTTAACAACACCCTAACTCCTAAAGTTATCTAAACCAACCATTGATACCAACTATAATGAACCGACCTTAAACATTACATAATATTGAATTAAATGAAAAATTCAGATTGGGGATCTTTTTAGATTTAGAGTTTTAGAGAATTAGGACATAACTATTACATCCCATGAGATTACAAAGTAGGCACTTCTACACAGATTCCATTTTTTTCAATAAATAAAAACTCTTGAAAAAAAGACTAATTTCAAGTTCCATGTTTTTGACAGCATGACTTTTCCTCAATCCCATCCTTGACCTTATTAATATTTATGTCATGTAAAAAATTTCCAAACATGGGATGAGCATAAAAATCTCAGTAAGGGTTATCAAACAAATAATGAGTACATTTGTTCATAAATACATACAAAACATGAACTATTTTACATACCTCATGAAATAATAATATTTTATGAATAACACATAGAAATCATAAATCATAAAGGTAACTTGTTGCATCCACATCATACTGACATTGTAGATATCACAGATACATAGGGAGTTACATTGGAATACCCATCACAGTATATTCCATAAATCTCATAGGAGAAACATTCATGTTTACCTCTGTCACATTACACAATGCATTGGAGAGCTATCTCGTGTTCACCCTCCCTAGGTTTATCACGGAACCACCCATATACATAAACAATGTCCATGAACCATAACATGATCGTAACACATAATATAAGCATAAATGAAAGATAGCATTTCCACATTGCAAAAAAATATATCATTTCAGGATATTGAAATAATAAATCCATTCTCAAAATCATTTGCAATAACAAAATACTTAAAAAGAGTATATGTTATTTATTTTTCCTGTTAAAAATAGTACAACTTCTTAAGGAATCCAAAGGTAAAATAAAACATGAAGTGGCGGAAAGTTCATTGTCCCCACTTACATTAAAATGAAACATACTTTTTTTTATTTTGTAAAACACTTCGTAGAGAAAATATTCCTTTTGAATAAATGTCAATGTCAATGTTTTTTATACACCGTATAAAATAATGTTGTGTATAAATTAAAATATGCCTCAATGAAAGGATATTGAGACGAAGTCCCTAACAAAGAACATTTTGTAAATAAAATAGAAAGATTATGTGTATCCACTATTAGTACAAATATGTAATGTAAAAATAAAAAATATATTACATCAAAAGTTACACCAAACCGAATCATATCACGCCATAATTTAAAAGTATAAGATTAACCCAAAGAATGAAAATTGGGTTAAGTAGTTCACATACCTCGGGTCCGACTTGATCCATTTGTTCATTAATATCATGAATAACAAATTAAATTTAATTTCAACTTTCTTAAGAACCCTTTTCAAATTTATTATTCCATTTATATCACTTAATACCATGTTATAAACATTATTTAATCATTTATGTCAATAACGTTCATTTTGTTGATTTTTGGTACTTGAGTCAAAAATGAACACCTTATATTTACATATTTTCCATGTTGTCAATAGTCCAATATAACAAGAATGGTATTCATGATTTAGATATCATATATGTCGTATATATCCATAATATACATGTATTTATAATAGTATATAACATTTGGAGGTTAGAAATGATATGGACCATTCATGGAGACTGTATGTCGTACGTACGCATGAACGCTACTTACATTTTTATTTCTTATTTTAATGGAATTAAACCATAAAGATACATAGTTATATTATTATTCCAGTATAATATCATATATATTATCATTTAATCTATCCTTTATACATCCCACATAAAGCATTAACGAGTCACATCACCTTGAGGGGGCGGCAGTCCGCACTTCCTCAAATGAGATTATCATATTTAACCACATTGGAAACCAAAAAGGTAAGCTATAAAAGGAAAATACAGATTCATAAAGAAAGAAACATAATATATATAATATATAAATACAATTCCATCATAATTTCCACCATGAGATGCGGTTGGAGATATTTGAACAATCATTCTTTCGTTAGGTGTTAGTTTGCCATCCACATAAACAGTATGTTCTTCATCCATTATATGGAAGTGTGTGTAAGTGTAGTTCGATTCCTTCTCAAAACAACATCCTGGTATATTGAGGATACTGGTGTTGTTACAAAATAAAGTAATGAAAAGAGTTTAGTGGTTGGAGAAGTAAAGTAAAAGAAAACAATTTAAGAGAAACTTTTACCTTTAATTTGGGTTACTCCCTTTGGTTTTATCAAAAGGACTTATTTAAGTGCCTTATGGCTATGTTAAGGATTATAGGAGTAGGATAGGGATGTAGGGAATTTAATTGGTATGTTTTTGGACGAGTAAAAAGGCTTGAGAGGTGTGTAGAATTGGTTAGAATTGGTCTCCTTTTATAAGGGAGAGGGGTGGCTCTTTAGGAAAGTGTGAAAACATTATTTTATTATAAACATATGTTCAGTTTAAAAAGGTCCAAAAATAATTATATTATATAAAAAGATGATTCATGGTGGAAATAAAATTATCCAATCTGAATTGGGCATGATTTGGATAATATTTTAATAATTATAATATTATTTATTTACATATTCTATTAATGACATAAATACTGCATCGTTATTTTGTCATGAATATTTTAATTAATTCGATGTCAAAAAGTTATAAAAAAATACTATCATGTATAAAATCGTTTTATCATTCTAAAGAATATTTATACTCAAAATGATTACTTATATAACACTATATAAAAATTAATTTACTAAAAGATTTTGTTTTTGTCATTTTTGCCTTTACATTAAATTAATAAATCTAATGTGTGATTATCTCTAACAAGAGGCTCCATGGGGTCCCAAAATAGACCACAAGATTCCCATGGCTGTAAATGAATCATCCAATAAGGTTAGGTCAAGTGTTTGAATTATTATAATGTTCTTTTTAGCTTGAATTACCCTATTTACCTTTAACCGTGGTAATTAAAGGTCAAAAGTTACTATTCATCATAAATTATTTTCAACTTTTTAAACCACATTTTACTTCTTGATAACAACCATTATTTTGGATTCTCGAAATTCAATTCATAGAAGTGGTAAAATATCATTTAAATGAAAAAGGCAGTTTTTTAACTACTACTAAGTGATTTCACTATTCATCAAAATGTAATTTTTTTTCAGAAAAATACCAAAAATTCAGAAAATGTTATATATGATATTCAAATTTCAAAAATGACATCTATTTTTCCAAACTCAAAACATATATGTGGAATTAATTAATTTTAAAATTAATTCCCAATATAAAAAAATAGCGTGTTTTTAAGAAACAATAACTATCAAAAGATTGATACTTGTTTATATCCAATTTCAATGTGAAATTAATTACAATGTCCAAAATTGTATTAAATGGTGAAAATATATTATAAATAAAATTTAAAACAAATTAAAAATATAATCTACCCCTATAAATAAATTATATTATAACATTGTTTTTAATTAAATTACTATGTTTTCACTATTCATTTAAAAATTAACTTTATCATAGAAATACCAAAAAAATTACCCAAATTAAAATTTGATGCCCCCATTCTAAATAAGGAATTTATTTGGTCAATTATAAAGTATTAAAGTTACCATAACTATATTTAAATAGTTTTTTCCATTAAAAGGCTATAAATCGGCCTTTTAATGTAAACTAAACATAATATTAGATTCATTCCCATTTTAAGCATATAAATTATTATTGGATAATGTAAATAAATTTAACAATAATGTATAATCATATTGTAGTTAGTTTTTTTCATTATCTCCAATACATTGGCTAAGAGTTAACTACCATTTAAAATAATAATATTATATTATTAGTGTGCAATGTACGATTTCAAAGAAATCTGTTGTTGCGTATCGGGTACGCTATCAAACATAGCAACCATTTTAATGTAAATTTAATATTTAAATCACAAATATTAATAAATATAAAATTCTATTATTCTACATTTACCGGGGATATTACATCATGTATCTAGAACATGAAACCGTAGTACCATTTAAATTTGTTCAGTTCTGTTGGTAGAAACCCGTATGATTTTTGGAAACAAACTCAAAGGGTTTGTCGGCAATCATATTTGTCTCATTAGTTCTACCGATGCATCAAGGGGCTATAGCAGGCCCCACTATCCATTGATGGTCCAAATCATTCTTTATACATTGATTCAATACAAGATCAATATGCCTTTTCAATATCAGAATATAGTAGTGTATACAGTTTCATGAATATTTTCAAAATTAATAAAACATTCCAAAAAAACACTCTATGTAAAATGGTATAAGGTTTAGACAAAAAAACATATCCATGAGATGATATTATGGACATTTAATAAAAATATAATTTCAATTGAAATGTTATGTCAAATGGGATGCAGGTACACCACATAAAGATTATTAGGTGCACCATACAAACTTAGTCACAACAAAAGAGTAGTTGAGACAATGTCGCTTACCACAATGTAATCGGTCGAATCATATGACCAGAACATAATAACCTTCAAATGAGTCATTTAATACCATGAATATAAATATAATAATTTTATTATATGTCAAATGTAAGTACACATATACCACATACATGAAATAATCGGCGATCAATGGAAATCTCACGGAAATGATAGTGAGATGTGAAACCAGTTGCCTTATGCTCGAATGTGTACTTAGTTTGTTTTCATGACCTGAATAATAATGTTTAGTTTCATTAATTAATAATTCAATATCCTTATATAAATTAAATGGGATTATAATATACCTATTAGGTTCATTCATGGACCTTTTTATGGGTTTATGAGGATCAATTTAATTGTTTTGGAAGCATTTTCTTCATTGGTTTTAATGATTCATTTACCTGCATTCATGAATGGACGTTAATTTGAAATGTGGTTAAACCAACAGAGTTGTAAATATGTATTTTCAGTGAAATTAAATATATAAAAATTATCTTATAATTATTCTTTGTTATATACTTGTGGTTGAATCATTAGTTAAATGTTATTGATAAATGCTTGGATTTAACTTGGCGGTTTTGTATACAATGAAAATGTTTTGTATTATTGTTTCATATTATGAGTGTGTAGGAATTACCGAACATTAATGAGATGAAATAAGTATATTATTATGTTAATAAAAAATAAAAATGGTTTAATGATCATAATTTTAGATGGTAATGAAAATTAAGAACTCGTTGTCCATGAATGTGATAAATTAACACATCTCAGACGATGTTTTCATTTTAAGTATAAGTAGAGGGGGAAAGATAAATGATGATGAAATATTCCATTAGCATAATATAATTAAGGTGCATGTTAGTTAAATTAATTATCATATAATTTGGGATGATTTTAGGTGGGGAAATAAGTATAAAAAAAGAAACTCAACATAAGAGAAAAATTTTGAAATCTCTTATGAAAATTTGGCAGCCTAACAACATCACATAAATTTTAATAAAATAGTATTATGAGTGAAAGGGGTGGTATCTCTTCATTATTACATAATATAGGATTTATGGGGAATATGTAATGAAATATCCTCACATTATCCAATAGACAATAAAAGAGAAAACATAATATGAACTCAATAAGAAAAGAGAAGGGTGGTTGATTCTCTTACCATGTAGAGTAACTCCCAATACATGATGGTTGGGACCTTGTGGGTTTGAGGAAAACATAGGATGACTCATTGGGAGGTAATGCCACCACATATTTGAGGAAATTATGGTTTGGAATGATTTAAAATGATGGAGGGGGATTGGGTATTTATAGTAATTAAGATATTGTTTTTTATAAATTAAGAGGGACACCTCATTAGTGGTTTTTGCCAAACCATGGGTTTCCCATGTTATTTTCCCATGGATTTAGCAACTTGTGACACCTAATGTCATATGATACGGTAAAAAAGTCTACCAGACTTTTATATTTAATTATTAAATCATTATGATGGCATTAAACTATTGACAACTGAAAACAGTATTTTTACTATTCATTAAAAATTCACGTATTTTAGAAAAATCCCAAAAAAATCACAATAACCAATTATTTTGCTGTAAAACTAAACAATGAACTCCATTTTTTGAAAATAATTTTCTATGTATTATTAATTTAATTTCTAGATAATATAATGTTAATCCATAAAATAACAATTTTAAATATATAATTAGTTCTATATCTCATTGAAAAAAGATACAAGATCTCATTATTTTATTACCTTAATAAAATAAAATATTATCAGTATCTACTATTTTTAAGGGTCTTATTACTAATAATATTACTATTCATATGTTTCTTTTACTATTCATCAAAAAAATCAAGTTGTTTCTATCAGACTCCAAATGACTTACTGGTCACAACTCTAGATGACCATTTTTCGATATTCAAAACATTGAAGTAGAAAATTTATGTTTGATGGATAGCTTATAACATTCTCCTATAATGTATTGATTCAAAAAAGACCTAGTGATTCATTAAATATAGTCCATATAATGAATAGAATGTATTTAATTGGAACATAACGTAAAATGTTTGGGGTGTTATATTATTCCCTGTTTCGGAAATTTCATCCTATAAATTTTATGTATAAAGACCACAAAAAGATGTGGGTGGTTCGTCATCATAAAATCCTTAGATTCCCTTGTTTATTCCTCAATATTATGGTTTTTTCAATGAACCATTACTATAAGAGTCATCCGATTTCCCAATAACATCTCACTTGTGTCATGAATCCCGAAAGGCTCTTAATAGTATGATAAATCATGTTGCAGTTCAATTTCATCATAGGTGAGTACATGCCTTGGGTATGGAATGTATTTTATTAATAATGACACATAGAACACATCATGAAAATTGGAGAGACTTGGCAGCATTGCTAAATGGTATGCTACAACTCTAATTAATTATATAATTTCAAATGGTCTGATGTACCTAGGGAACAGTTTCCCATTCTTACCGAACCTTAGGACACCCTTCCATGGAGATAGATTCAGAAAGACATGATCTCCAACATGTAATTCCAAATCCTTCATTCAATTGTTAGCATAAATCTGCTGCCTACTTCTCGATTCTTTAATATGGTATTATATTGTCTTCACCTTTTCTGTGGTCTCTTCGATATGTTTTGGGCCTATAAGTTTCCTCTCACCAACTTCATCCCAACAAGTTTCAGTTCAACATCTCTTTCCATATAATGCTTCATATGGATCCTTTTGTATACTATAATGGAAACTATTATTTTATAAAAATCCATGCAAAGGCATGTATTGATCCCACATACCATGGAAGTCAAGAGAGCAAGACCTAAGCATGTCTTCACGAGTTTGAATTTTCCTTTCAGATTGTCCATCAGTTTGGGGGTGATAAGTAGTAGTCATATGAATATCAGTATTCAAATCCTTTAGGAGATTTTTCCAGAATTTTGATGTAAACCTAGGAACTCTATCAGACAAAATAGATGGTGTTTCACCATGATTCCTTACAACATCATTAATATAAAGTCTTTACATGCGCTCAAGTGGTAAATCATCTCTTATAGGAAAGAAATGTTCTAATTTTGTGAGACGATAAAAAATTACCCTTATTGAGTCGTTCCATCTAGGTGTCCAATGTAGTCTAGTGACAAAATACATTATAATGTAATCCCACTTCCACATAGGAATTGGTAGAAGTTTCATCGCTCTTATAAGATGTTGTCTCCCTACCTTCACTTACTAAAAAACTAGACACCTAAACTTATAGCCACCAATCTCTTTCTTTATATTATCCCATCAGAAATATTCTTTCAGATCTCTCAACATCTTCATGCTACCCAGGTGTATAGAGAAATTTGAGCTATGAAAATCATATAATAGTTCAATTATTATCTCACATACTGATGGAACTTTTAATCACTACCCCCACTTCAGAACTCCTTCCTCAAACAAGAAGTCTTCCAATCAACCATCATTAACAGAAATAATTTCCTGGAATAGATTTTCAACATCAAATTGTGACCTTTTCATCTTCTCTAGTAAATATGGTTTAGTAATCATTATAATGTATGAAGATGTTTCCCTTTACTTAACAATTCCCATATCCATCATTATTAGATCTATGAATATAGGATCTATCTCAATCATCATTTGAGTGAGAAGTCCATGATCATTAATTCTTAAGGCATCTACCACCTTATTTTCCTTTACTAGGATGTAGTGTACTGAAAAATCAAAATAACTGATTAACTGGAGCCATCCCCATTGCCTCATGATGAGTTTTTTTTATAAAAATATATTGCAAACTTTTGTGATCAGTGTATATCTCACCTTTTTCACGGTAAAGATAGTCCTCCCATATCTTTAGAGAAAAATTACAGCTCATATCTCAAGATCATGTGTTCGATAATTTTTCTCATGATCCTTCAACTACCTTGATGTATAAGCAATAACAATACCATTTTGTATAATGATGCAACCCAGACCATTCTTTGATGAATCACTATATAATAACAATCTATCACTTCCATATGGAAGATTAAAAATTGGAGCATAAACAAATATTCTTTTCAATTCTTTGTAGAATTATATACATTCTTTTTTTCCACACAAACATAACTCCTTTACCTGTGATCATGGTTAGTGGGTTAGCTAGTCTGGCGAAATTATAATCAAAATGCCCATAGTAACCTGCAAAGCCAATTAAACTATATACCTCAGTTATGTTTGACAGCATGGGGAAATCATGGATTTCTATTGTCATTATAGGAACAACTAGGATTCCATACTTAGAGACAATATGACTTAGAATAGAAACTGATTGGAGCCATAATTCACACATGCTAAACTTCTCATATAATTCATTTCTTCTAGGCGTTTTCAGAATAATCTACAAATAATCTTCATTGTCTTCATTTCATTTTGAGTGTACCAAGATATCATAGATGAATACAACAAAACTATTATCAAGAAATTCATGGAAAATCAATTCATTAAATCCACGAAAATAGATAGTGCATCCGTTATTCCAAAAGGCATCAACATAATCTCATAATGCCCATACCTGGTTCAAAATGATGTCTTCGAAATATCTTACTTCCTGACACGTAGTTGATGATATCTAGATAGAAGGCCAATCTTTGAAAAGAATATAACTCAATTAAATAAATCATCTATATGGGGTAGATTATACTTATTATTTATTGTAATAGAATTCATTTCCCTGTAATCAATACAGAACCTCATGGATTTGTCTTTCATTTTGGAAAAAAATCAGGGCACCCCATAGTGAAACACTAGGTTGAATAAATATTTTGTCAATAAACTCTTCTAATTGTTTCATTAGCTCCAATAACTCAGTAGTGGCCATTCTATAGGGGGGTATTTGATATAGGACTTGTACTAGGAATTAAGTCAATGTAAAACTCAATTTCCTTCTTTAAGGATGTCTTGGTAAATCCTCATGAAACACATAAATGTATTCTTTCCGTATATGAACATCATAAATTTGAATATTTTTTTCCTCACCCATAGATATTGGGTTTTATTCCACTGCAAAAAATTAATTCAATAAAGCCATTCGGGTTGGCTCTATATACGAATTAAATGGTGAGGCCTCTCCTCCAAAGATAAGAGATTCTACACCGTTTTAAAAAATCGTAAAATCATTTTTCTGACAATAAGTCTTCGTCTCATAGTTTGATATCCAATTCATAATGATAATTATATCAAATTCAACATTGTTATGATTTAATGTTTGGAAACTAAATAATGTTAATGAGTCTTGAGGGGAACTATTTGACATGCCTCTATTTTAATGATGCATCCCCTGTGAGTTTTTACTGATAACACTTTTATTAAATCAATGTGTACTTGTCTAAATTTCTTGGAAAACAGGGAACATATAATTTAATGCGATGATCCAAAATCAAATAATTTGTTGGCTATGTTTGAGGTAACAATTAAAGTACCTTCAACCACATCGTTAGGAACTTCAACATCAGCGGTTGTAATCACATAAGCTCACCCATTCTCTCTGTGATTTTTCTGAGTCATGATTCATTGGCGCATAGGACACTCATTTTCATAGTGTCACATCCCTCTACAACTGTAGAATTGAACATCTTAAAATTGTTTCTTCCCCTTTCATTCATGAGATAGACGACACTTTCATCCACGCATATAACAGACTCCCATTCCATTCAAACATTTATCATGATGATTCTTTCCATAGATCTTTCATAATTTTAATTTCCATGTTCCCTTGTTCATCATTGGCTCTTCACCTATCCCATGGTTATTAGAGTAAATCATATTATCTTGGTTTCCCATGGAAAAAATTTGATCTAGAGAGTTCCTTCTATGTTTTGATGGAACTTGACACAATTTCATCATATGTTGAAAATGTTTGAGAATCCACGGACTTTTGAATACTTGTCTTAGGGCCTTCAAAGAAATGATCAATCTTGACTGCTGATCCACATACATAATATATGGCATACCAGGATAGCCTTGTGAAGGTAGCCTCATACTCTGCCACATTATCTTCATCCCTTTTCTTTAAGACAAGTAATTTCAACATAATTTCAGTTCGTTGCTCATGAGGGAATTATTTTTCATAGAATATTTCCTTAAAAATCATACATTCCATATCTTCTATTTCTTCTTCCTCCGTGGTATTCTGATTCAAGGACCACCATTGATCAACGTCTCCCCTGAGACAATATACTCCCAGTACTATCTTTTCATTTTCATCGCATATTAATGTCCTGAATAACATTTCAAGAGACTTGATCCATTGCTCAGAAACCACTGTATTAGTAGTCCCTCTGAATGATGGGGGAATATGTAGCATGATATTATCCGACATGGGTGTTGAATGGTTATTTGTTACAACCTTAGTATGTTGTCCCAATTTGGTCATGATCTGGTCTACTACAACATTAACCTTGTTGACTTGCTCAGTGGGATGTTCCCGATATTTACCATGATTATTGATTCCTGTTCTTCTGTTTGAAACCATTTCTAAATTAGGGAACACAATATATTAGGTAATGAATCATAATGTATAATCTTATCTTAACAAAATACATAGCATAAATTGAGATCCAATGCACGACTAATCCCATAATCAAAAAATTGTTTCTTGGAAAAATAATTTACATTTCAATCCTTCATAATGTATTGTATATAAAATATGAATTATCAAAAGCATATCCCTCAGGAGTTTCATGTTCAAGAGTGCATCAAAGCCCATTTCATGTAATGGGATACCCCGGGTCAAGCCCGAATCTCCTAGACGGAGCATTGACTTTTTGATACATCGGTTCCAGAGCCACCTCTACCTGCTCGTATCCAGATAGGGATGTATTTTCTATAAGTATATGATTGATCCATTCCTAAAAAAAATACTAGGATATAATTTTATGTTTACCCTAAAATACTATCTTAGGACTCGTTTCTCTACTATACATTTCTTACTCTAGTTCCCATGTATTCTACTAATCTTTCTCAGATACCAACTGTAACACCTCGACCCCTCTAGATCAGAGCCGGTGCATTACTTGTTATATTGGAATGGTTAGAATGAATGAAAATCCTGAAGGAATGATCAGTTTATCATTGTTGAATAATCCAGATACATTGATCTAACTCAAATTACATTGTAAAAGAATAAAAAATACAATATATATTAAAAACTAAATATTGAGTCCCAAGGAACTCAATAAAATATAACATCTTCATCCTCTATTTATAGTAAACAATGAAAAGTGTGAGATAAAATTCTTATTAAGGGTTATAAGTGGCAGAAGCATGAATCAATAATAACTGAATTGTAAAAAATTTGACCTAATCAACAGGGCATGGTGAATAAATGAAAAACTCACGCCATTAATAAACTGAGAATGAAACTGCATCCATAGATTTTGTCAAAGTGAAAACCTCATGGATATTAATAACTGATAATGAATAATGAGAATTCTTATTAATTGGATGACATGTATCTAGAAAATGATACAATATTACCATTTAAAACAATTTAGTTCTATGGGTAGATACCCATCTGATTTTTGGAAACAAACTCGAAGGGTTTTGTCCCCAAACAGATTTGTCTAATGAGCCCTACCATTGAATCAAGTGGCTATATCAGGCCCCACCAACCACTGCATGTCCAAATAATTTGTTATACATTGATTCAATACAAGATTAATATGCCTCTTAAATATCCATATCGAGTATAGTATACATATACATCAATATTTCAATAATTAAAATAACATTCCAAATAAACACCATTTGTAAAATGGTATACAGTTTATACAACAAACATATCAATGATACGATTTTATGGATATTTAATATAAATATAATTTCAAATGAAATGTTATCTCATATAAGAAGTAGGTACACCACATATGGATTTTTCGGTGCACCAAACAAAGTTAGTCGCAACAAAAAAGATGTTGAGAAAAAGTATCTTTCCACAATGTAATTTGTCGAATCATATATCCATGACATAATAACCCTAAAATGAATCATTTAATACCATTAATATAAAAATAATCATGTTATTATATATCAAATATATGTAACTATATACCTCCTACATGAAATAATTGGCAAACAATGGAAAAATCACGGAAATGAATGTGAGATTAGAAACCCCACACCTTATGCTCGAATGTGTTTTTTCGTTTGATTTAACGACAAAAATAATAATATTAATCCCCATTAATTAATAATTAAAGAACATAAAATACATGTAATTGGTTTATAATAACATTATTGTGTTCATTCAAGGCCCTTTTTATGGGTTTAAGAGGATCAATTTTATTGTTTTGGAAGCATTCTCTTCCTTGGTTTTCATGATTTGTTTACTTGAATTCATGAATAGAAGATTGTTTGAAATGAGGATAAACATCCATATTTGTTAATATATATTATTCATGAAATTAAAGGGATATAAATGATCATATAATTATTCTGGGATATATACTTTAGGATGAATCATTAGTTGAATGTTATTGATAAAGGCTTGTATTTTTCTTGGCGGTTTGGTGTACAATGAACTTGTTCGGTATTATTATTCCATATATGAGTGTGTTGAATTCCAAAAGATAGTGAGATTAAATACATCTATTCTTATCTAGTTCATCCATAAAAAAGGTTTCATGATCATAATTCAAGATGGTAATGAAAATTAAGAACTCGTCGTCCTTGAATTTGATAAATTAACACATCTCGGACGGTGTTTTCATTTTTAGTATAAGAGGAGGGGGAACGAGAGATGATGATGAAATATCCCATTAGGTTAATATTATTCCAGTTCATTTATGGTACTGAAATTATCATAGAATTTTGGATGATTTGAGGTGAGGAAATAAGTATAAAAGAAGGAACTCAACATAAGTGCAAATTGAGAAATCTCTTACGGAAATTTAGAAGTCTACCGACGTCACATAAAATTTATTAAAATTGTTTGATGAGAGAAAGGGGTGTATCTCATCACTCATACATAATATGGGATGTATGGGGAATATTTAAAGGAATATCCTCATAAAATATAATTGAAAATAAAAGATAAACCATAAGAAGAAATCATTAAGAAAATTGAAAGGTGGTTGATTCCCCTACCTAGTAGAGTAACTCCCTAAACATGAATGTTGGGACCTTGGGGGTTTGAGTACACCTTGGGATGAAACCTAAGGATGTAATAACACTATATAATGGAGGATATTGATATTGTAATGAATTAAAACGAAGGAGGATGGGTGGTTATTTATAATAATTAAGAGAGAGTTTTTTATTAATTAAAAGGGACACCTCATTAGTGGTTTTTGCAAAACCATGGGATTTCTAGTGTCATATTCCCATGGATTTAGCCACATGGGACTCCTCATGTCATTTTAAATTTTACAGAAGTCTACAATCCTTTTATATTAAATTATTACATCATTATGATGATATTAAGCTACCGAAAACTCAAAACTGTATTTATATTATTAATGAAAAATTCAAGTATTTTAGAAAAATCCAAAGAATTCAACATAATAAATTTTTTATGTATAGAATTCAAAAATAAACTCCATTTTTTGGAAATAATTTTCTCTGTATTTTTAATTTAATTTTTAAATAAAATCATGTTAATTAAAAAAATTACAATTTTTATGATATAATTAGTTCTATATCTCATTGACAATTAACCAAGATCTTATAATTTTATTACCTTATGAAAATAAAATATAAGCATTATTTACTATTTATAACGATCAAATTACTATTCATATTACTATTTATAAAGGTATGTTACTATTCCTCGAAAAAAATATTGTTGGTTCTATAAAAATCCAATTTACTAACTACTAACAACTCTAGATGCCCATTTTTCGAAATTCAAAACATAGAAGTGGAAAATTTATGTTTAATGGATGTCTTATAATTTTTACCAATAATGTATTGTTTCACAAAAGACTTATTTCTTTATGAAATATAGGCCATATAACGAATAGAATGTATTTATGAGGAACATACCATAAAATGATTGGGGTGTTATATAATTCTCTCCTTCAGAAATTTAAGCCTATAAATTTTATGTATAAAGCCCACCAAAAAGATGTGGCTGGTTATTAATCATAACATCCTTAGGTTCCCAAGTCGATTCCACTATATTATGGTCTTTCTAATGATACTTTACTAGATGATTCATCGCATTTCTCAATACCTTCTCCCTTGTGTCAATAATCCCAATAGGCTCTTCGCAATATGATAAATCGGGTTCCAGTTCTAATTCATCAAAGGTGAGTACAAGCATTAGGTATGGTATGTATTTCATCAATAATGACACATGGAGTGCATCATGAAATTTGGAGAGACTTGGATGCATTGCTAAATGGTAACCTACAGCTCCGATTATTTCTATAATTTCAAATGTTTTGATGCACCTAGGGCTCGATTTTCTTTTCTTACCAAACCATATGACACCCATCCATGGATATACTTTATGAAAGACATGATCTCCAACATAGAATTCCAAATCCATCCTTCGGTTGTCAGTATAACTATTCTACCTACTTTGGTTCACATTAATATGGTCTTTGATTGTCTTTAACTTTTCTGTGGTCTCTTTAATATGTTTTGGGCCTATATGTTTCCTCTCACCAACTTCATCCCATCATGTTGGAGTTCGAAATCTCTTTCCATATAATGCTTCATATGGATACATTTTTATACTATAATGGAAACAATTATTGTATGAAAATTCCACCAAAGGCATGTATTGATTCCACATATCTTGGATGTCAAGAGGGAATTACCGAGCATGTCTTCTATGGGTTGAATACTCCTTTCAGACTGTGCGTCAGTTATGGGGTGATACGTGGTACTCAGACGAAGCTCAGCATTCAAAGCCTTCTAGAGACATTTCAAGAATTTGGATGTAAATCGGGGGGTCTCTATTGGACACAATTTACATAGGTGCACCATGATGCCTTAAAACATCATTAATATAAAGTCTTTCTAGTTGATCAAGTGTTAAATCCTCTCTTATAGGAAGGAAATGTACTGATTTACTGAGACGATGAACAATTTCCCATTTTGAATCATTCCTTCTTGTTTTACTTGGTAGTCCAGTATCAAAATCCATCGTAATGTTATCCCACTTCCACATAGGAATATGTATAGGTTCAATCACTCAACTTGGATGTTGTCTCTTTGCCTTCACTTGCTGTCAAACTAGACACCTTGACACATAGTCATCAATTTCCAGGTTCATATTATAACACTATAAATATTCCATCATATCTATATAAATATTTTTGCAACCCAACTATATAAAGAAATTTGAGCTATGAGCATCATCTGATAGATCAATTTTTAGCTTAGGTACTGATGGAATGCATAACTTATTCCCCAACTTTAGAACTCCTTCCTCATCCATGAAGACTTCCAATCATCCATTATTAACAGCAAAAATTTTCTTTTATAGATTTTAATCATCAGATTAAGAACATTTTATCTTCTCTGGTATATATGGATTAAGAATCATTTGAATGTTTAAAGATGTTTCCCCTTCATTAACTATTACTATATACATAATTATTAAATCAATGAATATAGGATCTCTATCAATCCCGATTTGAGTTAGAAGTCCATTAGCTTTCATGCTTAATGCATCTATCACCTTATATCCATTTCCTGGGTGGAAGTGTATTGATAAAAATTAATCATTGATTAACTCGAGCCATCAACGCAGCCTAATGTTGAGTTCTTTTAGTATAAAAATGTAATTCAATCTTTTTGGATCGGTGTATATCTCAATATTTTCACCATAATGATAAAGTCTTCATATCTTCATAGAAAACATTACACCTTCTAACTCAATATCATGTGTTGGATTATTTTGGTCAAGAGTCTTCAACTGCCTTGATCCATATACAATAATGTTACTGTTTGGCATCAACACGCAACCCAGCCCATTCTTTGAAGCATCCCTGTATATGAAAAATCTATCACTTCCAAATGGTAGAGTAAAAATTGGATCATTGACTAATATTATTTTTTATTTAGCGAAGAATTTTGTACATTATTTTGTCCACACAGACCTAACTCCGTTATGTTTGATCTTTGTTAACAGGTTATCCATTCAATAGAAATTCTGAACAAAAAATCGATAGTAACCTACTAAGCCAATAAAAATATGTACGCCGTTTATGTCTGTTGGCATGTGCCAATCATGGATTGCCTTTTTTATTTGCATGATCAACTAGGATTCTATCTTTGAGGCAATATAACCTAGAAAATAAACTGATTGGAACCAGAATTTTCACTTTCTAATATTACAATATAATTTTTTTCTTCTACAAGTTTTCAGAATAATGTGCAAGTGATCCTCATGGTCTTCATTGCATTTTTAGTATACTAGGATATCATAGATGAATACCAAAACAATTTTTTCAAGGTATTCCTTGAAAAATATTTTCATTAAATCCAGGAAAACAGATGGTGCATTCATCAGTCCAAAAGGCATCACTGTAAACTCGTAATGCCCAAACCTAGTTATGAAATTTGTCTTCGAAATATCTTCTTTCCTCACACACAATTGATGATATCTGTAATGAAGGTCAATATTTGAAATGTATTGATATCCGTGAAATAAATCATCAATCTGCAGAAGATGTTAATTATTATTTATTATAATAGCATTGATTTCCCCAAAATCAACTCATAGCCTCAAGGATCAATCTTTCTTTTTGACCAAAAATATAGGGGCACCCCGTAGAGAAACACCAGGTCGGATAAATCCTTTGTCACTCAACTACATAAGTTTTTTCAGTAGCTCAACTATCTAATCATTGGCCATTCTAATGGTAGTCTTTAATATTGGACTTGTACTTGGAATTAAGTCAATAGAAAACTCAACTTCATCTCTTGAGGATGTCTTGTTAAATCATCTAAAAACACATCAATGTGTTCTTGCACAATATGAACATCTTAAATTTAAGTATTTCATTCCTCACCCATATATATTGGGTTCTCTTCCTATTTATGAATTTCATTCCCTAGAGCTACTAGGGGTGGGTCTATATAAGAATCTGAAGGTGAGGTATATTCTCTAATGATAAGGTATTATGCACCATTTTCAACAATTTTAACATTCTTTTTCTTGCAATAAATATACACGTCATAGTTTGACATCCAATTCATATAGTGAATTATATCAAAGTTAGTCATTCTTATGATGATAATTTCAGCATTTAAAGCACATTTATGTGTCATGTGGGGAACTAGTTAATATGACAATGTAGAAATAATGAATCCCCTATGAGTTTTGACTAATAACTCCTTTATTAAATCAAAATTGTATGTTTCTAATTTTCTTCACAAACAGGGAAGATATAAATGAATCTGACGATCCAGCATCAAATAAAGTGTGCTCTAGGTATTATGAATCAATTAAATTATCTTCCACCACATCCTTAGGAAATTCATCTTCATCGGTTGTAATCACATAAGCTCTCCCTTTTTCTCATGGCTTTTTGTGAGTCATGTTTCATTGGGTCTTAGGAAACTCATTTGAATAGTGTCCCATCACTCTACAATTGTATCATTGAACATCATCATATTGTTTCTTCCCCTTTCATTCATGAGATAGATGGCCATTTTTTCTACACATATAGTAGACTCTCATTCATTTCAATCATTCCCCGAGATGATTCTTTCCACAGTTCTTGTATAATGTGAATATCATTGTTCCCCAGTTATTCTTTAGAACTTCAAAATTTTCTTTGGTTAGTAGTGTACCTATTCTTATCTTGGTTTCCCTTGAAAATATTTTATCTAGAAAATTCCTTCTCAATTTTGATGGCACTTGATACAATTTTATCATGTTATGAGAATGCTTGAAAAGTCGCTGCCCTTCGAAGACATGGCTTAAGACCATCAAAAAAATGATCTATCTTATATGCCGAGCCACGTACATAATCTATAGAATACCTGGATAGCCTTGTGAAGGTATCCTCATATTGTGCAACACTATCATCTTTGCTTTTCTTTACACCATGAAATTCCCACTTTTTTTCTGTTTCTCACGTGGGAAATATTTTACGAATAATATTTCCCTAAAAGACCTCAATTCCATATCTTCTATTTCCTATTACTTCATGTTATTAGGAATGAACGACCACAATGGATCAAGCTCTCCCTTGAGAAAATATATTGCATGTACAACCTTTTCATATTCATTGCATCTTAATGCTGTTAATATCTATTCATGGGACTGGCTTCAATGCTCAATAACCACTTTTCTATTAGTCCCGCTGAATTATGGGGTCTTCTTCGACATGAAATGATCCAACACAGGTGTCAAATGGATTTTTGTTACAACCTGAGTATGTTGTCCCAATATGGTCATGATCTTATCTACTCCAACATTGACATTGTTGAATTGCTTAGTGGGATAATCCCAACTATGCCCGAGAGTATTGATTCCCCATCTTCCGTTAGAATCCATTTCTAAAAAATGGAACACACTATATTAGTGTATCAATCCTAATTTTTAATCTTATCGTAACAAAATAATTAACATAAATTGAGATACAACCCATGACTAATCCCATAATTAAAAAAATTGTTTCTTTAAAGAATAAATTATATTTCAATCCTTTATAATGTCTCTTATAGAAAATATGAATTATCCATAGAATATCTCTAGCTAGTTTCATAACCAAGAGTGCAGCATGGCCCATTATCGTGTACTAGGATACCCCGTGTCATGCTCGAAACTCCATGTTAGAGCTTTCACTCCTAGGTACTTAAGTGCCAGAGCCACCTCTACCTGCTCATATCCAGACATTGTTGTATTTTCTAGAAGGATCCGCATAATCCAATTCTTACCAAAATACCAATATATTTTTCTATGTTTATCCCCAAATACTACCTTAGGGCTATTTTCAATACTATACATTTCTTTCTCTAGTTACTTAGTTTGCTACTAAACTTCATCTAGAACCTACAGTAACACCCCGACCCCTCTAGACCGGATCCCGTGCATTAATTTTTATATTGGCATGGTTATAAGGAATGAAAATCCCAAAAAAAGAAACAATTTCATCTTATTTCAGAAACTAGATACATATATGTAACACATATTACATTGGAAAAGTTTCCAAAATTCTATACATATCAAAAACTGAATATTGCATCCCCAGTAACTCAATAAATGATCTCCTCCTCATCCCCTATTGAAGGTAACCAATTAAATTGGTGAGATTAAATGCTCAGTAATGGTTAAAAGTGTTAGAATCAGGAATCCATATTAATTGTATTGTAAACAATTTGACATCATCTACATGGCATGGTGAATAAATGAAAAACACACGCCATTAATAAACTGAGAATGAAACTGCATCCATAGATTATGTCATAGTGAAAACCTCGTGAATATTAATAATTGATAATGAATAAAGAGATTAATCATTAATGGGACATAATTTATCTAGAACATGATACCATAGTACCGTCTAAAATAGTTTAGTTCTTTTTGTAGAAACCCGTCTAAATTTTGGGAACAAACTCGAAGGGTATATCGCCAAACTGATTTGTCTCATGAGACCTACTAATGCATCGAGAGGATATATTGGGGCCCACCTCCACTACATTTCCAAATAATTGTTATACATTTATTCAATACAATATCAATATTCCTCTTCAATATCCATATATAGTAGAGTATACAGATTCATTAATATTTCCAGAATTAAACTAACTTTCCAAATAAACACAATATCCAAAATGCTAAATGGTTTAGAAAAAAAAATATCCATGATATTATTTTATGGATATTTAATATAAATTTAATTTCAAAATAAATTTGATCACAAAAGGAAAGTAGGTACACCACATAAGGATTATTAGGTGCACTATACAATGTTTGTCACAAGAAAATAGTAGTTCAGACTAGGTCTCTTACCACAATGTAATCAGTTGAATCATATGACCAGAACATAATAAACCTAAAATGATTCATTGGATACCATGAATAAAAATAGAAACATGTTATTATATATCAAATGTAATTACACATATACCACACACAAGAAATAATTTCCGAACAATGGAATTCTCATGGAAATTGAAGTGAGATGAGAAACTCCTTACCTCGTTTTCAAATGTGTTCATCCTTTGTTTTAATGACCTGAATAATAAAATTTAGATTCATTATTTAATAATTCCAGAGCCTACTATACATGTAATTGGTCCATAATAACCTCATTTGGTTCATTCATGGACCTTATTTTGGGTTTATGAGGATCAGTTTTATTGTTTTTGAAGCATTTTCTATATTGGTTTTCATGAATCATTTACATACATTCATGAATAGAAGTTCCTTTCAAATTTAGTTAAACCTCAATAATTTTTAATATATATTATTAGTGACATTAAATACATATAAATAATCTTATAAATATTAATTTTTATAAACTTAAGAATGAATTCTTAGTTAAATATTATAAATAAACGCTTGTATTTAGCTTGGTGGTTTTGTACACAATGAACATGTTTTGCATTATTATTCCATATTACGAGGGTGTAGGAATTAAAGAACAATAATGAGATGAAATTAATATATATTGATCTAGTTCAACCATGAAAATAATTTCATGACCATAATTTATGATGGTAATAAAAACTAACAACCTGCCGTCCATGGATGTGATAAATTAACACATCTCGGACGATGTTTTCAATTTTTTTATAAGAGGAGGGGAAAGAGATATGATGATAAAATATTACATTAGAATAATATAATTATAGTTCATGTATGGTACTAGATTAATCATATAATTTTGGATGACGTGAGTTGAGGAATGAAGTATGAATGAAAGGAACACAAAATAAGAGAACAATAGTGAAATACCTACCGTTGCATCAAGTGGCTATATCAGGCCCCACCCGCCACTGCATGTCCACGTAATTCATTATACATTGATTCAATAAAAGATTAATATGCCTCTTAAATATCCATATCGAGTATAGTATACATATACATCAATATTTCAATAATTAAAATAACTTTCCAAATAAACACCATATGTAAAATGGTATACAGTTTAGACAAAAAACATATCAATGATATGAGATTATGGATATTTAATATCAATATAATTTCAAATGAAAAGTTATCACAAATAGGAAGTAGGTACACCACCTATGGATTTTTCGGTGCACCAAACAAAGTTAGTCGCAACAAAGAAGATGTGGAGAAACAATATCTTTCCACAATGTAATCGGTCGAATCATATAACTAGAACATAATAACCCTAAAATGAGTCATTTAATACCATTAATATAAAAATAATCATGTTATTATATATCAAATATATGTAACCATATACCTCGTATAAGAAATAATTGGCAAATAATGGAAATATCACAGAAATGAAAGTGAGATTAGAAACCCCATACCTTATGCTCAAATGTGTTTTTTCATTTTATTTAATGGAAAAAATAATAAAATTTAGTGTAAAACCTGAGACTTTTATGTTATATAAATCAGCAAAGGTATCATTTTCTACACAACACTTTCTTGGATTTCTTTACACAAAATCGCGACCTTCCTCGATAGCTTGCGTAGTACGAAATACCGAGTTTCACTAAACAACGATATGCTATTAAAATATTATTAAAACTAGCCGTTATGAATAGTAACAACCACTTTTTGAAATTTTATAAATTTTATTTTTTAAAATGGACTTCATTTTTGGATTCGGCATATCGAAATTAGCCTAGGGTGAAATTTTGGTATATTTCTGAAAACTTTCAATTTTTGATGAATAGTGAAACCACTAAGTGGTAGTTAAAAAAACTAAATTTTTCATAAAACATAATTTTACCGCTTATGTAAGTGGAATTTCAAAATTCCGAGAGACACGGTTGATGTTAGTAAGTAAAATGTGGTTCAATGAGATGAAAATAATTTTTTGGTGAATAGTAACTTTTTACTTTTTTTACCACGGTTAAAAGTAAATAATGTAATTAAGGGTAAAGATGATATTATTATTACCCTAACACATGTCCTAATTCTATTGGATAAGTGCAATTCGACCAAAAACAAACTTAGGAATAAAATATGACCATTTAGGCCCACTTGGATTAGATTAGGACATTTATTATTATTTTATTTAAAGAAGGGTTAAAATAGTTAAAATCAATGTTTAATAAATAAATAATTTTTAATATGGGGTTATACATAAGATAAATTCTATTATAAATATTCATTAGAAATATAAAAAGAGTTCCTACATAATGGTATTTTATTTGTAATTTTTAGACATTAAATTATTTAATTTATTTATGACACAATGATGATGCAGTAATTATCTTATTAATGAAATATTGATATAATTGATGTTACAAACACCAAAATAAATGCAATTTGAAACTTTTTATGAATCCCACTAATTTTCTAGGTTAATATGACATGTTATTATTGATTTAATTAACTTGGTTCGAACTAATAATTCTGTAATGATTTTCAGAAAAATCAATTACTAAATAGTGTCAAAATTGACATAAAATAGTTTTTAAAAAATATATTAAATTGGTAATTGTTATTTTATTCCTAAAAATCTAAGGTTCGGCCAAATGACTTAGATAAGGTTATATATATTAATAATAAACAATTTGGGGTTCGTTTGGCTGCTTATAGTAAGTTTATTAAGCTTATAGTATAAGAACACAAGAAGACATGGTAAAAGTAAAATTATTTAACATAATATTAAATATAAATTATAAGGTTAAAATAGGAACCTAAACTTGTCTAAATTCTATTGTATGAGAGGCATTCGACCCATACCCACCTTAGCATAGAAATAAATCAATTTGGAGCAATTTAAAACCGAACTTGTCTTTATAATAAAATAATAGTTTTTGTTATTCCAAAGGTGCCCCTCTCCTCCCTTATAAAAGGGCACCTCCTCCCTCCCTTCCTCACACCACATTGAGCCTTCAAGTTCGGCCAAACCCATCCACTTTCTCCTCTTCACTTCCCTAGAGACATCCTAGAGGTCCTGGTCTTCTTCAAAGACCAATTTTAGTGCCCTAAAAGAAGGTCTCAAAGAAGCACTTCAAAGAAGAGGTAATGTCTGTTACCGATTCTTTCATTTTATTTCTTCTTCGACTTCTTCTTCTTAGGATGTTTCATTATGAAGTAATAACATCAGTATCACTCATATACTGATATGATATTATAAGTAAGAAACAACCCTATTTCACCATCTATCCATCCTACAGAAAAAGAAATCACCGCGCGTGCGTACGTAAGGAATACCGTCTCCACGCCGTGGTGTAATCTATTTTCCACCACCACCTTACTTGGAAAGGTATAATGGTGCAAATAATGACTATATATAATTATTATAAAGTGATATTGATTCTGAAATAGTATAAATATACTCCAATACAATTCCACTATCATAGGAACGATATCATCACTCGTGCGTATGTACGGAATACCGTCTCCACGATGTGATGCGACTCGTTCTACATGATCTTCATTTCATAATTATTATATAAATGAATTGAATGGATGAATATGATATATATTAAACTAATACCATTCTGGAAATGAGGTATCTATATCCTAAAGAGAAGAATAAGAATTTATTCGACAAAACACGCATAAGAACAAAAAGTTATGAACACCCGAATAACAAGTAGCAATGAAATATTACTACTAAGAAGCTAAGAATATGACCATATATGATATCATAAAATTAAGTATGATTCTGGAATAAGCCAATAACATTATTTAAATCATTATACAGGATGTTCAGACACTTACAAAGCAAGTCGAACCTAAGGTAAGGGAAATATCACAATCTCATTTTTATCCGAGATTGCTTATACTTTGGTATTTACTGGGGTGTATTTTATCATCCACATCCATGTTTCCTCAATATATAATATTTGTATCATTATAAAATAGTTTATATCCAATTTTACCCATCGGTGAGTTTTTAGTAAAAGATATGAAAGGAATCTTTTGTCATTTTGCGTACGAGGTACTTTTTGACTTTTCCGACAAAAGTACGAGAAGAATGTTTTTTTAACTTATACGGCATGAATGGATTTTTAAAACATTATTTCCAAGAAGCTTCCTTTAATGTTTTCATGTTTATTTTTAATCAAATTCTTTTAGTTTAAATTTTTATGACATATTAAGAAAGGAAAAATGTTTTTGAAGAATAAAGGATATTTTCTTCAAGAATGGAGTTCAAGTGTTTTATCAAAATTATTTTTCCATCTAAGATAATAAAGGGTTCTGTTTAAATCCTTATTATTTCATGGATTTGATTATGTTGTGATGGAAATATTTTTTTATTAATTCCTTAATCTTATATTAATTGTTTTATGATGTCACGATGTTTAAGATTCCCATTTTTATTACATGGGTTATGCAATGATGTATGTTTTAAGATTTTGTGGCACACATATGAATGGTATCATTATGAGATGGGTGGGACCTATATCTCCCTCCAATACATTGGGTAATGATTTTATATCTCATGATATAGACATGGCGGGAACGGTAGGTTATACCGGCTCAGTGAAACTGGACTGAAACGAGGGTGACTCGGTTCAGAAAGGGACTTTGTCCACTAAGATAGACTTGGAAATGAGTCTTGACTAACAAGAAATGATTCTATATGATTATGTCTGTATTCCACAATGTTTCATTTTTTAAGTTATGATTTTTGTGATTACATTTCACTGACATGATTTATCCCATGTTATGAAATTATGATCTCTTTTGCAGGTTAAGATTTCCAAAAGTTATGTTCTTGTGTATACGACGTGATTGATATTTCTTTTGTTTACCCTTACTGAGCATTTGAGCTCACCCTTTTGTATGTTTTCTTTCCCCATGTCAGGAAGAAGGTTATTAAGTAGGATATTGCAAAAATGACTCTAGATATGATGAAATAAGTGGGAGGCAAAGTTTATGCTTTATGAACCAGTTGTTTATGTTTCCCAGTTTCTAAAGACACTATATCTATACGGTCCTTTCGTGGTTTTTGTTATATGTTGTAATAACTATGCTTCAATTTTGAATTATTAACAATGTATGTAATGTATGGGTCATTATAGTTGGTATCAGAGGAAAGTTATAGTCAACCTTTGGAAACTAGGATGTGAAAGCCTTAGTAAGAACCCTAAGGATAAGTCTAAGAATAGAACACAATATTAGTGTTTTAGAAATGGCCATGAATAACCTAGGATAAGACCTTAAGTGTGCAATTTTATTCTTGAATATGTGGTTTTCCTATTATAATTAGTGTTTCTCACACTATTCTTCTTGGTTTTAGTCAATGGATAGAACCCGAAGGAATTGTGTTAATGCGGAATGTGACGGGCAATGCAATGATTGTCCCCCTGAGCAACCAAACGTTATGGGAGCTGGAATGAAAAATCTTGTAGCCATGCTCACACAACTTTCTCAAGCTATGAATCATGCAGGACTTCCAAACGAGCAAAGGAAGGAGCAACATTTTGTTGAATCCTTCATGAGGCAGCGTCCACCTTCTTTCAGCGGGTCTACTGATCCATTAGTTGTTGAACAATGGATTAGTACTACTGAAAAGATATTTTCAGTTCTTCAATTTTCTGATCATGATAATGTCATCCTAGCAGTGTATCATTTGGAAGGAGATGCTGATCAATGGTGGAATCTTATTAAGAATACGAGGCAAAGGGATGAAATTGAGTCCATGGAATGGGACAAGTTCAAGAACTTATTTTTCAATAAGTACTTCCCTCGTATTCTCCGAACAAAGATGGAGAAAGAGTTTCTTGAACTGAAGAAAAAGGATGATGAATCTGTTGGTACCTATGAAGAAAATTTTACAAGACTTTCAAGGTACGCTTCTGGTATTATTATCCAACCTGAGAGTAAGGTCGATCGATTCTTTAGTGGCTTAAAACCAAGTCTTTGAAGGCCGTTAGCCATAAGGGACTTCAATAGCTACGAGGAAATCGTTCGATGTGCTCTCAAAGTCGAGATGGAGATTGGAGTAACCCATCAGTCATATGGGTTTGATAAGAAGAGGAAAATGGAATTCAAAGGAAAATCTAAAGAGACCACTGAAAAGAAGATGAGCTTTCCCTTATGCTCAAAGTGTGGAAAGAAACATGGAGGGAGTTGTCTTAAAGGGACAAGTAAATGTTTCAAATGTGGAAAGGAAGGTCATCGGGCATTTGAATGCCACGATGATGGGAAGAAGATGTATAATGATGCAAACAAAGGAAGGGATACACAGAATGAACCTACAACACTTCAATGTTTCAAGTGCAAGGATATGGGGCATTATGCCAATAAATGCCCTAATCCAAGGGTTGATGATGATGGTCGACGTCAAAAAACTCTTAAGGATAAAGACAAGGGAAAGTCACATGCAATTTCTATCAGCGATGTGGAGTACGATAACGATGTGGTGAAAGGTACACTTACCATCCACTCTAAAGTAGAAAATTTTTTATTTGATTCTAGATCCACCCACTCTTTTATTTCTGAATAATTTTCTAAGGGTATCACCGTATTACCTCAACAATTAGATGTTGAGTTAGCTGTGACAACACCTAATGGAACAACAGTCACATCAAACGTTTATAATTCTTCTCCGATCGATGTTTATGGGAAAGTGCTTCCTGCAAATCTTGTGATACTTCCTATAGTGGAATTTGATGTGATTCTTGGCATGGATTGGCTTTCTTTATATGGAGCTCATATCAATTGCCAAAGAAGGGAAGTCACATTTCATATTCCAGATCAATCTATGATCGTTTATCAATGCATGGATGAACATAACCTTCCAGTGAAAATTTCTTCCATCTTACGGGTCTTGATTCCACTAAATGAAGGTTATTTATCTCAAATGGTTTGTGAGAAACTCATGATTAAGAATATGGCCATTGTATGAGAGTTTGATGATGTCTTTCCGGAGGAATTATCGGGTCTTCCACCAAATCGTGAAGTTGAGTTTTCAATAGAACTCGTATCGGGTGCTTTGCCTATTTCAAAGACACCTTATAGAATGGCCCCAATTGAGTTGCAGGAGTTGATGAAGCAACTCCAAGAGAATCTTGATAAGGGATTCATACGCCCTAGTGTGTCACCTTTGGGAGCACCTGTTATATTTGTTACGAAGAAAGATGGATCAATGAGACTCTGCATTGATTATCGAGAACTTAACAAGATCACTATCAAGAACAAATATCCTCTCCCACGCCTTGATGACTTATTTGACCAACTACGCAGAGCTCAATACTTTTCCAAGATTGATCTCCGTTCAGGGTATCATCAATTAAGGGTAAAAAGGGAGGATATACCAAATACGGCTTTCCGTACAAGGTATGGACAATATGAATTTATAGTGATGCCATTTGGTCTTACTAATGCCCCTGCTATCTTCATGGATCTGATGAATAGAGTCTTTAGACACTATCTTTATCAATTTGTGGTAGTCTTTATAGATTATATTCTTGTCTATTCAAAGAGCAAGGAAGAACATGAAGATCACTTGAGAATTATATTGAAGACCCTGTGAAAGGAGAAGCATTATGGAAAATTTACCAAGTGTGAATTTTGGCTTCAAAAAGTTGCATTTTTGGGTCAAATAATATCAAAAGAGGGGATATCTGTGGATCCAGCAAAAACAGAGGTTATCGAAAGATGGTCGAGACCAACAACAGTAACTGAGATCCGAAGTTTTCTTGGTGTGGCTGGATATTATCGACATTTTGTGAAAGATTTTTCACGATTATCTAATCCACTCACCAAGTTGACTCGGAAAGGAGTTAAGTTTGTCTGGACGGAGGAATGTGAAGAGAATTTCAAGGAGTTGAAAAGAAGGTTATCCAGTGCACCTGTTCTCACATTGCCTTATAGTGGAGAAAGGTTTGTGATCTATAGTGATGCATCCAAGACGGGATTGGGGTGTGTCCTTATGCAAAATGATATGGTGATAGCCTATGCCTCACAACAGTTGAAAATCCATGAGCAAAATTACCCAACACATGATTTGGAGTTAGCTGCGGTAATCTTTGCATTAAGGATTTAGAGGCATTACCTTTATGGTGAAAGGTGTGATATTTATACTGATCATAAAAGTTTAAAGTATATTTTCACACAAAAGGATCTGAATATGCGTCAAAGAAGATGGTTGGAGCTGATTAAGGATTAGGACTGCTCAATCCATTACCACCCTGAAAAAAAAACAAGGTGGCAGATGCATTAAGTCGACAAGACCATGCTAGTTTATCCATGAGGAGGATCACAAAAGATCCAATATTTATATATTTACAAAGGATGGGTCTTGGAATTATAATGGAAGGGGAAAATTCTTATATTTCTCAAATGAATGTTCAACCATCTATACATGTGAAGATTAAAGAGGCACAGAAAGAAGATGTCGAGTTACAAAAGAAGGTGAGAAATGTTCCTAAATTCAACCTTGATTGTGATGGGATAATAATGTCCAGGAATCGGGGTTGTGTTCCTCCCATCCCCGAATTAAAGAAGGAGCTGCTGGATGAGGCTCATAGTTCTTCATTCTATATTCATCCTGGAAGCACGAAGATGTATAGGGACCTGAAAGAGTACTTCTGGTGGGATGGCATGGAAAGAGATGTTGCTGAATATGTCTCTCGATGCTTGGTTTGTCAACAAGTTAAAGCAGAGAGACAGAAGTCTAAGGGGATGCTTCAACCATTACCCATACCCAAATGGAAATGGGAAAACATCACTATGGACTTTGTCACAAGACTTCCTAAAACATCCAAAGGCAATAATGCTATCTGGGTCATAGTTGATCATCTTACAAAGTCTGCACACTTCATTACTATTAGAGAGGATTTCTCTCTGGATCAGCTTGACAGGATATATGTAAAGGAAGTGGTAAGATTGCATGGAGTGCCACTTTCTATTATATCTGATCGGGATCCGAGATTTACCTCGAAGTTCTGGCAAAGTCTTCATAATACTCTGGATACAGAGTTCAGTTTCCGCACTGCTTATCATCCTCAGACAGACGGTCAGTCTGAGAGAACAATTCAAACCCTAGAAGATATGATGGGAGCTTGCTCTATGGATTTCAAAGGAGGTTGGGATCAACACCTACCTTTGGTAGAATTTTCTTATAATAATAGCTTTCACTCCAGTATTCAGATGGCTCCTTATGAAGCTCTCTATGGAAAGAAATGCAGGACTCCAACTTGCTGGGATGAAGTTGGGGAAAGAAAGATATTAGGACCTTATCTCGTTGATGAAATGGCAGAAACGTTCAGATCTATTCAACAACACATAAGAGCAGCTCAGAGTCGACAGAAAAGTTATGCCGACAACCGAAGAAAAGACCTAGAGTTTGAAGTGGGTGATAAAGTGTTCTTACGAATATCGCCCTGGAAGAGGGTTATGAGATTTGGATAGAAGGGGAAGTTGAGCCCTAGCTATATCTATCCTTTCGAAATACTGGATCGTGTTCGGAAGATAGCTTACCGATTGGCGCTTCCACCGAATCTCTCTCAAGTTCACGATGTGTTCCATGTATCTCTCCTGAGAAAGTACATACATGATCCTTCACATGTAATCAGTTCAGAAGTTATACCGCTGGAGTAAGATCTTTCTTATGAAGAACAACCAATAGAGATTCTGGATCGTAGCGAAAAAGTCCTAGGAAACAAGACCACTCTATTGGTGAATGTTTTATGGAGGAACCACCAATTAGAAGAAGCTACATGAGAGCTTGAGGATATGATGAGGGAGAGGTATCCTCATCTGTTTGGTACAAAGTGACGAATTTCGAGGGAGAAATTCATTTTAAGGGGGGTAGAATGTAACACCCGAGACTTTTATGTTATATAAATCAGAAAAGGAATCTTTTTCTACACAACACTTTCTTGGCTTGCTTTACACGAAATCGTGACCTTCCTCGATAGCTTGCGTCGTACGCAATACCGAGTTTCACTAAACAACGATATGCTATTAAAATATTATTAAAACTAGCCGTTATGAATAGTAACAACCACTTTTTGAAATTTTAGAAATTTCATTTTTCAAAATGAACTTCATTTATGGATTTGGAATATCGAAATTAGCCTAGGGTGAAATTTTGGCATTTTTCTGAAAACTTTCAATTTTTGATGAATAGTGAAACCACTAAGTGGTAGTTAAAAAAACTGAATTTTTCATAAAACATAATTTTACCACTTCTGTGAGTGGAATTTCAAAAATCCTAGGGACACGGTTGATGTCATTAAGTAAAATTTGGTTCAATGAGATGAAAATAATTTTTTGGTGAATAGTAACTTTTTACTTTTTTTACCACGGTTAAAAGTAAATAAGGTAATTAAGGGTAAAGATGATATTATTATTACCCAAAAACATGTCCTAATTCTATTGGATAAGTATAATTAGACCAAAAACAAACTTAGGAATAAAATATGACCATTTAGGCCCACATGGATTAGATTAGGACATTTATTATTAATTTATTTAAAGAAGGGTTAAAATAGTTACAATCAATGTTTAATAAGTAAATAATTTTTAATATGGGGTTATACATAAGATAAATTCGACTATAAATATTCATTAGAAATCTAAAACGATTTCCTACATAATGGTATTTTGTTTGTAATTTTTAGACATTAAATAATTTAATTTATTTATGACACAATGATGATGCAGTAATTATCTTATTAATGAAATATTGACCTAATTGATGTTATAAACATAAAAATAAATGATATATGAGACTTTTTATGAATCCCACTAATTTTAGAGGTTAATATGACATGTTATTAGTGATTTAATTAACTTGTTTCTAACTAATAATTCTGTTATGATTTTCACAAAAATCAATTACTAAATAGTGTCAAAATTGACATAAAATAGTTTTTAAAACAAATATTATATTGGTAATTGTTATTTTATTCCTAAAAATCTAAGGTTCGGCCAAATGACTTAGATAAGGTTATATATATTAATAATAAACAACTTGGAGTTCGTTTGGATGCTTATAGTAAGTTTATTAACCTTATAGTATAAGAACACAAGAAGACATGGTAAAAGTAAAATTATTTAACTTAATGTTAAATCTAAATGATAAGGTTAAAATAGGAAACTAAACTTGTCTAAATTCTGTTGGATGAGATGATTTCGACCCATCCCCACCTTAGAATCTAAATAAATCAATTTGGAGCTATTTAAAACCGAACCTGACTTTATAATAAAATAATATTTTTAGTTATTCCAAAGGTGCCTCTCTCCTCCCTTATAAAAGGGCACCTCATCCCTCACTTCCTCACACCACTTTGAGCCTTCAAGCTCGGAAAACCCCTACCACTTTCTACTCTCCAGTTCCCTAGAGACATCCTAGAGGTCCTGGTCTTCTTCAAAGACCAATTTTAGTTCCCTAAAAAAGGTCTCAAAGAAGCACTTCAAAGAAGAGGTAATGTCCGTTACCGATTCGTTCATTTTATTTCTTTTTCCACTTCTTCTTCTTAGGTTGTTTCATTATGAAGTAATAAAATCAGTATCACTCATATACTGATATGTTATTATAATTATGAAACAACCCTATTTCACCATCTATCCATCCTACGGAAAAAGAAATCACCGCGCGAGCGTACGTACGGAATACCGTCTCCACGCCGTGGTGTAATCTATTTTCCACAACCACCTTACTTGTATTGGTATAATGGTGTAAATAATGACTATATATAATTATTATAAAGTTATATTGATTATTAAATAGTATATATATACTCCAATACAATTCCACGATAATAGGAATGATATCATCACTCGTGCGTACGTACGGAATACCGTCTCCACGATGTGATGCGACTCATTCTACATGATCTTCATTTCATAATGATTTTATAAATGAACTGAATGAATGAATATGGTATATATTACACTAATACCATTAAGGAAATGAGGTATCTATAACCAAAATCAAAGAATAATAATTTATTCGACAAAACACGCATAAGAACAAAAAGTTATAAACACCCGAATAATAAGTAGCAATGAAATATTACTACTAAGAAGCTAAGAATATGACCATATATGTTATCATAAAAATAAGTATGATTCTGGAATAAGTCAATAACATTACTTAAATCATTATACAGGAGGTTCGGACACTTACAAAGAAAGTCGGACCTAAGGTAAGGGAAATATCACAATCTCATTTTTATCCGAGATTGCTTATACTTTGGTATTTACTGGGGTGTATATTATCATCCACATCGATGTTTCCTCAATATAAAATATTTGTATCCTTATAAAATAGTTTATATCCAATTTTACCCATCGGTGAGTTTTTAGTAAAATATATGAAAGGAATCCTTTGTCGTTTTTCGTACGAGGTACTTTTTGACTTTTCTGACAAAATTACCAGAAGAATGTTTTTTTACTTATACGACATGAATGGATTTTTAAAACATTATTTCCAAGAAGCTTCCATTACATGTTTTCAAGTTTATTTTTAATCAACTTCTTTTAGTTTAATGTTTTATGACATATTAATAATGGAAAAATGTTTTTGAAGAAGAAAGGATATTTTCCTCAAGAATGGAGTTCAAGTGTTTTATCAAAATTATTTTTCCATCTAAGATAATAAAGGGTTCTGTTTATATCCCTTTTATTACATGGATTTGATTATGTTGTGATGGAAATATTTTTTTATGAATTCCTTTAACATATATGAATTGTTTTATGATGTCACGGTGTTTAAGATTCCCATTTTTATTACATGGGTTGTGCAATGATGTATGTTTTAATATTTTGTGGCACACATATGAATGATATCATTATGAGATGGGTGGGACCTATATCACCCTCCAATGCATTGGGTAAAGATTTTATATCTCATGAGATAGACATGGCTGGAATGGTAGGTTATACCGGTTCAGTGAAACAGGACTGAAACGAGGGTGACTCGGTTCAGAAAGGGACATTGTCCACTAAGATAGTCTTGGCAATGAGTCCTGACTAACAAGAAATGATTCTCTATGATTATGTGTGAATGCCACAAAGTTTCATTTTTTATGTTATGATTATTGTGATTAAATTTCACTTCCATGATTTATCCCATGTTATGAAATTATGATCTCTTTTTTAGGTTAAGATTTCTAAAAGTTATGTGCTTGTGTATACGATGTGATTGATATTTCTTTTGTTTACCCTTACTGAGCATTTGACCTCACCCTTTTGTATGTTTTCTTTCCCTAGGTCTGGAAAAAGGTTATTAATTAGGATATGCCAAAAAGGACTCTAGATATGATGAAATAAGTGGGAGGCAAAGTTGATTCTTTATGAACCAGTTCTTTATGTTTCCCAGTTTCCAAAGACACTATACCTATACGGTCCTTTTGTGGTTTTTGTTATATGTTGTAATAAGTATGCTTCAATTTTGAAGTATTAACAATGTATGTAAAGTATGGTTCGTTATATTTAGCCTCATTAATTAATATTTACAGAACATCCAATACATGTAATTGGTTTGTAATAACATTATTGTGTTCATTCAAGGCCCTTTTTATTGGTTTAGGAGGATCACTTTTATTGTTTTGGAAGCATTATCTTCCTTGGTTTTCATGATTTGTTTACATGCATTCATGAATAGAAGTTTGTTTGAAATGAGGATAAACATCCAGATTTGTTAATATATATTATTAATGAAATTAAAGGGATATAAATGATCTTATAATGATTCTAGGATATATACTTTAGGATGAATCATTAGTTTAATGTTGTTGACAAACGCTTGGATTTTTCTTAGCGGTTTGGTGTACAATGAACTTGTTTGGTATTATTATTCCATATTATGAGTGTGTTGAATTCCAAAAGATAGTGAGATTAAATACATATATTCTTATCTAGTTCATCAATAAATATGGTTTCATGATCATAATTGAAGATGGTAATGAAAATTAAGAACTCTTCGTCCTTGAATTTGATAAATTAACACATCTCGGACGGTGTTTTCATTTTTAGTATAAGAGGAGGGGGAATGAGAGATGATGATGAAATATTCCATTAGATTAATATTATTCCAGTTCATGTATGGTACTGAAATTATCATAGCATTTTGGATGATTTGAGGTGAGGAAAGAAGTATAAATGAAGGAACTAAACATAAGTGAAAATTGAGAAATCTCTTTCGGAAATTTAGAAGTCTACCGACATCACATAAAATTTATTAAAACTGATTGATGAGAGAAAGGGGTGTATCTCATCACTAATACATAATATGGGATGTATGGGGAATATTTAATGGAATATCCTTATAAAATCTAATTGAAAATAAAAGATAAAACAGAAGATGAAATATTTTAGAAAAGTGAAGGGTGGTTGATTCCCCTACCTAGTAGAGTAACTCCTTAAACATGAATGTTGGGACCATGGGGGTTCGAGGACACCTTAGGATGAAACCTAGGGAGGTAATAACACTAGATAATGGAGGATATTGAGAGTGGAATGAATTAAAATGAAGGAGGGTGGGTGGTTATTTGTAATAATTAAGAGTGAGTTTTTTATTAATTAAAAGGGACACCTCATTAGTGGTTGTTGCAAAACTATGGGATTTCCAGTGTCATAATCCCATGGATATAGCCACATGGGACACCTAATGTCATTTTAAATTGTACAAAAGTTAACAAGCATTTTATATTAAATTATTACATCATTATGATGATATTAAACTACTGAAAACTCAAAACTGTATTTATATTATTAATGAAAAATTCAAGTATTTAAGAAAAATCCAAAAAATTAAACATAATAAATTTTTGATGTGTAGAATTCAAAAATAATCTCCTTTTTTTGGATGTAATTTTATTTGTATTTTTAATTTAATTTTTAAATAAAAACAAGTTAAATAAAAAAAGTACAATTTTTAAGATATAATTTGTTCTATATCTCATTGACATTTAACCAAGATATCATTATTTTATTACCTTATTAAAATAAAATATAAGCATTATTTACTATTTATAATGATCAAATTACTATTCATATTACTATTAATAAAGGTATGTTACTATTCGTCAACAAAATAATTTTGGTTCTACAAAACGCCAATTTACTAACTACTAACAACTCTTGATGCCCATTTTTTGAATTTCAAAACATAGAAGTAGAAATTTTATGTTTAATAGATTTCTTATAATTTTTTACCAATAATGTTTTGTTTCAAAAAAGTTTTAGTTCTTCATGAAATATAGTCCATATAATGAATAGATTTTATTTATGAGGAACATACCATAAAATGATTGGGGTGTTATATTATTCTCTCCTTCAGAAATATAAGCCTCTAAATTTATGTATAAAGATTACAAAAAAGAAGTGGGTGGTTATTCATCATAACATCCTCAGGTTCCCAAATTGCTTCCTCCATATTATGGTCTTTATAACGATACTTTACTAGATTATTCATCTAGTTTCTCAATACCTTCTCCCATGTGTCCAGAATCCCAATAGGCTCTTCACAATATGATAAATCGGGTTCCAGTTCTAATTCTTCATTGGTGAGTACATGCATTCGGTATGACATATAGTTCATCAATAATGACACATGGAGAACATCATGAACTTTGGATAGACTTGGAGGCTTTGCTAAATGGTAACCTATTGCTTCGATTCTTTCTAGAATTTCAAATGTTCTGATGTACCTAGGGATCAATTTTTCATTCTTACCGAACCATAATACACCCTTCCATGGACATACTTTATGAAAGACATGATCTCCACCATCAAATTCCAAATCCATCCTTCGCTTGTCAGTATAAATCTTCTGCCAACTTTGGGTCACATTAATATGGTCTTTGATTGTCTTTAACTTTTCTGTGGTCTGTTAAATATGTTCTAGGCCTATAAGTTTCCTCTCACCAACTTCATCCCATCATATTGGAGTTCGAAATCTCTTTCCATATAATGCATCATATGGATCCATTTTTATACTAGAATGGAAACAATTATTTTATTAAAATTCCACCAAATGCATGTATTGATTCTACATATCCTAGATGTCAAGTGGGAATGACCCAGCAAGTCTTCTAGGGTTTTAATAGTCCTTTCAGACTGTTCATCAGTTATAGGTTGATGAGTAGTATCAAACGAAGCTCAACATTCGAAGCCTTCCGGAGACATTTCCAGAATTTGGATGTAAATTGGGGAGTCTCTATCAGACACAATTTATACAGGTGCACCATGATTCCATGAAACATCATTAATATAATGTCTTTCTAGGTGATCAAGTGTTAAATCCTCTCTTATAGGAAGGAAATGTACTGATATAGTGAGATGATCAACAATTTCCCACTTTTCATCGTTCCTTCTTATTTTACTCCGTAGTCCAGTATCAAAATCCATCGCAATGTTATCCCACTTCCACATAGGAATAGGTAGAGGTGGAATCACTCCTCTTGGATGTTGTCTCTTTGCCTTCACTTGCTGTCAAACTAGACACCTTGACCCATAGTCATCAATTTCCAGATTCATATTAAATCACTAGAAATATTCCATCATATCTATATAAAAATTTCTGCTACCAAACTGTATAGAGAAATTTGAGCCATGAGCATCATCTGATAGATCTATTTTTAGCTTAGGTAATGATGTAATGCATAAATTTTTCCCCAACTTTAGAACTCCTTCCTCATACATGAATTCTTCCAATCATCCATTATTAACAGCAAAAATTTTCTTTTATAGATTTTACTCATTAGATTAAGAGCATTTTATCTTCTCGGCTATATATGTATTTACAATCATTTGAATGTTTAAAGATGATTCCCCTTGCTTAACTTTTACTATATACATCATTATTAAATCCATGAATATATGATCTCTATCAATCCCCATTTGAGTTAGAAGTTCATTATCTTTCATGCTTAATGCATATATCTCCTTATATCCCTTTCTTGGGTGGAAGTGTATTGATAAATATTAATCATTGATTAACTCGAGCCATCTCCCCAGCCTAATGTTGAGTTCTTTTTTTTTTAAAATATGTAATTCAATCTTTTTGGATCAGTGTATATCTCAATATTTTCACCGTAATGATAAAGTCTCCATATCTTCATATAAACGATTACACCTTCTAACTCAATATCATGTGTTGGATTATTTTGGTCAAGAGTCTTCAATTGCCTTGATCCATATACAATAATTTTACCGTTTGGCATCAGGACACAACCCAGGCCATTCTTTGAAGCATCCCTGTATATTAAAAATCTATCAATTCCAAATGGTAGAGTCAAAATTAGAGCATTGATTAATATTATTTTTAATTCAACGAAGAATTATGTACATTATTTTGTCCACAAAAACCTATCTTTTTTATGTTTGATATTTTTTAGCAGGTTATCCATTCAATAGAAATTCTGAACAAAACGCTGATAGTAACCTACTAAGCCAATAAAAATACGTACATCAGTTATGTTTGTTGGCATGTGAAAATAATGGATTTCCTTTATTATTGCATGATCATCTAGGATTCCATCTTAGAGGCAATATAACCTATAAAATAAACTGATTGGAACCAAAATTTTCACTTTCTAATCTTACAATATAATTTCTTTCTTCTACGAGTTTTTAGAATAATCTGCAAGTGATCCTCATGGTCTTCATTGCTTTTTGAGAATACTTGGATATTATCAATGAATAACAAAACAATGTTTTCAAGGTATTCCTTAAAAAATATATTCATTAAATCCATGATATCATATGGTGCATTCATCAGTCCAAAAGGCATCACTGTAAACTCGAAATGCCCAAACCTAGTTAAGCAATTTGTCTTCGGAATATCTTCTTTCCTCACACACAGTTGATGATATCTGTAATGAAGGTCAATATTTGAAAATTATTGATCTCCAAGAAATAAATTATCAATCTATGGAAGATGTTACGTATTATTTATTATAATAGCATTGATTTCCCCAAAATCAACTCATAGCCTCAAGGATCCATCTTTCTTTTTGACAAAAAAGATAGGGGCACCCCGTAGAGATACACCAGGTCGGATAAATCCTTTGTCACTAAACTACATAAATTTATTCAGTATCTCCACTATCTCATCATTGGAAATTATAATGGGGGTCTTTGATATAGGACTTGTACTAGGTATTAAGTCAATAGAAAACTCAACTTCCTACTCTAAAGGATGTCTTGGTAAATCCTCTGAAAACACATCAATGTGTTCTTGCACAATTTGAACATCTTCAGTTTAAGTATTTCATTCCTCAACCATATATATTGGGTTCTATTCCTATCCATGAATTTCATTCCATAGAGCTAATGGGGGTGGGTCTTTATAAGAATCTGATGGTGAGGTATCTTCTCTAATGAAAAGGTATTATGCACCATTTTCAACAATTTTAACTTTCTTTTTATTGAAATAAATCTACACATCATAGTTTGAAAGCCAATTCATATAGTGAATTATATCAAATTCAGTCATTCTTATGATGATAATTTCATCATCTAAAGAACGTTAATGTGTCATGAGGGGAACTAGTTGATATACCTTTGTAGAAATAATGCATCCCCTATGAGTTTTCACTAATAACTCATTTATTAAATCAAATTGTACGTTTCTAATTTTCTTCACAAACAGGGAAGATATAAATGAATGTTATGATCCAGAATAAAATAAAGTGTGCTCTAGGTTTTATGAATCAATTAAATTATCTACCACTAAATCCATAGGAAATTCATCTTCATCGGTTGTAATCACTTAAGCTCTCCCTTTTTCTCATGGATTTTTATGAGGCATGTTTCATTGGGTCTTAGGAAACACATTTGAATAGTGTCCCATCACTCTACAGTTGTATCATTGAACATCATCATATTGTTTCTTCCTCTTGAATTCATGAGATAGATGACCATTTTCTACACATATATAGTTGATCTCATTCCTTTCAATCATTCATCGAGATGATTCGTTCCACAGTTCGTGCATAATGTGAATATCATTGTTCCCTCGTTCTTCTTTAGAACTTCAACATTTCCTTGGTTAACATGGTTATAAGGAATGAAAATCCCAAAATAAGGATCAATTTAATCGTATTTAAGAATCTAGCTACATATATGTAACTCATATTACATTGGAAAAGTTTACAAAATACTATACAAATCGAAAATCGAATACTGCATCCCCAGGAACTCAATAAATGAGCTCCTCTTCATCCCATATTGAAGGTAACCAAATAAATTGGTGAGCTTAAATGCTCAGTAAATGTTAAAAGTGGTGGAATCATGAATCCATATTAACTGTATTGTAAACAATTTGACATCATCTACATGGCATGGTGAATAAATGAAAAACACAAACCATTAATAAACTAAGAATGAAACTGCATCCATAGATTATGTCATATTGAAAACCTCTTGAATATTAATAATTGATCACAAATAAAGAGAGTAATTATTAATTGGACATCATGTATCTAGAACTTGATACCATAGTACCATCTAAAATAGTTTAGTTCTTTTTATAGAAACCCGTCTAAATTTTGGGAACAAACTCGAAGGGTATATCGCCAAACTCATTTGTCTCATGATACATACTAATGCATCGAGGGGATATAGAGGGCCCCACATCCACTACATGTCCAAATAATTGTTGTACATTTATTCAATACAATATCAATATGCCTCTTCAATATCCATATAGAGTAGAGTATACAGAATCATTAATATTTCGATAATTAAACTAACATTCCAACTAAACATCATATCTAAAATGGAAAATGGTCTAGAAACAAACATATCCATGATATGATTTTATGGATATTTAATATAAATATAATTTCAAAATAAATTTGATCACAAATGTAAAGTATGTACACCACATAAGGATTATTAGGTGCACTATACAAAGTTTGTCACAAGGAAATATTAGTTAAGACAAGGTCTCTTACCACAATGTAATCGGTTGAATCATATGACCAGAACATAATAACCCTAAAATGATTCATTGAATACGATGAATAAAAATAGAATCATTTTATTATATATAAAATGTAATTACACATATACCACATACAAGACATAATTTCTAAACAATGGAATTCTCATGGAAATTGAAGTGAGATGAGAAAATCCTTACCTCGTTCTCCAATGTGTTCTTCCTTTGTTTTAATGACCTGAATAATAAAATTTAGATTCATTAATTAATAATCCAGAGCCTACTATACATGTAACTGGTTTATAATAACCTCATTTGGTTCATTCATGGACCTTATTTTGGGTTTATGAGGATAAATTTTATTGTTTTGGAAGCAATTTCTATATTGGTTTTCAGGATTCGTTTACTTGCATTCATGAATAGAAGTTCCTTTGAAATGTAGTTAAACATTAGTAATTGTTAATATATATTATTAGTGAAATTAAATAGATATAAATAATCTTATAAATATCCAGTCTTATTAACATAAGGATGAATCCTTAGTTAAATATCATTGATAAACGCTTGGATTTAGCTTGGCGGTTTTGTACACAATGAACATGTTTTGCTTTGTTATTCCATATTACGAGGGTGTAGGAATTCCGGAACATTAATGAGATGAGATTAATATATATTGATCTGGTTCAACCATGAAAATAATTTCATGACCAGAATTTATGATGGTAATAAAAACTAACAACCTGCCGTCCATGGATGTGATAAATTAACACAACTCGAACGGTGTTTTCATTTTTAGTATAAGAGGAGGGGAAATAGAGATGGTAATGAATTATTACATTAGAATAATATAATTCTAGTTCATTTATGTTATTGGATTAATCATATAATTTTGGATGATGTGAGTTGAAGAATGATGTATGAATGAAAGGAACAAAAAATAAGAGAAAAATAGAGAAAAATCTTATGAAAATTTGTCATCTTAATGGTGTAACTTAAAATTTATTAAACAAAATTTATAATAGAAAGGTGTGTATCTCATCACTCTATCATAATATGGAGAGTACGTGGAATATGTAATTAAATACCCTCCCATACTCTAATTTAAAATGAAATAGAAAACATAAAATTATTTCTTTAAGAAAAGACAAGGGTGGTTGATTCTCTTACCTTATAGTGTAACTCCCAAAACTTGATGGTGGGGACCTTGGGGGTCTGAGGACATCATGGGATGACTCCTACTAAGGTAATACCACCATAGAATCGTGGATATTGAGTTTAGAATGAATGAAAATGAAGGAGGGTGAGTCGGTATTTATAGTAATTCAGAGAGTGTTTTTAATCAGTAAAAATGGACAACTCATTAGTTGTTTTTTCCAAACCATGGGATTTCACATTGTATATTCCCATGGATTTAGCCAGTTCGGACACCTAATGTCATATGTTACTATACACAAGTCAACCAGCCTTTTATATTTAATTATTAAATCATTATGAAGTCATTAAAGTATCAAAAACTCAAAACTGTATTTTTACTATTAATGAGAATTCAAGTATTTTAAAAGTATCCCAAAAATTCACCCAAACCATTTTTCATTGTGTAGAATTCAATATTGAACTCTATTTTTCAAAAAAAATTCTAATTATTTTTAATTTAATCTTTATATTATAACATGTTATTTAAAAAATAACAATTATGATGATTTAATTAGTTCTATATCTCATTCAAAAATTAACCAGGATTTCATTGTTTTATTACATAATGAAATTTAAATAATATTAGTATTTACTAATTATAATGGTCATATTACAATTCATATTACTATTCATAAGGGTATGTTACTATTCATCAAAAAATCATGTTGGTTTTATCAGACTCTAAATGACTTACTTGCCACAACTCAAGATGGACGTTTTTAGAAATTCAAAACATAGAAGTGGAAAATTTATGATTAATGGATAGATTATAACATTTTCCTATAATTGTTTGATTCAAAAAAGTCACATTCATTGATGCAATATAGAAAATATAATTAATAGAATGTATTTAAGAAGAACATATGATAAAATGTTTGGGGTGTTATAATGACCATGAACCATAAGCAAACAACAAACCCTACGAAACCAATGGAGAGTCATCTCTACTAATCTAGAGAGTTTAGTTTACGATTACTGCATCACTATGTGAGCACATATATTTCTATTATTTTATTTTTTAAATTTTTTTCTATATAGAATTTAATATAAATATATATATATTAACCATTAATTGTAAAATTTTTATTCCTACATTATTTTTATAATTCATTGATATGATCTATTTTACCTTTTAATTCATTTTTTCTTGTATATCACTAAAAATTAATATTTGAAATTTAAGATTATAGTTTATGATATGTATTTCATATAATTTTAATTTTATTGTTATTATGTTAGAATGTCATTTATTTTTATTTAAAAAAACATAATAATATCATAATTAGTATATAGTTGATTTAAATAATTATATTTTTAAAAATAATAAGTTGAATAATTTTTTTTCTAAATATTAATATTAAAAGTATAAAATGTTTTGTTAAATATATCAAATAAATAAAAATGAAAATATATAAAATTAGTTTTATAAATAAAATCATAATTAAAAAATGTTCTTACTACAGTGCAACACCAAACTTGGAGTTGCACCATAGAGAACACCAACATGCTATTGGGGATGGCATTTGTTGGAGTAGAACTTCAGAACAAAATGGAACATTCGTGCCAAAATGACCTTGATTGGAGATGGGTGTATAGGAATAAATTGTATAGATTTGAACCATATTTGAAATATTAAAACATAATAAATAAATGTGTATAAATTATAACAATAAATAAATTCCAAAAATGATAAAAAAAATTTAAATACCAAAATTTAGAAAAACAATAAATGAATAAAAGAATTAAATAAATGAAGACTATTTTTTAATAAAGTCATAAAATATCATTTATTATGTGAATTAGATACACATTCAAAAAAATTAATAAATAAATAATAATACCATTTCTAATTGTTGATTTACACATTTTAACAAATATATATAGAAAAAATTAATTAATAACTTTTATAAATTTTAATAATTATTTAAAAATTAATATTTATTATATATAAAATCACTCTAAAATGTATAAATAACTATTAAATTTGATTTTATTAAATATAATATAATAATATATATATCAAAATACAGTGGCTAAGGACGTGTCTAAGATGATTGGGATGAAACATGAGGGTGTGGTTGAAATGTGTCTACTCAGTCTTGCACCATGTAATCTGTGATATTCCTCACTCTGGATAAAGAAATGATCAAAGAGAAGTACAATGTGATCTACAATCAAATGAAATAATATTTATAGTGATAATCTAATGATGATGATTATGAATCTGACCGTGATTATGGAAATGGCCATGTTCTTGATATTTTGTTTTCATTTATGGATGAAGACACATCTCTTTTTTGACCTTATCCATCCTATTTTTGTCTCTTTGTTAGCATTATTTTTCTAATATAATATTTTAGGAGTGGATTTTCCTATCACTTGATGAATTTGAGTAATATTGAAGGTGAATAAATTATGTTATATAATAATATTTGAGAAATAAAAAATGAATAAAAAATATTAAATCAACAAATATACATACATGTGGACATATATATATATATATATATATTCACAGATAGTGTTATATAGATAAATGCAGGTACATATAAAGATATATTGATAAAAATAAAATTCAAATAGACACAAACTCATAAATATGCATAGACATACATATATACACACACACACACACACATACACATGCATATACAAATACAAACACATAAACATTCCCATAAGTATACATATAGATAAAAAATGATACATATAATCATACATAATCATTAGTTCATGAAGATACATATATATACACATAGATATTGACACATTTATACACATACACATACTTATAATTACATAAATGTGTGCCTAAAAACACATATATATGGGTAGATGCACAATCAATGTAAATTCACAAATGGAACAAAAATATACGCACACATACATATGCATATTCACATTTCATATATATACATACATACACTTATTCAAAAACACATACATATATATAAACACAAACACCCAAACTTAAACACACATGCATGTACATGCACTTTCACACACATATACATATATACACATATATGCACATTTACATACACACACACAAACGTACATTTGTACACATAAACATATGCATACACAAAAAATACTTATACAAACACACAACACAACACCACACATACATACACACTCAACTACAGATATACACATACATCCACAAATGTAACTCCCCAACCCCAAAAGGTAGGATCCAATGCATTATCTTATTAAATTATCATTATTATAAGGAATAAAATACTGAAGGACTAATTTGTGAAGTACTCTTGGTAAAGTAGATAAATACTAGAAATTCACATTTCATTTAAAAAAAAATAAAATATAGAATGAATTTACATTGACCATTCCATTAATCCCATTATTTTAACCAAAAATATCATATATATATAAAATCATAGTATCCTATAGGAAATAAAACATATGAATATGGTGAGATATAATGCATTGTAAGGGTAATCAGTTCAGAGGAAGCTATAATAAATAAGCATAATATTTTAAGAAAAGTTGAATAACTGAAACACAATCCTTTATTACTTAATCTAGAGAATAATATGTAAATAATAAATCAAATGTTTCGATATATACATTAACATGGATATTGTACTAGTCTAATAATCATATTTATTATCAATAAATAATCTTATTATGATTGATTGCATGATTCTAGATATGAATACCATAATAATATATCCTAGAGATAGTTATTGTCACGATCTATCCTCATGATAGAAAAAGTCAATGGGTAAAAACCCATCTGATTTTTGTTAGGATCTATCCTCCAAAAAATTCAATACTACTTGGAAAGAAACATTAATGCGTTTTCATTAAATGATTTTGTCTCATAAGACACACAAATCCATCAATGGGATATAACAAGCACCACCCTTCAATTACTATGTACTATGAATTCAATATATGAAAAGGGTGAATCGTATACATCATAACCATTTGTATTGAGAATCATGCATTAAAATATGAATACATCAACCATAAATAATGAATGTTATCGAGATACCACATTCATTGTCCAATTGATCATAATTAATTAAATAAAATATGGTAGAATTTATCATAATAGATCACACTCAATTAATCATATGATGAAAAAATGGATGTTGAGATAGATGAAAATAATCTAATAAAATCCTTTTAAATTTCATTGGAGGAATACACCTTCTTTGGGTGAAATTATTTATTCAAAAGTAGTTTTTTTGTAAAATAAAATATTTTTTGAAATATAATTTTGAATGAATTTTTCCCATACAACATTGAAAATTATAAGTGAAATATTAAAATTAACATTTTTTAAAATTCTTGTCCTTATAAATAATACCATAAAACCCATTTTGAAAATTTTGACATGAATGAGAACGATTTAGAAGAATAAATCCTACAATCATTTAAAATTATATTTTTGTTAAATATTCAATTTTATTAATCCTTTAAAAGTAACATTTTTAATACATTTTAATTATTGTAAATATTTTCATATAATACCCTTAATAATCCTTTTATATAAATATGTAAAATAATATCAACAATATTTTTATATCCAAAAGATGTGATAATTATTCTTTAAAAATTCTAGGTGTCCCATAAAACAGTGAAAATTTAAATATTATGCTCCATGGATATTAAAATTTAAATAAAATTAAATAAATATATTAAATAAGTTATAAGCCTATGTTGCTATAAAAACAATTAATAAATTAAAGCTGGTGTATATAAAATCCAACTATACCTTAATGAATCGAGATTAAGATAATGTCCCTCGATACATGAGTAACTTTTGATTCATGAGATCCATGAAAGAAAAAATCAAATGGAAAAATAGAATATCATGATGTAAATTAAATTCATGATATAAATTTTCAGTGGTTAGTTTTTCACTGTATATGATAAATGAGTGGTCAATATGGAGATTATCTCAAAAATATAAAAATTGCGATGAAATCCTATTACATTAGGTCTAATACCCTCCATATATGTATGAAACTAATGTATAGTAATTTCTAAATTATTATAAACATTTAAAAGGATCATTATAGTATTACAGATATTATATTTGATACATTTATGAATATATATTATGCATTTATTTACAATTTCTATGTTTATGAAACATTTTTGGAAACAACAACATTGTTTAACCTACATGAATTGAATTTTAATTCATGATCATATTACGTAGTGTAATATTTACATATTTATATAATAAAAAATTTATTTGTATATTATTTATATTTAGTATGTAAACTTATATAAATGATAAATATATGAAATAGAATACGATTTTCACGGTGATGATATGTCATACGTACGCATAAACGTTGTTTCAGTTTTCTTATCATATTAATTAGAAGAAGGTAAATGGAATATCTGTATATATATATATTATTCAAAAACAATTATTATTTCATATATTCTATATTTATTCTTTATATAAAATTTTATAATAATTATTTAATGTTTAACATTGAAGATAAATCCCATCGCATCATGTAGACGGTAAGACATACGTACACATGAATGATGATGTCATTCCCTTAATGATAAAGTTTTATGGAATTATTTGGTATATTTATTTTACATAATAAATTTCAAGTACTATTTAAATCTATTATATCCATCATTATACACAACAAAATAATGTAGTGATGAAAAATTGATTACACCAAGGCGTGGAGAGGGTAAGTCGTACACATGCAGTTATGGTGATATTATGATTCATAGGATTGATAGAAGTAGTAATATGGTTTTATAATAATAGTAATAAATAATCATAATATATAGGATAATTTATTTACTATTTTATTTTGAAAATAACCTACTAATAGAATTTATACGATGAAAAAAATGAATAAGTTGGTAAAAAAATTTACCCCTTCTTCGATGGGCTTCCATTGGATCTCCTATTAGGAACAATACAGAAAATATTTTTAGAAGGCCAAGACTCCCAAGAAATAGATATTAATTTTGGGAGGAAAATGGGTAGGTTTCTTTCAAGCTATAACGATCAAATTGTTTTAATATAGTGATGGAGGAGGTTCCTTTTTATAAGATATGTGAGGGGTGTTTTTGGAATCCTCAAAAATATTAAATTAATATATATTTATTTTACATTAAAAATGTATCCAATGTTTTTTATTTCGAAAATATTACGAGTATGGGTCTAAATTTCCCTAAACAATGTTTTAAGTCATTTTGTGTTCACATTAGTAACCGTAGCTTCTAGAAATAACCCTCAGTTTTACAATTTGACTCTTGTCATGACAATGTGTCTTCTTACACATTATTGTTAAAATAATTAATATAAAAATTCAACCAAACCATGAATGTACGTTTGATTATTTATTTAAACTTTTAATAGGTATTTTCCATAATTTAATATGTTTATGAATTTTTTATCAATTAATAAAATTTTATTAATCTTTACGTGTCATTTATATCAATTTTGAAACTATTCATTCATTGCCTTTTTAAGAATATCCTAACGAAATGATAACATCAATCCAAAACATATAATATATTAATAAAATTTATATATTATTTATAAATTTTTTTGATGATTATAATTATATAAAATTATATTTATTTTAATATAATTAATATTATTTATTTGATATTTCCAATAATTAAAAAATTATGACAATATTTGTATAATATATATTAATTAAAGTATTATTTCACTAAATATTAAAAAAGTATCATGATTAAGATAAATTTAATATATTTAAAATGACTATTTATAGTTTAATTTTTTTATGTATATCCCTATATTAAAAATGATTTAATAATTAAAATTATTAGTATGACAGTTTCAAATTATCTTTAAATAATATATAATTAATGTTATATTCTATCCCAGGTTGCTAAAAAAATTATAATTTCAGCATAAGATTGATTCGTTTATAAACCCATTAATCCAATCAAATGAGGAAAATTTTCTTATTTTCACCTTTAATTACCAGATTTACCCATAATTAAGGTAAATAGATATTTACTAAAGTTATTATTCACAAAATAAAAAATAAAAAAACAATATTATCTTATTGGACAATAAGTATAATACTGATTACAATTGTGTATGTCTATTTTCACATATTTAAATCACATATAAGGATAAATTATATTTATCACTAATCCGACAGATTTTGCGAGAAGGCGGGAAAACAGTCTTTCGAAAGATCAATTAGTTATTATATATAATTTTAATATAAAAATGATTCCAATGATTTATATTGGTTTAATAGCTTTATTAATTATATATTATGACTTTAAATAATAAAAATATATAATCTATCGTTAATAATTATGAAAAATGCAGTTTTTAACTTAAAGGTTATATTTTTCACTATATATGAAAAAATTATTCTTCCAAAAAAATGACCAAAAAATCACCCTATGATATTTTCAATATTACGTACTGAAAAATGATGTTTATTTTTTGATAAAAAATATATATATATATGTGTCAAAAATGATATTGGAAATGGGATCACCTTTAAATGGCTGTAAAATTCCCCTTGAAAAAATTTATAGTATTTATGAAAGACATCTGTTTTGTTCTTAGATAATTATCTATGAAACAAATATTTTTACTATTAAAATTATATAGAATATAAATAAATTTCATAATGTGGTTAATAATATTCATATGTTCTGTTTAAACTGCTAGTTTAATGGAACATGGTATGATCGAACTCGGTGTTGTACGAAACACAAGCTATTGAAGATAATTACAATAAAATGGAACATACAAAAAAATATAGGGTGTTTTATTATATAATATTTCAATAAATCACCTCTGTTAAATTTTGAAATTTGCATTCTGTAACTAATGATTTAATATTCAAAATAACATTATTAAAATCACTCATTGGAACAAGGGTTGATAAAACAACCACTATAAGATATAGAATGTGATGTAGGAAGGTCATCAAAGATATCAAATTATTCGGCTTCATGTTGGAAAATAGGTACATTTATGAGAAAACTATCCATTATATTAAGATGGAGTGTTATAGAGAAAATGGATAGGATAATATTAAAAATCACAAAGCTATAAATATGTGATAATATGAGGGTCATTTCATTCATCAAAATATAAGGTACAAAGATTAATTTTTTTGTTTCAAGATATTTTCCATTAATTTTGACGAATTAATTTAACACTATGAACATAAAGAAACATACTTTTATGAAAAGTAGATTTTCATCATTTACAAGAACTTTAATCAATTTTTAGATCATTTTATACACTTTGAGATGGATAATGAAGTGAATTTATAATCCTGAAGCAAAAATAATGATTCAAAATTTTTATATGTATTGCCATCATCCTCTAAATTATTAAAAATTCAAATAATGTTAGTATATAGTATTCAGTAAATCATACTTTACCCTTAATCAAAAATATAAAATGTTCAAAAAATCTATTCCAAAATATTAATCTTAATAGTAATTGAAAATGATTCTATACTATTTCAATGTCCAATCATTTAGTAAAATGATAACCAAATTTCCAAAATGAGATTCCCAAAACTACTGTTAATATCACATTCAAAATACATGAATAACCTGATCACCTCAAATCCTTAATGAAAAAATTCTTCCTTCATGATTCTTAAATAAGAATTACTTCAGTACATTTCTAATATATTACATCATTCTTATAACCAGTGCATGATTTATAGAACACCTAAATGTCATAATTTCTTGATTCCAAACCTAATCACATTAATCATTCCTCTTTTTATTCTTTTGTAGAATAATATTAACCATGTACTATTAGGATTCTTTGTGATATATTCCTTTGATTCATGATACATTGATATTTATTCTCTCTTATATCATTATATTTGAACCATTATACATTAGAATCCATTTTGTTTTCCTTGAAATCTTATTCATGGTTGTTGATCTAACCAATCTTTTAACAAACTCCCATTCCTTTTAAGCATGTAACAAGGTGATTATTTACCCAATTATTACATGTTGGAAAATAATTATATTCATTCTTCCCTTTATCCACATTTTTCTAGGTTTTCATTTTATTTTTCAGCTTCCCTCATAATCCATAATACCTAGGTTACTCTTTACCTATCCCATTATCACAAAAAAATGTCATCATAATTTGACAATTTTTTAGAGAATGTATACCTTCAAAATATATTATTAAGACCATGAAATGAATGTTCATTATTTCTCTCCATAACATACGCATAGGTGAGGTTCCCATTCCTTCAACTAGGAACCATTTCAAAATGAATAAATAAATCCGGGTTCATCATTTCATAATGTATAATCCAAAAAAGAATAAAACTACTTAACATAAATTGAAATAATTATGTTTATCTAATCAAATTATAATAAACATAGTTTATTTGGGGACACATTTACTTTTAAATCACTCATAATGTTTTGTGATGAAAATTTGAATTATCCTAAACATATCCCCCGGGAGTGTCAAATCAGGTGTGCAGTAACACCTGTTGTCATCTAAAATGTTATGCCGAGTTAGGGATAATGCACGATGTTAGAGTTGTTACTCTTTGGTATATATACATAATAACCAAATACATTTTTAATATATATGCATGGATTTACTTCTATGAGTACCCACATAATATCTACCTTATCAATTTTCATAGATCTTCCTATATACTTTTCCTTAAATTCTAGCTCTTGGTTATAAACCATAATCTATGTTTTCTAAATCCACTTTCCATGTATAGTAATAAAATTCCTTTGATACCAACTATAACACTTAGAACCTAGATGCTCAAATCCAATGAATTATTTTTTTAAATTTTCATGATTACAAGGAATTAAATCTCGATGAACTTATCCATTTAATTGTCTTGGTAAACAAGATACATACTTGAAAATCACATTATATTTTAAAACATAAAATACAAACACAAATTCTTCCATAATAAAATTAATCCCCTCAATTTACAATTTTGTATAAAACTCTAAAAATATAATTTTATCTGAGGGAAAAGAAATCATAAGAATGTGGTGAGAACTAAAGCTCAATAATGGTAAACTATTCAGCTAAAGCTATCAGAAATAATCCTAAACATTTAAGGTATGATGCATAACTAAAACATAATCTTTTTTAAAATAATATTTAGCATAATATGGAATGAATTGATCAAATAATCCCATATAAACATTCACATATATATTTTAATCATCTAGTAATCATATTAAATGTCAATACTCTCTCTCAAAATGATTTAATGCATGATGTTGGACATTAACACTATCAATATGTATACTCAATGTAGTCTCTATAATGATCTTTTGTGGAGATAATTATTGTTTTGGGTAGAAATCCATTTGATTTGTGTCAATATCTATCCTCATAATAATTAAAACATGAAGGGTATTTCACCAACTTATATCACCTCTCGCGACCTAAAAATTAATAAAGAGGAGATAACATGCCACTTTTATTACATATTGAGTCCAATTCATTCCTCATATTAGAATGGTGAATCATAAACATCATAAACATTCATACTGAGATACTATCATATGAAATGTAAATAAAAGAACCATAAACCCTGAATTGTATCAAAATAACACAATGATATTAAAACTAACCACAAACCCTACAATACAATATGGTATAAGTTAACAATTTGATCATCCACTATCAGTCATAAGATCCAATAAATGATGTCTAAAATTGTAAAAATACTCTAATGAAATCCCTATAATTTTTTTCAGAGTAAAAACCATTTTTTACTTTGAAATATTTTATTTCAAAGTAGTACATTGATAAAACTATAATTTTTTAAAAAATATCAATTTTTTTTAATAATACAGTCTCATACCACTTTGAGACATTTGATAGAAATTTTAAAATAATAATTTCAAGACATTAATATATTTAAAAATAAATTCATAAAACCAATTTTGAAAACCTAGACATGAATGATACTGATTTTGAAGAATAAATCTTAGAAGAATTTATAACCATATTTTATTAAAGACTCACAAAAATAAAATATTAAATGAATCCATTAATAAAAAATTAAATGAACATTAAATTAGACATACAATTTTCATTATAATCTTATTATATTAATATGTAAAATAATGTCATGAATATTATCATGGAGAAAAGATGACATAATTATACTCATAAACATTCATGGTTTCCCAAACCACTTTGAAAACTTAAATATTCAGCTCCATGAAGATTTAAATTTAATAAAATATGATAATAAATATATTAATGATAGGATATGTCAAATGTTATATAGAAACTCCTCATAAAATAAAGTTGGTTTTTATAAAATCGAACTATTACACAATTAAAATAGATTGACATGATGTCCCTTATTATAGGAGTAACATTTTAATCAAGAGATTCATTAGTGAATAAAATCAATTTGAATCTTAGAAAATAATGAAATAAATTAAATTCATAATAAAACATGTCAAATGTCATTATATACACTAAATAACATAAACATGTGGTGAATATGGAAATTATATTCTAAATATATAATGTGAGATGAAATCCCCTTACCATAGGTTTTATACCATCCGTACATTTCCAAAAACCTTGTATAGTGGATTTAAATATATTATTAACATTTATAAAATTTAATAATAATTTGGATATTATATATGATAAATTTATGACATTATATTAAACTTTTATTAACATTTTCTAAGATAAAATAACATTTGTGTTAATAACTGCTTTGTTTATCATAAGTGTTTTGAAATGGTATTCTTGATACTATTACATAGATAATTATTTAATTACATTGATAATGTGAAAAATTATTTTTATATCATATATATTATGAATATAATCATATATAAAATATTGAAATATAAGAAATGAAATACACTGTTCATTGAGACAGTAGTTCATATGTTTGCATGGACCCAATTTCTATTTTCTTATCATATTGAATAGAAAAATATAAATGAAATATCTGTTTTAATATTATTAAATAATAATTACAGTGTAATTTATTTAATATTTATTCATTATATTCATTTTTTAATCACTAAATAATTTTTAATGTGGAATTTGAATCTCAAAACGCATTAGAGAGGATAAACTCTACATACACATGAGCAATTGTATCAATACCTTAATGAAAAAATGGGATGTAATTTGATGGTATATTAATTATATAGAATCAATATAATGTAATTTTTATTATTTTTATCATTAATATTCCCCATTATATGATTCCAAAAAATGTGCAGATGAAAAAGAGATTACACCACAAAGTAGAGATGGTAGGTCGTACATACACATGCATGGTGAGATTTTTTTATAGGATTGATAGAAGGAGGAATTTGGGTTTCCCATGATCATAATAACATATCAGAATATATATTATACTAATGTTATTACATTATTATGTTAAAAAATAGGAAGTGGTTGTATAAGAATTAGTAAACATGAAGGAGTTGGTAAAAACATTTCCCCTTCTTGAATGTACATAATTTTTATATCCTCTTAGGAATAGTAGGGGTGGTATTTTTTGATGAGAATGAACTCCATTACATAGATAAGAAATTTTGGAGTATATTGGGGAAGGTTTGTTTGATATAGGATGTTCATAGTAATATGTTTTAGTGATGGAGGATGTGCCTTTTCAAATGAGGGGTGTGGGGTATTTTATAAAATCCTTTAAAATAAAAAATTAATATAAAATAATTTTATATTAAAAATGAATCCAGAGTTAGTTATTTAGAATATAAGATGATTAGGGGACTAAATACTCCTAATTATTATTTTTAGAAATGTTTATGTAACATTATAATCATTAAATTTTGGATTTAACAATTTCTTAAACAGGTCAACTCATAGAATGCCAACATGTCTGTTTTCAAATTATTGTTAATCTAATTGCAAAAAAAGGATCCCCTAATAGATCATTAATGAAATATTTAACTTTATTCAGGTCATTTGGATGAGTTAATGTTTTTTAGTAATTTTTTTTCATTTAATACAATATTATGTATATTAAAGTATCACTTTTGTCGATTTTGATTAGATTTATTATTGGTCTTTTTAAAAATATCTTATAAACAAGAAAACATTAGAAAAAACTTATAATATATCTATAATATGTATATTTTATCTATAAAATTTTTTATTGTCATTAATTATTTAAAATTAGATTTATTTAAATATTATTAATATCATTTATTTGATATTTCATGTGATTAAACTATTACTACATCATTACTATAGAAGCATTTATTTAAATTAATTATACCATGAAGATTTAAAATAAATTATCATGTTGAAGATAAAATTATTGTCCTCAAAAATTCTTTTTATAGTTGATTTTATATTATGTATAACCCTACATAAAATATGATTTCGTTATTAAAAGTATGAATATGATATTTTTACCCAAAATATCTAAGAACCAGGAAAACCTAGTCCTAAATAATTAATTATAAAATATAAAACAACAATTAAAGATTGAGTGTTACAAAGGAGTTTACAAATATTTTTGTGATAAAATAATCACATGTCACTATTAACCAGTGAGGTGAATAGATGAGGTGCTCTGGAGGCCCACATTGTGCTTGCTTCAAGGACCACCCTATTTGAAAAAGTATCTTCAATCTGGTTTTCTCCACTATATTCATGTGAAACTAGAAATTTAAACTGATTAACATGATTCGTAAAAGACACCTAATGAAAAAAGAGATTCTATGGGACATTCCTCGTTCTTTTCTTCAATGATGTGGTAATGTTTTCAAAATCATATAAAATTAATAGGGCATGCCACTTATAATAAATAGAATGATTAATATCATAAACTATTTCTCATATTCATCCCCACAAGCTATCACAATTACAATATATTAATAAAATAATCCATTAACAATTCCATTATGGCATCTAAGGATAACTCCATGTCTGGATGGTCTGGTAATTCCTGAGGTAGTGCCATTAAAATTTTCCTTGATCCAAAGTATGATGCGAGCTATCCATCTCCTAGATTTGAGGACCAAAGGATTCTTCTATTGTTTGAAACACTAAAAATCCTATGAATCTTCAAATCGCTGATGTCATTGTACATAGATTAAACCTCAATTTTATTAAAAATATTAGCAAAACTATGTATTTCCAATGTCCCGACATGGATGGAGGGGAAATTCCATTCAAACAGCTTCATGTTTCATGCACTCCATATGGACTCATGAATTAAAGTTGTACATTCCATCAATAGGTTCTATAAGAGCTTGCCATATCCAGGTTTGCATAGGAATGAAATGTATTTTGATATTAACTTAATAGTGTTGATGAACAGACCACAACACTACCCTATATACTTCTTATGTGATTTTAAATATGAACACTCAACTAAAATATGTTGAACGTTGTCATCAACACCAAAACAATGTGTGTAAGCCTATGTAATGAACTGCCCATATCTGATTAGTTGAACCCATGTTAGTAATTTTTCCCACATAATCCATAAGAGAATTTATTTTTTAGAGTGAATATAATTAAACTTTAATGGATCATGAAAGGATAGAACTATTGTGCAATTACCATTATTGGTCGTGTAATATTCCTTGACAGCAAATTTTCTATTAAATCTAGGACACTACACCATTGAGTCAACATCCATGAATGTATTATTTCAAATATCCATTAAAATATATAGGGGATTATATTCATGTGTTCTATATTGAGTCTTAATGTCAGAAATATTCATTTTCTTCCTCTTAGAAGGGACATTCAACCTACTACTAAGGGGATAATGAAGCCAAAAAAGTGTAAGATGAGGTAATATTTGAGTTCATATAATCCAACCATTTTGTGTTCTGTATAATGAAATTGAAGGATTTCGTTATACATGTCCAGAATGAGGACACATGATTCTGGTCGAATCTATCAATCAACTAATCCATGATATGTTGTTTAAGAAATGAATGAAGGGGTCATAATTTGTTAGCATGTTCCATGTTTGTTTTCCAATCAAACAATTATTGGAATCCTTCAGATCATTGATACCATGCCCCCTCATTTCAATAGTTTAATAAAATATTTCTAATAAATGGTGACCAATTTCATTTAATGTACATAGTTAGTCCAAATGAAGTTCCTAATAAGGCCTTTTTCTTCTATAATGATCCCTCTTAGAAACCATTAAATAGAAAAATAGGTAACATTATTTTATTTTAGTACAAACCTAAAGAGAGAAAATCTCCCAATAAGAGATATTTCCCTCACATTCCAATTTATAGGTTCTTTAATGATACAATTTTTGATTCCTCTTATGAACTGGATCTTCACATTCACAAAAAAAATAACAGAAAACAATATAGATAAAAGGAAGGAAATCCTTCCTCTCCAAAAGCTTTTTTCCACCTTATTAATTTTTCATAGAGGAATTCCTTCACCAAATTCAATAAAGGATTTCCCCCAGCAGATGGCTAGTCCAGAAACAACCTCATTGTGATTAAAGAGAGACTGAATGTTGGGAATGGTTCTCTATGAGGCTTTTCCAATGAAATGTATATCATATACGAAGATTAAGTGGAAGAGTGTGAAGACATTCCTCCAATACATAAAATTTTTAATGAGGCCATCCGAATGAATTTTATTAATTCACCTACTCAAGTTGTCCAAATCATTCAAAAAATAAATGAGAGTGGATATCATTGCATAATTACTCTGGTACATAGAATGTAACCCCTTGTGATCCCAATTAATAAAGTTGGAAACTAAGAAGATGAATGAGGGATACAAATTAATCTCAAAATGGGGTATTAAAACCTATATATACTAAGGATATTGTGAAAAACATTCCATTTGAGGTTGTCAAATAATTTAGAAATATCAATCAGGATAGAAATGATCCGCTCTTTAACATTCCTCTTCATAATTTTCACACTCTCTGAGGATATAAAGATGAAATTTTGAATGCATCTACATGTGATGAAAACATATTGGTTTGGAGTGATTTGGTCCTTAATTATTTCCCCTAATCAGGTCCCATGATTTTGTCTAATGAATTTAGGAATGTTATTCCCATTGTCCACTCATATGAAGTCCTTGATGTTGATCGCATTGTCTATATTGGGAATCAGGGAAATAAAATTTGAATTGATAACATAGGGTAGAAAAATTATAAAAACATTACTTAATAGAAAGAACCACATATTATTGGAGGATATCCCAGTAAAACATGAAAAATATATTGTTCAATCCATTTTTTCTAGCTATGTAATCCATGATGAGGGAGAAATGGATATTCCCTGTTCCATATGTGTCAAGTGTTCTAAAAATATCTTGATTTTTCCTCTCATAATTATATGTGGAATATTTTTATTCATATTCGAAGGGTTTTTCAATACATTATATGAGTAATTTCTAATGATTTACTCAACAAATTTTCTAAAAACATCATATTTAGTAGTTTATAGTTTCCCATTAAAAATAATTCCATGATCCCATTACTTTTCTATTTTTTCCTATGAATATTATGAAAAAAATTGAGTTCTTATTCCATTAATTCAACCAAGTCACATTCATGTGTCCCCTATCCAATTTTTCAATGATGAATAGAAGATCAAAGAGCATGGTTTGAGCTTTATATTTTTCTATGGAAGGCTTCTATTGATTACGATTAGTGGTTTTTATATTTGATTAATGTTGTTCATCACTCTAAATGTCTATATTAGTCTTCAAAAATAAGTTTTCTCTCCACTAACATAGGATTATTTTAGTATACTTTAGCTTCTCTAGATATCTATGAAGTGGGATGCCAGTTTTCAGTGGCATCCATGCCCAAAAAATTACTTATATGAATCCAGAAAAGATTACCAAACTGTTATTAAAATGAAATGGATGAGGTTTTTACCATGATATAGTGAATAACTCCATCAAAGTGGGATTATGATCAGAATGATGTTATATAATAGTGTGTCTAGAAAGTACTATTAGAATACATATATCAAACTTTTTTATAAAACATCCATCATGTTTTCTTTCTTGTTTTCCCTTCTAGGGGAACATAATATATATGAAATCCTCACCAGTAATTGGAAATTCAGTCAATTAATATTGATCAATATAGAATGAGAATTCACCCAGTGATTATCATTTGTGGTTGGTGTTGGTATTTACTTAGGTTCAAGAGTAGTTTTCGGGTCATCCATCCCCAACCATTTTGAGAGAATGTTCCTAGAGATCTCCCCAATATCCCTTAAAATGTATCTTCTCTTACTATAGTATTTCAATGAAATATAATAGAAGTACCATATCATATTCCTAGTGATATTAAATTTGACAATAAGGAATATATTTTAATGGTTACATTTGACAAATTGGATTCTTTAATTCCTGAGAATACAAAGGCAATCCATGCCATTATTGTGAATCTCTTGAGAGAAAAAGTGTTATCCCATGGAGGACCACTGATAAAACATTATTTCATTGAATTATTTATTGATAATAAAATAAATAATTTCATCACATTGTGTTAAATATGTTTATTTATAAAATATTTGGGATTTGATCATTCATTTGAAAATTTGGTGAAAATTCCAGTTTTACCCTTAATAGTGCATTGTAGTATTTCAAAGATATATATTTTTATATTTATTATTTGAATTTGAAATTTTGTAACAGTGTTCCCAACTTCATTTTATACAACTTTCAGTCAGTACACTAGAGCTAAAGAGTGCATTTGGAAGGAGTAAATGATCAATTAATCCAATGGTGGGCTGGACTCGGAAGAATAGACATAGGTTCTGTATTTGGGCCATATCGTCTACATACGGGCTTGGATTGAGCCCAAAGTTTGAGGAAAGATTTGGGACATGATTTGGCACAAATCATCCTTCTGTAATGCCGGTCAATTAATGCGTGATTGAGGTCAAATGGGCGGTGAAAATCGGAATAAAATATTTGGCCGAGTTTTTCATTTCACACTTAAAAAGTTATGTATCCCTAGCCCTCACAAACTCGATTTAAAGGGGGTTTTAACTCTTTTAGAGGGCTGGTAGAGGCTTTGGGAAGGTGTGTCCGAAAGGGTGTCTCTTGGGAGCCCCTCACAACTCATGGAGGAAGTAAGCCTTTGTGCAAACCTCTCTTCCAAAAAGGCTCTCCTCTCTCACCTCTTCTTTGTATTTCTTTTCGTTCATGTTTGTTTCTTGAATTTTTCTTCAAATAATATTCTGTGATCATCCCTCTTCTTCTTATATTAATCTTCTTAATTGGGTTGGAATCAATAGTGGAGACAAGATTGGGTTCTACCCTTTCAATCCGTTGCTTATGCAAAACGTCTCCACGATGACTACACCACCCATGGAAGAGTAGTCTTTTAGTAATCGATCTATCTTCTAACCTCTTCATTTAATTATTTTGAATCAATGAGATACTTTAATTCACTTAATATGATCCATGAATTGTGTTTTTAAATTTTAAGAAACTAAGAAAGCAATTGAACAATGTACACAAAAACACGCGAGGTCGGGATTTTGTGTAAATTGTGAGAGCGCGATCTTAATCGGTAATACAGGACCACACGGGATAAATTTGTAGAGTTCAAATATAATCCCTAAACACAATTCATCTTCATTTACAGAGTGGATATGTGCCTTAATTTACCACTGACCATAAGCTAATCTTAGAACATCAATCAAAGCAGGGTGCTACGATTGCATGTTCCGAAGTTAGCCTAAGGTTAAATTCACTTCAATCTTCGTGGTAATGTTAATTCTCATAGGGTTCGGGATTTACCAAATTAAGGGATCATAATTAAGTGAATATTATTTTAAATGATAATGATTAATAAATGATTGAAGAGGTAGAGTTAGATCGATTACGTCTTTTAAATATTTTCTAAACAAACATCTTTTTGTTGTGTCATTTTAATCAAACTTCATTTCAAAACAAAAAACAAAAAAAATACAATCTTCTTCCAGCAAACTTCTTCTAGATTCATAAACTATAAACAAAAACCCCAATCCTTTCAAGTAGTGTTTTTATTCTCTTTTATTTTACTTCTAGAATACCTCTAAAAATTGTTTTAATTCACTTCCTCCTTTGAGAGACGACCTTGGTCAGCCACTCTGCTGCACCTAAGTACCCCAAAATCATACTAATCATTTGAGGGCTCCCACGATAGCGCTCTTTCAAATTGGCGCCGTTGACGGGGAGGCAAGTAATTATTTCAACCAATTAGAGGTATTTATTTTATTTTACATTTTAATTCTCTTCCTCTCTTCTTTCTTCCGTCTTTACCCAATCTGATTTTTTTTCTTCTTCTTTTATCTCTTTCTACTTCTTTTTGGACCATCAACTCAAACTTCAAATTTTTATTTTACTATGGTCCACATTCCTTCTTTTCATCTTTCATTGATTGATGACACGAACTAATCCCGAAGATCTCTTAGATCTTGACCCTGAGATTGAACGTAGCCTTAGGGCACGAATCAGACATTCTCAGTCTACGGGAAGTTTCAACATTCAACTAGTTAGAGAATTACTCCAATATCAGAACATTGAAATTGGAAGCAATTCCAATTCAACCATAAAACAAGAACCAATGGCTGGAAACAATGGAAATTAACTTAATAGAACCATTCGAGAATTGGCTGCACCTGATATTAACTATCAACCAGATTGTATTGCATACCCAAATCTTGAATTGGACTTTGAATTGAAATCTGGATTAATTCACTTACTTCCAAAGTTTCATGGCCTCTCTGGTGAGGATCCCAATAAACATTTGAAAGAATTTAATGTGGTTTGCTCAACCCTAAAACCTAGAAATTTCTCTGAAGATCAAATCAAACTAAGAGCATTCTCATTCTCACTTGATGGAGCTGCGAAAGATTGGATGTATTATTTACAACCTGAAGATGTAACTTGTTGGAACGATTTGAAACATCTTTTCTTGAAAAGATTTTTTCCAGCATCAAGGACCACATCCATTCAAAAGGAGATATCGGGGATCAAGCAATCTCAAGGGGAGTCAATGTATGAGTACTGGGAGAGATTCAAGAAGTTGTGTGCAAGCTGCCCACATCACCAAATCAGTGAGCAAATCCTCATCCAATACTTCTACGAAGGACTCACACCCATGGAGAGGAGCATGGTAGATGCTACGGCTGGAGGAGCAGTGGTGGACAAGACACCAGTAGCTGCGCGTGCGTTGATCGACAAGATGGCCCAAAACTCCCAACAATTCGGTGATAGAGGTACACCACATGTTCGAGGAGTACGTCAAGTAAGTCCTTCTTCTCTTGAAAGTCATTTGATTGATACTAAGTTAGAAGAATTGACAACTATGGTGAGGCCGATTGCATTGGCTCAAAAGACATCCCAACCCCCTCCTTCAAGGCCTTGTGGTATTTTCACCGAGACAAGCCACCCAACTGACTGTTGCCCACAACTCCAAGAAACAGAAGATTGTGCAGCAGTGTTCCCTGGGAGACCATTTCAGCAGCAACAACAACAACCATATCCCCAAAAGAAGTTTGATCCAACATACAACCAAGGGTGGAAAGATCTAGCGTACATGAGGTATGGCTCTGGACAACAACAAAGGCCCCCTTTTCAACAAAACTTCAGCAGCCTCCACCTTACCAACAGGGTTTCCAACAACCCCAAAGGAGATTCGAAGCTCAAACATCAATGAGTCAGCAACAAGGGAATATCCAACAGAAGGTAGACTCTAACACTGATGATCTTTTGAAACAAATTGTTCTTAATGAACAGAATGCGCTGAAGAGTCAAGGTTCGGAGCTGAGAGAGTTGAAGACTCAAATGAGTCAGATTTCCACCGCCCTCCATGAACTTGTCAGTAAGAATTCTCGAAATCCACCTTCCCAACCCACTCCAAATCCAAAGGGGAATGTTAGTGCCATCACATTGAGAAGTGGGAAGAAAATGAACGATACATCTGCACCTACCATTCCACCGGGATTCACCTCAACTTCAGAGAAGCCGCATTCCATACCAACTGATGAGCAATCCAAGGAGAAAGATAAAGGTAAGAAAAAGATTGATGATGTTCCTCCTAAACCCCTTCCTTTTCCAAACAGGGTTGTTCAAACCAAGAAGATGGCTGAAGAAGCAATGAAAAATGAGGTTTTGGACACATTCAAGCGTGTGGAGATCAACATTCCTCTACTTGAAGCCATTAAGAAAATTCCAAGGTATGTGAAATTCTTAAAAGAACTTTGTACCAATCGAAGAGGGATCAAGGGAAATGAGAGGATAAACCTTGGAAGGAATGTCTCAGCACTCATTTCACCAACTCTAGAAATGCCAACAAAGCACAAGGATCCAGGGACATTCACCATCCCATGCACCATAGGGGAGTTTCACTTTTCTGATGCACTTTGTGATTTAGGTGCTTCCATAAATGTGATGCCTCACTCTGTATTCTCTTCCTTGCAGGTTGGTGAGTTGAAGCCAACAAGAGTAGTGGTACAATTGGCGAATAGAGCTACGGCATATCCAGCGGGAGTCCTTGAGGATGTACTTGTCCGGGTAAGAGACATGATCTTTCCAGCAGACTTCTATGTTCTTAACATGGAGGATGATCAGGTAAGTTCTCATGCCCCCATTATCTTAGGTAGACCCTTCCTCAAAACTGCAAAAACTATCATAAATGTCAATGAGGGTACACTTTCCATGGAGTTTGGAGAGGAAGTTGTGATATTTAATGTTATGGATTCCATGAAGTACCCCTCAGAGGACCATTCTACTTTTGTTATCTCCCATTTTGAACCACCAAGTAAAAACATCATGGAATTGGATTGTCCTATGCTTAGGGAGATTATGAGTATTGGTTCTAGTTTGATGTCTAAGAATACTTCTACACCCATTTTTAAGGAACAAGACATTCTAAGATTTAATTTTGAAATGGAATCATATTCTGATTTTGATCATGTGATCTCTGATTATGACATGGCTATTGAGTATGCTGATGGATTTGGTGCTTTATTCTCTGATTGTGATGATTTTTATTCTGATACTGATGTTCATTGTGCAGATATGTCTATTGCATCAATTTCTCCATCCATACATCACCCACCTACATTTGAACTCAATCCATTGCCCCCAAATCTCAAATATGCGTACTTGCTCAGTGGTGATAGATTACCTGTCATAATTGCTAACACTCTCTCTTTTGAAGATGAAGTAAAACTTTTGAATCTTCTGAGAGATAACATTAGGGCAATTGGTTGGACATTGGCATACATATCAGGTATTATCCCCTCCATTTGCATGCATAGAATTCTCTTGGAGGATGGGGCTAAACCGGTGAGACAAACACAAAGGAGACTCAATCCCACCCTCCTGGAAGTTATAAAAAAGGAAGTTGAGAAATTGCTCGAGGCAGGTATAATCTTTCCCATTTCAGATTCACAGTGGGTAAGTCCAATTCAGGTTGTGCCTAAGAAAACTGGTTTTACTGTTGTTAAAAATGAGAAGATGATTTAGTTCCAATGAGGGTGCAAAACAGTTGGCGTGTGTGTATTGATTATAGGAAACTAAATCAGACCACTCGCAAGGACCATTTCCCCTCCCATTTATTGATCAAATGCTCGAGAGACTAGCTGGGAAAACACACTATTGTTTCTTGGATGGATTTTCTGGATATTTTCAGGTTCCTATAGCTCCAGAGGATCAAGAGAAGACTACATTCACCTGTCCCTTTGGCACATTTGCCTACCGGAGGATGCCATTTGGACTTTGCAACGCCCCAGGTACCTTCCAGAGATGCATGGTGAGTATTTTCTCAGATTTCATTGAGACCTGCATGGAGGTATTTATGGATGATTTTACAGTTTATGGGTCCTCATTTGATGAATGTCTCTCTAGTTTGGGTGATGTGTTGTATCATTGTATTGAGAAGAATCTGGTCTTAAATTTTGAAAAATGTCATTTCATGGTCGAAAAGGGAATTGTCTTAGGTCATATAGTCTCACAACATGGAATTGAAGTTGATAAATCTAACTTAGACATTATTTCATCCCTCCCATATCCTACATGTGTGCTTGATGTTCGATCATTCCATGGGCATGCTGTATTTTATCGACGCTTCATCAGAGATTTTAGTAAGATCGCTCTACCCTTATATCGATTGATTCAAAAAGATATTGACTTCAATTTTGATGATTCATGCAGGGCATCATTTAACGAGCTGAAGAAGTGTCTGACCACTCCACCAATCATACAGCCCCCATGGTGGGACCTTCCATTTGAGCTTATGTGTGACACCTCCAACTTCGCGGTTGGAGCTGTCTTATCTCAGAGGGTGGAGGGACGTTCACATGTGATCGCATATGCATCGTGGACGCTAGAATCAGCCCAATCAAACTACACTACCACAGAAAAGGAGTTTCCTGCTGTCATATTTTCTTTAGATAAATTCCGTTCATATTTATTGGGCTCTAAAGTAGTTGTTTTTTCTGACCATGCAGCTTTGAGGTACCTCCTAAAGAAGCCAGATGCAAAGCCACGACTTATCCGTTGGATGCTCCTTCTTCAAGAGTTTGTCCTTGAGATAAAGGACAAGAAGGGGTCAGAGAATTTGGTGGCAGACCACATGAGTAGGCTTACTCACACCCTAGAGGGTGATACCTTGGACCAGGTACCACTTCGGGACACTTTCCCCGATGAGCATCTCTATACCATCTCAGGTAAGCATCCTTGGTATGCTGATTTAGTTAATTACATTGTTGGCTCTGAAATCCCAGTAAATTTGAAGAAGCATCAAGTCCAAAAATTAAAAAGTGAGTCTAGGTATTATGTGTGGGATGATCCGTACCTCTGGCGCATGTGTAGTGACCAAGTCATTAGGAGGTGTATTCCTGATCATGAGTTTGAGTCTGTTTTGCAATTCTGTCATACACTTTCATGTGGTGGACACTTTGGACCCCAACGGACAGCTAAGAAGGTTTTAGACTCTGGATTATATTGGCCTAGCTTGTTCCATGATTCCCATTTGTTTTGTAAGTCATGCTCTCATTGCCAACACACTGGGAACATTTCTAGGAGACATGAGATGCCCCAACAACCCATACTATTTTGTGAGATTTTTGATGTATGGGGCATCGACTTTATGGGTCCTTTTCCTAGTTCATTTGGATTTTTGTACATTTTGGTTGCTGTTGATTATGTGAGTAAATGGGTGGAGGCCAAGGCCACCAGGACTGACGATTCTCATGTTGTTGTGGACTTTGTCAAAGCACAAATTTTTTGCAGGTTTGGAGTACCAAAGGCCATCATCAGTGACCAAGGGACACACTTTTGCAATAGGAATTTTTCTTCCCTCCTTCGAAAGTATGGGGTGACACACAAAACATCAACACCATACCACCCCTAAACAAATGGCCAGGCTGAGGTTTCAAATCGTGAGTTGAAACAAATCTTGGAGAAAACCGTTCAGCCAAATAGGAAGGATTGGAGCAAGCGCTTGGATGATGCATTGTGGGCTTATAGGACAGCATACAAGACCCCCATTGGTATGTCCCCATTTCAGATTGTTTTTGGGAAAGCGTGCCATCTCCCCGTTGAAGTCGAGCATCGGGCATATTGGGCTATAAAGAAATGTAACATGGATTTGGCCCAAGCTGGAATTCAAAGGAAGTTGCAAATTCAAGAGCTTGAGGAGATTCGATTGTCATCATATGAGAACTCAAGGCTCTACAAGGAAAGATCAAAAGCAGCTCATGACAAAATGATCCAACAAAGGGAGTTTCATGTTGGAGAGAAAGTCCTTCTCTATAGTTCACGACTGAAGTTGATGCCTGGTAAGTTGTGTTCCAGATGGTTAAGTCCTTATATTGTGTCTAATTTTTTTCCTTATGGTGCAGTGGAGATCACACAAGAGGACACTGGAAGGAGATTTACAGTCAATGGGCAACGTTTGAAGAGATACATTGAGGGACATCCTACTGATGCAGTGGATTTTATCACACTGCATGACCCCATCATCACTTGATCACATCAGGCTGTTCCTAACCCTTTCACTTTTATATTATTTGTCCTATTTAAAAATTCTGAATTTCATGTGCATATATCATATCACGGGTTCACATTGACGACAATGCAATATTTTAAGTGTGGGGGAGGGAACCTTTTAGTTTAGTAATTTCAATTGTTTTCCTGTTTTAAAAAAAACCAAAAAAAATTGTATGTTTTTCAAAATCTGTGTGTTTATTTTACAATTTTCTGTGTGTTTTTGAAACTTTTGAGCTGAAATGATTCTCATCACCATTTTTAAATCCATATCAATAAGTGAAACAATTTACCCCCTAAAACTAAGCTTAAATGAATGCTAAAATGACTTTGTTTCAAGTTCAAATATTTAGTAATTTCATGGAAAGTACACCGAATATTGAATCCCATGCCACATCTCACTATCTTTAAATTTGAAATCACTTTCCTATGAGGATTCTAAACCATTATTTTCATATTCTTTACATTCACCTCACTTCTTGAGAGAACCAAACCATACTTGATTTAACCAGAATTTGATCTATTCCTGTCAAAACATGAGGGTTTGAGGTACTTGTGTTTAAATGATTGAGGCATTTGTTTGGTAATAAAACCCCTATTTCAAAGAATCTATTTTTATAATGGCCTACCTTGAATATTTAATCCTTGTAGCCATTAGAAGCCATGCACAACCTGTTAGTTTAAGCCACATTACAAGCCAATTTTCCCTATCCAACCAACTCTTGAAGTGAAATTGCATAATCTAGTTGAGCTTAAGTGTGGGGGAAGTTGTCTTGGGTTTTGCCACCACATTTTGTGATACTTTGGGTGGAAAATTAAATTCTGAAGAGATGTGTTTGCTGCTAAAGAAAGTCATTATATTGAAAGCTGTGCCTTTTCTGGAGCTTTCATGACAAGTGAAGCTGCGCCTTTTCTGGAGCTTCTAATTGAGGTGGAAAGTTGTGCCCATCTGGAGCTTTCAAGAAAATCATGTTTGAGAAGATTGACATTTCTTATGCTGAAATGATGAATGGTGTAAACCTTTCATGACTTTTCATGATGATGGAGCTGAATTGATACTATGGGGATTGAAGAGAAGACCATATTTATGTGAAAATTAGATTAATGTAATTTTGCTTCAAAAGAGTCAAGGCCTCCTCATTCAGCCTCAGAGTTTTTCACATCTTAATCCTACCAACCGAAAGCCACAGAACAACCCTGAAAAGTCCTCATGATAAACATATGTCCTTGACTCACATCGGGTAGCGATGTAGGAATCTATGAAGCCTATGGTGACCCTTGTATGAGTTTGGATGGGAAAGACATTGCAAAAAAAATTGATATTTGAGTGATGAGAGAAAATTCAAGTGAGGTAAGTGTTTTGTGCATGGGTGGATAAATGAAGTGGAAATATATTGAATGATATAAATGGAGAAATTGAAATAAGGTTTTTTATGAGGCATGATATCTTTTGATTCTTGGTGTGAAATTTATTGATCTTAAGGATATGTGTTTTAAAATTGGTTTTGATTTGATATTGATGTTTACTTGATATGAGGTTTTCCCCAGGTGTGCAAAAGGGTAAGTGTGGGGGAGTTGATAAAACAATATTTTATTGAATATTTTATTGATAATAAATGAAATAATTTCCTCACATTGTGTTAAATATGTTTATTTATAAAATATTTGGGATTTGATCATTCATTTGAAAATTTGGTGAAAATTTAGTTTTACCCTTAATAGTGCATTGTAGTATTTCGAAGACAAATATTTTTATATTAATTATTTGAATTTGAAATTTTGTAAAAGTGTTCCTAACTACATTTTATACAACTTTCATTCAGGACAAGAGCTAAGGAGTGCATTTGGATGGAGTAAATGATCAATTAATCCAATGGTGGGCTGGACTCGGCAGAATAGACATTGGTTCTGTATTTGGGCCATATCGTCTACATACGGGCTTGGATTGAGACCCAAATTTGAGGAAACTCGGGGACATGATTTGGCACAAATCATCCTTCTGGATGGCCGGTCAATTAACGCGTTTTGGCGGTCAAATGGGCGGTGCAATTTGGAATAAAATATTTGGACGAGTTTTTCATTTCACACTTAAAAAGTTATGTATCCCTAGACCTCACAAACTCTATTTAAAGGGGGTTTTAACTCTTTGAGAGGGCTGGTAGAGGCTTTGGGAAGGTCTTGCCGAATGGGTGTCTCTTGGGAGCCCCTCACAACTTTTGGAGGAAGTAAGCCTTTGTGCAAACCTCTCTTCCAAAAAGGCTCTCCTCTCTCACCTCTTCTTTGTATTTCTTTTCTTTCATGTTTGTTTCTTGAATTTTTCTTCAAATAATATTCTGTGTTCATCCCTCTTCTTCTTATCTTAATCATCTTAATTGGGTTGGAATCAAGAGTGGAGACAAGATTGGGTTTTACCCTTTCAATCCGTTGCTTATGCAAAACGTCTCCACGATGACTACACCACCCATGGAAGAGTAGTCTTTTAGTAATCGATCTATCTTCTAACCTCTTCATTTAATTATTTTGAATCAATGAGCTACTGTAATTCACTTAATATGATCCATGAAATGTGTTTTTAAATTGTAAGAAACTAAGAAAGCAATTGAACAATGTACACAAAAACACGCGAGGTCGGGATTTTGTGTAAATTGTGAGAGCGCGATCTTAATCGGTAATACAAGACCACACGGGATAAATTTGTAGAGTTCAAATATAATCCCTAAACACAATTCATCCTCATTTCCAGAGTGGATATGTGCCTTAATTTACCACTGACCATAAGCTAATCTTAGAACATCAATCAAAGAATGGTGTTGCGATTGCATGTTCCGAAGTTAGCCTAAGGTTAAATTCACTTCAATCTTCGTGGTAAAGTTAATTCTTGTAGGGTTCGGGATTTAACAAATTAAGGGATCATAATTAAGTGAATATTAATTTAAATGATAATGATTAATAAATGATTGAAGAGGTAGAGTTAGATCGATTACGTCTTTTAAATATTGTCTAAACAAACATCTTTTTGTTGTGTCATTTTAATCAAACTTCTTTTCAAAACTAAAAACAAAAAAAATACAATCTTCTTCCCGCAAACTTCTTCTAGATTCATAAAATATAAACAAACACCCCCATCCTTTCAAGTAGTGTTTTTATTCTCTTTTATTTTACTTCTAGAATACCTCAAAAAATTGTTTTAATTCACTTCCTCCTTTGAGAGACGACCTTGGTCAGCCACTCTGCTGCACCTAAGTACCCAAAAATCATACTAATCATTTGAGGGCACCCACGACAGCGCTCTTTCAACCACTTGGAAGCTATCTATTTTTTCCAAAAGATTGTTAGTTGTTACAATCCAAATAATCATGGGTATTTTCTCCAAAATTAAATGATTAATGTTTTTGGATGTTATGGGGTTCCCTAAGCCTTGGAAATTGAAATATAGAAACTAATTGTTTAAATTCCCAGATCCTAGTCACAAGGCCCTCATTTAGTACCATATTAGCATGGATTCAATCCTTATTATTTCTCCAGTCATTTGAGTGTGACTCTATTGTGAGTTCCTCCATGTTTTTATCTATAGTAATCTTTCCCTTTTCATGCTCCCGATATGGTTGATCCTCAACCTCATCACTTCAGAGGTTACCACCAATCTGGGTAAACATATTTATGGATATAATTGGTTATCGTGATTGCAATGTATGATTTTATCTTCAATATTTTCACTAGGAACCTTCATGAAAGGCATGCTATATGCATAATATAAAAAATTATTTTAAAGGGTAAGGTAAAATATAATCATTTATAGTTTCCTATAATAGAAACTAATACATTTCTTCCATCATTAACCATCAACTGGGATGACCCCCTCCTATAGAAGAGGGATAATAGAATGAGTATCATCTTCATGTATTGACATCTTTGTCCTTACTAGACCCTCTATGTGCAAATTTGAATTATTTATTTCATATTTTCATACACTTAGTAATGTGAATTCTAGAAGGGTATGTTCTTGATATAGGAGGTATCATTTGGTGAGTGCAAACCATGCAGGCTATTGGGGGAAACAAATTGTTTCCACTATATTATAAATCCCAAAGAGCCCATCTTATCAGGTGTTGTCCATCAGACAATCCAAACAAATGGGATTTTTAGGTTTGGATTGTAGGCCATCAGGATCATCTCCATTTCAGGAAATGATATCTTCTGATCTATCATTCACACTCCTTCCATGTTGAATCAGGGCATGTGTTGTTTTATGATCAACATTGAACACATTATAAACAAAGGGATCATGGATAAACATCAACATGTGATGTCTTATCTTGTGGAAGTTAATCATGCTCCCCATGCAGCTTCTTATGAGGATCATCCATAGGGAGGAGGGTTGCCCGGTGGATTGATATTTTCCATCCATATGATTTTATATCATCAAATCCATATTAGAGGGAATGGAAATTATAACCTTGGTATGTTCAGGGAGCCATATAAGATCACTTCACTTCCTATTATGACAGTTGGGAGCATCATTCCCCTTTTTGTAGAAAAAAGTGAATTCTTTATCTCTAATGAAATGAGTTTAGAAATAGAAATAAAAATATAAATTTCATAAAAAATTAAAGTATATTTTCATACTGGATGACCAATATGATTCTTTCATCACTTGGGTTAGAACATCTTCCTTCACAAGAGTGCATGATCTAAAGACTTCAACTAGGAACCTCACATAATTCCAATAACATAGGTTGTAAATTTGGAGGTCTGTCCTAATTGGATTCCCCATAGAAGATCAAATATCCCAAAGAATGTGTGGGTGACATTATAGCCAATTCAACCAATAAATATGGATGTATACTTGTACTTGAGTTTTCCTTACCTTATTTGGGTCTATGCTTCGTTCCCATCCCTAATTTCATAAAAATCCGGGCCTCAATGAATAAGATCCATAGCTTCATGCCATGATCTCATGATCATTATATGGAAAAATGATATGGTAATAACCTTGCACCGTTATAATTGACTTCCAATCTCCGAATCCTAAGAGTTTAGAGATCCTATGAGATATTTAATTGAACATCCAATTCTTCTCACATTTTTGAACGAGAATTATTGAAATAATAGAGTACCTTCATTGGTAATCCATTTCCTTGAAAACCTCTTTATTATCATATAAATGAACTGTCATACCCTTTGAATAACTATCCCATTAAGGGTAATTTCAATGTCTAAGAATGCAGGGATTCTAGCAGATTTGACTATGAATGAAAAGTTTTTCTTCAAATAATCCATCTTGTACTATACTCGGTCCACAATAATTAGGTTTTTTGAAACATGATGAAATAGCACCACAAGTCCTACATGATCTACAAAATATGTGTTCTTTGAAATTTTAGTTGAAATCATCTTCCCTCATCCATCTACGTTTCCATGATCATGGTGTTCACCATTTTCCTATTGTTCTTGCATCTCCCTCTCTATGAATGCAATCTCAATATATATTCATTTTAAATTAACCTTAAGTAAAATAAAATAAACTGTATATTATCACCCAAGAGGCTTAAAAACAGTTATTTTTTCTGACTATGGTTGATGTTTTTGTAAAACCCACTAATCCAATGAAATTAGGATAAATGGTAAGGTAATTTTGTTATTTTAAAATATTATTTTTACCTTTCATTACCTTATTTACCCTTAACCATTGAAAATAAAATTAAGAAATGATATTATTCAAAAAATCCCCAAAAAAAGAATTTGATCATTTTAGACTCTAAATATCATGCTTATCATAGCCTTTTATGATCATTTATTCAAATTGAATTCATAGATGTGGCTAAATTAATTTGATCAACCCCCTTGCATGTAAGTTTTGTGAAATACGTAGCTATAAATTATTTATTTAATATCATTTTTTAAAATAGAATATGACTACAAATAATTTAATTTTATATTTGTAATAATGTGCTAAAATTACATATATATGTTAAATTATTAATTATTTACATAATATAATATATTTTTTTGGGTTGGTTTTTTAAAATCATTTTTCTCAATCATGATAAATAAAATTAATACTATTAATGAAACATATTTAATAATATATATTATTTTCTAACTGTTCATAAAATCGACATGATGATTTCCAAAATAATATAATGAATTTGTAAAATAAGATATCCCTAAAAAACTAACCATTAGGAAAACAAATCCTCATATAAAAAAATTATCATTAGGAAACCAATTCCATGGATCTAATCCAACACAACCATGATGGTGATGGGGAAAAGGGAGGGTGATGTTTAAATGAATAAAAATCTCAATGTTCGTAGATATCTTCTATATCCAGTTGATAATATTTGTTATATTCAAGCTTTCATGTCAATGACTGAGTCGTAAAAACAATACATCCATCCTCGAAGTACATATATATATATAATTATAATTATAATTATAATTATAATAAATATATATATTATAATTTCATAATTATTTAAGTATAAAAATATAATTATTTAAATAATTTTAACCCTATAATATATATTTATTTATTTAATATATTTATTTTAATTTCATATGTATAAAAATATATACATTTATAAATTTATTTATATTTAAGACTATAAAAAAATAAATACGTAATAAATATGCATTTTTAAAAAATATGTAATATATATTTATATATATTGTTATTAAATAATTATAATAGATATATAAAAATATAATTATAAATAAATATAGATTATTTTGAATAATTATTAAATTATAATAATTATATTAATTAAATATAATTATAAAAAATAGAAATATATTTATAGTAAATTTATAATTATATATATATATTAAAAAAATGTAAATGTAAATAAATATTCATTTATTTATAGGTATTCTAATTATTAAATAAATATTTCTCTATTATATATATAATTTTATAATTATATATAAATTATTAATATTTTATTATCATTATAGTTTTATCAGCAGTTTTTTGGTGCTCATAAAAATTCATCATTATTATTGTTAAAAAACATTGATAAAGGCATGTATTATTAGCGTTTTCTATTTTAGCATTGATAAGAAATCCCTTTATCAATTCTTTTTAACTAGTGCAGATAAATAGTTTCCCGATTTTTATAAATAATGCTTAAAAGTATTCTTATCCTGTCGCAAAACTCAAGTTATTGTAGAAGTTGACATCTGTTGCCTTCACCTCCTCCTTCATCCCAATCTCTATCACTGAAGCCTTCTCCTCCTCACCACAAATCCCTAATCCTCATCCTCTACCACTGACTTTTGTGGATGTTGTATGATCCCAGATCATCTTAAAGTATTTTTTTGATTATGTTTTGGGCTGCCACTCAGTTTGGGCTAATTAAGTGTTTTCCAAAGTTTATGAGAAGGATCAGGGGTGTTATAGGGTTTTGGGACACATAATAGGAAGAAAACGGGGGTTCCTAGGAATGTTGAATGTTTTGTGCAGGGTTAGTGCAAACCAAGTGGAGCTTCCCAAGTGACCATGCAACCAGGGACAGAGGGATACACATAGTTTGTGCATATTTTGCCAACCCATGTAGAATTTACAAGAAAATATGAGATGTGGGTGATTTTGGGTAGATTCTTCGGCATGGTTTGAGAACGGTTTGGAAAACCATTCAGGTAAACCATACGGCCCCGAAACCGTGAGAAATTTTCCTAAATTCCACCTCATGATTTTAATACCAAACTCAAATTTCTCCTTCATTTACCCCCCACAACCCTAGTGACGAAATATGATGACCCAAACTTTCAAGAGGTTGTCCTATTTTGATTATTGGTTTTTTTAGCATCGTTGGATGTGGATCGAAGCCCTGGGTAATTCTAATCCTACCATCCCTTCCCTTTTTCATATCGGGGCTTGTGGTTTCCCCCATCTTCTTCATAATCTCTAAATCCCTTTTTTTTCGGTGGAACATAGTTTGGGGATTCAAGGGTTCTTGAATTCAGATATGAGGTCAAGGTTATGAGTGAGTTAATCACTAGATATGAGGTAGGTGGTCTAAAATATTATCCCATTTTTTAATTGTAGATGTGTGCATGGAAGCTTGTCTTCTTTATTTTCCCTAATTGGGTTTTTGGTTTCATTGGAGTTCATGAAAAAAAGGGGTGTCTAAATGACCAATTGAAACCCTCATGATCTTGGTGGGATTCGTGGATGAGGACATGACCATTTTAGAGCCACCCATAGGGTGCACGGACAATCATAGACCTAGATGTGGGTAGGGTTAAGCGATGGGTTGCCGGAAAATAATATGTAATCTATGTTGTGAAATTCATAATTGTGGATTTTTTTAGGAATGGAATAATGATAAATATACCTATGGTTATAAAGGAAGAAGGGTTGTTGGAATGACCTGAATATTGGTAATTGGGTTGAAGAGATTATGTTAGTTGTATCATGAATTTGGTAATAAATGCTTTAAGGGATTAGGGCATGTTAAATAGTGAAATTGGAATTGGGTAATGGAATGGGAAATGGGGAATGTGTTAACATGATTCTTTAAGGTAATGGATGAACTGTGGAAATGGGTTAACAAATGACAATTAGGTGGTACATATAAATGATTGAATGTTGGAAAGTGATTATGTTATGTGATATGTGGAATGTAGTAGAAATGTATAAGTTGGTGAATTCATGGGAAATTGTAGATGGGATAAATGTGTTAATGAATGTTAAATGATGAATTTGGATAAGTTATAGGAGTTATTGAACCACCTAATTGGTTATGATTGGAAATGGGAATTTGGATAAATGGAAATGAATGATAAATGGTAAATGTATTAATGGGTTATGGAATAGTGCTAATTCCCATGTTGTGTTATGCATTGTGATATCCAATGGAATTGAATATTCTTGGTTGTGTTATTTATGGTGTTTTATGTATGATAATAAACAAACATGTGAAAATATGGTGGTAGAGTGGGGCGTTGACTTGATGTTCCATTCCCAAGGGTCTAGTTAGACTGAGGCTCTAAAATTCACCCCAAAATGCATGGGATAGGGGAGGCGATATTGGTTCAATTCCCCTAATGGATTCATTCCACCCGGAATGAGGATTCGAGGTGATGATGAAGTGATTCTATGATAGGTGGATCCCTAGTGAGGTAGGGACTTTATTTTCATCCATGTTCCTTATTATTGATGGCCCTAGACCGTTATGTATATGATATTAATACCTAACCCATGCATGATGTCATCAATACTACATTTGTAATGAGGATGGTATAAGAAACACAATTGTGAGAAATGCTGGCAATGAATTGTATGATCATTGTTAAGTAATGGAACATGAACTATCCCTTGCATACTTACCTTTAATTTTTTACATGCTTGCATGATCTATTAGACTTGATATGTTGTAGACACAATTGGTGGTGGCCTACCGAGTTTTGAACTCACATCTAGCTCAGGCCGTCATTGGGTACCCGGGACGATCTCTTTGTTGCAGGCCAGGACAATGGAAGAGGCCTTTATGTGAGATGTTGATTTGGTATTGGGATGTAAATGGAGAAGGACGTGGTATTAGATTTGGGATACATTTAGAGTTTGTCTATTTGATTTATTTTGGGTTTCATTCGCATGAACAATCGGTACGACATGACATTGTTACATTTTATTGGTGTTTGTACCCATTTGGGGAATGTTTGGTTACTCGTGATTATTGGTTGTTCACATTTTTATGCTATTTATACAGGGTTTTTGCTGTGGATTTCTATAATAAATAAGGAATACTATCCCCACCTGATTTATTTGACACTCTACGCCAGTTGCAAACCTCTGTCATATGGGAAGGTGCACATGATGTTATGTGACAACTTGGCTCAAAGCACCGGTTTAGTGGCTATCGGGTTGGGGATGTTACAATGTGGTATCAGAGGAGTTATTTTCACATTCGTACTATTTGGGAATTGTCGATAGGATATTACAATGTGTCAGGCCTTATTAATGGGCTCATATTGGGGAGTATTTAACCTATGTACTAGGGAAAACCCATGTCACCATAGGTGGGAATTTTTGTTCTTGTTGGGGGTTGTCATAGTTGAATGATATTTTATCGTAAGGGTATACACATGTTATGTGATTTGACTAAATTATAATATTTCACTCACGGCCTGAATGGCATGAGTTTGGGAATTCATGCAACATTTTTGTCACCTGAGGATGTATGCAACATGAATTTTTATAGGAACATGCACAGGATGGGTGTGTGAGGAATAAAAAGTAGAATTCATTTTACATACCAGATAAATATAATGAAAATGATGCATAATCATGGTAATGTAAGTGATTGAATGAAAATAATGCAAATTAATAATTAAGGAATGTCTTTTATAAAGAAATTTTGTGATCGAGTTAAAATTTTGTGTTGTGATAGGTTGTAAAGGTTGTTTTGGTGTCTAAATAGAAAAGGGATGCATAATGACGGTAAGATTTGTAATGAAATTTCGCAATTAAATATGTAAATGATTTAAAATGGTTATTTTATCAAGTTGTGAAATATGAAATGTTCCCAAGTGGGAAATAATTTTGTAGTAAATGAATAATTGGATTGAAGAGGAGTTGATGAAAGACAAACGATTAAGTGAATTGGTTACCCCAATATGTCCGAGACCACAGTAGGTATGTAAGAGGGTTGTTCCCAATGTGTGATCTTGATTGTTGGGGAATAGTATAATGAATGGTTGGTTTGAGGTTGATTGCACGAGATCTTTCCATCCATGGTTAAATTCTATCAGTCATTCTACTAAGTATTGAGTTAATGACATATTTAGAACTTGAATGTTTTTGGGTTCAATAGTGGTTATCACATTAACTGTCGGTTGGATCATTCTATGTGTGGGTTGGGATAATGAGAGTGCTCTAATTTGAGGCATTGGATTTGGATTGTGAGGCATTCCCCGTTGTGATATGGCCTAGGCGGTGTGTTTAGGGTACCTGTCGTATTGTTGTGGCCCTTGGGTTGAAAGGCGGTGTACGGTAATGTGAGTAATTCAACCCTCATAGTTCGTGATCATACATATTACATGATGGAACCTAATAATGTTGTATGGGACTTGGTGACCTTGTGATTAGAGACCTTGCGAGTTGTGCATTGAATCCCGGAGAGGATGTTTTTCTTTTAGTGTTGATGAATGTGTACACTCTTAGTGGGGAACATATAGTATATGGTTTTTGGTCTCTTAGACACAGTGTGCATCATAATGGGAGTGAGAGTTCCATTCTCGGGAATTGATTAATTAATGTCATGATAAGAATTGTTTGAAGAGAGGACCAGTGATTTTTTCTAGTTATGACTTTAGTCTAGGTATCTAGTAATATTCAACCATTGAGGTGACCCAAGAGAGATGTCAAATGGGGTCTCAAGAGCTTTTGGGTGTGTGTAGCACATGTAGATGTTTCGGGCTTGGGAAGTGGGAACTTTAGTGCCCAATGGTGCAGGTTTGGCCATGAGGGCTATGTGGGATGGTTTATAGTATAGTTGTGGTTGGTTCCTTCAAAAGTTCACCCTAGTGTTGTGATAGAATTTGAGGTTGTTCTGAAGGGTTGTATTGTATAAAATCCCTACTCACCTATTTTAATGGTTATAAAAAGAGTCTTCAGGTTAAATTTGAGTGGAATATGTGAAAATTAATGCATATTTGTTATATGCTTTCACTCAATGGTGACACCCATGGTCAGGGTGGTTGCATGGCTGAAATTGTTGGTATGGATATGTAGGTGGTGGTGGTCTTATTAAACAACTTAGTAACATACCTCAGTTAGTGATGATCATGCATATTACCATGATATTGTCCAAGGTACGTTGACAAGCTCTAGGTCACGCCATGAGAGATGAAGGTGTTTGGATGGATAAGGGACATCATGAAGGTAATGTGCAATGAAACAATATATGTGGATCTTTATGGCGGAATGAACACCCCATATTGTTATTTGTTTGGTCCTCCGGATGGTCCGAATGACGAAAAACGTAAGGGGTTCCATTCACAGAAGCTGATAATAGACACTGGGTTACATTGTTTTTCTTATTTTTGGAAAATATGGGTGGCCATGTCAATGTTTGAGGTTTTTCTTTGATCAATTAAAATATTTGGTGGTTGAAATACCTCTTGAGAGTAGTGGTGACAACACTCATATGGTTTGGAGTGATAAATAAGCCATGGATGTGGATAAGAGGACATCGAGTTGACATAGTGGCACTAGGGTTCCAATGGGGAACCCGTGAGGTGCATGTTAGGTTCCTCAGAGATGAATGTGGGCCATGGATGTGGTCACTAATGGTCCATGTGTTAGTTTCGATCTCATTCGGGGCCCACTTTATGCTTGTGATGTTTGGGTTAAAGTAATATGAAGATGTGGTTGGATATGGCAATAGGTTGTGGTGAGAGAATTTGGGGTCCAGAAACTCCAACAATGATTGGGTATTGGATCGGGTAATTTTCCCGTATGTGGTTTTAGAATGCCACGATGTTGAGTGAACATTGGCCATGGGATGTGGTGAAATGCCAAGCTTGAATCCAATGTCGGTCATGAGGGGGGTAGTGTCATGATGATGGAATTCTACTAAAATTTAGGAAATGTCCTCAGTGGGTGTATTGATAATGTTATGCTTAATGTTAGTAATCACTTTCAGGAGGTGAGAATGGATTAGTGTACCCTCAGTGGATGGTGGGTTTTCTGGGAAAAGCTATTTGGGTGTGTTCTAACCTGAGATGGTAAACATGAATGGGTGTGGTGTGAGTGACACACCTAGGAGTTCATGTTGTGGACAAGAGCACGTTTTTATATGATTTGGAAGCTGAGTGAGGTCTTTTTGACCTTAGTCGTTGAATGTATAGTGTAATAATTCCTTTCTAAATGATTTCAAAAGTGCATCTGGGTATCAATGTGTAAAATTCTCCAATGGATGCTTGGGCATGGTGAGTAGGAACCTTTTAGGTGATGGAAAAGATGAGTTGAGTTCTGGTGGTCCTTGGTTGATGGGGAGGGTTCCATGTAACAAAAAATTGTCAAAATAACCACACTAGTTAATTGGTTTGTTGGTGATGTGATTAGTGTTTTAGGTTTGAAGGACTCGAGTGGTCATTATTCAAGTTTTTTGGCCCTGGTGGAGAGACTTGGCTAGGGTGAACAAGTCAAGTAGCCGAGAGTTTTGAGTTACATTTGGATGTACAGTGTGGGATGAGATCTTCAGGAATGGTGGTAAGAAGGGTCATGTGTTTCTTCTGGGTGATTACCAGATTTTCACTGTTAGAGTTGGTTGAACATGAAAATGACGCCACGTAATTTGGTTCATGAGTTTTGAAGTGGATCACAATGATGAGGAGCTAGTTGGTTTCCTCAATAACGATGTGATGTTGTGTTTGAAGTATCCATGTATAGAGAGTCAAGAACTGTTGTCTATGTATTCTCTATGAAGTTCTACTGATTGGGTGGGGATGGCCTGGAAGCATATTTGGAGAGTTGTCGGTCTGTGTTGCGGTGAGGACTTAGGGGACCAATATCATCCCATGATATGTTTTCGGATAGCATTGTGATATGAAACTACAAACTATATGATGGTAAGGTATAGGTAGAACTTGTTTCATGATCTCTTCTTATAGAAAGATTGTGATTCGTGGAAGAGCAGCATGAGGACGAGCCGTTATAAGGTGCAGAGGTTGAAAGATCCCAGATATTATTAATGTATATTTTTTTTGTTATGGAGTCATCTTATTGGGATAAATAAGTGTTTATCAATGTTCATGAGATGTGTCAGTGGTGTTATATGGGTTGGGAACATGAATGAGGATGAAAAAGGGGGGTTACTAGGCATGTTGCACGATTTGGGAACAGTTACTACAAACTATGTGGTGCATCCCAAGTAACCATGCAACCAAGGATAGAGGGTTACACACGGTTTGCACATGGTTTGGAAATCCATGTGGAATTTATATAAAACCATATGATGGGGGTGATTGCGGGCAGTATCTTCCACACGTTTTGTGCATGGTTTGGAAAACCATGCAGGTAAATCATGCAACCCAGAAACATTGAGAAATTTACAAAAAATCCAACCCATGATTTTAAAACCCTACATAGGTTTCTCCTCCATTTCCCCCCCCACAACCCTAGTAATGATCAATGATGACCAAATATGCCAAAAGGTAGTTCTCCTTCAATTCATGGACACTTGGAGCACAGTTGTTTATGAATCAAATCCCTAAGGAAGTCTAATCCTTCTTCCCTTCTCTTTTTTGGATTAGGGCTTCTAGTTTCATAAATATTCTTCTGATGCTCTAAATCCATTATTTTTTTTGGTGGAACATAGGTTGGGGTTCAAGGGTTTCTAGAATTAGGATCTAAGATAATGGATAAGAATGCGTTCATCACCCGATTCGGGTAGGTGGACTATAAGTATTAACCATATGTTTTATTTTAGATTTGTGCATGTAATCCTGTGTTCTTCATTTTCCCTACTTGTGTTCTTGGCTTCATTGGTGTTTTTTGATAAAAAGGGGAATCTACATGACCAATTGAAACCCTCACAATCATTTTTGGCTACGTGGTGGATGACATGACCATTTTAGGGCCACCCATGCGGTGGGTTTGTATACCTAGACCTAGAGTAGGGTTGGGATAAGTGATGGGTTTTCGAACAATAATGTGGAATCCGTGTAAAGTATGTCAAAATGATTGATTATTTTATAAATGGAATAATCATAAATATGCCTAGGGTGATAAAGGAATAAGGAATGTTGGAATGACATGGAAATGGGTAATTTGGTTGAAGATATTATGTCAGTTGTTCCATGAATTTGGTTAGAAATACAATAAGGGATTAGGGCATATTAAATGGTGAACTTTCAATTGGTTATTTAAATGGGAATTGCGGAATGTGTTAATGGTATTTATTAAGGGAATGGATGAATTTCCAAAATTCGTTAATATATGAGAATTAGGTGGTACACCATAATAATTTAATATAGAAAAGGTATTGTGTTTTGTTATATGAGAAATATTCATGAAATGCCTAAGTGGGTGAGTTCTTATGAAATGATAAATGTGATAAATTGGTTGATGAATGGTCAATGAAGAATTTAGAAGTCAGTGGGGTTGTTAAAATCACATAATGGTTTAAGTAACCTGAATGAGAATTTTGATAAATGGACAAGAATGGTAAATGGTAAATGTTTTAATGGGTAATGGAATAGTATTAATCCACATGTTGTGTTATGAATTGTGATATACAATGGAATTGAATATTCTCGGTTGTGTTATCTATGGTGTTTTTTGGCGGATGATAAATAATCAAGTGCACATTGATTATAAGAGTGTGGTATTGACTTGAGGTTTTGATACCATAGGTCTCGTTAGAATGAGGCTCTAAACTCCACCCCAAAATTCATGCGATAGGGTATGGGATGGAGGTTTTATTCCACTAACGGATTCATTTAACTCGGACTGAGGCTTCGAGGTAAAGCTAAGTTCTTATGTGATATGTGGATCCCTGGTGGGATTGGTAATTGATTTGTTTCCCTATACCTGGTGATTTATTTTCTTATTCCTTTGTGTAGATGATATTTTTGCTTATCCCATGGAACATGTGATGAATATGACTTATGTAATGAATATAGTATAATAAACAGATTTTGGGATAAATTATATCCATGAATTAAATTATAATTGTAATCTAATGGAACTAGACTGATCACTTCCATACTTACCATTCATTTATATTCTTGCATTCACAATCAAGTAGATTGGATATGTTGTAGAAACCATTTGCGGTGGCCTACTATGTTTTATACTCACACCCTGCTCAGGGGGTACCCAGGCTGATCTCATGGTTGATGGTCAGGATAATGGAAAGGGCTTACAATGAGATGTTGAGTTTGGCTCAGAATGTACAAAGAGATGAACCTGGACTTAGAGTCATGTCCTGTTTAGAGTTTGGCCATTGGTTTTATTTTGGTTTTCTTTCACTTTCACTATTAGTACATAACAACATTGTTACATTTGATTGGTTTTTGTACCTAATTGGGAAATGTTTTGTAATGCATGTTTATTGGTTGTTAATATTTTTTCCAATATTTATATTGTGTTCTGTTGTTTCGTGATCTGATAAATGTGGTATTGTCTCCCCATGTGACCTATTAAACCATCGCTGCTAGTCGGCAACCTCTAGAATAAGAGAAGGCATGCTCGAGGTTATCTAATGACTCGGTTCGGACCATCAATTTAGTGGAGTCTGTGTCGGGGATGTTATAGTCAGGATGCCCTCCTATTATTCTATGAATCGATCCTCCACCATGAATCTCACCTTTTTCATCGAATCCCATTTGCTGAAAACAACACCTCCACCAAGGAAATCACATCTGTCACAAGTCGAACCCCACCTCCACCATGAACCATTCCATTGTCGTGAACCCATCTCCCCCAAGTACCCCACCTATGCTGCTGAAACCCAACTCTTCTATGAATCCCTCCTCCACTACAAACACACCTCCAACTCAATCCCATTTTCTATAGGTTCTTCCACTGTGAGTACTCTTGTAATTCTCTTAGTAATTCCTTTATATTTTCTCATTGTAGAATCTCTCATGATTAATTACATGTCTGTAAATTTTCTATTTCCAATTTACGATATTGATGACCTTCTAGGGCTATAATATGAATATTAAATGGTTTATTGAGAAACAATTTTGGTTTCCATTCATTTCTTTTATATTCACAACTATAATGAACACCATGTTGGATATTCAGTACCTCCAAATATTTTTTTTGATCGATAAGTATATGGTTTCCTATTTTATGCTTGTGGCGCAATAGATGTTTAGTGGAATTCGAATTGGTTTTTTGTTATGTAATTTTCAGAGTGGAGGAAATGTTTTTCTAATGATCATGTCATTCAATAAAACCAATTAGTTTTTAGTTATGTTTATTAATGAAGTTCCACATGTTTATCATCATCACTTTACATATATATATGGTTTATTATTTCTGAGTGCATTTATATAGTGATATTGGTGTTTCATTTAATTTTTATTCAATTATAGTGGAATTTATTTTTTATTTATCCCATGAATTTATGAAATATGAATGTTTCATGGGGTTTTAAGGATATTTCAATTACATCCTTTCAATTTAAACAAAGTAGAAAAATTGTGAACCACTTATTAAACCAATATAGAATGTCATAGGAACCAGATCTTCTGAACCGATGTAGACTCATGGTGTAGTAGTGAACTAATTCATCTATTTAGAGATAGGGCCATTATACTTTCACCCACATCCCATCATATTGCCACCCATAATCATCAAATTACATGTCCATGATGGAGGAGTATATTATAGATATCATTATAGAAATTTATAATAAAAAAGATTACTAATCATCCAAAGAAATTACCCCATCTTGTAATATACAGTCATCTACTATTCAACCGTCCCCTACCCATGAAAAAGAATATAAATTAGATTTCAAGTGTCAGAATAATGTAAAATAGGGCACTGAAAAATTGTGAAAATGGTAGTGTGAGGATAAAATACTATGGATAAAGAAGAAGAATGGATATAAGATGAAAAATATGGAAACATTAATGAAGAAATGATGAAACTATTCTTGGAGGCTTATCCTGGCCACATCAATCTCAATGCGGAACATGTTCATGTACATTATCCACTTACTGATTAGGTATGAGATGATTTTTCTATTTCAGAGAAAAATATACTATGATACCTATAATAATTATTATATCTCACGTACCCTATGGTCATACCAAAATATGTTTGTTTTTGGTGGACCATAATGGCCCAATCCCAATCCATGTCAGAAACACCTTTAGGGAATAAATCCCAACTCAAAGCCTAACCCAATCATTGGTTAAAAATGCAATTTACTGTATAGATTCATAATTTTGTGCACCAATTATTGGAATATGTATTCCTTATTCTAGTTTTATAATTTCATAATTGAGGATATGATATTCTATATGGTCCACCTACCTGATGACTCATCCAATAACCAATATCTGTGTTTAGGCTAGTTAATGGTGATGATTAATCCAGCTCACCAGTTTATTCCCTTGTAATAGTTTCTCTATCAACGAATCACCTAATATTAAAAATCTATATATGGGAAGCCTTTATGATACAAGGTAGTGTGGAAGAACCACCATAACGAGATTTGATAGTAGTAAAAGACTCATTTAGACACATTAGAATTGGTTCGAAATTTCTAGTTATTACCAAAGGGTCAAACATGATTCTTCCAGATTGGAACACTATGAAGGCCTTAACCAATAATGCAATACGGTTTCTTTTCATAGATGTTCATGAGATATCCTTATAAGATATTAATGTGATATTGGAGAAAACACCATTCATAACCCTAAATGAGATTGGTAACTAGTATTTCATATACTGTTATGTATCAGGGGTCATGATATGAATACTTCCATTCAATGATGAGCATGTGGTTTCTAAGGGGTCTAGCTAGTTAAGGCCACATAAATGAAACTTAGCGGATCCATTCCTAGATTTGGAAATATTGGTGCCTTTTATGAGGTGTTATGGGTATTATCATTAGGGTGAGATATTTTTGGAAGAAATGAAAAATAGTTTGAAATATATTTAATCACAAAGTGAAATGAACCATTGATAATAAAAAATATTTGAGTATATATATATCTTTACCTTTATCCAAATGCATATTCTTGAAATAGAGAACATTTTTTATAATGTTGTGTATTGGTAAACCATGATTAAGAACTACATGATTCATGTATCAAGTAGAAGATGGATTCCCACTTGGTAGAGATGTCTCTATATGTTCAAAAGTAACATAAAAAAGTGAAACTTATGTCTTTATCTATAACATATTAAATTCATAGTAGTATTGTAACATTAAACTATAGGATTCATAATATTTATTCATGATAGTCATGATAAACCTTTTACAGCTTTATAATTTATAAAATGTTGGTTATTTTTTATTCATGTATCCTTTATAAAGTGATTCACTTGGTATTTATGTTTTTTTGAATATTCCTAAGTTTCTATTTTAAAATGATTCAAGTGTTTTGATATTTTTTTAAAAAAATTATTTATGTTCAACTTAACCTTTTTGGTTTCAAATTTTTTGAAAATAATTTAAACACATATCATGGACTTATGATTCATGCTGTGTGTTTTTCAACTCACCTGGTTGACTTTCACAAATGGATGTGATTGTTTTGAAAGTGTATTTAACACTTGTTTCAATTAAAATAGGGTGTGTTATTTTAAAGTGGAATTTTAGTAAATTGTTTGTTTTCTAAAGGGATTTCATGTGTGATTTTATAAATAGTTTTCAATGGAATTTGTTGTTAGCTACTATGGGAATGAGTCCTAGGTATCAAAATGCAATAATAAATGACATAAAAATTTTGAGTTCCGCTTATTTAAAAGGACCCTTTTATTTTTTTATTTTATTAAATTTTAATATATCCAAATTAATTAGGATGGACATGAATAATGAATTGATTGATTCCATTCATTTTCCAAAAGATCTTGTAGATGGAATGGAATAGTTCTTTATATTTGGAAAAGATCATGCATATAAACCATCTAAAATCCATTTTCTATGTTTATATTGTTGTTATTAAAGAAAATTTTGTACAGAGGAGTTGGGAGAATACTTGATCTATCAAAAAATAGATAAAATTTATAAATTTCAGAATATATATGGTAAAAATGAAAATCGAGCTATTCGTTGGGATATCACTGCATTTTATTTATCATCTGATATGATTACAAGTGTGGATAGTGAAGATAATCGTATCAAGGAAATGATGATTGATGTGAATGATGATGACTATTGTATTTAATAAGTTATAATTATTTTTTAATATCATCATTGTGATTTAGTAAAATAGTTTGAACTATTAAAGAGAGGTAAAAAGATTCCCTTATATGGTGGTTCCACTAAATATAATGATTTTTCAGCATTACTGAAGTTATATAATTTGATAGAAGGCGACATATGTCGAGACACCAATTTTACAAAATTATATTCTCTCTTGAATGACATCCTCCTATAAGATAATGAGATCCCGATCAAGATATACGATTCTAAAAAAATTCTACGCTCGATGGTTATGATCTATAATAGAATAAATACATTCCCAAAAGACTTTATATTGTCTCTCAAGAACTAGAAATCACATATAGAATGCCCATTGATTGGTGCTTCTCAATATTAGAAAGATGAATCTGGTCCTAAAAACGTTGTATGTTACTTTCCAAACATTTTAAGTTGTTGGAGGCCATTTGGTAGAGAGGAGACAATACAGAAAATAACGTGGCATGTAGAAACAAGAAATAAATATGAGAAACTACGTCACCTGATAGACTATCCTCATTGTTTGAAAATATATAATGAGCATCCTGAATTTTGAAATGAGATAATAAACATTCATATGGAGTTATTTTCAGATGGAGTGAGTCCTTTGGATTTTTAAAGAAGAAATCAGAGTTGATGGCATGTTATGTTGTTAGATTATAACATTCCATCATAGTTATGAATGAAATGATGATACATATTTTTATTTAGGCTTATATGTGGGAAAAATAATTGGGTATGATATTGATTTTTATTCAGATCCATTGATTGAGGATTTGTAAATATTGTGGGATTAAGGTGTTGTGTTATATGATTCTTACATAAATGAAGATTTCACATTGAGAGCCATGATGTATGGGATGATAAATGAAATTCCTGCTTGTGGATATTTGTTAGGATATAGAATTAAAATAACTCAAGGTTTTCCCATATGCAAACAAGGTACACCATAAATTATGTTGAACCATCCATCGAATATTATGTTTCTATGACATCAATGTTCTCAACCCTGATGACATAAGTACCAATATTAGATGACATCATTCAATAGATGATTAGGAGAATGTACCACAACATCTCAACTAACAAGTGGTCAACAATTTGAGAATGAAAAAAATGTGTACACTACTTTGGGTAAACCATTTTAAAAAAAACATACACAAAACAGTTAAAAAAAGAGTTTGGTTTTTTTTGAATTATCATACTAGAATTGTTTGTATGTCAAAAAATTTATTTTGTTATGCATGTTGAAAAAAATGTATTTGGAAGTGTCATCATCATTTCACTAAATGCACCTAGAAAAATAGAAGATGGAATTAAGGATAGGTTGGAAATGGTTGACATGGTAATATGAAAAGTGTTGGGACATGTAAAGGGTGAAAAACAAACTTTTCATCCACTAGCTCATGACACTCCTTCATGGTAATAGAGATATCAGTTTTGAAACTTCTTGAATGGCATAATTGTTCAATAAGAGTATTAAAAGAATAACGAAAACATGCTTTCAATGACCTTATTAATGTTATATGTTCTAAAATAAAATGACTTCCATGTTTTGATGAAAGATCAAATGCCTATCGATTTTTGTTGGATTTTTTCAAATAATGTCCATCATACAATAAACAAACTCTATTTCTTCTTCATAGATAAATGCAGAATAGCTGTAAAACCAAAAACATTGTCGACTATGGAAATAGAAATTTTCATCATATTATGTGAATGGAAATGTTAGTAATGCAAACATCATTGGATATGGTGTTTCATTTGATGGTTCTAGTAGTGATAGAGATTTAACTATGTTGTTCTATACACTATAGATAGATGTAACCCATTCAACGATATATAACAATTTTGAATTAGAATGTCAAAAATAGAAGTCACCCAGAGTGTTGTAATTTGTAGAAATATATTATTGAGGAAACCATTGATTCTTTACCGAATACCTATCTGGCGTGGAAAGCATTGGTCTATCGAAATACAAGAACACTGGGAGACTTTCGTGTGGGGAAATTTCTTAAAGAGATATTCTAACAGTCAATATTACAAATCGAGAGTTGTACCATATTTAGGATTTATATAAAATTTTGGAGGTTTTGTCATATGTTGATCACCATAATGAAATAATTATCCTTTTTAATACGTTAAAGTCTGAAAGATGGATATCAAATACACATAATCAAAAATATCTTTGATGGTTTCGAGTCCATTTTTTAAAGATTTATATAATAATATGGTTATAATTACAGAATGACATCGATTGATAGACAGAGGAAAAATTGTGTATGTATCGTCTTATAATGGTTATAAATTCTATACAAATGAGAATTATGAAGAATGTACCATGAAAAATAGTGGAGTTACAATGACGTCTAAATTGATGCAAGTTTCTAGTAATATGTAAATAAATCCAATTTATGGAATGATGTTATACATTAGCATTATTAAAAAAATATGAGAGTTTGATTATACAACATTCTGAGTGCAATTTTTTCAATTTATGTTGGTTGATAATAAGAGTGATGTTAAAATAGATGAATTGGGATTCATGAAAGTTGATTTTAGAAAGTAATGGTACAATGATGAATCATTTATAATGTCATCAGATGTGGTACCAATATTTTATGTCATAGATCCCACAAACTGAAAGTGGTCAATTGTCTTGTTGATGACCAAAACCAATGAAGGGTCAGATAAAAATTCAACAATTATGAAACATTCTTTAGGATGTCATAATCATTTCGAAGATGTCCCTATGTATATGACATTTTTCTATTTCAGAGTTGACCACAATTAAAGGATTTGGATTGTTGATAGAGGGGTAAAAACCTATCATCCATTAAAAAAATAAAAAGGGACTTCAATAATTATGTTTCATTTATTATATTATATATCATGTTATCTCATGTTATTATCCACTTTCTGCAAAATTTATGTACTCTAAATTTAATTTTAGCCAACTTCTATAGTTAATGACTTCCACATGTGAAGTTGCTCCCAATCACGAGGAATAATAGGTCGCTCAACATACTGTTGTTCACAGTGTAACAAAATGACTCTTGACACATGCCAGTACTCCCATTCTTATGGAACTACATGTTTCTCAACATAATGTTGTAACCACTAAAAATTTACATTGACTATCATCACATGTTGACGCTACCTCTTGAGAGGATCATATTGATGATGTTGATTCTGGGGAAATTGTAGGCGATGAAAGACATGTGACATAGGAAAAATAGGAGAGCCGTAGTTTGATAGTGATAGAAAAAATAATTAATTTGATAGCCAAAGTAATCAAATTAAAATTCTAACGGAATGTGTGAGTATAGAATGTTAACCCAAACAAGACCAAGTCCAATAGTTATATTTTAATTGTTAGTCTTTAAAGTGTTTTGATTGATAATGATTCATTAATACATGTTATTCCTCGGCTGATGAAACTGAGGTGGGAAGTAATTACAACATCATTATGATAGCAATAATTAATTTTACAAAAAAAACTAATATTTAAACATGGAATTACTATTCATCATCCTTTTTAATGTGAATTTATAATAGATGAATCACACATGATGTATGTATTAATTTTTGATAGATGAATTTTTAGAGGACTTTACATAATTTTAACAGGAAATCACATTAAATATGTTGAATGGAAAATATAGTCACACCCACAAGTAATCTATACACAACTAATAATGGAGGAAGCATGGGATTCATTTACTATTCATTGTGTGGACGAGTATTTTTATGTACATTTTGGGTAGAAATTCGTTGTTTGATAGTACGTGTATTCTTCAATTTCAATTATAATTTTTTATTTATGAAACTATAGCTGAGTGATGAAAATAAGGAATGAGCAACAAAACTAGCATACCCCCACATAATGTAATGATGGGGTATACGTCACTTAAAAATGGTATGTATTTTAATTCGAGAATAATGCATTTTTGTGACATGAAAAAACACTGTAATTATGTTCATATATTTTTATACATATTTATGACTCAAAATCCAAACCCACTTCCATCCCACTCTATGTGCTATGAAAGGAGGTACATGTACATAATGATGGGATACAACTATATGAAAACTAAAAAAGTGTGGGAAACATATGTTATAGCATCCCGTCTTTTTATAACATAAACTTTCATTACATTACACAAAACTGAGGATCTTTAAGGGTTAGTGTCTTGGAAACCAGGAACATAATACATGAAAACAACATAAAGCATTCTTCTTAAACACTTGAAAGGATTCTCCTTAAGTTCATCCTAGGTTCATTACTGCATATCATAACCTGGGGACATATATCAAAAGAAAGGGTGAGTAGAAGGCCCAGTAAGGGAAACAAGAGGAACATTTTACATGTGAACTTGATATACTTCAATAAAGACATGAAAAGAACATTAAGGCATGAGAAAGAAATCATGAGGCATTTCATAATAAAAATAACATTTTTCATAACATGAAGATCTGGCTACATCATTTAACATAGACAATCATGAACATATCACCAAGGTCCATCCCCAAGGTGTCATTTGAAAATTACCAAGGTTATTCACCAAGGTATCGTGAAAATTGTAATCTCTAGTGGTTACATGATTACCCAATGCATTGGAGCGCTATCAGGGCGCACCCTTAAATTTGCCTTTATTATCATGTGAGACACATATATCATCATCAAACAATTCATAAATAACCCATATAGCATAAAATAAATGGGTTTCATTTCATAAGAATAACGTTTTAAAAACTGCTTTAAAGACACGATCTTTACGTCAATTTAAACCCACGGAAAGGGAAAGCGGGTCTCATGTATGTAAACCCCAGAATGTAAAATGTAAAATTTTGATATATATATGTGAATAACCTTGTATAAATAAGAGCTTTGAGTATTCACTTTATAACATAAAATAATTTTGAGAAATGAGAGAGGCATTTTGAGACGAAAATTCTGCAGCATAACGGCTATGTTACGGGGTTTTAGAAAACATTGAAAAGAGAGGGGACATGGGTCACTCACTCATAAATGATCCATAAAACATTAGGGGGACAGAATAAGAAGGATATATAGACATGGTAATGAAATTTGAATGACATACCATTTGAAATGAAAAACATGGAAGGAAGACAAAAATTAGATTTCTATTATGAAAATTTGGCAGCCTAACGGCATCACTTAAACTTCAATAAAAATGAATTGACAAGATCAAACAGGGTCTCTCATCATATGATCATAAGAGATCAGTATGATAGATATAGAGAACATACCCCAACATAATAAAAAAGAACTTGAAATACTTGACATGAAAATTGATCTTGAAAAATGAGAAGGGTGAAAGAATCCTTAAAAATTCGACAGCCTACCGGCGTCACTTAAACATTCATAAAATGAAATGATGAGAGTAAGAGGGGATCTATCATCATATAAACATGAAAATGGAAGTAAGAGGAATATAAAATAACATCCTCTCACATAATAACATGGATCATAAAAGGAATGACATAAAAGAGATTACATGAAAAGAAAGAGAGAGGTCAATCCCTTACCTTAAAACGTGACTCTTGAAACTCAAAGGTTTGGACCTTGAGGGCTTGGGGGCACCTTGGGAGGACTCCTTGGGAGGTAAGGAGACCAGAACTTCGTTGGGGAAGAGTTGGGAGTGAAAACTAAAGGAGGAAGGGGTGGGTATTTATAGGGAAAGTGAGGGGACAAGGCATTAATGGCAAAGGGACACCTCATTAGTGGTTTTGGAAAAACCATGGGCTTGCCCATGTTATTTGCCCATGGTATTGGCCACTTGGGACACCTCACACCTTATCTTACTATTCATAATTCGACCATATTGAATATATACTTAATACATCATTTAATGATGTCATTAAACACCCGTAACTTAAAAACTATATTTTCACTATTCATCGAAAATTCAACTTTCTCAGAATAATCCCAAAATTTCACCTTAACCAAATATCAATGCTCTGATTTCAAAAATGATATCCATTTTATAAAAATAATTTTCTAAATATTTTTAATTTAATTTTTAAATAAAAACACTATTCATCAATAATTCATTTTTTTCAAAAAAATCCCCAAAAATTACCTTAACATAATATCGATGCTCTGAGTTAAAAAATAAAGTCCTTTTTATAAAAAAAATTTTCTAATTATTTTTATTTAAATTTTTAATTAAAATACACTATTCATATAAAAAGACTAATACTTGACTAATAATTTATGAAACCGTTATTTACCCATTTTATTGAATCACATTACTTAATCTAGGTGTCTAAATTATATTAAAACTTTCTTTGAGTGAAATTACTAATCCATGTGGTCACATTACTAATCCTAAGCGTAAAATCACTATTCATAATTTACTATTCATCAAAAATTATGTTGATCTTATTAGACTCCAAATTCCTTTCTGAACACTTTTGTAGAAGACCATTTTTTGAAAATCATTTCACATCATTAGTTATTTAGGGTTTTCATAAATATTTTAAAATATCCTTTTTTTCAAAATTCATCAATAAAATACATCCTAAAATTATCCGGACAAAAGAAATTCCACAAACATCACTAAAGGAAGAGATCTCAATTTATTCACCCGAAAGGATTACACAAGGAAGCTAGGGTCTCGTCACATAGCCCCTTATAACACCGGCATAAGGCCTAAGTGTAAGGTGTGCTATGGTGAGAGAATCTGAGGGAGGCTCAGATAACATTGCCCTAGTAGTAATCTCTACTAACTTGAACTTCTCCCGTAGGCGTTTCCGTTCAAGCTTGACATGCTGGAGTTCGGCTTGGGCTTGGTCCAAAGTGAAGCCCACAGATGCTACCTCCTTCCCAAGCTCTGATAAGTGGGCTTCATAAGGGTCGAGTCTACTGGATGAAGCCATCGACTCCTCTTTCTGCATTAACCATTAACATCTTAATAAATCATTAAGAGTAAATTAATATACTACTCAAAAAGATTGGGTCGTTACATATGTACGCTTTACATACTAAAAAAAATTCATTAAATCACTATTACATAACAATGATCACTTAGTTTTCTATATTTCCTATCTGATATAATTGTGATTTATATCTAGAAACCCCCACCCATAACCTTGTTCTGAGGTATATGTTGTTAAATATTAAAAATTACATGCTACAAAGTAGACCACTTCTAATAAGTCAATTGTGAGTGTTGACTAGCATACACCAAGAGACATACACATGGGTACCTATTTCAATTCATAAGGAAGATATTCACATAGTTGATAAAGCTATTGGAACCATCATCACAAGGACACCAAATCTTGTAATCAAATGTCAACAAAGAGGTATTCATTTCAAATTTACATTTTATGCTAAATCATTAAAAATTTGGACAGAGGTCTGGACCGATTAATGTTACTATAAACGAATAAAGATAATGTGATGAAGAGAAAGAAATTCTCAAACCCATCTAAAGGATCTACCAATAAACCAAAAATTACTACCAAAAGCACAATTACCCAACCCATTATATATCCACATTTAATTTTATAGACGATTATGGTGGAAACAATGTTAAAAGATGGTCACAATCACATAATTTATTTTGATGAAAATATGAATGTAGAGAAATTTCAAGACATCATTGGTGTTGAGAGTAAAAAAAACTCGACTATGATTAGATAGGAATATTTCTTATAAATATATACATGAGGTATGTTTTCAATGTATGGTTTTCCAGAAGCTGGAATATTGTGTCAGTTATGAAAAATAAATTTTATATTTTGGCAGGCGTATATTTTAAAAACCATGGAATAGATTTTCCCATTAATATTTTTAGACTCTATAATCTTTGGATCACCTCTATAGAACAAAAAATGAGAAAAACGGATGAAATAGTGGCATGTCTAATCATATCCATTGAATGAAAAATTTTGGATTTCAGAATCTATTTTTTATAAACAAAGAAGGGACAATACTGTACAATTTAATCATATCAAATTTATTTTTATATATTTCATTACATGTTTTTTTTGGGTTTTTATGCAGCATTGGATACTTATTATGGTATATTTTGAAACTACAATGATTTATTTTATAGTTTCAATGCATGGGTATCAATCAAACCATACACACATGATGGAATTTTTTAACATGAAATACACTTCATCAAACATTTTATAAATAGACGTCATGTTATAAAATTTATATTATCTTTTAATGGGGATTCAGTTATGATATGGTGGTGTATCAATATCATCAAAACAGGAATGAGGCCATGGGATAAGGATATGAAATAAGATAATTACGACAAAAGGAAATGTATCTCGGTATATATAATAATATTTTACTATACAAACACATATCAAAGAAAATTTCTTTTTCTACTCAATGCTTTAATAATTTCTAAATCAAACTAATAGTAAATATTACAGTTATTATATTCATAAAATTATGATAGATATCGTATTCAATGAAAAAACTAAAATCCCAAAAGTGGTATTTTTTAAGATAATTAAAATTTAATTTAAACTATTTATTAATCTTCTGTGTATTTATAATCTTATATTACTACTATGACTATTTAAAATAATCATATTCAGAAGATGATATATTTGTGCATAGAAATAAATGGGAAACATATAATGTGGATGATTTTACACAAATATAATGAAGATGTGACTTCTATAAAAGTATCGGATTATTCCATATTTAGGTTTTTTGTATTTCTTACATATTAATGTATTATAATATATTTAGATTCCATTATTTGAGTCGGGGTGGTTTGTTAAATGATGCTCATGCTAGTGACAGATATGAATTCGAGGATACAACCCAAAATTCAGTGAGAATGTAATTTTTTAATATACTATTTTTTATTCATAATATTATATGTTCTCTATAGCATTAACATAATCTAAAATAAATGTTTGACTACTCATTCTGAAAATTTCATTCACATGATTTTTCTCCATCAAAATAGTGTCACCCCTACAATATCATCATCTATCACTTCCCTTATAAGGTATTGGAGGCAACATGACGGTATGTGATAAATGTCAATAGTTTGGTTTTTCCTTTTCGAAAAACAAATCAAATAGAAATCATGGTAACACATGATGTGGCCAGTATTACTCAATGTGTCTCTTTATATTTAAAATTGACATTAATTTTTGAAAAAATGACCTGTGAAATACTGGAAACAAAATAAACACATTCGAATTGTTTTGAAATTTTAAGACAACAATCTATTTTTCAATTTTAATATTTAGTAATTAGTTGCACCACAATAAAATTCCCAATGTGGCCAGTATAAATAAATGTGTATCTTTTTATTTAATGTTGACATTAATTTAAGAAATAACAACAAGTGGCATATTGAACACCGATAAAACAAATTTTTTTATTTTTGAAATTTTTGTAAAATGATATATTAGTTATCTGTGATTTGTAGGAGTTAGTCAAACATAAATACAATGCACGGTGTGGACAATATGACTCAAAGTGTATTTTTATATATAAAATTGACATTAATTTAAATTAAAAATAACATGTAACATATTAAAAAACAAGAAAATTAATTTTTATTTTTTGATAATTTAGTAAAACCATCCAGTAGTCATTTGTGACTTATATGAGTCAACCACTCCACAATTCGACACCCGATGTGACCGATAAAACTAAAAGTGCTAATTATTAGTTTAAAATTGACATTCTATTTGCAAAGGCGTCACTTAAATAAAACCAAGAACAAAGGCTCTACTTGTTTGGATAAATTATTACAGCAATTCATAAGTCTTACTTGACATGTAAGAAGTGGTCTCATATCAAACAGGCAGATGATACAACCGATACGACTAAAATGTGTGTTTCCAGTTTGAAATGGTATTTTATTAGAAAAACAGAACCGAAAACTAAAAATTTAGAAAACCCATTTATTTTATTGATATATTAAGAAAATAATCTATTAGTCATCTGTGATGTGTAGGAAACAACCTCACCTCAATACAATTCATGGTGTTTCTTATTTTAATCATACTTTCTCTTTTTATTAAAATTGACATTATTTTATGTTAATCCAACAAGTGATACATTTAAAACTAAACAATTTCTTTAGTACAGTTTTGATATTTATGTAAAACAATCCATTATTAATTTGTGAGGTGCAGGATTCAACCAACCCACAATCCAATTCATGGTGTGACTGGTATGATAAACATATTACATTTTCAATATAAAATATAAATTTTAGTTCAAAACGTGTCACTCAATAAAAACCATGAAAAAAAATTCTCCAATTGGTCTTGATAATTTAGGATAGTCATTATTAATTCAGGTTTGATGTGTATAAACTAGCCTTAAATCAAACCAACTCATGATGGTAATGGTAGGACTCAAAATGCATGTTTTCAATTTGAAAATAAATTTTAGTAAAAAAACCACAATTGGCATATTTAAAACCCTAGAAATACATTCAAGTTGTTTTTATATATTTGGAAAATGATTTATTAGTCATTTGTGAAGTGTTGTAATTAGATTAACCTTAATAAAATGAACAATTTTTCCGATATAACTCAAACTGTATCTTTTTATTTAAAATTGACATTATTTTAATAAAAAAGAAATAAACATACCAAAAACCAAAAAAACAAATTCATATTGTACTGATAATTTAGTAAAATAATTTATTAGTAATTTTTGACATGTAGAAATAATCTTAGCCCCAATACAATGAATTATGTGGCTGGTGTAACTCAAACAGTATGTTATTATTTATAATTGACATTCATTTTAGTAATAACAGTAAGTGACATACTAAAAACTGAAAAAACACATTCATATTGTTTTGATATTTTTAAAACAATATCTATTAGTCATTTTTGACTTGTAGGAATCATTCTCACGTCAATATGATGCAAGGTGTGGCTGATATAATTCAACGTAACTATTATTTATTTTCAATCGACATTAACTTATGTAAAAAACAAAAAGTGACATAATTAAATCCCATCAAATGCATTAAGATTCCTTTTAAATTTTAAGAAAATGATCTAATAGTCATTTTTATTGTGTAGTAGTATGCCTCATTCTAATACGATGCATGTTGTGGCCGATAAAACTCATTGTGTATCTTTTTATTAAAAAATGGAATTAATTTAAGTAAAAAAAACAAGCGAGAAACTGAAAACTAGGAAAAAACATTCAGATTGTTTTTATATTTTTGTAAAATGATATATTAGTCATTTTTGACGTGTATGAATCAGCAAAAAGAAAACACAATACATGGTATTTCTGTTATAACTCAAAGTGTATATTTGTATTTATAATTGTCATTAATTTCAGTAAAAACAAGTGACATACAAAAAACCAATGAAATTAATCATATTGTCCTAAAGCATAATAAAAAGATCCATGATTAATTTCTGATGTGTAAAAGTCAACCACACATCATTCTGATTCCGGGTGTGACCAGTATGACTAAAAGTGTATGTTATCTTTTTCAAATAGACATATTTGGTCCAAAAATTCCACTAACTGAAATCGATGATAACAAACATCTATTGTCTCAATAACTCACAACATGGATTAATAATGAATTTTTGATGTGTGTAAAATGTGTCATATCAAACAGATGCACAAAGTGATCAGTATGACTCAAAATATATTTTTTTAGTTTGCAATGCCATTTTTGGAAAAAAACATCAATTGATATATTGAAAACCAAAAATTTAAATTCAAATTGTATTGACACATTACGAAAATGATTCATCAGTTATTTTTAATATGGTGGAATCAAATTAATCTCAATACAATGCCTGGTGCGGCTGGTATAGCTTCAAATGAGTCATTATTAGAAATTGAAAAAAAATTTAAAAAAAGAACAAGTGACATACTAAAAACGAATATAACACATTCATATTATTTTTATATTTCTGTACAATGATTCATAACTCATATATTATGTGTATAAATCAATCCCACATTAATAGTACACATAGTGTGACCAATATCACTCAAAAATTTTCATTTTATTAAATATTGAAATTTTTTTTTATGTGTTCTTTCATATTAATTTATAATTTATTTCTATATAGTATTAATAACGAAATACATGTTCTTTTATATAGGTTGAATCTCCGGCTCAATTTGGGATGATTTTTTGGGATACTGAGACTATGGGTGGATATTTTTGATAGTGGATCCGAGGCATCAAAAGATGAAATATTGATGTTTTGGATTGGTTATTGGATAATAGTAAATGTATTTATTTAAATCATATTTTACTTGTACATATTAGTGCTTTTTCATATATACCATTTGTGGAAACATTCTTATTCCTGATGTAAATTAACTATATATATTATTGTTTTAGAGTAGAGGGAAATTGTGTTTTTTTGCTTATGGGTGTGTTGTTATATAAATAGCACATGTTGGAAGCTAGGCCTATATAAATGCTAAAAATAGTGTTGATAAATGTTGTCTCTATCATCACTAAAAAAGAACTAATAAATGGATTCCATTATCATTTTTTTCTATCATGAATAATGGACCCTCTTTATAAGCACTTTTTAGCGCTGAAAATAGGGACCCCTACCCATTATCATCGTTGTGATTAAAAACATTTTTTAGCGTTGTTAAATACTATATTTCACGTTCTGAAAGGCCAAATGTGTAGTTGTGGTAATGGTGGTGATGTATGATATCTTTGTAATAATTTGTAGGGGTAAGATGAAATTGGATGAAAAAATAAAGTGATTGAGGTGCTTGTGACACATGGATACATAGTTAAACTATGGTGGTGACACTTCTAGAGGGAAGAATTATATGTTACTATAGTTATCCATTTTTGTTCACAAGTGTATAGAAATTTAATTAAAGTATTAAAAAAGAATGCATTCATGTGAATGTAATTTCAAAAAATATATGTTTATTGTAATCATGAATCTTTATGGATTTTGATAATGAAAAATACTCATGTGAGGAATATTTAATTGAATCGAAAGGGATTGCATACTATAATTGCACGCATTATATAATGTATGAATATATTGTTTATAAGGAGGTGACTGTGGGATTGAAATGATATAAAATAGTTTATATTGAAATATAAAGAATGAAAAACTAGAAAAGGTGTTACTAAAAAATAATTAACCTTCTCCAACTTTCCAATATATATCAGTAATAGTACTTTTTCTATCTGTAAAGCATTTTAACAACAAAAGATTTCATGTAACTAAATTATTGGTAAAAACTCTATCGCTAAAAGTTATTGTGATAACAAAATTATCTATTGAAACTATAATAATACCACCAGATTATATATATATAAATAAACATATATTAGTAAAAAATTTAGAAATTTATTAAAATGAGATATTTATATATTGATAATATTATCAATATATATCTTTCAATACAGTATAAGTCACACCATTAGTTAATATATATTTCTAAATATATATTTTATATATAACATAATATGTGGATATTCTAATAGTTTATGTTAAAATTTTATAATATATTCATAAAAATAATTATATATATAATAATTTATCATATAATTATTGTAAATTTAGCATATGTGAAACTATCATGGTTTATTTGTAAAATCATTAAAAAAATTGTTACAATCATGTATAATCATGTTTGAACATACAAAACATTACATAATACACATCCAACATCATCTATCATTTATCACTCACACATCAAGTGTTGACATCGATTTACACCTGTTACTCATTTTCAAACACATTTAGCCTAATTATGAAATTTCCATGACTCACTGAAGCTCAGGTGGCAGTTAGGTTGGACCCATGTTAGGAGGCATTTAAAAGATTATATCTTATGGAATGGATTTTATACTATATGTGCATCCGTACACAGCATGTTGGATATTGTGATGGGACCTCTTACCACAAATCAAGAAAATGATCCATATGATGTTTCTCCTTCATCTTTTCAAATTGTTAAAAGTTCTGGTGGCCATACAGACGTGGGAATTATAAGATTGTGTGAGAAGCCTCCGCAATGACATAGGTATGTGAACCGAAATATGACATAATATATCCTAGGACTAAAAGATTCAACTGATAATTTATGGAATTCTTGCAAAACGATGATTAATTTCTATACTTTCAATATAAAAGAATTTCAACAATTGAAAATTTTCAATTTTTATTAAAATGGATCCTCACATAAGTGATAAAAAATAATTCCATCAAGGTCTATATCTTGTGTAGTAGAAAAGATAAAGCTACAACATAATTTTTAATACACCTTATGCTTTTCTCACATACAAAATTTAATAATCATAAATTCCCACCAATTTCTACAAGGTGCTCAATGTGTTCAATAAGAAAAAGAACATATAACCAAATGAAAACAAAGAAATAAATATATGTAATTGATGTTGATTTCCCATACGGTTGTAAGTAATTAGAATATAAATATGTGAATTAAACATAAAAAAATTTAGATGAGAAAAATAGGTGAAAAAATGTAGAATAGAAAACCTTATAGTTTAAGGAGAATATATAACCACATTCCTTGCAGTAGACTTTCATTTGTTATTTGAGGGTCAATACCATGAAAAACCCTGAACTATTCAATATGAGAACATAACTTGATGAAACTGAGGAATGGGTATATGTGTTGACCAAGGAAAAAGAGGATAATATGTGTTAAAAATAATATATTCATACCATAAAATAACTTACCAACATCCCACCCATATATTTTTACAAATACATTAAACAATATTCATTTGGAAATAAAATATTTAATATTTTCTACAAGCGTCTCACTATGAACAATAAGAAAAATAACATATATCAAAATGAAAATAGAAAATATGAGTATGTAATTAATTTTATTTCTCTAATGATTATAGGAAATGAGAATCAAAATATATTTACACAAATACTTATTGAAATATGAAAAATAAGAGAAAAAAGAAGAATATAAAACCTTGAACTAGAGGGTAAACACTGAACACTCAATCACATAAATCACCTTCAAATGTTTTTCTTTTTCCAGCCAGCCCTGCTCAACAAAACATGAACACCTGAAAAAGTCGTTGAATGTCCAATAAGTGCCTACATGGATACAATTATAATCATACAATAAACCAAATCAAGAAATTATAAGAAGTATTTTGATGAAAATAATTCTTGGAAAATGACGTATGATGTTTCAACTAGTATTATTCACATTTTCAATTACAATGAATTAGTTTTAAAATGTTTTTTAAAAAAAATTAACAAATTGATTCTTATTAAAAGAACATAAAATCTAATAGTAATGAATGAAATATCCCATATTGATAATTTTTATACTAACAATTGAATAAATAAATCATCTTGTTCCATATCAAAAAATACAAACATGTTCCTAGAATACAAATACATATTTATAAAAGATAATAAAAAATATTAATTGCAACTTTAGATTTGTTACAGATCTAAATAAATATTTAGAACTACTACTTTAGGTGGATTGAATAACTGAAAAAACCCATCTTATAACTACATCGAACCTTCCAAAATGATGTAATGAATTTTCCATGGTGAAGATTTGATTTCAATTGTCATATCCCACACCCTTTAAGTACTAGTTTTGGAGCTCCTCTCAGAGTATCTGCCTCCATATATGATGTGTCCTTGAATGCCTCATCACTTTTAATTTGGCTAACTCACTCTCTAACATGTTATCCATGTTCAAACTCCTATATTTCAACAAATAAAAAATTAATGTTCACCAATATCTCAATATCTCAGGCTACATTTCATGTCATTAAATTCTAAATATAATTCATATTTATTATCATGCATCAACAAAAATAATTATGGAATGGACTGATCTCAATCATCCTTGAGTGAGGACCCCCTTTGTACCCCATCTATATAGCATGTCGTTCAAAATCCCTTGTGCCTGAAAAATCAGTTTCATGCAACAATACACAGACTCCATCTTTCTATGAATTCATCTTCACTTCATTCTCCACTATAATATCAATATCTCATACATTAAATTATGAATTTATAAAGAGTATTACATGGAGTGTTTTAATATTCCAATAATAACTCAAAATATCATATTTCCATATGTGTAGTGAACATACCAAAAAGAATATAGATGTCTCCACCACTAAAATTCAAACACATACAAGAAGAAGAAGATCACATAAATATTCTAATTATAATATCATCAGACATAAGTCATTATCATCATTTTAGACATATGTCAAAAACCTATCAAATCAAAGACATATATAGTCTAAATTAAAAGAAATAAAAACCTGACAGAACCTCCTTTTCTAGTATCGATTCAAATATGTTGTAGTATATTATCAAAAAAAATATTTGGAAAACATTCAAAAAAGATATGCAATAGTGAATCCTATGAAAAACTAAAGCTATACCACTTACCTCTATTACCACTATCTAGACTCAAACTACTAGAAGTCTTTAATATAGTTTCTCTTCTTCCCTTTTCTCATACCACAAATGAACAACAGAAGACCTCTGAAATGAAATAGTATAGAAACTTCAATTGGGAGCCACTAAAATTTAAAAACAAAGAATACATACACTAAACACCCGAAGTATATAATCAATGACACCAAAATCTAGTAGTTACTATATACTTGTGAACTCCGTTAAATATGAAAACTATACTAGGTCAGGTTCATTATGACAAGATATTCCCTTTGATAATTTTTAGTATATCCCTATATCGACTTAATAACATTATAACTCACGAAATCACTGCCATGACCATCATAGTTCTCAAATGAAACACTTTAAAATAATTTTTCATAAATAATAATATGTACTTATTCATATATTAACCTAGTTATGTTGATTTATATTGATATTTATGTGTAAGAATTGCCTTAATCTCATTGAAGAAGTATACAATTGTTTTCATCATAAATGAAAAATGTTCTACATGTAAATAACATATGAGAATAATAATTTTTCTATAATAAACTATGATTCAATTACATGAAACACTGGCTTTTAATGACATGAATAAAGAAATTTAGTGGTTCAAATATAAATTTTCTTCAATATAAACATCTATTAGTACATATAATTGAACTAATCAAATAACTATGGAATTACATTTAAAAACACTTCTTAGTATAGACTCTAAATATCTAACACAATTGAATATCTTAAAATTAATGTAATAACTTGTAAAAATCCATGAATGCTCTCTAAGAAATTGAATTAACATGAATCACAATAAAATTCAACCGAACATCCAGAACATATTCCAAGGATCAACCTATACTAAAACAATGTAACCCCAACATTTCCATTAAATCAATAAGAACTAGAGCACAACCCTAAAATATGAGGCCACTACCATGACATGAGCATCACAGTTATTCTATATTTGATATCACTATAAAAGTAGTTAATTAAAAAATAATATTTACTTCATGATATTATCACATATTTAAGCTGATAAAAACAGCCTTTATATTTTCTACAAGAAGCTCAATGTGAGAAAACATGTGAAAAATGAATAATACAATGTTATTATTGAAGGTAAAGAATCTTGAAACATGGAACTCTTTATTCACCTTAATCACATTCAATTGTACTTCTCAAGATTTCTAATTAAATTTTTCACAACATGAACACCTGAAAATGATAATAAATTTTATATAAGCACCACAATTTACTTGAATCACAATGAAATCCCACCAAACATGAAAACCATATTCCAAGGATCGACCTCCTATAAAATAATGGAACCCCAACTTGTCCAATACATCAACAAAAACAAGATATCATACCAAATTTTTTTAAAATTAATATGCTAACTTTATAGTTCACAATAATTCATTGAATTTTGATGTTTTTTCATTTAAAATTTAATATGGACTTATTCTGAGAGATAAAACAGAGTTTGTTTGATATTCAAACTATTTTTTTGTGATCAGTCACAAAAAATTTAGCTGAGGATAGGGAATTCATAATATAATTTTCACATTTTTCACATTCAATAAGTTATTTGATAGGTAGTGTGATCGATGAAAAATGTGGGTATTGATTGAAGGGGAATGTAGGTGGTGATGAATGTTGTGGCGATGTGCCGAAGGGGGGTGAACATTTCCTAGATATTGGGGGCACTTGAATGATTTTTAAATTTTTGGGTGAGATGGATGGGGATGAGTGATATGGAAATAAATCAAAAGGATGGACCATGCGATGATGAACAGAATTGATTAAGCATGTATTAATGATTCAAAATCCTGAAACCTATGGTGATGTGCCAAAGTGGTATGAACATTATGGAAATGAATAAAGGCATGACTTCTTCAATATTTTTAGTTTTGTCGAGTATGGAATTTGGGAATGAACTTCTCATAGTTGGGACATAGGCAATGATTTTATTCTTAATATAATATTAATAAATATAAAAATTGATTATTTTTTTAAAAAAATTATATATTAAAAAAAATAAATTACATATTTTCAATAAATTGAATTCATTATTTGTTTACTTTTCATGTTTATAATTCGTTTGGATATAATCAATATTAGTTTGTGTTAGGTCCACAAGGCTGAATACCCTGAGAGGGGGGGTGACTCAGGGTATGACTAATTTAAAATTAATGCCTGTTCTGATCTTGTTTCGCTGTTGAGCAAAACTCTCTTCTCTCTTTTTCCTGTTGCACAAAGTAAATAGAAAGCGAATTATGCACAGGACACTGCAATTTTACTTGGTTCACCGAAAGGGCTACGTCCAAGGAGCATACACCGACAATTTTCCGGTCGTACCAAATTCCACTAATCTTCAATAGCTGTGGATTACAAGGTTCGGGCTAGATCACTTCTAAGCCCAGGCTCACTTCCTTTACATGTTTAGGGTCTGCTCACTGCTTTCCCAAGGGTCACTCCATATTTCTCTCTCTCCTTGGCTCACTGCCGGTGGAGAGGATCACCATCTTCCTCTTCCTAAACTCACTGCTCTTGGAAGGAATCCACTCACAGTTTATAGACCTGTAGGTCTCTTCATTTGCATGAATGAATGCATATTCCTCTATTTGTAGATGCTCTGTTGAAGTACACCTTTCACCCATAGATGAATATCTCTTTGCACCGAAGGTATCGAGAAACGTACCAGCTTCCACGCAGTCTGAGAAGCATCGCTGGAACAAAACCTTACATGGTGCGCAAGTCAATATCGGCGCGCATGTATCGGCGCGCAAGTCACAACGGGCGCGCAAGTCCTCCTCAGACACTTGCGCGACTCAAGCTTCCTCAACTCCAAACTTGTGAGACTCTCTTCCTTTTACGCCCAAACCAATATTGGCGCGCAACTGCCAACCGGCGCGCAACTTCTAACACCGGCGGACAACTTCAACTACTGGCGCGCAAATTCACCTGCACGACCCACACTCACCACTTGCGCGACCACCACACCTGCGCGATGTGAGCTCTGATTTCTCAAAGTGTTGAACTCCATTGAAAATGATGAGGGGTGGTTCAGTATTTATAGGAAATCTGACCACCCTACGCGATGGCGTGCAAGTCACCTGCACGACCCAGTTTTGGCGCGCAAGTCCCTTGTCATTTTAGACACTTGCGCGACCAACTCCCAATCATGCGCGAACATCTTTACATGGCCATATTTTGATCTTCTGATCTTGAAAAACATATGGCGCGCAAGTTTCCTATACACCAAGTCCTCAGCATGCAAGTCCTTTTGCCAAAAACACTTTTCTTCATTTGCCGATTTTCAGGCCCTAAAAATTGGAAAACACTAGAAAACGGCGCCACCTTGTATCTATTCTTTTGTACCGCCTCTAGATCATCCATTCCTTTTATCGACGTTCTTGAATCAAACATGGATCGTTGACCTCTGCTCTTGAACCCAACATTCCACCATGAAATCCTCTTTGTCAACAAATTTGTATGTCATTGTTTTTCTTTGTCAACAATCACTACACAGATGTCCACTTTGTCAACAAACACAATCACCTCAAAAATGCTTCAATGATACCTTGAGAGATTTTTGCCCAACAATCTCCCCCTTTGGGTTTGTTGACAACTCCTCCAAAACAAAGATACGCCATTGATTCTTCAGCCTTCATTCGCCTCATTGTGATTGTGATAGTGATCAAGGATTTAATCAACACATACTCTAATCCCACATGAGCAGTGCTCGACGTGAGAAACAAGAGTAAATGAAATGTTCATCAATGAATCACTTTATCTCTGACATCCACTGTTGAAAACAAACTGATACCAATTCGTACTAAACTGATACCAATTGTTGATGGATTTGTTGGAAGACCAATTTTTGGTTTGGAAATAGTCTTACCACTTTCCAACACCACACTTATGCTTTTATCACGATCCTCAGCTGTCGTGATATCTATTCTTTGATCGATAACTTCTAGCATTGTCAGATTTAATACACTCCCCCTTTCTCATTGCTCCCCCTTTCTGGCTGCTCCACCTGTCATCTTCTCCCCATATCAATTATGATTTATCAAATCTCCGCACAGTCTCCCCCTTGAACAATCACTATTTTCTCCTCCTTTAACAAACACCTTTCTCCCCCTTTGCCAACAAACCCGAAGGACATTCCTTTGTAGTCTGTAACATAGTAGAGAACACATATCAGCATATTAGGGAAAAACACATTATACCTCGGGGAGAGGGGGGTAGGGGGTCCCATATCCACACTATTTCAAGTGCGGGGAATCGACTGAACTCCTAGAGACAGTCGATGCCTCTCAAAATCTTCCTTGGGTAAGGCATTTGTCAGAATGTCTGCAACCTATAGCTCTGTAGGCACATACTCCAACTTCACGATGCCCGACTCAAACATCTCCTTGATGAAATGATACTTGATCTCAATGTGTTTTGTCCTAGAATGATGGACAATATTTTTGCTAACATTTATAGCACTTGAGTTGTCACACTGGATTCCGATCGGAGACTTCACTTCAACTCCCATATCTTCAAGCTGCTGCTTCATCCACAAAAACTGTGTGCATGCTTGAGTGGCTGCAATATACTCAGCTTCTGCAGTGCTTAATGAAATGAAATCCTACTTCTTTTTCAACCAAGCAATACATAGTCCACCAAGATAAAATGCACCTCCAGTTGTTGATTTCCTGTAATCTGCTGAACCGGCCCAGTTTGAATTAGTATATCCCAATAATTCTGTCTGAGACTTGTCGTTATATGTCATCCCGAAGTCCATTGTGCCCTTGATATACCGAAGTATTCTTTTCACTGCGATCATGTGAAATTCCTTTGGATTACTTTGATATCTCGCTGCTTGGCATGTGGCGAAAACAATATCAGGCCTTGTCACGGTCAAGTACAACAGACTTCCGATAATTTGCCTATATTCTGTGATATTAACTACCTTGCCATCCTCATCTTTTGATAATCTCATCAGGGTAGCAACCAGAGTCTTCATCTACTTGGAATTATCCATTACAAACCTTCTTAGAACCTCCATGGCATATTTGGATTGAGAAATAAAAGTTCCATTACTTCCTTGTGTCACTTGTAAACCAAGGGAAAATGTTAGATCTCCAATCGTTGACATTTCAAACTCATTTTTCATGAATTCAGAGAATTGTATGCGTTGAGATTCATCTGATCCGCCGAATATTATGTCGTCAACATAAACCAGCACCATCATCCATTGATTACTTTCATTACTAAAATAGGGATTGTAATCAACTCCTCCACGCTAAAAACCAAGCTTCTTCAAATACTGATCAAGCCTTGAGTACCATGCTCATGGTGCTTGTTTCAGCCCACACAATGCCTTCTTCAGCCTGCAAACTTTGTTCTCATCCTCATGAATAAGAAAATCATCTGGCTGCTAAATGTACACCTCTTCTTCCAGAACCCCATTCAAGAACATGGATTTGACATCCATCAGGAACACTTTAAACTTTCTTTGCACTATTATGGCCAAGAATAATCTGATTGTCTCCAGCCTTGCAACTGGTGCAAATGTCTCATCAACATCTATTCCTTCGATATGGGAGTACCCCTTGCACACTAGTCATTCATTTTTTCGAATCACAGTTCCATCTTTATTCATCTTGTTGCGATAGACCAATTTAGTCCCAATGACATTCTTGTCTGTTGGTCTCGAAACAATCTCCCATGTCTGGTTCTTCTCAATCTAATCAAGCTCTTCATTCATGGCTTGAACCCAGTTTTCATCTTCAGATGCATCAGAAAAACATTTCATCTCCACTTGAGATAAAAACGATGTATGCTGTAATGAATTCATTCTTCGAGTCTGAACTGGTGTTGTCTGGTCACCAATGATATTCTTCCTATCAATTTCAGCTCGACTCTTGGCTTCCTTACAGATATAGACTTGACACTTTCTTGGTCATCATCAGTATCTTCTTCGGAGTCAGCCTCTGCAACTTCTTCCCCCCCTGTGATGCTTTCCTCATCATCACTTTCATCCAAGAACTGTTCGCTGGATCGTTGAGTATTCTGTTCATTTTCAACTATAGTGACATCATTTCTCTCAACTATTTTTCCCAGCCTCTTGTTGAAGCATTTATATGCTTTACTTTTCCCTGAGTAGCCAAGGAATATCCCTTCATCTCCTCGTGCCTCAAACTTCCTATGATTTTCTTTGTTGAGAATGAAACACTTACTTCCAACAATTCGAAAGTATTTCAAAATTGGCTTCCTTCCGTACCATAGTTCATACGGAGTCTTCCCTTGCTTCGGACACAACATAGACCTGTTTGAAACATAGAACGGTGTTAAAACGGCTTCCTTCCAAAATTTCTCTGGTAGGTCCTTATCAATAAGAATTGTTCTGGCCATATTGTTGATGATATGATTTCTTCTTTCAACCACTCCATTCTGTTGGGGAGTTCTTACTGATGATACTTGATGCCTTATCCCATGTTTCTCGAGATAGTTTTCAACCTGACTGTTTGTAAATTATGTACCGTTATCAGTACGAAATTTCAGAATTTTCTTCCCAAGCACCTTTTCTGATTCCCTCCTATACTGCTTTATACAACTGAACACCTCTGTATTATGGGTAATGATGAATACCCAGGCCATTCTGCGATAATCATCAATGAAAAGAACATAGTACCTTTGCCCATTTATAGCTCGTGGTGAAATAGGTCCACATACATCAGCATGATCCAATTCAAGCACTCTAGTTGATTTCTGTTCCTTTGGCATGTATGTCTTTCTGATGATTTTCCCTTGTTGGAAAACATCACATGTATGAGTGCGATCTCGTGATAGTTTGGGAAGGTCTCTAGAATCATCACATTTTACGAGATCCTCCATAGATGGTTGGCATAGATGACCAAGTCACTTATGCCACATCTGGTTTTCTTCCTCTCTGGATAAAAGACAAGTACCTTCTTCCCCACCTATAAGGTAGAGATTTCCCTTTGACCTTTTTCCCTACAGAACAGCTGCTCCATCATTTCCTTTCACAACACACATCTTCATGGTAAATTGGATAGAGTGCCCAGAGTCACATAGTTGACTGATACTGAGTAAGTTATGACTGAGACCCTCTACTACCAAGACATCATCACGTCTCATCTCTTTGCCCCCAAACATGGCTTTCCCTGAGCCAACAATCTTCAGGCCTTCATCATTTCCAAATTTGACAACTCCTTCTTTGTCATATTTGATGCCTGTAATAAGATCCTTATTACCCGTCATGTGGGATGTGCAACCACTATCAAGGATCCAAACACCAGATCGATCTGATGCTTTAAGGGATATCTCCACCACCACAGACTTCTCATTTTTCTTCTTCTTGGTCCACACTTTTTCTTTCACACTCGGCATGGATTGAGACTTCTATTCTTTCTCAGAGTATGATGGACCACCCTCATCTTGCAGAGCTGCAAATCTGCTCTGAACATTAAACTCACTTGTTGGTTTATTGATCTGCTGCTTGCGAACATTTTGATTCTTCCTTGACACATTTCTCTGAATGGTTGAAGTGCAATACATAGCCATGTGTCCAAATCCTCCGCACCAAAAACCGTTTCCTTCAAAATGTGTTCTGGAAAACCTTTCTCGGTTTGGCTTCCATCTCTGTTCATGTTCCCTTCTATATCTCTTGGCTATGGAACACACATACTATGAATTTCCCATTTTCCCGCAGCAATAACACCTGATATAGGATGCATTCCCTCATGATATTTCAGCACTAGGATTTTCCCTTTGAGATCTCTGAATATTCTGATTATGTTTTGTGCCCAAATCAACCTTCACTTTCGGGATGAGAGCTTTCGGTATGACTGCAATTGTCACAATTTTTTTTTCTTGACTAAGCCTAGAAACGACCTTAACATCTGAGCTCAATTGCTGCTTCTTCCCTACTGAACTGCTAGGCTCCGCTTTCATCTTCTATGTCTTCTAAACGGCCTGCTTTTTGGATATCACGTTGGGGGTCAAGAGTTTATCTTGATCCTTATGTTTTTGTCGCAGACTGACCACTTCTTCTTCAAGATCTTTGATATGTCTAACCTGATCTTTTCCTGTGTTGGTCAAACAATCAATTTCCTTCTTTTGTTCCTCAACATTAAGCTTATACTCAACAATATTTTCTGAGTTCTCTGGTGTTGAGGATTTTAGTCATTCAATTTCTTCTAACAGCTCAGACTTTTCTTCATCCTGTTATTGTATATAGAGTTTGGCACCACGAACCACTTTATTGGCTTTCTTCGTTTTGGCTCTCCAAATGTCTATCTCCTCAAGAGCTGCTTCCAATTCGGCTTCCATATCAACTCTCCCTTCAATTTCTTCTACTTCTTTAGCATCAACTTCTTCTCCCTTTTGATAACTACCAACAATCTCCACCAAGGCATTTACCCCACGATCTCTACAATTTTCAATTTCCTCAACCTCTTCATCCTCAGACACATCTGAACTTTCAAGTTCTTGTGAGAGAAGATTCTTTTTCTTGAAGAAATTTCTCTTGAATTGCTTCTTCCCTTTCACAAAAGATGTAGTTTTCTTCCTGGGAGTTTCAACTTCATCATCATCATCATCATCTTGAAACTTCTTTGGGCATCTTTCTGCAAGATGACCAGCCTTTCCTCATTGAAAACATTCTAGTGGAAGTTTACCTTTTAATTTTCCTCTTCCTCTTTGTAGATTTGAAGAAAGAAATGACATCACCTCATCTGTCTCTTCTTCTTCATTAGAATCATCAACTGTGAGCTTCATCATGGCCTTAAATGCCACCTCTTTAGACTTCCCCTTTTCCACAGCCTCATTATCATCATTCCTCATTTTATATGCAACCAAGGTACTATGCAAATTGTCCAATGTCAACTCCTTTGGATCTTTATCTTCTAGTACTGAAACTTTCAGATTGAACCGAGGTTGAAGTTTCCTCACGATACACTTTACAATCTTTATGTCTTAAATGAATTCTCCAAGACCTCGCATATCTTCCACAAAAATGTTTACCCTATCAAAGAATACGTCAACAGACTCATTCGGGTTCATTTTCAGGTCTTCATATTTGTTCCACAGCACCTGCAGCTTTGCCTCTCTGAATTTTGTGTCCCCTTCATATATATTCAAAATCTTTTCCCACATGGAATGTGACATTTTGCATAACATCACCTTCGTGTAGATGGGATTGGAAAGGGATCCCCCTAAGGCATTGATTGCTTTGGAATCAGCATCCAACTCCCTATGCTCAGCTTCTGATAAAGCACCACTATTAATATCAGCTGTGATACCATGCATAGCTGCTGAAAACACATCCATTCCCAAGGATCGGAAATAGTGTTGCATCCGATTCTCCCATATCTGAAAATTATATCCGTCGAAGATCGGAATCCCTTTATTATTGGTGACCTCCATTGAGAGACGAACAACTTTCAACCTTTCACTCTGATACCAATTGTTAGGTCTACAAGGCTGAATACCCTGAGAGGGGGGGGTGAATCAGGGTATGACTAATTTAAAATTAATGACCGTTCTGATCTTGTTTCGCTGTGGAGAAAAACTCTCATCTCTCTTTGTCCTGTTTCACAAAGTAAATAGAAAGCGGTGTATGCATAGGACACAACAATTTTACTTGGATCATCGCAAAGGGCTACGTCCAAGGAGCATACGCCGACAAGTTTCCGGTCGTACCAAATTCCACTAATCTTCACTAGCTGTAGATTACAAGGTTCGGGCTAGATCACTTCCAAGCCCAGGCTCACTCCCTTTACAAGTTTTGGGTCAGCTCACTACTTTTCCAAGGGTCACTCCCTGTTTCTCTCTCTCTCTGGCTCACTTCCAGTGGAGAGGATCACCTTCTTCCTCTTCCTAAGCTCACTGCTTTTGGAAGGAATCCACTCACAGTTTATAGACCTGTAGGTCTCTTCAATTTCATGAATGAATGCATCTTCCTCTGTGTGTAGATGCTCTGTTGAAGTAAAACTTTCACCCGTATATGAATATCTCTTTGCACTGAAGGTATCGAGCAACGTACCAGCTTCCACGCAGTCTGAGAAACACCGCTGGAACAAAACCTTACTTGGTGCGCAAGTCAATCTCGGCGCGCAAGTATCGGCGCGCAAGTCACAACGGGCACGCAAGTCCTCCTCAGACACTTGCGCGACTCAAGCTTCCTCAACTCCAAACTTGCACGAATCTCTTCCTTTTACGCCCAAACCGATATTGGCGCGCAACTTCCAACCGGCGCGCAACTTCTAACACCGGCGCACAACTTCAACTACTGGCGCGCAAATTCACCTGCGCGACCCACACTCACCACTTGCGCGACCACCACACATGCGCGACGGGAGCTCTGATTTCTCAAAGTTTTGAACTCCGTTGAAAATGAGGAGGGGTGGTCTAGTATTTATAGGAAATATGACCATCCTGTGCGATGGCGCGCAAGTCACCTGCGCGACCCAGTTTCGGCGCGCAAGTCCCCTGTCATTTTAGACACTTGCGCGACCAACTCCCAAACTTGCGCGAACCTCTTTACTTTGCCATATTTTGATCTTCTGATCTTGAAAAAAATATGGCGCATGAGTTTCCTATACACCATGTCCTCGGTGCACAAGTCATTTTGCCAAAAACACTTTTCTTCATTTGCCGATTTTTAGGCCCAAAAAATTGGAAAACACTGGAAAACGGCGCCGCCTTGTATCTATTCTTTTGTATCGCCTCTAGATCATCCATTCCTTTTATCGACGTTCTTGTATCAAACATGGATTTTTGACCTCATCTCTTGAACCCGACATTCCACCATGAAATCCTCTTTGTCCACAAATTTGTATGCCATTGTTTTGCTTTGTCAACAATCACTACTCAGATGTCCACTTTGTCAACAAACACAATCACCTCAAAAATGCTTCAATGATACCTTGAGGGATTTTTTCCCAACAGTTTGAATCGTTCATTAGAAATTTTAAATTAGATATATTAATTTCATGAAACATTCCTTAATTCATAATTTTTTATTTAAATATATATGTAGATATTTTTAAATAAAAATGACTTTTTTGTAACAAAAAATAGAAATTTATACATTAAATTATTTTTAAAATATTTATTGAAGTTGAATAATTTCTTATAATGTGATTTTTTAAATAGAATTTTTTTTCATGAATAATAAATAATAAAAATATATTAAATTTTTTGTAATATGATTATTGTTATATATATGATATAGAGGCTAATTAAATTGATAATCAATGATAAATAGGTATATAATAGTTAGTACTAACAGATGTATATGTTGGTAAGAAGAGTTTTTGGTAACCATAAAAAAACAACGACATAATCTCTATGATGAAATTAATCTATTTTATTAACTTATATATTATCTGACAAAAATTTCTGTTTTTATAGGTCATTTTTTTATAGTTTGTATACTTTTTAGAGACATTTTATTATTAATAATGAATCCTAAAAGATATACATGTTCATATAGAACTAAAATGTATGAATTAATGTGATTTTACTGGACAAGTTATCTTATTGTAAAATTACTTTATAGAAATTAGATAATCATGAGTGAAATAGATTGAGGAGATACCACATGAGACGTGATATGTGAATCCATACTTGTTACGAGTCCATATGTAGATATAGATCATCCAATTCCCCAAAAACCTTGGTGTGTTACCATATGTAGTGAGTCAAAACTATTAACTCTTACAATATTGCCTTCTAGTCTCTTCATTTTGTGAAAATGAAAGTATTCTTGAAACAATATGAACATATTTTTGGGGGAAAATAAATAAATTATTTGCAACTCATTATCTCAATGTTCATTAAATTGTTAATTTTAAAAATAATATAACTTCCAAATTGATTTTTATAATATAGATAGCATAAAATGATTAAAAAAAGAAATAGGTATAACATAACCCATGAAATATTATTGAATAATGAGTAATTGGTAATTTTGATACAGAAAACTATGATGGAATCCAATGATTGAAAAATGAATTATTTATTGAATGAGGTTATTGTGAGAGACAATTAATTTCACTAACTAGAAGATCACTTATTATGAGTGTTGGAGGATAAAGAATAAGAAATTGATAAACACACCATTATTTGTATTATTTTTCAAGTTACAATAAAGAAAAGAATAATATAGTTCAAATTTTATATTAATTGATAATTTTGACAATGAAAAAATAATTTATCAAAGGATTTCTTTGAAATTTCAATGGAATGTGATTCATGGGAATCAACTGAATCCAAAAAACAATGGAATAAATAATCAACAGAACTAGGTTTTTTCATTATAAACACTAATGATTCTAGGAAATAGATGAATTATAATGGAGTCCTAGAATGTGAAGAAATAGAAATAATCAGATGATTATGAATAAGAATATGTTTACAAGAAAAGGATTTTATAATCATCATAAAATTAATTTCATAATAGTGTTATTGAATTTAAAAAACAAAAACAAAATATTGATTTATATAAATTCAAATCGAATAATTAGGCTGAAAAAATAAAAAATTAACTGGAATAACATCTCAAATAAATTTAACGATAAAATAACATAAATATTTTTCCATGTTTATAAAAACAATTACAGATAATACTATAATATTAGTTAAATAGAATATATAGGTTTTTTATGAAATGATCCTTAGATTATTTTAAGTTGATAATTTATTTTAAAATATGCAAATTATAAAATGTTTTAAATGATGTATATTGCAACATATAATTTTTCTAAGGAATTCATTATGAAAAATGAATTTTCATATAGAAGACTACAACGATAAAAAAGTAAATTAAAATCTTTAATAGTTTCAATATATGTGTAAATTCCTACGTAAAAAATGAATATAGGTTTCATCAATGTCACTAAAGTGTATCAATGTAACTACACAATTTTCCAAATAGATGATGATTTATTCCATAAAATGAAATAATGTAACACTGTAATTATATATATTGGTTTAGATTCACTCATGAAAGCATTATGCATACTGATATTTCATGATTTTATAGAATGAATGAATTATATATATATATACTATTAGAGGAAAATGGTATAATATTTATATATTCACTACTTATTTTCATATCATTTTAATATTGAATATGCATATAGTAGTGTATATAAATTTGATTTTAATTTGAATTATTATATGCATACATTATGCATACTGTTACATGTAGTTTGAAAAAAATTGAGTTTATACTATATGTTTTATATTAGTGTAGTGGATATAACATTACACATAGTAAAAAACTATAATTGTTGATGAAATGATTCTGAGACATTCATTTGAGGTGTGTAAGTATAAACTTGTATACTATATATAGTTTACCATTTTTGGTATGGATTATATAATATGAAACAATTTATGTAAATAATATGGATACAGATTTATATAATTATAAAATTTATATACATCAAATCTATGATTTTTTTTCAAATTGAATCACATAGTTTCCTAGTTTTTGGTGGGTTTCGAAACTCTTATTGTTTTCATTCAATATGTATATATGAGTATATATTCTAGTGTTATTTAAAAACATTCATGGTATGAATTAAAAATAAATATAGATCTAATGAATACTTCTCTTTTTTCAAAATTATAATGATTATTAATATACCTTTTTGCAGAAATATGGTATCTAAATGGTTATGGTTTGAATATGATTCTCATGTTTTTAAAAAAAATCAATGAAGTAAAATTATACATTTTTTTAACCAAATTTCAATGGAAATCTTGTATAATTGAATCACACAGTGATTTTGAAAATATAAAATGTATCTATTTAATGTTATGACATTATATTAAACTATAAAAAATGTATCCTAAATTAGGAAATTCCATGATGTTCACCATTACTAGTCTCCTAGAAAAGAATGATAGTGTGTAGAGTAATGGGGAATACCCTGTAATGTATTCTAGCAAAGGAATATTTTTCCCATGATAGATTAAAAAAAATTTATATTGATGTTTCTCCAAATCAAATATCCTAGGAAAGCCAAATTTTTCAAGTTTGAAAGAGATTATTTGAATCTTCTATTTTATTTATTTAATTTGTTAGAATGGGCTAGTGACTACATATAAAATGTCATGAATGAAATGAAAATTATTGAAGATAACATATCATCATGTAATATAGTAGATCAAATTCGTAACTAACATTTGCAGGGAACATTGTTATGTTTATTAGATTATTTTACTAGCCTTATCATCTTTCACAGATATATTTTCAATCAATGAATTTTTTTCTATTAAAAACAAAAACATTTAGTAACAGTGTTAATATAATTAGAATTATTTAATAACAGAAATGATTATTTTTTAAAAAATATTTATATTTTTATAATTTTTTAGTATATGGCGGTGATGATCTTTGGATGAGGTCAATTATATAGGATGTTTTATAAAATGAAACTCCCCGTATTGAAATAAACAGAAAAACTGAGATACTGTGATATATTATATTTTTTCGAAAATAGATTATATAGAAATTTATAATTATTGGGTGTCTCTGCTATGTAATACTAAATTTTCTTATTTATATTAAATTATGTATAAACATTAGAGATTGGTATACAAAAATAATTTTTAATCAGAACACACATTATTGAAGTAACATAAAATAAATATATCTATTATACCATTATGTAATAATGTCCACATTTGAAAAATCTTCAATGAGATTCCACATTCCGAAAAAAATAAAAAAAGTATCACAAAGGAAGAAAATATTCATGTTATTAATTCAGACACTAAACCCTATCAAATTTTCCCCACTACATGTTATCCTATATGAATATAAAATTAATTAAATCAACATATTTCACAAGAAACTAGCTAAGAACACCATCATAACATGTATCTCCTCCCAATAAATTATATTACAGAATAATCTACACTAATTTATGCACATCCTGAATTAAATCATCTTCAAATTTTAATTAAATGATCCATAACCTACATCTCCACAACCGGTGTTTTTTATACCATTAAAACTCAAATACCTACATATGAAAGCATCGAAGAGATAACAGAGTCTAGTATTTATAAGAAAAAAATCATTAATTCAACCAATGTATGGATAATGAAAATATTTCATAACATAGTTAAATATTATAGCACCATAATGAATATATTTGTAGACATTAAAATAATTTAAAAAGAACTAATGCTAATCCACCTCAATTGTAATTTGTAATGAACATCGTAAATCATTTAAATTTTAATCAAGTAGTGCTGAATATCAAAATTAATGAGATAGAAATGAATTCTAGAAATGATCTTCCACTGCTACTTTTCCTTTTTGTCTCCCATGACAAAAGACATGTTACAAATAGGCCATATAAAATCAATAGCCTAACATAATATTTGAACCTAGTTTTTATCCCATGTATGGATACATTAAATTTTTGTATAATAATTTATTTTGGACGAAATATAGATTCTTAATGAGTTAGAAATATACTATAGGGTGTCCTTCGCATGTTTGGAGCCCAAACCCATGATTTTGGGAGAAATTGGCATGTGGCACAATTAGAGTATACCATGCAGGAAGAGTGCATGATTAGAGTAACTTGAAAACATAGTCTATAGTTTCTCAAATGTCAAATTCACCCTATTATTGCATAGTTTCCTTGTCTATGTGGCCTATCCATGTGAGTGAACATATTCTTACTGGATACCATGCATGGATGGCACACGGTTTGGATGATCGTGCATCCAAACCAAGCACATGCTATTTTATGGGTAAATTTACTTTTCTTACCATAATGTTATATTTAATCAAACCCCATTCTGCTATGTTATTTCAAATGGAAAGAACACTTTTCCCCCATTTTGAATCAAAAAACTCATATATTCTAGGAAATAATATATCTCTTCCATCTGGACTCTGATTTGATCATTGTCAGTTTGGTTTGATGTGTATTGGTAACATCTATACCCCCATAAGTCGTTCTTCTTTTTCATTATCATGACTATTTAATCAAGGTTGAGTTTCATATTCCCACTTTTCAAGGAGTTGATCTATTCATTATATCTACTCTAATACAAGATGAACTAGAGGCAGATACCAGATGAGGATAGTCATACAAGCCTAAGATAGATTTTCTATAATCCAACTCTAATGTTTCATCATTTTATAAATTTCCATGTCATCCCAGAAAATTCAACGGCCATATTTTTTTTGAAATTATATTTTCTTTTTAAAGGCATTATAACCTTATTCTAATACTCATGTTAGTTATGTAATTCATTATTAGTGGTAATGTCCACAACACCATCCATCCCAAGCAAGATTTTTCTCCATAAATGGGTTTTTAGTATTTTTAATTGATTGAGCCATGATTCAGTTGTTCACTGGATTGACCATTCTAATTATGAGCCTTCCAATACTAAATTGAAATAGAATTATATTATAATAGAAAGCACATTTATTCTATATTTTAAACCCTCTATGATTTACCCCATTTTTAATCAATTGAATGTTGACTTTTATTGGTTAGCCTTGACTGCCACATACCCACCTACGTTAAGTACATTAAATTGATTGAAAAAAATTTAAATGAAATTGTATATTATAATATATTTATTATTTATCCTAAGTAATTTTTAATAAATTCTTTGTTTCATGTCTATAACAACCCTTTACTAGTCAATAAAATATAGGGAGGTGAACCTTATTTATTAAATATGCCTTAAATGGGTTAAATGATATGGTTTCATGCAAGATAACATAGTTAAACTAATGAAATAAAATTCATGAACACAAATAATATATTTAATGATTACAAAATAAATGTATTGATAGAATGGTTTCTTTCTCAAATTGCATTGTCAAAGTCATTACAGGAAATGGATTGAACCTTTTGAAATATAAAATGACATAATTACATTATGAAATAAATTATAAAATAAATTAAACATAGGGTTCCTAATTATACTAGTGGACATTGACATAATTATTATTATTGTAATTGTTATACTCGAGGTCACCTTGGATTTCTGATGGAATTCCTTGAGCACTCGAGGACCCCATTTCAATTCAAGAATTTTAGTTGCCTTTGGTTGAGACCAATATTGGAACCTGATACATTTCTATCATGGGATGCCTCAAATGACAACATATGATCCCTCATATATTATTAATTTTATCTCATGATACAGTCCAATGATCCATCATGGATTGTTTGTTCCATGGTTATACTCATCATGTCCATTAATCTCTTAGTCTCATTTTACCATTGATGGATTCCTTAGACTTTGAAGAAATTCTTTTTATAGGATGGATTAGATACACTCCCTAGATCCAGCATGGATTGTAGGTTCCACGGTAATACCCATAACACCCATTCATTGATTAATGAAAATTTCCCATATATTGAATCCTTGGACTCATTAGATGATATTATTATAGAATTCATTTCAAGATTCTCCTTTTATTAAACTATTAACCCATATCCAGGCACTAGTTAATACTAATTTGGAAACCATTGCAGTCAAGGTATCATTGGTTATTACATTAGATCATTTTATTTTTAGATAACATTATAGGTTCTCTTGTTACGTCTTGGAACCTTAAATATTTTTATGACAAGTTGATGTCATATTTGGTAGATACCTTATGTGAATTATAATATAAAAAAGAACATAATTAATTATGGAACATGTAACATGTTCCGGAACCAGCTGAGGATGAAGCAGGTACATGGGTATTTATGCTACTATACTATTATAAATTATATATGCATGACTACACATTTTTTTAGTTTATATTACATGGTCATACTGTTATGAAAACCATTAGTGGTGGCCTACTATGATTTATCTCTCACACGTTCTAAGATGGAGAAACACCGTGTGTGTTTAACATTGATTAATATGTTAAAGAATATATATGAGATGAAATATATAATAATTTCAACCCATTAGAAGAAGAATCCCAACATTCATATCATGAACTAGAGGAGGGAACATTATGTTATTTTGAAGGAATTTTTCATGTCCATTTTCCATGAAATGATACCCCTTTTGGCATTAGTGAATGTCTTCATGGATTGGAATGTTTTATGTGAATTAATCACATTTCCCGTGATAATCTTTTGGGGATGAAGTTGAATTTTTACCCAAGACAATTTAATGGAACCGGTTGCACAAGACGTTAGCTATAAATATTTTGAATAGTTTATTGGTGATGATGGAATGACTAATTGGACTAAAATTTAACAAAAGAGAGGGTATTAATATTTTTGATATTATAGTGATTACAGTTTTGTAATTGCAGGAGAGGTTAGATTTATAATTTTATAGGTCACTTATCATTTTGAAACATTTTCCGGTATGATTTACCAGAAATTTGGAAAGATGACTAAATTGAAGTAATTTGGGTCAAGGGATTTTTTGGAATTGATATTCAGGAGTGAAAGAGGAATTTTGGCATACGTGATATCATGGGTGATAAATTAGTTCATCTGCTTTATCAAAATTATATTATCAGATGAATAAATATCAATGTGGATGGAAGAATCACCGACCATGTATAGATCAAGGAAAAAGCCTAAGATAATTACATAGATCTCATATTACCTAAAGAATACAGTTTGTTTTGATGATTTGAGATGTGAAATAATGTTCTTGTGTCAGATTACAAATTATTTTTTATAGATGAACTGTGTAATTGAGTCACCCACTATAATGTGAATGTCATGATAACACATTAAAAATTATATTTAATCTCATATAGGTGATTTATTATGTTCTTATTATAGTAATAGAATTCTAGAATTGGTTTTTATTGACAGTGCGAGTGATTTAAGCTTCTAAAGACTTTTATTAATAGAAAAAAATTGATGGAATCATTGGATAAACCTTTTGAAATTCCATGGGTTAACGATAGAGACAATAGAATTTATTTTATAATTAATATTAACACATTCTAGATTCCATCCAGATTTAATATCCTATTTCCATTCTATTTATACCATCCAAAATCATTCAAACATGAAGGTAATTTTTCATCGTGGGTTCCTATGGTAGGTATTATCATTACATAGAATGGTTATGTGGTCCGACATGGTTGAGGTTATGTGAGAATCGATGAAAACATTAAAAATGAGTATTCATGGATGAGATTCCTTTAATATATCAAACACTTTTCATGGTGGGTGTTCTAGAAAATTACATGGAAAAATGTAAATATGATACAATCTTATCCAAGGTTGGAATGTCTACTACTTCTAATCACTTAGAATAAGTCTCTCGTGTGGTTAGTAGATATTCAGGAACCACACTTTTTTCTCTACAAACAATTTTCTGAGTACTCTTCCAAAGAGATCAATTCCAAAAATGATATTATTAAAATAAACTACGAGATCCCAGTACATAGCCATGTTGTTTTGTGAGGTATAATAATATAAAACCACAAAATCCTCAACAGGTGTACCTAGCAGTTGAAGGGAGGCTATAATATATATTGGGAAGAAGCATTTAATTCTGATATCATAATCTTATTTCCCCTTGATTTTGAGGCTTCCTTCATTTCCGTGGTGACTGATAGAGAAAAATCCTTGAAAAAAAACCTTTGAATTGATTCCACATATTCACATATTTTCGATCATGTTTTTAGACAAAAATCCATTCAAGTTATTATTTTGGTGACTATAATATAGAGAATTCAAACATTTCATTGGTTTCCAATCCCACCACAAATAAAATATAATATTTTCATTGCGAATGGATTGTTTGGTTTAACCGTACAACCAAATCAATGTGTTTAACAAATGAACTATCTTATATTTTCTACCATGTCATAGGTATGTGTTGTCATGCATGTAAAATCATGGAGTTTATTTTTGATTCATTGGGAACCGATTCCAAAATGATAATGTCATGTTATCCTCATTGAAACCTCCTTCAAGTATGGATCTTTTTAGTTCCACATAGAGACATTTTGAGTAGGATTGTCAAGATAACGGTATGTCGAACATAGGGGAGGTGAGGGGGATGTGGTCTTATCATTCATAAAATATAGACATTGGGCTAGGTGGGGGAATGGGGGTCCTTTTCTATTTGGTGATAGTAAAAATGTAGGGTGGTATCCATTAATTGATATTTTCCCATGTGATCATCATGGATATCATAATTTCCTATCAAAGGATTAGTTACATGTCTATTAGGGATTTTGGTCTTGTGAAATTTATATTCACATAATTTTTATTGTTAATAATATAATTTATTTTAAAATGCTACTTCAGTTTATATAGTAATTGTACAACCCTTTTTAGCTTTCCTATCCATGTTTCCTAGTAGAACCACCTGTTCATTCCCCAATTTCTCAGATGTATTTATTGATATGAATATTCAATGAATTATTAAAAAAATCAATTAAGTGAGAGATCCACAAAAATTTGGGGATTCAATTTTCTCAAAAGAGAAATGGAAGTGGAAAGGGTTCATGGGCATCTCTCTTATGGGTTCGATTTAGGGTCTACTAAAGGGAGAAGTAATGTAGCTGCTTTATGAGGTTATCTCATGAACAACAGATTCATGCACCATTAGTGGGGTTGTGGTATGATGTGTCTTCTCTCACTGATGGTGGTTACCCATCTCACCATTATATATCACTCACTGTCAAAATCAATTATCATCTCCATAGTAAACAGTTTCCATAGTGTCCCTTTTCTATTAAAAAATTGATTTCGATAACAACATTGTTTATTAGACCACGTCGACTCTAATGGATGGGATGTGGTAGAAGATCTAGGATAACGATGGGAATCCTAGAGGACAGTGATACTTGGAACCATTTACGGAAACATTAAACTATGTCACGCATGACAGATCATCAACAATATTGATAAAGACATTGTAAGAGAGATTTTGTCTTGTATATTCATATTATTTGTTTATTTTTATTCTTATAGGTGATGGTTTCATAATGTTTTAGTCTATATAGATGTCAATTTCAATATTCTTTATATTCTTATACTATACATTTTATTGCATAGTGAAAACCCCTGATGATCTTGCCACATATACATAGGTCATTTGTCGAAGCACGTAAATCCTTGGTTTCCTTTTTACTATTATCTGTTCCACATTCTCTCAATCATTAATACTAAATGTGGATGTTATTTAATTCATATAACCATATCATTGTGTTTTTGGTTATTAATATATCATGTTAAATTGAATCAGAATTGTGTAATGCAGTTATTCATGACTCGTTATTCCACCCTGTGATTCTTGAATTATATATGTGATTCTGTAAATTCCTTTTCTCATTGCATGCTTATATTTTATTGAGTCACTTTTTATAGATCATGTTTTCTGTTCTAATAATAATTATTGCAAGTATTGAATATTTCAAAGGCCACTACTAGTATGTGCATGTGTTCACTTATAATTTATTCATTTTATTTATTCCTTATTATGGAATTGAAACTTGAACATTATTTATATATATCACTATTTTTATAGGAAACAATAAAAATACCATTTTAGATATTCAAATTTTAATCAACCAAAACACCCAAAATATGTTGTGATATTTTGAGGGGACTGCCTCTCATGCATGGGAGATCCCCACAACATTGTGGTATCGATACATAAGTGGGTTTAAATCTTTCTTCATTAAAATTTGAAATTTATTTCTCTTTTATTTCAAAGGATTCATTAGTTTCCTCTACCTATTGTAGCATGCGTTGATTATTTCATTTATCTTGGTTGTGTTCTCTCATGGGAAGTAATTTCAATCAATTGTTGATGGTTTTCCACCTAGTCATTTCCATGTTTGAATTTCCTGTTTAAGCCTCAATGATTCCTCTTGGTAGTTTCTACCTATGTGTGTCAATGGTTTCGTGAGTAGGAATTGTTTATGTGTGAGGTTTTTCTATGATTGAGAGCTAGTTAGGAATAAGATGATAGAAGGATATTGTGTACCTAGAATCTAAATTTTTTCCAAGATATGAGCTTGTTTACCCTTGTTGTGTTCCTATGTATTCTTTAGGAATCTTTTCTATAGTTATGGTTCTGTAATGAGTTCAATATTTTTGTTTGGGTTCCTTGTGTGTGAAATTATCTTCATTTTTAATTGTTTATCTACCAAGATTATTTCATTGTTGTTCAAAATTTCATATTATCTATGTAATGATATCATAATTTTAGGAGGTTTATGAAACTAGTATGTATAGACCTGGATGTGTGGCCCATTAGTGTCATTTCCCTACAAGGTTTCTAGTTCTATCCAATCCATAGATCTCATATCGTAGAGCCATCCTATGATCTTGGGTCTACATGAATGCATCCTTGATGATTGCCTTTTGATTGAGGATACATTTTTTTGAATTTATATTAGGTTGTCATCTCCTTGGGTGGTAATTCAGAATCCAAAAATTAAGTAACTTATGGTACCTTGCATCGAGAGTCTTCCTGTTAGGGTTTTCAAGTGGTGAGTCTCAGTTTTAAAACCATCAGTGCATGTGGCTTTAGTCCTCTTACGTTTTTTTGGGTTCAGGTGGAGACATATTTCAGTTGTTTCCATTAATATTCATTTTTTCTTATATTTATATCTCTATGGAATTTTCATTATTTTTCTCTTTTCATGACTTCTATATTTTGTAATGAGCTGCATTCAATTGGAAATCTCTGAGTATTTTTTTCCATTTTTTATCGAATGATGGATACTACTCTATTTTATTGTTATTATGCTAGATCTGGTTTACAATTCCAAGGAACCTAAATAGAATATGATTTGTTGGTCCTATTTTCCTCATTGAAAATGTATCATAGTGTTATTCAGGTAAGTCCAGGTATGATATTTATCGTGAAGTTTTTCAGAATTGTTTAATTATATACATATTAAAAAGTAGTTTAAAATATCATTAGTTTCTCCAACATTTTTCCTATTGATACATTTTAGGGGAACTATTTTGGTCATACTATATATGGGTTCTCTGTTTTGGATTTGATGCACAAATTAATTACGGTAGGTGGTGTAAAATAATTATGTGGTTTTTTTTAATTTGTAAGGTAGTGTTTTTTTGGTATATTAATATTTTATAAAATATAATTTCTAAGGATGAGATTTGTGAATTTTATTTTCACATTAATATATTAATTAAAATTAAAATATTATTTTAATATTATTATGGAGTTTTTTTAGGAGTTGTTCCGACTTTTTCAACTCATTTGACAATGTGTCCCACTGGAATAGCCTCTTCATTTTGTAATTTTGTTCTTGGATTATTTCATATATATATGAACCACATGAGTGTCAAAATCCCACAACCAGGAGCTCCATCAAATTTAGGGTTTCCATTTTGACCATTGAAAGATTGGGGTAAAGAGGATTCCGGCATGCCTCCATTCTAAGTGCAATTTGGGATCTCTCGGAGGGAGATGTCAAGTTGCAGTTTGATGTGACCATTTATTGATCATCATATATAGGATTATTTTGTGGGGACATGGCCGGAAGAGTATTCTCTTTCTGCATGTATATCTTCCTATCAACATTGTATATCACTCTCTCTCATCAACCATTCTTATATTGGTAGCAGACGGCCTCCATGGTTCGATGCTTCTGGTACACATAAGATTTTGACAGCTATGATGGTTCCTGGACCACATTGACTCATAGGGATGGACTGCGGTGGATGATCTAGTATAACTTCTGGATATGAGGAGTTCGGTGACGCTCAAACTCATCAGTGAAAATAGTGTACACTGTCAAGCATTAAGGATCATTAACAGGTAAGATCAGTACCAGGTAAGGGGCATTGGTCAGGTATAATTGGTATTGATTGTTTGTTTTGATTTTTTACATTGATGATTTGTTGATGTTGTAGTATGCGTAGTTAACTTTTCTACAGTCTTTCTATCCTTTTACTCCACTTTATTTTGAATATTTAAAACCCATGATGATCCCTCCTATTTCCCATAGGTCATTCGTTGATGAATGTACATCTTTGGCATCCCATTTACTATTTTCATTTACACATTTTATTGATTTCAATTAATGAATTATGATGATTCATTTTTTAATTAAATATTTTCATGCTTGTTATATTTATGTATTTAAATTTATCTTTTTAAATAGAAGTAGTTTGGGTCATTCTGTTTCCTATTTTTAAATAAATGGTGATGCTACATTCTAATTCTGTAAATATATATACGATTCTAGAAATTTCATTTCTCATTTCATGATTCTGTTTTATTGATTCAATGTTTATAGATTATATTTTATATTGTAATGAAAAATTATACAGGGACTGAATTGTTATAAATTCCACTACTAGTATGTTCTCTTGTTGAATCACATTTAATTAATTTTATTTATTACTTATTATGGAATTGAAAATCGAACTTTGTTTTTGTTTATCAGTTTTTTTGTAATAAATTGTAATTAAACATTGTTTTTTTTATTTTAATGAAACAAAACAACAAAAATATTTTGGGCTATTGCTTGGGGACTACCGATCACTGAAGGGTGCTCCATGAAATATTGGTGAAAAAGGATATTATGGTATACAAAAGGATGTGAGGGGCTAAGCATGATATCTTGTTAATGACCATAGGATGATGTCATTTTAATGACCATGGAAATATTTTCCCTATCAATCATTCTTAATACATCTGGGATAAATAATTTTTTTTTTTTTTTTACATGGATCCACTGGTCATACTAGAGGATTAGGGTACCTCCAACATACTATTCAATGAAGGTACACTCTTTTTTAGCATGTTAGATCCTTCAATAACTATAAGATGGGATGTTGCTCATATTTGAACATGGTCCATATCAGATAATACTATATGGAATGAATTATTACCATCATGAGAGGTTGTGTCACATAAATGAGAACCCCAATCCATATGTAAGGTGCCCAATGGATTGGGAATTATACAACACAATTTATAAGACATCAGTTGTGGCTACCTATATTCTGGATTATTTGTTCAGCTATCTTATGCAATGGGATGTTTTTAAAGAAGATCCTAATGGGGTTATTAATAAAGTCCATACTCATGTCATCACCTTCATTTTGAAGACCATCCATGATAATAAGTTGATTATAAAATGACTAGGGCCTTTTAGGATCAACCTTTAAATATCCTTGTCACTGATTGATTCAATAACGAGGTAGCCCAATCATACTTCTCTTATCGGAATGCCTTCCTCCAGGTACCAAAAAAACTACATGTTTTTTATCACATTCATGTTGACATGGAATTTGATGGTGAATTTACACATGATTAAAAGGGATATCATGTGCACCAAGAAGGGGTGATCGTTAATGATTTCAATAATGGGTGATTTGTTTCCTTATATAATAGAGATTGATTCCACCAATGACTTGTTAGTTTGATTTCCATCAAAACACTATAGAGAGAGGGAACTATTTTATCCTATGGGAATGATAATGGGGAGACGAGTGATGTTGGACCATCCTGACAACAACCTAGGAAAGGATTCAGGGTAGCATAGATAGAGGGTGTATCAGTTGATACCAAGAGAGAGAGAGAGGGAGGAAGGGACGCGAACAAGTCACAATCATGACTATGAACTGCATGGAAATAATAAACTCTAGGAAACCATTGGAGATTCATCTCTACTAGTGTAGAAACCTTAGTATATGACTACTACATCATTATGTGAGCACATTTGTTTGTATTATTTTTTTGTTTTCTTTATAATTTATTTTTTGTTTAGAATTTAATATATTTATATATATATATATATTAAGCGTTATTAGCTCAATTTTGATTCCTAAATTATATTTATAAATCATTGATATAATCTATTTTACCTTTTAATTTATTTTTTATAATGTATCCCTAAAATATTATATATGAATAATATTATTAATGTTTATGATATGTATTTATTTTAATTATAACTTGATTGTTATTATTTAGAAATTTATTTATTAATATTTAAAACATACATAATAATATAATAATGAATATAAAATTTAATTACTAAATTATATTTTTAAAAATAATATGTTGAATAATAATTATTTTCTAAATTTTAGTATAAACAATATTAAATGTTTCGTTACATATATCGAATATGTTGTAATGAAAACAAATAAAATTATTTTTATATATAAAAATATAATTTAAATATTTTTGTACTATAGTGAAACACCAAATTTGGTGTTCCACCATAGAAAACACCAAAATTTTGTTGGGGATGGTGTACGTTGGAGTTAAATTTCAGACCAAAATGGCACTTTCATACCAAAATGACCGTGATTGGAGATGGTTTTATAGGAATCAATAGTATAAATTTGAACCATATTAGAAATATTAAATAATAATAAAATAATATATTTAAATATTAATTATATAAATTAAAAAAATATTGAAAATATTAAATCCAAATAAATAAATGTGTATAAATTTTAATAGTTAATAAATTCCAAAAATGATAAAAATTTCTAAATACCAAAATTAAAAAAATATAAAAAAATAATAAATAAAATTCAACAAATTAAACTAATTTTTTTTAAGAAAGTCAATATATATCATTTATTACGTGAATTACATACACATAAAAATAGATTAAAATGAATAAATAAATAATAATACCATTGATAATTGTTGATTTACGCATTATATCGATTATATATATAATTAAGAATAAATTATTAACTTTTATAATTTTTAATAATTATTTGATAATTAATATTTACATATATATATATAATATTTCTAAAATTTAATAAATAACTATCAAATTTTAAAATATAAAATAATATAAAATAATATATATCAAAAGTTCATGTCTGAGGACAAGGCCTAGATGACTGGGCGATAACATGAGGTTGTTGTCAAAAAGTGTCTACTCAGTCTTCCTTCACGCAATCTATGATATTGCTCACTCCAGATAATGAAAAGATTAAAAAGAAGTATTATGTGATCTTCAATCACAGGAAATTAGAGTAAGAGAGGGAAACTATTGATGATGATGATTACTCTGACCAAGATTATGGAAATGATCACGTTATTGATATTTAGTTTTCCTTTATGGATTAGGGCACACCACTTTTTTGACATTATCCATCATATTTTTATCACTTTGTCAATATTATTGTTCTAATAAATTTTTTTAGGTGTGGGTTTTCCTATCTCCTGATCATTTTGAGTCTTGTTTAAGGTGAATAAATTATGTAAAATAATAATAATTGAAAAATATTAAAAATTAATGAAAAATATTAAATCAACAAATAAACATACATGTAGACATATATATATATATATATGCATAGATAGGGTTATACAGATAAATGCACCTATATATAAAAATATATACATACTCATAAACTTTCACACAAACACAAACACATAAATATTCATAGACATACATATATACACATACACCCACATACACATGCATATACACATACATACACATACACATACTCAAAAATAATGATATAGGTACACAATTATACATATTAACACACATACTCATGTATACATGATGATAAAGATATATACACATAGATATTCACACATGTATACACATACACATACAAACAATTACATAAATGTTTTCCTACAACAAATACATTTGTGTACATATACAATCTATGAAAATTAACACATGGAACATAAATATATGTACACACGGATATACATATTCACATTTCATATATATACATAAAAATACTTATACACATACACATATATATATATATTCACATTTCATATATATACTTACAAATACTTATACACATACACATACATATACACAAACAAAATCACCTATACATACATACACACGCATGTACATGTAATTTCACACACATATACATATATTCACATACATGCACAAAAACAAACACACTCGAAAACATACATTAAAAACATAAACATGTGCATAGACAAAATAGAAAAAACAAACACACAACACAACACAACACATACATTCATATACAAAACATAACCACACTCTCAATTAAAGATATACCCATACATCCACATATGATACTCCCCAACCCCAAAAGGCCAGATCCATTTCATTATCTAATTACCTTGTCATTATTATTAGGAATCAAATCTTGATGGACTAATTAGTTATGTACTCTTGGTAAACTAGATACATACTTGAAATTTAAAATATATTTTAAAACATAACATATAGAATTAATTTTAATTGACCATTCCATTAATCCCCTATGTTTCAACCAACTTATCAAACATAATACACATCTTGGTATCCTAGAGAAAATAAAACAGATGATTATGGTGAGCTCTAATGCTTAGTAAGTGTAACAAATTCAGTGGACGATATCATAAATAAGCATACTCCTTTAAGGAAAGTAGAATAACTGAAAAATAAGCATTTTAAACATAATCTAGAGCATAATAAGGAAATAATAAATCAAATGATTCCATATATACATTCACATGGATAGTGTAATAGTCGAATAATCATATTTAATATAAATAAATAATATTATAAGGATTTAATGAATTATTCTAGATGTCTACACCATAAAAATATATCCTCAACATAGTTACTATGATGACCTATCCTCAAGACAGTTAATGTCTATGGGTAGAAACCCATCTTATTTTTGTCAGCATATATCCTCTAAACAATCCAAAACATCATGGAAAAAAATGTGAGTGGGTTTTAAACAACTGATTTTGTCTCATGAGACATAAATATGTATCAAGAGGCATCAATAGGAGATTCCCATAACAATCTATGTCCAATGAATTCCAAATATGAAAAGTGTGAATAATAAACATCATAAACTTTTGTATTGATAAACAATTTTTTAAATGTGAATAATTCAACCATAAATATTGAACGGTATCTAAATAGCACATCCATTGACAAACTGATCATAATTACTTCAATAAAATATGGTATAATGTATCAAAATAGATCATCCTAGATTAATCATAAAATCCATCAATGGATGTTGAGATAGATGAAAATAATCTAATAAAATACTTTGAAATTTAATTAGTAGAATACCCCTTTTATGGTGAAATAATATATTCAAAATAAGTGTATTTATAAAATAAAACATTTTTAAAAATATACTTTTGCATCAAATTTTCCTATACCACATTGAAAATAATGAGTAAAATATGATAATTAACATTTTTTAAAATTTATTTCCACATAAATAAAACAATAAAACCCATTTTGAAAACATTTACTTAATTGATAATTATTTAGATGAATAAATCATAAAAACATTTAAAATGAAATTTTAGATTAATAGTCCCTTACATAAATCCTTTAATATTAACCTTTCTAATATATTTTAATTAATGTAAAAACAATCATTGTATATCCTTAATAATTATTTTATATAAATATGTAATATAATATCAAGAGTACTGGAATATAGAAATTATGTGATAATTAATCTTTAAACATTCAAGGTATCCCATAAAAAATATAACATTTAAATATTATTCTCCACGAATATTAACTTTTAAAAGAAAATTAAACAAAATATATTAAATACATTCTATGTATATGGGTTGGTATAAAAACCTCATAGAATAACGTTGGTGTTTATAAATGAAATCTATACCTTAATGATTCTAGATTAAGAAGTTGTCCCTTACCTCTCCAGTAACTTTTGTATCATGAGGCCGATGAAAGAGAAAATCCAATGGAAACATAGAATATCATGATGTAAAAAAAATTCATGATATAACATTTTATTGTTTAGTATGTACACTATATATGATAAATGAGTTTTCAATATGTAGATTATGTCAGAAATATAAAAAAGTTCGATGAAATCCCATTACCTTAGTTCGGATACCCTCCATATATGTATGAAACCCATGTATGTTGGTTTTAAACATATTATAAAATTTTAAAAGAATCATTATATATTTATGATATCATATATGATACATTTATGAATATATATTACCCATTTATAAGCAATTTCTATGTTAAAGAAACATTCCTGGTGACAACCTCTTTCTTTATAATACATGTATTGAATTTTAATTCTTGATCCAATTACATAGTGGAATATTTACTTATTTATATAATGTATAAAGTTATTTTTATATCATATATATTTACCATATAATCATATATAAAAGATAAATATACGAAATGGAATACAATGTTCATCGAGATGATATGTTGTACGTACACATAAACGTAGTTGTTGTTATCTTATTATATTGAATAAAAGAAGGTAAATGGAATATATGTATACACATATATAAATATTTAAAATATAATTATTATATATTGTACTGAATTTTTATTCTATATATAAATTTTTATAATAATTATTTAATGTTTAACATGGATGATAAATCCCATTACATCATAGAGACAGACAGCTATATGTACACATGAAAAATTATATCATTCCCTTAATGGTAAAGTGTCAATGAATTATAAGGTATATTACTTATACAAAATAAATTTGAAGTATTTTTTATATCTATTATATATATCATTATACCAAGTAATACAATGTATTGATGAAACATAGATTACCCCATGGTGTGGACAGGATAAGTCATACGCACACACACATGGTGATATCATTTTTCATATGATCGATAGAAGGAGTAACATGGTTTTACAATAATCATTATAACATCTCATCATATATTGGATATTGTATTTAATACATTATTATTGAAATAACCTAGTAATAGAAATTATATGAATTAACAAATGAATGGGTTGGTAAAACATTTACCTCACATTCTATGGACTTCCTTTGGATCTCCTCTTAGGAACACAATGAGAAATATTTTTAGAAGACCAGGACCTCTAGAACGTAGTTAATAGATTTGGGAGGATAAATGGAATGGTATTTTCAAGTGATAAGGATCAAATTGGTTTTATGAAGTGATTGAGGAGGTTCCTTTTTAAACGATTAGTGAGGGGTGTTTTGGAATCCTGAAAAATATTAAATTAATATAAATTATGTTTTTAGTAAAAATGGATCCAAAGTTAGTTATTTAGAAAATATAACCAGGATGTGTCAACATTACCCTAACCAATGTTTTTAATTTCGGTTGATGTCACATTAGTAACCTTATATTTTGGTATTAACCCTTTGTTAAACAATTTGTCTCATTTCATGAAAACATGTCTTTATTACACTTTGTAGTTCATATAATTATTATAAAAATCCAAAAAAACCAAAAATAGATCACTGTCGATGAATATAAACTTATAAAACTTATTTTTCACAGTTTTATATTTTTATGAGTTTTTTATCATGTAATAAATTTTTATTTATATTTATTTGTCATTTAAATCAATTTTGATGTTATTCATTCGTTGCCTTTTTAAAAATATCCTAACAAAATGATTACTTCGAACTAAAACATATATATAATTAATAACTTTTATATGTTATCTATAAATATTTTGGATGACACTAATTATATAAATTTTTGTAATTTTAATATTTTTAATATGAATTATTTGATTTTTCCAGTAATTAAACAATTATGTCATTATTATTATAAACTCCATTATTTAAATTTATCCTTCCCTAAAGATTAAAAAATTATCATGATTATTATAAATATGTTATCATTAAAATGACAATTTATAGTATAATTTATCTTATGTATATCCCTACATAAAAAATGATTGAATAATTAAAAGTATGAGTACAATAGATTTAACTTATCTTTAAATATACTATATTTAATGTTATATTCTTATCCAGGTTTCTTTGAAAATTTAAAATTTCTGCATAAGACTGATTTTATATAAACCCATTCATCCAATCAAATGAGTAATATTTTATTAATTTCACCTTTTATTACCCGATTTACCCTAAATTGTGGTAAATAGGAATTTAATAAAGTTATTATTCACAAAATAAAATATTATAAAAAACATGTTTATCTTATTAGACTCAAAATATCATACTGATTACAATTTTGTATGTATGTTTATACAAATTCATTTCAAATATGTGGCTAAATTAAGTTTTATATTAATCCAATAGATGTTGTGAGAAAGCGGGTAAAAGAGACTATCAAAAGATTAAAAAGTTATTATATCTAATTTTAATACAAAAATGATTCCATGTATTTAGATTTTATTAATAAATAAATAATTTATATATTGTGACATTAAAATTAATAAATTTAAAATTTAATATTAATAATTATGAAAATTTATTTTTTAACTAAAATGTTGAATTTTTCCATATTCATAAAAAAATAAATCTCCATAAAAAAATTAAAAAAAATCACCCCATGATAATTTACATATTAAAAATTTAAGTTCATTTTTAAAAATATAATTCTTTATGTTTCAAAAATGATATTTGAATTAAAATATCTATTGAAATTATTTAAAATTTGTGTTTAAAAAAATATATAGTTTTTATGTGAAACATATGATTTTTTCTTACATAATTGTCTAGGGAAAATATAAGATTAATGTTAAAAATAAATGGAATATAAATAAATTTTATAATTTGGTTAATACTATTCATAACTACTCTTTAAATGGCTAGTTTAGTGGAACATTGTAACTTTTAACACGATGTTGTGTGAAAAAAAAGCTATTGTGGAGAATAAGTTTAAAAATTAACAATGAAATAAATATTAGGGTGTAACATTGTATGATCTTTCAATAAATTTCTTCCTTGAAATTTTTGAATTCACGTTCAGTAACTAAGGTTTGACTATTCAAAATACATTTATTAAAATCACTCATAGGAATGATTTTCAATAAATTATCCACTTTAAAATAATGAATGTGATGTAATAAGGTCATCAATGATAACATATTCATGGGTTCCATGTTGGAAAATAGCTACATGTACGAGAAAACTAACCATTTTGTTCGGATGGAGAGTGATAGAGAACATGGTAAAGAGAAAAATAAAAATCCTAAAGCTATAAATTTGAGATATTCTAAGGGACCATTTATTTCATCTAAATTGAATGTAAAAGGATAAATAATTGGTTTCAATCAATTTTTTCCAGAATATGAATAATTAATTTACCCTTATAAACATAAGGAAACATACTTTCATGACATGTAGAGTTTCCCCATTTAGTTATGGGTCAATATTTTTTGACTACATTTATTACAATAGGGTATGGATAACGAAGATGAGTTTTTCTTCTTAAAGCACTTATAATGAATCATTAGATCTATATGTTTTATACATCATCTTCTAAATAATTAAAAATGAAAATAAAGTTAGTACATATTATTCAGTAAATCATACATTATCTGTAAACAACAACATGCAATGTTCAACATAATCTATTCAATAAATTGTTAACTTAAGACTCATTGAAAATTGATTTATCCAAATTCAAAGTCCAAACATATAATAAAAGGATAAACAAATTTCCAAATTGATAATCCCAATGAAACATGTAATATGACATTAGAAATATATAAATATCTTGACTGTCTTAAATCTTTAATGAAAACATTCATTATTCATGATTCTTAAAGAAGAAGTATTAAAGTACCATTATAATATATTACCTAATTCTTATAACCATTACATTATTTATAAAATACCCAAATGACATAATTTCTTGAATCCAAACCTAATCACATTAATCATTCATCCTTTTCTATTGTAGTAACATAATCTTGACCATGTCACATTAGCCTCCTTTTTTTAATATTACTTTTATACATGATACATTGATTTTCATACTCTCTCATATCCTTATATTTGAAACATTGTACATTAAAATCCTTTGTCTTTTCCTTGCAATCATATCCGTGGTGGTTGAACTCAGTGAACGTGTAACAAACTCCAATTCCTTTTAATCGTTTAACAAGGAGATTATTTCCACAATTATTACATGTAGGAAAATACTTCTTTCCCTTCGTCCCATAATCTATATTATTAATAGTTCTCCTATTATTTTAGTACATCCCTCCTAAGACATAATACCTAGGGTACTCTTTACCGATCCAATTATCACATAATACAATTTCCTCATAACATGAGAATATTTATGGACTATTTCCCTTAAAAATATTTGATTAAAACCATGATTTATATGATCAATATTTATCTCCAAATCATACACATAGGTGAGGTTCACATTAATTCTTCTATGAACCATTTCTGAATGAATAAATAAATTAGTGTAGATCATTTCCTAATGTACGATAAAAAAAGAAAAATACATTACAAAAATTGAATTGTTTTTTCTCGTTTAACAATCATAAACATGTTTTCATTGAAGAAAAATTTAAATATAAATCTCTCATAATGTTTTTTGTTGAAAATGAGAATTATCATAAATATATCTCCCGAGAGTGTCAAAAAAGGTGTGTAGTAACACTCATTGTCTTGTACGAGGTAATGTTGAGTCAGGGACATTGCACATTGTCAGAGTTGTTACTATATGGTACATATTCTAAATAACCACATCCATTTTCAATATATATACAGGAATGTATTTCTAGGAATATCCACATAATATCTACCTTATAAATATTTTTATATTTTATTCTTTACTTATACTCAAATTATATCTTTGTGTTATCATTCCTAATTTTTGTTTTCTAAATCTGATATCTATGTTTAGTACTAAACTTCATTTGATAACAACTATAATGCCCCAAACCTAGATGTTCAAATGCTATGCATTATTTTAATTCATTTTCATGATTACAAGGTATTAAATCCCAACGAACTGATACATTTAACTATCTTGTTAAACTATATATACATGAAATTCCCATTATATTTTGAAAATAAATGATAAAAAGTCATTTCATTCATCATGAAATTAATCCCCATAGTCTACCCTTTATATAAAAATCAAACCACATATTTTTATATTAGGGAAAGTAAATCATCAAAATAGGGTGATATCTAATGCTCAATAAGGATAAATAATTAGGCTTAAGCTATCATAAATAATCATAAAAATTTAAGGTAACATGTATAAATGAAACATAATATTTTTAAACGAAATATTTAGCATAATATGTCTTGAATAGATAAAATAATCCCATATAAACATTCACATAGATATTTTAATACTTTAATAATCATATTTAATAACAATACATAATCTCATAATGGTGGAATGCATTATGTTGCACAACAACACTATCAATATCTACACTCAAGGTAGTCTCTATCATGATTTATCATTGAGATAATTATTATTTTTGGTACAAAACCATATAATTTTTGTCAGTATCTATCTTCATTATAATTTAATTTCTTTTTAAATAAACATGAAGTTTTTATCACCAACTTATTTCATCTCCTAATAACTCATAATGAATCAAGGGGACATAACAGGGCCCACCCATAACATAGTAAGTCCATTTCATTCCTTATATAAAAATGGTGAATCATAAACATCATAATAATTCATACAAAGAAACTATCATATGAAATGAAAATACATGAATCATAAAAAATGAATTATATCAAAATAACATATCCACTATAAAACATATCATAAAATCTATAATAAAAGAGAGTAGAAGTAATAATATGTGATCAACCTCAACCAATCATAATATCCAACATAGTATGATTACAAAGATAAATATACTCTAATAAAATCCATATAAATTTCATCATAGGAATACCCCTTCTATAAATTCAAATCATATATTCAAAAGCCATGCATTTATAAATTTATGCATTTTAAAAAAAAAAAGTGATTTTCTAGTCAAAGTGTCTCATACCACATAAAAACAGTTGAGAGAAAGTTTAAATTAACAATTTGAAACATTCATTTCATTATAAATAAATTCTTAAAACGAATTTAAAAAAATATACATGAATGATAATGATTTAGAAGAATAAAACATAGAAGAATTTGGGACCATTTTTTTGTTTAAGAGACACAATCATAAAACAGTATGTGGACCCCATAATAAAAAATTTAATTAACCTCAAAATAGACATAAAATTCAAATTATAAACATATTATATAAATTTGTAAATTAATATCATGAATATTATCATGGAGAAAAGATGTGATAATAATATTATTAAACATTCATGGTGTCCAATACCACATTGAAAATTTAAATATTAAGCATCCTAAACATTATAATTTAATAAAATATTATAATAAATATATTTATGACATGATATGTAAAAATTTCATTAAATACAACACATAAAAGAAGGTTGGTGTTTATAATAACAAACTATAACTCAATAAAAGGCGATTGATATGAAATCCCTTAATACTTGAGTAACTTTTGGATCATGTGATACATGAAAGAATAAAATCAATTGGAAACATTTAATATCCTGAAATAAATTAAATTCATAATAAAACCTATTATAGGTAATTAATTACACCACATAATATAAAGAAGTGGTGAATATGAAATTATATCATAAATATTAAAAGTGAGATGAAATCCTCGTACCTTAGGTTTGGTATAATTTGTACATTTTGAAAAACCATGTATAGTTTCTTTAAACATATTATTAACATCAATTTTTTTAATATTTATGATATCATATATCATACATTTATGAATTTATATTACCCTTTTACTATCAATTTCTATCTTAAAGCAACATTTTGGGTAATAAACACTTGGTTTATCATATGTGTTTTGAAATGATATTCTTGATAATATTACATATATAATTATTTAATTACATTAATAATGTCAAAAATTATTTATAATTCATATATATTATGTATAAAAACCCATATAAAATTTTGATATATGAAATGGAATACACCATTCATGGAGATTGTAGTTCATTCCTATGCCTGACAATATTTCTATTTTCTTATCATATTGAATGGAATAAGGTAAATGAAATATATGTTTAAATATTATAAAAGAATAATTAATCTGTAATATATTTCATATTTATTCATTATATACATTTTGTTATTAAATAATTTTTAATGTGGAATATAAATCTCATCACTTCGTAGAGACGGTAAAACATATAGATGCATGAGCGACAACATCATTACGTTAATGGATATGCCGAAATTAATATAATGGTATATTAATTATATAGAATCATTATAATGTAATTTTTGTTATTTATATATATTATATTCATAATTATAACAGTCTAAAAAATGTAGGGATGAAAAAAAAGATTACACCCTGATGTGGAGAGGGTAATTCGAACGTACACACACATGGGGAAATTGATATCTTTATGATGGATAGAGTGAAAAATTTGGATTTCCCATAATCATAATAAAAAATGAAATTAAATATTATAAAAATTTTATTATTTTAGAATGTGAAAAATATAGTAAGAGGAAGTATAATAATATGTAAACTTAAAGGAGATGGTAAAAACATTTCTCCTTCTTGAATGAACTTCCTTTGGACCTCCTCTTAAGATCGCTTTGGGTTGTATTTTTTGATGATAATGAACTCCATTATAGAGATATGAATTTTTTGACAGGAGTGGGAATGATTTGGATGATCTAGTAGGATCATAGTTATGTGAGTAAGTGACAAAGGAGGATCCCTTTCATAATTGAGGTTTTTGGTATTTTCTAGAATCCTTTAATATATCAAATTAATAGAAATTACATTTATATTAAAAATGAATCTAAAGTTAGTTAGTTAGTGTATATTTTGATTAGGGGTATAAATAATCCTAACCACTATTTTCTAGAAATGTTAAGTCATATAATTAACATTATATTTTGTATTTACCCATTTGTTAAACAGGTGAACATTTAACACAACACCGTGACATTTCATGCTTTATAGTTAATATAATTATGAAGAAAATAAAGAAAACCCCCAATATTTCATTGGTGAAATATATAAACTTATTCTAGTCATTTTGATGAATTATATATTTTTAGTAATTTTATATCATTTAATAAAATTTAATTTATTTTAAAGTATCATTTTTGTCGATTTTGATATAATTCATTCTTTGTCTTATTAAATATATCCTATAAATATGAAAACATTAAAAATTATTATAATATAACTTTAATATTTATATGTTATGTATAATACTTTTCAATATCATTAATTATTTAAAATTATGTTTATTTTAATATTTTTAATATAATTTATTTTATATTTATTTTAATTAAAATATTACTACATCAATATTATAGAATCCGTCAATTAAATTATTTATTCAATAAAAATTAAAAATAAATTAAATTGTTGAATAAAAATTGATTATATTTAAAATTACTTTTTATAGTTGATTTTATCTTATTTATAACCATAGATTAAAAATAATTTAGGTACTAAAAGTATGATTATGATATTTTTACCCAAAATATCAATGAACTGGGCGAACCTAGTCCTAAAATATTTATTATAAAACATAAAACAACAAAAATAGATCAAATGTTTCAAGGTGGTTTACAAAGATGTTAGTGATTAATTCATCAAATTTAATCATTAAATAGTGAGGTGAAATAGTCAAGAGCTCGGAAGGCCCACATTGTGTGGGCTTCGTAGACTACCATGTTGGGAAATGTATCTTCCACTTGGTTTTCCTCTTTATATTCATCTGAAAAAAAATTATCTGATTAAAATGATTTATACAAGACACCCAAGGAGGGAGGATATTCTGTGGGACATTCATGGATATTTTCTTCAATGTTGTGACTATATTTTCAAAATCTTATTCAATATATAAGGCATTAATCTTATGAAAAATAGAATGATTAATATCATTAACTATTTCCCATATACATCCGTAAAAGAAACAAAATTCTAATATTGTTATAAAATAATCCATTAACAACACCATTATGGGTTCTAAAGATATCTCCATGTCCGCATGGTCTTGTAATTATTGAGTTACTGTCACCAACATTAGCATTGATCCATAGTATGATGGGGGGTATCCATCCCACATATTTGAGGGCCAAAGGATTCCTTGGTAGTTTTCAAATCTAAAAAGCCAATGAATATGAAAATCACGAATGCCATTGTACATATATCCAACCTAAATTTTATAAATAATAAGAATATCATTATGTATTGCCAATGTTCCAACATGGATGGAGGGGGAATTATATTCAAATAGCTTCATATTTCATGCCCTCAATATGGAGTCAATAATATAAGTTATAGTTTCCAAAAACAGGTTTGGTACCATTTTTCTCTATCTAGTGTAGAATAGGAATGAATGGTAGTCAGTGAGAAACCTAATTGTGATTATGTATAGAAAAAAACAACTCCCTACATATTTTCAATGTGAAATTGCATATGAACACTCTATGAAAATATGTTGAATGTTATCTTCAACACCAAAACAATTTGTATATGTTGAGGCATTGAGCTGCCCATATTTCATTATTTGATCCCATGTTGGTAATTTTTTTTCTAGATTATCAATATGTGAATTAATTTTATACTTTGAATAAAATTATCCTATAATGGATCAGGAAAATACAGTACTTGGATGGAATTACCATTCATTGTCATGTAATATTCCTTGAGAGCAAACTGCACATTAAATCTATGCCTCTAAAAAATAGTGTTAACATCCAAGAAGGTATGATTTTTAATCTCCATTAAAACCTATAGTTGAATATATTCATGTGTTCTATATTGAGTCATAAATTCATAGATATTCATTTTCATCATGTTACAAGGGATATTCATCATGCTCTTAAGGATCAGATCAAGAAATATTTTGTTAGAAGAGGTAAGATCAGAGTTCCGATAATCCATCCATTTTGTGTTAGGTACTATGACAATAAAGGATCACTTTATATATGTCCAGAATGGGGATCCATGATTCTGGGGGAAACCCTTCAATCAACCTATATTTGATCAGAATGTTAAGAAATGAATTAAGGTTTCATCATTTATTAGCATGTTCCATGTGAAATTTTTAGTCAAACCATCATTGGAAACCTTCAGATCTTTGATACTATTCCTTTCTACTTCAATGGTTTTAAAAAAATATTTCCAGCAAATGGTGACCAGTTTAATTTCATCTATAGAGTATGTCTAGATAATGATCTTAATCAGGAATTGCAGTTCCATAATGATCCATCTTGGACACATTTAGATAGAGAAATACAGAACAATATTTGATTCCATGAAAAAACTAATGTGAGAAAATCCTCCCAACATGCTATATTTCTTATCCATTCTAGTTGTAATGTGGGATAATGATACTATTTTTGATTACTCTGATGAACTGGATCTTGAAATTCCCCAAAAAAGTGGGACAACAATATGGATAAAAGGAATGGAACTCTTCTTCACCCTATGCTTCTTTTACACATTGTATTATTTTCATAGAGGGAATCCTTCATCTATTTCAATAATGGATTTTCCACAGCAGATGGCTTCTCTGAAAACATCCTCACTATGATGAATATAGACTGAATATATGAAATGCTTCCCTTTGAGGCTTTTCCAATGAGAAGGACATATTCATAATAGTGTAAGTTAGAGTGTTTGAAGACATTACTCACATCGATAAATTGTTTAATGAGGCCATCCTATGGAATATCATTAATTCACCTACTCATGTAGTCCTTATAAATCATTAAAATTAATGTGAGTGGTTCACCTTGGATAACTCTTCTAGTACATGGGATGTAACCCCTAGGGATCTAATTTATTAAAATGGACAACTGATAATATGAATGGGAGAAACAAATTAATCCCAAAATGTTATATGAAAACCTATATATATTTAAAATATTGAGAATAAAATTTCATTTGAGGGTGTAAATGGCTTTATAAATAATAATCAAAATTGAAAAGTTCCCCTCTTAGACATTCATCTTTATAATGTTGAAACTCTCCAAGGCCGCAAATAGGCAATTCTGAATGCATATACTAGAGAAGAAACCATAGTGTTTTGGAGTGATGTGGTCATTAATAATCCCCCCAAATCAGGATAGTAAAATATATCTAATGAATTTAGGAAGTCAATTCACATGGGCCACTCATATGGGGTCCTTGATGTTGATTGCATTTTCTTTCATTGGAATCATGGAAATAATATTTGAATTGATAACATTGGTTAGAAAAAATTATCAAAAAATTCCCTCACAGCATTAACCACATCTTCCTGGAGGATATCCTAGTAAAACAAGAAAAAAGTATTGGTTAATCCATTGGGCCCAGCTTCACATTCCATGATGAGGGAGAAAAAAGAATTTCCTGACTTCATATGTGTTAAGTGTTTTGACAAGATCATTATTTTTCCTCTCATCATTCTTGGGGGAATATTTGTTAATCATCTTTGATATGTTGTGCAACCCATCATCTCTATAATGTTACTGAAATAATAAAAAACTTCTATAAAACATCATATTCAGTAGTTTATAGTTTCCCATAAATAATAATGGAATGATTTCATACCTTCCCCATTGATCCCTATGAAGACTGTGAAAACATTTTGAGTTCTTATCTCATTAATTCAACCATTTCACATTCATGTGCCCTCTATCCAACTTTCCCATGATGATTACAAGATCAAAGAGCTAGGTTTTATCTTTCAATTCCATTATGGAATGCATGTATTCATTTTAATCCATGTTTTGTATATTTGAATGATGCTTTTCTTCACTCTAAATGTCAACATAATACTTCAATAAAAAGATTTTTCTCCACTCCCAGAGCAGAAATTAAGTATATTTTATCTTTTGTGGATATCTATGAAGTGGGATGCTGGTTATCATCGGCATCCATGCCAAAAATATTACTTATATACATCCAGAAATGTTAACAAACACGTTATTAAAATTTAATGTGTGAGGATTTGATAATGAGATAGTGAATACCACCAACACAACTGGATTATGATCGGAATGATTTCTGGGAAGCGTGTGTCCAGATAGCCAAATGAAAACACTTCTATCATCATTTTTTATAAAACATAAATCATGTTTTCTTTCGTTAATTGTATTCTTGGTGAACCTACTCTGGGTGAAATAATTACTAGAAATTGGATCATCGGCCAATGTTTAGTGATCAATTTATAATGAAAATTCACTCGATACTAATCAATTGAGGTTAGCACTGGTATTTTACATAGGTTCAAGAATAGTATTGAAGTCACCAATCACCAAAAACTTTGAGACCAATTTCCTTGAAATTACATCAATATCACTCAAAAGATATCATATCTTAGTTTAGTATTTAAATGAAAAAAAAACAAAAATCGTATTCCTAGAGGTATTAAATGTGACAGTAAGACATTTTTTAATTGGTAAATTTGAAAATTATTATACATTAATGATTGAGCATTATAAGGCATTCCATTCCATTATTCTGATTTTCTTGATAGAAAAATTGTTAGCCCATGGAGGAAAACTATAAATCTCTTCATTTTTCAAAAATATTTTTTCATGTTCAATCCTAATTAGCATGGGTTTGTTGTCTATAATGAAATTATTATGGGTTTTGGACGTTACGGAGTTCCCTAAACCTTTGAAATTTGAATATATAAGCTTCATTGTTTAAATTCACTAACCCTTGTCACAAGGCCCACATTTTGTACCATCTTAGTTTGGCCTTTATCCATTTTCATTCTCCCATCATTTGATTTTGACTCCATTGTGAGTCCCTCCATGTTTTCATTGACCCTAATGTTTCCCTTTTCATGCTTCGGGGATGGTGGTCCTCAACCTAATCACTTTAGAGTTTACCACCGAGTTGTGTAAACATATTCATGGATATAATAGGTTCAAGTGATTCCATTGTATGAGTTTTTCATCTACTAGATTTTTCACTGGGAACCTTCGAGAATTGAATTCTATATTCCTAATATAATGAAATCTCTTGAAAATATAACATAAAATCTAAGCATTTATAGATGCCTCTAATAGAAACTGATACATTACTTCCTTCATTAACCATCCTCTTTGATGACCCCTCCTCTAGATGAGGGATACAAGCATGAGCTTAATCTTCATGTCCTGACAACTTAGTCTTTATTTGACCCTCTATATAAAAATGTGAAATATTGAATTCTTATTGTCTTGCACATAGTAATGTAAATTCTAGAGGGTTATGTTCTTGATATAAGGGGTAGAACATGGATAGTGCAACCCTTGCTGCTATTGGGTGACCAAATTGATTCCAATATAGTAGAAACCCATGGAATCCATTTGATCAAGTGTTTTCCCTCAGACAGACCAATCTATTGGTATTGGATGGTTTGGATTGTAGGTCGTCAGGATCATCTCCATTTCTGGGCCTGATAACATTAAATTTATCTTGCACACTATTTCCATGATGCATCAATATATGTGTTGTTTCATGATCAACATTTAACATGTTATCAACAATGATATCATGATAAACATCAATTGGGGGTCTCTTATCTTGAGGTGGTCAAACATGTACTGCCTTCAACTCCTTTTGAGGATAATATATATGGATGTGGGATGCCCATGGATTCCTATTGTATAGCAATATGATTGGATATCATTCATTCCACACATGAGGGTCTAGCATTTATAACATTCATAGGTTAATGGAGTGGGATATGATCATTTACTTTCCTATTACGAATGTTGGGATCATCATGTCCCTTCATGTTGCAAAATGAGAATTCCTTATCACAAATGAAATGAGTTGAGATATGGAAAGTAAAACATTGATTTTATACAAAATTACAATTTATTTTCATACTAGATCACAAATATGAAACTTTAATATCTTGGGGTTAGAACATCTTCCTCCACAAGTGTTCATGACGTGAAAAAATCACCCAGGACCCTCACTTAATTCTGATGCCTTATGTTAGTAGTTTGGAGCTCTATGCTAATTGGATTACCCATGGTAGATGAAATATACCAAAGAATATATTGGTTCTAGTATAGCCAATTCATCTTATAGATATAGATATTGATTGTCCATGAGTTTTCATTATCTTATTTGGGTCAATGCTTCGATCACATTCCTGATTTCTTAAATAGCCACGCCTCAAAGACAAAGATCCCTAACTCCATGCCTTGCTCTTATGATCACTAAATTGAAAAACGATATGGTAATAACCTCACCACATATACATGACTTTTTATCTCAAAATCATATGAGTTTAGAGATCCTATTTGTGAGTTCATTGAACGTCCAATGCCACTCACATTTTTGAATGATAATTCTGGAGATAATAGAGTACCTTCATAGGTAATCCATTTCCTTGACTACATATTGATTTTCATAGAAATGCACTATCATAGCCTTTTTAATAACACTCCCATGAGGGGGAAGATCAATGTATTATAAGGTGGGGATTCTAGTAGATTTTACAATGAATTAAAAGTTCTTCTTCTAGTAAACATTCATGTCCAATACTCGGTCCTCCACACATAGATTATTTGAATCATGATGAAATAGGTCCACAAGTCCAGCGTGATATAAAAGAGATGTGTTCATTGATATTTTAGTTAGAATAATATTACCTTTTCCATCTTGGTTACCAATATCATGGGGTTCACCGTTTTCCCCTTGTTCTTTCATCTCCCTCTCCATATATGCAATATCATTATACATTTTTTTAATTTATCCTTAAGTAAAATTCTATAAATGATATATTCTCACCCAATCAGCTTAAAAAATGTTTTTAATTATGAATAAGGATGAATTTTTGGAAAAACAACTCATCCAATGAAATTAGGATAAATTGTAAGGTAATTTTATAATATTATAATATTATTTTTACCTTTAATTACCTGATTTACCCTTAACAGTGGAAAATAAAATTTATTAATGTTTCTATTCAGAAAATCCAAATAAAAAGGAATTGACCAATTTATACTCTATATATCATACTTATCACAACCATGTCTGTCTGTTTTGTCATATTTAATCCATAGATGTTGCAAAATTAATTTTACCACTAATCTTACAGGTGTGGAAAAAAGGAAGGTAAAAGAGTCATTCAATATTTCAATTAGTTTGAATATAAAATTTTAGTATAGAAACAATTATAATTACCTAAATTTGTATAATATAAGTATTATTAATATATTGTGACTTTAGAAAATATAAAAAATATAATTTGATAATAATGATTATGAAAAATCAATTTTTAACTAAAATATTGTACGTTTCACTATTCATCAAAAAATAAAACTTTTAAGAAAAATAAAAAAAATACCCTAATATAATTTTGATATTCCTTATTCAAAAATGATATTTATCATGTCATATATAAATTATAAATGTGTTAGAAAATAGTTCTAAAATGGTATTTCTATTAAAATTATATAAAATTCCCTTTCAAAATAATATTGTGTTTATGTGTAAAATAAGATTTGTTCTTATATAATTGTAATATCATAAGAATAATGATAAAATTATATAAAATATAGATATATTTCATATTGTGGTTATTACTTTTCATAAATTCTATTTTAATGTCGATTTTAGTTATTGTTGTTATGATGGAACATGGTGTTGTGCGCAACACAAATCATCAAAGGGAATAAAATATAAAAGGTACATACCATAAAATCATGAGGTGTTACAACAGACATACACAGATAGACATGTATATAAAGATACAACTACAAATATTTAAAATTATATAATATCAATATACATATAAAAAATCAAATGTAAATCGCATATTTAATTTAATATATTATATATTCATATAATGGTTTAAATAAAGTATAAATATTTCATATTTAAATTATTTATATAGAAATTAATAAATCAAATCAATAAAATTATTATGATATTTTTTTATTAATAAGTATACATATATGTATATAGTTATGAAAATAAGATTGATAATATTTTTTGTTAAACTTATATAAATCATATTTATAAATATTATTTTAATATGTACAGTTATTATAATGTTAATATTTTTCTAAAATATATAATTATGTTAATATAAATAAAATTATTCACCCTATACCACTATTTAATTATTTCTCATATGTTTTCTTATGGTTTGGGTTTCCCTTGGTTCATCCTAGGTTGGGATGATCTATGATGGAGACACATCTCTTGGGTATTCATCTATGGTTTCTTCTCATTGGTAAAGGCTTATTATGGTCAAATTTCCTACACTAATGGAGAATGATTTGGTGAACTAATTGTGGTGTCTCTCACATTTGAATGATGAGATGATTCCCCATACAAGGATGAATGATGATGTTAGATTCTTGATGTGGTGAATGAAAATATTTAGCAAGGCGAAATTCATTCCAACTCAACCTATGATTTATTTTTCGTTGATTTATATTCTATAAACATTATGGTGCATGTAGTATTGACTGGTAATAAGAGAAACTGGATCATGGATTTCTGTTATATTTTTCATTAAAGTGACTGATTAATAGATGATTTTTATACCAAGGTCATAGTGTTTTTGTAACCTTATTATCATAATGGATGATATTGGTAATGTGGGAGGAACCGTGACTATATCATTCAAGGGTTCACCCTTTTAGATTATTCATATTGTCATCCATGTTGGTGGAGATTAAAATGTGTTCTAAATGAATGTGGGTACCTCATCAGAGTATTGATGGAATGGGATTGATCATACCCATTTCTCTAGGGAACCCGTTTGATAATTAGGGTCCCAGTTGACATTGAATTCCTTCTTTTATGGGGTATGTCCCAATAGAAAAAAATAAAATTTTATGAATATCAAGCAAATATGAAAAAATGATAATGTTTTATTTCTTCAATGGAAACAATGGAAACTCAAAAATGGATGTGCATAAATTGTATAAAATTAGTGAGGTAATATAATTATGAAATATTTCCATTGGTTAACAGAAACAAAATTCATTGGATATTTTTTATATAGTCAAAATGGCTTATGGATTGATAAATATGTTCAAAGTTCCTAACAACATATATAGCTCTAGAATAAAATAAGGTGAAAATCAAGGGGCCAAAACATTGTCCTACATACCATAATGCTTTTATGTAGTGAAAAAAATGATGATTCCATCCCCAAAAATTGATTCCATTGTTTCAATAAATACTCTTGTTGGTATAGATAATTATATTACAGGGATGATTGTATTGCAGCATGGCCCTAATCTGTTAGGTCGGATAGGGTAATGGAATATGGTCAATAGAGGGCTGAATAAACTAGATTAAAAATTAAAAAAATGAATTGATTGATTAAATTAATTATAATAGTTAATTAATATGATTAATTAGCATTGGAAATCAAATAACGCAAGGATGTGTTTTTAGTACTTTATTCCATAGTGGGCCAACTCTACTCATATACCTGTCTACTCGACAAGAGATACGAGTGCGCTAAAAAAATTATTTTTAAAGGGGAATCATAACCCAATTAAAAAATAATTTTCTAGTGGAGGGATAACCATGGAACTGACTTTTGTGTAGGGAGTTACATGACTTACAACAGGACTTTAGACACTAAGAGTTACAACCCAAAAAAGTCGGGACTTTTGATATAGGGAGTCATAACTCAAAGCTCCTGACATTAGTATCTCGGAGTCACAAACCAAGGAATAAAAGAACAAGTAATGATTTTGTTAGAAAAAACATAAACATAAAATTCGAGTGTGTTTGAGATATGGGAAGTAGTGTTACAGAATATGAACCAGATGAAATTGTAGATAAAAATTAAATCAAATTTAATAGTTATTGAGTTTTAGATTAGCTCAAATCATCAATGAAATTTTAGTCGAATTAGAATTAATTTTTCATGTGAGGGAACGACCAGGTTGTGAAGCAGAGTGTCACAGGACGTTGCAAATGCACAGTAGGTTCAATGTTCAAAGAACATTCTATTTTTATTGCAATGGTATATGTTTACCTACATGAGATATATATATATATAATAATATATATAGTAGTTACAAAAGATCTGTTAGTTTGGATATTCAAAATAAATTTATTCAAGAGCTCCCATAAATATCACACTGAAAATATTAGCACTGTTTCTTCTTTATTCCAATAGAATAAATATAAAATAAATGAATTCAAAATATTTTGAATAAGTCTTCTAGTACAATCTCTAAAATAATAAAATCATTTAATTACATTAAAAAAATATTAAATATGTTTAAAAGGTTTTAAATGTAGTCAAAATATTTCTTAAAAACTAGTAGTAGATTCTAATATTAAATTCCCATTTTTAAATTTAAACAATTTTGAAACATACAAATTTATTTGTTAAAATTGTTGAAAATTTTTATTTATTTTTCTCTTTAAATACAGAAGGAAAAAATTAATTAGTCTTCCATTATGATCCTAATAATTAATGAGAATTTTTCCAAAAAAAATGGTTCTAAAAATCTATATATAAATAGAAAATAATTTTTTAAAAACTTGCACGGAATGAAAAATAACATCAGATTGAATAGTACCTTTAGGATGAACAGGGAAATCAGAATGAATAGTAATGTTACATCGGGATGGTGAAAGTATCGTATGGTTGGAAAACCATACATTGGGGAATGAACAGTAAAATATTGTATGGTTTTTACAGAACTGTATGGTTGTCAAACTATACATTGTGGAATGAAGTGTAACACAATGTTTGGTTTGAATAGAATCATATGGTTGCCGAACCATAATTTGTGGAATGAATAGCACACCATACTTTCGTGAAAAATCTGTAAAGAATATTTGGAAAATGGTCAATGAATTTTTATGGGATCAGAAAAGGAGATTCAAACTTTGGTAAAAAATAGTTATTTATAGTAAAACATAGTATCTTTTGAACAAAAAAAGAATCAATGAAAACCAACATATACAGATTCAAAAATCATCAACAAATAGAAGGTAAACTATTCCTCCAAAAATGCTACTGCAAAATAGCATATCATAACATCATGTTTTTAAATGTCCAGTCAATTGATATTTTTAGACATTAATGTAAAATAATAAAATCAAGATAAACATTTTATATTTCCATATAATCTGGTTTCATACAGAACATATTATTGTAGAGGTTGTCGCAAAATAAATACATAAATGTTTTAAAATATTGAAATGTAGAGTTCCTAAAAACAATGTCGAAAATTCATCAAATTTTTAGAGAAACAGTAAAGAAATTTCAAAATTCCTCACTAACTAATAATGAATATATAAATATTTCATCCTTAAAATTTGATAAGAATAACAAAAATCCAAATAATATAAAATAAGATATCATCAAAATTCATATAATATGTAATCAAAAAAATCATATGAAATCAAATTAAAGGAAATATGAACATGCACAAACAATTACCGACATTTATTTTAATTACAAATCTAAAATATTTAAACGAAGAATAATTTTTTTAAAATTATTAAAAACAAACTATTTCTCCCCAAAACAACAAATATTTTTTCCAATTAAACAATAAGTCAAAACATTCCCCCCCTTAACAAATGTAGTAAATAAAATTTAATATTCCAACAACCCTGAGAATAAATAATTTTCTCAAACTGAGTAGTGTTTAACGGAATTGTAAAATATCTGCAAGGTGAATTTCATGAGGGATAAATTATAAAACAATATCACCCTCATTTAAAAGATCATGAATAAAATGAAATATATTATCAATATGCTCTATTCTAGAATTTTGTAAGGGGTTTTTAAAAATAGAAATTGCAGAAGTATCATCACCATAAATAGACAGTTTATAGAGATAAACACAAAAATCACATAAGGTTTGAATAATCCATAAAAATTGAGCACAACTACTAGAATTAGAGATATGATCATCTAATTTAGTAAATTAATAAATGGATAATTATTTCATAGATGAATAGTAAATTAAACATTTTCCCATAAAATGACTCATACCTGATATGTTTTTTCATTCAATTATACAACATCCCAATTCAGAATAAGAATAAGATGTTAAATAAAAAAAGATATATTTTGGATAAAATATACTAGGATCAACAGTTTCTTTAACATATCTAATTTTTTACAACTTTAATATGTGTTTCATTATGATCATCCTGAAATATAGCACATAAACAAGCACTAAAAATGATATGAGGTATAGATGAAGTTAAATATATTGAGATACCTATCATACCTCTATAAACTATAAAATCATCTAATTTACCATGTGCATCACTATCTAATTAACAATAAGTATCCATATGATTTATCATGGATTTAGATGAATCAGGACCAAATATTTTAACAAAATATTTATTATACATTGACTTATTACGAAAAATTTCATCTTTCCTTTGATAAATTTCATGTCCAAGAATGAAATATAATTATCCCATTAAACTCACGTCAAATTCAAAAGACATCAAAGAAAAAAAAACATTACAAAGTATTTCACTAGATGATCCAAAAAATATATCACCAATATAGATGTGACCAATCAAAATATCACCAGAAGGTATTTTAATAAAAATTGTTCAATAAACAATGCATTTAATGAAACCATTTTTTATTAGTAATAATGAATTTATTTCATACTAAGAATTAGGTTCTTTTTTGAGATTCAATAAAGCATTAGAAAGTTTAAAAATAGGTTTTGGAAATTTTTCAATTTCCAAATCATGGGGTTGATAAACATAATCGTCTTCTGTAATAAAACCATTTAAGAACACACTTTTTACATTCAACTGATATAATTTAAATCCATGAAAACATGAAAAATCCAAAAAAAATTAATTTCATATATCCTAAGAACAAGTGATAATGAATCATTAAATTCTAGACATTCTTATCGAGATTATCCTTGAGAAACAAGTCTAGCATTGTTTTTGAAAATCTGTCCATATTCATCCAGCTTGTTTCTAAAGATGCCCTCAGTTCCAATTACCTGTTTATATTTATGAAATTTTTATAATGTCCAATCATTATTTCTAAAAACCTAATTTAATTCATCTTACAAATTATAAATCATGTATTCATATTTTAAAGTATCATTTATATTAACTGGAAACAAATCAGAAATAAAAGCTGAATTGGATCAATAATTTAAAATAGTATTTCTTCTTTTGACACGTGAATAAACATTTCAGATTACCTTTTCAATAAGATGATATTTGTGAAACATCCATGATATTTGATCATGTTGAGAAAAAGTATGATCCCCCTAAATCATTTCATTGTTATCTTAAGGAATATATCCACTAAAATTTAATTCTCGAAACATTTCATCAATAACATTAGAATGATAATTTATTTTAACATTATTTTCATCAAACATATGATAAACATATTTTTCAATAACCATAACTATTTCATTATAAACACAATAATCTTTACTATTATTTGAATAACCCAGAAAAACTCCATCATCACATTTAGGATCTAATTTATCTAAATATTACTTTTAATTTTATATAAACACTTTACACCCAAAAATAGTAAAATAACAAACGTTAGGATTTTTATTTTTGAATAGTTCATAATGATTTTTGTTTTGTATTGGTCTAATAAGAATTATAATAGAAATATAACATGCAGATAAAACAACATCAACCAAAAAATATCTCCGCAAATTATATTCACATAACAATGTTTGATCCATTTCAATAAGAGTAATATCTTTTCATTCTACGACACCTTTTTTTGTGTTATAGGATCATAGAAATTATGAAAATATCCATTCTTTTCACAGAATTTCTTAAAATATAAATTATGAAATTTCCCACCATTATCAATACAAATATATATAAAAATACAACCATTTTCGTTTTGAACTAATATACAAAAAAAGTAGTGAATTTAGATAAAGTATCATTTTTATGAGAATGAAAATATACCCATGTAAATATATTATAATCATCAACTATAACGAAATTATATTAAATTCCACAAAGGATAGATATTTGTGTTGGACCGAATAAATCAATATATACTAATTATAATGGATTATTAGTACTTATCTGCTTGATAGATCTATTTGAAATTTTGTGTTGCTTCCATTCCATCCAGGTGTCACAAACTTGAGTTGTTGTTTATTCAATGAAGGAAGCTGTAAAATAGCGTCATTCATTTAGAACATATGTAGCATTATGTAATTAACATGACCTAAACATCGGTGCCAAAGGATGTTGTCATTCATTACATCATTCAAGCTCTTTAAATGTTGAATAGTTAGTTCAGAAAAATCAATAGTATAAATATAAACTTTTCGATTAGCAGAAAATAATAAACAATCATCGTTAAAAAAAATTATAATTTTTAAATTTTTCATACATTACATCATCAAATAATTGTGATATTATTATTAAATTATGTTTTAATCCTTCAATATATAAAACTTTTGAAATAAATTTTGAATTTGAAATTCCTTCTTTACCAAAAAATTTTACTTTTCCTATAGAATTATCACCAAAAGTAATAGTTCTTCCACCACATGTGTTGCATGAGGTAAACGTTTATGGGACTCTAGTCATATTCCTATAGATTCTACTATCCATATATCATATGTCGTTCGTGATATATCCATGGAATGTTTCTTAAAAAAAATCAATTACATAACAATTTTGGTACCCAATCTACATTGGGACCACTAGGATTAGTAATAAAATTCATAGGTAGCCATAGAGAATTTAAACATGTATTGTAAGGTACTATGGATAATAATGATTTAGAAAATTTAGTTTTTGTAAATCCTAAATATTTTTTATATCTCAATGAGTAGTCATTGGCTTAGTGACCATTCATGCCACATTTAAAACATGTAAAATTTGAAGTACAACCATTTATTCTTTTAAAAAAATCGGTTTTATACATTTGAGATAATAATATATCATAACTAAAACCATATTTATTTATATATGTTTTAGTCAATGACATCATCTCATGATATTTTTCAGGACCTTGAAAAAATTAAAATAAATTTGGTTTTAGATATTCAACTTCCATTTTTAATTTCTCATTCAAATCGTATGTAGTATCCAAATTATCATAAATTGTTGAATAAGAAGTTGAAGAAACGTTTGTTAAATTATTATACTATTGGAAAATTAATTGATTTTCAGAAATAATTTTTTCCTTATCTACTTTATGATTAATATAAAAATAATTATAATTTAAAATATCTTTTCATAATCCTTAAATTTTATTATTTAAAAAATATTTCTTATGGTTTTAAAATTCATCTTTAGAATCAGAGCATTCATAATAATTACTAGAATTACAATCCTTATCCAGTGATGCCATGAATATCAAGTTGGAAGATTATTTTTCATTTCCAGATTGTTCTCTAAATTCAGATACGTCAATACAACTCCAGCTGGTTGCTAATGCCTTTTTATCCTTCTTTTGTATTTGTCTTTAATATTTAGTTTAGGGAAATCCAGTTTGATATGGCCTTACATCTTGCACTCTTAACAAGTTACATCTGATGCATTGAAATTTTTATCACCTTTCTTATATCGATTATATTTTCCTTTTTGAGGGTCTCTTATTAACTAGTTTTTCAATCCATTCTTTTTCATTATTTTGTAGACTCTAGTAACAATCTGATCCACGTCTTTCTTTTCAATATCCTATAGGTCAGAATCATAAAAGTCATTAGAAATAAAATTTGCAAACTAAAAAGCTACAAATTTTATTTTTGTTGTCTCCTCATCAGATATGTTCTTTAGTTCCATTACATTTTTGAGTAGTAATCCAATCAATTCATAATCTGTGTACTCTTTCCTGTTATTTCTTTCATCAATGGGAACCTTCTTTTCATGTATTTTCTTTGGTAATTCATGTAGTACTCTTTCAATAAGTACATGGGATTCCAGAGCATCTCTATGTGAATTGATTCCCTTCACAATAATTTTGAATATATGGAAAATTTTGTTTATTGTCTTATATTCAAGCATATTAATGTCTTGATACTCTACACGAAGCATTTCAAGCTTGGATTCGTTCAACATGTCAGATCCAAGGTGAGTAACATGCAGAATCTTCCCTATATAATGAGCTTTCATACATGCTGACACATGATTAAAAACACTATTATTAGTAGCACAATATAAAATATTAAAAACTTTTTATTTTAAAACATATCTAGTAGCATCAATTCCTGTAAGAGTATATGGGTCTGTTCAGGTATTGTGTATTGTTTAGACATGATTGTCCAATGCTCAATTCTCAAATTTTTGAGGTATGCCTCCATTTAAGATCTCTACTATTCATAATCATTTCCATCAAAATGTGGTGGAATATGTGGAATCCATGCATCATTCAGGTTCAATCCTTACATCTTATATGATATTTATCATTATACGGTGGGGTATAAAAATTGGTTTTCATAAAAAAATATAAAAGCACACTCAAAAAAATGTTTCTATAAATTCTTGAGGGGAAAACCAATGGTACCAATCCATGGTATTTATAAATATAATAATAGAGGAAAAACTATTTTTAAGAAGGTTATTCTCTGATACAAATTGTTAGTTCATACAGGGTAATGAAAGATGGTCTAGAGGGGGTGAATAGACCAGATGAAATATTTTAATCAAATGGATTGATTAATTAAATTAATTATCCAAGTTAATTATTATCATAAATTTGAAGCATAAAAAACAATGCATGGATTTTTTTATTGTAGTTCATTCCAAATTTTTCTTACTCTACTATTATACCTCTCTACATGACAAGATATACGAGTGCACTAAAAATTATTTTTATTGGGGAATCATAGCCCAACTAAAAAATCATTTTCAAGTGGATAGGTAACCACGATACTGTCTTCTATATAGGGTGTCACAACCCTTACAATTTGACTATAGACATCGAGAGTCTCAACCCTAACTATCCTAACTTTAGATATATGGAGTCGTAACCCTATGATCCTGAAATTAGAATCCGGGTGTCAGAACCTGAGGAATAATAATAAAAAATAATGATATTGGGTGAAAAAGCATAAACAGAAAAATAGTGTGTGTGTGATAGATTGGAAGTCATGTCACAAACTCAGAAGTTTTCCCTATAAATCATTCAAAAATAATCCATATATAATTAGACAATCAATTTTTAAAAAAATTTCACAGAATGAAAAGTAACTTTAGAATGAACTGTAACTTTGGAATGAATAGTCATGTTATCTAGGTATGATAAATAGTAACATATGGTTTCCAAAAAATTCACTATGGGGTGAACAGTAACGTAACGTAGTGTATGTATAGAAACATATGGGTTCCCAACTATAATTTGTGGAATGAACAATTACGTAACATATTGTATGAACATTAATGTATGGTTTTCAAAACAAACACTGTGGAATGAATAGTAAACCATAATTTCATGAAACATCTGGAAATAATATTTTTACCACATCAAAAAAAATGTAAGGGCTCCTTACATCAGATTCAGACTTAGGTAAAAAAGAATGATTTGTAGAGAACTTATTATCTTTCAAAAAAGTAATCGATTAAACCAGACATATAGAGATCCCAAAATCATCATTATACTGATGAAAACCATTTCTGAAAAAATGGCTACTATAAAACAACATAGTATAACATAAAGTAATTAAAAATCAATTCAAATTATATTTTTAGTCATTGATGTAAACTAATGAAATGAATATGTTCATTTTAGCTTTCTATATAATCAGGTTTCATGCATATTCGACAACTGTATAAGTTGTTGTAAAATAAATACAGAATTGTTTTAAAATAGTGAAATGACGTGTTTCATAAACCAATGTAGAAACTTAATTAAATTATAAGAGAAATATAAAATCACTTTCAAACATCCTCATTAACTGATAATATATAGATAAATATCTTAACATTCAAAAATGATAAGAATCAAAAAAATCAAAATAGAATTAATTAATATATCATCAATATATAGAGGGAAAGTAATCAAACAAAATCATATGAAATCAAATTAAAAGAAATATGCACATTGACAAACACAATCATAGTTTAAGGGTATTTCCAAACACACCTTGATGCCGAAACAAATATCTTCAAACCCCCCTAAATATAGTAATTCCCACAACTAATGGACATCCTGTGAATTAATCTAATAGTGATGAATTCATGTGATGAATGATTGTTATAATCCTTAAAAACAGAATATATGGTTGAGGATTATCATAGAGATACCTACATTGTCCCTCTCACAATTTATCAATGTGGCTTCAAATGATGCTTTGAGGCTCTAAGGCTGGTGGAGTTTCTTCAATAGAGGTGAAATGTTTAGGGTGATGGTTCTATTCTAAAATATTTAGGAGTCAAGGAAGGATTGGTCAATACCCTCCTACCATAAAGACAATTTTTTGTTGGGACTCTCATTGGCTCTGAATGACACACACAATTTTGATTATCAACTGTGGGGGAACTAACCATAGTCTGGATATTGTTTTCATTCCCAAAAAAATGTTTTATAGGAAGTAAATCTGTCATATGGTGATAATAGATGGCTTTTGAGGGTGTCTCTCAATTTCCCTTTAATGCCTTTTTGGGTCTTATGGATTCCCAAGAAGGAGGATGTAGATATCAAAATTTAAAATTTTTCTCTTAATCACATTATTTTTATCTATTTGTGAGATTCCACTAAATGGGAATTTCATGGGATTCTATGGTTTTATTACACAATGTGGTAGATGATTATATTGAGAGAATCTCCACTATCTATATAAAAAAGCATGTTCCCCTTATCATTGTTGTGTATTTTACTGAAATCAAATTTTTTGAGAATGTAGGGGGTTCTATCATGTCTTTGTCAATGTTGATGAAATTTCTGTATGTTTTCGAGAATATAGAGATAACATATTTGAGATACAATGTAAACCAATAAAACTAGTTTCATTATAAATCTAAAGAGACCAATATTGAATTATGGCTAGGTAGGTATCTCGGTTCGGCTGATTTGGATAGTACTTTTGACTCCATATATGTTTCTCACCTGCCATATTCCTCTTATGAATATCCCCCAATCCTCATCAATTTATTTCCTGATGGTGAAGAGGGACCCTGTAGATTTGAAATCATTTGTGTTTGAGAGGAAGACTAGGAAGAAGTTATACCTTCATGGTGGTTCGAGGATACTAATTTTATGTAAAACATATAACTAGTGGACACTAAAATGAATTTGTGGAGATATGATAAATGCCACTAACCAAAATTTTGATTGAGAAAAGAATTAAAGTTGTTTAGAATTTGAAATTTTCCAAAACTAGTACCAGAATGAGGATTTATGAGAAATAACATCCCTACCTAAATTCTATTAGTCGATTCGAACTATGGAATGATTGTAACCAGTGCTAATAACCCCAACGAGGGTGTGATGGGTTTCAATTTTACAATGGAATAGTGTATAAATAAGAGCCATATCTACAAATATAGTTTCATACTAACAAAGTCTATTCATTAGATAATTTAAATTCACATTATAAAGCATAATTACTAATATAAATAAGGATTGTTGAAGGTACTTTTTTTATCTTGGGATACTAAAATAAAAAAAATGTTGCAATATTTAACATTTATATAATGCTTGTTTCAACATATATAATTAATAATAATGTTTTATAATAATAAAAAATAGGGAAACCTATATTTATTTAAATGGTTAGATACATAACACTAGACAAGGATATAGTTATAATATGTAACTAGAAATTTTTATGAAACTTAGAGAGTGTAGATCTTTAGAATCCATTTAACGTAAAACTCTTATAAGGATTAAATTAATGAATAATCCTTTGAATGATAACCTAAAAATTCCCACACTAAAACATTAATTTACATATTATAATATTTCATGTCATGTGACTGATAATGATGATTGGGTACTCCTATTTACGTTGGTTAAAAATCCATATAATGATAAATTAATGGATTTGTATATCTCAATAGTTACTATAGATCTTCCACTAGAATTTCAAATTAATACAGAAGAATTAATGATATAATTTCATATCCTTAATCTACAACATCTTAGGATGTTAAATCAGTAATTGTATATTCTGCATCACATCCACAATCCATGCATTCATATACTCACGTATCATATAGAATTTCGTTTTATCATGGATAGTAATACACATAACATAGAAATGATGGTGGAAAATTTTGAGGATGATGAAAATTTAGAACATTAGGATGATGAGGGTGTTGAACAACAACTAAATTATAAATAACAAGATGGGCCCACCAAAGTGATGTTTAATTTAGCATTGAATTATTATACACTGTTAGAATATTACTCAATTGAAGGACTAACATTCTTAACAAAATTATATTGGTCATCTATAACTCATATAACATTATTTTTTATAATTACTCGTGTCATTTTCCATGTGTTGGATGAAGCTGTTTATTATATTGGATGAGATTTTCATGGATATAATGTGATGAATGTTTTGATAAAACAACGTCACAATGAAGTATAATTTTTTTATAGGGGAAGAGTCAATGAAATACCATTATATAGTTTTTTGTGAAAAATTTTATACAGATATCCAGATGTATTTTCAAGCTATAAATGATAGAAATTTTAACTATTTTTATAATACTAAATTTACAAAACATGTATGATTGATCATAATAATATCATGGTATCATGACAATTTTTTTCATGTATACATTTTTCCAGTGTTTTAATAAATTATTTTATGTATTTAATTTAATATTCATGACAATTTGTGATCTAATTGACATGTTTTATGATTTTTGGTATGAAATAATGAATATATAAAAATGGAATTAACATGGGTGAATAAAGGATATAAAATACACTTTTGTTGGCTCGTGGTGCAAGAACATATTTTTGAGGAAGTTTGAAACTGGTAAAACTAGACCAGAATGATTACACATTGTGTAATCACATTATATGTTCTGAATATACCAACAGAATTAGATCTGTATAGACATGTTTTGGAGAGGTAAAACACTGTGAAAGTCAGTTACACATTGTTATTCTCAATTATATTTTGTGAATGGATTCGAAATTCCAAATTTTCAAATGATATTTGTGAGAGATTTGCGCAGATTGAAAAATCATTGTGAAAACAATAATAAGGATTAAACGATGTCAAAAAACATTAAACAACATTAAAATTGATCAGAAAAACTCATTTGATTTCTATAAATCTATGATCATCCTAATGCTAAAAGGGATTCATATACATATCCACGAGAGAACAATCCTTGTAGTGACATATTGTGCCCTCCAAGAGTTCATCCTTTCTTTTCATAATGATTTATTTTATTTTTCCTTCTAATCCTCTAATTTCGAGAATGAGGGGGTAAAAACAGCTTGTTCTAGCATAATATAATATAACGGGGAAGGTTTCATTGGTTATATTTCAATTATTCTTGTATTTTTTGGTATAATTTTTATCGTCCACATCCAGCCCCTTTTTTTCTTTTATCATGGTCATTGATAATTAAAATGATAAGAGAGCATAAAATTGGGAAACTAATAAACCCCTAAAGAAGGAATGAAAATTAAAAAATTTAAGGGAAATCATGTTTAATTATATTATCATGAAAAAAATGATTCTAAAACACCCTATATTAAAAGAGAAATAGAAATAGGGAATATCCACGTTATAGAGGGGATCCCATGACCATTGTATCTTTATCTACATGAATTCGACACGAAGAATGAATTAATCATCCTATTTAATATAATACAATTGCACCTGAACTATATATTATTAAACCCCTACATGATTTACAATTATTTTTCAAACAAAACCAATATGTTGCGCTTTTCATTCATTACTAATTTTCAAAAATTTAATAAAACCAACTTTCCAACCACTTTATTCTGATCTAATGAAATTAAATATTTTTTAAAAAAATAAAAAAATTTGCAGTCCGTATGGATCATTATCAACCAACATTATTACTAAATTTTAATTATTTGAATATCAAAAATGAGTTTTTTTAAATTAGTTATTTCATATAACTGTAGGGAATTAACAATAACCCATGGTGTTATAAAACCTGCGCTATTAGTGGGGATGGTTTCTTTTTAGTTTTTTGGAAATCAATTTATTATTTATTTTTGATGGAAAATTTCAAATTCTATTTTTAGGCTATGTATTTTCTGATGAAATTCTTAGATAAAAATCATTCATGGATAGTTTCAACACTCAGGTAGGGTGCAAAGACATCATCGAGTACACCCTCCCTTCTGAACCAAGCTAGAAGATTAATGTAACTGCAATAAAAGTGGGAACAGAATAAAACCAACGTATTATGGATATTTAATGTGATCAAGGACATATAATTCTCACATACTACCAGCGGCCATCCAAAATGGGATTTCAACCATGCATTATAGCACCCACATAAATTCAAAGAACTTTAAAATCATTCTAGCAATCATTTCTAGGATCTCAAAATCGTGCAATTCATCAACATTCTATAAGAAGACACAAATAAATATTTGGAATGTTTTTTAGAGATCTACGATACATTCTATTTCTATAACATTTCAAGTGTTGCAGTAAGCCTCCGCCATTTTGGATTTCGTTACTTAATTGAGCTCAAGATTGTAAAAAAATATTTCCGATACATTGTATAACAATATGGGATGAGTTCGATTGAAATTTCCTCACCCACTTCTTTCCATAATATAAATCAATGGATATACATGTAATCATTATAATTTTTTTTCAATATGAGGATGAGTCATTGTACTCTATGTGGGAACAATATATAAAATGACAAGAAAATGTCCCAATCATTGAATAGAGATTTGGTGACTTATCATAGATTTCTATAAAGAGTTTTCATCAGAAAAAGGATAAATTCATGATGTTGTATATAGGGTATCCCTAATGAAGAAGTCTTATGAACTGAGCTACAACTATTTGGATGAAATGGAGAGAAATAGTTTCCAATGGAAAGGAGTAAAAATGAAATAAAAATGAATTCATGAAATAAAAAATAATAACTAGATGGAAACACAACTGGATTAAAAGACCATAATGATTGAAATTATGATGGGATAGTAACAAAAACCCCAAGGAATGTGTGCAGTAGATGAAAATTACACATATTACCAATCTGGAAATTGATTTTAGGGTTGGATACATCCACATAAATAACAAGGGAATGTGTATCAATAATGAACACAAGCACCCCAACAACAATAACCTAAAGGGACTACACATACAATCTAGATACATGCCCTGCAAGAGACAATAGTGACATTCATGGCCCCTTCTCGGTTATTACTCAATGAAATAAAAGAAGAATCATTGAACCAAATTGACAAATTAATGAATTTGGAGCTTCAAGATGGCCAAATTAATGATCATCGTATAGAGAGACCCATGAGAATAATGATTGAATCCATGAAGTACAACCACTTGAAGATTTTAAATCTATACAACTAATAAGTGGAATGAAATCAAAAAGAAGAGGTATAGAGATTTTAGGAAAATAACCAGTGAAAGAAAGAGAAGAGGGAGCCAACAAATAACATGTAGGTTATGATGAATAAGAAGATAACCCATTTTCCAAGAATATAATAACTTTTCTATAGTGATTGGTGTAACTTAAGAACACAATTTAGAGATTTAATATTTTGGAACACTTATTTAATATTCGCATTATTATAAATTTTCAAGAGGATCTTTTGAACATGCCGATATGTGGGAAATTTTTGAATGAGATGTTAACGAAAATGAGTAAGGAGGAAGATATTGGAACCAATCCACTCACATGGGATTGTTCAATATAGGTATCAAATTACATACGTATGAATAAAATGGTTCTAGGTAGAATTTAAATCCCATTATTCATCAGAGAAAATAAATGTTGAAAATATTTGCGTGACTTAGTAGCATGTTTCAATATCTTTTCAGATAGAACATTCAAGAGTTTGGGATAGGATGAACTAATGCCAACAATATTACCTCTATAATTAGCAGATTCAATTGTGGGATCCGCAAGAGGATTCCCCAAAGATATCATGATTTTGGTGGAAAAATTCTACTTCCTCGTCGACTTATGAGTAATCGATATGGAAGAGTAGTGCAATTCATTCATTATAGGAATCCCATTTTTAGCCCTAGGGCATGCACTCATCGATGTTCAAAATAGATAACTCTATCTATGAGTTAAAAGTGATCAATTAAGTTCCAACATCCTTGGGAAATGAAGAAATATAATGTTAAAGAGGAAAATGATTTTGTCAAAAAATATACACTAGAAGATGAATGTGTTTCTAAAATTAGTGTGGTACATGAGTTCGATGAGGTCATAAATGAGGATGATCGATTGAAGAAGAATGAGAAGTTAAAGAACAAGACCACATAGACTAGAGGTATGACAACCCTGATTTTTATTACAACTTAAACATGCTTTATTAGATAAAACATCACTTGATACAACAAAGAAGATCGAGAGGTTTAGTTTATTTGGGGATTAGGATCATTAAATAAAAACTTTAAACTTGAAATACAACATCTTTATTGAAAACATCCTTTACATGACCACTACATTCCTTCGTACTTAGAATTGCATGGGATAACCTGAGGACATGCATAAGAAAAGGGTGACCTATAAAGCCCAGTAAGGTTGTACACAATGAATAACATGAGGAGTAAAATACATGTTAGGAAATAGGCATGTCAATAGAGCATAAGAGAAACATGAACATAAAGGCATGATAAAGCATGATAATCATAACATGGAAATGTGGAAACAACACTTAACATTGAATTAGCATGATCCAAGGCTCATTGCACATAGAGCATGTGTAAACCCACATTGCACTTGAAGAACGAGTAAACCCTAGTTGAACTTGAATTAGCATGAGTCAACACTCATTTCACAAGACGTATCATGATATTATACTTTACCAAATTCATTGGAGCGCTATAAAGGGAGCACCCTTATTAAACATTTCATTTCATGCATAAGTGTGCCACATGGATCATAAAACATGGATTCATAAAACGTAATCATTTATTCCACGATAAAGGAATGTGGAATTCATACATAAAACTTTATTATCAATAAGTAAATGTGCATAAAGGTGAATACCCTTTATGGATAAATGGGCTTGGTATTCACTACACAATGATATTGGCTTAGAAAATCGGTGTGATTTCGGCAGCGTAACGGCGTGACATAATAATTCATAAAAAAACGTTGATGAGAGATAAAGGGGTTCCTCATCATATTTACATGTAATGGACAGTAATGAGGTCATATAGAAACCTTTCAAAACAATTGAAAATGAATTTAGATTCATGATACAAGTGTATTTCTTGAATATAAAAGAGGAGAAAAAGGTTTCTTTCGAAATTTCGGCATATTAATGGGTGTACATGGAAGGATTTTAATGAGAGAGAAAGGGGTCTCCCATCATTCAAACAATAAGAGGGAAGTATGAGAGATGTGAAAAACTATACCCCAACATTCATAATTGAAATTAAAAGGGCAATACAACTTAATGAAAATTGACAAAAATGAGAAAGGAAGAAAACCCCTTACTTGGAAGTGTGCTTCCAAAGGATATAGAGAGGCTTTTGAGAGGATTTTTGGGAGCTTGGGGAACCTTGGGAGGATTATAGAGAGAGTAAGGCAGAGGTTGAACGAACTCCAAGGGATTTTAGGGGGGAGGAAGTTGGAGCTTGGGTGGGTTTATATAGGAAAGGTGAGAGAATTCTTTATTATTTATGTTTGGGACCCCTTATATTAAAATAATCCAACCCACAAACCATCCCATGGTATTTTCCCATGGTTTCTGGAAAAGGAAAGAGGAAAACAATATTTTACAAGGCCAAGGACCGAACTTATTAAAAATGTAGGGTTGCTTATGTGGAGGTGAGTCACACTCCCATGGAAATTAATTTAAAAAGGCAAAGTGTTGAATAAGTCTTGAGGGCTCCATTAATGCTTTGAAAAGTAAGTCAAACAAACCCAAAACCGCATTATTTTAATGATAAAACACATATTGGCCGAAAATAAGGATTATGTTATTTTATTACATCACCATTGGGTAATTATGATGTCATAAAACACATTATATATTTAAATGGTATTTAAATTTTACCCAAAAATTTGACTGTCTCAGAAAATTATGAAAAATTCACCGTTGGATAATTTCGATGTCCTGATTCCAAAAATAATATTTATTTTATCTAAATCATTTTCTAAATATGTGAATTTTCACTTTTAAAATAAAAACCGACATTTATAAAAAATTCACGGGTTTTGACCGAAATGGCTTTCAAACCTTAATAAAAATTTTAATTGCATTCATAAAATTATAAGATCGTTTATACTTAATAAAAAATTAATTTAATATTAATAATAATATTTTAATAAAATATTATTTAATTCAAAAATCCTTTAATTTAATAAAATATAATTCTTAATTAAATAATACCTAAAAACACCATTTGTACATTAAAAACTAATTACAATGTATCAAAAATGACTAGAAATTATATTCATTATTATATAGAAAAATAATATACACGAACATGGTGCTACTCATTTGTTACATTACCCATTAAAATAGCTGCATAAGACCTAAGGGTAAGGTGTGGGATGGTGACAGACTCTTAGGGTGGCTCCGATAACATCGCTCGAGTGGTAATTTCAATCAACTTCCACTTTTCCCGTAGACGATCACGTTCGAGCTTGACTTGATGAAGCTCAGATTGGGCTTGGTCAAGGGGAAAGCCCAAAGATGCCACCTCTTTTCCGAGCTCTGACAAATAGGCTTCGTAAGGGGCAAATCTACTGGATGAGGCCATCGCTTCCTTTGTCTGAGTAGAAATCGGTTCGTTAAAGCCTTATATTTATACTACTCAGATGATCACTTTTCAACAGCTATAAAAGTAACGATCACAAATCTTAATGTAAAACTAAAGAATTTGACATATTATAAAAACATTTTTCAGAAAGAAACATTTAACTGGATCAAGAGGGATTTTCTATTAATGAAACTTTGGGTCGTTACAATATTTCCCCCTTAAGAAATTTCGCCCTGGAAATTTTCCTTTTCCCACACTAAAAAAAATGTGGGTAACTTAGCTTCATCATATCCTCCGACTCCCAAGTTGCTTCATCAAACTTGTGGTTTCTCCACAACACCTTGACGAGGGGCATTGTCTTATTTCGTAGAACTTTTTCTCTACGATCTAAGATCTTCACTGTTTGCTCCTCATAATAAAGATCATCTTCCAATTGTACCACCTCGGAAGAGAGTAAATGTGAAGGGTCTGGTATGTACTTCTTTAAGAGGGATACATGAAAGACATCATGCACCTTGGCCATAGTAGGTGGAAGTGCTAGTCGATAGGCCACAGCCCCAACACGATCAAGAATCTCGAAGGGGCTGATGTACCTTGGACTTAGCTTCCCTTTCTTTATAAACCTCATGACCTTCTTCCACGGAGATATGCATAAAAACACCATGTCTCCGACTTTAAACTCAAGGTCTTGTCGACGATTATCTGCATAACTCTTCTGTCAACTTTGGGCTGCCTTGATATGCTGCTAGATGGTTTTCACCTTCTCCACCATTTCTTCGACCATTTCTGGTCCAAGCTGCTTACGTTCACCGACCTCATCCCAACATGCCGGTGTTCTACACCTTTTCCCATACAGGGCTTCATATGGTGCCATTTGGATGCTTGAGTGGAAACTATTATTATAAGAGAACTCAACCAGAGGAAGATGTTGATCCCATCATCCTTTAAATTCCATTGAGAACGATCTCAACATATCCTCAAGTGTTTGGATAGTTCGCTCGGATTGGCCATCAGTTTGAGGATGATAGGCCGTACTGAAGTTCAGTTCAGTATTCCGAGCATGTTGAAGACTCTTCCAAAACATAGTGGTAAATCTTGGATCTCGGTCAGACACAATAGATAGTGGCACTCCATGAAACCATACCACATCCCTGATATATGTCTGTGCCAGTTGATCCAAAGAGAAATCCTCTCGAATAGCAATGAAGTGTGCAGTCATTGTAAGACGATCCACAACAACCCAGATTGCATTGTTGCCTTTGGATGTCCTTGGAAGTCCGGTGACAAAGTCCATGGTGATGTTATCCCATTTCCATTCTGGTATGGGCAATGGTTGCGTCATCCCCTTAGACTTATGCCTCTCTACCTTCACTTGCTGACACACCAGGCACTTTGATGTATATTCAGCGATCTCCTTCTTCATATTATCCCACCAAAAGTTTTCTCGGAGATCTCGATACATCTTTGTGCTCCCTGGGTGAATAGTGAAATTTGAACTATGTGCATCATCCAAAAGTTCCTTCTTCAGCTCCGAACTTGATGGAACACATAGTCTTTTCCCAAACCGCACAATTCCTTCTTCATTATCCTTAAACTCTGAGGATTTTCTCTTTTTTGATAGCTTCCACTTTTTTTTGGATTCCCGCATCATCTTTTTGAGCATCCTTTAACCTTTCCAAAAGAGATGGTTGAGAAATCATTTGTGAAAGGATTGATGATGTTCCCTTCTTTATTATTCCCACGTCCATCTTCATCAAGTCTAAGATGATTGGATCCTTCTCAATTCTCATCATTGATAGAATCGCTGGATCCTTTCTACTTAGGGAATCTGCCACCTTGTTCGTTTTCCCAGGGTGGTAATGTATTGAATAGTCATATACCTTGATGAGCTCTATCCATCTTCTCTGGCGCATATTAAGATCTTTCTCTGTGAATATATATTTAAGACTCTTGTGGTCAGTATATATCTCACATTTATCTCCATAGAGATAATGCCGCCAGATTTTCTAGGCAAAGATCACCGCCGCCAACTCCAGATCATGCGTTGAATAGTTTCGCTCATGGATTTTCAACTGCCATGAGGCATAGGATATCACTTTATCATTCTGCATCAGCACACATCCTAAGCCCTTCTTCGAAGCATCACTGAATACCACAAAAATCTCCCCACTTGTGTGTAAAGTGAGCACGGTTGCAGTGATAAGCCTCCTTTTCAACTCCTTGAAGATTTCTTCGCATTCATCACTCCAAGAAAACTTTACTCCCTTTCGAGTTATCTTGGTAAGAGGGTTGGACAATCATGAAAAATTTCTCACAAATCATCGATAATATCCAGCCAACCCCAAGAAGCTACGGATATCAGTTACCGATGTTGGCCTCGACCATCCCTCAATTGCATCTGTTTTGGAGGGGTCCACAGATATCCCATTACGTGTGATGATATGGCCCAAGAATGAGACTTACTTCAACCAAAGCTCACACTTGCTGTACTTCCCACAGATCTTCTCCTTGCGCAAAGTCTCTAGTACAGTTTTTAAATGCTCCTCATGGTCCTCCTTGGTTTTGGAGTATATTAGAATATCATATATAAAGACTACCACAAATTTTTCAAGGTAATCTCTAATGACTATATTCATCAAGTCCATGAATATTCCTGGAGCATTGGTGAGTCCAAAAAGCATTACTATGAATTCATAGTTCTCGTACCTTGTCCGAAAAGCAGTCTTGGGGATATCTTCCTTCTTCACCCTTACTTGATAATATCCCGACTGCAAGTCCACCTTGGAGAAGTATTGTGCTCCACGCAGCTGATCAAACAAGTCATCGATTCTTGGGAGTGGATACTTGTTCTTTATCATTATTTTTTTAAGTTCACGATAATCTATGCAAAGCCGCATTGACCCATCCTTCTTCTTGACGAAGAGGACTGGTGCACCCCATGGTGATGCACTTGGGCGTATAAACCCTTTATCCAGATTCTCCTGTAGTCGTTTCTTTAGCTCTTCAAGCTCAACAACAGCCATTCTATATGGAGTCTTGGATATTGGTAGCGCCTCAGGTATATGTTCAATTGAGAACTCAACATCTCTTCTTGGAGGAAGACCAGGAAGTTCCTCGGGAAATACTTCAGTGAATTCCCCCACAATAGGCATTTCTTCAAGGGTGGTTTCTTCCTTGGACTCAATCATCTGAGCCAGATATGCATGCTCATAAGGCAGTAATATCCATGCTTGAGATGATGGAGCTAAAGGAGATTCATCTTTCTCCTTAAAGAATCGGGGGTCGATTCTTTATATGGAGTGTGATTTCCCCCTCCCGACAATTTATGTTGGCTCTATATAAGGAAAGCCAATCCATGCCAAGAGTTGCATCAAATTCCACCAAAGGGAGTATGACGAGGTTCGCTGGGAAATTCAATCCACAGATTATAACAGGGGAGGACTTATGTTCATGGGATGCAATGATTGCCCCATTTTCCGTACTCAGTGACATCTTTACTTCTAGGATTTGTGGTGGTGCTGGGATTGTTCTACTAAACATTCGAGATATAAAAGAATGTGTAGAACCTAAATCAAAAAGTACGTTCGCTATTCTTGAATGAATAACTAGCGTACCTTTCACCACTTTGTTGTCGGGTTTCACTTCGGTAGAAGTGATGGAAAAAGATCTTCCTTGCTGTCTTGGAGGTTGTCGGTTGCCTTTGATAACCCTTGGATTAGGGCACTGATTCGCAAAATGACCCAGTTCATTGCATTTGTAGCATTGAACAACGCGTTGAGGTTCGAACGGAGCATTCCTCTCCTCTGTCGCAGCCGCGGGTCCTTCTTGCCGACAGTTAATAGCTAGGTGCCCTTCTGTTCCACACTAATGCATTTTCTCGTCCCCCTAAGGCAATTTATAGGGTGCTTCTTTCCGCACTTTTGGAAAGTGGGGTGCTGGAACTTCTTTGCACTGTTGGATTTATCCATCGGACCACCAGCATTGAAGTCCACCTTACGCTTCTTTTCCCCATGATACCCCTGTGATTTTCCGATCTCCATTTCAACCTTGAGGGAACATCAGACAATTTCCTCATAGCTGTCGAAGTCACGGATCACTAATGATTTCCTCAAGCTAGGATTCAGCCCACCAAAGAAGTGGTCAACCTTGCATTCGGGGGTAACGACAAAGCCGTAAGCGTATCGTGCAAGACTTGTGAAGTTTTCGTAGTACGCTCCCACAGATTCTTCATCTTTCTGCTTGAGGGAAAGTAAGTCCCTTTCCATCTTAAGACGGAGGGTGCGCGGAAAATATTTATCGAAAAACATCTTCCAGAATTCCTTCCATTCCAAAGCCTCGATCTCCTCCTCAGGCTTCATATTTTTTATCAACGTCCACCATTGATCAGCTTCACCCTCCATACAATAAGCCGCCAGGAGAACCTTCTCTTGTTCAGAACATTGAAGGATAGAGAAGATCTTTTCAATGGAGTTGATGCATTGCTCAGCGATCGTGGGATCAGATGATCCACTAAAAGTAGGATGCATTTGTCTCATGAAGCTCTCGATAGCGACTTGTTCTTTCTTAGGGGGGGGGGGGGTTGAACATTCCTCTTGACCCGTGTTTCTATTCAAAACTTGAGTTAGCTGAGAGAGAAGCGTGACAAAGTTCGCGATTCCAGCTCACATTGGATTGGGAATCTCATTTGTACAATCATTAGACTGATCTTCACAACGGTTGTTAGCCCGAGTTCTCCTATTACCGGCCATTGGCTGCAATAAAAGTAAATTTAGGGGTAACACATAATGGGTAATCCAAAGACAAAATATGATGACTTATAAATAAACTTTATTCTCTTTAACTCATGAGTCTATAGGATTCAATCCATGATTTTCATGATATTCCTTCTAACATATATTCATAGGGGCATTTTTCCCTTAATAAGGGTTCATACTAAGATTGTGAATTTATCAAAACATATCCCCCAGGAGTGTCGTAACCAAGAGTGCAGCAAGGCCCGTTGTCGTGCACCAGTTCCTGTTCGAGTCTAGCTCAAAGTGGTGTTTTCGGTTTTTACCCCTAGGATACATTTGTGCCAGAGCCGCCTCTACCTGCTCGTATCCAGACAGGGATGTATTTGTTTGATAAACCACTAACTTAGTATTTACCAAAACATAGGTATGTTTTTATTATGCTTTGTCTTGTATCTAAGGCTTTACTAGGGTTTCCTAATCCCAAAAATAACTAAACCTATCCTTTGATACCAACTATGACAACCCTGCTTTTTATTACAACTTAAACATGCTTTATTACATAAAACATCACTTGATACAACAAAGAAGATCTAGAGTTTTAGTGTCTTTGGGACTTAGGATCATTACATCAAAACTTTAAACTTGAAATACAACATATTTATTTAAAACTTCCTTTACATGACCACTACATTCCTTCGTACTTAGCATTGCATGGGATAACCTGAGGACATGCACAAGAAAAGGGTGAGCTATAAACCCCAGTAAAGGAGTACACAATGAATAAAATGAGGAGTACAATACATGTTAGGCAATAGGCATGTCAATAGAGCATAAGATAAACATGAACATAAAGGCATGATAAAGCATGATAATCATAACATGGAAATGTGGCAACAACACTTAACATTGAATTAGCATGAGCCAAGGCTCATTGCACATGGAGCATGAGTAAACCCTCATTGCACTTGAAGCACGAGTAAACCCTTGTTGAACTTGAATTAGCATGATTCAACACTCATTGAACCTGACGTATCATGATACTATACTTTACCCAATGCATTGGAGCGCTATAAAGGGCCCCCCCTTCTTAAACATTTCATTTCATGCATAAGTGTGCCACATGGATCATAAAACATGGATTCATAAAACATAATCATTTATTCCACGATAAAGGAATGTGGAATTCATACATGAATATTTATAATAAATAAGTAAATGTGCATAAAGGTGAATACCCGTGATGGATAAATGGGCTTCGTATTCACTACACAATGATATTGGCTTAGAAAATCGGTGTGATTTCGGCAGCGTAACGGCGTGACATAAGAATTCATAAAAAAAGTTGATGAGAGATAAAGGTGTTAATCATCATATTTAAATGTAATGGACAGTAATGAGGTCATATAGATACTTTTCCCAACAATTGAAAAGGAATTTAGATTCATGATACAAGAGTATTGCTTGAATATAAAAGAGGAGAAAAAGGTTTCCTTCAGAATTTCGGCATAGTAACGGGTGTTCATGGAAGGCTATTAATGAGAGAGAAAAGGGTCTCCCATCATTCAAACAATAAGAGGGTAGTATGGGTGAGGTGATAAACCATACCCCAACATTCATAATTGAAATTAAAAGGGAAAAAAACATAAAGAAAATTAAAAAAAATGAGAAAGGAAGAAAACCCCTTACATGGAAGTGTGCTTCCAAAGGCTAGAGAGAGGCTTGTAAGAGGCTTCTTGGGAGCTTGGGGCACATTGAGAGGATTATATAGAGAGTAGAGAAGAGGTTGGACGAACTCCAAGGGATTTTAGTGAAGAGGAAGTGGGATCTTGGGTGGGTTTATATAAGAAAGGTGAGAGAATTCTTTATTATTTAGGTTTGGGACCCCTTATATTAAAATAATCCAAACCACAAACCATACCATGGTATTTTCCCATGTTTTCTGGAAAAGGAAAGAGGAAAACTATATTTTACAAGGCCAAGGTCCGAACTTATTAAAAAATTAGGGTTTCTTATGTGGAGGTGAGTCACACTCCGATGAAAATTAATTTAAAAAGGCAAAGTGTTGAATAAATCTTGAGGGATCCATTATTGCTTTGAAAAGTAATTCAAACAAACCCAAAACCTCATTATTTTAATGATAAAACACATATTGGCCGAACATAAGGATTATGCTATTTTATTACATCACCATTGGGTCATTATGATGTCATAAAACACATTATATATTTAAATGGTATTTAATTTTTACCCAAAAATTTGACTGTCTCAGAAAATTATGAAAAATTCACCGTTGGATAATTTCGACGTCCTGATTCCAAAAATAATATTTATATTATCTAAATAATTTTCTAAATATGTTAATTTCCACTTTTAAAATAAAAACAGACATTTATAAAAAAAATCACGGGTTTTGACAGAAATGGCTTTCAAACCTTAATAAAAATTTTAATTGCATTCATAAAATTATAAGATCATTTTTACATAATAAAAAATTAATTTAATATTAATAATAATATTTTATTAAAATATTATTTCATTCAAAAATACTTTAATTTAATAAAATATAATTCTTAATTAAATAATAACTAAAAACACCATTTGTACTATAAAAACTAATTACAATGTATCAAAAATGACTAGAAATTATATTCATTATTATATAAAAAAATAATGTACATGAACATGGTGCTACTTATTTGTTACATAACCCCTTAAAATAGCCGCATAAGACCTAAGGGTAAGGTGTGCGATGGTGACAGACTCGTGGGGTGGCTCGGATAACATCGCTCGAGTGGTAATTTCAATCAACTTCCACTTTTCCCGTAGACGATCACGTTCGAGCTTCACTTGATGAAGCTCGCCTTGGTCTTGTTCAAGGTCAAATCCCAAAGACACCACCTCTTTTCCGAGCTCCGACAAATGGGCTTTATAAGGGGAAATTCTACTAGATGAGGCCATCTCTTCCTTTGTCTGAGTAGAAATGGGTTCGTTAAAGCCTTATATTTATACTACTCAGATGATCACTGTTCAATAACTATAAAAGTAACGGTCACAAATCATAACGTAAAACTTAATAATTTGACATCTTATAAAAACATTTTTCATAAAGAAACATTTAACTGGATCAAGAGGTATTTTCTATTAATGAAACTTTGGGTCGTTACAAGATGAGTTGTCAACCCCCAAAACTTTTGAGAAGTGTCATCCTTTATGGATGGTACATTAAATAACATTTAGTTGATCAGGATTGAGGATGAAATGGTTGGCTAGTGCAATTGAGATCAAGAAAGTGTTACCATTGATCAGAATTAATGTTTTCATATAAGAAGGGTAGGGACAGAATAATGTGGATAAGACATATATGGGACCATTTATGGACCCTAAAAAGGAACAAAATTTCCAATCGTCTATCATGTGAGATGAGGATGATAGAGTTAATGTCGAGCCAATGATGGTAAACAAAATATCATCTAGGAGAAAACCCTTTTTCTGTTATCTTTACATACTTTCCATTTTTAGAGGCGTACATGCCCTCACTAAAAATATTTAAAAATTCCTTGATTGTAGCCTATTCTTTTACATGTATATTTTAAATTTATAGGTCAATCATGACCAATGGAATTATAAAAATTATGATGTTAGAGATCCTACAAAACCACTTCACATTTTAAAGACACATTAAACATCTTGAATTTTGATCAAGTAGTACATGCACAATAAAATTCAAATCCTATGTTTTCACAGAGGTAAGTGATTATGTTTTGTAATTTTCTATTTTATTCCCCACATTTTAATTATTTATATAATTAATTTCCAATTGCATTCCACACTTTTGATTAGCGATTTAATCAATTTAACGAGGTTGCTTAAATTTCCTTGATCATATATCATTCCATTAATTTTAAATTTCTTTTTAAACAAAATTTAATGTGAATAATGTGAGAAATAATTAGTATATATAACCATGAGGATTAGGATTTGATAAATAATGATTTTGGATGTATATTACTCATTTTAAATGAAATTTTTCTATGATTTGTCCATGATTTGTATTTCTGATATTTTCTTTGACTGATTCATCAGGTTTTTAGCATTTCCATGAATAATTGTCCCATCCATTTATATACTTCTTGATACATGCATTCATCCGAATATTTTCTATTATTCTTTTTAAATACATCTTTAGAAATTGAGTCATTATTTCATCTAGAATATATTTTTCATCGTATTGAATCTATGACTAAAAAAACCACATTTAAAATGATAGAGTCACTCTTTTTATTAACCCTGTATCTTGAGACCCACTTTAAATTGATCAATTATTAATCCCATAGATGCAATGAGTAGCCTTTTTAGGAAATTAAATATGTTACAACCCTATTTTATCCATTCCTATGTTCTTCTAAATATTTTTTTTATGATATTTAATAGAATGACTGTGGGACTCATTTTAGGGAATACAAAGATATATTTCATTGTGGATATTTTGATGGGGATTTTTTATTATGATTTATTGGAGTGGTCATGAATATGTCATTGTATTTTATTATTCACCTCTCCTATATAAACAAATGGTGAAGAATTTGGGTTCTGTACTGGGAGGATAAAAATGACCATTTTCCAGACCAATGATCATTTTATCATATGTCATTAGGGGGTGTATTTGATATTTCATCAAAGAATAGCTTTTGTAAAAATATTAAAAAAGAAAAAAATGGAATGAGAATTTTATTCATTCATAGATATTACAAGTGACTTGATCACAGTCTAAGAGTTTTGGGGGAGAGATCATTCACATCTATGAAGTGGGGTTCTAATTGGGCTATTTTTTATTATCATGAAAATTACTCTTCAGTGGAACCTCTTTATGAGTCTTATTTGATTATATCATTTACCATCCTACCATAAATACATAGAGTCATTGGATACATATGAGTGAATCCCTCATGATTAATTGTTATTATGTCTTTACCTGGTGGAGATGTTAGATACCATGCACGCATATGGTAAGATACATGTTTCTGAGGAATGTGATGAACATTATTCATTTGTACCTAGATGATGTGTAGAAAAAATAAAAATTCGGTAAATTTAATGTGGCATGCATATTGTTAATGAATTGAAAAATGAAAATGGATGACTGATGAAGGGTGGGAATTTCAAAAGAGGTAATGTAAAACACATAGATGATTTTTATTTGGGGAATATTGATGTGTTGATGAATTTTATATAAGTTATTACTTAACATTTAATATTCCATATGATCAATTTATTTTTCATTAAATTGAATTTGAACCATGGTAAGGTTAATTACCATTGTAGAATATTGAGATTACATCCTTAAGGACACGTATAAATTTAAGTGTGGGGGTATTTCACAAGTGTATTTCATGCATATATTTTATGATAATTTAATGTATTTTTTCTAAACTGAATATTATTTACAAATATTGGGAAATTAAACTAGTTTATTGTTCTATGAAATGATAGAATTAATTATTTTTAAATGAAATGTATAAAATTTTTGGTATTTAGACTCTTCATGCAATGAGTGAAGAAAAGTCATGAAGCTCTATATTTTTGGGGATGATCATGGATAACATAAAAGTAATAAAACTAATTAACCAAGGTGAAATGAGATCCAGAGATATAAAAGGAATTACACATAATGAAATAATATTACACAAATTGTTGTTTCATTTCAAAGCAATCCATATTCCATGAAGTAAATTCATGAAATTTCATGTTGTGAAGCCATTACATGACATGATTCATAATTACATGTCATATGTCCTAAACGTATGTCGTTAAGGGAGTATAATTTCTAGATCAATGACGAAAATTCATGAGATATTCATTAAGATTAAAAATTATGGAGGAAAAGTCGGATCTGAATACACAACTTGTAAAAATGTTACACATCATGTAAATTTCTGGGATGTATTTTATGTAAGCCCCTATAGTGAATATAAAAGGATATCTAGGATAATGTTTTTGGGATATTCAGATCTAGATCCTTCTAATCCTCTCATTGCTAGAATGAGGGGGTAAACTCGCATTGTTCTAGAATAATTTCATATAATGCTGATGGGTTTTTAAGATATATTTACTTTATTCAGGTATTTTTTTCTGATAATTATATCTTTAATATCCAATCAATTTATTTTAAATTTATCATGAGAATTTATTATTGAAACTGGAAGAAACCCAAGAATTTAACAAAAAAACTACCCCATATAAGGCATGATAATTTTCAAATTTAGGTGAATTCATGTTTAAATATAGAATTTAGACAAACATTATTCAACAATGTCCTAAATTACAATTCCATTGGAAATAGGGAATTTACACTTCCTGGAGGGGATTCCATGACCATTGGATCATTCCCATCTCAACTCCAACACCAAGAATTAATTATGAAACATATTTTACTCATTCCAATTTCACCTAAACCCCTATATTATAAAACCCTAATATGATTTAAAAATCTATTTTCAAACCAAATCAATCTTCTAGGTGTTTCCTTCTACATTTTTTCTTCTAAAATTCAATAAAACCAGCATTCTCTCACTGCTTTCATCAAATCTAATAAAATTAAATTCCTTGAAAAACTAAATTACCTAATTCCCCATCTATGTGGATGTATCATGACCTACTACATTACTAATTTTGAATTAATATAGTAGTACATTTATGTTTATATTAATTTTCTTTTACATAGACCTAAAAGGAATTAACGACGCCATATGGGGATATCATATCAGCCTTTATTGGAGGATTAATTCATTTGAAATATTATTATTAATATGATATGTGCATATAGTTTTATTCCTAAAATTCTGGTTGTAGTGAGAATGAATCAGACATTCTAGTATCCAATCTATTACTAGAAGGCATGGGAGACATGATAAAAGGATATTGTAAACGTTTATGGCCACCAGAATGATTCTTACTGAGTTTTGGAAAATATTTTGGAGACCTTACATGACACTAATATTGTTATTTATCATTTACTTGCTGTTGAATTTTGTAAAAAAGATAACGAATTGAATTGGTTCATAGTAGTGTTTGTTTGATTGTTTTTGATATTGTAACCATGTTTGGCTTATTTTATAAATTATAATAAGATTTAAATGATTCATGGAACATTTATGCCTGTAAATGATACTAGAATATAATATAATTCAACACAAAATGATGTTAATAAAGCCCCTATACATTTGGGTTATGTGAATGCCGAGACTGAAAACATTTCATCTTAGACCTAGTCATTGTTATTCCTTAGATAGTTTTGTATTGATGTTTATTGCATTTTCCTTATTTCAATTCATCATCGTGAAATCAAGGATTTAATATTGTTTGACTTTATTAAATGGAGACCAACAACTTCCCATCACTGATACCACACTGAACAGATTACATGAAATTTATGAATCAAAATAGAGGAATAGTTCATGAAAGAAAAAAATCATAATGATTGCTATAAATAACTTTTTTTGTTTGAAAAATAGTACAAATAGTAATTTACATGTGTTTTTGGATTATTTATTGTTTGTAAGTATACAAAAATCAACACTAATGTATTGAGGAATGAATTAAATACATCCAAAGAGACAAAAATGATGGTTGTGTTTATACAATGAAATTTACAATGGATAATTACTCACTAGTGTATGATGATTGGTGGTGATATTTACATATGATGACCAAATCCATAGAATGTGTAAATATTGTTTTCAAGGGTGTTAGAAAATTACACATCATATGTAATTTTGAATATTATATTATATGATTATTAAAAGAACAAATATTTTAATATAATACTAATATAATTTTATAAATTAAAATTGTAGATTTATTACTATACACCATCTATGTAACACCCCGAACCTAGTTACCCAGAGTTGGTGCATTATTACATATCATTTTCATGATCCCTAAAGATCATTTATAGAAAGAACGATTCATTTAGTAGACTTTGAAATACTAGATAAATTCATAAGTTTTATATTACATTATAAAATGAAAAACTACAACAACATAGTCTCCATAGTCCATACTCATATCCCTTATACTATCCTTGCTGGTCAGTCGTAATATACTCCTTCTCATCCGGGGGAAAAATAAAACATAGAAAGGGATGAGATGAAATTCTCAGTAAGGAAAACAATATAGTGGAAAAATTCATAAATAAGAGTAAAATTTTAAGGAAATGTTAAACTTAAACAAAATCCATCTAAACTTGAACTTTTGCATAATATAGAAAAGACAAAATAAAATAATTTCGTTTACTTATTCACATAGATATTCTTCAAGTTGAATAATCACATGTAATGTCAATACCCACTTTCATAATGATGGAATTCAAAACGCCAGAATTCATAACCACATAGTCTAGGCCTTGTACCCAGACTAAAAATTAGATTTTGTCAAGGCCTTCTTCCAAGACCCTTGTTTGTCTCATGAGACCTACTGATTCATCGAAGAGATATCACAGGCTCCACCCATCACATACAAAGTCCAATGCATTTCTCATATGAATATATTTAAACATCGCATAAACATTCGTTTTAAAACTAGAATACGAAATTTCAATAGTAAATCCATAAACCATGAATGGAGTAAAAAGACCCATCCATAGTAAAACATATCATAAAAACCTTCAATGCAATATGGAATATTTCTACCATAATAAATCAACTTCAAACAAGTTCAAAACCCATCAATGGATGTTGACATAGATGAATATGATTTTTAAAACTCATTGAGAGAAATATCCCGTTTTCATGGAATCATTTAAAAGTCATACAATTTATAAAGGAAGACATTTAAAGACATTTTATGTATCAAAGTGTCCTATAACACTATGAAAATTTTAAATTGAATTACCATTTTAAAATCTTTCAGGTCCATAAAAATAATTCCTTAAAACCATTTTGAAAACATCGATCTTAATGAGAATGATATAGATAAATTAATATTTAATACATTTAAAATGTTTTTTTAGTAAAAACAATCCCTTAGTAAATCCCTTTGAAACATTTTCCTGAAACATTGACATGGATAATAAATATGTTCTAGTACATACTTGCATAAAAAACATTGATAATAAATAGATTGTAAAATTAAACCTTACCTTGTACTTTTCCCTGTTTGAGGGAATGTTATCCTATTGTATAATGGTGAAATAATAGTTCTTAAATTTTAAAAGAACCATATATATTTATATGATATCATATATGATCTTCTAATATTGGTTGGTTGATGATATTTCAGTAGTATCATAATTTCGGGTGTAAACTGGTTTGTTTTCCTTTTTCTGATTTGTTAAGTAAGCTAGGTTAGTTAAGTATAGGCTGGATCATATTCATATTTCAAATTATATATTGTCTGTAAATATTATTTTTTTAATAATAAAATGTATATCAGTCTTGAATAGATACGATGGGGAACAAGTCTCATCTTGTTCATTGAGAAGATAATCTGTAAGTACGCACGAGTGATAATATTATTCTTTTGATATTAAAATCATATATAATTGGATGGTATATAATTTATAAAGAATAATTATCATGTTAAATTTATTATTTACATCATTTATACTCATTATTATACTCATCCAAATAATGATGTGTTTGGATAACAAACTACACCACGAAGTGGAGACTGTAATCCGTATGTACGCATGTATGGTGACATTGTCATTTATTGGATGGATAAAATAATGAATACAATTGTACCATTTTTATAATAAGATCAAAGTATATATTATATACTGAATTTTTTATTTTAGAATGGAAACAACAAATAAAGAGGAAGTGGAAGAATAAACTAACTTGAAAGTGGTGATTAAATATTTACCACTTAATCGGATTCTTCCATTTTATTTGACCAAAAGGGCTCCATAGGTTGGATTTCAGACTAAAGGAAGGCTTATAGGATTAAGGGAGAACATTTGAGAGGATATTTGGTCTGGTTTTGGCCAGACCAAATGGCTATGGCGGTGTGATTTTGAGTGAAGGGTAGGTGCCCTTTTGTAAAATAGGTGAGGGTCACATTAGGAAAAGTTTGAAAGATTATTTTATAATAAATTCAATTTTGGTTTATATTGTCATAAAAATAAATTATTTATTGGATAATGGGAGTATGGGTCTAAAACCATTCAGACAATAGTTTTTAATGATTTTTAGGTCATCCTATTAATCTTATCTTTTAGATTTAACTATTAGTTAAATAGTTTCACATTTTCCAAGTCTCATTGAATTTTTATACTATATGGTTTATTAACATATTATATTCACCCAAGATAACCTCTAGTGGTTCATTGACGACAAATATATTATTATTTAATCCTTTTTTCCTATCCTTAAATCTTTAAGAATATAATACCAATTAATAATATAATATTTATCTTAAAAACTATTTTATGTCAATTTTGACACTATTTGGTATTTTGTTTTTGTTATATTCATAAAAACATTATTACTTTGAAAAAAATCATTTAACCAACCCTAAAATGTCATAATATCCTATAAAATTAATTGGATTCATTAAATGTCTCATATTGGATTTATTTGGATATTTATAATATCAATTATTTTAAACATTAATTAATAAGGTAATTACTATAACATCATTGTGCCATAAATAGATTTAACAAATAAATTTCTAAAAATTGTAAATAATATATAATTATGTATGAAATATTTTTATGTTTATAATAAATATTTATAGTTGAATTTATCTGATGTATATCTCTATATTAAAATTGGATTAGTGATTAAATTTTGATTTTAACACTTTTGACTCTTCTTTAAATAAAATAAAAATAAATGTCATAATCTTATCCATGTGGATCGAAGGGGATCATATTTTATTCCTATTTTTTTCATATGGTTTAATTTAAATTAACCAATTGAATTAATACATGTCTTTGGGTAATTATGATATCATTTTTAACCATAATTAGCATATTTACTTTTTGATGTGGTAAATAAAAGAAAATATTTATTATTTAGAAAAAATAATTTTCATCATATTGAACCACATTTTACTTACTAATATTCACCATGTCTCTCATATTTTTTAAATTCAACTCATATTAGCTATAAAATAATTTTTTATAAAGATTTTCAAATGCTCCTAGGTGGTGGGTAAAAGGCGGTAAATAGTTCGCTAAACATTTATATATCTAAACTTTTTATAAAATGACTCCAATGAATTACATTGAACATATATATGATTTATGTATCTAATTTTACCGAAAATATTTTATAATAAAATAATTATTTATTTAAATAAAAAGTTGGTGTTAACTAATAACATATTGTTTTCACCACTAATAAAAAATTGAATGTTTTTAGAAAAATACAAAAAATTCCCCCTAAGCTAGTTTCGATATTCTGAATCCAATAATGAAGTTCATTTTGAAATATAAATGTTTTAAAATTAAAAAAGGTTGGTATTGCTATTCATAACGTCTATTTTGGTTGGTTATAGTGTGTTAGAATCTCAAAGTTCCGTACAATGCAAGCTATTGAATTATTCAAAGGAGAACATACCATGAATGCTTTGGGTGTTACATTAATCCCACAATCAAATAATATTATCCCAGAATTTTCTATAATACTACCACACAAAAATATTATGGTGGATCTTCATCATAAGATCCTCTAGTTCGCACGTTTCTTCATCAATATTATGGTTTCTCCATATAACTTTTACCAGACTAGTCGTCCGGGTTCTCAGCACTAGTGCTCTTGTATGAAGAATTTTGACTGGCTCCTCCCAATAAGACAGATCAGGTTCAAGTTCAATATCCTCAGAGGTGAGTACATGAAATGGGTCAGGAATTTATTTTCTGAATAGTGATATGTGGAACACATCATGAACTTTGGAGAGACATTGAGGCATTGCCAAACGATAAGCTACAACTCCAATTCGTTCTAGAATTTCGAACGGTCTGATGTACTTGGAACTCTATTTACCATTTTTACCAAATCATATAACAACCTTCCATGGAGATACCTTCATGAAAGCATGGTCTCCTGCTATAAATTCCAAATCCTTCCTTCGTATATCAACATAGATCTTTTGCCTATATTGGGCTGCTTTAATGTTCGTTTGGAAAACCATCACCTTTTCCATTATTTCCTCAACAAGTTCCAGGCCTATGAGTTTTTCTTTCACCAACATCATCCCAACAAGTTGGTGTTCAAAATACCGTTATATATAATACTTCATATGGTTCCATTTGAATATTTTAATTCAATATATTGTTATAGGAAAACATTACCATATATTAATATAGTTCCAACATACCTTGAAAGTCAAGGGAGAAAAATGAACATGTCTACTAAGGTTTGAATATTTTTATTCTGATTGTCCATCGGTTTGAGGGTGGTAGGAAGTGCTCAAAAAAAAATTTATTGAAGGATTTAGAATACATTTCTAGAATCTTGATGTAATATGGGGATCAAAATCAGAAACAATTGATAGGGGTACTCAATGAAGTATTAAAACATCATTAATATATAGTCATTCTAGATGATCAAGTGGTAAATATTCTATTATAGCAATAAAATTTGATGACTTTGGTAAGAAAATCAACAATGACATATATTTCATCATTCCTTCTAGGAGTCATTGGTAGATCCATGAAGATTTCAATCATATTATTATCCCATTTGCACTCATTTTTGGGAAGTTTTTTCAAGACCCCTCTAGGTTGTTTCCTTCCAGTTTTCAATTGATGAAAAACAATACATATTGACTCAAAATAAACAATCTCCATCTTCGTTTTGTTCCACCAGAAATGTTCCTTCAAATCTCTATACATCATGGTGCTACCAATGTGTATAGAGAAATTGGAGCTATGAGAATCATCTAACAATTTCCTTTTTAGATCCAGTATTTTGGGAACACAAATTATCTCCCCAAATTTCAAAATCTTATCTTCATATACGAAGTCACTCAATCTCCCATCACTCATAGCATTAATCGTTTCATGAAACTCCTCCTCATAGGCCTAAGAACTTTTTATCCTATCTAGTAATTATATTTTGGAAACCATTTGAAAAAGTATTTATGTTTCACCTTCCATGATTATTCCAAACTCCATTTTCACTAGATCCACAAAAATGGGGTCCCTTTCAACTCTCATCTTGTTCAAAACACACGATCCTTTATTCTAAAAGCATCGACCACCTTATTTTCCAACATTAGTTGGTAGTGTATTGTGAAATCATAATCCTTAAGTAGTTCAATCCATTTCCTTTGCCTCATGTTGACTGATTTTTGTGATAAAATATACTTCAAACTCTTCTGATTTGTATAAATCTATCATTTTCAACATAGAGATATTATCCCTATATTTTCCAACAAATTATTACTTCTGCTAACTCATGATCGTGATTAGGATAGTTTTTCTCATTAATTTTTAGATGTCGTGATGCATAGGCAATAACTCTATCATTCTACATAAGGACACAACCATGTTCTTTCATTAAAGCATCGCAATAAATAACAAACCCATCATTCCCTGATGGTAGAGTAAATATAGGAGAATTTAATAATCATCTCTTCAGTTCTTCAAAAACAGCTTCACACTATTTTGTCTAATAAAATTTTACCCCATTACATGTGAGCTTGGTTAAAGGTTTATCCAATCGGGAAACATTTTGGACAAAACTCCAATAATAACCTGCTAATACTATAAAATTTTGTTCCATAGTTGTAATCGTCGGTGCTAGAAATTCTTGGACTACCATGTCCATTGAAGGATCAACATATATTCTATCCATAGTGAAAATATAGCCATGAAAAGAAATCTCTTGTAGGCAGAATTCACACTTGATAAACATCCCGAATAATTCATTTCATCTGCTGGTTTTCAGAATGGTGAGCAAGTGATTTTCTTAATCTTCATATCCTTTGGAGTATACCATAATATCATCAAAAAATACCACTAAAAATTCATCAAGTCAGTCCTTGATAACAATATTAATTAGATACATGAAAATAGAGGATGCATTATTCATCCAAAAAATAATTATTGTAAACTCTTAATGCTCGTACCTGGTTCAAAATTGTTTTTTGCGGAATGTCTTCCTTTTAACACATAACTGATTACATCTAGATCTATGTTCAATCATTGAAAAACATTGTGCTACATGTATTTGGACATATAAAGAATCAATTCCAGGTAGGTGATACTTTTTCTTCATTGTTATAGCATTGATCTCCCTGTAGTCAATGCACAACCTCTTAGAATCGTCTTTCATCTTAACAAAAAGTACAGGGGAACCCTATGGAGAAAAACTAGGGAGAATAAATACATTCTTACTCAATTCATCTAGTTGATTATTTAGTTACACTAATTCCATAGTGGCTATTCTATAAGGGGTCTTTGATATGGGACTCTAACCATGACTGAAATCAATGGAAAACACAATTTATCATTCAGGAAGATGTCCAGGTAAATATTCTGGAAACACATCAAAATATTCTTTGACAATATGTATATCCTCAATTAAAAATTCCTTTTACTACCCCATAATTATTTCATTCTCATATTCCCAAATAATTTAATTTATTAGAGCTACTAGGGGTGGTTCTAGATAAGAATCAGGTGGTGACGTTTCTGCTCTAAAGATAAGGTACTCCTTATCATCATCAGGAATTGTAACCTCCTTCATCATAATATAATTTTTCTCATCATGGTCTAAAATAAAATACATACTAAGGATTATATCAAATTTAATTAGGGTTTTTATTATTGTATTAGTAGATAAAGAATATTTATAATCCCTAATTGGAATTGATTCAATAAAGATTATTGCGATGATACATCCCTTAGGTGATTGGATGGAAAACTCCATTGTTGAGTAAAATTGAAAATATATAATTTTCATTAGCTAACTGGGAAGATATGAAACTATTAAATGGTCCAAAATCAATTAAAGCATTGGCTAAACTTAAAGAAACCATTAAATTACCAGCCACCTTATCTTTTAGAGATTCAACATCAGTAATAGTGATCGCCTACGCTTGGACTTTCTCCCTTTTCCTTTTTGAGGTATGTTCCCTTGGTTCTTAGTACATTCATTTTCATTATTCCCCTTTTCTCTAAAATGGTATCAATCAACATTGAAAGCCTCTTTATTCCCCTTTCTATCACAATCTCGGTGGCCTTTTTCACCACACCTGTAAGAGACTCCCATTATCTTCAGGCAAGTACTAGGGCATTTCTTCGAACATTTACTATAGGATGTATATTAAAATTTTCCTTTCATCACCTTATTTCAATTTCTAGAGTGTTCTATAGATCTCTTCTTCTCTTTCATTTCTTTAAAGTCGTAAGACATAGAGAATTCCTTTTCTGTCTTGATAGTAATGAGACAATATTTTCGTACGAAGTGAATGATGCTGAGACTAATGCTTGATGGAGAAATGGTTTTAACCCATAAATGAAGTGACCATTGTTACTTCTTGAATTATGTATATAATCTGCAGCATGCCTTTAAAACCTTGTAATGTCAGCCTCATACTTTTTGACATTCTCATCCACTTTTTTCCTCAGACTCAGAAATTGTCATTCCATATCCGCTCGATAGTCACGAAGAATTTTTTTTTGAAAACCAAATTAAACTCCCTTCATTCCACATTTGATACTTCATCACCATCCTTCCTATTTTTAATCAATGATCACCATTGATCTGCATCTCCCGTCAGGAAATAAACTTCCTTGAAAACTTTTTCACTTTCCTACTCACTAAAGAATGAATTATTTTTTCTAAGGAATTTCTCCATTTATCAGCTATTAATGGATTTGTACTCCCATTGAATGTTGGTGGTTGTATCCTCATGAAGGCATTTAATATTGATCCTCTGTGTTGTGTTTCATGGATCTTCGTACTGTTAAGGTTGTTATTCATAACATGAGTGAGTTATCCCAGTGTGGTGATAATATTATCAGCAGTAGTTGTTTCACCAACTCAATAATAGTTTTCTTGAGTAGGAGGGAAATCTCTATATGGATTACATGCAATGATATGGTTTACATTCCGTCCACTAGGATAATTTTCTAAATAATGGATTACACTAGATTTGTTTATGAATCTCAATACATAATACCAACCTTGTAAAACACTTAACATAAATTGAACAGTTTTTGGATATAATCCATAATCATAAAAAATAATTCATTGAGGATGTATATAATCATAAACCCTTAATAATGGTTTGTAATAAAATTTAGAATAATACTATGCATATCCCTCGGAAGTGTCATAAACAAGAGTGCAACAAGTCCCATTGTCATCTACTAGTTCCCGTTCAAGTCTAGCTCAAAGCGGTGTTTCCGGGTTTTACCCATAGGTACATCATTTCCAAAGTGGCCCTACCTACTAATATCTAGATAGGGATTTATTTCTCGGAAAACTCACAAAATCCATATGATACCAAAATTCTAGTAAGTTCTTCTACATTAATCCTAAATGTCTATCTTATGGTTATTTTCTCTAATCCGAGTTTTCCTAAATCTAGCTTCCATGGATTGTAATAAACATCCTCTGATACCAAATGTAATGCCCCCACCTTAGTTGCACAATGTCGGTACATTATTACATAACATTTTCATGATAAAAAAAGATCATGTCTGGACAGAACAATTAGTTTTATAGCCTTGAAAATACTAGATACATTCATAAGTATTACATTACTATATAAAATGAAAAACTAAAACAACATAGTCTCCACATGCCACACTCATATCCCTTATACTATCCTAGCAAGTAAGTCATAATATACATCTTCGCGTCCTGGGAAAAATAAAACATATAAAGGGAATCTCATATGCACAGTAAGGATAACAATATAGCAGAAACATTCACAAATAAGCATTATCATTTTAGGCAATGCAAGACTAACTCAAAAGCCTATTAAACATGCAATTTATCATAATATGGAAAAGATAAAGTCAAATAATTCCATTAACTAATTCACATGGATATTATACTATTCAAATAATCACATTCAGTATCAACAACCACTTTCATAATGAAGGAATGCATATTGCCAGACTTTATAACCACATAGTCAAGTCCTTGTGCCTAGATTAAAAATAAGATTTTGTCAAGGTCTGGTTCCAAGACACTTGTCTGTCTCATGAGACCTACCGATACATCAAGGATCTATAATGGTCTCCACCCGTCACTTACTAAGACCAATGCATTCCTCTTATGAATAGATTTAAACAAAACATAATAATTCTTATTAAAACTAGCATATGAATTTTCAATAGATTATCCAAAAACAATGAATGGAGTAAAAATAACACATCCACAGTCAAACATATCAAAAAATACTTCAATATAATATGGTATATTTGTATCATAATAATTCAACATCAAACAATTTTAAAATCCATCAAAGGTTGTTAACATAGATGAAAATGATTTGTAAAACACTTTTGGAGAAATATACCTTTTTTCTGAAAACATTTAAAAGACACACAATTTATATAGGGATACATTTAAAGTCATTTTGTGAATCAAAGTGTCCCATACAACTTTGAATCTTTTGAACGGAATTAACATTTTAAAAACATACCTGTCCATATAAAAAAATCCTTAAAAATCATTTTGAAAACAAAGACATTAATGAAAATGATTTAGAAGAATAAATATTTACAATATTTAAAATGGTATTTTAGTAAAAAAAACCCTTAAAATAATCCCATTGTAATCTCTTTAATGAAACATGGTCATGGATAATAAGTATTTTCTAGTAGATACATACGTAAATACATCCTCTGATAATAACATTATTGTGAAATTAACTCTTACCTTGTAATTTTCTTTTGTCGAGGGTAGGTTAACCTTTGATATAATTGTTAAATAATTTTTATTAAATTATTAACTAACTATATACATTAATATGATATTATATATGATATTCTAATATTTTTGGGATAATGAAATTTTAGTAGTATCATCATTTCGGGTGTTAACTGATTCATTTTCCATTATATGCTTTATTACGTAAGTATTGTTTATTATGGATAGGATGTATCTTATTCTTATTCAGACTAATTTATGTCTTTATAAATTATTTTTTAGATCATAAAATGTAAATTAGTCTTGATTGGATATGATGGGGAATGAATCTCATCGTGTTTTTCGAGACGTTAGTCCTTGCGTACGCACGAGCGACAATATAATTATTTTGATATTAAAATAATATATAAATATATGGTATATCATATATTCAGATTCATTTTTATGATATATCTTTTATTTAAATCACTTAGACTCTATGTTATACCCATTGAAATGATGAAGTGTTTGAATAACAAACTACACCTCGACGTGGAGATGGGAATCTCTACGTACGCATATATGGTGAATTCGTCATTTATAGGATGGATAAAATAATGAATATGGTTTTACAATTTTTATAATAAAATCACCGTATATAGGAGATAAGGTATTTATTATTTTAGAATATAAAGTACAAATAATGAGGAAGTGAAAGTCGAAATGAACTTGAAGGAGGTGATGAAATACTTACCACTTCTTCAGTTTCTTCCATTGGATTTGATCAAAAGGGCTCCATAGGTAATATTTATGACTAAATGAAGGCCTCTAGGATGCATTGAGGACAGTTGAGAGGATATTGGGATAGGTTTTGGTCGATCCAAATGACTTTTACAGTGTTATTTTCAGATAAGGGGAGGTGAACTTTTATAAGAGAGGTGAGTGTCACTTTAGGAAAAGCATGAAATATTATTTTATAATGAAATCATTTTCAGGTTCTAATGGATAAAAATGACTTATTTAAAGGCTAAGGAGGATATTGGTTTAAATACTCTCAACCAATATTTTTTAGAAATGTTTAGGTCAACATATTAAACTTATCCATCTTATTTAATTCTTAGTTAAATAGTTTCACATTGACCATGTCACTCTGTATTTTTCTATTATATGGTTAATAAACTTAATATAAACTTCCAAGATAATCTAAAGTGGTTATTTAATGACATATATAAAATTATTTATGTGTTTTGGATGATCCTTATTTTTTTTGGTATGTAATACCAATTATTAATATGATATTTGCTTTAAAAACTCATTTATGTCAATTTTGACACTATTTGGTATATTTTGTTAAATTCATAAAAACATTATTACTTCGGAAAAATTTATTTAATCGACCCTAGAATTTCTTATTGGCCTATAAATTTAATGGAATTCATTAAAAGACTCAAATTATATTTACTTGGATATTTATAATATCAATTATTTTAATTATTCATTAATAAGGTAATTACAACATCATCAGTGTGTCATAAATAAATTTATATATTTAATGTATAAAAATTAAAAATAAAATTCCATTATTTAGGAAATCATTCTATATTATTATTGAATATTTATAGTCGAATTTATATTCTGTGTAACCCTATATTATAAATGGTTTAGTTATCGAAATTTGATTTTTACTCTTTTAAATCTTCTTTAAATATAATAATAATAATTGTCCTAATCTAATCCAAGTGAATCATAGGAGGTAATATTTTATTTATAATGTTTTTTTGGTCTAATTACACTTATCTAATATAATTAGGACATTTTAGGGTAATTATTAGTTAATTATTACCCTTAATTTCCCTACTTATTTTTATCCCTGATAAATAAAATTAAGAAGTTACTATTCACCAAAAATTATTCTCATCTTGTTGACCCACATTTTACTTACTGAAATTAACTATGTTTCTCGGAGTTTGGAAATTCAACTCAAATAAGTGGTAAAATTATGTTTCATACAAATTTGAAAATGCTTATAGGAGGTGTGTAAAAGACGATAAATAGTTCGACAAAATTATATATATATATACTTATTATAAAATGACTCCAATGTATTTTGTTGAACAGAAACATATATATATATATATATTTATATTATGTATCTATTTTGATATAAAATAAATTAGAATAAAATAAATAATTATTTAAATAAAAAGATTTTTTTAACCAATAACATAGTGTTTTTTTAGTATTCATCAAAATTTGAATGTTTTCAGAAAAATAATAACAATTCATCCTATGTTAATTTCTATATCTTTAATCCAAAAATGAAGTCCATTTCGAAGGTTAAAATTTATAAAATATCAAAATGTGGGTCTTTCTATTCATAATGTATAGTTTTTTTCTCGGGAGGTCTTAGAATCTCAATGATTTGTACAATGCATGCTATATAATTATTTAAAGGGATACGTACCATGGAAGCATGGGGTGTTACATTCTATGAAACTATAATATAATTTTTGGATTTTGGAAATCAGATTGAAGTGGTTCTGGATATAGTGATGTGATATGGTCTCCATTTCCCATGTGACATTAATAGAGATATCCATAGGGATACATAATATCGTGTCCATTAATTTGGGCATACAAAATATGGATTTTAAATCACTGAGTGGCATGATCATATGACCAATTTCAATGGTCATGTAATTATCCTTATACTAGTGAAATGTTATCTTGATTTTAGTAACATTAAATCATTATTATATGCTTCCATGCATTTCATCATTGAATTTTATCATCTACATTTATCATTGGAGCAGTACATATATCCGGTTTAGAGACTAGTGAGTAGTAACTACTGCAACAGTTATCTAGGGATGTGTGTTGGGTAGTAGTAGAATTATTGTTTGTTTGTTGAAATTATAGTTCTTCTAACAAACTTTAATTGGTTGTACCCAATATGGAGGACAATGTTGAACCTATTTCAATTTAAATGGACAACCCAATTACTGTGAAACTACACAATGGTATAGATTATACAGCTATAATGGTCACATTCAATCTTGATTCCCATGTTGTATATTTAAGGAATCTGAATGTTAAAATTATTTACATTGTCCAAAAATTGATATAAATGTTTTTAATTTCAAATAATGTTTTGAAAATAATCATTAAATGAGATTAAGTAATCATTCATATATCATTTGACCAATAACATAAAAATGAAGTATTTTTTCAAAATTTAATGGAAAATAGAATAATAATTGTAATCCCATATCATAAATAAATTTAAATTTTCACGCATATATAAATATATGATCCCATTACAAAATCTTTACATAACGTTAGATTAATATTACATAAGATTGTATTACCCTTACATGAGAATAATTTTTGTATTCCATTTTTAACATAAGTAATATTCATTTTGACCATAAATTAAAAAACATAATATGATGTTATCCTAATATAATATAAGAACATTTTGATTTAACCCTACGAAACATAAGAAAATTTAATGTTTCCCATCAAGAATATAATAAAATTTAGTGTTACCATACAAGACCATCTGATAATATTTTATCGTATTTTTTTTTATAAAATCTAGTAGTTATATAAATATATATATTAGAATAATATATATTAAAATCAAGGTAATGTATGTATGAAATAAAAATCATAAATTCAAATATTTTTAAAGCGTCATCTCACATTGTGGAGAAAACATAGACAACCAATTCTTACCATTACTCATATGGAAAATGCCTTTGGGTCTAACCTACAATGTTAAAGCATCCTACACACATTCCAATATAATGTTTTAATAACACCCTTTGGACATAATGGCATTTGGGATCCCTTGTGAAATTTTGTATAATGATAAAAAATGAAATCTATTCACACCATAACATCTTTAAATGGGTGTCAATAGAAATAAAATTACAATTTATTTATAAAAATATGTACATTAAAATTTTATGATGTTTAATTTTTTACCAACACCACCATAATTAATTAAAAGAAAATGATAATAATTTTCTAAATTTTGTAATCATTTGGGGAATTAATTATCATATAAGATATATTATTTCATATTAAATTTTATTAATATTTATTTACTTAATAAAATTAAATAAAGTAAATACATAATATTTTAACATAACATTCATCCATAAAATTTTATGTAATTTCAAAATATAATTCTTTTTATTTTATATGATAAAAAATTATTTTCTCACTTCACATGATAAATTACTAATTCCCCAAATCAGAGAGCTCAAAATTTATATATTTTTATTTTACTCCTCAAACACCCATTCAAAATGTATTATCCAATAAGATTTTAACATAAACAACAATTTAAAAAAAATTTAATCATAAATTTGGATTATTTTGAGAATTAGTTATATATTTGAGGGAATTTCATAATTTTTTTAAACCCTGTGTACTAGCTCAAAATTTTTCTTTAATCATTACCTTCCCTAGAACTCATATGGCTTTAAATTCATGATTGCATCGATTTAATCTTAAAACAAACTAATAAAAAACCCACCTCCAATATATGAATTTGAATCATTCTCCTCTTATGAGGTTTCTATATGGTTCTGGATCTACATGAAAATTAGTATGGAAAATGAATTATTATGAGGCTTCTAGGTTATCCTATTCTTGAGGAATTGTTGTCTTATTGTCCCGTAGAGAACCATCCATGAAAAAAGGGACTTAAACTTAGGAATCAACGCTACCACATCCATCATCATGGCCTTAGTGGTTCTGTAAAACCCCAAGGAATTGTAAATAAATTTAATATTTAATTCATGAAACCATGACTCTCCACAAAACACCAATTTGTTACAAACAATCCAATAAACATAATTTTTCTACCACTATTGTTTGATATTCAAAAAACTAATATACACGGTTCTGTTCAGCAACTAATTAATAGTTGGATAAGAAAAACATTTCTTTTGATGAATAGTAACATACCCTTATGAATAGTCATATGAATAGAAAAAATTACCTTATTAATAGTAAATCACATTAATATTTTTTTTTCTTAAGGAAATAAGATAATTATATTTTTATTAATTCTTCATGGTGATGTAAAATGAATTATAGTTAAAAAATTTTATTTTCAGAATAAATTATGATTTAATTTAAAATTAAATTTATCAAATTTAGAAATATATTCTAAAAAATGGAATTTATTTTTTAATTTATTAATTTGATATTAGGTTATGCTGAATCTATGATAGTTTTTTAAAATACGTTGTTTTTCTTGAATAGTCAAAATACAATTTGGATTTTTTGGTATGATTAATAACATCAAAATGAGGAAATATTTAATATAAAATTATATTCAACTATTGTACAATAAAATACGATATGAGGTCTCTTAGGTGGCCAATACAACCAGAAAACACCATATGTAATCTCACAGTTTTTCAAATAACACTAATGTTGTGTCCTTTGAAATTAATAAAAAATCCTTCTCTTTTACTATAAATACCTACAAATAAATTATTTTAAATTCATTAAAAAAATTACACTTGAATATATGCTTATTTTACCTCCATATGAGTCATCCCAATGTGTCCCCAATCCCCCAAGATCCAAACATTCATGTTTTAGGTGCAACTCATCATGGTAAGGGAATTTGCAACCCCTCTCCTTTTCAAGCACTCATTTTTACGTTATTATCTTCTAATTTCAGCTGGCTTTTGTTGGGATATTTCTACCCTTATCCTTTTCAAGCACTCATGGAACCATTATAAAATTTAAAATAGACTATAATGTATGTATTATAACTTATATATGGTTCTGGAATATTTTTTTCACAATTTATAACCCCAAATGAGTTTTTTTGTCATCAAAACCCTCCAATTAAACAAAATAATTATCATTAAATGTTTATATAATTATTAATCATCACTCCCAATAACCAAAGGAATTTTATAAACATGTAATATTATTGATGTTAACAAATAAAATAAAACATTATTTTGGAGAACCATTATCATCTTTCATGTCTATCCATAAACGTATATAAGTAAACTAGTCATGAATACCAAGGAAGAAAACGCTCCCAAAGAATAATATTTATCCTCTTAAACACATCAAGAAGGCCATGAATGAACACAATAAGGATATACTAAATGAATTACATAAAAAAGAAGATATGGAAAATTTAATTAATGAATTTAATTTTTTTTCCAAGAAAATATGATCCTGTGAAGAACATTGTCATACTTAAGTTACAGGTTTTATACTCAAACATCAATTTTCATTCGGGTTACACATATTTATTACTTACCTAAAATAAAATTTTATTTAGTAATATTAAATCCTAATAGTTTATATTTTAATGTTATATATATGTGAATCAATGAGAATATTACATTCATTTATGGGGGTTATATGTTTTATAAGAATATTTAAAAAATTGTTCCTACAATAGAATCTTGATTCAATGTCATTTCTTGAATTATTATGTTCTTTAAAAGAGACTCTATAGTCTATTTTTATAAACCATTATCATTCTAAAATAACTCTTTTTATAATGGATATAAAATATTAAATCACTTATAGATTTATAATATTATTTTCCCAAAATAACTCTTCTATTCATAGTAAAAGATTATTTATCTGAAAAATTACTCGATGGTTTTATAAGATAATATTCATATATTTCAACAGTCATGTTGCTTCGTATGTACAATTTGTATTAATAAATTTTTGATAAAATCTACAATAATTAATTGAATTTTTTATTTTTAGTTTTACTGTAGATGTGCTATCTTAAAACTATTCATTAATATACTCGGAATGGTTTGTGATTACACATAATAAAAGGAGATTATTGCACTTAGTAGGTGATGGGTGGGGCCTACTATAGTCCCTCGATGCATAGGTAGGTCTCATTAGAAAAACAGTGGTCTAGGAAGGAGTCCATGATTAAATTGTTATTTAAGGTCTTGTTACAATGACGTAATGTTATGGTTATGATGATTGGAATTATGCATTCCCTTATTATGGAACTAGTAATTGAAAGTTCATATGGTTATTATACTAGTATAATACCCATGATTATTCATTATTATTGATGTATTTATTCATCTCATATTCTTACCAAAATGTGTTTATGTTTATTTTTAATGTTATCTATGTTTTTTAGTAATTCACCATGCCAAATGATTGTTATGATATCTTACAATGTATTGCTGACCATTATAGTGAATTTGAGATCACCAATTTATAATGTTTCATTTTCATAGGGTAGAAAGATGTATATTATTAATGACATGAAGGGATAACTTAGGAGTTATATATGATGTCAAAGGAATTTATATATTTAATTTAATTTTAATTTTTAATGATGAACATATGTACATTTCTGGTTTTCCAAAACTACTAAATTGTTCATTCCACATGGATACAACACTCTTGTAGTCGTGATAATGTAATTAATCGAGGAACTAGCTCTAGGAATCTGGGGTCGGGTATTTACAGTTGATATCAGAGGAAGTTTATTATAAAACATAGAAAATAGATTTAGAAAATATAGATTACAGAACAAAACCCTAAGATATACATAGAGGATAAAATAATAAACCATCCTTGAATTTTGGTATGGAATATTTTATGTGGATATATATAAAAAATACATTTTTATCTAGATACTACTAGTTGATGTGGTTCTAGGCTAGATGTACCTCAATGTAAAAACTCTGATAAAGAGTATCAGACATGGCCCGGGGTATCATGGAACATGACAATGGGCCTTACTGCCAACCTAGGTTGACAGTCATGGGGGATATTATTTGGATAATTCACATTTTCATTAAAATCTACAATGAAGGAATTAAATGTAATATTTCCCCTATGAAACTTTGTTTATGACTATGAGATTATTTATGAATAGGATTTCAATTTATGGAATGTATTTTTATATATTGAGATAATACATTATGATTTATAACCAAATCTAGTGTATTCCATTTTATAGAAATGGAACCCATTGGAAGTAATGGAAACAACATGAAAGTTCATGTCCCATGTATGGATTTCCCTTCGATGCAAGATACTAATTTTTTCTCTAGTGGTGTGACTGGTGATAAGCAATATATAACTATACTAGGATAGTTATCTTAGGTTATGAACAATAACCACAGATATATAGAGCATGCCAATCAACAACGTGGATGAGCAAGGTTAGACCACTTTATGTGATAATATCATCCATCATCCAACTAAACTTAAAGGATTTTTGTATAGGAGTAGTGGATAAGTTCATTAGAGAATATATTTCTCACATTGGGGTGTAATAAAATATAGAAGGTTTTCATGGAGTTTTAGCATCCGTAGGGAGATGTGGATCAGCGTTGGTCATTAATTCATAAAAATGTTAGAGGACGAAGTTGATGAAATTAAATGGAGGAATTTTAAGGGAGTATTCATTAAAAATAAATCTATCTTAATTTGAGAGTAGATATGGAAAAAAAGTTTTAGAAAATGTGGCAGAAAGACGATGAGAATGTTTTAAAGTATAAAGATAAATTCACAAGGTTAGAAATACATGTCATAGAATACATATTTAATCAAAAGATAAATATTGATTGATGCTTTGATAACGTAAAACCGTTCTTTATAAGGGATATATTCTCCAAATTTTCTCATCATATTAAGATATAGTATCATTTTCTATCAATACAAAATTGGAATTCTACAAATCTTATGATTTTAATGGAATGTAACAGAAGAATAGGGCTGCAAAAAACACTGGTATAGGAAAAAATGAAATGGGGAAGTAGGTAATTATTGACCTTTCACCAAATGATTGTTCTGGGTAGATACAACCTGGTACTTTCCTGAAAGATATGGGTGTTTGTTTTAAGTGTGGAGAAAAAGACCTCCAATATCAAGATTGTAAGGGAAAGAAAGATGCTACCAATGGTCAATGATAAATTTGTATATTGAGGGTAAGGTATGAAAATGATTTTCCATAGCATCAATGAAATTTCCCCCAAAGAAGGCCACAGGAGAAAGGAAAAAATTAAGAAATAATAATTGCTGATTTTGAAGTCCCTTATGATGTGGTGGTAGGTACATTAATGGTTTTATCGAAAAAATCCCATGATTTATTTGATTCTAGATCATCGCATTATTTTATATCTTCTCAGTTTTCCTAGAAAATTTTATATTCCCAATTGAATTTAATAAGGTAATTGCGAGTCAATACTCCTAGAAGAAGTATTATTGCAATAAATATGGGTCAGGAAGTACCCATTATGGCATATAAATTTTCTTTATCTTCTGATTTTTTCATAATAATCGCAATTTAAATTGATAAAATCCATAGTATAGGTTGGCATTCAAATTATGATGCTAAAATATATTTCTATAAGAATAAAGTTACAATTTTTGAGGATGATGTGATATGTAAAATTTTTACGGTAGAAACATCACCTTATCATTCACATCTATATCCACCACTAGTAGAACTACTAAAGAAATTATTAGGGAGGATGATAACTACATATCTAAGATTGAGGAATGGATAATTCACTAAAAGATGTAAATATTCTGAAAAAATATATTGATGTTTTTCTGAAGGATTTACTAGGAAAACATCTCGCGAAGGAAGTTGAGTTATCCATTGATTTAATTAATGGTTATAGACTTATATAAAAGAATCATTATATAATGGACATAATGGAATTCTTATAACTAAAAAAACAAGTAGAGTAATTGAGTGATAATGAATTTATTCAACCTAGTGTCTCTCCATGGGGATCTAATGTTCTTTTCATTAAGAAGATAGATGGATATATGAGGTTGTGCATTGACTACATGGAGATAGATTCTATAAGAATAATGAAAATGTTTTCCCAACCTTCTATATATGATTTATTTTATCAAATTCATGGTACCAATATTTATAGAAGATTGAACATTAATTTGGATATCATCAGTTGCTTGTGAAGAAGGAAGATATTCCAAAGTCAACATTTTGAACCAGGTATGGGTATTATTATTTTACAATAATGACTTTTGGACTTACTAATACACCCCTTATTTTCATGGATCAAATTAATAGATTTTTCAAGAAATATATTATTGAATTTGGGGTGTTATTCATTGATGAAATCATTGTATACTCCAAAATATATAATGATCATTTATATCACTTGAGAACTATTGTGAAGACTCTTAGATGAAATGAATTATATGGAATGTTTACCGATTGGAAATTTTGGATTCAGTTAGTATCTTTTTGTGGACATATTTTCTCTATGGATGAGATATCTTTTGATCCTATAGAGACAAAGGTTGTTCAAGAATGGAATACACCAAAAAACATAATTTAGGTACATATATTTATTAATTTTACAGGTTATTATTGGTGCTTCATTCATAACATTTCATGTTTATCCATACTTTTGACCAATCATACACGTAATGTGGTAATATTATTATACAAAAAATATTGTGAGGAATGTTTGGAAAAAATAAATAGGATATTAATGAATTCTATGATACTAACTCTACCATCATGGAATGATGGGGTTGTGATATATAGTGATGCATCATTGAGAAGACATTGTTGTGTCCTTATGCAGAATGATAGAGTTATTGCCTATGCATCAAAGAGGTAAATTTTTTATGAATAAAACCATCATTCTCATGATCGAGAGTTACCTGATATTATAATTTCTCTTAAAATAGGAAGGCATTGTCTCTATGGTGGAAGATGTGAGATATATATGGATCAAAAGAGAGTGAAATATTGATTCTTATTGAAATAACTCCATATAAAGAAAAGTTGATGGCTCGAGCTACTCAGGGATTGTGATTGATCTACACACTACCATCATGGAATTAAAATTAAGGTAGTTGATGCATTGAGAAGGAAGGATCATAGAGTTCTAAACAAAATGAGGATTGAAAGTGTTCCCGTATTCATGGATCTAGTAATGATGGACAATGAAATTATCAAAGAAGGTTAAAAATAATTACATTATCTATTTGTTTCTTAATAAAATTTATTACAAAGGATTAAATAATCTAATTCTGCTGATGTGAATCATCAAAATAAAATTAATACCGTGAAATTTTGGAAGTTGCAATACGCCTTATGTGAATAAGGAATTATGAAATTTCTGAAAACGATATGTATTAACTATATAATAGTGATTATAATGGAGTTATTCTATTATTACAATAGTTTTAATTTCTCTATACACCCTATAGGTATTAAAATATGTAGATATTTGAAACAACATCTCTAATGGGACAACATGATGTGGAAAATTTATGAATATGTATCACTATGTTTAGACTATCAATAGGTGACGGCGGAACAAAACAATCCTAAAGTATCCATGAATCCTGTACATATTTATACATGGAAATGGGATGACATATCTATATATTGTTTCACTAGATTTTCCAATACACCGAGAATAAAGGATGCAATATGAGTAATTTTGGATCGACTTACAAAATCTGCACATATTCAATCAATTTGGGCGGATTTTCCTCTATATCACCTTGAACGAAATTATATATATTATGTTGTAAGACTTAAATGAGAACATATTTCAATAGTCTCTAATCATGATCTATGATTTACATAATAATTATGGAAAAGACATCAAAAATCTATTGATACTATGTTTTGATTGAGTACTTCTTATCACAATCAAAATGACGGGAAATCAAAAAGGATAATCCAAACATTAGAATACATGTTGATATCATGCTCACATGATTCCGAGGTATATGTGATCAGTATTTAACTTAGGTAGAGTATTACTAAAAAAATAGTTTCCATTCAAGCATTCAATTAGCATAACATGAAGCATTGTATAGAATGAGATTTCATACATCAACTTGCGGGGATGATGTCTGTGAATGGAATATTGTGGGTCCAGAGATTGTGGAGGAAACATTTGTGAAGGTAAATACTATTAATGCTCAAATAAATGTACCTCAATGTAGACCAAAGTGATATGCTGATAATTGAAGGATAGATTCAGAGTTTCAAGTTGGAAATCCTGTGTTCTTGAAAGTATCTCTAGGGAAGGGTGTTATATGATTTGGGAAGAAAGGGAAATTTATCCCTAGGTACCTTGGACCATTATAAATTATATAAATAGTTGGATATATGGATTATCATTTGTAAATTCATACTATGCATTATAATGTGCACAATGTATTCCAATTTTCATTATTGAGAATGTAAATTCCACACCAAACCCAGGTCCTCACATCTGAAGGTATATAATGGGAACCAAACATGTCTTACTGTGAAGAGGCTTTCCGAATTCTAGACACTATGGAACGTGTGTTGAGGAATTGTACGACAAGATTGGTAATGGTGATTCAGAAAAATCATTGAATTGAAGATGCAACAAGGGAGGCTATGGATATTATGATGAAGAACTACCAAATTATTTTTATGTGGAAACATTATGGTAATTTTAACGAAGATATTTTTGTAGGGGGGGGGGTGTTTCACCACACTATATTATAAAAAAATGAATTTTGAATACATGAACCACTATGTATCCACAAATGGCAACTATTTTATAACCAACCATGTCTACAGAATTTTTCCACCACTGTGATTTGAATTTTGAAAAACTAACAAACACAGTTGCGTTCAATATGATATTTAGAGTATGATACGATAAAGTTAGATTTTTTTGAATATAAACATACCATTATGAATAGTTCTATGACCAATATGAATAGTAAATTATATTTTAAATTTATTTTCATATGGTTATATGATAATGAGATGTTGATTAATATTTCAAGGTGATATAAAATGATTTGTATTTTTGAAATTGTTATTTTTCAAATAAATTATTATTTTTTAAAAATTAAATTAATAATTTTGTGAACCATATATTCAAAAAATGGAATTAATTATTTAGTTCAGAACAGTGATATTAGGTTACGATTATTTTATGAGTATTTTATAAAATACATTAGTTTTTTTGTTGAATATTAGAAATACATTTTGGATTATTCAGTATTATTAATGGAATCATAATGATATAATAATTAATATATAATTATAGTCGACTTGTGTAAATTAAAATATGAAATTAGGTTACCAATGATACCAATACCATTGGAAAATACAATGGGAAAGGACAGGGTATCTATAATAACACTAATGAGTTCTACATTGAAATTTAAAAAGGCCATCTTCTCTTTTACAATAAATACCCACTCACTCATTCATTTTCAGTCATTAAAAATTCATCATCACTGATGATCTGGTAGTTTTACATCACTATATGTCCTGCAATAGTTTCCTCAATCTCCCAAGGTACAAACTATCATGTATTAGGAGTTACTCTACTAGGTAAGGGAATCTACCACCATTCTCTTTTTCAAGTAGTCTTTTTATGTTATTCACTTTTATTTTCCATTTTATTATATAGGAATATTTCATTAAAGATCTCTCTTAATATCCATGTTATTTATTAATGATGAGACACCCCTTTTTATCTTATCAAAATAACATATGATTTTTTTTGGTTCTGTCGTTTGGAAGCAGAATGTTTTGTATGGAATTTCATAACTTTTCTTTTATTTCGCATTCCATTATTTAATTTTTATTTCCTCACCTCCATATATAAAAAATTTATGATAACTATTGTACCATACATGTACTGGAAATTTGGTATCATAATGGAATAATACATCAACTTATCTCATTTCCAATTTTGTTATACTAGAAATGAAAACACCATCACCATCTAAGATGAGTTAATTTATCACATCCAAGGAAGACGAGTTTTCAATTTATATTATCATCTTAAATTATGGTCATGAAACCATATTCATGGTTAAATTACACTAATATATATATATATATATATAACGAGTTATTTAATGTTTTAGAATCTTTTTTGACACAAGATATTAATTTATAAATTAAAATGTGTTTGTTCTGATAAAAAACCTCCATTTAACCCAAAAATTTATCATTAAATATTTATATAATGATTCATCTTCAAACCCAATAACCAAATGAATTTTATAAAAATTTAATATTATAGTTGTAAAAAAATAATATAAATATTCTACTCTAGAAAACCATTAGCGTCATACAAGTTTATCATTACATGTTTTTAAATAAACTGGTCATTAATACCAAGGAAAAAATGTATTGAAACAATAAAATTTAACCTCTTAAACTCATCAAAAAGGCCATGAATGAAAGTAATAAGGCTATAATAAATCAATAAAATAAATATGAGATTATGTGAATATTTATTTATGAATATCATATGGTTATCCAGAACACTTAGATCAAGTGAAAAACGACATCAGACATAAGGTAAGGTGTTTCTACCCAAACCTAATTTTTCCTTCATGTTACTCTTATTCTATACATACCTCAATTAAATTTTCTAATTCATATGTACTCATCATAAATTCTGTATTAATATTCAATATATCTGTACCAAACAGAATCATTGTAACGCCCCGACCTCAGTTACCTTGATTCTGTGCATTATTTTAATACATTTCCATTTTTACAATGAATAAAGTCTTGAAGGACTGATCAGATTAGTAGTCTTGGAAAATAGATTACATACATGAGCGTTATATTACACTTTCAAGAAAAAAAAATTAGCCTAAATATTCCTTTGAAAATTCCATGGTTCCCTTAGCTTAACCACTCATATCGATCATAAAACACAACTTGGGATCTTGGGAATATAAATCATAATAAAGGGGTGAGATTATATGTTTAGTGAGGGTAAATAATTTAGCATAAGCTATAAAAATTTAAGGCAATATACGTAATAAAAACTATAGCCTTTTATACATAAACATGAACTTAATATTGGGAAAATAAATCAGACATTACCATATAAACATGCACATGGATATTTTTCTAGTTGAATAATCAAATGTAATTAATAAATTCATAATGAGGGAATGCATAATGCCGACGTCATAACCACATAGTCAAGGCATCATTCCAATACTATAAATAATTTTTTTTGACAAGGCCTTGTTCCAAGACACTAGTTTGTCTCACAAGACATATCAATGCATCTAGAAGCAATAATGGGCTCCACAAGCCACATACTATGTCTAATGCATTCCTCATATGAAAAGGTTGAATCATGACATAAACATTCATTTTAAAACTAGCATACACATTGTCAATTCATTATCCTTAAACCATGAATGGTAAAAACAATACCACATTAATAGTCACACATATCACAACTCAATCAATACAATATTGAAGATTGTATTTATAATAAATCAACCTCAATCAGGAATGATATTAAAAATGGATGTTGAAATTGTTGAAAATGATTATTAGAACTCTTTGAGAGAAATATCCAATTTTTTCAAGAAAACATTTAAATGTCATACAATTTAAAAGGGAAGACATTTAAAGACATTTTTTAATAAAATATTCCCATATCACATTGATATTTTTTAATGGAATTAAAATTTTATAACATTAATATCCATATAAATAAATCCTTAAAACCAATTTTTTAAACATGGACAGTAATTGGAATGCTTTGGAAGAATAAATATTTAAACCATTTAAAATTATATTTTAATTAAATATTATCTTAAAAAACATTTTTGAATTTTTTTTTGAAATTTCCACATGGAAAATGAATATGTCCAAGTAAATACATATACATAATCAATCTCAGATAATTAGAAGATTGAGGAATTAACCCTTAGATTTCACATTCCTTTGGTCGAGGGTACGTTAAACCTCATGTATAATTACCATAGTATGATATTAAATTATACCAGAACCGTATTTATATTTATTATATCAAACATGATTCGTTAATGACATTATTTTACAAATTTAATAATGATTTCTATGTTAATTTTACATTTCGAGTAATAATCGCTTTCATTATCTTACATGTTTTTAATTGTTATTATTAATCGTATCATTTGGATCATGATTTAAAAAACATCTATAATATAAAAATGATTTATATGTCATATATATTATGAATATAAATATTTATACTATATAGATATATGAAATGGAAAACACAGTTTATGGAGACGGTATGTCATACGTTCGCTGGTTACGTTTTCATGTCGTATTGAATAAATGTTGGTGAATAAGATATATGTAAGAAAATATATATATATATCCAATAGAATTATTATTTCATATATTACATACTTCTTAATAATATATATTTTTATAATCATCATTGAATGTTGAACGTGGAAATAAATATTATCATGTTATGGAGACGGTAATCTATATGTACACACGAGCGACAATCTCATTTTAATAATGATTAAACTGTGAAAAATAGGATGTTATATTGATTTTAAAGTTACATTACATTATTATTTACATTATTTACATACATATTACTCATCATTTTATCCTTCTAATTAAAAAAGTGTTGAATATCAAATTACACCACGTCGTGGAGATGGTAAGCCATACGTATTAACACACTGTGACATTATCATTCATAGGATGGATAGAATAATGAATATCATTTTACCATATTTTTAATAACCTCAAAATATGTAGACCGTACTAGAGTTATTATTTTTGTATGGTAATAACACAAAAAAATAAAGTGGAAGAAGAATATAACATTAAAAGAGGTGATAAAATTATTAACTCATCTTGGGGTGTTTCATTTTGATTTAAACAAAAGGGATCCTTAAGTTGGATTTATGATCAAGGGAAGGCCTCTAGGAAGAAGTGAGGATATTTTGGAAGATATTTTTTCTTCAGTTTTCCAATCCAAATGGCATGGGAGGTGTAAATTTTATAGAAGGGGAAGTTCCTTTTATAAGAGGGGTAAGGGGAACCTAAGGAAAAACATGCAATATTATTTTATTATACAATAATTTTCGATTTATAAAGGCTAAATAAGAATTAATTTCAAGGATACGGTGGGTAGGATTCAAAACCGTCTCATCAAATAGGTTTCAGACATGTTTAGGTTACTATATTAACTGTATCATTTGGATTTAACTCTTGGTTAAATAGTTTACAATTACCATTTCTCCACGTATATTTATATTATATTGTTTATAAACATACTATAAAATTCCAAAATAACACTATGTAGTTCACTAATTACATATATATCATTGTGTAAGTTTTTTGGATGATCCTTATATATTTAGGACTATTATATCAATTAATAATATATTATTTGTTCTAGAAACTCATTTATGTAAATTTTCACAGTATTTAGTAATTGATTTTTGTGGAAGTCATAACATCATGATTATATAATCAAAATTCAATGAATCAACCCTAACATGTCAGATTAATGTATAAAATTAGTGGAATTCATCAAATGTCTCAAACTACATTTATTTGGAAAATTTTAATTTCATTTATTTTAATTATTCATTAATAAGGTAATTAATGCATCATCACTGTGTCATAAATAAAATTAATTATTTTTGTCTCAAAATTATAAATAAAATACCATTATGTATGAAATATTTTTATATTTGTAATGAAGATTTATTTTTGAAATTATATTATGTATTTCCCTATGTTAAAAATGTTACGGTTAAGAAAACCTAAATTTAGCACTTTTAACACATCTTTAAATTAAATAATAATAAATGTTCTAATATAATCTAAGTGGACCATAAATATCATATTTGATTCATAATTTTATTTTTGTGGTGGAATTATACTTATCCAGTATAATTAGTAAACTTTTTAGGGTAATTATAATATCTTTTTTAAGTTTAATTACCCTGTTTACTTTTAACCGTGAAAAATACAAGTCAAATGTTACTATTCACAAAAAAAATTCAACTTATTGAATGAAATTTTACTTACTGATGTCAATCAAGTCTCTCGGAATTTTTAAATTTAACACCCAAAAGTGGTAAAATTATGTTTTATGCAATTTTCAAAATCCTCCTAGAAGGTGGGTAAAAGAAGATGATAAGTATAACAAAATTTTATACATCTAATATTATCATAAAATGACTCCAATGAATTAAATTTAACTATAATAGGTATTATGAATCTACTTCGACTTAAAATAAATTTATGTAAAGGAAATAATTATTTAAATAAAAATTCTTTTAAAAAAATTAATGTAGTGTTTTTCACTATTCATCAAAAATTGTATGTTTCCAGAAAATTACAAAAAATTAACCATAAGTTAATATTAATATAACAAACTCCAAAATTATTTCTATTTTAAAATTTTCAAAACATAGAAGTTGCATTAATTTATTTAAAATTAATTCCCGTCGTCAAAACCAAAATGTGCGTTTTTAAAAAGTAAAACTAGGAAAAGATTGACCTGTGTTTATGTCTGATTTAAATGTAAAATAACATATACCAATCTACATTGTATTTAATTATAAAAATATAATCTAATTATACTTCAATATAATTGAAATGTATAATTTAACAATATAATTTTTTTTATTAAAAGTTTTTCCTTCTATTAAAATTTATTATCTTTTCACTAGTCATCAAAATTTTAATTTTATCAGAAAAAAAATATCCAAACTAAATATTGATTTCCTTCTACTAAATAAGATGTTTATTTCTTCAAATTGTACATATAGAATTTTCAACTATTACATTTAAAAATGGTTCACATTAAATGGAAGTGAACATTAATTTTTTATAAAATACATATTTTATCTAAACAACGAATTTTCACTTATATTGTGTCTATGAAACACATAATATGAATTCTAAAATTATATAGAGTATATAAAATACAAAATACAGTTACTACTATTCATAACTGTTTTTTAAACGACATGTTTGTAATGTTGTGGTGCACTCGAACTCTATATTATGGGTAGCGCACGACATTGAATTACATTAGAGAGATAACATACTATGAAATATTAGGGTGATACATTCTCCCCACCTTAAATAAATTAAGTCCTCTAAATTTGAATTTTTTCTTTGAAAATATAATATTAAAAATAGAAAACACCTTTGTGGAAAACTCACATCGAAAATAGGTTTAATAATATTTAGTCTTAATATGCGGGAAAAATAAATGAAAACATCGCCACCAAATTTGGGTTTCGAATAGGAGAACATATGTTGAAAATAAGGACACATGATTTGTGGAAAAAACGTAAATACTTATAGGGAGTGATTGAGGTCATCAGTCACAAACAAGTGTAAAATTAAGGTCCTCAAATCAATCAATCTATGATGACTTAAAATATCATCGGTTAAACAAAACATAAGGATTTAGGATAACACATTTTTGGTTTTAGTAACCCTTCCCTACTATTTATGAATTAATTTATTCATAGAATAAGTGGTAAAAATATACAATACAAGTAGAGTTTAATCTTTCAAATAATTCATGCCATAAAATCTTTCACTATAAAAGATAATTAAATTAAAAAATAGTCTCTTTATCCTAATCCTATAGGGTTCTAAAAATAATGAATTTAAAATTCATTTTTCAGACTATTTAAAAAAAATACATTATACAAACCAGGACATCTCGTAGTTCAGTGGTCGGAGATGCACCATTATCGACATTCGGTTGCGGGTTCAAGGATTGCTACATTTCTAGACGTGATAGGTTGTTTCCCGACCTCCAGTTTGTCCTTTTAATAACAATTGAAAAATTATCTTATGAGATGCTTTAACCACAACAACAATATCAAATGTCATACTTAATCTATTCCAACCATTAGTTTTATCAGAAATACTTTTTTCCAAACTCACATTCTAAAATTTATAAGGATGGTAAACACAATGAAGAACCTTTTTTCCACTTAATGATATGTGAATACATTCATCATGTATTCTTTCAAAACACGGTTATACCCCCAATTACCTTAAAACATTATAGTTTACATTAATACTTCCATATTATTTATAGAACACTATATATATACCATATATCCAAAAATGATGTAAACTCCAACAATAACGGAATAAAAAATCAAATAATTTGTTTCAAGGTAGTCAATCATTTATCGAATATAATTTATCCAAATCATTCATATCTTATTCCAAAATCACAACTTCGGTATCAAAACCATATTAAGGTTTATCTTTCCATCAAGCATTTATTTTCCAAATGTTTTAAATTTCTACTAAGTCACTTTTCATTGAACCATATAATCTCAAATACTCTATGAAATACCAATGCAGTACAATCATTATTTATTTCGATAATTCACATAACCAGAACATCGTTGATACAACACTCAAATGAAATAATTCGTTAATAAATATATAATATCATCAATCATTCCTCTTCATTTTTGGTAGTATCATAACTTGATTATTATCAAATAGCATCATTTGGGGAATAATATGATGATTTGGACATTGATTCGTGTAGTGTTCTATCTCCTTGAAAATGAAGCATTGTATATTTGGAATATTTTTCTTATCCTTGAAATCCCGTACATGGTGTCCATTTTCTCCACACTTATAACAAACTTTTATTCCCTTTAAACTTTTACCAAGGTGGGTTTTTACAATATTATCACATATGGAAAATCATTCTTTCCCCTCTTCTCTTTATCAATAACATTCTCTAATATACTTTTCATCTCATGATTCCATTCAAAGGAAAAGGAATCAGATAATTCTTTACATATCTTATTAACACATTATACTATTTCTTCATATGATTAGAATACGGGGGAGACTATTTCCCTATTAAATGTTGGATTAATTCAATGAATGATATGGTCTTTCTTACTCTTTGGATCATGTGTATTGCTAGAGTTCTCAATCCTTCTACTCAGAACCATTTATAAACAATTACATAGACTAGGTTAGTTTATAAATTACAATTATTAATTCTAAACTTGTAAAATACGTAACATATATTGAGAAGATTATGCATATAATCTTTAATCATAAAAAAAATTCATTATTGAAGTATTAACTAATCAATGATTCATAATGGTTTTTAAAGAAAATGTAAATTTATCCTATGCATATCCCCTGGAAGTATCGTAACCAAGAGTACATCAAGGAATGTTGTCATGTCCCATGATTCCTCAGGTCAAGCCCGAAACACCTTGTCAGACTTTTAACTCCTAGGCATGTCTGTGCCAAATCTGCCTCTACCTGCATGTATCTATAGAGGGATGTATTTTTTGTAAAACGCCCTAAATATCTACATTACCAAAATTATAGAACATTCTTCTATAATAATCCTCAAAGTCTATATTAGAGTAATGTTATCTAGTAATAGTTTTTCTGAATCTAGTTTACATGGTTTTTACTAATCTTTCCCTGATACCAACTGTAATGCTCTGAACCTAGTTACCTAGAGTCAGTGCATTATTTCCACACATTGGCATGATAACTAGTAATCATGTTCCGAAGGTCTAATTCGATTAGTAGTCTTGGAAAATATATTACATACATGAGTGTTACATTACAATTTCTATCAAACAACACAACATAAATAATCCGTTGATAATTCCAGGGTTCCCTTGGCGTAACCCTGAATATCCATTATAAAATGCTTCTTAGGATCCTTGGAAATTAAAACATAAGAAACTCGTGATCTTAGATGCTCAGTAAGGGTAAATAATTTAGCGGATGATATAAACATTTAAGGAAAGATGTGTAATAAAAAAAGCCTTTTAAACTTTCAAATTAACATAAAATGGAAATATTAAATCAATCATTTCCATATAAACATGCACATGGATATTCTACAAGTCGATTAATAACATGAATAACTAAATTCATAATGAGGGAATGCATAATTCCAGAATTGATAACCACATAGTCAAGCCCTCATGCTAAAACTACAAAAAAAATTACTAGGGCCTTGTTCCAAGAGACTAGTTTGTCTAATGAGACCTACCAATGCATGGAGGAGCTAAAGAGGTCTCCACCGGTCACTTACTAAGTCCAATACATTTCTCATATGAAAAGGATGAATCATAACATTAATATTCATATTAAAACGATCTTATGAAATGTCAACTCATTAACCATAAACCATTAATGGTATATACAATATCACAATCATAGTAAAACATATCTTATCTCATTCAATACAATATTGATGATTGTATTTATAATAAATCAACCTCAATCAACAATAATACCCAATAATGATGTTGACAATGTTTAAAATGATTAGTAAATCTATTTTAGGGAAATATCGATTTTTCATGAAAACATTTAAAAGTCACCCAATTTTGAAAGGAACACAATTAAAGAAATTTTTTATTCAATGATTCACATACCAATTTGAAACTATTTTATAATATTACAATTTTAAACATTAATATCCATATAAATAAATCCTTAAAACGCATTTTGAAAACATGGGAATTAATGAGAATGGCTTGGAATAATAAATTTTTAAACCATTTAAATTTCTGTTTTAGTTAAAGATTATCATAAGAAAATACTTTTGAAACTCTTTAATGAAACATTGACATTGATAATAAATATAACCCAGTAATACTTACACATCAACAATCTTGGATAATCATGAGATTGAAGAATTAACCCTTACCTTGCACTTTCCTTTGGTCGAGGGTACGATTAACCTCATGTATAATGACCATATTATGATATTAAGTTATACCAGAACCATATTTATATTTATTATATAAAATATTATTCATGTATGACTATATGATACTCATTTAATAATGATTTCAATGTTAAATTAACATTTCGAGTAATAATCTCTTTCTTTATCATAAATGTTTTAACTCGTTATTATTGATCGTATCATTTACATCATAATTTAAAAAAAGTAAATTATAAAAAATGATTTATATATATTTTATATTTTGAATATAAATCTGTATAAAAGATAGATATATGAAATGGAAAACACCATTTATGGTGATGATAGGTCGTACATACACATAAATATGGGTTCCATTTTCATATCTTATTGAATAGAAGTAAGTGAATAAGATATATGTTTGTACATATATAAATAAATTAATATATCTATCTCTAGTATAAATATTATTTCATATATAACATAGTCATTAATAATATATATATTTATAATCATCATTCAATAGTGAACATGGAAATAAATCGCATTGTGTCGTGGAAAAGGTAATTCGTACATATGATATCATTAGAAGGTGTATAATTGGAGGATATATTAATTTTTAAGTGAAGTTTTCATATTATTTTCATTATTTATATAAATATTACTCTTCATTATTTCAATCCAAATATCATAGTGTTGAATAACAAATTACACCATGGCGTGGAGATGGTAAGTCATATGCACACACACATGGTGACATTATCAGTAATAGGATGGATTGAATAATGAATATTGTAGTACAATAATAATAATAACATCACATTATGTATATATTACTAGAGATATTATTTTATTATGGTAATAACAAATAAAGTGAAAATGGAAGAAGAATATAACTTTGAAAGAGATGATGAAATTATTAACTCTTCTTCGGGTGTTTTCTTTGGATTTAAACAAAAGGGCTCCTTATGTTAGATTTTTTCTCAAGGAAGGCCTCTAGGATGAACTGAGGATAGTTGGGAGGATATTTTATCAGGGTTTGGATGAGTCAAATGGTTTTGTAAGAGTGAATTTGAGAGAAGGGGAAGTTTTCTTTTATAAGAGGGGTGAGGGGCACTGTAACACCCCGAGATTTTAAGAGATATATTATTTTTAATTTATTTGATATTATATTATACACTACACCAAGATTACCTTGTACTATATAGAACACATCATTAGCTTGCAGTATATGCAACACTATTCATGGCTTTCATTACACGCAATCGTGACCTACCTCGATAGCGTGTGTAGTACGCAATACCGGGTTTCACTAAACAATGATATATTGTTATAATATTATTATGGACTAGCCGTTATGAATAGTATTAACTAAATTTTTAATTTTATAACATTATTTTTCATCTTACACATTTTCTAGAATATGGTATGAGAACAAAATAAATTTCTTGGGTAAAATATGTAATTTTAAAAAATTGTTGTTTTCTCGCCTTTTGATGGCGCACCCACCATAAATCTTGTTTTTGACATGTCTTTAAGATCAATTTGACAAAATAAATTTTTTTTTGGAATCATGATATTAATATTTCATTTGGATAAATTTTTCATATTATTCCGATAACAATCATATTTTAATGAATAGTAAAAAAAGCAATATTCTAATTTAATACAATATTTTTTCATCGCAATAATTTATATGGTTAGATTATCATTTTAATTGGTTTTGAAGTTTAATTAGAATAAATTTTTACCATTTAATCCAATTTTGTTTGTTGTAATTAATTTCACTTTGAAATTGGGTATAAACAAGTATCAATCTTTTGATAGTTTTTATTTCATAAAAACACACTATTTGTTTTGATAACGGGAATTAATTTTAAAATTAATTAATGCCACTTCTAGGTTTTATATTAGGAAAAATAGACATAACTTTTGAATTTAGAATATCAAATAATGCTTTGGCTGAATTTTTGGTATTTTTCTGAAAAACATCAATTTTCGATGAATAGTGAAACCACTTAGTGGTAGTTAAAAAACTAAAATTTTCATTTAAATGAAATTTTACCACTTCTGTGAATTTAATTTCGAAAATCCAAGAGACTCGGCTAATATGAAGGAATAATATGTAGTTCAATGAGATGAAAATAATTTTTTGGTGAATAGTAACTTTTTACTTTTATTTACCACGATTAAAAGTAAATAGGGTAATTAAGTGTAGAAATGATATTATTATTATCCTAAAACATGTCCTAATTCTGTTGGATAAATGTAATTCGACCAAAAACAATATTAGGAATAAAATATGGCAATTTAGGCCCACATGGATTAGATTAGGACATTTAATATTATTTTATTTAAAGAATAGTTAAAATAGTTAAAATCAAAGTTTAATAACTAAAACATTTTTAATATAGGGTTATACATAAGATAAATTAGACTATAAATATTCATTTGAAATATAAAGATATTTTCTACATAATGGTATTTTATTTATATTTTTTAGACATTAAATAATTTAATTTATTTATGACACAATGATGATGTAGTAATTATCTCATTAATGAAATATTGACATAATTGATGTTATAAATACCAAAATAAAGGTAATTTGAGACTTTTTATGAATTACAATAATTTTATAGGTTAATATGATGTGTTATTATTGATTTAATTAACTTTTTTAGTACTATTCATTCTGTTATTATTTTTACAAAAAATCAATTACCAAATAGTGTAAATATTAAAATAAAATAGTTTTTAAAACAAATATTATATTATTAATTGTTATTTTATTCCTAAAAATCTAAGGTTCTGCCAAATGACTTATATAACATTATATATATTAATAATAAACAACTTGGGGTTCTTTTGTCTTGTTATAGTATGTTTATTAACCTTATAGTGTAAGAAAACAAGAAGACACAGTAAAAGTAAAAGTATTTAACTTAAAGTTAAATCTAAATGATAAGGTTAAAATAGAATCCTAAACATGTCTAAATTCTATTGGTAGAGGATTTAGACCCATAGCCATCTTATCTTAGAAATAAATCAATTTGGAGCTATTAATAACCGAATATGACTTTATAATAAAATAATATTGTAAGTTTTCCTAAGGTGCCCCTCTCCTCCCTTATTAAAGGGCACCTCCTCCCTCTCTTCCTCACACCACATTGAGCCTTCATGCTTGGAAAACCCCTTCCATGTTCTCATCTCCAATTACCTAGAAATATCCTAGGGGTCCTGGTCTTATTCAAAGACCATCATTACTTCCCTAAGAAGAAGTTAAGAAGAGGCGCTTCAGATAAGAGGTAATGTCCCTTGCCGATTCTTTCAACTTTATTTCTTTTTCTACAAATTCTTATTTAGTTGATTATTTATGAATTAATAACATAATTATCACACATATACTTATATGTTATTATAAGTATGAAACAAACCTATTTCACCATCTATCCATCCTACAGAAAAAGAAATCACCGCGCGTGCGTATGTACGAAATACTGTATCCACGTCATGGTGTAATCTGTTTTCGACCACCACCTTACTTGGATGGGTATAATAGTTTAAATAAATAACTATATATTATTATTATAAAGTGATATTGATTCTGAAATATTATACATACACTTCAATACAATTCCACGATCATGGGAATGATATCATCGCTCGTGCGTATGTACGGACTACCGTCTCCACGACGCGATGAGATTCATTCTCCATGTTAACCATTCATGAATAATTATAAATTATATATAATAAGTAATCATGAAATATATGACATAATAATTATACTGGATATATATATATATATATGTCATCTAATTAATTCCATTCAATTCAATAAGGAAACGAAAATAGTGTTCATGCATACGTACGGTCTACCATCTCCATGAACGGTGTATTTCATTCCATTTATAGATCTATCATATATATATCTATATTCTGATAATATATTACAAATAAATAATGTTTTAAATTTTGTAATTAATTAAATCAGGATATAAGTAATAATATCAAGAACAAAAAGTCCAAACATGTACGATAAATAAAACGATTTTACCCAAAACAACTCTTTAACACTGAACTTACAAAAGAATGGGTAATATAAAGTCATAAGTGACCCATATATGATATGATAACAATGAATAGGATTCTGTAATAAGTCAATGACAATATTTAAATCATTATACAGGATGTTCAGATATGTACGAATCATATCGGACCGAAGGTAAGGGATAACTATTCCAATCTCGTTCTTATCCAAGATTATATATTCGTAAGTATTTAGTGGGGTTATTGGTATCATCCATGTCCATGTTTCCTAAAATGGTTTCATGTATGTTTAAAGTCCTTTTTAACCATTTTTTAATTTTACTACATGGTATGTAAGGAATATTTTTTTGTACCAAACGAGGTACTTTTTGGCATTTCCAACAAAAGTACGAGGAGAATGTTATTTTAAACTAATACGAAATGAACGGATTTTTACAGGTTCATAAAGCCTCATTTTCATGAAGATTATTATACATTATTTGAGGATTATTTTCAAAAAAACCCTTTTCTTTTAAAATTGCATGGAATTTTGTGAAAAGAAAATGATTTTGAAGAAGAAAGGATATTTTCCTCAAGATTTTATTTCATCTTTTTTATCAAAAATATTTTTCATATAAAATGACATTATTTAATATGTTTATGTTTCAAGTATAATGTCTCCATTATTTACATGGTTTCATTCTTCTTATGATGTATTGATATCCATTTTTATGGATTATGTTATGATGACATGATGTTTAAGAATCCCATTCTATTACATGGGTTATGCTATGATGAATGATTTATGATTTTGTGGAACCCGAAAGAATGATTTTATTATGTGATGGGTGGGACCTATATCTCCCTCCACTACGTTGGGTAATGATTTATATCTCATGAGATATACATGGCTGGAACTGTAAGTTAATCTGGTTCAGTAATACAGGACTGGAATGAGGAGTGAACTCGATTCAGAAAGGGACTTTTTCCACTAAGATGGTCTTGGGAGCAATGCCTTGGCTACTATGGAAATCATATCATGTGATTAATGTTTTTCCACAATTACATGTTTTATTTACAAGCTATTTTATCATTATTGATGTTCTATTTTGATCTATGCCTTACGTACTGCCATGTTTTATGTCATTGCTCAAGATTTCGATGTTTAAACGTTATGTTCATGTTTTTATGTTCAAATGTATATGGTTTGTTTTATTTCCTCCATGCTTACCCTTACTGAGCATTTTATCTCACCCTTTTTATGTTTTCTTTTCCCCATGATATAAAAAAAGGTTTTATGTTAAGAAAAAAGGGGAATATATTTATGGGACATGTTGAAGATCTTTCACCACGATTAGAAGATTACATTCTAAGTTTCAAAGACACTAAACGATTACGGTCCTTGTGTGTCTGTTTTTGTTATGTATTAAGTATTCCTAAAAGGTAATGTAATGTCTATGTATGTCAAGTGTCGGGTCTCTACAGTTGGTATCAATGTAATGGTTTAGTTATCCTTTGGAAACTAGGATGCGAAAACATTAGTGAAATCTCTAGAGATATTTCTAAGGTATGTCTAGGGATGTCCCTAAGGTTATGTATACGTATAGGTTATAGTCGTAGAATTGCAATAACGATATAATATTTAAACCTAAGATGTTAGATATTGAAGGTAATCCCCCTTTATTATGTTGTTTTACCTAGCATAGTATTTTCCTCTAACACAATTATTTTTGGGTTATATACGATGGCTAAAACCTGAAGAAACTATGTTGATCAATGTAATGGAAAATGCATTGATTGTCCTCCTGACCAAACCTATGTGATGGGAGATGGAGTGAAAAATCTTATTTCTATACTTACACAAGCTATGAATCATTCATGAAATCAAAATGAGCAGAGAAAGGAGAAACATTCTATTGAATCCTTTGTGAGGCAGCGTCCACCTTCATTCAGTGGGTCTTCTGATCCCTTAGGGGCTGAACAATAGATCAGTACCACTGAAAAGATATTTTCAGTTCTTCAATGTTTTGAGCATGATAAATTCATCGTAGCAGTATATCATTTTGAAGGTGATTATGATCAATGGTGGAATCTTATCAAGAATACGAGGAAAATAGATGAAATTGAGTCCAGGGAATGGGATGAGTTCAAGAAATTGTTTTTCAGTAAGTACTTCCCTCTTATTCTTCGAACAAAGATGGAAAAAGAGTTTCTTGAGCTTAAGCAGAAGAAATATGAATCTGTTGGTATATACGAAGCGAATTTTACAAGGCTTGCAAGGTATGCATCTGGCTTTATCATCCAACCAAAAAGTAGAGTTGGTCGATTTTTTCAGTGGCTTAAAACCATGTCTTCGAAGGGAATTAGCTATAAGAGACTTCAGTAGCTGTTAATAAATTGTGCGTTGTGCTATCAAGGTAGAACTGGAAGTTGGTGTATCATATCCATCTCATGGTTTTGACAAGAAACTAAAGATGGAGTTCAAGGATAAATCTCAGAACAATGGTGAAAAGAATATGAATATTTCTTTATGCTCAAAGTGTGGAAAGATGCATGGTGGATACTTCCTAAAAGGTAGAAGAAATGTTTTTTAAGTTTGGAAAAGTAGATCATCGAGCAATTGATTGTCGAATTAATGGGAAAAAGGTTTCTAATGATGTGAATAGAGAAAAGACTACATAGAACTCTCCACCAACACTTCAATTATTCAAGTGCAAGGAAATGGGGCATTATGCTAATAAACACCCTAATCCACGGGTTAATGATGATCCCCGTGAGTAACCTCTTAAGGCAAAGGATAAAGAGAAATCTCATGCGATCACTATTTGTGATGTTGACTATGAAAATGTTGTTGTGTAATGATTAAGTGTTTATGTAATGGGATTTCAAAATAGTATCATGGAATCTCATTTATGATATTGTGGAATTTATGAATATCTATGTATTGGTTTTCAATAATTATATGGTACTGGTAACCATGAAAAAGTGATTGAAATATTTTTGGAAAGAAGATGAAATGCACATAATGAAGGGATAAGGAGAAAATAATATGATAGTAATCATGAGCTCATGACTTAAATAAGGACAAAGTGATATCATGGTTTGAGTATATAGAAATTTTGGGAATTTGGTGTGTGGAAAGAGTTAACTTTTGATGGAATTCAAGTTTTCTATAAGGTAAAATTGGTATTCATTTTTCAATAGAATACCTGATTAATGTATTCACATGATTGGAATGTGATCAACATGATATATCGGGGTTAAATGATGGTATTCACATGCTCAGTATATGACATTTCTAGTAATTGTTTTCTTTATACTATAAGTTTTTACAGAATTATTTTGGATAAGCCTAAAGATTTGAAATGGATTATGTTGAACATAAGTTAGTTTAAGGATAGAACTGTTTTCAATATTATCGATGGAATGTCATAATGATGTAATTTTAGAAAAAGACAACCTGCATGACAGTTGACAACCCATCACGTCGGACAAGGCTATGATAATAAAACCCACAACCGAAGTACGACTGGACTTTATCGCATATCACTGGTCTACAGGAAGTCCTTGGTTAGTAGAAACTAGTTTCATTTTATTAAGCGGTCTGATATATGAAGTATAAGTTCATTTTTTGAATCGTATAAGATTAACCTCACCATAAATGGACTTAAGTATATTTGATAACTTTTGCTAACTTTTTATTTGAAACAGATGGAATGACCCATCATTATATCACATGATCTCCTAACACTTCACGAATGACAAATTCAACATCATTTCCTTAATAGATGAAGTGGAAATTGTCCATGGAACGACCAACGGTGAGACTCTACCAAAATGAAGAACGTATTTCTTCTATATCCAATTTCATCATCTTTACGGAAATGATCTTGAAAACCAAAAATTTTATCCTAGTGCCCTTATATCTGATGAATCATATGGTACCATAGATTATCACAAATATATGGCTTTGTGATTGATGGCTTTTTTTATTGCCATGTTCTTTACCACTATCCATCATAACTTGATTGTAAGATTTTTCTTCCATATCCATATTTTCACCTATGTTCTCCTATATGTAAACCCAGTGATGAGTTACATTGGGTAATCATTACATTTCATACTTTAGTTTTTAAAATTATGTTTTAGTATTCCTTTTTTACGTTGTGGATTTCTATGAATAGTAAACAATTTATAACCCCGATGAATTTTGAGGACAAAATTCATTTTGAGGGGGGTAGAATGTAATGCCCTGTGATTTTATGAGATATTTTTTTTTTAATTTCTATAATTTTCAATTATACACTACAACAAAATTATATTGTACTATACACAACACCTGATTAGCTTTCAGTATATGCAACACTATTCTTGGCTTGTATTACACGCAATCGCGACCTACCTCGATAGCGTGTGTAGTACGCAATACCCGGTTTCACTGAACAATGATATATCATTATAATATTATAATGGACTAGACTTTATGAATATAATTAACTAAATTTTTAATTTCATAACATTATTATTCATCTTACACATTTTCGAGAATATGGTATGAGTGAAAAATAAATTTTTCGTGTAAAATATGTATTTTTAAAAAATTACTATTATATCGCCTTTTGATAGTGCACCCACCTTAAATCTTGTTTTTGACATGTCTATATGTTCAATTTGACAAAATTAAATTCATATTTAGTATCATGATATAAAAATTTACTTTGGATAAATTTTTCATATTATTCTGATAAATTTCATATTTTAATGAATAGTAAAAACACGCTATATTTTAATTAAATTTTTTTTATCTCAATAATTTATGTGGATAGATTAACTATTTAATTGGTTTTAAAGTGTAATTATAATATATTTTTTCCATTTAATCCATTGATGTTCATTGGAATTAATTTCACTTTGAAATTGGATATAAACAAGTATCAATCTTTTGATAGTTTTTGTTTCTTAAAAACACTCTATTTGTTTTGATAATGGGAATTAATTTTAAAATTTATTAATTCCACTTATAGATTTTGAATTTGGTAAAGTAGACATAAATTTTGAATTCGGAATATCAAAGAATGCTTAGGCTGACATTTTGGTATTTTTCTGAAAAACTTCAATTTTCGATGAATAGTGAAACCACTTAGTGGTAGTTAAAAACTGACTATTTCATTTAAATCAAATTTTACCACTTCTGTGAATTGAATTTCTAAAATCAAAGAGACACGGTTAATATCAAGGACTAAAATGTGGTTCAATGAGATGAATATTTTTTTTGGTGAATAGTAACTTTTTTCTTTTATTCACGATGGTTAAAAGTAAATAGTGTAATTAATGGTAAAAATTATATTCATATTACCATAAAACATTTCTTAATTCTGTTGGATAAGATTAATTCCACCAAAAACAACCTTACAAATAAAAAATGACCATTTAGGACCTCGTGGATTATATTAGGACATTTATTATTATTTTATTTAAAGAATAGTTAAAATAGTTAAAATCAAAGATTAATAACTAAAACATTTTTAATATAGGTTTATACATAAGTTAAATTATACTATAAATATTAATTAGAAAGTTAAAAATATTTCCAACATACTGGTATTTTATTTATACTTTTTATACGTTAAATAATTTAATTTATTTATGACACAATGATGATGAATTAATTATCTCATTAATGAAATATTGACATAATTGATGTTATAAATACCCAAATAAATGTAATTTGAGAATTTTTATAAATTCCACTAATTTTATAGGTTAATGTTTCATGTTATTATTGATTTAATTAACTTTTTTAGAAGTAATCATTCTGTTATGATTTTTACAAAAATCAATTACCAAATAGTGTCAAAGTTGACATAAAATAGTTTTTAAAACAACTATTATATTATTAATTGTTATTTTATACATAAAAATATTAGGGTCGGACAAATGACTTAGATAATGTTATATATATTAATAATAAACAACTTGGGGTTCGTTTGTCTTGTTACGGTGAGTTTATTAACCTCATAGTGTAACAAAACAAGAAGACACGGTAAAAGTAAAATTATTTAACTTAAAGGTAAATTTAAATGATAAGGATAAAATAGAAACCTAAACTTGTATAAATGATATTGGATGAGAGCATTTAGACCCATACCCACCTTATCTTCTAAATAAATCAATTTGGAGCTATTAAAAACCGATTATGACTCTATAATAAAATAATATTTTATGTTTTCCTAAGGTGCCCGTCTCCTCCCTTATAAAAGGGCACCTCCTCCCTCTCTTACTCACACCACTTTGAGCCTTCATGCTCGGCCAACCCCTACCATGTTCACTTCTCCACTTCCCTAGAAACGTCCTATTGGTCTTGGTATTCTTCAAAGACCATCTTCAGTTCCCTAAGAGGCGCTTCAAAGAATAGGTAATGTCCGTTACCGATTCTTTCAACTTTATTTCTTCTTCTACTTCTTCTTATTTAGTTGTTTCATTATGAATTAAAAACATAAGTATCACTAATATACTGATATGTTATTATAAGTATGAAACAACCATATTTCACAATCTATCCATCCTACGGAAAATGAAATCACCACGCGTGTGTACGTATGGAATACTGTCTCCACGCCGTGGTGTAATCTGTTTTCGACCACCACCTTACATGGATGTGTATAATGGTGTAAATAAATAACTATAAATTATTACTGTAAAGTGATATTGATTCTGAAATATTTTACAAACACTTCAATACAATTCCACGATCATGGTAATGATATCATCGCTTGTGCGTACGTACGGACTACCGTCTCCACGACGCGATGAGATTCATTCTCCATGTTAACCATTCATGAATGATTATAAAGTAAATATATTAAGAAATCATGAAATATATGACATAATAATGATACCAGATTTATGTATATATATATATGCATGTCATCTACTTAATTCCATTCATTTCAATAAGGAAACGAAAACAACGTCCATGCGTATGTACGACCTACTGTCTCCATGAACGGTTTATTTCATTCAATTTATCGATCTTTCATATATATATGTATATGAGGAATATATATTACATATAAATAATGTTTTAAATTTTGGAATTACGTGAATCAGGATATTAGTAATAATATCAAGAACAACAAGTCCAATCATGTAAGATAAAGAAAATTATTTTACCCAAAACGCTGCTTTAACATGGAACTTACAAAAGAACGGGTAATATAATGTCACAAGTGAACCATATTGGACATCATTACAATGAATATGATTCTGTAATGATTCAATGACATTATTTAAATCATTATACAGGAGGTTCAGATACGTACGAATCATATCAGACCTAAGGTAGGGATAACTATTCCAATTTCGTTCTTATTCGAGATGGTTTATTCGTAAGTATTTACTGGGGTTATTGTTATCATCCATGTCCATGATTCCTAAAAATGGTTTCTTGTCTATTTAAAGTCCTTTTTAACAATTATTGGTTGTTACATTATGTTATGTAAGGAATCATTGTCTTACCAAACAAGGTACTTTTTGACTTTTCCGACAAAAGTACGAGGAGAATGTTATTTTTAAAATATAAGGCCTGAACAGATTTTTACGGTTTCATAACGCCTCATTTTCATGAAGCTTTCTATACAAGATTTCATGATTATTTTCAACAAACCCCTTTTTGTTTAAAATTGAATGGAAATTTGTAAAAAGAAAATGATTTTGATGAAGAAATGATATTTTTTTAAGATTTTATTTCAAGTGTTTTATGATAAATATTTTCTATCTAAAATGAAATTATTTAATATGTTTATGTATCAAGTATAATGTCTCCATTATTTACATGGTTTGATTCTTTTTATGATGAAATGATATTCATTTTTCTATGGATTATGTTATGATGGAATGATGTTTAAGATTCCCATTCTATTACATGGGTTATGCTATGATGTATGATTTATGATTTTGTGGCACACGAAAGAATGATTTAATTATAAGATGGGTGGGACCTATATCTCCCTCCAATGAATTGGGTAAATATTTATATCTCATGAGATAGACATGGCTGGAACGGTAAGTTAATCTGGTTCAGTAATACAGGACTGGAACAAGGAGTGCACTCGATTCAGAATGGGACTTTGTCCATATAGAGGGTCTTGATAGAAATTCCTTGGCTTCTATGGAATCATATCATGTGCTTAATGTTTTTCCACAGTTACAAGTTTTATTTACAAGCTATTTTATCATTATTGATGTTCTATTTTGATCTATGCGTTACATACTGCCATGTTTTAGGTCATTGATCAAGATTTCAATGTTTAAACATTATGTTTATGTTTATATGTTCAAATGTATGAGGTTTGTTTTATTTTCTCCATGATTACCATTACTATGAATTTGAGCTCACCATTTTTATGTTTTCTTTTCCCCAAAATATAAAGAAATGATTTAGGTATGAAAAAAAGGGGAAGATATTTATGGGAGATGTTGAAGATCTTTCACCACGCTTAGAAGATTACGTTCCAAGTTTCCAAAGACACTAAACTATTACGGTCCATCCGTGTCTGTTTTTGTTATGTATTAAGTATTCCGTAAAAGTAATTTAATGTCTATGTACGTCATGTTTCGGGTCTCTACAGGAACCTTATGAGAAACATGAAATATTATTTTATTATACATTCATATTCAGTTGATAAAGTCTTAAAAGGATATATTTCAAGGATAAAGTGGTTATTAATTAAAATACTCTCAACCAATAGGATTTAAAGATGTTTAGGATACCATATTAACCATAACTTTCATATTTAACACTTTCTTTAATACATTATCATTTACCATGTCTCCATGTATTTTTTTATTATATGTTTAATAAAAATACGATATTATTCCATATAAACCCCATGTAGTTCATCAATTACATATATATCATTATGTATGTCTTTTTTCCAAACCATATATTTTCGGACAATTATATCATTTAATAATATAATATTTGATTTAAAAACTCATTTATGTCAGTTTTGTCACAATACAGTAATTGATTTTTTTTGAAGTCATAACAGCATTATTACATAAAAATAATTCATTTTATCAACCCCATCATGTCATATTAACATAGAAAATTAGTTTAATTCCCCAAAAGTTTCAAAGTAGAATTTTTTGGATAAGTATAATATCAATTATTTTAATTTTTCATTGATAAGGTAATTGAGACATCATAATTGTGTCACAAATAAATTTAATTATATACTCTCGAAAAATTATAAACAAAATACCTTTATTTATTAAATATTTTAGAATTTAAATGAAAATTTATAATCATATTTATCTTATGTATAACCCTATAATAAAAATGTTTTAGTTCTGATAACATGAATTTATAACTTTTAACTCTTCTTTAAATTAAATAATAATTAATTTTCTAATCTAATATATGTGGACCAAAAGGATAATAATTTATTCCTAATGTTTATTGTGGAATATCTACACATATCCAATAGAATTAAGACATGTTTTAGGATAATAATAAATATAATTTTTTCCTTTAATTACCCTATTTATTTTTAACTATTCTAATTTAATGTCAATGTTAATATTCAAAGAAAATTATTTTCATCTTATTGAACCATAGTTTACTTAATGATTTCAATTGTGCCTCTCCAACTTTTTTTCAAAATAAACTCACAGAAGCGGTAAAATTATGTTTTATGAAAATTTGCAAATTCTCCTAGAAGGTGGGTAAAAGACAGTAATAAATATAATAAAATTTTATATGTCAAATATTACTATAAAATGAATCCAATGAATTATATAGATCTAATATAGGTATTATTTATATATTTTGAAATAAATTAAATTAAAATAAAATAAATAATTATTTAAATAAAAAGGTGGTTTTAAACAGTAACGGAGTGTTTTTCACTAATTGTCAAAAATTGATTGTTTCCAGAAAAATACCAAAAATTCACCCTACGATTATTGTGATATTCCAAACTCAGAAATGAATTATGGATTAAATATATAAAAACAGAGAATTTGCATTAATTCATTTAAAATTTATTCCCATTGTCACAACCAAAATGCGGGTATTGAAAAAGTAAAAACTATCAAAAGATTTACTTTTGTTTATATCCAATTTAAATGTGAAAATAGTTATAATGAAATAAATTTTAATTAATGAAAAAAATATAATCTAATGATACTCAAAAATCATTCAAATGTATAATTTATAACTATAAATTATTTTGATTAAAACAATTTTTTTTAATTAAATTTTATTATTTTTCAATATTCATCAAAATATTAATTTTTGTCAGACAAAAACAAAGAAAGTTATCCAAACTAAATTTTTAATTCCCTCTTCTAAAGAATAATATTATTTTTTCATATTGAATATATAAAAGTTTCAACTATTGTATTTAAAAAGGGTTTTCCACTTAGAGGCGGTAAAATTGAAATTTTTTAAAAATACTTGTTTTATCTAAAAAATGATTTTTTTGTTATATTATTTCTAAGAAACAAATAATATGAATTCTAAAATAATATGGAGTTTATAAAATTAAAAATATATTTAATACTATTCATAACCACTTTTTCAACTGGTAGTTTGGTTAGTCGAGTTGCACTTATACTCGGTGTTACAGATAGCACAACCTATTGAATTACATTAAAGAGAGAACGTACTATGAAATCATGCGGTGTTACATTCTCCAATCCTTAAATAAATTGTATCCTCACAATATGTAATTTTTTTTCAAAATAAAAGTTTAAAAAGAGAAAATACCTTTGTGGAAAACACACATCAGAAATAGGATTAATAATATTTATTCTTAAGAAGAGGGAAAGGGAAATGAAAAAGTCAACATCAAATTAGGGCTTCAAATAGGAGAAAATTGTTTGCGATTATAGAAAAATGATTATAGAAAAAATTTAAAATTTATATGGAGTTATTAATGTCATCAATCACAAACAAGTGTAAAATTTAGGGTCTCAAAGACATCAATCTATGTTGATTTTAAATATCAGCAGTTCTACAAAACATAAGGTATTAAGATAACACATTTTCTGTTTTAAGATCCCTTCCCTATAGATTAAGAATGAATTTATTCATAGAATTAGATGGAAAACATATACTTGACGTATAGATTTTTATCCTTCAACTAATTATTACCATAAACTCATCTTTCACTTCCAAAGAAAATATAATTCAAAAATATTATACATATCCTAATCGTATAGGGTTTCAAAAATATTGAATTTATAATTTACTTGTAAAAATATTTAAAAAAACATCATTATAAAAACTAGGACATCTCATATGTCAGTGCTACGTGATGCACCATTTTCGCCCTTCAGTTCCAGGTTCATGTCCTGCGGCCTCGCCCGACACAATATGTTGTCACCTGTCCTCTAGTATTTTCATTTTATAAAAATCAAAAAATAATAATAAGAGATTGTATATCCTTAAAAATAGTTTCCAATGTCAATATTAATTCATTCAAACCTTTATTCTCTCAAAAATACTTCTGTCCAAACTCATAGTCCAAAATATTTAAGGAAGGTAAACACTATGAAGATCTTTTTTTTTTCATGTAATAACATGTGTATGCCTTAATCAAGTATTATTTTAAAACATGGTAATACCTTGAATTACCATAAAACCTTATTGATCACATAAATACTTTCTTATTCCTTATAGAACACTAGATATATTCATTATATCCAAAAATGTTGTAAACTCCTACAATAATAGAATAAACAATCAATGTTTTATTTTCAAAATAGTCATGAATATCGAATATAATTTATCCCAGTCAATCTTATTATATTACAAAATCACTACCTCAGTATCAGAACCATATTAAGGTTTACATTTCCTTTATCCATGTATTTTTAAAAAATGTTTCACTTGATTTTGAGTCAATTTACTTAGAAACATATATTCTCAAATCCTCAATGAAATATTTCTACAGTACAATCATTATTTATATCCATAATTCATATAACCAGTACATCATTTATACAAAAATCATATTAAATAATACTTTAATAGCCACATAGGAACACTATTAATTCCTCTTCATCTGTGATAGTATCATAACTTAATTATTATCCAATAGCATCATTTGGGGCATAATCTGATGATTAGAGCATTGATTCGTTTTGTTTTACAACTCCTTGTAGATAAAGCGTTGTACAATTGAATCATTTTTTTACCATTTCAATCACATAATTGGTGTACTTTTTCTCAACACTTATAACAAAATCCAATTCCCTTCAAGAATTTACCAAGTTGATTCCTTCCATAGTTATCACATATGAAAAAATCCTCCTTTCCCTTCCCCCCTTTATCCATATTTCTCTCTACCATCCTTTTCTTCTCTTTATTCCCTTCAAATCCACAGGATTAGAGAATTCATTTCTTATCTTATTAACACATGATACTATTTATTCATATGATTTGAATATGTGTGAGACTATTTCCATTCTATTTTTTTTTCAAAAAAGAATGAATGATATGGTCATTCTTACTCTTTTGATCATGCGTATTGTTGTAGTTCTCAATACTTTTACTGGGAACCATTATTATACAATTTCATAAACTAGGTTAGTTTTTGAATAAAAATGAATAATTCCAAACTTGACAAATACCAAACGTAAATTGAATATATTATGCATTTAATCAATAATCATAAAAAATTCATTGAGGAAGTATTTACTCATAAAACCGTCATAATGGTTTATAAAGAAATGTAAACTTATCCTAATAATATACCTTAATATTGTCTTAACCAATAGTATATCAAGACCCGTTTTGGTGTACAATGATACCTCGGGTCAATCCTGGAACTCCTTGTAAGTGTTTTCACTCCTATTTACATAAGTTCCACAGACACCTCTACCTGCTCGTATCCAGATAGGGGTGTATTTATTGGAAAAGTCACTAAATCCCTATATTTCAAAAATTATAAGAAGTTATTCAATACTAATCCTCAAATTCTATCTTAGGGTATAGTTCTCGAATCAGATTTTTTATAAATATAGTTTACATGTTTTGCAATAAACTTTCTCTGATACCAACTGTAATGCCCCTACCCTAGTAACCTAGTGACAGTATATTAATATAATACATTGGCCTGATTACAAGGAATCATGTCCCGAAAGACCAATTAATTTAGTAGTCTTGTAAGATAGATTACATACATGAGCGTTACATTAAAATTTATTAATAAAAACACAAAATAAATAATTCATTGAGAATGACATGGTTCCCTTATCTTAACCCCACATATCAATCCTAAAACAATTTTTGGGATCTTGGGGAAATAAAATGTAAGAATTCGGCGATCTCAAATGATCAGTACAGGTAAGTAATTTAGCAGAAGCTATATACATTTAATAGAGTATTTTTAATAAAAACAAATAACCATTTAAACAAAAAAACAAACATAACATGGAAAAAATAAATCAAACATTACCATATAAAATGCACATGGATATTCTACTATTCAAATAATCATATGTAATAACTAAATTCATAATTATTGAATGAATAATGTCGGACATCATAACCATATATTCAATACCACATTCCAAGACTACAAATATTTTTTTCCAAGGCCTTGTGCCAAGAAAATAGTTTTTCTAATGCGACCTACCAGTGGATGCTTTTGGCATAATTCACAGGCCGTCATTCCTCATTTGATGCTTTTGATTGGTTTTTAATTGATTCATGGGATCTCTAGGATAGCATAGTGGTGGGTTTCATAAATTGGTGTCTCATGATGGTTTGCTTCTCCTTGGAGGACAACTTTATAGTCGCCTTGTCCCATGCCCCTCGTGCAATCAAGGGACGCAGTTCTTTTTCTTCATTTTTCGTCTACTGAAGTCATCATGAATCCCGCTTCACACTTGTTCTCTATTTTGGTAAGCTTATTAGATTTACCAATTCTTTATAAAACCCCACAATTTATAGGATGTTAGTATATATGGAAGGCATATTTATGTGCTCTGATTGTCGGACATCAGTGGTATGTCATCTGATATCTCCTAGAGTTTGCATCGTGGATGATTATTCAATGTCCCCCTCGGAGTGGCTATCGATTTCCGATGGTGAGGAGTTTCGTTGGAGGAAAATGGTTTTCTTCGAATAGTGTCTTGGATTCTACATTGGATTCCACCAAATAGGGAACTCAGTCTCCATATGTCGTTGCAGTTTTAGGGTTCGACAAGTGGCGATTTGCGCAACTGAGGAGAATGTGGTACTGGCTAAAACTGTTGAGAAACAGAAGGTGCAGGTTTTTTATTGTAGGGGTGAGAATGTAGAGGTGTGCAGGGGTAGTCTGAGGATGGTGGAATACTCGGGGGTAGTTAGGGTGCACAAACTAGACTTGGTACCTCTTGGTCCATGTGTGGAAGCAGTCATCACAAGGATACTAGGTGACCTGGCTACTCCCTCCTACAATAGGACTAGGGCAAGGGGCCCTATGGCCAGTGAAGTGGTTGAAAGTACACAGGACACACGCACCGCTCCTTATCAGGTTCGAAGAGAGGTTTCTGGAGCTGGTGATAAAGATGGAACAGTTTCTGGGGATGAGGCAAGCCATATTCACATATCTTATGCAATGGAGGTGAGGGCTGGTAGTAACATGGTCCTTGAAAGGGTGTCTATTAGAAAGAAGAAATCAATGATATGTCATGTGTAGGAGAAGATTTTACATGGGGATCACTAGAAACTGGATTCCATGAAGGATTTCAACCCGATGTGAGCTCTATACATCATTTCCATCAACAACTAGTTTCAGAGCATGAGTAATGAGGAAGAGACTATGGGACACTTTAAGGGATCTTAGGAGACTGAGTCTAGTGGTGATGGGATGTTTTTTTGATGATAATGGATTGGGAGGGGTGGGTAAAAAATTTCCCAAGCAAATACAAAAGAAAATGAATGTAGAGTGTAGGGACCCATGGTGATGTATTTTTTCTAAGTAGTCAAAACTGACGGGGCACAAAGATTACTATTATCTACCTAGACCGATGGAGACCCGATGGACCTAAAAAGTGGGGAAACCCAAGGAGCTTGAGTCCCAATCAGTGGGGAGAGTGGATGACCATCCAGACTTGGTCTCTGAGTCCCATGAGAATAGACCCTCATGGGAAGGAGATCAACATGAGGAGAGTCACTTTCATACAGAAAAGGTTATACCAGTGGAGAAGGAGGCTTCTTCTCCAGGTCTGCAGTGTGAGGCATGAATCATGCCAACTAATAAGATATGTGTAGAGGAAGAGGAGGTCAATGTGAGTGATTATACCTCACAATCCATGGTGGTAGTGAAGGGGATTCAAGGGGAGCTTGAAATAGAGTCTGTGATCATGGAATATCCATGGGAGTTTCAAGTACATTTAGAGGAGGGGATGGTAGAGAAGGTGGTAGCCATCCACGCTTCTTCTAAGACTACAAAATGGATGAATGAAAGATCGATTCAGGATGACATGAACAAGGAACAAAGAGAGTGTATCAAAAAACAAAAACAAATCTTAGTCAGAGGTTTCAACAATAAGAAAATATATGAGGAGGATTTCTTGAGATTGTTGGGTAAGTTGGCCTCTCATTTTGAAGACAGAATCAGATATGATCCTGGAAAAGTGGTAAAATCTCTCTCCAGGAAATAGTTTAAGGATATTAATTAGTCTGGTTTTCAATGGTTCTTTAATAATTTCCTAATTTTCTATAACGTTTGATGGAATTGGGGTACTTGTTGGTTTCACACATTCTCCATAAAAGCGTTCTTATTAATAATAAAAATTTTATATTTGTTGTCGGAAAAGGTTGAGACATAAAATTAACATTTTTATTTAAAATACCATACAAAATTTCAATTCAGTTACCATAAACCATGAATTTTCTCAATAATAGCACATCCACAGTCAAGCATATCATAACTCATTCAATAAAATATTAAAGATTGTATTTATAATAAATGATCCCCAATCAAGAATAATATCAAAAAATAATGTTGACATAGTTGAAAATGATTAATAAAACTGTTTGAGAGAAATATCCATCCAATCTCCCGAAGTCCTTCAAATATATTTTTTACTGATAAAGACACCTTTTAAGGGAATAAGCGGTGAACCCGAAGAACTCCATGGACTTAGGACAATCACACATGAAAGACAGAATGAGTGAAAACCAGACTGAAAACCCGAACAGCCCATCCCAGCATAAAAACAAGATGAAGCACTCCAACATTGCAAGGCTAATCGGCAAGCAAGTGTCCTGTGACAAAGCACATGCCCGATCCGATGGCTGACGTCGTACCCTCTCAAAAAACTGAATCATAAAAGCACTGCAAAAGTGAACCAGCAGCTCTGAATCCTCCTTTGGGCCTGTTCCAAGAAATCGAGTCATGCAGCACTATCTTCCCACCTTTAGAATCAAAACATTCAAACTAAACAACTTTCACACATGAAAAACCTTGACAACTTCAACCTCCACAACCAAATCCTTGACAAATCCAACCTCAAGAGTACGAAATCACTAGCAGAAGAAGAAAAACAAACAAATGGGTAGATCCAGGATAAACTATCCCGCATCAATCATTGATGGAACTAAAGCCAGAAGAAACACATCACAACCCCAAGGCACCCTTCGAACGCATCTGAAACAACCCGAAAGGATGACAAACCAAGGAGTATGAAGCCAAATCTTCATCACCCAGGAATAGAAGATCCAACAACACATCAATGGAACATCACCGTTAAGGGAAACCGAGCATATTTGAGCGAGAAACGGTGCTCTGGGATGAAGCTGATCAGAAAGAAGCCTCGGAAGAACCCACTCCGGCTTCCAAATCAGTCGAACCACAAGAGGCAGAAGGGACCAGCGGGGGGCAGGGACCCTCTGGTGGTGACACCACCACAGGAACTCTAACAGAAACCCCGCAACAAAATCAATGCATACTAATACAAAACCAAACCTCCCCCCTCCGAGTCTCTCGGAGCAGACGTCGAGAGCCAGCCACAGGAACCGACACCGGGATCCTGACCACCGGAGGCCACCGAGTCGCGCCAACGCCAAGCCGAGAGCAAGACCCCCGGATCCATCTCCAAGTCGCGCCATCGCCAAGCCAAGAGAGACAGAGGCAAACCTATCCTCTCAAGAACCACGCCGAAACTGTTGTCGATACGCCGTCTCCAAGAAAAGATCCAGAAGTCGTTGTCACCGATACATGACAACTCCGAGCTGAGAACCATATGAGTCTTATTCCAAGCCTCTGAGCCACACCAATCCACTACGGAGGCGGGGAGGAGATGACTCCTTTGAAGAGACCGTAGACGTGCGCCGAATAAGAGGATCTTGCCACTTAGAAGCCTCTTTGAGAGAAAAATCCATTTTTCATGAAAACATTTAAAAGTCACAGAGTTTTGAAAGGACGACAATTAAAGTCATTTTTGAATCAAAGTGTCTAATATCACTTTGAAACTTTTGAAATTAATTTAAATTTCAAAACATTAATATTCATATAAATAAATCCTTAAAATCCATTTTGAAAACATGGACATTAATGAGAATGATTTGGAAGAATAAATATCTAAAACATTTATAATTATGATTTACTTAAAAAGTACCTAAAAAATAATCCTTTTGAAAACACTTTAATGAATCAAGGACATGGATATTAAATATGTCCCAGTAAATACATACACCTCAACAATCTCAGATAATAATGAGATCGAGGAATTAACCCTTACCATGAAATTTCCTTTGGTCGAGGGTACGTTTAACTTTTTGTATAATGACCATAGTATGTTATTAAATTATACCAGTACTGTATTCATATTTATTATACCGTACATGATTCATTTATGTCTTTATACTACCCATTTTATAAATATTTCTATGTTAAATTATCATTTTATGTAATAATCACTTTCTTTGTCGTACATGTTTCAACTTTGTATTGTTGATCGTATCATTTAGATCATGATTTAAAAACTTCAAGAATATAAAAATGATTTATATGTCATATATATTTAAAATATAAATATGTATAGTAGATAAATATATGAAATGGATAACACCAATTATGGAGAAGGTATGTCGTACGTACACATAAACTATGTTTCTGCTTTCATATTGTATTGAATTTAACTTAGTGAATGAGATATATGTAAATACATACATTAATAAAAACACACACACATATATATATCTCCAGTTCAATTATTATTTCATATATTACATACCTACTAATAATCTATATTTTTATAACCAGCATTGAATAGTGAACATGGAAATAAATCGCATCGCGTTGTGGGGATGGTAATCCATACATATGAGTAAAAAATTACACCACAACATGGTGATAGTAAGTCGTACGTACGCACGCATGGTGACATTATAATTCATAGGATCAATAGAATAATGAATATGTATGTACCATATTTATAACAAAATCACATTATGTACATGGTAGTGGAGTTATTATTTTGGTATGGAAATAAAAATTAAAGAGAATATGGAAGAAGAAGAAGATAACATTGGAAGAGGTGATGAAATTATTACATCTTCTTCAAGTGTTTCCATTTGATTTGAAGAAAAGCACTCCATTGATTGGCTTTCTGTTCAAGGTAAGGCCTCTATGATAAAATGAGTATAGTTATGAGTATATTTTTTTGGGGTTTGGCTGAGCCAAATGGATTTATAGGTGTCAGTTTGAGAGAAGTGGAAGTGACCTTTTATAAGAGGGGTGAGAAGAACCTTAGGAACAATGATATATTATTTTATTATAAAATCATATTCTATTTATAAAGGCATCATAAGGAATTATTTTTGGATAAGGAAGGTATGAGTATAAATCCTATCAACCAATTGGTTTTTGACAAGTTTTACTTACCATATTAACCCAATCATATAGATTTAACTCTTGGTTATATAGTATAACATTTACCATGCCTCCTTGTATTTTTGTACTATATAGTTTATAAACATACTATAAACATCCAAACGAACCCAAATTAGTTCATTAATGACATATATATCATTATATAAGTCCTTTGGAAGATTCTTAGATTTTTAGAACTATTATATCATTTAATAATATAATATTTTTTTAAAAACTCATTTATGTCAATTTTGTCTCTATTTTGTAATTGATTTTTGGGAATATCATAACAGAATGATTACTTCTAAAACATACATTTATTCATCACTAACATGTCATATTAACCTATAAAATTAGTGGAATTCATCAAAAGACTCAATAATCATTTATTTGGATATTTTTTATATCAAATATTTTAATTTTTCATTAATATTGTAATTACTGCATCATCATTGTGTCATGAATAAATAAAATTATATAATGGATAAAAATTATACATAAAATAATAATATGTATAAAATAATTTTATCTTTCAATGGAATATTAATAGTCAAATTTATATTATGTATAACCCTATATTATAAATGTTTTATAAGGAACACTTGATTTTTAACCCTTTCAACTCTTCTTTAAATTAAATAATAATAAATTCCCTAATATAATCCGAGTGGAACAGAAGGATCATATTTTATTAGTAATGTTTTTTTTGTGCTAATTAAACTAATACAATATAATTAGGACATGTTATAAGGTAATTATAATATCATTTTTTACCATTAATTATCATGTTTACTTTTAACCATGGTAAACAAAAGTCAAAATATACTATTAGCCGAAAAAATCATCTCATTGGCCATATTTGAGATACTGATTTCAACTCTGTCTATTAGATATTTGAAATTATACACACAGAAGACATAAAATTATGTTTTATGCAAATCATCATATTCTCCTTGAAGTTGGGTAAAAGACGGTACTAAGTTCAATAAAATTTTATATCTCTAATAATATTATAAAATGAATCCAATGAATTAAATTGGAATAATATAGGTATTATGTATATATTTTAACTTAAGAAAATGTAAATAAATTAAATATTTACATAAATAAAAAGTTAGTTGTAAAAATAACGCAGTGTTTTTCAGTATTCATCACAAATTGAATGTTTTTAGAAAAACACCAAAACATCACCCCAATATAAATTTCATATTCTGAATTCTAAAATGAATTTTATTTAACCAATTTCAATAAATAAAAGTTTTATTAATTAATTTATAATTAATTTCGTTTGATTGAACCAAAATGCTGGTTTTTAAAAAGTAAAAACTATCAAAACATTGACTTGTATTTATGTCAAATTACATTGTGAAATTACTTATAATGGCCAAAATTTTAATTAATCATAAATATATAATCTACATATACTTTAAACACATTCAAATTTATAATTCAAAACAATAGATTTTTTTATTAAAAAAGTTGTTTTCAATTAAAATATATTATTTTTCACTATTCAACAAAATATTAATGTTATCAGAAAAGCACAAAAAATTGATCGAGACTAAATTTTTATTTCCCACTTCTAAATAAGAAGTTTATTTTATCAAATTAAATTTATTAAAGCATCTACTATTAGATTTAAAAAGGATCTCCATAAAAATTGGGTAAATTGAATTATTTGAAAATTACTTATTTTATCTAAAACGTGAATTTGTTGTTATATTATATCTAAGAAACACATAATATGAATTGTAAAATTGTATAGATTATATAAAATTCAAAATAGAGTAAATATTATTCATAACTGCTTTTTGAACGGCTAGTTAGGTAAGTCGCGGTACGCTCGAACTCGGGGTTGTAGGTAGTGAAATCTATTGAATTTCTATAAAGAGGAAATGTACAATGAAATAATGAGGGTGTTAATTTTTTGAACCCTTCAATAAATTGCATCCTTTCAATTAGAAATTCTTCTTCGAAAATAAAATGTTACGTTTGGGGAAAACCCAAATCAGAAATAGGGTTAATAATATTTACTCATAATAAGTAGGTAAGGGAATTGAAAAAGTGACAACCAAAATAGGTTTTCGAATTGGAGAACATTGGTTGAAATTATAGAAAAATTATTGTTGAAAAAAATGTAAATATTTTTATGGAGTGATTGAGGTATTTAATCATAAACAAATTTAAAATTGAGGGCCACAAAGCCATTAATCTATGATGATTTAAAATATCATCGGTTCAACCAAACATAAGGTATTAGGATAAAAAATTTTGGTTTTAAGATCCCTTCCCTTAAGATTAAGAATTAATTTATTTATAGAATTAGAGGTAAAAATTATACATGACATGTAGAGTTTCATCAGCAAACTAATTTCTACCACAAACTCATCTTTCACTTCAAAAGATAATAGAATTAAAAAATACTCTATTTATACTAATTGTATAGGGTTCCAAAAATAAAAAATTTATTATTCATTTGTTATAATATTTATAAACAAACAACATTATACAAACCAGGACCTCTCATAGGGTAGTGGTTGGTGATTCACCCATGTCTCCCTTTGGTTGCGGGTTCATGTCTCGCGGCCTCACTAGATGCGATAGGTTGTCACCCGACCTCCGAGTTGTCATTTTTATAACAATCCAAAAATAATCATATAAGATAATTTAACCTTAATAATCGTATCCAATGTCAAAAATAATCCATTCCATCCTTCAGTCTTATCCAAAATACTTTTATCCAAACTCAAAATCCAAAATTTATAAGGAAGGTAAACACAATGAAGAACATTTTTTTACGTAATAAAATGTGAATACCTTTATCATGTATTCTTTTAAAACAAGGTAATACCCTGAATTACCATAAACATTATTGATCACATTCAAGCTTCTTTATTACTTATAGAACACTAGATATATTACTCATATCCAAAAATGTTGTAATCTCCAACAATAAAAGAATAAACAAACAATTAATTAGTTTCAAAGTAGTCAAGAATATCGAATATAATTTATCCCAATCAATCATATATTTTTCTAAAATCACTACCTCTGTATCAAAACCATATTATGGATTATCTTTCCCTATACCATGTATTTTACAAAAATATTATCTTTCTATTGAGTCACATTTCTTAGAACCATATAATCTCAAATCCTCATAGAAATAGTACGGTAGTGCAATCATTATTTGGTTCCATAATTCATATAACTAGTAAATCATTGATACATCACTCAAATGAAATAATTCATTCATAAAAACATAATAACACTTGTCATTCATCTTCATCTATGGTAGTAACATAACTTGATTATCGTCAAATAGCATCATTTTGGGCATAATATGATGATTTGGACATTGATTCACGTAGTGTCAAAATTCCTTTTAGAAGAACCTTTCTACATTTTAAACCTTTACATACACTTGAAATCACATACATGGTGTCGTTTTTATCAAAACATATAACAAACTCCCATTCCCTTTAACAATTTACCAAGGTGATTCTTTCTATGGTTATCAAATATGGGAACATCCTTCTTTTTCCCTTTCCCTTTATCCATCTTTCTCTTTACCATCCTTTTATTCTCTTTCTTCCCTTCAAATCCATATGACTCAAGGAATTACATACTTATATTATTAACACATGATACTATTTCTTCATTTGATGAGAATATGTGGGAGACTATTTCACTTCTAAAAGTTTTCTTAATACCATGAATGATATGGTCTTTCTCCTTCATTGGATCATGCGTATTTCCTGAGTTTTCAATCCTCCTACTGGGCACCATTTCTAAAAAATTGCATTAACTATTATAGTTTATGAATACCAATGCATGATTCCAAATATGTATAATACCTAATGTAAATTGAAATGATTATGCATATAATCTATAATCATAAAAATAATTCGTTAAAGATGTATTTACTAAGAAATAATTTATAATTGGTTGTAATGAAAATATAAATTTATCCTAAGAATATCCTTCGGGAGTGTCATAACCCTGAGCACCGGAAGAACCTTTATCATGTACCATGATACCCTGGGTCAAGCCCGAATCTCCTTGTCAGAGTTTTCACTCCTAGGTACAACTGTTTCAAATCCACCACAACCTGCTCGTATCCAGACAGGGATGTATTTCATGGAAAACTCACTAAGTCTCTACGTTATTAATGTTTTATGATATTATTCTATAATAACCATCAATATCTATCTTTGGGTAACATTCTCTAATATGAGTTTTTCTAAATCAAGTTTCCATAGATTGTTCTAAACTTCCTCTGATACCAACTATAACACCCTTAACCTAGTTTACCATGAGTTAGTGAATTATTTTAGTAAATTGGCATGATTATAATGAATCAGGTCCTTATGGAACAATTTGTTTATTAGTATTGGAAAATATATTACATACATGAGAGTTACTTTATACATTCTAACAAACAACACATCATAAATAATCCTTTGAGAATTCCAGGGCTCCCTTAGCTAAACCCAACAGATCAATCATAAAACACTTCTGTACATCATGCGAAAATAAAACATTAGAATGGGGTGAGCTCAGATGCTCAGTAAGGTTAAATAATTTAGCAGAAGCTATATATATTTAAGGGAAGATGTGTAATAAAAACAACAAAAATTTAAACATAAACGTGAACATAATATGGAACAGATAAATCAAACAATTCCATATAATCATTCACAAGGATATTCTACAATTCTAATAATCACATGTAATAACTAATTTCATAATGTGGTAATTAATAATGTAGGACATCATAACCACATATTCAAGGCCTCGTGCCAAGACTAATAATAATAGTTTTTTGCGAAGGCCTTGTTCCAATACACTAGTTTGTCTAATGAGACCTATCGATGCATTGATGAGCTATAACAGGCTCCACCCATAATTTAATATGTACAATGCATTACACATATGAGAAATATGAATCATAACAAAAACATTCGTATTAAATCTAGCATATGAAATGGAAATTCATTAATCATAAACAATGAATGGTATAAAAAATAGCACATTCAATGTCAATCATATCATAACTCGTTGAATACAATATTGGCGATTGTATTTTTTATAAATCAACTCAATCAAGAATAATATCCCAATGGGATTTTGACAAGTTTAAAATGATTAGTAAAACTCTTTTAGAGAAATATCCATATTTTCATGAAAACATTAATGAGTAACACAATTTATAAAAGAAGGAAATTAATGACATTTTGGTATCAATGTGTCCCATAGAAATTTCAAACATTTTAATGGAATTTACATTTTAAAACATTAATATCCATATAAATAACTCAATAAAAACCATTTTGAAAATAGAGACATTAATGAGAATGATATATAAGAATAAATATCAAAACAATTTAAAACTCTATTTTAGTTAAAGATTATCATCATAATAATCCTTTTGAAAAATATTTTCTGAAATATTGACTTGAACAATAAATATGTCCCAGTAAATACTTACACATCATCAATCTCAGATAATAATGAGATTGAGGAATTAACCCTTACCTTGCACATTCCTTTATTCTAGGGTATGTTTAACCTCATGTATAATGACCATAGTATGTAATTAAATTATACCAGAACCACATTCTTATTTATTATATCATACATCATTCATTGATGACTTTATACTACCCATTTAATAATGATTTCTATGTTATATAAACATTTTAGGTAATAATCTCTTTCTTTATCGTACATGTTTTACCTTGTTATTATTGATTGTATCATTTGGATAATGATTTAAAATCATTAATTATATAAAAAATGATTTATATATCATATATATTTAGAATATAAATATGTATAATAGATAGATATAAAAATGGAAAACCTCTTTATGGAGGCGGTATATAGTATGTACACATAAATGTTGTTTTCGTTTTCATATCATATTGAATTGAAATAAGTGAATAAGATAAATGTAAGTACCTGACTATATATATATATATCTTTATAGTAGAATTATTATTTGAAAATTTACATACTTATTAATAATATATATATTTATAATCATCATTGAATGGTGAATGTGAAACTAAATCTCATCGCGTCATGGAGAATGTAATTTGTACGTACGAACGAGCGACAATATCATTTTCTTTAATGATTAAAAGGTATAGAATTGGATGGTATATTAATTTTATAGATACATTATAATGTTATTTTAATTTTTTATATACATATTACTCATCATTATATCCACCCAAATAACATTGTGTTGAATAACAAATTACACCCTGACGTGGAGACGGTAAGTCGTACGTACACACGCATGGTGACATTATCAATCTTAGGATGGGTAGAATAATGAATATGGTTATTCCGTATTTATAATTTCATAACAATATTTATATGGTACTATATTTATTTTTTTATGATAATAACAATAAGAGAGAATGTGGAAGAAGAAGATACCTTTGAAAGAGGTGATAAAATTGTTACCTATTATTTGGGTGTTTCTTTATGATTCAAACAAAATGGCTCCATAGATTGTCTATATTCACTATTTAAGGCCACTGAGTTGAAATTAGGATAGTTTGGAGGATATTTGGGGAGGGTTTTGGCCGAGACAAATGTATTTGGAAGTTTGAATTTGGAGAGAAGGGGAAGCACCCTTTTATAAGATGGGTGATGGGCACCTTAAGAAAAACATGATATATTATTTTATTATACAATCATATTTCCATTTTAAATGTTCCAAAAGGATTTATATCATGTATAAGGTGGTTATGAGTAGAAATATATTGAACCAATATGTTTTATTAAAGTCTAGGATTCCAAATTAACCATGTCATATAGATTTAACCCTTGGTGAAATAGTTTAACATTTACCATGTCCCCTTGTATTTTTATATTACATGTTTTATAAACATAATATAGAATGACAAAAGAACCCCAAGTAGTTCATTAATGACATATGCATAATTATGTATTTCCTTAATTAGGACCATAGATTTTTAAGACAATTATATCATTTAATAATATATTATTAGTTTTAAAAACTAATTTATGACAATATTGTCACAATTTAGTTAATGATTTTTTTGAAAGTCATAACAGCATGATAACTTTGAGAAAAAAATCATGTAATCAACCATACGATGTAATATTAACCTATAAATTTTTTTAAATTCATCAAAAGTCTAAAACTACAATTATTTGGATATTTATAGTAACAATTATTTTAATTTGTAATTAATACGGTAATTACCGCATCATCATTGTGTCATAAAACAATTTATCTATATAAAGTATAAAATATATAAATAAAATACCATTATGTAGGAAATATATTTAAATTTCTAATGAATATTTATAGTCCAATTTATCTTATATATATTGTAATTTTAAAAATGTTTTAGTAAGGAAATCTTGAATTTAGCACATTTAACTATTCATTAAATTAAATAATAATAAATGTCATAATCTTATCATAGTTGACCAAAATATTCATATTTTCTTCCTAAGGATGATTTTGGTCGAATTACACTTATCGAATAGAAGTAGGACATATGTGAGGGTATTTATAATATCATTTTCTCATTTAATTACCCTATTTAATTTTAACCCTGGTAAATAAAAGTCAAAATATAATATTCTGAAAAAATTATTTTCAACTTATTGAACTACATTTTATTCAAAAATTTCAACCATGTCTCACTGATATTTGAAATTAAAATCACAGAAGTGGTAAAATTATGTTTTATGCGAATTTTCAAAAACTCTATGAAGTTGGATAAAAGACAATAATAAGTTCAATAAAATTATATATATCTAATATTATTACAAAATGACTGTAATGAAATACATTAAACTAATATAGGTATTATGAATCTATTTTGACTTAAAATAAATTTAAATAAAAAATTATAATTTAAATAAAAAGTCGTTTTAAAAAAATAACGATGTGTTTTTCACTATTCATCAAAAATTGAATGTTTTTAGAAAAATACCAAAAATTTACACTATGTTAATTTTGATATATTGAAATTAAAAATTAAGTCTATTTTACCAATTTCAAAATATAGAACTTGGATTAATTAATTTAAAATTATTTCACAGTGAGAAAACCAAAATGCAGGTTTTTAAAAAGTAAAAATGATCAAAAGATTAAATTGTGCTTATGTCCAATTTAAATGTTAAATTACTTATAATGACCTACATTGTATTTAATGATAAAAATATAATCTAATTATACTTAAAAACTATTAAAATGTACAATTTATCACTATAAATGATTTAGATTAAAAAAGTTATCTTCAATAAATATTTATTATTTTTCACTATTCATCAAAATATTTATGTTATCAGAAAAAAAACAAAAAATTTATCCAAACTAAATTTTTATTTCCCACTTCTAAAGAAGAATTTTATTTTGTCAGAATGGAAATATAATAGTGTTAACTATTGGACTTAAAATGTATTTCCATTAAAAGGCGTTAAAATTGCATTTTTGAAAAATACTTCTTTTATCTAAAAAATTATTTTTTTCTTATATTATTTCTAAAAAACACATAATATGAATTTTATACTTATATGGAGTATATAAAATTCAAAATACAGTTAATACCTTTTCATATTCAGTTTTTCAATTGCTATTTTGGTAAGTCACGGTGCACACGGGCACAGTGTTGCGGGTAGCGAAAGCTATTGAATTAATTTAAAGAAATAAACTACAATGAAATACTGAGGTGTAACAATCATACATTAATTTATGGAGAATTTTATGTTTTACAAGGCTCCTTCAAAAATTATTCCTGAAATTGAAGACAAATTCAATGGAATTTCTCAAATTGTTAATTATTTTCAAAGAAACAATATAATATATTTTTAGTAACCATTATAACCAAAAAATCATTCATTTTATTTATAAAATAAAATCATACATCAGTTCATTTTATATAAAAATATTCTTACAAAATAACAATTCTTTTCAATTTAAAAGAGTATTTATCTCACCAATTACTCAATGATTTCATAAGTGTATCTTCATCTATTTCAACAATCGTTTTAATTCTAATTTATTATTGGTATTAAAATTTTATGATATCATATACCATATTTTCTTTACTGTTTGATGGTTAGTTTGAAAATGGATGTGTTATCTTAAAACAATTCACCAATTTAATCTGAATGGTTAATGTGTATGCTTAATGATCGGGAAAAGTTACTTAAATTTAATTTGATAGTTTCAATGTGTATCTATATGTTGTTTATGATTATCCCTGATGATATGAGGAAGGAATTGGAATTAGTAATTGATATGTGGGGCTCGCTATAAACCCATGATGAATTAGTAGGCCTCATGAGACAAACTATGGTCTTGGCACAAGCCCTTGTGAACATCCTTATTTATGGTCTTGGCATGAGGCCTTAATAGTATGGTTATGATTTGAATCATTATCTACTCCCTCATTATGAAACTAGTAATTGAATATTAATGGGGTTATTTGACTAGTATAATAACCATGATTATGCTTTTTAGGAAATTATTTATTCATCTCTTATTAATTCTATAATGTGTTCATGTTTATTTTTCATTGTATATGTGGTTTATTTATTCACCATGTCTACTGCTTATGTTTTTGATATCTTCAGTTTCCATTACATAGCATTTGAGCTCACCCCTACGTTATGTTTCATTTTCTAAGGACATGAAGAGGTATATTAGGAATGACATGAATGGATATCCTAGGTGTTATGAATTGTATCAAAGTAATTTCTATAGTGTAATTTATTTCATTTTTTAATGTTGAACATATGTATATGAATGGTTTTCCAAAACTAATAAACTATTCATTACTTTGAGATACTACGTTCATATAATCATATCAATGTAATGAATTAAGGCACCGACTCAGGGAAACTGGGGTTGTGTCATTACAGGTTCCTGCTCATTTGATCATTCCTAATAAAAAATATTGATGTATCACCAATGTTCTAAGTCAATCCACTAACATTCATTCGCCATGTTTCTTTCAACAACATTCTCCATTCAAATCATGTTCATGGTGTTAGTTAAAAAACATTAAATGGTTAGAGAAGTGTAATTTCTTGTAAATATTAATAATTGAAAAACAATATTGGGAAATAATGTTTTGTACAAACTAATCAGCCATATATTGAATATATTATTTATAATATTTCTAAACTAATAGTTCACTTAATAAACAAGAATTATATTTGGGAAGTACATGGAAGGATCTAGTTATAAATGGGCCTTCTATATATCATAAAATAGATGGTGATATTTCATTATAAAAGACTTGTTTGGAAGACTATCATAGAATACACCTTCACATAATGTGCATATTTCATATTCCATAATAAACCATTGATACATTGCGGTTATCATTCGCCATATATCCAGTTGAGCCTCATGTCATAGACCCAACCTTACCTCGACATAGTACCATCATCTATCCCCACAGATCATTTCATCCCTCCAACAGAACCCACAAACCAAGGCATCCCTCCCAGCATAACCCATCGTACCTCACTGGTGACCCTTTCTATGGTCTATCTGGGCTGGATAACCCTTCCTTCATTGATATGGTCAACCTAAAATACGAAAAGACATTATACATTGGGGAATCGAGATCCAAAACATGATAATCGACATCCATACTCAGAGAGAGTAAAATAAAATTTATAAAAAAAGATATATAAATTTTAAAATAGTTTTTTATGAGTTAAAAATATTGTAATTTTAAAATTCGATTTGGTAAATTTTATTAGATATCATATATTGTCAAATGTTATTGTATGATTTTATTATGTATATTAAGTACAATTATAAATGGTTCTAGGAAATTTCAATTATATGTTTAACATTTTTATCAATAGTTATAATGTTTTTATTATAGTTTACAATCTAAATTAACATATATGACATATCTTCTTGTTTTTACATAAAACAACTCTCAATGCATAAGTATTTTTTCAAAAAAATTAATTTTTTGATTTTGATGTTTTTTTATTGCCTTTGGAAAATTTTAATTTTTGGTAAAACATACATTTTTTATATTTATTTCTGAATATATCATTTGACCTGTATTTTTTTATAACAAAACGTGTATTTTCTGAATTTTCTATTATATCATGTGTTTTGTATTATTTTGATTCCAATTATAAAATATATATTGTTTGTACTTTTGAATTTATCATGTATGCTACATTTTTCAATGATGTAACATATGTGCACCTTTTTTCATTCTAAATACTCAATATAACACATTAAATATATATTTTTAATAAATATTTTACTCTGGATTTTTTAAATTATAAATGATAAAACACAATTTATATTGTAATATTTTATTACGATTTTATAAAATAAAAATATCTTTCATTTTATTTTAAATTTTTTATAATATATATCATAAAATAGTTATTTATGTATCTGATTTCTTTGAAATATATCTTTTTATATATGTTTATTTGTGTTATTTAAATATATATAATATATTAGTAAATTAATTAGTGACTTTGTAATTAATATTTTATTATAGTATAATATATATATTCCTTAATATAATATTATATTAATCTAATAGTATATTATGAATATTAATATAATGATCAAAACAATTGAAAATAATAATTGAATTATATAGAGTTCATATATTAATTTATTAGAATTAATTCAACACACACATAGATATTTATATATATATTGCATTATATTAAATATTTTATCTTTAATTAATTATTTATTTTGATAATAATTTAGATTTTCATTGTAAAAATATATATATATATTAATTAGTAAGATAATGTGTAATGAAATGTACAAAAAATGTTTTCTAATTTATTACAATTGATAAAAACATTAGATAAAATAATTTGTTTTGGTACTTAATAATAATTTATTATATTTTGAAAACAAAATTGAATTTTAATTAAAATTTATATATTTTGGTTTATAATTTTTTTGGTATATATATTATATAATTATGTAAAATATATTACAAAATTAATTAGTGTTTTTTGTGATTAATATTTTTTTAATGGATTATGTATATATATATATCAATATACTAATATATAAATATATAATATATTTTAATTTAACAACCAAAAGGATTGAAAGAAAATGTTAAATAATATATAATTAATTTGAAAATGCATTATAATTAATATATATACATATTAGTATATTCAATTAAATATAGATATTAATATATTGTATAAAATTAACATATATATATATATATATTAACATATTATGACATTGCAAATAAAATTTTATTTTATTTTAATAAATATTCCAATATATCATTTTATTAATGGAATTACTATCAAAAAAATTAAGGCCGGTTGGTTATAGATTTATTGATGAAACATGTATGTATATAGTTTTATCATCTAATTATATATTTACATAGATACATTCCACATAGCTATATGCAGGCCCTGAGGATCCATCTCTTCTCACCACATAGAGTGATCACAATTCACAATAATTATTGGATAGTGTTGTCGAACAGATACTAAAATTCCACAGTGCCCACCAATTTAACCATGAGATCCCACCTGATCCCATCATACCTAATTTGTTTCACTCCATGTTCTAGAGGTAGTGCATGTGTATGTGTGAACATATTGAAGGTTTACTCATTTTTTATTTGGTTGAGAGATGGAGGACCGAGACACAAACATTTCATATACACCAAGGGGAGATGCTATTTAAATTACCTGAATTATCTATATTCTTGGGAATTTCTATGAATGGCTTCGTTGTTATAAGATTGATGATATCTTGATATGATTATATTTTACATTGTTATTTGGACATAACGTTACCAGACACACTGCAAAACCTTAATGAAGGTAGGTTATATATGACATGGATGGATACTCCAGTCATCCTCATTGATCAAGATATTGATAAGGTGACATTGTAGAGATATGTAATATAATATATTATTACGATTGATTGGTGGAAAATTATTTAAGATCAATCCAGATCAAATGTTCATCTGATGCACCAATGTCTACATTTATATTTGGAGCATGCTGGGTGGTATAGTTTGGGTTCAATGTGTCTTCCACATTTGTATGGACAGTTGTGTAGGGAATCAATCATGGAGTCAATAAGGATATGTGGTTGTTGTTTGTAAATATAGATGTTGGAATGGATATGATACCCAACACTTTTACCATGATTTATCTCTAATATAACTCTTGATGCATTTCATGTTTCCCATTTTCTCATAGGTAATTCATATTTATAATACATTTTTTCATCTAATATCATATACTATTTATATAATTTCTGAAATATGTTTTTATGAAATTCATAGTTATAGAAACTCAGAGACATATTTATATTTAACTTCACAGTCCACTTCATATTACTATCTTATGATTGATTTTTTTTCAATTAATGAGGTATTGATGAATCATTTTTTATATAATTTATTTACTATGTTATATTATTTATCAAATTTTCTTCTCTATATAGTATAATTATATGCCAGGTGTAGGGGATATTTTGGGATATTTTCAATATTATTGTAATATAGGGATGCATCATTCGACTAATGTGGTTCAACTAATCCATTTTCATATTGTTGATTGGAACCAATATTATTGCTTCATGAGATAGTTCAGATGCCGACAACCAATTCTGCTGCCATAAAGGTAGATTACAGTGGAGCATGTTATTCGACTTATATGAAAAAAGAAATATATATTAGAATATTATACATGATAAATACATATTCCTATAAGATTTATGTGAAAAATATTGTGTCACAAAATATTCAGGTGGAAACATCCAACATGGCCACCACACTCAGTACGTGTTCTGATATATGTGAGATTTAAATTTATTTAAAAAGAGACTTGGAGGGAAATGTTATACCTTGTAAATTAAATTATCTCTCACTTATTAATTGTTTTTTAATTTTTTTATTTTTTTTATATTATATGTTATTAGTGATGGGATCAATCAATTCCATGATATGATCACACCTGAGACATGAGATGCATTCAATATTGACATGTTGACCCCTCCTAATGATTTGATGACATTTGTGTTGTACTATGCTGAGAGCATCACAATATTGTCATTGTATGGTTTATACTGTCAAACCATTCCAAATTAGTCCCATCCTAGTCTATCATGCATTGATGAGAACCAATCTTAATGGAAATGTTGTTCATGTAATTCCACATCTTAGAATGCTCCAGATACCACTACACAACCACCGACTAGACCTTATTCACCATTCAATTCTTCATGTGAGTTTTTTCCTATTCACCCTTCATTATATTCTATCACCACTACACACTCAACTACTATTCATTCCACATCACACAAGGAATCATTCAAGACATTCCCCCAAATACCGTTATCTTGATAATGGAACTATTTAAACCATTGAGTTTGATATTAAAACTTTTATGTAATTAGTTTCTCTTATAGTGCCGCATTCAATGGATTGGGACACTAGTAGTTGGGTTCCACTCAATTTATTTCAAATACTGTATACATATACCTTCCAATTTTCTAAAAATAACTTGATTGTATGGGATATCATTTCATGTTTTTTTATGAGACCCATAGACGATGGCATCACACCCGAAAATGTAGTTGATTAAATTTCATTTAAAACTGTATCCGAGAAAACTCTAAAACCTTTAGATTAGACTACTCGATATGAGAATACTATCAGAGTGATGAGGTATGTGACCTTAGGAAACTTAAATAATCTTATCTAGCAATGATATATTATATTGACATATCATTTATATAAAAAAATATTTATGAATAATAATATATATATTTTAATAATAATTATTGTTATTTATTATATTAAAAATAAATATATTGACTATAAATTTATAATAATTTATTTTTTTCAAGCATTTCACATTTTGTATAGAAATATTTTTTTCTCACACACATGAAAAATAATTCTAATAAAAATAAAATAATACTTTACATCAATTGGAAATCATTTTATGTGTTTTTAATATTAAAATGTAAATTGAATAATTTAAAATAATGAAACTACTTGTTGGGTTTTCTTATAAAAATTACTGCCCAGATTTATGCAACATGGGTTATTATAATCATAAAAATATTATATGGTTTTTTTAATGTTATTTAATGTAATTTGTGCTCATTTGTCCAACTCGCCCCCAAAAGAGATCATTTTTTAGGATATTCATTTTCTAAAAACTATTTCTTTAGTTCTTTTGACTATATATCACATCAAATTGGTGTGATGTACAATCATACATTTCAAGAGTAATTATAAAAGAGCTATCATAAAAAATATCATCAATATGATATTTTATTATATTTTTTAGCAGTAAAAATAAAATTTTAGTGTTTTAAATTATTGTATATACTTTTTTAGTCATTTCGGGAAAACAAAAAATTATTTTGATGCATCGTCAATTACTAAAATTCAAAAATCATTATACAATGGTTTTGTGGCGTTTTCAGATCAATATGAGCTCAATTGGATTTCTCTCCCTCTTGGGAAATCATTTTTAATGTATTTTACATTCTAAAAAGTGTTTGTGTATTCAGTTAGAACCCATCACAAATTATATTGGATCCCTATATACTCATAGAAAAAATAAATAATTCAATGACAACTATCATATGATTTAATTTCAATTGGAGATCATTTTACCGGGTTTTAATTGTCAAAAACACATTTTTTCATTTTAAATTACTGGCAGATCATTTTTAGTAAAATGGTGAAATAAACATGTCATTTTGGCATGTTTTTTGTTTTTATAATTAAATTATCTATACATATATGTTTTCATCAAATTTCATAGTAATATTAGGTTATTTGAACAGATAGCCCACTATGGAGCATGTTTTTTAGAACAAATGTTTTATGAACTTCTAATTTATTCCTGTTGAGAACTGCTCACACCTAATTTATTATCAATCGACACAAACATATAAAATAAATTCTAAGATAACTATCATATGATTTTACTGTAATTAGAGGAAATTTTCTAGCGTATAAACAGTAAAGGACACTTTTTATAATTTTAAATTGCTGAAACCTCATTTTTAGTTATCCCAAGAAAAAAACACCTTGGAATGATCCATCATCCGTTCTTGTTGGGAAATTTTTTTCAAATGCTTTAGAGTATAAGTGCTCACTGGTAGCACAAAATGGGTTATCAAACTCTCATATACCAACGAATTAAACTAAAGAAACACACGTTTTATGGAGATGATTTGGATATTATGTGGACAAATTTGGTTAAAATTGATTTGTTTTTTAAATATTTCATATAAATTAAGTGAATTAAATTAGTAGAATGAGTAGATCATAGGTTATCACATGGGGGGATTAGATGAATTTCTTTTCCAATTATTTCGATTTCATTAACTCTAGATGAATACATTAACTGAAATACATATATCATAATCACTTATTGTTTTAACCCCATCAATAACGTATGATAATAAAATATACTCTTAGAGTATCATCATAATGATCACTCCAAGGTAAAGGATATTATTATCACATTTAATGTTTGGTGATAAAATTCTATAAGAAATAGGAAAAAGTAAAATATTTAAATAGAGAACTCAAATAAAATAATTTATTAAGAATTATTAAATGATAAATAATATCAAATACATCCCCATGATATTCTCTTTGATCAAACCATTATAGGGTTATTCCTACCATTGATTCTATTCTATCAATGAAATCTGTTAGTACACTAATGAGTGTGTAATTGAGGAAGAAAAATAATGAAATAATGATCACTCAATCATTGTGGGAAGAAATTCACAAGGATTGGCATTGATTCAACGATATCAATTTTATATTGAATATAAATTAATTATATAATATTAAGAATAATTTTTATTAATAAACTACGGTGAATAAGAAACATTCATGAAAAAAATAGATGTTGTGATTAAAAAATAAAAGCGGTAAATTACAATTGAAAGCAAAACATTGGATTCTAATTCCATTAACTTACATCTCTTTATATATGAATATTAGTATCCTTATTTAGAAAACAAATATTCAATTCCACCCCCCATTAATATTGATATTAAAAATATGGGTGAGAGGAAATGAAATTTTATGTTTCAACATCAACCACAAAAATAGGACCACATTCATCCCCCTTATTGGCATGAAAATAAGTGATTTTATATGGAATAATAATTGATGGTAATATAATTTGAATATATTAATCCTGGTTTCCAATATAATATTTCAAATTTTCAATACAATTGTTTAAGTTGTCTAGATGTTATGCTCAAAATTGTGGACTTACATTATGGTCATTTACATCTATCCATAAATTTAATATTCATTTTAGACTACTTGGATCATCAAGAAAACATCAGATATATCACTCGCCACATTTTAATGAAATTATCCCCCTAAGTTTATATTTTAAAATATATAATGTGAGATAAATTTGGCATTGACTATTGGCCATACTTTTTTATGGGCCATAGGCACATTATGCTTGGTCTAGAAAATATCAGCATTCATTTCCAAAAAAATCAGATTTTTCCTTTGGGTTTCATTCATTTATACTAGAAGATAAAATGGTAAAATATAATTGATCAATAATATCCCATATTATCAATCAAAATTAATAAATAAAATTAACTCCACAAGAATATAATTGATTGGGCCCCAATTTTGTCTTTAAAAATTAATTGCACATTTGATGAAAAATAGATTTCAAATTATAATATAAACCAAAAATTATGTTTATGTACATTAAGAAAAATTAATTTTAAAATATTAAGAATTACTATTATCCACTTTCAGTGGCTAATTACACCTCCAACATGATTTTTTATGTCCCAAACAAAAATTATATAAAAATTATGAAATTAATTTCTCTTTTCAAAAAACATGTTGACATAAAATCCCCCCAAATAGAAATCTGGATGAAGAATCATGGAACCGATAAAACCAATTTCACACAGGCTATGTTTGTATGAATATCACAATCCCAATCCCATTATTTTTTCCAAATTCAACAACACATTTCAGACAATTTCAATTAAAAATGATGATGTCTTGTGCATCACAGATGACGTGGGTCAAATTTTCATTTTTTAAGAAGGGAAAAATGGAATGAATGGGTGTGAATCAAATTAATCCATATGATATGTATCAAATTAAATTTATTTTCCCCTTTTTGTAATTTTATAGTAAATTTCTTTAACCTCAATAGTGATGAAAAGCCCAAATCTAGGAAAGACAACTATAGAGTCATGATCCCCAATTTTCCAAATGCCACAATTTTTGTCAATTCCATGAACTAAAACAGAGTTATATGTATTATCTCTTGATAAAAAACTATGGAGTCCAGATTACCATGTTTGAAATGACACACATTTGGAAAAAACATTTCTCTATGTGTTTTTATATATTTTTTGATTGGATACTCTTATTAAACAAAAAGTTACCCCAAACCCCATTCTATGTTAAAGGATTCCCAAGAACTGAAATATACACCAAATCTCTAATGAACATGCATTGTGTAATTTTATGAAAATCATAAGGATGTAATCATTAGGATATCACATCGAACAACTTCGCTTTCCAAAAAGTATGACCATGTACTAAAACCTGCCTTAAAATCATAATAAAGTAATTTTAAATAATTTGAAATATTATTTTATGATTTCACATTTTAAATTGAGGAATTAATGGATAAGAAATTAAATTTTTTTCATTTAATTTAAATTTCTCATAACAGAATTTTTTTTAAATCCATGATTTTTCTACCCCCCAACATAGACTGAAAACTACTCTCTGTATTGAATGAGAATAGAAGAAAGAGATTATAATTTGGAAGAAAGAGGGGTGGTGTAGGTTATTTGAAATGAAATCATGGAATGAATCCCCTTTTTTAATGTTGAAGAGGCTTTAAAAATAAATCAATCACTTTAGCTTTATGTAACATGTAGTCTCCTTCAGAATGATTGATTAGTGGTTTTGAAAATTATAATGCATGGGATTTATTTGGAAATATTAAAATTCTGAAGCTAATAAGTCTTAGATAATATAAATTAGATCAAAATATAAACCCCAATGGGTATTCAATAACAAAAAAACACAAAAAAGAAAAAAATTCCATAAGATAGATTGCCTCCTAGAAACTGCTTAATTTAAATTCGTTAGCTCGACCTAGACCCCCCAACATATCTAATTCCATCTTTCAACATTTTTAGGACCCATTTTTCTCCACCTAAAAAATATTATGATTTATTCTACTTTGTAGTTAGATGGAAGGTTTTAAAATAAATTCATGAAAAATCATAAAGGCCCTAATGAATGTGATATTCTCATTAAAATATAAATGTATCCATACAATTTCATTCCTAATAATGCATGATACTTCAAATAGAATTTTCAATTGATTATATTCAACTGAGGATGAAATTATGACAAAATGTTTTGTATTATCCTCCATGACATAAGGGTTTATAGAGGATTTATCAATGTTGAATTCAGCATGGGGTTAGCTAACACATTTAACAATTAATGGGGATTGGAACAAAAATCAGTTTGATTTTAAATATTTCGTTAAAAAAATATTCTTATTTAATCGGGGTTTTTTATCACCAAATATCACATATGGGTTCTATGAAAGGTTATTAATTCTATGTTTTATATTTCTTCAAATTGTTTTATCATTGTAATTTTTGAAAAATCATAAATTGATCCATCTAAAAGATATTCAATTAAAGGATAAAAGTTTTCCTCACACAAATTCATAAAATTAATTTAATTATGATTTAGAAACCCTTAAAAAATTATTTCTGATTCATCAGGATGAATATAAAAATTTCTAAACAAATCTATTTGATTTTCTTGCGTTGATTTCTTAGATTCTAAATATTCTACTTCTGTATTTTCGTTTGAATTTGAAGCATATTATGGTTTTATAATCAATGGTTCACTTTTTTCATTATATTTAGCACTAATGGAAATATTTACATGTTTGATTATTTTCATGGATGATTTATGTGTAACAATATTCTTTTCTCAATGTTTAGGGAGGGAAAACATGAGTGACCATGTGTTTTGTAGTAACTTCTATGCTTTGTAGTTCATATCTCAAAGATAAAACTTTTAAATTTATTTTATCCATTTGTTAACTCAAATTTTCAAGATGTTTTTATGGACTTGGTGAGATAAATTTTTTTACATAATGTACTTTGTTATTATTGATCCCATTAACCATTATTTTTAGGGATGTAAATTTATCCTTTAATAATTCATTATCCAAATGATTATATGTCTACTCATCTGTGGTGTATTCATTCATTTCATGGTCACATAAACACTCTATGTGAGGTGATTCCCAATATTAATTTTCTATTTGATTTAATCCAGAGTTTATGTTGGGGTAATATTGAAGAATCTCCATTTGAGTAGATAGAAATATGGATTTGATATTTTTATTACACAAAAAATTTGAATGGGTAAAATATAAGATAAATTGGGCTGAGAAAAGAGAATTTGGGGTCTCAAAAGAAGGAGAGTGTCTAAGGTACTTACATGGGTCCCCATAAATGGAACCAAAATTTTTGTGTGCCTCTATTTAACCATTTTTTATGGCATAATGTTTTTCTTGTAGCACAACATGGGTTTTCAAATCAACTGAGACACAAGAAGTTACCAAATGAAAAATGTGGTCTATGGAGGTGACTCAGATGTTAAGTGGATAATAATAGATCAAATTGATTTAATTATTAAATAAAACTTATGACTTATATGAATACAATTTAAAAGAATGAGTATATTCTATGTTATCACTTTGGGTTCATTGGATGAATTAATTTTTCAATTATTTCAATTTCATTAACACTAGAAGAACTCATTAAATGATATCAATATATCAAAATAACATATACGTTTAACACCATATAAAACATATTCCAATAACCAATAAACATATCATATCATATTAATTATCACCCCAACGTAAAGGATCATATTATCACAAAAAATGTGTGGTAATAAAATTAAATAAGTAATAAGAAGAATGAAAATCATTAAATGAGTTACTGTTCGGTACTGTAGCAGTCAGAACTATTCCTCCAATTTGGGCCTTCGGGCCACCGGTTTGGGCCTATGGGTCTCGAGGGCCTTTGGGTCATCAAAGGCCTTCAGGTTATAGGGCCTTCGGGTCACGTAGACCATGGAGTATCCCAGTTCATACAGAACAGGCCCTAGAAGAGGATCAGAGCAAAAAGAGTGGCAGCCACCAGATGCAGTGCTAACTGGATTAGATGAATGAGAGGGTATGGAAGCCGCCATTAAGACCAGGCACCATGCAGCTTTGTATGGGTAAATTCTAGCCGATCAAAAATTCAAGGTGGGGAGCTATGTAGATCAATGATGCAAGTCACTAGGGAGGGGCAGTTCTAGTGGGCTGGGCCTACAGGTCATGTAATGAGCCTGGAATGCCTCTGGGCCTTCGGGTCATGTATTGCAAGTCATGTCGGGCCTTGTGCCTTGGGCCTACGGGTCATGTACGAGTTCCCCTTCAACCCTTAAAAGGTATATTATCTATAATAAAATAAAAAAGAAGGCCTTCGGGCCATTTGGTCCATATGATGAGAAATTGAGTTCAATTTATAAAATGCAACAAAATAGATGTATATGGAAATTGAAACACTTTAATATTAAAATATTAACAATTAACATATCCCTTTTTCATTGTATAATCATGATACTATACTTAAAAAATTAATATATATATATTTTGTGATTTCACCTCAATCAAAGCTCATTGGGTAAGCTATCCCTCTATGGCAGAGGTTTTTAAAGATATACATTTTTAACAAACTCTTAATTTAGCTCGTTCGAGATAATTTCACATTGGGTTGTATGTCCATCTACTCTCAGATATAAAAACTAATTCTATTACATCTTATATAATATTTCACTTCAATTAGTGAATGTTTTCTATGGAATTATCATTCAAATGCATTTTTTGGTTTTAAAATACTTAAACATCATTTTTAGTATTCATGTAAACAATAACCCATGGATTGAAACATTTCTAGTTACTAAAATTAAATAATAAATATAATATTTTTGTTTTATTATTTCAATGAAATCTATGATAATTTTTCCAACTCATCCTCCATGGTGCCCATTTTTAAAGACATTAATTTTCTAGAAACAACTTATTTTTTACATTCAATCACATTAGAAATCAGATTGATGCATCATCTAATCACACTGATTAAAAATAATGCTAATAAATATTTAAAAATATTTCAATTCATTTGAATATTGTTTTTATCATTTTATAGTAAAATTCACGTTTTAGAGTTTTAAATTACTGATACTACATTTTAGGTCTCCTTGGTCAAACCACAACTTATTCTGACGCATCATCTGTTCCTATAATTCAAAAACCATTCTATGGTATTTTTAAAGAGATACAAAAAAATTATATATCATTTGGATAGATCACCAATAGTGGAACACATTTTTAATGACAACCATTTTTTAAGAAATTCTCATTTAGACAATTGTATCACACCCCATGTCAGATTGACGGGTCATATGATCACAAAACAAAAAAATAATTATAATATAGATTTTATTTGTTTTAATGCCAATTGGAGAATATTTTATATGGTTTTAATATTCAATCATAAATTTTATCTTTTTAATTTAGTAAAATTGAATTTTGGTTATCTTGAGAAAACTGCACCTCGACTCGATGAGATGTAGGCTCCTAATGTTCCAAAATACATCTACAATATTTTCCCAATTATTTCATTTAAATATGAACTCATTTAGTCAGATTCAACACTATAGTTCATGTTTTAAAAAACAATCATTTTTTAAAAACTCAATAATTATTTATTTCCAACACGTTGCTACACATATTGACGCACTAAATGATCTCACACAACAAAAATAACTACAAAAGATATTTTATTGAAAATAATGTTAGTTTGATATCATTTTTCGTGGTTTTAACCATCAAACACACATTGTATCTTTTTAAATTACCGTAATTTTTTTTTCAATCATCAGGAAAAATTAAACCTCTATATGATGCAACACATTTTCAGAAAATGAAAAAAATAAATTTATGGTTGTCGTCTTCGGATTTCATAGCTATCTTATCTCATTTGTCCAGCTCTCTTGCTATGACAAACATTTTTTAAGACCATCATTTTCTAAAAACTCTTTATTAAATTTCATGTAATTGAATTTGGAATTCAGGATAAATATAATCTATAAAAAAATTAAAATGATCCATAACAAACACATTAAACATATAAGAAATAGTTGAAAATAATAAATACATAACAAATATAAAAAACTAAAATAAACTTTCATGACATGAAAATTACTGATTAAAAACATAATATTTACACTTTTAAAAATTATTCTCATAAAATATAGTTTTTATAAAATCTATATGAATATTTAAACATTAACTGAAAAGAAAAAAATTAATTTCATTTGAAATTAATTTCAAAAATTACCAAAAAAATTATTTTAATTTCAACAAATAATTAATGTCATAATAATTATTTCTAAATAAAAAGTTTGACTTTTTAAACAACAATATTTTGTGCCCTTGAAATTATTTTTAATCCAAAATTTTAATGACATTTCCCATTTTTAATTCAATTAATCCATTTGTACACACAATGTTTTAAGATGTTTTTTGGGACTTGTTTGGATAAGAGTTTTAACATAATGCTCTGCTTTATTATTGATATCATTAAATATTTATGGATGGTACAGACATTTTTCCATTATAAATCAATCATCCAAAAGATTATATATAAGGCCTCGGCCTTAACCAATACTTAATATTTAATTAAATGAATAATTCACTTTGACGATCTTTTTAGGTTTAGAGTTTCAGAGAATTAGGACATAACTATTACATCTCAAAGATTACAAAGTAGAAACTTCTACTCAGCTTTCATTTTTTTCACAAAATAAAAACTACTGAACAAAGGACTCTTGTCTAGTTCCTTATTTTAGACACCCTGACAATTCCATGATCCCATCCTTGACCCTATTCAACATTATGTCCTGTGAAAAACATTTCAAAAAAACATGGGATGAGAATAAAAATCTCAGTAAGGGTTATAACAATACAGATAGAAAACATTAGTCTATGTATACATAAGAATCAATGAAATCATACATTACTCAATAAAAAATTAGCAAGTTAACATACCTCAAGAAATCATAAGATTTATGAATAACTCATAGAAATCATAAGACATAAATGTAACTCGAGGCATTCATAACATTCTTACGTTGGGAGTAACCCTCATGGTTACGTTTGGAATACCCATCACAGTATATTCCCTAAATCCCTTCGGAGAAACCTTAACGTTTAACCCCTTTACGTTACCCAATGCATTGGAGAGCTATATCGGGCTCACCCGCCCTTATTTTATCACGTAACCACCTATCTTCATAACAATTCCCAAGAACCATAACATAACCGTATCATATAAATCATGCATAAAGGAAACATAACATTTCCACATTTCAATCACAAGATATCAATACAACACATTGATATAATAAAAACATTATGAAAACCATTTTCAATACCAAAATAAATAAAAAGTAAAACATGGTATTTATTTTTCATTTAAAAAATGTTATGGCTTGTAGAGGAAGCCGAAACTCAAATAATGGTCATGGCAGCGGAGAAGTTGTTGTCGCCGCATACGTACGACAAAAAAACATTCCCTTTTTTCGTTTAGTAAATGCTTCGTATAAAAAATATTCGATTTCAATAAACATAAAAGTTAAAGGGTTTTATACACTGTATAAAAGAAAGTAGTGTATAAAACAAAATATGCCTCAATAAAAGGAGATTTAGACGAAGTCCCTTACAAATACGGTATCCTCGGATTAAGGATAATTCAATTAAGTAATTATGTGTGATAAACGAATACACCAAATATAAGTGGATATTGATTGTAAAAAATCAGATATCATTCACACATATTCATAGAACGACATATTCAAGGGGTAAAAGTTTATCCCAAAGAATCAAAATTGGGTTAAGAAGTTCACTTGCAAAAATTTGACAGCCTAACGACGTCACTTCAAAATTCATACAATGAGTTGATGAGAGATAGCAAGGGTATCTCATCAGATGGACATAAAATTTACATCAATAAGGATATAGAAGAACATATCCCAACATTACAATATGTAAATTAAACAACCCAACAAATGAAGTCTTTAAAAAGAGGAGGGTGAAAGGATCCCTTACCGACTTGGGTATCTTTCGAAACATACACCCCATGAAAGAAGGACAATACAAAATTTATGTAAATACCCATAAACTAAATTATATTACATAAAAAGTAGAATAATGGGCAGTACATATACCACTCAAATGATGATTTATCATAAATCTACCAAGAATAAAAGTGAGATGAAAAATCCCTTAAGAAAACTTGGCAGCCTATCGGTGCCACTTAAAACATCCAAAAAAATGGATTGATGAAATAAAATAGGGTCTCTCATAATATTAACATAAATTTTACATAGATATGAATATAAAAGAACATCCCCCAACATAACAAAGTGGATATTAAAAGAAGTGACATAAACAATAGTACTTAAAAAGAGAGAGATTGGATCTCTTACGAAAATTCGACAGCCTAACGGCGCCACTCAAAACATCCAAAATGGATTAATGAGATAAAATATGGTCTCTCATCATATGAACATAAAAAATTACAGTAATAGTAATATAAAAGAACATCCCAATCATAGGAAATATGTGCTTAAATGGAATGACATAAAAGAGTGTACTTAAAAAGAAAGAGAGGGGTAGGATCCCTTACCTCGTTTCCGACATGACACGATCGTTCTTTAATATCATGAATAATAATAATTGGTCAATTTATAATTTCTAAAAGACCTCCATTAAATATTATTATTCAGTTCATATCACATATTATAATGCTATAATAATTGATTAATAAAGTGAGTTCATATCAAACGTTTTTGTCGATGTTCGGTACATGAGTAAAAATTGAACTTGTTGGAAATGAATTTTCCATGTAGTTATTGGTACATCATCTCCAGAATAGAATTGATGTTTTAAATATCATATATATCCAGTAAATATTAATTTTATACTATTCCATAACATTTGGAGATAAAAAATTAAAATCACCGTTCATGGAGATGGTAGGCCGTACGTACGCATGAACACTACTTTCATTTTTTTGTCATATTAATGGAATTAAAGTTAAAAGAGAGATATATATATTATAATTACAGAATTATATACATAATTTAGATTTAATATATGACATATATATCCATTGTATATATGTACTTATAATAGTAAATAACATTTGGAGATAAGAAATGAAATGTACCGTTCATGGAGACGGTAAGCCGTACGTACGCATGAACGCTACTTTCATTTCTTTGGCACATTAATGGAATTAAAAATAGATGACATATATATATATATATATTAATTACAGTATAATATATATGTTATATAGATCACATAGGTTCGTCAATTTCATTATTTATACATTCCATGTATTGCGTGAACGAGTCACATCACTAGAGGGGTCGGTAGTCCACAATTCCTCATATAAAATTATCGCATTTTCACAACATGAAAATAATAAATGTATGTTTTAAATATAAAATACAGAAACATATATAAAACATAAATACCATATATATCATATATAAAATACATTGACATCATAATGGCCACCTTTAAAGGTGTTAAAAGAATATTGAACAATCATCGTTTCGTGAGGCAGTAATTCGCCATCCACAGAAATAGTTTGTTATTTAACCATTAGACGGACGTGTGTGTATGTGTAGATCGAATACTTCTCATAACAACATCCACGTATATTGAAGATACTACAGTTGTTACAAAATAAAGTAATAAAAATGATAAGGGGGTTGGAGAAGCAAAATAAAACAAGAAAAACACAAGGGATGACATTACCTTTAAATCAGGTAACTCTTTTTGATTTGAGCTCAAAGGCTTCCTTGGAAAGGATTATGCCTAAAGGTGAGGCTTCAATGACTAAGAGAGGGATGTGGAGAGATAAAATGGGCAAGGTTTCGCCAAGCCAATGGTTTGTTTTATAGAAATTTCAAATGTTTTATTTGGTTAAACAAAGTTGGTAAAGGTTGTATATGTACTTTTTGGGTGAGTGTGTTCACATAATGTGGGTTTTTGAATGGTAAAGTGGGTATTTGAGATGTTAAAAAATTTTATAATTTTTTTTTAAATTACTGAAATATTTTACTAAATTGTGTTTTGTGTGCGAAACACGGGTGTGGGATATTTTGTGTGAGTTTATTTATAAAATGAATTGTGAAGGTGAGAAGGGTATTGTGTGACATGTGTGTGGTATGTTATGTGAGTTGAATATCTTGTAATGGTTTTGTAAAAAAAATTATTGTATTTGTGGAAGTGTTAATGAAATGTGAAAAGTGTTGTAGGCATTTTCGAGTGAGTTTGATTTCAAAATGCATTTGAATGAAAAGTGGAATTTGTGACATTAGTGATGTACATGGGGATGACTGGTTAATTTGTGATGTGTAAGTGATATTTCAATGTGAAAACTATATTTCTTGGATTGTGAACTTGTTTGAGAACAATGGGAAAACCCGCGTATCTAGGTGGGTGGACGTGTACTAGTATGTTAGTGAATCTGTGGGGTTTGGCCTCAATTTCACTTAGCAAGATTGATGCTTACAACTCTAACTAAATTATGATGATAATTATTGGGGACCACTAGGTTATGGGTATGATCCCTTCTAGTGGTGCGTGCACGAGAACAAATATTTTTTTTGTGGTTACTCTCACCGAGATACGAGGTTCCTGGGACCAACATCTAGCTAGTGCCTAGGGCTTATTTCCTATTACTTGTGCTCATTAGATCCTTTTTACTTACCATCGGTATACAGTATTGTTGGCTTGAAAATTCAGTTGCTTTGATAGTTATTTTAAAATTGTTAGTCCTTTAAAATTAGCCCACATGAAAACTGTTTTCATTTATTATTTCATCTTTTAGAAAATTGTAACAAGCATTTCTTATTAACAAAACTTGCAATGCTTTTTGTCATGAAATTTTTATCACATGGAATCTCTTAGCGGTGGTATCCTACTGGGATTTCTCTCACACCCTACTTATACCTTTGGGTGTAAGTGGACTTTCTTATTTTATGTCACAGGTTTGGGTACATGTTTTATGCCATTGGTTCTGGTTTTTAGTGATCCATCGTGATGCAGTTTCATGGAGATGGCTTGAGGGTGGTGCCACTTTCCATGTGGAGGTTCTTGGGATGTTTTTTATTGGGTTTTTACCTTTTTAATGGTCTTTAAACATTGTTTAAAAATGTGTAATTCAGTTCTGAATTTTTGAAAAAGATTATTTGGTTTGAAAAATACAGATTCGTTTTATTGGATTCTTTTGTTGTTTTAAGTTTATAAACTCAGGTAAATAGTTCCCAATAATAATTTTATGATACCCGGGCACTTGTGCCAGCCCGTGGGAATCGGGAACGTCCTTCGAGACTTGTCACGGTCTGGGTTTTGGTGCTGGTTTTGGTGGTGTCCAGATTCAGTTCGTGACAAAATGTTATCAAAGGAGGTCCAGGTTAACTCTTTGGATCATGTTATTTGGGGAACAATCGAGATAGTCTGGATTTATGATTGTTGGGACATGGAATTCCAGTTATGGGTAGTGTGCCTGATCACCACACCTCATAATGAGATTCAATTTTCCAAGAGAAGTCAGGATTTATCTAAGTCCTTTGGTTTTCTTGGTTAGATGATGATTAAGGGAAATGAAAAGAGAGTTGGGTTAATGGTCCTAGTGAGATCGCAGGGCCTGGAAATCCATGTGGAGCCAAGGATATTCCCTAGAACACTCTCCACGACAGTGAAGTTATTGGAATATGGCCGCGAAACATATTCTGAGTCACCCACTGAAACTAGTTTCCTCTCGCATTGTTTTGTGCTTAGGTTTTGAAATCATGGAACTTTGGTTTTAAGAAGTGTAAAGTTTTTGTGAAATGATTTTCAAATAAAGAGGGAATGGTTTGATTTATGAGATGGTGGAAGTGAATTTTTATAATTGTTTTGAAATGGAAAATGGTGTTCTTACACCTCTTTTGAAAGAAGTAACTATATTGAAGTTGGTTTTGAAAAGTGTTTCCAATAGAGTATTCTAAATAATCAAAGGGTGTTTTAATGGGATGTGATGTTTTGAAATTGATGTGAATATCTTGAAAGTGAGTTTTTTTTTCAAATGTTTGTGTCTTTACGAAATGTTTTGTAAGATGTGAATTTGAATTTTGATCTCGTTGTTAGCAGTTTTGAGAAAAAGGTTGGCTTGGATAACCATTTTGTTTTTGAAAATTGGAAATAATTTTTGTTTTAACCTTTGGTATTTCCTTGAGTGACCACATGAATGGGGATATATGCGATGATGGATGGTTGATGGAATGACTGGATGTGTGCTGGGATGGATATGAGGAGGGTGCCTGGTGTGGCACAAAAAAAATGCATGTGTGAGGCCCATGGGGTACCATTGGTGGATACGCTTACTGATAAACCTTTTGTTTTAAAAGAAATGGTTTTAAAGAAAAACATGATGTCTTGATGAACTAATCAGGGTATGCAGTGTAGTTGTTTGTGTCACCGAAAGAATAATTTCCACATAGGGGTTATTTCCTATTGGTTGTGATCATTGGATCTTTTATGCTTACCGTCGGCATACAGTATATTTGCCTGAAAAAATCAGTATATTTTGAATTTATTTTAAAAGTGTTGATTCTTTAAATTAGTCCACTTAAAACCTATTTTTTTAAGTTGCATCTTTTAGAAATAGTAACTAGAAATTACATGTTTTTGAAAACTTGAATGCTTTTCATATTTGAATGTTTATCACAGGGAATCTCTTAGTGGTGGTATCTTACTGGTCATTGACTCACACCCTACTTACACCCTTTGGTGTAAGTAGACTTGGTTATTTTTCTATTGTCGTAGGTTTGGGTATAACATTTGTGCCAACAGTTCGGGTTTTCACCGGTCATTCATAATGTGATGTTGTGGAGATGGCTTGAGGGCAATGCCTCTTTCCATGTTGAGGTTCTTGGGATATTCATTTTTTTGTTTTTTTCCTTTGTTATAGTCTTGTTGAGTTGTTTTATACTATGTAATTCAGTTCTGATTTTCTGTATAACATTGTTTGGTTTGATAAATCCATATTTGTTTCATTGGATTCTTTTGTTGTTTTATGTTTATAAACTCAGGTAAATCATTCCCAATTTTCATTGTATGATTCCTGGGCACTTGTGCCAGCCTATGGGGATTGGGAACGCCCTTCGGGTCTTTCCACGAACCAAGTCGGGTGCCGATTTTGAAGGCGACCAGATTCGGTTTGTGACACACCCACACTTAGTTTATCATGGAACCACCTGTCTTTATAACAATTCCCATGAACCATAACATAACTGTATCACATAAAACATGCATAAAGGAAACATAAAATTTCCACATTTCAACCAAAAGATATCAATACAACACATTGATATAATAAAAACATTATAAAATCCATTTTTTATTCCAAAATAAATGAAAAGTAAAACATGGTATTTATTTTTCATTTTAAAAACAAGTTATGTCTTGTAGGGGAAGCCGCAACTCAAATAATGGTCACAACGGCAGAGAAGTCATTGTCGCCGCATATGTACGACAAAAAACATCCCCTTTTGTCATTTAGTAAACGCTTTGTATAAAAAATATTCCTTTTGAATAAACGTAAAAGTCAAAGGGGATTATACACTATATAAAAGAACGTAGTGTATAAAACAAAATATTCCTCAACGAAAGTAGATTGAGACGAAGTCCCTTACAAAGATGGTATCCTCGGATTAAGGATAAATCAATTATGTAATTATGAGTGACAAAAAAATACAAAAAATATAAGTGGATATTGAGTGTAAAACAATCAGAGATAATTCACACATATTTATAGAACGACATATTCAAGTGGTACAAGTTTATCGCTAAGAATCAAAATTGGGTTAAGAAGTTCCCTTGCTTAAATTTGACAGCCTAACGACGTCACTTCAAAATTCAAAAAATGAGTTTATGAGAGATAACAAGGGTATATCATCAGTTGAACATAAAATTTACATCAATAAGGATATAGAAGAACATATCCCAACATTACAATATGTAAATTAAAAGACCCAACAAAATAAGTCTTTAAAAAGAGGAGGGTGAAAGGTTCCCTTACCGACTTGTGTATCTTTCGAAACATACACCCCATGAAAGAAGGACAATACAACATTGATGTAAATACTCATAAGCGAAACTATATTACACAAATAGTATAATAATGGGAAGTACATATACCACACAAAGGAAAATATATCATAAATGTCATGGGAATAAAAGTGAGATGAAAAATCCCTTACGAAAACTCGACAGCCTAACAGCGCCACCTAAAACATCCAAAAAAATGAATTGATGAAATCAAATCGGGTCTATCATAATATTAAAATAATGTTTACAGAATTATTAGTATAAAATAACATCCCCCAACATAACAAATATGATCTTAAAAGAAGTGACATAAAAGAGAGTACTTAAAATGAGAGATTAGATCTCTTACGAAAATTCGGCAGTCTAACGGCGCCACTCAAAACATCCAAAATGGATTAATGGGAGAAAATAGGGTCTCTCATCATATGAACATACAAAATTACAGTAATATTAATATTAAATAACATCCCAATCATAATAAGTATGATCTTAAAAGTAATTACATAATAGAGTGTACTTAAAAAGAAAGAGAGGGGTAGGATCCCTTACCACTTGTCCGACATGACTCGATCGTTCATTAATCTCCTGAATAATAAAATATGGTCAATTTATAATTTCATAAAGACCTACTTTAAAGATTATTATTCAGTTAATATCAAATATTATAATGTTATAATAATTGGTTATAAAGTGAGTTCATATCAGACGTTTTTGTTGACGTTCGGTACATGAGTAAAAATTGAACTTGTTGGAAAAACATTTCCATGTAGTTATAGGTACATCATCTCCAGAATAGTATTGATGTTTTAAATATACTATATATTAAGTATATATTCATTTTATACTATTCCATAACATTTGGAGATAAAAGATTAAAAGCACCGTTCATGGAGACGATAGGCGGTACGTACGCATGAACACTACTTTCATTTTTTTGTCATATTAATGAAATTAAAGTTAAAAGAGAGATATATATATTATAATTCCATAATCATATACATAATTTAAATTTAATTTATTACATATATATCCATTGTATATATGTACTTATAATAGTACATAACATTTGGAGATATGTAATGAAATGTACTGTTCATGGAGACGGTAAGCCGTACATACGCATTAACGCTACTTTCATTTCATTGGCACATTAATGGAATTAAAAATAGATGAGATATATATATATATATATTATAAATCTAGTATAGTATATATGATATATATATCACATAATTTAACCAATTTTATTTCTTATACATTCCATGTATTGCATGAACGAGTCACATCACTAGATGAGGCGGCATGACACACTTCCTCATATGAAATTATCGCATTTGCACAACATGAAAATAATAGAGGTTTGTTTTAAATATAAAATAAATAAGCATATAAAAGACATAAATAACATAAATATCATATATTAAATATAGTGACATCATAATGGCCACCATTAAATGTGTTAAAAGAATATTGATCAATCATCGTTTCGTGAGGCAGTAATTCGCCATCCACGGTAACAATATATTCTTTAACCATTATATGGATGTGTGTGTAAGTGTAGCTCGAATACATCATATAAAAACATCCAAGTATATTTAAGATACTGGTGTTTTTACAAAATAAATGAATAAAAAATTTAAGGGGGTTGGAGAAGGAAAATAAAACAAAAAAACACAAGGGAAGACATTACCTTTAAATCGAGTAACTTTTTTTGATTTGAGCTCAAAGGCTTCCTTGGAAAGGATTCTTCCCAAATTTGAGGCTTCAATGATGAATAGAGGGATGTGTAGAGATATAATGGGCAAGTTTTGGCCGAGCCAAAGGTTTGAGATGTGTGGGTAAGGTGGTAGAGGTGGGGGCCTTTTATAAGAGAGAGGAGGGGCACTCTTGGAAAGTTATAAACTATTACTTTATTATAAAATGATATTAGAATTTTAAAGGGCCCAAAAGGATATATTTCGAGTATATGGTGATAATTTTTATAACTCCACCCATAAAATAGGTTTTTGACAAGTGTACGACTTAGATTTCACCCTATCTTCTCATTTTATTTAAATCGTTCATTTATGAGGTAATCACTGCATCATCATGATGTCATAAATAAATTAATTTATATAATGACTAAAAATTATAAAAATACAATCATTATGTAGGAAATATTTTTATATTTCTAATGAATATTTATAGTCAAAAATATGACTTGTATAACCCCATGTAAAAATTGTTTTTGTAAAAGAACACATGTTTGTGACATTTTAATTTTAACTTTAAATAAAAAGGTATTAATATCATTTTCCAACCAAAGTGGCTCCATGGGGTCCCCATGTTGACCCATGGATTTTCTTGGTCGGCCATGACTCATAAAATAAGGGTGGGACATGTTTCAAGGTCATTTCATGTTATTAAAACATTATTTTTCCCTTAAATTACACTAATTACCTTTAATCACGATTAATAAAACTTCAATGTTAATATTCCCCAAAATATTATTTTAATCTCATTGAAGCACAATTTACTTCTTAATGACTACCATGTATGTAGGATTATTGAAAATCAAATCACAGAAGTGGTAAAGTTTCATTTAAATGAAAAATCAGTTTCTTTAACTACAACTTAGTGGTTTCATTATTCATCAAAAATTGATGTTTTTCAGAAAATTATCAAAAATTCACCCACAGTTATATTTGATATTCCAAATTCAAAAATTATGTCTATTATACAAAATTAAAAAAATATATGTTGCATTAATTAATTTTATAATTAATTACCGCTGTCAAAAGAAATAGTGTGTTTTTAAGAAACAATATCTATTAAAAGATTGACACTAGTTTAAGTCCAATTTCAAAGTGAAATTAATTCCAATGACCACTAATGGATTAAATGGTAAAAATATATTATAATTTCACTTTAAAACAAATTCAAAATATAAACTAATCATATAAATAAATTATATTAAAAAGTGGTTTTGAATTAAAATACATCATTTTCCACTATTCATTAAAAAATGAACTATATCGGAAAAATACCATAAAATTACACAAAGTAAATTTTGATGTCCCGATTCTAATGAAGAATTTTATTTTGTCATATATAACACATAAAATTGTCAAAAAGTGGATTTAAAAGAGGTTCTCCATCAAAAGGCGGTTAATCGACCTTCTAAAGAATATTAGAATGTTTACGCTTAAAAATTGGATTCATTAACATTTTTATTCCTCTAACATTTATTGGATTAAAGTAAAAATACTTGACAAGCAAATATAATAATTTTTTAGTTTTTTCCGTTCATCCCCGCCATTACAATGGTTAGGCATTCACTAACATATCATTTTATTATTAGAGTGCAACGTAAGATTTCAAAGAAACTCGTTGTTGTGTATTGGGTACGCCATCGAGCATAGTGTTCCCTTTAAAGTAATATTAATACATTATTCACAAGTATGGATAAATATACAAATATTATATTCATTATTTACCCAGGGTGTTACATTATATGTCTAATAATGTGCGTTGTATTAATTCATGGTTTGAGAATATAAACTCCCTATGTGAGGTGATTACCAATATTAATTTCAAATTTGATTTAATAGATAGTCTGTTTTGGGGTAATATTGACGATACTCTGTTAGAGTAGATATATATTTGAATTTTATATTTTTATGAAACCAAAAAATAGAATGAGGAAAAAATAAGATAAAATTTGTTGATAATAGAGAATTTTGGTTGAGAAAAGAAGGCTAGTATTTGAGATACATACATGGGTACCCAGAAATGGAAGGAAAATTTTGTTGTGCCCAATTTTACCAATTTTTTAGGGTATAAACATTTTCTCGTAGCACAACACTGGTTGTCTAATCCTCATAGACCAAAGTAGTTACCTAAATAAACACATGTTCTGTGGAGGTGATTTGGATATGAAGTTAATAAAATTAGAAAAATTCAGTTCATTATTAATTTTTTTTTAATTAGTGAATTTAATTTAAACTAATTATTTCATTCTCTATTATCATATGGAGTGTATTGGATGAATTCCTTTTTCCATCATTTCAAATTCGTTAACCCTATAAGAACGTATTCAATGAAATCAATATAACCGAATAAGATATATTTTTTACACCATAAAAACATATTATGATAACCTATAAAAATATATGATCCTCTTAATTATCTGTACAATGATCGTGATCTTATTATCACACAAAATACATGGCAATTAAATTCAATAAGGAAGAGGAGGAATGGAAATAATTACTTGATGAACTGAAATAAATTAATTAACTAAGAATAATTAAATGATAAATAACATCCAATAAATCCCCTTGAAAATGAATTGTATCATTCTATTATAGTTTTATCCCTCCAATTATTCTATTCTATTAATGAAAGTGGGTATTAGACTCATGAGGGTGGAATGGAGGATGAAAATTAATGAAATAATGATCACTCCACCATTATGTGATGAAATTCACAAAGATTAGTGTGAAAAAGTTAAAACCTTAATTAAATGGTATCATTATGATATGACAAATAATAAAAAAAATAGAATATGAAGAATAAATTTTATTAACAAATGATGGTAAATAAAAATCTTACATGAGAAAATATGATGATGCGGTTACAAGATGAAAATGGAAAATTACATTTGATTGAAAAACATTGGATGATAATTTCCTTCACCAAAAGCTTCATTTATAGGCATACCAAGATCCATAGGTATACCTCCATCAATAATTTCTCTCCCCATTAAATAAGTGAGTAAAATATTGGGTGATAATAAAATATGTTTAATGTTTCAATGTTGACCACAAAATAGGACAAGATTTATCCACCCTCATTTCATGAAAATAAGTCATTGTATATGGGAGAATAATTAATGGTCATAAAATTGAAAAATATTATTCGATGTTTCTTATATAAAATTTAAAAATATCCTGAAAATTAATTCTAATGTTTGGATTTTATGCTCAAACTGGATGAATGACTTTATGAGCATTCAGATATGGCTATACATTGAATCTTCATCTGTGACTACATAGATCATCATGCAACTTTCAGAATTTTCTCCATCCATAGTTGAATGAAATGATACCCATATTTTTCTATGTATACTGTTAAAATTTTATCTTCTTTGGGCATGGATTTTTGGAACCATTTTTTTTTTATATCCCTTTATCCCATTAATCATTATCTATAAATTTTTTCATTCATTTCAAAAAATCTCTATCCTCCCATGTGATTCATTCTTAGATCCAAAAATATATATTGTTAGAATAAATGTGATCAATTATATCCCAAAATATAAAATATAAAAAATTAATATAATAAATTCCACAAGAATATTATTTATTGGGATCAAATTTTGACTTTAAACAATATTTTCACATGTGAAGAAAAATTGACTTCAAATTTTAAAACACACAAAAACTGATGTTTATAGACATTAAAACACTATAATATGAAAATATTAACAATTAATATTATCCTATTTATGTGGAAAATCATTTTACTATACATAAAAGAGTAATATATAGTTGTTTTAGTGTGATTTCACATCAATCTAAGCCCATTTTGTATTCTCTCCCTCTATGGAAAATGTTTCTAAAAATCAACATTTTTTAAAAACTACTAATTTAGTCCATCCAAGAACACCACACATCATTTTGAAAATCCATCAACTCTCACACATCAAAATGAAATATAAAACAATTTCCCTAATATTTCTCTTCAATTGGAGATCATTTTCTATGTCTTTTTCAGGAAAATACATTATCATTGGTTTTAAATAACTAAAACTCTATTTTCAACCATCTAAGAAAAATACACCATAGATCGAAAATTTTTTGGTTACTAAAATTTAATAATAAATATAATATTTTTCTTCTTTTATTTCATTTAAATACAAGATCATTTGTCATGCTATTCCTCTTTCGCGCCCATTTTTAAAGAATTTCATTTTCTAGAGAAAAAATATTTAGTATGTTTAAGAACATTGAATAACAAATTGATAAATCGTATAATAGAATACATTAAAAATAATATTAATACATCGTTCTTAATTTTTTCTAATCATTTGGATATTTGTTTCTATCATTTTAATATAAAATTCACTTTCTAGAGTTCTAAATTACTGAAACTGAAATTTTGGTCTTCTCAATCAAACAACTACCCAGTTTGATTCATCATCTATTTCAATAATTCAAAAATTAATCTAATATATTTTAAATGATATATCACAACAATTTCATATAATTTGGATAGGTTACCCTTGGTGGAAAATATTTTTAAAGGAATCAATTTTTTTATGAACTCCTTATTCAAAAAATTGAATCCCATCCCACGTCTGATTGACTAGTCATATGATCACACAGAACAAGACTAATTATAATATAGATTTTTTATGTTTTAATGTCAGTTGGAAATTTTATTATTTTGTTTTAATATTATAACATATATTTTATCATTTTAAATTAGAAAAGGTACCTTTTCTGTAACCTGGAGAATAAGACGCCTCGACACAATATGAAGTTGGCTCATAAATTCCAAAATAAATCTTTCCTTTTTTTGGTGATTTCATGGAAATATGAACTCATTTAGAAAGATCCCACTCTATGGTTCACATTTTTGAAAAACTATCATTTTATAAAAACTCATTATTTATTGAGTTCAAGAACATCACACAACAGATTGACACAATAATTGATCTCACATGTCAAAAATAACTATAAAAGATCTTTTATTGCACATTAGGTCAATTATAAATCATTTTACATGGTTTTAACCATCAAACACATGTTATAGTATTTTAAATTACCAATAATGTTTTTTCGATCATCATGGGAAATTTACACTTCTATTTGATTCACCACATATTCATAAAATTATAAAATAATTTTACGGTTGTTTTCTTCTGATTTCATAGCTATACGAGCTCATTTGGACAGCTCTCCTTCTATGACATTAATTTTTTAAGTCCACCATATTCTAAAAACACATTATTACATTTCATGTAGGTGGCATTAGAATCCTATAAAAATATAAACTATAAGAAAAATTAAAATGATTCATTACAAATAGATATAACATTTAAGAAATAATCGAAAATAAAAAATACCTAACATATAAAAAAATCCAAAATAAATATTCATGACCCAATGATTATTGATTAAAAACATAATATCTACACATTAAAACATTTATTCCCATAAAATATAGTGTAAATAATATATTTATGAAAATTTTAACATTAATCGTAATGATAAAAATTAAATTTAATAAAATGACATTCATCAAATAATGAACAAAATATTTTAAATTTCACAAAAAGTATGATATAACAATAATTTATAAATACAAGGTTTTGTGTAGTTAATCTACAATTTTGTGTGACTTTGAAAATTTTTTTCATCATCATTTTTTATTATATATTTTTTGTATTATCTACATCTTATATTTTTAATCCCTTTATTGTGTTTCACATTGATTGCACTTATAGTTTATATTTTATAGGCTTCCAGAGTCAAATAATTGAAACATTATTCTGTTTCAAGTATGTTAATTTAGAAACCTATATATTTTAAAATATAATACATGTATAAATAAAACTAAAGAATAGATCAAACATACTTGAAATAGTAAAAAATTTGAAAAATATAACAAAGGAAAAATGAAAAAATAATTTACTTAACCCAAACATTATCGATTAGAAACATCACATTTAAAATTCAAAAAATTTATTCGCATGAATTATAGTATATGAAAAATACATATTTAATATAATACATTAACTATTAAAACAAATACTTATTGAATATAAAAGGAACATAAAAAAATATTATATAATAAATAATAATTATGATATTATAGTTAAATTTTATAAATTAAATTTTTTATAAATAATGATTATAATTGGAAATATTCAAAGTACTCTCCATAATCATTATGAATAATGAGTAAATAATTTAATTCATAATGTGACTAATAAATTATTTATAAATATAGTATAAATTAAATTGTAATGAAATTTTTAATATATGAAATATAAATTTTCAAAATAATGTTATTACTAAGAATGAATAATACAATTGTTATACATTTATATTAACTATAATAGAAATATATTTAAAATTTTTTGAATTAAAAATATTTATTTTTTTTTAATATTTTATAAAATCTAATTATTTAGCAATTTAATAAAACTATAAATTATTATAATTAATAATGGTATTAATTTTTAAAAAACATTTTGATAAAATTATTATATGAGCATTAATATTATTTTATATTAAAAATAACTATTGATAAATTTTTTAATTTACTTTAATATAAAAATTAAAAAATTTAATAAATAAATATTTATCTATTATATTTAATATAAATATTTTATTTATTTTTATTTTTGGTAACCTTTTTAAATAATAGAAGATTTTATTAACTATTCTAACAATAAAATGATTAATATTCATTATATTATTAATTATTACAATTTTTTATATCTAATTATATATATTATTTATATTCACTATATGAAATTATAAATATTCATATTTTAATTATTAATTACACTATCCATCACATTATATTAAAATAGTTAAATAGTATTTAATTGATTCATTTTTTCTATATACTTGCTTATATATAATAAAAATCAAAAATTAAAAATTAAAAAAACTTCTCTTCTTGAAAAACACTGGACAATCATCAATTTTCAGAAAAAGTGAATTTTTTAATATATTTCACAAGAAGGCCCTTTTTAATGAATTGGATTATTATGGGAATTTCTGCTGAATATCTTTTTATATCTAGTGACTTAAATATTAAATATTTTTGTAGAAGGTGTTCTTTCAAAAGACAATTCTTCTTCAGTGAACCCCACCCACTACGCCAAATAGTACATTAGGAATTTGTTTTAGTACTCTATATATAATAAATTTGTTTTTCATTCATAGGTATTTCAGAAAAAATGGTAGAAATAGAATAAGAATAAAAACCTTTTAACTGATGGAGAAAAAGGATTCTGCCTTTTATCTTTCCTCCTTCTAGTCACATTATCATTTCTATGTGAATGAATAGTAATCCCCCACAATAATATTTCATAACCCATTCTGGAAAACATTATTTATTGTAAAAAGTGTGGTTGATAAAGAGAGCATTGATTTTTATAATAGTAAACTTCAATAGAATAACCCTTCATCCAAAAATAAAGGTATCTCATTGAGGATTTAATCATAGAATTACATGGATGGTAATAATGGAGTCATAGGAAATTGATTCAAATCATGACTCTTTCTCACCAATAAACTATTATAATAATGTACTTAATGAAATTTAAGGCACATTAATTATAATAAACAATGTAAAAAATGATCAAAATGATTCATGGATTATTTTGAATCCTAAAAACAAACATAGAGTGTACGATTTATAAGAGATGTATGTTGGACACGATGGTTGGACTGATGTAGAATTTGACTATAATGATAATAATTCATTTTAAGTAAATATCCCCCACACATTTCAATATCACCATCTTCTACTTGTTGGGTTTTTTAAAATTTATATTAATTTTTTATAATTTAATGGAATTTTTAATATGTTGTTTTTATTTATTATATTCAGGTATTATATAAATATGTGTCCTCATATTTATTCACTACTCCTTGGATACATTATTATGATTTCATGTGTAGTTAACCTTCCATTGTACACATTTCTCATATTATGTAAGCCCACATACTCTTCTTGGTTTATATCAGCCTCTTCAATTTCAGGTACGATGCTTCTTTTTCCAGTGCTCAATCAGTTACAAATCAATTATTGTGGGTGGGAGGCTTGATTTCACTAAGAGTAAAACAACAAGATGAGTTATTAATATCTGGTTGACATCAAATATGTAAGGATACAACAGTTCATTCCTTCCCCTTGGTCCATCAAAATAGTGGATATAGTGAAATTTCCCCATTTTGATGTGTTTCATGGTGGAGAGTTTTGAGCAGCACCACAACATTTTATCCACATTCAATGTGAGATAAAAGGTACCCCAAAGGTAGTATTGATATTCACATGATCGAATTTTGTAGTTTATATATATGATTATGAGATGTAAAAGTGATCGACCATGGTCTTAGTGGTAGACAAGTCTATTTTGGACAGACTTGGATAGTGGTGGTGTAATTGGAAAGTGGTGGTAGATGATCTAAGAATGTAGCGGCATACATGTTGGATATCGATAAGAGATAAGAGTGTATATGGGTGGACTTATTGGTTTTCTGTAGGAAGTCTTAGAGATATTCATTGGGTAACCAGAGCTGGAGGACATAGACTTGACTACGTCGATGTTTATAAAAAACATATAAGACTAAAAAAATGTGAAACCAAATTCCCGATGCGAGGGGGGGGGTCTATTCTTATTTCATTATTATTTTATTATAAATAATTGTATGTAAATATTTTTTGATACTTCAATTATAACATTAATCTTCTTCTATAGAATTCTCAGGATGGTTTTTCCATGTACACGATGACAAATTTGAAAAGAATGTTACACATAAATTTCCCATTTAATGCCTTCAACATTTTTTATTCGGCCTATTATATTGAACATCAATAATTAATGATTTATTGATAAATAAATTTTTATATTACTTATTTATAAATATAATATTTATAAAATTTTATCCTTGATTATTTGTTTACTTAATTTTTCTTCATTGGTTCTTAGAGATTTTATTCATTATGATTGGGAATATGTTTTTCAAATTTTGAAATGATTTATTGTTGAATCATAAATTATATTCTTAAGTTTTTGGTTATGTATTATATTTTTATAATCATGTTGAACATATTATATTATGTTTATGGGTGTTCTAGCAAGTATTACTGATGATTTAACCAGTGACATGTGATTATATATAATGGTGTTTTATATCATTTTTTCATTAAAGATTGCAGATCATTGTAGAAGAACAATTTATATGTTTGTTGGATTGTGTTTATAATATCACAATAACAAACTTATTTTTTCAATTCCTTATTTTGGAATTATTCCAATCAATTTTATACCCAACATATCTTGGATATTAAACGAGGATGATCTTACATAGAACAACCCCAAAATGTTGTTATGAGAGCCTAATAGATCAAAATTTTATGAGGACGGAAATTAGAATTGATTATTAATTTCATTAAAAATTTATGATAGAGGTTTTTCATTGTTGAATGATTTGATTTTTTTTTATTTTGGTCAGTTATTCTCTATGGATGTAATTTTCAATATTCTACTGAGATTATTTCCTTATTCTCTTTTCTTATAGGAGCCCTAAAGATTACATTTTGTTGTTGGTACTTATGTATAACAATTATGTAGGGTATAGTTATGGGTTTATCTTATTATGAGATTTATGAGAGTATCTTAGTTTGAAATAGTTTGTGTGGATGTGTTTATCACATAGTTTTTTCTCCATTGTTATTCCTTTCAGTGATAGGAGAGTGGGATTATATTTATCTAAATTTAATTCCTTTGATATATTATTTTATGGGATTGGTGACTATTTTTTATTTTCCCTTGCGACTGCTGATAGGGTTACTATATTATTGGGTTTTGCATCAATTTTTTGATACGTGGTTGGTCAAAAATATCATTTACCCTTTCTGATTCGATCCATTAATTGCTCGAAAAAGGTTTATGTGAATTTGGTGCCTTCTGTTTCTAGGAATCTAGACTGGGATGTGACTTATTATTTTGTAGCTTGTTTCTCTTTGATCTCCAGAGTGTCTCACATAAAATAAATTTTTTCAATTTCATGTTATTTATAGTGGTACCAAGTTATTGTGGAAGCCCTTTTGATAACATTGATTAGGAAAACTAATCTCACCCAATGGAGAATACAAAACCTTTTTATGTATTAAATCTTCTATATATCAAAATACCTCATGATGGGTTTTATCATTGTGGAGTGTGTTATCGTAGTGAGTTCCTTGGTTCGACCTGACAGTTTAGGTGTATCATCATTGGTGCTCTTGGTTATTGTGGAGTCTATTGTTGTATTTAGGAAGATTTGAATCATTCAATGGTGGGTGATAGATAAAATTTCTTCTAATACTTATCGCTTGATTCTAAGAGGGAAGACCTTACATGCCAAATTTATAGTTAATTTATTTAACATTTAGAGAAATAAATAACTTGTCTTAAGAACATTCTTCTTTGATGAATGTAGATCATCTGAAAAGACCCTTTTTTATTACCTATGTTGCACTATGAGGATCCTTGAATAGAATCCCTCTAGCGGGGATCCATATGGGCGCCGATGAACGCTGAGAAACACCACTCATCTATGGGTTCTATTGCGGTCAGTCGAATGTCTTGAATTATTCATTTTTGATCCCATGTTCTTAAATATTGAATATATCTCTCTTAAACAACTCATTATTGATAGGGATAGAGAATGAGGAGTTGAGATTTAATTCTTTGTGAGAAAAAACACTCCATTCTCAATTTTTTGGATTATGTACAAAATATACATAGATTTATTTTTTTAGTGTTTGGATTAAAGATTATGTATTAAATTATAGCATTACAACCATTAAATAATAGTTTCTACCTACAATAAATAAAATTACATTGATTAATAATTATATATTTTTATTTTTATTTGTAGTGTGAAAACATTCACAAAAAATATATTATATAATGGTCTTGTTAATTAATATTTTTCAACATAATCATTCATGGTCCATTCAAAATATTTTATAATTTATTAAATAACTGAGTAGATATTTTATTTATTTATAAATATTTTAATTACAATCTTTAAAATAAATATTCATTAAATTATTCAATAAATATAATAAATATTTTGTTCACAAGATTGTGAATAAAAATTTATTTAATTTGTGCGATCAATATTACGTGAATAATTTTATTACTCATAACTTAGAATAATATGTATTTCATTAATTAATCTCAAATGGATGTTAATCGACACCAACAGAAGCACTTATTGTGTAAAAATCTAGGATTGTATCTTATTATAATTAGGGGGCTTTCCTAATGTCCAAGATTACTATCTAAAATGTGTCCTGGAAACCAAGAGAACGAACATAATGTCACAATCTCAACAAAAACATATGATTACTAACTTTGTAATACAACCCATTTTCCATAATATATCATCTAACAGGTTTCACACCTGTGTAACCATACAATATACACGATATTTATTTCATAGACGATAAGAAATAACCTTCTTATTACACCATGTACATGGAATTTAATGTGATGGTTTTATTCAAATCCAAGGGCCGAGAAATCATATTTTGTAAATTTTGAAGCAACATATCCTTCCTAAATATGTTGATTAATGGAATGTCTGTCATTTCACACCCAAGATATCCATCATCCCCATGAACAATTATCATTGTGGTTTATGAAATAAATCTAAGTAAAATAGTTGTAACATACATTAATAATATTATTAACTGCTAAGAGAAATCACAGACTCTTGTAGATAGAAATATTAGAGAACATAAATGCATTTTTAATTTCAAATAGTGGGTATAATATCATAATCTCTCGTCATGGAGATTACCAAGTGAGAACATCATGAGGAGAAGCCTCATCTACTTACGGGTAATCCCACTTGACAGTATATGTACTATGAGTCCCACCATAGATTGTTATCCACCATTGAACATTATTTGAGAATATATTTAGAGTACAACAAGGTTCTCATTATAGTAGGGAACTCGTTTGACCATATCAATGAAATGTATAATCTATGAAATTATTACTTTAGAGTCATGAAGAACAACATACCATCTGTAATAATAAGTTTTATTAAATTTAAAAACATAAAATATTTAAGAAATCAAAGTAAAAATAGTTGGTCCAATGACAAAAACTCTAAAAAAACTCCGACTGGGACTGTAGACAACTTCTTATGAAGTTTAGTCTTCTAGACATCACATGATTGTCATGTTTCTTCTTAGTCAATTATTTAGTCATAGTGTCCACCACATTGCCTTCTGTGGAAATAAAGATCACTATATATTCACCTCTTCATGAAAAATCCCTCAAGTGGTGATACTTATGATGCATGTTATTTTTCTACTGATATGAGCTACCAAGAATTTCAATATCCACAGTTGAAATATTATCAAAATAGAGTGGGATATGATATTTATTAGTTGGTACCACATAATGATGTTGGAGGATGTTTCACTTCATTAATTCTTCATTATTACCCTAAAAATACACAAATACTTGGAACCTACAAAAGAATCTTCAACAAAAAAATTCTTTGATCTCTTCTAGATCACTATTCCTCCATTCAAAGTGAAGAGGTATTCTGCTTGAGACTATATTTCATCTTGCATAGTTTGGAAACTAGAATCTTCATGTCATAAAATGACTAGTTTCTCATCTCCTCTATAAACCAAGAGAATATCCTTAGTATGTCTTGAATACGTAATGATATTTTTGATGATCATCCAATCAGGTCACCTAGATTAGCATGATATCTTCCGACCACACTTAATGTGTCTGTGACATCTTGTCCAGTAAATTGAATTGCATACATGACTAACCCAATCGTTGTATCATATGAAATCCTTGCCATATTTTACCTTTCCTTCTGTGTATTAAGACCCATTTTCCTATAAATATGAATGCCATGTGATGATGGAAATAATCCACTATTGGATTGTTCCGTACTAAATAACTTCATTATGTTTTAAATATATGTAATATAACATAGGTCGGTAAACAACTTAGTTCTATAAAAATTTAACTTGATTCAAAAAATAAATGATGCATCATCCATGTTCGCTATAGAATAATATTTATTCAACCAGTCCTTATCAAATTATACAAATTTTATTTAATTTCCAATGATTAATATTTCATCAACATTTTCTATTTAGAAAATTATTGCACTCCAACTAATACATTAATAGACACATCGATAGAATTATTTAATTCAGAACTAAATTATTTTGTAGAATCATAAAAATATATGTTCCATGATTAGGATTCTTATATTAATCCATTAATAGATCCTTGTAACTTGCATACCTTGATGTCATCCTTTGGAGTCACAAACCCTTCAGGTTGTTTCATATATGCATCTTCATGAAGGGTCTTATTATGTAATTCTATTTTGAACACCATTTTTTAAATCTTATAATTACCAAAGGTTGCAATAGAATGTATAATTATAAAAGATTTCATAATATCAACTAGTGAAATGGTTTCTGGATAGTCAATTCATTGAAACTGTTTAAATTCTTTTCCAAATAGTCATACCTTATAGGTACACTGATTTATATCCATATCTAGTTTATTCATATAAAACCCACTGGAATCCAATGTGATTTAAATCAACTAGAGGGTCTACCAAAATCTAGAATTTATTTTTATTTTTGGAAACCATTTCAGAATTAATGGATTATTTACAATTCCAAACATTTGTTCTCTTTATTTCATCATTTTAGGTTATAGGGTCATTATTATGCAATATTAGTTAGTCACCATCATCGGTTACCAAAAAAATGAATCCAATCAGGTTCTCAGTCCTCTATAGTAATTCTACTCAGTAGTTGTGTCTTTGATATAATTTCTTCTTCGAAAGGGATTTGTCGAATTTTTCCTCTTCCAAAAAATCTATATCATTAGCCTGAACATCATCAAAGTATTTCTTACTCAAACTATATATTTTAGAGATATTATAATCCTCCTGAAATGTCTGAAATATTTGAACCAAAACCTTTTTTCACGAAGAATTGTATAGGTAGTACCCATTTGTTTCATTAGTACACCGTATAACAATAAATTTTTTTCCTCAGGGTGCATGATTGTTACCCGAAATGTAAATAACAAATGCTTCGCAACACCACACATGTATGTATGAAAACATAGTTTCTATCCATTCCAAAATTGGTATGTTCTACAATCTGTTACATAAGTTAGAACCCTATTTAGTATCTACACTGTTGTTTGTAACGTGTATCCCTAAAAGGATAATCGAAAATATTCATGACTAATCATTGATCTAACCTTGTCCAACAAGTTGTGATTCCGCCTTTCACTTACATCATTCCACTGAGCCATATAATGATTATGTTGAGATAAAATAGAGAACACCCATAGATAATCAATGAATTATTGATTATGTGTTCTACACCATAGTCTGAGAAATGATTCTTAATATACTTACCATTTTTGTTTTCAAATTCAATCACGTATGCATTGAATTTTCCAATATAATCCAACTTATATCTCATTTGGGGGACATATCCATTTCTACTAAAATCATCAGTAATGATTATGAAGTATGAGTACCCACCCCTTTTTCAATTGGTAATCGTTCACATGAATTAGTATGAAAAAATTCAAGAATCTCATTACCCCTTTCCCCATTCCCAAAAAATTTGGATTCAATCTTTTTTCCTTATAAAAATATAGGACATAAACAATGATTTTTTGGTTAAAAAATATCCATCTTGATATAATTTATTCTAGTGATTTTCATTCACATGTCCTTGCTAGTGATTAAAATGTTTTGTGTGGTTTGAGTCTTGTGATGCTACATCATTTATCAATTCATAAATGTTCCTTACCAAAAATTATATATTTATAATCAAAGAAATGTTTATTCCTAGATTTGAAAATAAATCCATCATTATCAAGCCTGGATCCATAAATAATATTTTTTACAATTTATGGAACATAATAACAAAGCATCAAGACTAAGATCCAATCAATTGTCACATGATGTGTTAGTTTCCAATTTCTATAACATCAATTTTAGTTTTGTTGTATAATCTATGATCTACCTCTCCTTAGTCAGTCTTTCTAAATATATCTAGTTTTTATATTTGAATACAAATGTGCCAACCAGACACTATTTATAATACCCTATATCTTTAAATATAAAAATTTAACTCAATGAAAAATTAACCTAAATCGTCCCCATGATTCTTGGGTTGGGTTTAGTATTTCATAGAATTTCCCTACTGGTCACAAGAAAAACATAAAGTATCATATTCCCTTAAATTACACATGATATTCCCCTTCTAAGAGGGTTTTGAAGAAGAATTCATCTTCATTATCTATTAACCCCCTTACCATTTTTCCCCATAAGGAAAAAATCTTTTCATACATTGTATCCTTATCTAATTGGTGATGAAGAGTAAGAAGATCCGGTAGAGTCCTATCAATGTTGTTTATATTAAAATTCACAACAATGCTATAGAGGCTCTAAGGGATTGATGCCAGAGTATGGTCGGCGACCGATTCATGATGGAGATTATACCCTAAAACCAAAAAATGGTAAATATATCCAATGATCCAGACTACATGAGGCATATATGGGGAACTGTCTCTATGATATCTCTGAAAGATCACCTTATTAATCTCAAACTATTCCTATCATTCACTCTACTCTTAAAGACCATGAAGGTGCTCAAGCATGCTATATGCATCCATGTTTTCATGAGACTTTTTTAGCTCAGTATACATCAATGAAATCATCAAGCATTGAATTTAAACTATTTTTCTATAATATTTTCATAGACATGGAACTCTTCATCACTATCCACATTAGATGGTGGACCAGGCTTTGAGGATTCATGAATGTATGATTTTCGTTGATGGAATATCACAACATAAAGGAATATAAACCCCATATAGATGTTACTTCCAATTAGGAGGTTATATTTATACAATATTAACCATAGTGATAGTGTTGATAATGAAATTTTCCATTAATTCAATAATTAAAAATATCATATTAATAACAATTTTCTTGATTATAAGATAAGTGATATATAATAAACTTAATGTTTTATTAAATCTCACATTATTTTATCAAGTCTAAATAGCCCTCAACATTAAACTCAAAATGTCTACTTTCATTATCATTCTAGTGGAAAGGATCCCTAATAATTTTCTTAATGATATCAACATTTTCCATGAAAACCATAATAATTTATTTAGGTAGGATTTTTTTCCAACTCTGGTCTTGCAGTTCCATGATTTGTTCAGTAGATTCCCCTATCCTGAAATCCTTACATGGATTTCCTCAACACTAGACACCAAATATTCGTTGAACAAACCATGGGCATTAAACTCAAACAAATATTATTTTATTATACCCAAAACTCTCATGAGAACTCATTGAAAAATGTAAGTGTCAAGACATTGGCCTTGTACTACACATAGTTGTATGGTTTCATTCCCAACCTAGTCATGGTAGTCTAACATAAAATTTAATTGATTGAATCTAATTTATTTTGCTTATATTTTATCTTTTTTTATCATTTACACAACCTGTTAATATTATATGTATTTTACATAATTAATTAAATATGTTTTGTAAAACATTTACACACAATTCATTTATTTAATTTTCGGTCTTATCACATTTATTTTATTATTCATGTGATCGAAGTCTTAAATTTATATAATAAGTAATTTCATAGATTGGAATAATTATTTAATTAATGGTCTAATTCATTATCTTTAGATAATGGTATATTTAAGGATATGACATTAAATCAACCTTTGACCATTTATAAATAACTCATAATTCCAATCATTCCATGAGTTATTAAATTCGACTTATCCACTACTGTATCATCTAGGTTGGCATCATTATGGATTCATCAAGAACCACCTCGACATGCCTCGAGATTCCCCATTAATTATAAATATTTATTGATCAAATGAATGTGTGGAGGACAACAGGATTGGTAAAAGGGGATAACATAAATATCTTTGGACACACATGTCCTTAATAAAAATGGATCGATTGTTAACTCGAATGACATCATTTCATTTAATATTAAATAATATAAAACTATTAGAAAAAATTTAAATTTAAAAAAATCTGATCCATAAATAGGTATTATTGAAGAATTTTAATGGTCATAAACGGAAAAAATATGAAAAAATAAATGCCTAGTATTCATTTCTATATTTTGTTATTTTATAATTTAAGACTAACACACATGAAATAATTAATTAAAAAATAAATTAATTAATCCCCTTTCATATTAATTATAATTCAATCTTATTTCGAGATACCAATATTTAATTGATTACTGGTTAAATAAACATTAGTATCTATAATGACTTATTATTTATAATAAATTAATTGGTAATTTAAATTTACATAAAAACATTATTAAAATTTTCAACACCAAAAAGTGTGTCATTCAATAAAATATTTTTTTAATACTATAATTTAAAATTTCATGTAATTATAATTTTTTACATTAGTGGGAGAAAACAAGTAATTTAAATAAAGCTACTCGTCGTGTACCGTAATTACCATATAGACAAGTCACATTCCAGGGGTGTCATCATGTTAAATCGGTCGGGCTACATGGTGTTTACATTCTAGAAACACACCCTAAATCCACATTCCATATGGAAAATTGTCACGGTCAACACATGGTGTGTAATGAAAGAACATAAAATATAGATACAATTCACATGGGTAGATGATGTGTGAATTGGAAACAAATCCAGTGACCTAGTTTTACATACCAATGATTTGGAAATTCCGGATGGCATCTCCAGTCATTCTTAACATGTTCATTATAATTTAAGAAAATAAAACACTGAAAGAACATCACTAATATATCAATAACATGGTGGTTCAAATCAAATTATATAATGAAAAATATGAAATTGATATTTAACCACAATTCCCATAAACCAATAATTAAATATATAATTCTAAATTTAAACATGATCACTATCATAAAACATGTTTTTTCCGGGCATGGTGAAAGAGTGAAGAGGTGGGTGATATATTAAAATTTATTTTAATAATAATTTCTCATGACTATGAGAAATGATATTGTATACTAGATTTATAATTAATATGTTTAATATTTTAATAAATAAATACTTGGCTCTAGATCTTTATTATAGGATGAATGATGATCAACCAAAAATAAACTTTCAGATTAACATCAATTTTATGTGAGTATCCAAGGATATAATACCTCTAGTAGTGATCCACACATGCTCCAATAATCTCTGAGAAAAGTGACCTGGTCTATGGGTGCAAGAGTGGTGAGACAATCACCTTTCGTTGTCCATTAGTAATCACATGTTCTTTTGTTTTGATTAAATATCTCTTTAAATACATGTTATTGATAGGGAGAGGGGAGAGTATATAAAGAATTAATTGTGCAAATAAATTATATATTCTCAATTTTTCTATTCTCTACACAATAAACATATATTCTAATTTGTACAGTTTTATTTTTGTTAAAATATTGTTTTATTTCATTCGATCCATTAAATAACATTTATTACCTTCAATAAATCCCATCTTTATAATAATATTTATATAATTATTATTTTTTGGTGCGTAATAAATTGAACAATAACTAATATTATACAACATTGTTGTTAATTAATATTTATCAACATATTCTCTCTTGGTCAGTTCAAACTCCTTGATCATTTATTAAAAAACAAATAATTACGTTATTCATAAAATAAAATTTTATTTACAATTTAGTGAATGAATCTTTATTTAAATATTCAATAAATAAAAAAAATTACATTACATGTCAGTGAATAAATATTTATTTAATTTATGAAATCAATATAACATGAATAAAATTATTACTCAAACTTGAGAATAATATGTATTCAATTAATTAAACTCAAATATTATTTAATTGAGATCAACAAAAACACATAGTGTGTGACCAACACGGATTCATTCTCAATGGCATTATGTAGGAATTCTGAAATTCAAATATTACTATCTAGCAATGGTTAAGGGCACCCAAGAGAATTAACATAATGGCCCAATGTTGACAAACACATTTGAACACTCATTGTGTTATATAATATTATTGCCACAAGATCTCATCAAATAGTTTCAAATCCATCACAAACCTGTATGATCAATATGTCAGTCGTTGACTATGTGAAATCAACCTATCATTACACCATGGCAATGAAATTTAATGTGAATATTTTGTTACAATCATAGGTCCGAGATATCAACATCCATAAAAATAGAATACACTAATCCTTCCTTAACTTATTCAAAAAGGAAAAGTCACTTCTGACATTACCAATGTATCCAAATTCATCGCAAACTATTATCATCATAGTTTATGACATATATCAAAGTAAACAATTTGTAACATGAATTAATTCTATTCTAAAAGTCAATGGAACGTCACACAAGCTTGTAGATCGGAATATTTGATTACAAAAAAATGAAGATTTCATATTGGAGTGTCTAATTTCATATTCTCCAATATTTTATATTATCATGTGTGATTTTCATGAGGGGGAAGACTCATTTTCATAGGAGTCCCTGCACATGATATTCTATGTTCTATGTGTCCCATCATAGAACATTCTACAACTACAGAACACTGTTTGTGAATATCATCCTAACACATCAAGGTTCTCATCATAGCGGGGAACATCTATGACCTCATCATTGCAACATATACTCTTGGAAATTATTACATTATATTCATGTGTAACAAAAATAAATATGTAATAATATGGTTTATTAAAATTCAATACATTGAATATTTATGTAATCAATGAAAAAACAGCTGGTCCCATTCCGAAAATTCCATTTTTATTTGATTTTTGGATAAACCAATTTATGGGTGAGCGGTAACCTCACTACAACATGATTGAACCAAAACAACCATATTCAAAATTCAAAAACAAGATAAAGATCCCAAATTTGAAATTCAAAAAACCCATTTGCCATCCCAACACTACCGAGGAGACCTCGAGGAGAGACCATGAGCCACGCCCCTGAGGGATGAGTTAAGCACGTCGCCTCCTCTGGCCGGAACACAACCTCCATAGAAACATACCACCATCATCAAATGTACCAGACGCCCGCGGGAGCCAACCGCCGGAAATCATCAACGTCGTCGAAAATGAAACCATCGTCGCTATCGTAACAGGATTGAAGGACCATAAATAAAAAGAGGAATCTGGTTTCCCTATCAGAGACTCACGCCTCACACCATCACTGAGGAATGAAAACCGTCTCTGCCATCAAACCTTCGAACCATCAATAGAAAACTAGATAAACCATTTCAAAAAAAAACCACCTCTCTGAAAAATAAGGAACCCAATAAATAATCGCTAATCCGAACACCAATCCACAGCAAGAAGCATCATGGAACCTCTAACGCTGTCGAATCCGCTGCCACACCCTCCAAACTCCATCATAACAAAGGTTAAATCAAACAGATGAAAAAACAAAATCAAAAACCAACATCGCCAGATCAGCCTACACCATACAGCTACGTAGGAGGAAGGTCATGCCGCAAAGAAACTCAAACTAACAACATATCCCATCGCCACCTTCAACCCCACCAGAGAAGACCGCAAAAACCTCCAACGCACTCACATCCACCATATATTGAAGCTACAACCCCCAAACCACCATGAAATATCAACCCAAGACCAAATCCACACCGCCATCGAACCCACGAACCCGCCAATGGTGCATGCCGGAACATCCAGTGTCCTTTGTCGCAACCCGGTCTTCCGCTCATGACTCCAGATCTGATAGTGTTGAAGAATCTCATAGGACAAGAAACCTAGAGAAGGAGAATAAGCCACTAACCTCGCAGTGAAGGAGATCCAAAGAGGAGATTGGAAGCCATCCACCATGGGAGATGGAAGGAGGCGGCGGGGGAAACCATAGCGCTGGAGAGCCCCTTACGGGCCCATAAAACATGTATCGCTAACACTGACTCCTAACGGTGGCCCCCACCAGCCCAATTGCGAGGAACGCTCCCCAGCTAGGAAATGGCTTTAAATCGCCCTATTCATAATACAAATAGTGTTCGAGCCTGGTGGGACTCAATCCTGTGCTAGTTCCCATGGAGAGCGAGGGGTACAACCGGCAGGTAACACTTAGCTAACACCCCATGGGCTAAAAAACCTGTATCACTAACACCGACTCCTAAAGGGGGCCCCCACCAACCCAAGTTCGTGGAACGCTCCCCAGCTAGGAAATGGCTTCGAATCGCCCTGTTCATAATACAAACAGTGTTAGAGCCTGGTGGGACATGATCCTGCGCTAGTTCCCATGGAGAGCGATGGGTACAACCAGCGGGTACCACTCGGCTACGACCCCATAGGCTAAACTGCTAGTCCCAAGACACAAACTCCAACAACTATTTCCATTGTGACTATTAAATTCATAATTATTACATGGTTATTATTTCTGGTTTTTTTATTTTCAAGATTGAATTTTCATTTTGTGTTATATTCTTTGTTAATAGTTTGGGATTTTTTTTCAATATTTTAGAGGATTGATATTGTTATACTAACCCTTCTATTGAAAGAATTGGATTGAAGTGAGAGGATTCCTCATTATCAAATCTTCTGAGGATGACATAGATAATGCTTACAATGTTTCAATATTTGACAATTTTTACCTTCTTTAGATTTTCATTAATTGTTTGTGACACTTTTGAAATTGATGAATAGTATAGGACTGTTTGAGTCATAACTTGTAATTGTTTCCTAATTGGTATGTCATGTGAAAATTAATGTTGATAGGTGGTGTAAAATACCCCAATGGATTCAAATAAATATTCAATGTGGGGAATCATATATTTACACTAACAATTTTTTAATTAAAATGATTTTTTAATATGTTATTTTTATTTGATAAATGTTGGGAATATTTTTAAAAAAAATTCATCTTTATCCACGACTTCTCTATAATCTAATTTGGATGTTCTGACTGGGTTCCCTTTGTCACACCCCAACCACGGAAACATATTATTTTATTCTTTTCTCGGTCCCACATCTTTTGGATAGAGTTGGGTTTGGGTCTGGGTTTGAAATTTTTGAATCATTATATTTATGGTGGGTCTCGAGAAGGAACGATGTCACTGCACCAGTAGCGGTGACCGTGAGATCAATCTTGGAGACTCCATGATTGACCAATGATTTTTTTATTCAAAATGAAATTAAACAAAGCATTCAATTTAATTATCATTTATCTTATATTAGTACTATTTTATTGTTGTTAATATCATTAATATTAGTATATTTTTACTACTAATAATAATATTATTCATATTAAAAAAAATTATTCAATTGTTGTTGTTATTATTATTATTATTATTATTATGAGTATGTTATTATTATTATTAACACATAAATTATTATTATTATAATTTTAATTATTACTATTTATATATTATATAATTACTATTATAATAATGCTTATTTTGTAAACCCTAAATCTACCCTTTCCTGCACTCCGCCCCCTGTGCGAGCCGCGATCCCACCACCAGCCACCTCGCCAGCTCCAGCCTCCTGTCGTACCACACTCCAGTAGTGTCGCTTCTCGTCGCGCCACCCTCACGCAATGCATGCCACCTCCATTCCCTAGTGTGAATCACCATGCAATACACCCCCCCCCCACCTCGACGACATCCCATCGGCCACCTCGTTTGAGAACCCTACTGGCCACACATGTGTGACCTACTTTTCAAAGGCGGGCCGACCTCCCTCCTCTGGCTCGACACAACTACGCTTCAACTTTACTCTGCCTTTCATGGTACACAACCATTCTACCTGAACCCTAACCGCATCCTATTTTGGTGTGGCCCAAACTCTCTTTCACAACGCCTCCACCCTATTCTAGTGTGATCGACACTCCCATTGTCGGAAGCCCTCATCTGTTCTGGTATAATCGTCCTCCTTTATTTTAGTGTTTTTCTCTTCAATTTAATCATAATTCTAATTACTTGGGTCATTTTTGCACATATCTTTTTTTCAACATCTAGGTTGTGCGGTTGGTCCGTGGAGCGATTCTCTTCCCTCATGTGAGGTTCCTTTTCCTTCGCGCGTGTTGAGGTACATCATTCAATTTCTTTTCATTAAAATATTTTTCCATGTGATGCTTGTGTTTTAGTATATAATAATTATACCTTGATTAGAACTTATATTACATGTGTAGTTAGTTTATGGTAATGATTTATCATTGGTTTGACTGGATATAAATAGGGTTTTACATGTCCTTCCAATCATGCATGTGTTTTTGTCTATGCAATCGAATCTGGATAAATGAAGTTGTTTTGGAAATACTTTTGTTAAATTTATTTAGTGGGGGTTTACCTTTAAGGGATTCATATTAACGTTTTTAAACTTGTTCATGGGTGGATTTTATAAATTTGGATGTTTTAGTGAGGTTTTCCCCATTTGAAATGTTTTTGTAATTTTTTTGAAGTATGTCCTGGGTTTTCAAATGAGGTTTGTCCCTGAAAACATGGTGATTAAGGACTGTTGTATTTGTAAATGTATTTTTTTTTCATATGGTGGCATGGATTATTAAAAATAGTTGTGTATAGTGTTTGTGGTTTCATAATAATTTATTACGGTGTGCGTTGATCATCGTCAATGAGTTTTTATGGTCCTTATAATGGATGTACTGATTTTTGGCCAACCTTGAAGGTGTGTACGCGCATATAATAATTTATGAATATAATATATATATATATATATATATCTCCCATGTATGTATTATCTCATGGCATGGGGAATACATGCATTCATCTAAGAGACAAATTAATATTTATATAATGGTATGTGCATGTGTGTGGAGAAATTCCGAGTGATAAATGATAAATTCGTCAACTGTTGTGTGTAAAATTGGTCTTTCTCCTGAGGTTGGCGTTCCAATCCCTTCACTCTTCTTAAAGATTCCCATAGAAAACATCATTTTTTCATTTAATTTATAAATGTTATTTTCACCCTCATAAGCTGGATAGTGTATTCATTTTAGTGTTTCTTGATGGTTAAAAGTGCTAAAATACCTTTAAAATAGTTTTTTCGTTATGTGTAGGTGTTTCAATGCATTTGCTCCCAATTTAAATCCTTTAAATAATTGTTTTTTCTAAATTAAATAATATATTATGTTTTGCACCTCTGTTTTGATTATAGTTAGCTTATGGTAGTGTTTTTCTATTGAAATAGCTAAAAAAATTATTTTTTGGACGCTCCTCTATTTACGAACATGTTTTTGCCTTGCCAACTTGGTAGGAACTAAATGCCTTTATCTGAAATAGTATTGTTTGATGATGTGAGTAGCGTTTTCTTGTAAAAACATGTTATTTAAAACTTTTTTTCCTACGTTGGTTAGTTTTATGGAATGTATTGTTTTTGTAAAAGTGATTTTCTATGCCTCTTTGAATTAATAGTTTTCTCAAATCCTTGGATTTATAAGCGGTTATTGTTTTCTAAATGTTCTGTGTCTATTCTTGTGGTTCTTTAAATTGGTTTGAAATGAAATCCATGAGTATATTCTCGTTTGGATTTTGTTGTATTTTTTTTGTTGGGTGTGGTGTGAGGCAACACTTGGTTTGTTTTTTTTATGAAATTGAATATAGTACCACAAATCAATTTTATTGAAATGATTTGAAACATGGAACCTAAGGGTTTTTTCATTTTTAAACAATAAGTGGTGTTGAGAGTTGTTTTAGAAGAGCATATTCAATGTTTTCATAAAGGCATTTGATTATATAAAACTAGAGGCCCGATTTAAAACTCCAAGTGTTTAATAAAGTGTTTTTTATAATTGAATGATGTGACGGGCCGATTGCCTCTTTGTATGGTTGACATGTATGAATATATATATATATATATATATATGTATATGGGGTGCTCCTATCTAAGGAATCCCTTTATCGGTGAACTCATAGGAAGCGTTTGTGTTTGGGGTAGGCAAGTGCGGTGTGATGAGTCATGCGTGAGAGGGCCTTCCTACATACACATTATTATTATAACCACCATCGGTTCTTGGGAGTCTTTTAGATGATCAAGTGATGGTCGTTGTTTAACCCTGATTAGACGGGTTGGTACCCCCTTGATTCTTTGCTAGACCATGTGAGTTTTGCAACTAGATTAGACAGTGAGGGATGCGATTTGGTTATAGACATAGGAGCTTCACCATATGCCAACAGGTGGATCTGAAACCAAGTATATCCAGGGGTCTTCTAGGGATTTTTAGGATCATCCATGGTTACTGGATTATTTACATTTCTAGTTTACTTACCATTGTACTAGTTTATTTTTAGTTTTCACTTTTTACTTGTTTTACTCTAGCACATCATGGTACTTTTCTTTTTTGGATTTCATTTATAAAATGAAAAATGATTTTGGAAATGGTGTGTAGTGTGTGTTTAGTTTTTAAATGAGAACAATATATTTCATGTTTTTAAATGTGAAAACCCTACCAATATATATTTTTTTAAAACTTGTATCAGAAGACTGCTTCGGAAAAGAGAACTATTGGATTCAGTAGTTTAGTCTTGGAATCCCTACTTAGCATCCTGGTGCTCGTGCCTATTATATCTTTCCAGTTGCAGGATCAGTTTCTCGTACAGGTTCCTAGATTAGTTTCTCAATGTTGGAGCATGCATGGTTCTAAGTTTGGTGGTGACCAAGGAGGTAACAAAGAGGTATATACATATTATGTTGTTTCTGCTGCTAGTTTTATTTGGTAATCATTAGTTTTTTTATCTATTTATCTTTTTTTCATGGGAAAAATCATTCCCAATGGTTATGTGTTGATACCTGGAACAAGTTTCCAGACTGTGGGGATCGGGAATGCCCCTTAGGCCCTGTCGCGGGCTGTCTCGGGTGACCGGTTCAGGTTTGACCCAGGTTGGTTCGTGAAAAAATTGTATTAGAGGGATTTTCTTGTTTTTTGGGGTGTCTAGTTGATGGATATTTGGACTGTCGGGACTCAAGAGGTTGGTTACGGGTCGGTGCCTGACCACCACTACTCGTGATGAGTCCTGGGTTACCAGGGTTTGTCCGGGATTTGAGTCTTTTTCATTTGGTAGCATTGGATTGAGGGATGAAAATGGGGGTGAATCGGTTCACGTTGCGGAATCATGTGGGGTGGTGACCCATGTGGATTCAAAGTTCCTGGTTTAAGATCCCATTAGTGTTATGTCTTACTTGGGGCATGGCTCACCACCATGTCGCCGGGTTAGGCACAGAAACTAGTCCCCCATTCTGATGGTTTATATTGTGTTGTGTTTCGTTTTGAACTCAGTTGATGTGATCGTGTGTTAAAAATGGAAGTGTTTTCGAAATGAAAAAAGGGGATACATCAATTTTTTTTTTGAAATTAGTAATGTGGGTTTTTAAAGAGAACGTGTATCTGTTCGGAAAAACTTGGTATGTGTTTGGATTTGATAAGGAAAAGAAGTGTTTGAACCTTGGAACTCTTTATAGAGGGTTATATGTGTGTGGGTATGTACAAAGAGTGGGTGGGGGCATTTTTTTAGAAATTATGTGGGTGAGATTGAATGAACGCACATGTGATAGTTCATAAGGTTCCATAGGTGAGTTTTAAAATTATAAAAGATTAATGGTTTTTGAAAAGTGATTTTTTCTTTTAATTGTATATGTATGAGTTAGGGGCCTATTTTCCTTGGCTTGGGTTGTTTCTCTGATTGAGATTTGTCTTGATTACCCTTTTTTATGGTGTTTTTCATGTTATTAGTATGCCACCAAAGAAGCCTCAAAAAGATGTTAATAAGTTATTTCCATTTCCAATTTCTTTTTATGTGTTTCCAGCTTATCGAGGTAGTAAAAGTTTGTTAGAGGCAGTTTTTAAGTTTGAAAAGATAGGGTTTCCGGAGGTTGTTGGGAACTCCCAGGGTTGTTAAGGTTCGTACCATCACAGTGTTACCTGAGGATTTGGTTCTGCAAATGTAATGATTGGCTGCCTAAAAGTTGTAATAGTCTGGGGTGTTGTTGGTGGGGATCTGCTCTTGTGAAGGTTCCCCATCTGGCAATGATCTTCGTCTATACTAACTCCCAGGCTGTTGGATGATTCTCTCACATGCGACTAGTCTGGCCTATTCAGGCAATCTAAGATGCCATGTCCCATCCCTCTGATGTATTCTTACCATGCAATTGTTCAGGTTCCCCGAGAGTGTTTTGAAAGAAGCATCATTTTGGTGGAAGGATTTAGGGATTGCAGGACGCAAATTCTTGACTATGTGGAAGGAGACGCATCAGCCATCACGGCCCCGGTCACAGGCCTCAGGGTGATTCTCGCACACATTCATGAGTCGCTGAGGGTGTGTGGAACATCATTCTAGATAATGTTTTTATCTTTGGGATGGAAATATCCAAAATTTCCTTCATCAATTCTCGTCACTGTCATAGAGCTCATCATTATTATGGTGGCATGTGGAGCTCCTTGTACCACAATCCATGCGGCCTTATCCCCTCTAAATGTGGCTTTAAAATTATTTGTATTCCATCAGCAGTGTTGGGCTCGTGAATATGTTGACCCATTCTGATTCTGAGTTTGGTCTCAGTTTCATTTTTCAGAGGAATATTGGGTTTCAAGAATTAATGGGTGGTGTTTCTTAGCCCCTTCTTAGTTCGGTCACCTCTCCATGTGTTTTCCTTTAGTATGTTTTGGTTTTTTAGGGGATTCCTCTGTCCTGGTTCCCTAGTGTGTTCATTTTACCTATAAATGTTTTAAATACTAGTGGTAGAGTTTCAATGTTATCAATGAGAAGGTGGGATGAGTTTGTATTTGGAGTTCCCGTGTTGCCCCCCAAGGGGGTGGAGTGTTCGAGTTTTAAGGGTTTCTGTATTAGTAAATTCCTGTGGTAGGAAGAACCCTCTCATGGTATCCCCTCAATCACGGGAAAGGGTTTTCCATGAGTTGGTCGGGTGTGATGTGTGTTGGTAATGCACACCCCAAGCCTCTCGGGTTTCTATGATTTTTTCTGGGCATGGACTCAAGTTAGGTTTACTGTGGGCTTGGTGACTTTCTAGGGGGATAAAGGGTTTGTCGTGGGGATAATTGTCACACCCTGACCACAGAATCGTATTATTTTATTCTTTTCTCTATCCCGCAACTTTTGGGCAGAGTTGGGTTTGGGGCTAGGTTTGAAATTTTCGAAACATTGATATTTTTGGCGGGTTTCGGGCCTGTGTGCAATCACCGCACCACTAGTGGAGACCGTGCAGTCATTCCTGGAGACTGCACAATTGACCGATAATTTTTATTATTCAAAATGAAATGAAACAAAACTTTCACATTAATTATCATTTAGTTTATATTAGTACAATTTTTTTTCTGGTTCATATTATTAATATTATTATCTTTTTAGTACTAGTAATAGTATTATTATTATTGATAAAGAATCTATTTTTATGATTCTATTACTGTTATTATTGTTATTTTTATGAGTAGGTTATTATTATTATTATTAAAACATCATTTATTGTTATTATAATTATCATTATTATTATTATATTATTATTATTATGTTTTTTTGTAAATCCTAAAACTACCCTTTCCCGCACCCCCCCCCCATTTTCTACATGATATGCACTAGACACCTCCTCTTTTACCCCTTATTCTGCGTGAGGCACACCCAGCGCACCCCTTTCCCCTCTCTTCCACGACCTGTCGCTAGCAGACCCTACCTCCTCCGGGTCTCCCCCATGTGTGAGCCGCGATCCGACCCCCAGCCACATCTCCATCTCCTTCCTCCTGTCGCGCCACCCTCAGGCAGTGCCCGCTTCTTGTCGCACCACCCTCCCACAATGCATTCCACCTCCTTTCCTTTGTGTGAAGCACCCTACAAGATGGCCCCCCTCCATCCCCATCTCATCGACCACCTCACTAGAGCACCCTGCAGGCCACGCCCGAGCAACCTACTTTCAAAAGGTGGCCCAACCTCCCTCTTATGGCCCGACACAACTCCCCTTTACCTTTTCACTTCCCTAGTTGAAGCACGACCATCCTAACCAAACCCCTAACCGCATCCTATTTTGGTGCACCCAAAACTCTATTGCGTAATGCCGCCACCCCATTCAGGCGCGATCACAGCTCCCCTTGCCAGAAGCCCACATCTCTTTTGGTAGAATCATCTTTCTTTCCTTTGGTGTTTTCTCTTAAATTAAATCAGAATTATAGTTCCTTGGGTCATGTCTTCACATCTATTTTTTGGCTTCTAGGTTGTGCGGTTGGTCCGTGGAGTGATTCTCATCCCTACGTTGAGGATCCTTTACATTCATGCGTGTTGATGTACATGATTCAATGTATTTTATTCAATTTTTCTTCAATGCGACGCTTGTGTTTTATGTATTTAATTATTATAACATGATTCTCACTTATATAACAAGTGTATTTACATTACGGTAATGATTTATCATTGGTTTGATTTTCTTAAAATAGGTTTTGACATGTCCTTCCATTCATTAACACGTTTTTGTCTATCCAATTTAATCAAAATAAGTGAAGTTGTTTAAAAAATGGTTTTGTTAACTGTTTTCGGTTGGGGTTTTCCTTTAGAGGATTCTTATAAATGATTATAAACATGTTCTTGGGTGGATTTTTGAAATTTTATTAATTTAGTGATGTTTTCACCATTTGAAATGTTTTTGTAAAATGATTTGAAGTATGTCAAGGGAATTCAAATGAGGTTTGTCCCTGAATACTTGGTGATTAAGGACCTTTGGATTTGTAAAAGTATTTTTTTTTAAATGGTGGCTTGGATTAATAAAAATGGTTGTGTATCGTGTGTTTAGTTTCTTAATAATTTTTTAGGTGTGCATTGATCATTTCCACTGAGTTTTTATTCTCCATATAATTGTTGTAGTGAGTTTTGGGGAACATTGAAGTTGTGAGCACGCATATAGTATGGTTTGAATAAAAATAATATATATATATATATATACATATCATGTGTACGTATTCCCTCATGGTGTAGGGAATATGTTCATTCAACTAAGAGATATATACATATATATTTATATGAAGGTATGTGAGTGTGTGTGGTGAAATTCCATGTGCTCACTGATAAATTGGTCAACTGCCATGTGTTAAATTGGACAAGCACTTGAGGTAGGTGTTTCCATCCTTTCTCACTTTCTGATGTTTTACATAGTCACCAACAAGGTTTAATTTAATTTATAAATTTTATTCTCACCCTTATAACCGTGTTAGTTTATTTACTTCAATTTTTCTTGATGATTAAAAGTGTTAAAAACAGCTGCGAAATAGTTCTTTGGTGTTGTGTAGTTGTTTCGATGCCTTTAATCCCAATTTTAATCCATTTAATGCTTGAATTTTATTAATTAAATCTTATATTATGTTTAGCACCTCTATTATGTTTTTAGTTTGCTTATGGTAGTGTTTCCCAGTTTAAATATTTGATTAAAAATGGATTTTTGGATGCTCTTATATTTACACACATGTTTATTCCTTGCCAACTTGGTTGGAACTAAATGCCATTATCTACAATAGTATTGTTTGATTAATTGAGAGTTGTTTGATTTTATAAATAGGTTATTTGAAACTTTTAGTACTACATTTTTTAGTTTTATGGAAGTTAGTGTTTTTTGTAGAAGTGATTTTGCATGGCTCTATGAATATGTAGTTTTTTCGAATCCTTGGGTTTATAAGAGAATCTTGTTTTCGAAATGTTGTGGGACTCTTCATGTGGTTCTTTAAATTGGATTTCAATGAAATCCATGAGTATATGCCTATTTTCCTTTTGTTGTATAAATGTTTTAGGGTGTGGTGTGAGGCAATGCTTGGTTTATTTTTTTACAAAATTGAATATAGTACCACTAAATACATTTATTTCAATTCATTGAAACATGGATCCTAAGGGCCCATTTTGCTTTTTAAATACATAATTGGTGTTTAGAGTTATTTTAGAGGAGCATGTCCAATGTTTTCATAAAGTCATTTTTTATATAAATCTAGAGGCCCGATTTACAACTCCAAGTGTTTAATAAAGTGGGTTTGATAACTAAATGATGTGATGACCCGGTAGGCTTGTTGTATGTTTGACATGTATATATATATATAGGTATATGGGGTGATCCTATCTAGGATAACCCTTTATGGGTGAATGCATAAGAAGCGTTCGGGGTTGGTGTAGGTAAGTGTGGTGAGATGAGTCACGCATGCAAGGGACAACCTACTTACACATTATTATTATAACCACCATGGGTTCCTATGCATCCTTTAGATGATCATGTGATGGTTGATGATCAACCACGATTATATGGGTTGGTACCCCCTGTATTTGTTGTATAGCCTAGGTGGGCTTTACCACTGTATGGGTCAGTGAGGGTTGCCAGTTTTTTATAGAAATATGAGCTTCACCATACACCGGAAGGTGATTCTAAAAATGATCACGCCCAGGGTTCTTCTAGGGATTTTTAGGATAACCCATGGTTTCTGGATTATTTACATTGCTTGTTTACATTATGTGGTGATTTTTTATTTTCAGTTCGCACTTTTTACTTGTTTTACTCTTTCCCAGCTAGGAACTTTTCTATTTTTTATTTCATTAATAAAATTACAAATGATTTTGGAAATGGTTTGTAGCATGTGTTTGTTTTTTAAATGAGATCAATATGTATAATTTTTTAAAATGTGAAAGCCCTATTTTTATATTTTTATCTCAAACTTGATTCTGTGGACTATTTCAGAAATGATTACTGTTGGATTGAGTAGTTTATTTGTGGCATCCATACTGATAATCTTGGTGCCCACACCTATTATATATTCCCAGTTTCAGGTTCAATTTCTCATGCGGGTTCCTAGTTCAGTTGATCAATGTTGGAGCAGTCTTGGTTTGAGTTAGGTGGTGACCTAAGAGATCACAAGGAGGTATGTACAGATTATGTTCTTTCTGATGAATGATTTATTTGGTTTTTTTTTGGTTTTTCTCAATTTATCTTTCCTTCTTGGGAAAAATCGTCCCAACAGTTATGTGTTGATGCCGAGAACTAGTTTCCAGCCTGTGGGGATCGGAAACTCCCCTCGGGCCAAGCCGTGGGCCGGATCGGGTGACCATTTCAGGGTCGACCTGGGTTGGTTTTTGACACCCTTACTCTGTATTCATGTCCATGATTATGCACTCCAACATGATTATCATTATTTCTTTCATCCTATTCAATTTTGAGTATTCTACTTATTTATTCATTTCATAGCTTATTAAAGCAAGAGTCATGGGTCACTCGATTTAACTATGTGGGATAGTAGTAAAAAGAAGGGGGTGATCTAGTTCACAACAGATCTTGAAAAAAAGGAATCTTAGCCATTTCCCCCAATTCAATACAACAGAGGACGAGGCATGCTTTTCCTATTTTTTCCTATTTCATTCCAACGTGTTTAAGGGAGGGCGGAAAAATTTCCTCCTAGTTTGACATGATATATGAGATAACCCAAAGGTGTATTTATTCATCCCATGAGTGGAATGATTGTTGGATTGATTAGATATGGATATGAAAAATTTCATTACCTTTTCCATAGAGGAATACAAGTCTTCTTTGTGATGATACATTTAATGACCACACATAAGGAAGGAGATGGTGGATGATCAAGGAAAATAATAGTGTACATCAAGGATCTCGAAAATAAGGAAGATGGTCTATATTTTTACCACATGGTTCAATATAAGAGGTCCTATGGATGTTCGTGGGGTATTTAAAGATTGAGAACTCAAAATTCACTATGACGATGTCAACCCAAAACATGTTTTCTTAGAAAACGTTTTACCAAAGACTGGTAAGGAGTGTTTTGGTCGAGTGATTTTTCTTTGTTAATTTATTATCAATTTTTATTTGTGTTATTTATTTCTTTATTCTTTTACACCTTTATTATTTTAATGTAGAATATTCATGATAACTGTACCCCAATGGACATATGGGAATTATCTAATTCATGTGACATTTAAGTGTACCTTTTATAGTATTCCACATATTTTTCTATGAACTATAATGATGAACGGCATTGCATCGTGATTTATTGTTAAATATATTTTCATTTAATTTAATATTAGTGAAGCAATCTAATAGTTTTAATTCTTGGTTTTAAATTTTCTTTTGTTTTCTTCAATGGTTCTAACTGATATTATTCTTCATGTATTGGAATATTATTTTCATTTAATGAAATAATTAATTGATAAATATAAAATTTACTTCTAAATGTAATTGGGTTTTTATTTTGAATTATAATTTGGATCACATTTAGGTAGGTTGATTATAATTCTATAATGATTTGATACTGTAGTAGCCATTTACATGTTATGTTTTTTGATGGTGTTCTAAATAATTTTTTTATTCCGGTTCATGGAATATTTTTAGATTAATTATGTTTACATTTATGGGATTATTCAAATTTTATTGGAGTAACAAAAAATGTTTTTTATTTTTTTATTTTTGAATTATGTGAACATATTTTATACAAACCGGATCCTAATTATTAAATAAGGACATCCATGGATAACACATACTCCAACAGATTAAATCATCAAGACCAGAAAAAGTTTTCATGATTTGGAATGTATTTTTTTAAAAAAAATTTAAATTTTCATAGAATTAATTTACAAAAAATATATTAGCTCATCTTGATGATTTTATTTCTTAATGATTATTTTTTTTATTTATCTATTTGGTTTCTTGGAGATTAATTTTATTGTATCATTCAAAATGAAGATTTTGTTCTTATTTTACATATCCATTATTATATTTAATACAATGTCATTACAAGTCATCATGAATATGTGATATTTAGTTTATTTTATGAATAAATACAAAATCATTAGTTTGCTATTATTAATTATTATTACTTTTTATAAATTTATTACCACATTCATGTTGAGATTTTTGACATCATTGAGAAAAAAAATTAAATCATTTCAATGGATTATTTCAAAACACAACAATTGATTTGAGTTGAACTCTAGAAAAATAGTGTATTATGATATATATTTCATTTTTATTTTTATTTTTGTTAAGTCTTAACAAAATATTTAATAAAAATAAAATAGGAGAATATATTTTTGGTATGTAAAAAATTTATAATTAATATAAATGGTATTTTATAATGATATTTAAACATAAAAAAATTAAATTACATGACAAATATTTTGGATAATGATATTGAATAAAAATGTATTAATTTATATTTTTATACTCCTATAGAATATGTAAAAAAGTGCATAGGCTCACATAAATATTATATATCATTTATTTCACATCTTAAAAAGAATAATTATTTTATATTATAGGTATATGTTTATTTATAATTAAAATGTGCATTAAAAAACATGTCAAAAAATAATTATTAATTTCAAAATTATTTATATAGTGTAAAAAATGTAGTATAATTCAAAATATATCATAAAAAATATTCAATTTGAGAAATATGCATTCAATTTGTAATAATTGACCCATAATATTTCTTCATATATATAATCTATTAAAAATTAAATCATTTATATTTTTAAATTGGTCAAATAATCTATCGTTTTGTTGTAGATAATATAGATACATCTTGTTATTGTAGGTTCTAAGTGTCGTGGAATATTGTGGTGGGCCAATGCCATCATTTTTTTAGTTTCTTTCGTACTTGAATATGTATGGTCGACCCAATGGGTAACCAGTGTTGTATTGTTTTGAAAATCAATTCAGGGTTTTTATAGCATTTTAATGTTACAGTAAGTTCTATTTCCATTGTTTACTACTTCCGAAAACTTTTGTCTTTTTTTTATGTAAGATTCAAAGTTTATTTTCCTCTACTTGCTCGAATATGAGGGTATTGTCTCCCCATTGTACCATCTTTACACCCTCACTACTTATCAAAAACCTCTATCGTATGGATATGCACACATGAGTCCTAGTAACCCACCGGCTCAGAGCACCTGTTTAGTGGCATATGTGTTGTGACGTTACACACAAGGAAAGAATAATATTTTCATAAATCATAAAATACTTCATTCATAAATTTTAAAATTAGGAGACATATCATTCTTAATATATCTTACCATTTATTTTAATTATTGAAACACCTTCCGAGCTATGTTAATTATTTTTTACAAAGTCAAATTTAATAAAACATAAAATAAATCAACGATTCTCCATGACTCCATGACCTATAAGACAAAATTAATCAAATGCTTAACCAAAGGGTCACATTACAAATGTAACATGGTTAATATAGCATTCCCTTTTAGACTCAAAGCATCGAATACCTATTTTGGATTTCTGTGATGATATAGAATTGATCAGTCATAATCCTTTTTTTGTTTTAACGATCTCATTCGTCTCTTGTTAAATAATTATTGCGTGAATATCTAATTCTAACATTTTTGATCAGAATATATTCACATTTCACACCATACAAATAATTTATCAAAATTATAAGAGCAATTAAAATAGAAGGTAATTACAATTCGTTTATAGGGTAATTTTACTCATGAGTTTCCAAATAACGTGAGGCATAAGAAATTATCTTTTCATTTTACATCTTGGTATATCCAAGTTATTTTAACAAAGGATATCTATAAATGAAGAATTAATTGTTTTTTGAAGGAAGAGACATAATATGGGAATTTACCAGTCTTCTCTTTAGTTCTTGAAAAAATCATTACATTTGTTTATCTAGATAAACCTAACTGCCTTTTTATTAACATTGTTATTTGAATAGATAACCAAGTAGTGTTTCCTACAAGATATCTGTAATAACCTTCCAAACCATGAAAAATATGAATCTCATTGACATTGGTATGTCATGGATACTATTTAACACTGTTGTTTAGAAGGGTCAATAGTTACACATTCTTTAGAAACAATATGTCTAAGGAATGTAGTTTTTTCTCAAAAACATTCACTCATAATTATCATTCTATATAGATTATTTTTTATGGTTTTTAAAACAATTCATAACAATATTTCAGGATTCTATTGAATTTGAGAATAATCTAAAATATAATCTATAAACACAACCATAAACTGATCCGAAAAACTAATGTAAAGCTTTATTCATAAGATTCATAAACACAATAGGTGTATTAGATAACCCTAAGGTAATTAATAAAACATCATAATCCCGATATCTCTCTTGAAATTATATCATTTGAAAGTTATCATCCTTATCCTTCAGTTGATGGTATCTTAATCTCATATCATTCATCAAAAACACTAATCTCCTAGAAGCTATCTCCATTTTGTTTGATTTCCCAAAATCAAATGCAGTAGTAGAAAAATATTTTTCTACACACTTTTTTATTCGATCATGGTAGTTTCCACCCTAGTAAATCAACTTTGGACACACATTATCATTATTTCCCAACTCATTGAAATTAAAAAAAAATCTTTTTTATTTCTGTTCATTACTATTCAGATCATAGTCCTTTTAGTAACTAACCATATGACTGATCGTACCACATCATGATCACTTGCATGTCATTGAAATTCATTCTCAAAGATTAAATTTATGACAATTATAACATAAGGGGGATGTGTTTTTCTTACATCCAATCTTCATTGATGAATGTCTTATCATTGATTATCAACTAGACTTCTTCTTTTATGTGTTATCATGGGGCACATGATAACCTAAAAACACTATTTATAACTTCTTACCACATAGAATAGGTTTCCTACAGCACTTAAACTCTTGTGATTCTAATGAAATTCAATATATTGTCCCTTATCCTGAGTAAAACATATTTATCTTTCTATCAATATCTGAGATATAATTTGCGACATACCATTCCATTGAAGTGATTTTTTAATTTTAAAAATCCACCAAATATTCCTCCTTTGGTGTCAATTCAAAATATTTCTTTTTCAAACCAAGTAAAACATCCATAGGAATATATTTATTAAGGAATATATTCTTAAATTCAACCCATTCCAAGGAATTAAAATGTTTACTCTCACTTTAATTTATAAGTGTGGGACACTAATGATCGGATTCATATTAAAAAATATTAATTGTAAGAGTTACCTTTTAGTGATCTAAAAAACCCATAACATCATATATAATTTCATGGGATTTAATCCATCCTTTAACTATCACAGGGTTAGATGATCATCTCAATGATGTGGGACGTTGTCACATAAAATGTTCCCCTATTGCCATTTTCTTATATGGATGATTTGGTTTCTCTCTTTTATAGACACCAATAATATTTATATCAAGATTTAATTGATCCATCACTAAAACAAACACCTCGGTTTTTATTCCAACTATCTTTGGACACAAATTCAAAAGGATATTTTCCTCACAGGGCCTTCCCAATATAACTTCCTTATTTCCTCTATGTAAAACCATTCTGAAAAAATATATTTCAAATGAAGCGACATTGTATTCTTCAAATACTGTATCATTTTAATATAATGGTAATGTAAAATATTTCTTGGGATAGCTATAAACACTAACCAAACCATTAAATTTATCTAAACCGACCATGCATACTAAATATAGGAACCCAACCTTAAAATATTACATAATATTGAATTAGGTCATGAATAAAATATTATATCAAATTGGTGAACTTTTTTGGATTAGTGTTTAATATAATTTTGGAATTTTACATATATAATGAAACCATGAAACACAAATTGGACACTTCTGATCAGTATAAATTTTTCCGCCATATAAAACATAAAAAAATTAAACATGATATATTTTATGAAAACAATACACAACTATCAAATTGAATTATTCTAATCCCATACTCATACAGAAGTCATGTTAAAAACATTTAAAAATGTGGGATAAGAATAAAAATCTCCATAACGGATATAAGTAGAATGAATATATTAATCCATTAAAAAATTTAAAAAAATTATGAAAACATTATAATAAATTAATAAATTTAACCATAATATGTTGTGATTTCATTTCATTGATAATTATCTTGTTTCATAAAAAACAATTATCACTTGACTACCATAAAAACAATTAAAATTGTAGAAAATATATAATTGTTACTTGAAAAATCATTATACTTGTCACTCTTATTAATTGAATAGCCATATGGTTGACTTCCCTACATGTCACTCTTACAATGGAATAGACATATGACTGATATCCACACCCAATGAATTAGAGGGATATCATAGATAGACCAATATTTATATTTTCATGGATCCTCCAATCATTAGTTTTTCATAAAACCCCCCTCCAAATTTACATGTATAATTATATAATCATATCACATAAAAATTTAAATATTAAAATTTCATTCATAAAATTTTATTTTCAATCATAAGAAAACATTTCAATACAATGAAATAATTAATCCATTTTATGAAGACTATAATCAATGAATAAATAAACAAAAATGATAAATAAGTTTTTTATTTAGTAAAACCTAAAATATTGAAAACAAATACCAAAATAAAATAATTTCCACATCAGGGGGAATGTCATTATCGTCGTGTATGTAAGAACAGAACATTCATTTTAACATATTTTAAAATGTTCTGTATAAATTATGTCAAAAGATTCATTTTAAAAAACATTTTAATGAAATTAAGAATAAAGATAAATGTTTACTTATATGTTATTTATATCCATATAAATAAAAATGTATAATAATATCATGAATATTTGATATGAGGAAATGAGAATATCTTTAAACATTCAATTCTTCACATGCCACCATGAAAATGTATATCATAATCCACATATAAATATAGAATTTAATAAAACAATAAATAACTTGTTAATTTATAAAATATGGATATATAATTTCATGGGGGTGTACATTCACCATATAAAAGAATAACGCTGGACATCATCATGAAATGACTTAATAAAAGGAGATTGATATGAAACACCTTAAATTGAGTCTGACTCGTATGGTGGGTCTCTACCATAATTAATATAAACATATATTAATTATATACATTCTTGAGAATATTTTTCATGTTTATTATTACTTTTATTTCACTTATTATAATGTTTTATTCCACTAATTAAACAATTATATTTACATCGTGTGTTTTGTTCATATTCAGTTTATGTGTCAAAACACCATTTGAAGGTCAAATATGGTCAAATAGGTTGTTATATGATCATTTTTAGAATAAAAATCACGGTATAATTATCATATTTATACATCAATTACACTTTTTTAAATTAATTATGAATCATTGTTACGAAAAATATGAAAACATTACCTTCTTAGAGATTCGAGGTTGTATATACTAATGAGTAACGTTAGCAATTTTAGATGATAATTATAGAAATATGATAAGTAACAATTTAACTTTCCATAATTATAATTACATCATTTATAACATATTATTAAATCATCTATAATTTTATATATAACCCTTGTTCTATGAAATGAATTTCATAGTTTTAAGGAGGTGATAATCAAATGTCCATGAAGAACGCTATCAATTTTTTTGTGTGTGGAAAAGTATTAAATAAAATGATGAAATATATTTTTAAAATTGTAATTATATCATAAATATGATATAAATGTTTTTTATATTATCATTTTTTAGTTAAAATCATCTTTAATAACATTCATATAGTGTGTGAACGTATCACATCGCTTTTAAGAGGCGGTAGTCGACACATCCACAAATAATGTTACTGTATTTACAAAAAAATAGAAAGTATAAAGGTTTTAATTATCATACTAATATTGTTGTATATGTAAAAATATACTATATTATATAACAAATTTAAATAGTAATTCCATCATAATTACTGACCACGAATTTTGGTTATGTATAAACAAACAACATCATTTCGTGAGTTGGTAATTCACCGGTCACATAAATTGTAAGTTCTTTATAAATTATATTTTAGTGCGCTTTTTATCAGGTTTAATCTTCGATAATAAAACATAATTTTATTTTGAGGATAATGGTTTTCTATATGATCCTAGAATAAAAATATTTTATGGGTTAGAGAATTAATATAAAATATTCAAGCTTGAGGAAGAATGTTACATCTTATTTGGGATACTCAGATTGATTAACTCAAAAGGTATTCCTCGGATTGATTTATTTCCAAGATGAGGCCTGAATATTGAGTGAAGTAATGTTTGGATGAAATTTTTTTATATAATTTTCATTCCTATGTTGTTTTAGATGTATGAGGAAGAGGTAGAAGTTCTATCCTTGTGTATGGAAGAAAAGTATTTCACTTGGATATTTTAAAAATAAGTTAGGTGTACGCATGTTCTTAACCAAATAAAAGACATTAAAACCCAATAGATGAATACAAAAAAAATATGTTTTATGTCCTAAATATGTCCATAAAATAGGGGTTTGGATGAGTTTTTAGGTCATTTGGGACATTATGTTTAATGTTTAGTTCCATAATAGGATTAATTTTAACATAATCACTATAATTAATTTTAATCACTTTCACTAATATTGGTTGTAAAAAATTAAGATGATATTATTAATCTCTAAATAGTATACAGATTACTAATTTTTTTTTCTTTTTTTGAAATTCAATTTTCATAATAAAAATATTATGTTTAATGTCAATCCCATCAACGTGGTGACAAATTGGGTTTTTCGAGAGAATGTTCAAACATTCGTTAACAATTTATATTTTAATTCAGCATAAAAATTATTCCAACATACTGTTTTTGATTAATAAATATATAATTGATATATTTGTACACTAAAAAAATAAAATATAATTTAACTACAAAATTAAATTAAACAAAAAATCATTTTTGAATTAAAATTTATTATTTTTCAGTATTTATCCAAAAATGATGTTTCTCAGAAAAACACAAAAATTTTAACATTAGATAATTTTGAAGTTATAATTTTGAAAATTTAGTACATTTTGACATATATAATCAATAAAATTCCAAAAAATTGATTTTTTGGTTCTATAATAAATGTTGATACAACTACCTTTTATAAACATCATAGAATTGGATTTTATTCTTATTTATAATAATATTAAAATAATTTTATAAAAAATGAAAATATTTATTAAAGAATTGTAAACATAAAATAGTTATTCCTATTTAATCGAGCGGATACAACTTCACAGTGATAAAAACCAATTAAAATAATAATATTGTAAATATTTTTTTTATAAATTATTATTGCATGAAATGTAAACGTTTGGAGGAACTCGTGGTTATCTTTTTGGAAATCTATGAGACACAATGTTCATTTTAAGGTAACATTACTATTTAATTCAATAATATTAATTAATATGAGAATTTATTATTCTATAATTACATTGGATGTCACAATAAGTATGAGTACTGGAAATATATAAAATTATAACACATGGGAAAAACAAAGTTGTCATTATGTAAAACATAAATTTATCATTGAATTGTTAATTAATGGGTAATAAAAGGTCATAAATTAATCATTTATGGTATGATATAATTGAAAAATATTCAGTAATAGATCTATCATAAATATATATTTATTATACAATAGGATATAATGAGTTTGATGATAGTCAAAAAATAAGGTAACGTGTATTCTAGTCTCACTTTTACTCATGTGGGACTTATTCCATATTCCCCAAACATTTTTTTGTGTGAAAAATATTATTTCCAAAAATGGATTTTATTATTATTTTCCTTAAATTTATTTTTATTTAAATATAAATTTTATTATTTATATTTTATATGTTTTTAGAGTAAAACATTTTAAAAATCATTAAGGTGTTTTGTATCTCAATTTACCTTTTTTGAGGAACACATTTTGTTATTCAACTATATTATTTTTTGAGGTGTATATATTGACATTTGATATATTATATCATCAATAAAATCCTATTAATGATATTTAAACTTCATTTAATTTTATTTTCTTAAATTTGGAGTAATCGTCAATGTTATTGAAGTGGTAATAGTTTATTAAAACAATCTTTTCATTTACTGGGATTGTTTAAGATTATAAATTTGTTAATGAAATATTCTGATCCATCATGCAAGAACACTAATGAATACTATTCTACAATTTTATGGTTTATATATTCTTATTTGAGTCTCATTTTACAACCATTTTGTAGTTATCATAATTAAGAAATTGTTTTTAATTATAAATGCCCAAATTTACCTCTTGAGTCAGAAATCTACGTATTTCAAAAAAAACATGTTTGCAAAAATTAAAATGTTCTTTTAAAAATTATCATATAATATAATTTACATGTTGAAAGTAATCTAAAATGTTTTATGGTGTTCATAGATTAATTTATTAGTTCTCAATGAAAATTTCAATTAAAAAGGTCTTCAAAAATGATTTATGTACTAAAATGTGTTTCATTAAAAAAGAAAGGATATTTTCCTTAATAAATGATTTTAATAGAATATTAAAAATTATTTTCCATCTAAGTTAACATATTTCTTTTTTACTGATGACTTTATTGGGAAAGTATCCAATAGTTTATGTCATACTCTTTATCTAAATGGATTACATTGTAATTGTGTGTTTTTTAGGAAACATGTTTCTCTTTCATGGGTTATATGCTTAGGAATCCCACTTATTTTCAGGGATTGTTATTTTATGAAGTTATTATAAAATGAGAATATTTTCGACAGGTAATGATATGATTATATGTTTTTAATACCAATTTCACATCATGGGTTATGATACGATGACTGATTAAGATATTGTGGCACACATATGTATGGTTTCATTATGTAATGTGTGGGACAGATATCTCCCTAAAATGCATTAAGTGATGATTTATATATCACGGGATAGTAGTGGAAATAATGGAAAGTGAAAATGGTTTAGTAATGGACTATTTTTTCTAATATAGTATTGGGAGTGAACCTTGACCGGTAAGATGGTTTGTGGAGTGATCCCATTCCATGATGATTTCCTTGGATGCAATCCATTGACTACTATGGAAATAATTTTATATTATAATGTGTCTACCACAATTTCATGTATTTTTCCTATGTTATTATTTCATGGATTGTGCTATTGATTACCTTAAGATTCATTTCATATAAACGGCATATCATTATATCATGATTCATGTTTATAATATTAAATATGTAGGGTATGGTATTATAATGTTATCACCACATTATCATACCATTATGCTCATTATTATGAATACATTTCTCCCTTTTTTACCAATATATATCATTCAAGATCACTAATTTTTAAGTCTCATTTCTATGAATTATGAATAAATATATTATTTATTTTGTGATTATGAAGGGTGTTATTCATAAAGAAAATTGTGGAACACAATTATCTCACTTATGTACCTGTGTTTATGTTCCAATGTTTCCAAATACACTAAAATAATATAGTCTATGGGTATCAATTTTTACAATGTAATATATATGCAAAAAAATGATATAATGTATATTTATATTAAGAAAAGGTCTCTATAGTGATGATATATGGATGAATTCAATTAACATGGATTTTTTATCCAAATAAACTAACCATATTTAAATATCGGGGAAAATGGATATATGGTAACATATTATATTTCAATGAAAAATTTTTTAGAAGAAATTATGAGACATTGAGTGTCTCTATTATGTAATACTGAATTGTTTTATATATTTTCAATTATTTTTCACCATTGGATAGTCAGAACCCAATTTTTATATTGGAGCACACATCATGGAATAAATATAAAGAAAAAAAATTTTACTTTACAAGATATTAATAAATCGTTCCTTTTAGTATCATCAATGGGATTCCAAATTCAAAAAAATTTAAAAATTATTAAAAAAAAATATAATCAAAACATTAATTTCTACACTAAAACATATTAAAGTAAAACAAATAGTAATTATCTTTTAGGAATATGAAATAAAATAAATCTTCTTAGTGAAAAAGAAACTCGTTAAGCGTACCTCCCTAACCTATATGTCTACACTATGTATTAAGCAAGTGAACATGTTGCATTCAATGTCCCAAAAATTAAATTAAATTATCCAAAAACACTAATTAATTGATCAATAACCGATATATATACAATAATCATTAAATTTGAAAAGTGAAGCACCATAATATTCACAAGAAACCATATGAGTTCATAGTGAGTGATTTATTTAATAGAATTAAATCAATTTTTCTAGCAAAGCATGGATAATGAAAATATTTAATGACATAGTTCAATATGCTAGAAATCCATTAAAAATATTATATTCCATTAAAAAAATGAAAAATAGACACAAGGACAATAAAAATCACATAAATTTTTTAATGAACAACACAATGCATTTTAATTTTAATCATGTATCATGAATAATTCTTCTGAAACACTTAGACAGACATTCTAGAGATGACCTTCCACAACTACTTATTCTTTTTTCTCTCACATGATGAAACACATGGTATATATAAGATATAAAAAAATCCATATCCTAATATACATGCATTAATACTTTTTGAATATATTACCAATAGAGAAATATTCATCGATGTTAAGAGTACATTTAAATGCACATGAAAGTAAGGAAAATACATTTTTGAATTGGAAATTTATATATAATTTAACAATTAGTTATTAAAAAAATTATAGTGTGAAAATTTAATTTTTATTTAGTTAAAATTGATATAAGAAAATATTCAAAGTGTTTTTAAATAAATTAAACTATCAAAATATAAAAAATAGGGTTAATGATAATGGATTTATCATATTATCTAGCAATATCAGTTTAATATTTATATATTTTAAATAATAATTATTTGTAGCCCACAAAAAAATATAAGATAGATATACTTAAATCATCTAAGCTATGAGGTAATATAATCACATAAGATTTATGAAAAGATATATTTACATGGATAAAATTATACATGTCAATTGAATATGTAAACTATCTTCAAAAGAAAAACTATTGATTCATAAATGGAAATTGGAAATTTAAAAAGAAAACATTATTGGTGAATCTTGAATATGTAAAAGGCTGGTCATTTCATAAAGAGGACATATTTGAATTAGAATTAGCAGATGGTTCTTCATGTATTCTACACCTTCAATCAATGACTTACATAACCATTTAAAAAATAATAAAATATGATTTGGTCATCTTTTTACTATACATGAGATATTTGAATTGTTTGGGGAATTTTCATGAATTGATTCTATAGAAAATGGCATAGTGAAGATAGAGTGTGGATTTATGGGAAGCGTTTTTTTCATTCTACAAGGACCCTAAACATTTTCATATTCATATTTTGTTAATTTAAAATATTTTTTATTTAATATTCATATTTATTAAGAGTCTATTTTACATATTATTCTATAGAAAGGCCCAAACTATGACCTCTATCCATGTACCCCATTATTGCTTGCACCTCTTCTTTATTCTAGTGCAGTTCTCACCTAGATATCTAGAATGGAAACTTCATTTGTCCAATATGATCGATGATAACTAAGAGGTTATCCTCCAAGAATGGCATGGTTGACATTAGACCACAAAATCCATAGTGGTTTTGATAAAGGTTCTGTCCGGAGAGAATATTCATGGTCAGATGTAGTTTCCAGAAATGGTGCACAACCCTTGATTCATTATAATGGCAGCCGCAAGGTGGATCAACCTCTTTAGCTTAGGTCATCTTAGGGTATCCATCGGCACATGATTTCTTTCTATCCATGGTTAATTATATTTTATAACTAAAACCATTTGACGGATTTTGGGACCTCAATTTTTATCATAAGACACACCAACGCCACTCATGTATTTTTGTGATCCATTATTGAAGAGGGTTCATAGATACATGGAGAGGAGTTTGCAATGTGACTCATTGTTCACTAGAGGCATAGCACAAAAGATCTACTATAGTAATGGTAATTGTTTCATACTCATAAATAAGGAGATATTAATCCTCTACAAGGATCTGTATTGATGCAATTTATCTGGTAATAGATGAGACCATGGAGAATTTAATTAACTAAAGATAATATTAGTAGGCCATTACATGATTGTTCTTTAAAAAAAGATAAGACCAGGCCCAGGTAAGGGGGACTCATTCTATTTCATAGTTTTTTCTAATGTCAGTTATTTTTTTAATCCTTTTCCCCTATTTATTTTTATCTCCTATGTTGTGATTGTCTCGATCCCTTTATTCCATGTGACTTGGTTTCTGGTTAGCTGTGTAATATCTATTCATTTTTCAACATATTAAACCAGTGATAAACATTCCATATTCACATTGGCATTTGAAAGAAGTATGTAAATTTTCTTTTACCTTTTATTGTCTTACATTTTCATATCTTCTTAATCTGTAAATTTCTAAATTCTTACTACTTATGTTTTAATTTTAATATGGTTTGGAGTTCAATTTCCACAATTCGAAGTTGTTTGGACATTTGAATTTTTCTTTGAATATTTCTATTGTTTCATTATTCTATCAATTATATAATACTATATTTTATTCTTGAATTTTTTTTTCAATGATTCTGGTTCTATAATATTAGTTTTGTACTTATGATATTATTTGTTTTATAAAATTAATTTAAATCTTATGAATTGTTTTAAATATAGCTATTTATATGTTGTTTATATCTTAAATGTATGTTTTTGATCAATAATAACATATTTTATTCAAAATTGAATTTATATGAATATATTTCATCTAATATTATGGATGAGAAACTCAAAAATTATATCTATTTTTAATCTTTTGGTAATAAACCAATAATAATCATTTTTTACCACTTCAGATTATATCAAACCAAATCACTCATTTGATCCTGAGATATAGTATAACGATTGTCTATTTTATAGGGGCGCTCCCCAAAACAACATTGTATAAGATCCTAATTGGTTTTATGTTTTTATTTATTAAAATTTAAAATAATTTATTCAATTATTGTAAATGATTTTATAGAGGCTTTTACTTGTTGTAGCACACATTGATTGTTTTGTTCAACATTGTTTTATGCTCTCTTGGGATATAATTTCCTTATAATATTGTTTGTTTGTTTTCATTCTATTTTATTATTTTCATTACCTAGATGATCCTCATATATTCCACTTAGTCATTTCTACCTATGAGTATATAGGGTTGGGGTATATGAATGGGTTATATGTGACGTTGGTCTATGACTGAGATCCGATTAAGAGTATATTGTTTTATGGATATTGTGTATCTAGTGTCTAACATTTTTATAGGAGGTGATCTTATCTTATATTCATTGTCGTCCTATGTATCCTTTATTATTTTTTGCTCGATGTATTTTCCTATAGCATGTTTAGTGTCTTGGCTTGGGTAGTGTGTGGGTGTAGTTATCTTGTTTATTACTTGGCTTTCCACTATGCTTCATTGATTCAATTCAAACCATTATAGTGATGTTGTTTTGGTCTCTTAGTGATAGGAAAATTATAGAATTAGTATGACTAGTCTAGGATGTGTGGTCCATTAGCCTCTTGCCACCCAAGATTCTATCTAGCACACATCCTCTGTTCTCGCATCTTAGTGATGACCTATTATATATGGACTACATGGATGTTTTCATACAATTTTCCATTTGTTTGAGGATATATCCTTTCGAATTTTATTTAGACAGTCATCTCCTTTGGTGGATATTCTAACTCCATGTTTTAAAGATCTTATGATTCATTGCGTAGATATTCCTCATATTAGTGTTTCTATGGGGCATGTATCATATTTAATGATTATGCTACATGGTGATTCTATCCTTTTATGTTTTTATGGGTTTGGGTGGGGACTTCAATATTTATGTTTATTCCTTTTCTATGCATGTTATTCCTAATATATAATTTCATTCATTTTTTTGCATGATTGCAGTGTTTCAATACCAAATAACATTTATATGTGAATTATTTATATTTTTTTTGTTTTTTCATGTATTGTATGAGGATTGATAATTCCTTGTTTACTGGTATTCTAAAGGTAGTAGTGCACCCTTTTAGAGGAACAATTAAAATGGAAATTTATGATAATATTTTTGTCATTTTCATCGTCTCATAGTGCTGCATTGGTATGTGTTGGTATGGCCTCTATCATGAAGTTGTATAAAATTGATTAATTTAGAAGATGTTTTATGATTTTTAAATAGAATTACTAATTGGCCACATGTTTCATGATGATACATGGAAGTGGGGATATTTGGGTCATACCTTGTAGTTTTTTTCAGTTTAGGATATTCCCATGTTGACTATATAAGATGGTGCATATTCATTAGGTTTTTTATTTTTTAATCTCCATGGTAGATATTGTTGTGTTGAATATTAAAATTGTTTCTATATTTCAATATCCAAGGAATAGATTTGTTAATTTTAATATTTAAATTTTAATAATTAAAACATATTTTTTAATGAATATGATTTTCTTTAAGAGTGTGTTTTAGGGATGGATCTAGAGAACTACCCAAACTATCTATGTCATCCATATAACCTTTTATTACATGAAACTCCTCCCAATGAAAGTGATATTCTCCCCAAGAAATTTGGTATACGGTATTCAGTTGTCCAATGTTATCAAAGAGTGCACCAAACAATTTATGGAACTATTTTTCTTTGATGAGAGACCAGAGAGGAGCGGTTTCTAATGCTGCTCTATTCAAGGTTTTATGTAATGGACAATAGGAGAGGTGAGGAGCAACATTATAAGGAAAAGAGAATCTCTTGGTTCAACGTTTCTTGTAAATATGAGAGAGAGAGGTTATTGTCAATAGAACCTATATCATGTCTATAATCAAGATAGGGGTTCTAGTTAGGTTTATTTTGAACCGAAATGGGGGAAGATGATATTGTTCATGGAAAAATGTGGTTTATATAGGATATCGAGGGTGATTGTTTTGGTTCTGGAACCTAAAGACTAACATCCAGCTTTAGTTACTTATCATCCCCTCTTTCTTTTGAAGGGATTTTTTGGGGGGATTTTTTCTATGGTGGCTTCATCTGGATGAGGATGTTAGACCCCCCCCCCCCCCCCAGATGTGTGCTTGACATTAGATAACATAATCCACCGTGGTTTTGACATTGGATTGGCTGGCTGAGATTAGTCATGGATAACTATGGTTTCTACCAGTAGTGCACATGAAATGATATAGAATAATGGCACCAGATAGGTGTTTCTCCTTCTTCATCTAAGTCAATCATGGGTTTTCCAATGGCACATGACATCCTCTAATTTGTGGCCTACTAGCCTCCTTGATTTTCCTTCTAATATCAAATCCATTTGAGTGATTCAATTCCCTCGATTTTCGCAATGATAGAAGTGCCTCTCATGTGTTTCAATTATAGTTTTTTTCTAAGAGTGTTATTGGATATTCAAAGAGGACATTCCACTGGAACATCTTGTTTGTTGGAGGCGCAACACCAATGATCTAGCACATAATTTAAAGTTAGATCACGTTCTTGAACATTTATGGTATCAAACCTATATGGGTACAAATCTGGAAAGTTGTTATGTAACTAAATAGATGAGGAGATTATGATGAATTCAATTCCTCAAAAATGATTTTAGTGGCTCATTTCTGGATTCATCGTCGAAAATTGTGAGATTGAGCCTTGGTAAGGGTTTCTGAGTCTTGTTTCTTATTTTTTTCCTTAGTAAATTATTTGGAAGCCTTCTTATGTCTATGTTTGTATCTTCTGTTACACGATTGACTATGGTCCTTCTTTTTTCCAGGTGTCATAGTTTATTGTTATCCTTGTACTCTCAATTCCTTTTTTATAGTTAAAAACCTATGATGATGATGCCCCATGTACGTATGTCTAAGGACGAAGCACATAAATTTCGTTTATTCTTTTACCAATTTACATTAATAAATTTTTCCAACCTATAAATTGATGAATACTGGCTTATGGAGTTTAAATTGAAATTTGGTTTTGAGTTCAATTGTTTTAATTAGACATTGTTTTTGGAATTTTATTCCCCGTTTATTATTGATGTTGTTTCTTTCTTCCATCAATTCTAGAATTAGATATTTCATTCAATAATTTTGTTTATCAGTGTTCTTGGTTTTAGTTAATTATTTTTTTAAATAACATGTTTTCTATTTTATGAGGGTTAGTAATAGGAAATTAAATTGAAGTAATTTTCACTACCCCTATACGATTTATATATGCCATGTATATTGTTCAATAAAACAATATGATGTTCATCATTGAAATCATTTGAATATATTTCATTTTATGTTATGGAATTGAAGCTCAAAAATTATTTCTACTATTATTCATTATGTAATAAACTGAAAATAAACACCATTTTTGAATTTTGGACTTTAAAAAACCAAAACACCCAACTGAATCTAGGATATTACATGGGGACTGCCTCTCGCATAGCTTCACTCCCCACAACATAACCATTAAAATAGAATGTATAATTGAAAATGAAATAGGATGGGATGATGGAATTACCGTGGTACAGATTTGGAATTTTTTGAGAAATTAGGAAGGTTAAGAAGTGATTTTTGGATGTTGAATATGTATAAACCATGAAAATGAATATGGATAAAGAATAAGTATTTTTTGATGAAAATTCGAAATAGGATGTGGGTATTTGAGAGGAAGATTAATTAGAGGATTCATGTGATGAAGTTATTGGATTGTTTTGAGTGAATTAGGGGAGGTGATTAAGCATTTGTGGAGGAAATTGAAAAATAATATGAATTAGTATTTTTGGAGTAAAATACTAAATGGGAAGTATATAAGGATGGATGATGGATTACCTGATAAAGGAATCTAGTGAGTTATGAACGTATATGTTAATGGCTTTGATAGAGCCACATGTCCATAGAAGGAACACTATGAAACAGAAGATGTGATATCTAAAGAGATGTTGATTCCCCAATGGTATAAAGATCATATAAAAAATAAAGGATAAGAGCATGAGTCACCTTATCATTCGATAGAACTCCACAATCATGATTAAATAGTCAAGATATATCATTCCTATAGAATATCTAAAAAAAATTTTTGGGGAAGTAAATCATTTTGGAGTAACATTCCTTAACACAATAAACATGGGCCACATTGACCATAGGTATTTCATAATTTCAGGTCACATCCCAATCTTCTTCTAGGGTGGAAATTCTGGATAACACTATATAAGAGGTGGGTGAGAGTAGTGCTCATTTTACACACATTCAATGGAATCACATTGTATGTAAGGATGTGTTTTGTATTATCACTTTATCTTTTTATCATAGAAACCAGAGGAACAATTTTATTCTTCACATCAGTATCCCATAATGTCCTAAGTATATGGATTGTCCCCTCAAAATCATCATAAGTATTCCAAAAACATTCAATCCTAATGATAATCTCATATATAGGGTTCTTGGACCTTGAAAATATGCTAATGTTGATGGGGAAGTGATCAGGAACAATGTGATAAATAAAAAACCAAAAGTTAAAAATAAATAGCATTATCCATTCTATCGAACATAAAAATATGTACATATGATTTACAATGAGATTAAATTACTCCCTTGAAAATAGATAAATTTTTTCACTATTTTCCCCATGTAACATCCTAGGTAAATAAAGAATAAGACATATTTCATATTTTTTATAAATTGTGAATTAAATATTCATTTTATTTTAAAAGGGTTTCTATGTTCGATAGCGTACCCGATACGCAACCATGGGTTTCTTTGAAATATTACGTTGAACACTAATAATATAATATCATTATTTTCAATGGATGTTAAATAATAGTGGTTGTATTAGAAGAAAGAACAAAAATAACAACAATATGATTATACATGTTAGTTAAATGTATTTACATTTATCCAATAAAAGTTAGAGGCTTAAAATGCGAATGAATCTAATTTTAAGCATAATTTACCTTAAAAGGACGATTTACCACCTTTTATGGAAGATCCATCATTAAATATAGATTTATTCACTTTAATAAATTCTATTTGACCAAATAAAATCAATCTTTAGAATAGGGACATCAAAATTTACATTGTGTAAATTTTTGGAATTTTTCTGATAATGTTCATTTATTAATGAATAGTGAAAACTACTGTATTTTAATTAAAAACATCATTTTAATATTATTTATTTATATATTTAGATTACATTTTTAATTTGTTTTAAAATTTCATTATTATAAATTTTACCATTTAATCCAATGTTGGTTATTGGAATTAATTTCACATTGAAATTGGAGATAAATAAGTGTCAATATTTTGATAGTTATTATTTTATAAAAACACGCTATTTGTTTTAACAACTAGAATTAATTTTAAAATAATTAATGCCACTTCTATGTTTTTAAGTTGAAAAAATAGACATAATTTTTGAATTCAGAATATCAAATAGAGATTATGCTGAATTTTAGTTAGTTTTTTGAAAAACATAAATTTTTTAAGAATAGAGAAACTACTTACTATTTGTTAAAAAACTGCCTTTTTCATTTAAATGAATTTTTACCACTTCTATTATTTGAGTTTTGAAAATCTGACATACATTGTTGCTATTAGTAAGTAAAATGTGGTTCAATAGAACAAAAATAATTTTTGGTGAATAGTAACCTTTGACTAATATTTATCGCGGTTAAAGGTAAATAGGGTAATTAAGGGTAAAAATTATATTATAATAATTCCAAATTACCTTAACACTTGTCCTAACCTCATTGTATGAGAAATGGCTGAACATGGACATCCTTGGTTCTATTTTTGGGACCCCATGGAGCCACTTATGAATGATAATGGCACATTAGATTAATTAACTTAATGTAAAGGCAAAAATGTAAAAAAAAAATTAATTTTTATAAGGGGTTATATATGTTATCTTGTTGACTATAAATATTATATGGAAATATAAAAATATTTCCTAAATCATGGTATTTTTTAATTTTTTATACATCAAATAAATTAAATTATACATAACACAACAATGATGAAGTATTTACATCATTAATAAATAATTTAAATATATAAGATTGTAAAAATTCAAATAACATCCAAATCCTACCCAATTCTTATTAGATAATTTTATTTCGACCATGAGTAATCTAATATTCGACGATAATTATTTTTGGAACTTTAGAAACCTAATATCATTATATAATAAAATAATATTATCACACTTTCATAAAGAGCCCCCCCCTATAAAAATCCCTCACATATAACCAATTCCTCACACCTGTGAAGTCTTTTGTCTTGGCCATAATTGGTCCAATTAATCACCCTACATCCCTCTCCTCCTCCTATAAGCCTTATGTTAGGTAGAAGTCGCTTCAACTAGTCATTAAGTTACCCAAAATAATGGTAACAGTTTCTCTTAACTTATTTTCATTTATTTTACATCTCCAACCTCTGAAATATTTTTATTCCTTTATTTTATAACAACAATAGTATCCTCAATATACTATTATGTTTGTATGAAAATTATTAAAACTATACTTACACAATCCTCCATCTAATCGGTGAAGAACAGATTGTTTCTGTGGATGGAAAACTAACTCCTCATGAGACGATGATTGTTTGATTATCCCCTACTGCCTCACATGGTGGACATTAAGATGGAACTGTATTTATATTTTATATATATCATTTTTAGGTTATCATTATGCTTCTTTATATTCCATTTATATCATACCATTATTGTTTCCATAATGGGTAAATGCGATAATTTCATTTGAGGATGTGCGGACAACCGCCCCCTCAAAGTGATATGACTTATTAATGAAATATGTGGGACATATAATGCATGGATTTAATTATATTATATGATATTATACTGGAATTATAAAATAACTATGTATCATTATGTTTTAATTCATTTAAAATAAGAATTTAAAATGGAAATAGTGTTCATGCGTTCGTACGGCTTACCGTCTCCAAGAACAGTTCATTTCATTTCTTACCTCCAAATGTTATGTAATATTATAAATACATCTATATACTAGATATATATGATATATATGATATCTAAATAATTAATAACATTCTGTATATAATGAAACATTGACCATTTGAAGAACATGTAACTATATGGTTTTTATTTGTTAGTCAAGTACCAAATAACGACAAAACAAACCTTATTAACATGAATGATTACATAACATTTATAACACGGTAATAAGAGATATAAAAGGAATAATAAACTTGATAAAGGTTATTAATAATGAAAAAATTAACTTTTGTTTATTATTCAGGATATTAAAGTACGAACGGGTCAAGTCGGACATGAGGTAAGGGACTTCATCTCAATCTCCTTTCATTGAGGCATATTTTGTACAAATAGACGACATTATTTTATATTCCGTATAAACAACCTTATAATTTTCAATCTTTTTCTACGAATTTTTTTACTAAAAAACAAAAAGGAATGTTTCTTTTAATGTATGCATTGACGATGACATTTCTGCCACCGTGAGTATTATTTTTTCTTTGTCTTCCTTAATAAGATGTAATGTTTTTTTTCGAGGAAAATAAATACCCTATACTATTTTATGTATTTTGTTATTGAAAATGGTTTTTATAATGGATTTTTAATTTCAATATATTTTGGTGGTTTATTGTTACTGAAATGTGCAAATGTTTTCATTCCTTTATATACGTTTTATGTGTTATGATTTTATAATGGTAGCTGGAAATTTAATGGGTGGTTACGTGATAAACCAAATGACGGGTAGTGCCATGATAAACAGGGAAGTGTAGTTACATTAAAACCGCCAATGCATTGGGTATGGAATTCAGTCATATTGATATTCCATTTAGTGATATGTGTGGATGTAGAACATATGGTTATTCCATTTAAGTATGTTTATGTCCCAAGTTACGCTTATATGTTAAGTGTTATTTTTATGGGTTTTATGGTAATCTTTTTGTTACATAAAGGTATGTAGTGATCTGTTATTTAGTGAAGAGTATTTACTACTTCATAAAGGTGAAATTTTTTTCTTCTGTTAATGTATTCATTGTTTACATTTTGTTTTGAAAAACAAACAGTTCTTCGTTATTTGTGCATCCCTTACTGAGCTTTTTATGTTCACCCGATGTTTTTGAAATGATTTTTATTGGGAATATTGTTGAATAGGGTCAAGGATTGTATCAAGGAAAAATCAAACTATCTTAAACATGAAACTATACATTACTCTTTTTTCAAGAGTTCTTGTTCTGTGAAAAAAAGGAAACTGAGTAGAACATCCAACATTGTATATTTTTTTGAAATGAAATGTAATAATTATGGCCTATTTTTCTAAAATGCTACACCTGAAAGGATCATTAATGTGAATTATTCATTTACTTCATGATTATGTAATGTTTTAAGGACAGGTCTTTATATTTTGTATCAGAAGTCAGTTTAGAAAACATTAGGAGTTAGGGTACTGTTAAATTAATATCCATAAATTAATTTATGTTAAGTTTGAAATCATATAGCATTTAATGATTACCAGGTTTCATTGCATAAGATTTATTTGTGTTCAAAATGGTTTTCCGTGGAGGAAATAGGGCATCTATGTTGGGACAACATCATGAGGAAGGCAACCTTACAAATTATCAACCTGAGATGGTCGGAATCAGAACTGAATAGTTTTTTTCAGTGACGGAGTAGTTGAATCCAGATATAAATGGTGGTGGTATCAATGCACGAGATCATCTAGATCATCCACAGGGGAACATAACTGTAGTGGAGCATTTCATGAGGCAACACCCCCCATCATTCAGAGGATCATATGACCCTGTGCTATTTGATGGGTGGATTAAAGTACTGGAGATGATTTTTGATGTCATGGGGTGTTCAGAACATCAAAAGGTTAGTCATGTTGTTTAATATTTTGTTGGTGAATCTAATCAGTGGCGGTTGATGGTGAAGAATCTCAGGGATAGTGAGAAGATTGATGATCCTGATTGGGATGAATTCAAAGGAATGTTTCTTGAATTTTTTTTCATAAGGTGGTTTGTCTTATAATGGGAAAAAGATTCATGTAATTGAGGCAGGAGGATGACATAGTGGCTGGTAATGAATCAAAATTCACTCGAGTGGAAAGGTGTGCTCCAAATTTCATACGAGATCTTGATAATAAAATCAACAATTTTTACGCTGGATTAGATCCAAGGTATGTTAGGTATTTATCTTCTCATAAGATAAAAAATTATGAAAAAATTGTTTGATGTGCAGAGCCGATAGAAATGGAGTTTTCCAATGATCAGGTATTCATTGACAATCAACAGATTAATAGGTCTAGTTAGCTAACAAAGGGAAATAATTCATCAAAGAAGCCTGAAGGTAAGAAAATTAAATATCCAACATTTGAGTAGTGTGGTAAAAAGCATCCAGTAGAATGTTTATCAATGTTTGGAAAGTGCTTCCAATGTGGTATGTGTGGTCATATTTCTCGTAACATTATGGAATATGATCGAGAAGTCAATGAAATGCTATCAGTAATATGTTTTAACTGTAATGAAATGGGTCATTATGAAAATTGGTGTCTAGTGAAGAACTAAACTGAGTGAAAGCATCCATACAACAAGCAGAAAGGAGTGGTGAAATCCTTTTCAACTACATCAGTAGATGTTGGTCCATCAAATGAAGTAGTATCATGTACACTGTTTTTTTGCTCAGATTACTCAAATGTGTTGTTTGATAAAGGGTCTACACATTCATTAATTTCCAAGAAGTTATCTAGTAAATTTGGAATTCCATCTCAAGATATGAATCCTGAACTTATGGTAAAAACACAGAGTGTAAATGTTGAGGAAAAAATAAATTATAATAACCTTCTTGTCCATGTGTGCTGGAAGAATCTACCGGAAAACTATATTGTTTTTCCTATAATATAGTTTGACATTATTTTGGGCATAGATTGGATTTCTGTTTATCATGCTATGTTTGACTGCAGAGCTAAAGTGGTTTCTTTTCAGATCAATTTTTTGTTTGTGTACAAGAACAAACCCATGATTTTTATAACATATCAAGAAGCTGAGAAACTAAAAAAATATGGAAATGAATGTTACCTTGATCATATTATTGAAAATAAAGGAAGTGTTGAGATTAATGATGTTTCAATGTAAAATGAGTACCTTGATGTTTTTATTAATGAGTTTTATGTTATTACACATGACCGTGAAGTTGAATTTACTGATGACTTAGTTTCTAATTCTAAGACATTTTCAAAACCCCCTTATCGAATGGCTCAAATTGAACTTTTAGAGTTAAATAATCAATTACAGGAGTTATTATATAGTGGTTTCATTCATCCAATCACATCACCATGGGGTCCTCTTGAATATTTTTTAAAAAGAAATAAGGTTAAATGAGATGTTTCATGGATTATAGACCATTGAATGACATCACTGTTAAGAACAAGTATCCTTTTCCTCATATCGATGATTTTTTTGATCCGCTCCAGTGAACATAGTATTTTTCGAAGATTATCTTGTGATTAGGGTACCATCAGTTGAAATCAAAAGAAGAGGACATTCTAAAAACAGTGATTCGTACTAGATATGGCCATTATGAATTTTTATTTATGCCTTTTGGTTTAACCAATGCACCTGTAGTATTCATGGATCTTATGAATAAAATTTTCCGATAGTTCTTGGATATGATTGTGGTTGTGTTCATTAATGATATTTTGGATTATTATAATAGTAATGTGCAGCATGAATGTTATTTAAGGGATGTCTTGAAAACCATAAAAGAAAAGAAACTATTTGGGAAATTCCGCAAGTGTGAGTTTTGGTTACAACAAATTTCATACCATGGTCACATTAATTCAAAAAATGGAATAAATATTGATCTTTATAAACCAAAAGTTGTTGAATAATGGCCAAACCCCACAAATATAACCTAGATCCGTACTTTTCTTGGTTTGGTAGGATATTACAGGATGTTTGTTGATAATTTTTCACTATTATCTAGTCCAATGAAAAATTAAACTCGAAAATTTGTTAATTTCATTTGGACAAAAGTATTTGGTGATCGTTTTTAGGAATTGAAATGATGATTGGTGAATGCTCCAGTTTTAGAACTATCTTCCAGAAATGCAGAGTTTTTTATTTTCAGTGATGCTTCATTTAAGGGACTTGGTTTTTTCCTAATGTATAATGATAAGGTAATTTCTTATGCTTCATTTCAGTTGAAACCACATCTGTTAAATTACCCTAAAAATGATTTGGAATTAGCTGTTGTTGTTTTTGCTTTAAAAATTTGGAGGCATAATTTATATGGAGTAAAATGTAAATTATATACTGATCACAAAATTATAAATTATATATTCACTCAGAAATAATTGAACATGGGACAGAGGAGATGGTTGTAATTAATCAAGAATTATGATTGCATGATCTATTACCATCTGGGAAAAGTAAGTAATGTGGCTGATGCTTTGAGTCGAAAAAGTAATGTCTCAATAACCATTATATGTTTGGAATGAGATCCTTTTGTTTTTGATTTGATGTACTTTGGAATAGAAGTTGTTGGTGTAGGAAATCTATCTATTTTGTTTCTGCTGTCAGTGAAATCATCTCTATCAAACAGAATAACGCAAACACAGAAAGAGGATACTGAGTTGCAGAAAAAGGTACAATTGGTTCAGAAGGATATGTTGCATGATTTTAAATATGATAATGATTTTGATTTCAGGTTTGGGAAGAGATTATGTGTTCCTTGTGATTCACATTTTAGGAATGAGTTGTTATATGAAACTCATAGTTCCCCGTTTTCAGTTCATCATCGCAGTACTATGATTTATAGAGATCTTCAGGAGTATTACTACTTGGATGGAATGAAAAAATAAATCACTAATTTTATTGTGAAGTGTTTACTTTCCAGCATGTTAAAGAAGAGAGGTAGTTACCTAAAGGGATTTTCAGTCTTTATCGATGTCATAGTAGAAATAGGAATATATATCCATGAACTTTGTTGTGGGATTACTGAAGACATCTCGATTTAATAATGAAATCTGGGTTATAGTTGATCGATTGACTAAATCTACTCATTTCCATCCTATTCAATATAATTTTCCCCAGATCAACTTGCTCGGTTGAATGTTAAAGAGATATTCAGGATGCATGGAGTTCCCCTCTCTATTGTATCTGATCGTGATCCCATGTTTACATCAAACTTTTTGAAAGGCCTTCAGAAGTCGTTCGGTACTAAATTGAATTTTGTTACATCTTTTCATCCTCAATCATATGGGAAATCAGAACGAACAATTCATATGATAGAGGATATGCTATGTTCTCATTAACTAGATTACCAGGGAAGTTGGGACCAACATATTTATTTGGCTGAATTTTTTTATAATAATAGTTTTCATTCTAGTATACAGATTGCTCCATTTGAGGAATTATATCTAAAGCATTTCCAAACTCTAGATTTTTGGGATGAAGTAGGTGAAAGGAAGCTGATGGGACTAGAATTAGTATAAGAGATGGTAGAGAAAGTTAAGTTGATTCAGAATCACATCAGAACATCTCAAAGAAGACAGAAAAGTTATGTAGATAACCGGAGAAGGATATTTCTTTTGAGGAAGGTGATCATTTCTTTTTTAAAGTTTCTCCATGGAAAAATATGATTTGTTTTTCTAAGAAGGTAAAGTTGAGTCTGAGGTTCATTAGACCTTATAAAATCCTGGAAAAAATTCATCCATTTGTGTACAGTGAGGCTTTACCTCTATTTTTATCTTAGGTACCCAATTTGTTTCATGTTTCAATATTGAGAAAGTATATACCATATCTATCTCATGTTTTGAGCCCAATGATAGTTCAGTTGGAAGAGACCCTCTCTTATGAGGAACAACCAGTCCAACTTCTTAACCAAAGAGAGAAAGTGTTCCAGAATAAGGTAATTCACTAGGTAAAGTTTTTGTGGAAGAACTTTATGGTTGAAGAGGCAACGTGGTAATTTGAATATGCTATGAGGGATAAATACCCCCACTTATTTGGTAAGGGAATAAAAATTGTGAGGATGAAATTTCATAAAGTGGGGAAGTATGTAACATCACAGGTAAATATAGAATAATACATATTTCATATTTATTAAAATTTGTGACGTAAATATTAATGTTAATTTAATAGGGTTTCTATGTTCGATAGCATACCTAATACACAACCACGAGTTTTTTTTGAAATCATACATTGCACAGTAATAATATAATATTATTATTTTAAATGGATGTTAACTCAAAGACGTTGTATTGGAAGTAATGAACAAATCTAACTACAATATGATTATTCATATTTGTAAATGCATATAATTTTATCCAATAAAATTTAGAAGCTTAAAATGTGAATGTATCTATTTTTAAGCATAATTTACAATAAAAGGATGATTTACCACCTTTTAATAGTGAACCCTCTTTATATCTAGTTTTGGTCACTTTTATGCAATTTATTTGACCAAATAAAATCTTTCTTTAGAATGGGTCATCATAACTTACTTTGTGTAAATTTTTGGAATTTTTCCTATAAAGTTCATTTTTAATAAATAGTGAACAAAACTGTATTTTTATTCAAAATTGTTTTTAATCTAATTTATTTTTATGGATATATTTCATTTTTAATTTGTTTTAAAATTTAATTAGAATATATTTTTACCATTTTATCCAATGTTGGTCATTGAAATTAATTTCACTTTGAAATTGGTCATAAATAAGTGTTAATAATTTGATAGTTATTGTTTTATAAAAACACACTATTTGTTTTTAAAACGGGAATTATTTTTAAATTAATTAATTCCACTTATATTTTTTGAATTTGGAAAAATAGAAATCATTTTTCAATTCGGAATATCAAATATAGCTTAGGCTGAATTTTTTGTAGTTTTCTGAAAAACATCAATTTTTAATGAATAGTGAAACCACTTAGTAGTTGTTAAATAAACTAACTTTTCATTTAAATGTAAATTTAAAACTGTTGTCAACTAACTTTCAAAAATCTGACATAAATGAATGTTTTTTGTATGTATAATGTGGATCAATATGAAAAAAAAATATCGATAGTAAATTTTGACTTTTATTTACCACGGTTAAAGGTAAATAGGGTAATTCAATGAAAAAAAATATCATAATACTTCACAATTCCCTTAACAATTTTCCTAACCTTATGGGATGAGTAATTCCTGTCCATGGGTATCATTGGGTTGATTTTCGGACCCCATGGAGCCACTTATGAATGATAATGACACATTAGATTAATTAACATAATGTAAAGGAAAAAATGACAAAAAAATATAATTTTTACAAGGGGGTATATACGTTATCATTTCGACTATAAATATTAGTTGGAAAGATAAAATTGTTTCCTAAATCACGGTATTTGTTTTATAATTTTTATACATAAAATAAATTAAATTATATATGACATAATAATGATGCAGTATTTACCTCATTAATAAATGATTTAAATAAATAAGATTTTAAATATTAAAATAACATCCAATACTTGTCCAATTCTTATTGGATAGTTTTATTTAGACCATGAGAAATATTATATTATAATTTAAGGCTTTTTAGGCCTTTAGAAATTGAATATCATTATATAATAAAATAATATTTTTACACATTTCTAAAGAGCCCCTCCTCCCCCTTATAAAAACCCCTCACTTATAACCAATTACTCACACCTCTCAGGATTTTTGGATCGTCCAAACTCTACCTGATTAAGCTCAATATATCCCTATCCTCCTCTTAGAAGCCTTACCTTATGCAAAAGAAACTTCAATATGTTCTTTTGGTTCAAACCAAAGGATGGTACCCAAAATAAAGGTAAGAGTTTGTCTTAACTTCTTGTCTTTTATTTTACTTCTACAACCCCTAAACTCGTTTGATTCCTTTATTTTATAAAACCACCAGTATCCTCAATATACTAGGATGTTGTTATGAGATGTATTCAAACTACACATACACACACCTACATCTAATGGTTGAAGAACATATTATTTTTGTGGATGGGAAACTAACGCCTCAGGAGACGATGATTGTTCAATTATCTCCTACCACCTCTCATGGTGGCCATTATGATGGAAATCTATTTATATATGATATATATCATATTTATGTTTTCCTTATGCTCTTGTACTTTCAATTTATATCATACCTTTATTGTTTCCATAATGGTTAAAGGCGATAACTTAATTTTAGGATATGCGGACTACTACCACCTCAAAGTTATATGACTCATTAATGCCATATGTGGGATGTTTAAAGGATCGAGTTAATTATATTATCTTATATTATACTGGAAATATAATATAACTTTGTATAATTATTTTTTAATTCCATTAAATTAAGAAATTAAAATGGAAGAAGCGTTCATGTGTACATACGACTTAATGTCTCCATGAACGGTGCATTTCATTTCTTAACATCAAATGTTATATACTATTATAAATACACGTATATACTGGATATATATGATATATATGATATCTAAATCATGAATATCATTCTAGATATAATGAACATTTGACAACGTTAATAAATTTTTACTGTATGGTGTTCATTTGTGACTCAAGTAACAAATATCGACAAAATGAACCTTCTTAACATAAATTATTACATAATATTTATAACATGGTAATAAGTGATATAAAAAGAATAAAAAACATGAAAAATGTTCTTAGTCTACTAGAAATTAACATTAGTTTATTATTCATGATATTAAAGAAAATATGGGTCAAGTCGGACACGAGGTAAGGGACTTCGTCTCAATCTCCCTTCATTATGGAATATTTTGTTTTAATACACGACATTATTTTATACGTTGTATAAACACCCATGACATTTCCAAGGAAATATTTTTCTAAGAATCATTTTACTAAATTACAAAATGGAAGGTTTCTCTTAACGTAAGCAGTGACAATGACTTTTCCACCACCGTGAGTTTTATTTGTTCATTAGCTACCATAACAAGTTGTAATGTTTTTTTTCAAGGAAAATAAATACCCTATACCCTTTTATGTATTTAGGTATTGAAAATGGTTTTGATAATGTATTTTTTATGTCAATATATTAAGGTGATATATTTTTATTGAAATATGGAAATTTTTCATTACTTTTATTTTCTTTTATGTTTTATGATTTTATAATAGTACTTGGGCATTTGACGAGTGGTTACGTGATAAACCAAATGACGGGGGGTGTTGTGATAAACTAGGATGGGTTGTTACATTATAAACTTCAGTGCATTGGGTATGGAAGTCAGCTATATTGCAATTCCATTTATTGATATGTGTTGATGTCGACCATATGGTTATTCCATTTAAGTATGTTTATGTCCCTTTGTTACTTTTATATGTTATGTGTTCTGTATATGGGTTTTATGGTAATCGTTTGGTTACAATAGGGTATGTAGTGATATTTTATTCTGTAAAGAGTATTTAATAATTCATAAAAGTGAAAATTATTAATTATGTTAATGTATTCATGATTTACTTATTGTTTTGAAAAACTAACAGATTTTTTATTCTTTGTGTATCCCTTACCTAGATTTTATGCTCATCCCATGTTTTTAAAATGGTTATCATAGGACATAATGTAAAATAGGATCAAGTATGGGATCAAGGAGAATTCATGTTGTCTTAAACACGGAACTAGACATGACTCTTCTTTTCAAGGGTTTGTGTTTTGTGGAAAAAATGGTAACTGGGTAGAAGTGTCTACATTGTATTTTATTTGAAATGAAATGTAATATTTATTGACTAATTCTCTAAAACAATATTCCTGAAAAGATATTTAATGTGAATTGTTTATTTAATTTTGGATTATTTAATGTTTTATGGTCAGGTCCTTATATCCCAGATAATATATATCTATAGTCTGGACTACATGTACTAATTTGAGTATGAAATAATATTCCCATCAATAATTCCTCACTTATCATTTTTGTACGTGATATCATTAATGTCCCCACCTTATTGAACTACCCACATATATTTTACTACAATGACTTGAGAATATATTATGATAGTCATTTTTCCGTCTAATAAGGACACTCATATTAACCCACCAACTCACATGTAAGGGAATCAAGATGTTGATTATAGGAAACAATGTGATTAAAATACAAACTATTGACCCTAAAATCCATATCCTCCCTATAGAGAAGGCACAAACCACTTGATTGGCCATTTTGGGAAACCAAAAGTCCCCCATGAAAAAAATTCATAAAATTGGAAATTTTATAAATATTGATTTTTTTTACATATTAAACCATATCTCAACCACATTCATACATTAACGTCATAATATCTATATTATATTGGGTGGATAAGACCATGATCGTTCAAAATAAATATTTTCATTCGGATGGGAGGGTCTAGATCTCTCTAGGCTCTTCTTCTGTATAATCAATAAGGGAGCCATCCTCTAAAATTGTCCACCTTTATATTATAACTTAATATCATTTGGTGCATATATAATTTATTTATAGTATATGGGTACCACTACATAAATATTAGTACTAAGATCCTATTTTCCTATCACCCTCATAATCAAATACCTTTTCAGGCTATTCATCATAGTCACATTTTGATTCAAACTTCACTTGGAAGAGAAAAAATGAGGATCAAAACTATGATTGACCACCAGGTCAAGAGGGTAAGAACATATCCTTTTTAGATTAGAATGATTCATTGGGTTTCCCTTAATATTTGTAGGAGCACATGTTTTAGTGTTGGTGATTTACATGGGAAATATAACATGATCATCAAAAGGAACTCCATAAACCACTTGAAATAATTTGGGATGCTAAAATCTATAAATCCTCTTGCCACTTATGAATTTTTTGTCTACAAAATAATACAATAGTCCCGACAAAACGATTTTTTTATCAAGAACGTGTATCAAAAATACATCCGTAGTGATTATATCTGTATGACTATGTCTCTTCGCCTCCTTTACAAAACACCTAAAATGGTTTTTCAAAACAGATGGACTATATTACATGAAAATATTAATCTTCACATCCACTACTATGGGTGAAAAATCATTCTCTATATGAAAACATTATCCATAAAAGAGAAAATATATAATCAATTTTTCATATACAAATGATATCAAAACATTCAGTCCTTCAAAAAAAATGTATGTGGCCCTCGTAAGTTGTTGAGAATCATTAAACATAACCATGATCTACTCTAAATGAAACCAAATAATCTGTTCTAATTGATAACACATCACACATTCCCTAAAACAGCCTCTAATATCCTATATAATTCAATTCAATATTTTATAAGATGGGCTTCCTAAAATTCATACATAAAAATAGTGACTATGATAAATTGATATTATTAGCATACCCATAATCACATATATCCTCAATTATAATGAGAAAATTATAGAAAATATCATATTTTTTAAAATATGTACATTTAATTTTTTATTTTCATTGATTAATTCAAAGATAATATGATCATATCTAATTTCCCCAATTGAAAAGTTATCCGTTAAATGCTACACATAATGTATTTTATTTTTCAAGGATATTTTGTTGATGTTATCATTTTTGTTGAACTTTTTAGAAGATATATATAGTGACCCATTTTATTTTCAAAATTTTTTACATGAGTTTCAAACAAAAATATCCAACAATTATAATCCCAAAGACAATGAGGCATAGTGTAATTAGACTATTAGGCTCCTATTATGTCACAATGAAGCTAAATCATGTAATTTTAATTTTATTCGTCATAATGATCTCTTAAAAGAACATGGGATATACTAAGGGATACATAAATATATTTTTGAGCAACCATACCAATTAAGGGAACAAAAATGACTAGGAAACATAACATGTGAGTCAAAGGTGTCATATTATATCATAATAGAGAGGGATCATTATTAATCACATGGATGAGTAACATAATAACATGGTAAAATAAGATCATGGAGTAATAATAACATTATAAGAAACATATAACATGATAAAATTTTGAGTCTGGGATAATTTTCTCTAGGATATGACATTGTGGAGAAAGTCCCAAAATGGATTAGGATTACTCCCTAATCCCATACATGGAACCTCCTAAAACAAATAATTTTCCCAATACAATGGAGAAATATAAGGATACACCGATAATAACAAGTTTATGCTATTTGTGTTCCACATCAAGGATTCTAAATTCAGGCATAACATAATAATTATACAGAAATAAATTTTTTTTGAATAATATTGTTACAAATCACAATCAATGGAAATTTTATATTGAGGGAAATTGAAAATGATCATATAGAAAGTATTTCCACATCATGATAATGTATAATAAACATGGTATATATGTGATATATATATATATATATGGAATTTAAAAGAATAATATAACATTAAATGGATAGATAAAGTGTGTTATAAAGAGAATGTTCAAGACATAAAGGAATTGGTGGTTTGGAGAGATCACATACCTCGTGTATAATTTGTAATGTACATTATTTATCATCCTAAATAATAAAACTATGTTAATTACTTACTACCTTAAGATTCTATTTCATTTTTACTATTACAAGTTTTTATTATTCACCATTCCTTATTAAAATACAAAACCAATTAATTTTAGGCCATATGTTTTAAAAATAAATGAATTATTTATCCAAAATCAAATTGGTTAGTCGTTTATCGTCAAAGAGATTATTATTTTATCGTACCATGATTGGTAGAAATCAAATAATTATCATTTTTTTAAATAAATTTTACATATTAATTTAACCATTAATTATGGATATGATAAAAGAACTATGTTTCAATCATCCAAATTCTATATCGTATGTACGCATGGTTAAGATTTCCATTTTTAGACAATCATGATAGAAAGAATGTAAGTAAAATTTTATAATTATAGTATTATAATAATATAATTAATAACATATACTTTTTTTAATACCTACTCACATATAATCAATGGGATTTAGTAATAAAAAAATCACATCGCTTCGTAAGGTTGTAGTACTTCATTCACACAAACGACATTATCATTTATTCAATGGAAGGTAAGGTAAGAAATTATATTATATATCTATTTTCCATATTTATTACTATGTAACTATTTTCATTTATCAAAATAAAATGAATTCTTATTTTCATCCACATAATGGGTAAGTGAAAAATTAATCACATCGCGTCACGAGGTGATAGGCCACCATACACATGAGCAATATTATTGTATTTCGTATGAAATAAAAATTAAGAATGTTTTGTTTAAATTACAATTAAAGGTGTATAATTATATAAAAAATATCATATTTAAAAATCAAATGCACCATTATTTTCATCACTAATAATGTGATATGCTAAACAAATTACATTAATTTGCAAGCAAGTAGTCCGTTGTAGACAATATTAATTCTTAGGTATCTAGTTTGAGGGAGGAGGAGAAGGGTGTAATTTATTACAATGACATAACAACATAAAATTATATATAATGTACATTTTATATTTTATCATAATTATTTTCTATTAAATGAAGCCTCTGAAATTTGAAAAAAAACAAAATTCATGGTTATGGACGCAACCTCTTATTCGAACAACTTCATTATATTTCCATCAAATCATATACTAGGATAGAATTTAAATTAGATTATAGTCATACATTACTATGGGAGGTAATTAAAGAATATATTTGGATAGGTTTTTAAAAATAAATTGTTTTTTGTATGTATGCAATAGAGATTAGAGTGGGTGGCATTTTATAAGTGGAGGAGAGGACAATCACAAAATTTTTTAAATAAGGAAATAAAGTAATGATTTTATCTTGCCAAAAGGATAATGAATAGACCATTATTGAAAATTAGAATATATAAGGTCCTAATATTATTAAAAAATATTAATTATATATGTTTTAGAGCATTTTAAATTCTTATATTGTTATTTTAAATCACCGATAGACCAGTTTTTACCTTAAATAATGTAAATAATTTTTATTATTTTCTCCGTTCACTGTGGTTGAAATCTATGCTGAAATTTTCATATAAAAAAATTATGATGATTCAAAATATGGAATCCTTTTTTCAACATTCATATTATAAATTTAGAAAAATGTAATTTAAAAATAAACCTGCATACGTGGCAAAAAAATGTTTTCAAGAAATGCCTTTTTTAATGGAAATATAATGTCAAGTTATCTATGTCCCAAGTAATGATAATTAAATATATATAAATTAATATATATTTGTAATATATAAATTTAATTTCAATCTTTTTTCATTAGGTGTCATTTTAATTATTTAAATATGGAGAAACATGATGCACTAAAAAACTTTTTTTAGAATAAATGTATTCAAAACACCCTAGTATAATTTTAGTAAAATATATTATAGATAAGATTTAAATGTAATAAATTATATTAAATAAAAACTAAAATTTATTATAATTTGAAATAAAATTTAGAAACAAAATGTGAATTAGTTTTCATAAAATTAATCCCAATTTTATTAATGAATTTATTTTAACTATTCGTATATATATTAATATTTTCCAAAAAGACTAAAATTTTTAAGTAAATTAATGATGATATATTAATGTCAAAAATTAGGTATATATTATATGTCAAATTTACAACTACTAAAGAAAATTAAATATTTTTACTTGAATAAAATTAAAAAACATTTTTAGAATAAATGTTTTTATTAATAAAATGAGAAATTATCCCTCAATGAGTAAAAATGCATTTATATTGGGTATTTCCTTTATATATATATTATATAAACATTTATTACTATTCATAATTTTCATTTTATAAACTAGGTAATAACGATCATATTAAAATAATAAAGGATTATTTTGGATTGTTGTTGCATGTCTCATAAGATATTGAAAATAGATTTCTCTCTTAAATACAAAGGGTGTTTCATTATTACCCCAAATAAAAAAACTCATAGTTGAAATTTTCCATTTCATGTTAATATGAAAATAGGTGACTATATTTTTTATCTACACTTATAATTCCCATATTTCTTATTTAAACCAGTGGTTTACCCATAACACATTAACCAGGTGAGTTATCTAATTTGAGAGAAAATTGACATTATGATCTATTATATTTACTGGATGATATGTATGTGAAATATATTTTCCAATTAGTATCACCACTAAATTCAGTACATCTTGGTGTTATGTAATATACATTCTTAATAGGGATGCATGGAATACATCATGTAAAATAGGTAGGCTAGGTGGGAGTGCTAGTAAGTAGGCCACCACTTCGATGCAATCAAGGATCTCAATAGAGTTAATATATCATGGAATACGCTTTAAATTTGACCCAAACCTCAATACTATCATCTATGGAGATTTGTCGAGGAACATCATATCTCTAACATCAAAATAATGGTATCACTAATGATTATCTACCTGGAACTTCTATCCAATTCACATGTATTTCATGGGATGCATAATGGTTGGAATATTCTATATAATGTCATGGAAAATATCATGTGTGATCTGAATAATCACTGCAACATCTTCTCTGCAACATCATCTTTGAATGTAAAATATCAATAGTACATCCCATAAAAATCCTAATATGGATCCATATGAATTCTATGATGGAAAATATTATAATTTTTTTATTTATTAAGTGAATGTGTTAATTGTAACAAACATGTAAATAAATTCTGTAGGATTTTAGCATTTCACTGAGAGTTTGTGTGGTTCTCTGATATTATCCATCCTCCAGAGTGAGATAAGTGATGTTGAAATATAATTATATACCCACCTCATTTTGAAGGAATATCCTGAACCATTAGTTAATCCTTGGATCTAAATTAAATAATATACATAATAAAAGTCCATTCAGTTTTAAGACATCAAATATGTAAATCATAGTGAATTATCTCAAGAGGTAAATATTTCATGATATAACTGAAATGTGTTAACTTTTAAAAGTGATTTTCCACCACAAAATTATCATTATTATAGTTAGTTATCTTAGGGTGGCTTAGGATGAAATCAATGATTAGGTTTTATTATTTCCAACCAAGTAGAGGAAAATGTTGAATTATAACAATTAACTTATATCATTCATTCATGACATTATAGTATACCAAGAATTGATGGAAAAATTTGACAATATCACTATTAATTTTTTCCACCACACGTAGTGCATTAGATCACTATACATCATTGTTATTCCCCTATTAATAGTAAATTATGAGCTATACAAATCATTTATAATCTCCATCATCAACTCTTGTTTTCATGTGACACATATCTAGGTTTCAATCCCTATAACTCCATCATTGGAAAATTTGAACAATAGATTATTCACTACCATTTCCAATAGAACCTAATAATCATTATGGTCATCCTTTATCAACTCATGAATATATCAATGAACAATAATTTTATAAATGTAGGATAAACAACCTTTTACTATTCAACTAGTCATATCCCATCATGCCACTCATCTAGAAGATTAGAATCCAACAACAGCTAGAAGGAAAAATGATCTACAATAACAACTATAGTGTCTCCCCCAAGATGTATTAAAATCATGGAAACCACTTTTAATAAGAAAAACCTCTAAAATAATTGTCACATTCTCTCATATATTGGTAGTTTTTTTTGAAATGTAATTTAACGTAGTATATGTGCTAAAAAATAATGCATCGGATGATCATGGGAGGGGGTGGAAATAGTGAGTTCTTCATTTTGAATGTATTATAATTGTTTTGAGTTTCAGAACAATTATAAATTTAAAAAATTTATTATATTAATATGTTTATGCATGTGATTTTCAAATTTTAAAAAAATGTATAGTTATCTCCAAATTTGATTTTGAAAAATTCATCAAAACAAATCATTGGTCCGGAATTTCATCGTTTACCTCAGTGTCAAATATTTTTGTGATTTTGAGGCCATTGAATTTTTATTCATTTTATTGAATTTATATACATACATATATATATATATATATATTAAATTAATAAATTCATATGAAACATGATAAAACATTTTTCCTCCAAAACCTACCTCTGATTTGAATAACATTTTTGACATGCTTCTCTGGATTTCATTTCCAATTTAACACTAATGTTAGTTTATTTGAGGCTCTTATCCTTACCATACCCCTTTCCACGTTTCTATTGATAAATTGACAAGGAGACTCAACATATACAATATTTTCACGTGATTTGAGGTAAATTGATTATAATATGATAGAGGGAGAAAAGACAGCTCCCTCAAGGTTGGTTTACCACAAATATCTCTTTGAATTTCATTTTAAATGTTGTTGATTGTGTTGATTAAAAAATATACGAATCAATTAGCTACTATATTGATTTTAATTAACCAATTATTATTAATTTCAATATTTATAACTGAATTTTCAATATGTGGATAAATTAATTCCCATGTATGTTTATCTATGATGATAGGTTTTATGGGTGTATAGATATTTCCCATCGATATCTCTCATCCATATATTATATTTAGTGAATCATAAATCATCTATTAGCTTTCCAATAACATGGTCAGCCATCGATCATCATCCATCGAGATAATGATAGGGATAACCATTATCCATAATGAAGGACCTATAGACTGGTGAGGGGAAATATAAGTTATGGTCCCATAACATGGGATAATATGAGTTAGGTGAGGCAAAGATTGTGTTAATGTTAAACTAGATTTTTTGAATACAAAATCTAGTACACATGTTGTCCAAGTCATCAGGGATTTGGTGAATTGTTATGAGTTGTCATTTTTTTAGAATAAAAAAATTCATGTAATTTTATGGGTAATAAATTTACCTACTTAAAATATATTTTTAAATATAGTTATATATTTATATGTTGGATTGTGAATTATGTTGCAATTTATACACTAAAAAAATTATTTATAAAATAATAATTATTTTTTGACAATTTTTATTGATTATTTTTTTAATATAATTAAAAATTATAATATTATATATTTATTATTTTCATGACAAGAAAAATAAGAAGAATAAGATGTAATTAGGTCATCCTGAATGCATGTAAGTTCATAAGTATAGTGATAAGACCTATTAAATATATATTTATTCACGTTTTATTCAATATCATTTGAGAAGACAATCTATGTTTTTTTATAATTAAATATTATATTTTTAATTTAGTATTAAAATTTTCGATAGTATCATTATTTCATTTTTATATAATAACATATATTCCTTATGTTAATTTTTTAAAAATAAATATATATTTGGTGTAACAAGGGAAATAAATGAAATAATAAAATTAAAAGAAAATATAATAATATATTATTTTGTTGGAGTTCATTTCAATTATGTTACTATATTTTTTCAAGTACGCAATTCAAAGTTTTGGTACATCAGTATAAGGATCTATTACTCATTGTTGATGTGTATGAATATATAAATCCCCAATCCAATGATCAGTGTTACTATTATAACTTCAAAAGTGTATTTTTATTTGATGTTTCTATTAAATGTTGTAAAAAAAATTTCATAATAAAAACCAAGTAAACACAATAGGATTGTTTTCGAATTTTAGGAAAATGATTTATATGTCATATTTTTGTGAAAAAATAAACTAAAACTTAATTCGATGCATGGTGTTACCAATTTGACTCAAAGTGTGACTTTTTATTTTAAATTGATTGTAATTTTACTAAAATGATCATGTGACATAATAATACAGTAGAAAAGACAATAATATTATTTTTATACCTTAGTAAAATGATCCATTAAGTTATTTTTTATGTGTAGGAATTAGTTGCACCTCAATATGATTCATTGTTTGAAAATTATTACTAAAAATGTCTATTTTTAGTTTGATATGTCATTTTAGTAGAAAAATATAAGTTATATAATCAAAACTGAGAAAAATCATTCTCATTATTCTCAAACATTTGAAAAATGATCTTTATGTAATTTGTAAGGTATTGGAATGAGCCTCACCATAATATGATGAACATGGAGATATATATAACTAAAAATGTGATTTTTGTTTTTTTTTAATATTAAATTTTAGGGGTGTCGATGGGTTGGGTCGGTTTAGGTTTAGGTTGTTTGTAGTCCTATCCAAACATAAAAAACGGGTCATTTTTGGTCACATGCTTCATAATTAGTTGGCCCAACCAAACCCATCATATTGTGGTTTGGTTAGGTGGTCCATGGCCATAGGTCTCAAGCCAACCCGAATAGTTGTCGGTTGGGTTTTATTGGGTTGGGTTATGTGGGTTTCATGCATCGTGCATGACCCAACCTAATGGAATCATTCCCAGACCCAACCTAATATGATGGATCTATACCTAGACACAGAGCCAAACCATTGTAGCATAGTGGGATGCCACATCACCCAATCCAAAAAAAATGTAGAAAAATAAAACCCAAAAATATGGACTCATAACCCAAGAAAAAATCCAATGGCATCCAAAATGTAGTAGCATCCAATTCCAAAATGAAACAGTGGATTCCAAAATTGTGGGGTAAAATACTAAGGAATCTAATAGACATTAGTGGCAAAAAATACATAAAAATATTACAATGATTTACCATAAAAAGATAAATAAGAAGGAAGGCCGCAACTTCATATGTTTTAAAATAAAATCATAAACATATTCAAAAAACTAAATATAAAGCATTGGCATGAAATTACAAAGATAACAGAACATGGGAAACAAATAAGTAAAGTGCATAATAATTACAGGAATGGTAGAAAACTGGTTATCAAATCAAAAACAATCAAGAATATGTCCCCAGTTGCATTGTATCAACACCATAAAGAACAATCCTGTTATTCTTATTACACTTCATGTAATTGGTGCAGTTAAACTTGGTAAACGACCATATCTAGCTAATAATTGGGAAATATACATGAAATCAAACATAATTATCTTTTATTTATTTTCCTTTAATTTAATACATATGAAGCAAATAGATTCTTATATCTTAACAATTTATTTCACTCTATCCTAATAGGAACTCAGAAATAGACAAAATACTATATATATTTACCGAAAATATAATGTTACACCAACATAAATGATCCTTTTCATTGTATCCTTTGATAAAGAACAATATATAAAAAATTTAATGAGAAAAAAATTCGTTAAATTAAACTACAATAAAAAAAATTAATATAGGTCATTCAAATAAATTAAAAAGATAACATATCCTAAATAATGAAAACTATTTTTCACTATTATTACCATTACACATCAATCATTTAAACATAATTCCATCATAAAAAAAGTGAAAAATGAAAAACCAAAAAAAAATTGATTAATGAGAATTTTATAAATATATAAAATAATAAAATATTATGAGATGCAAAAAATTCATAAACTCATACAAGAGGGTGATTTTTCTAGTTTGGTAGAGAAGGTTCGTGATCATATTTTTAAAATATATTGAATGTATATAATGAATAAGAACTCATAGTGCACATTAACTAATTTGAATTATATTACAAATATTTATTTAATGATTGAATAAATTTATCTTGTAAATCATCCTAATTAGTATGTTTGAGATCCATGTCAACATGATTTTCCTCTAGAATTTTCAATCTAACCCCATGAACTATGAAATATTTAATAGTCTTCAATCACAATAATATTCCAGGTGATGTATAGTTTGGAAGTATATGCGCTTGGGGAAAATCACCATCAAATTTACCTAAACCAATCTCATGAATGTGAGGTGACCCTATATATTACATTACAATAATATTATAAAATCATTCTGGAATTAGTGATATTGATTTCACATCATATCAAGATAGTTTTTATATATTTTGGAACAGAAATTGATGAAATTCATCAACATATTATTTATAACAATGCAATAAATGGGATATTATGTATATAATATATATGATTAATCAAATAATCATGGACATCAATTGACACCATATGTGGAATATTTTTCCTTCAAAAATGTGATAACATAATATAAGAAATTATAATAAACTAACTATGATACACTTCATTTAAGGATAATTTCCATATAGAAATCATGTAGTGCACATAACTGTGATCCTAGTGGGGTTTCAATTGTTTAAATGTAATATTTTTAATATAATCGCACATTTTAGATCAAATGAAGATGAATAGGCATGTCAACCACTTGAATTTTCAAATATCTCATTGTAGTAGAAACTATGTGGGTATAAAATAAAATAGAGGAGTGGTGTTAAAATTCTAAAGTAAAAAATCACAGTTCTATGATCATTTTATACATGAGAAACCAGAAGAACTATAAATTTTAAAATGTATAAATGTTTCATTTGATTTAATTTCTCAAATTATGATCCTAAAAATATATATGAAGAATAACATGAATGGTAAAAAAATAATGGATACCTGAACATATGATCTATATTATTTGACAATGTTGTGGTCGTACATTGAAAATATAAGGTGAGAAAATATTATTGAATATTTTCATAAAATGATTTATCTTATTGGTACAATGATGGTGTATCACCCTAAAACACCATAAATCAATGTTTTGAAAAATTTTGTATAGAATTAGTGTTTTAACTGATTGATTCAACAAAATGAGTAAGTTGAATGATATAATTGTATTTTAAGTAAAAATATGATCATGAGACACATAGAAAATATCATAACAAAATATGGTATCATACTGGGAAAAGGGAGGAATTTTGAACTACATGAGAGAAATGCATCATAATCACCAAATGTATATGGATAAGAAAAAAATCAATGTAAAGAAATTTTAAAAGAAAATCAGAAATTCATTCAACCATTATCCCTGAATCATTAATTTTATACAGTGAGACTTTGATCCTGGATTGTGGATGGTGGAATATCGTAAAAACACAAAAAAAAATTAAGAAGATGGTATTTTTCTTTTTCAAACATAGGTTTCTAATTGATAAATATCAAAAGGTGAAAAATTACAATATTTTTAATCACGCCTAATTTAATAAATTCCACATATTATACATTAATTCTAATATCGATTGGTTTAGGGTTTCTAAACATGTAGTTTGGTAAAATTTAATGACTCAGTGATATTGGTATTCAATAAACAATGAAAGTGATCATGGAATCATCCTCTTATACTAGATGTGGACTCTAATGATACTATAATGAAAATAATTTCAAGAATATATCAGGGAATTCATGATATATCATGATACATTGTTTCCATTCCTTTCCAACAACATTAAATATCAATTCCATTAAAATAATCCTCATAGTCATAAATATATATATATGCGTCCCATTTATTCTATTAGTGTTTTAATTTTATTTTACTTATCTTTGATTTTTATGCATATTATGATTTCTCATCATTATCATTTCCTTTACAAATATCATTAATATATGAATATTGATGAAAACATGACTCACATTGATCATCATTGATGGGATTTTTCATTTGTGAAAATCATAGATATTATTCATAACCTCTGATAATTTAATGATCAAATAATTATTATAATCATCATCAAACATCATTTTAAAACTATCCTAAACATTTTATAATTTTTATCATGATTAAGTACAACATCAACTTTAAAGAGATAACTAAAATTGGAACCAATACCTTAATACTTGTCTAACATCACATTTATTGAAATTGCCACTTCACTCACAGAAATAAAATTACTCTTAAATCATTTCATGGTTTTTCTATACATATCATAAAGAGTATGAATTAATGTGTGACAAGAAACATTAATAAAATAAATAAATCTTCGACTCTATCATAGAATATTTTAAAAAAAACTTCAATAGTACATGAGCATTCTCCAAATCATATGATGTAGGAGCCCCACCATCATAGACTAGATCACTCTAGAAAGAATAATCCTCCTGAAGGAAAATAATTAAATTCTCATACTTCTCTGCAACATCCAACATAATATAAAAAGTATTTCACCTAGTAATCGAAACATGTATTATATTAGTTTGACAATGTATTTTTACTCGACAACAATGATAAGGAAAAGAGACAATCTAGATTGTGAACGTCTCATAAAATTGCATGAAACTGTAAATCTAGTTATTATTTTTGATATTTCAATTATCCCATTACAATAAATAAGTTTTAAAATACGTGCACAACATCAAATATGAATATAATCACCATTAAGCATAGACCAATTTCAATCATTTTCCCTTATAACAAAATTATTAATCAATGTCTTGTTAGAACTGTCATTTTCTATGATAATAGTCTTAATCATTTCAATCCCCCACTATTTTAATGTATATTCTAATAATTAGACAATAATATCCCCTTTATGGTCTGATAATATGACAAAACCAAATTATTTTTTCATTAAGAACCAAATATAATCAATAATAAATATAGTCACAACAACATAATTCATAATATGAATTTTTTTCCATGTGTTTATGGTATGGAATACCATATTAGAGAACTTATCAAACAAAGAACATAATTTCTCTTTCTCTATAAAATATAACTACACACAATCTCTAGAACCACATGCCTAGTTGTAACATAAAATTGAGGTTTAACAACCTCAAAAATTTCTCTATGACCAATATTCACAACTTATTTAAATGATAACTAATCCTTGGTTATTATTTTATCAAGATATATTATATAATCCTCTTGGTAAAAATGAGCTACATAAATTTTAAGTATCCTTCTATCCTCATATTCACAATTCATACTAGGAACACTAGTGGTTTGATTTTTTTCAAGGATTTTTAAGGATATTCAACCTTGTCAAATTCCAATTAAAATTAAAGTTACATATTCAATAGATGTGTAAGCATAATATTTTACATAATAATAACAAATAAAAAATCCATTTTTCATATTAAAATGATACCATGATCGAGAAACTCTTGAACTTGAAGGAGATTTAGGAATTGTATCATATTTAGGTGAGAACATGCCCTTTGTTTTATCAACTACGTTAATACTAATCTCCCTCCTATTTATGTAATTGAATGTGTAGTTGGAGAAAAACCCTTCTGAATTTTAGTTCATGTGGAAACTATAGGATTAGAAATACATTTTGAAAAACCTTCCATTAATGTCTAGATGATTTCTATCAAAAACATACCCACTATCCCACTGGCACGACATTGATGGGGCACACCCCTGGACGAAGAAAAATAAATAGTTTTTGAGTGTATGGAGTGTTATCATTTGAAACAAGTCATTAGTGAATGGGGAATATAATAAGAAATAACGTGATAAAAAATATATATGTAACACCATATTGAACTCATAACAAATGTAAGAGGTGGAGAATCAGGCATGAAAACATTCTCCTAATCACTTATGAGGGATGGTCAGGGGAGGAGGTTATCAAGGAAAGGTTTTTTGGCTAGGTGGGTGAATTATCAGTGTTTTGAAAGAATGTTGGTGAGGTAGATGGAAGGAGGATTAGGGTTTTCTCACTTGGGAAGTAAATGATATAAGGTTATTCAGTGTTTTCTCCTGATATACAATATGAGAAGGAGGAGGATAGATAAGAAGAGGAGGGTGGGAGTAGGGTTTCCCCAGTTTCTCAAAAGGTAATAACTAGGGAGGGAATGAATAATGAGGAGGTGGCTAGCTGGGATGAGGGTTTTTTTCATACACATGTCATTTCTTCTTATCGAGTTGGGTTTATATATATCAAAAATGATACCTTACCTAATCCATAAATGGTTCAACCCAACATAAACCCAACCCGAGTTTTTTATTCACAAAACCCAAACCAAATTAGTTGGGTCTAGATACCCATATTATTTTTTATAAATAGAACATGTGACATACTGAAAATCAATAAAATAGATTCCTATTATTTTGATAAATTAGGAAAATTTTCCATAATTCATTTTTGATGTATAATAATCACCCCCACATCAATATAACACAATGTGTGACTTATGTGACATATTGTGTGTATTTATATTTACTAATGATGACATATTAATGTATTCTTTTATATTTAAGTTTGATTTATTTCATTATATTTTTACATTATTTTTATTTTTTATCTTAAACAAGTGGGATCTTTCACATGGTTTGCGGTGGTGTGTTCGACAACTGATATCATGGTTGGTATTTTCTAGAGGGGTCGATGGTGGAAAAGAAGATGTTATATTTATAATTTTAAATGTTTGTTGATAGTAATTCTAAATTAAATTATATAAAAAATTATTTGAGAAAAAAATTATTGTTTTTTCTATTTATGATGTAAAATTTAATTCAATTAATATATTTATTTTCATATAGGAATACTTTCATATGGGATACAATTGAAATTGTTTATATGAGATGTCATTCAACCAGAACATCTTAGAAAATTAGCTATTATTAGTACCATTTCTGGAACTAGTAAAGGACCAAATTTATTAGGGCTAAAATATAGATTATAAAGAGAGTATTTAACAAATTCTTTTTCAGTACAGATAAATCCGCCCTTTATCAAATATTTTTTAGGGGTGATAAAGGTGACCCCCTAGAGGTGCTATGGAAAACATCACCTTTTGTCACATTTAAAGCCAATTATTCACATTATTCATGGTAATTATATCATAATATGATAATGGTATAAAAGTAAGATCCCTTGAGGAAGGTTGATGCCTCTTATATCATTCAATTTCATGGAAAATTCTGTTACTTATGTTGATTAAAATTTATAAGAATAAAGTAGTTTATATATTGATTTAAATTCTTTAATTTTATTTATTTTCAATATTTCTAAAAAAATTCTTAATTAAAAAGAAATTAATTTCTATCTATATTTCCTTATAATGAATAGTATTCTGAGCATAGAAATCTTACTCATCCATCTTTTGAATTTAGGACACCATTCAATGTGTGTTGGTTTTATTATAAATTTATTTTTAGTTGATTCTCATCCATCCTGATAATAACATGGATAACCATTATCCCCAGTGAAGGGATATGAATTGTTACGGGGAAAATGAATGTTAGGTTTTATTTCAGGGGATATCATGAGGGATGTGAAAAAATGAATTTTCCAAAGTGAAATTGGATTTGGATTTTCCTTAATGTAGCTTACCTCCAACCATACTCATTATGGGTTTAGCATATTATTTCAGGATTCCATATTTATAGATATGCGTAATTAAACTAATATTAGTGGTTACTAGTACACAATATTAATGTATATTTCAGAAGTGTTGGATTCACTGTGGTTTTGGGTGAAGTGGATTGGTGGTCATTGGATTTTCAGGAACTCCATTTGTAGTTCATTCTTTTCTTTGGATGATGGTTTCAGACCCACCGTGATTCCGCTACTCAGTGTCGTAGGTCATTTAAATTTCTTCCATGACCTCAAGTTCCTCCTCTCTTCTCCAATTCGGATCATGAGCGGCAGTTTCGTAGAGGTTTTGGGAGGTGGGATATTGTGGTTGACAGTGCTCTCAACGCTATTTTCTTCCATCGTATTCTTTTTCTATTGTGATGGTTATGTTTTCTTGGTGGCTACGACGGTCTATGGTGACTTGTGTGTGTTTCAGATGGTGACGATGGCGACGACGAGGTTGACTGGTTTTTCTTGCGAAGATGGTATCTGTCATTTTTTGTTTCTAGATTCAGTGATTTTGTATGGTGTGGTGAGATTATCGAGGAAGGTGAGAAACGACGTTGTGGTTCTTTTATGATGGAAAATGTGTTGGGATGTTCTCTGGCGGTGGCTACGGTGTTGATGGGTAAAGACGCTGACGGTTAGGTTTTCTAAATGACGATGATAAATGGAAACGACGTGATAGCTGACGCGGTGCCTGGTGGTTCAGGCCACCTCAGGGTTTGTGTTCTATTTAGAATTTCAAATTATGTATTTGGATTTTGATTGGTGCTGGAGTCGGTCAAAGCGTGGTTCGAGGAGGATTCCGGTCCAGATGCGGTGGGCTTGAGTTTTTTTTTTAATTTTGAATTAGGAGATTGGCGGCAGGTGGGGTGCCTTTTTTTTGTTGATGTGTGGAAGTGGGTTTGTGTTTTAAGATATGGACGAGGAAAATGTTTCTGTGTGTGGAAATTGTAGGGTTCACACAAAGCCTTTAAAAGTATCTTTTAAAAATACAAAAAATGGATTTGGAGGAAGAAATATATTGTGTGATTCGATCACCTATCCTGCATTCAGGTTTATAAGAGTAGGGCTACGTCTTGTGAAATATAAATTTTTTAATTTATTATAAAATATAATTTTATAAAAACAAATACAGTTTTTATATAATTTTATTTTTCATTTTTAATATCATGATAATATTTCAATTACATTAATTATAAATTTATTACATACAAAAAAAGTTCATTTTTTTATTTTTTGAAATAGATTTAGACAAACTTGATATATTAATGTACTACTAAAATGAAATATGATTAATAATATATAATTTTTTTGGAGTTAATTTCAAATTATTTTTTGTCTTCCTAAGTACGCCTTAATACATTTTAATATTTTGGGTCAAATACGTACTAAAGCTAAACATTAACCTGATGATAAATTATTAATAAGTAATAAGATATCAAAATAATGAACACACCCTTGATTATTCAGTTTCTCATAATGTCAAATGAATATTTTTTATTCCGTAAAATTAAATAAAATAATTAATTTGTGAAATAATGCAAGACCTTATACTTTTAAATAAACAAAAAAATTAATCTCTACGAAAACTGAAACTTAAATACAAATAAAATTCAAAATTGTGAAACTAAATCATTAATATACGCCTCTATATAATTGATAAAATAATTATTTGGGAATGTTCATTAGAAAACCCATTCAATAACTATGTAAATCATGAAAACCATGTCTCATCATATTTATCTAATACAACATGGCCATGATGGTGATGTGGAATTGGGGTGGAGATTAATTAGAAAAGAATATTGAAGGTTATAGTTTTATTCTACATATTGTAGAACATATTCTACCTCTTCATGATCCTATAATTTTTTATTGGGCTTTGGGAATAAGGATTGGGTTATCAATCGATGGGTAGGTATTCCCTCAATTCTTTCCACTTCTTTCCATCAATCAGGACTCGACGAACATTCTTGACCCTCTAGTAGATGGTGTTGATAAAAAAAATGCATGGTGCCCCCATAATACATAGAGGGTAAATATAATTCTAGGTCTCCGAGAAGGTGAAAAAATAGGATTATGGTGGTCTTATTGATGTTTAGGCGACAAGTGGGAATAATGGGAAATGAAAGAATCATCCATGTCCATCAGTTCTGATAGTGTAATTCGTTGTCTCCTTCCATTGGTGGGGGTATAAACAACACCATTAACATTGTCTAGGACACAAATATTGAGTTAGTAAACAAGGGATGTGGATTTGGGGTTCTTTACATCCACCTCTAGTGATGTTGGAATTATGTTGATCCAAAAAAGTATACAAATGGGCCCCCAGTCCTTTATGGGGGATGTGGGGTTGTTAACTCCATTTTTTTGGATCACGTGGATTCTTCATTGTTGGGTCTCAATGAGATAACAAGATAGCCTCCCTCAATAGCTAATAGTGATATAGATACCTCTTCTTGTTTACATATGGAATAAAAAGTGAGGATATTATCATTCAAAAATATCAGGATAATATATTGATTCAATAAAAACATTTTGGGTTTGGATTTTTTTTGTGATATTTGAGAATATAGGTCTGAAACCATGATATGAAAGACACTGAAACTATGTATAAGGCGAGTAAAACATAGTGGGAAAGAAAATTGGAGAGCTGAGGCATAGGGGATCAAAAACGATAACCCTGGGCTTAACTGACCATTCCTATATGAACCACATTTACAATAATTTATATTGTATATACAAAATCATTCTAATTTATTGTTTTATGTTTTTTATATTTTCATTTATGTTATACTAAATGAGGATCAGTCCTTTTCGATCTATGTATGATGACTGAAAATAGTATTACGTGGATTTTTTGATCACTTACATATATATTTCTTTATATCTTTTGATTGAAAAAGAACTCATTTTTATTTATTTATATTCACTGTATTATATATGAAAATTAAATAATTATTTATTGAGATTATTTATAAACCATTATTATTTATGTAAATTATTTAATGTTAATGTATTAATCAATGCTAAAAATGGAGATGATAAATGAAATTATTTTTTTACATAATTATGTCCTAAAGTCATTAATTTTAATAAAAACTTATTAATATTAACATTTAATTTTCTTTTTATTGACTCCCATTTAAAAATTTTATTTTGTTACTGGTATATATATATATATATATATATATATTATCATTTCCCCAAAAGCCATATGGGGATCCAAACGTCTTTAAGTTCCAATGGTGGATTGAAAACATCATGTTGGAATGTGTGTGAATAGATTTAAAATAAGAGTTTGGCCACAAAGGCCATTTACATTTGAATAATGGTGAGAATATGTTGTCTAATTTGTCACACTAGTGTGAGAAAATTCATGATAAATATAGTAAATAAAATTTAATGTATTATATATTGATGTTTCAAATATTTTATAAAAATTATTTATGTACAATTTTTATTTATAGTATCTATTTAATGTTAATCTATAAATCAATGATGAAAATAGAAATGGTAAAATAACTGTTGAATTACTTAATTATTCCGTTCAGTCATTACATTTGTTAAAAAAACTAATACATAACTTGTGCATTTTCAAAACATGAGTATTTAATTCCAATTTTTTTTACACATGCTAAAAAAATATTAGCGATGATATATAGAATCTATGTCATTTGTTGAGGATGTTGGAGGAAATTTTTGGACAAAATGATGTGAGTGGGGTGCTTTTGAAACATGGATTTGTAGTTTAAGGGCGGTGGTGAAACTTGTAGCTAGAAGCATTATATATATTTAATTATTAGAATTTACATTCACTTTTTATGTAAATTAAATCAATGTATTTATAAATTATGAATACAATTTTATGTGATTTCAATCAATGTATGCATGTTGAATATATAATACTGTATAGAATTTGTAAATTTAGAAGAGACGTAATAGGAATACTAAACTACATGGTCAAGGAATGAATACAGTGATTGACTGCATTATATAAAATATGAATATAGTGTTGACAATGTGTTGAGTGTAGGATTGAAATGATATAAAATATTCTATATTGAAACATAATAATTGATAAACTATAAAAGTTGTATTTGAAATTTTAGATATTTCTTATTATTATTAATGAGTAATTTAAATTTTAAAAATGCATATCGAACAAAAACATTAGAATTAATGGAACGTGTATAAAAAAGTAATCATATTGTGAAATTAGTTTATGAAAATACCATAATCATGAGTGAAATAGATCGAGGAGATACCACATTATCCATCATAATAGAATCCATACTTGTTGTATGATTTCATGTAAGGATCTTTCTTCGATTGCCCCAAAACCCCCTTTGTGATACCGGGTGCGGTGAGTTTGAAAATACTAAATCATGCATGACATCTATATAGTCTATGTCCTTTTGGAAAACATTGTATGCATGAAACATGATTTGTGCCTATTCACGTGAAATCTAACCAATGATTTCCATCCTCCCATCTCAATGATCACCCTATTATGAATGTTAAAAATGATATAATTTCAATATAGAGTACTCTAATATAGATAATAAAAAATGATTACAAATAGAAATAGGGCTAACAAAGCAAAAAAAAAGATTGAACAATGAGTAATACCTAATTTTGATAGTGTTAAAAACTATGGTAACCAATGATTTAACAATGAATTATTTCTAAAAAGATGCTAAGGTGAGATATAGTTGTACTGGATAACCATAAGATCATTGCAGAAACATTTTGGAGGATGAATCCTAATAAATTGATAGGCACACCATTAATTATTTTCACATTTCATGTAAAAACCTGGAAAAGAACTATATAGTTCATATTGTAACGGAATGGATAATATAGAACCCAAAAAAATATTAATGGATGCTTATAAATCACTTATATAATGACATTCATTGGAATCAACTGAATCATAGAAATCATGTAATACATAACTGATGGTATTTTTTCACAATAAACACTAATTATTCTATGAAATATATGAATTATAATTGAGTAATCAAATTGGAAGACATCAACATCATCAAAAGATAAATATTTATAAGATGTTTAGAATCAAAAGATTTTATAATCAATATAACATAGAGTTTAGAATAGAGTTAGAAAATTAAAAAACATGATGATTAAATTAAATTCAAATTGAATTATTAGGATGAAAAATAAAAAACTAACTCGTCAAAAAACTCAAAAAAACTAATAAGTTACCCAAACAATATGTTCATGTTCATAAATAAATTAGTGATTATAGTTTTATATTTATTAAAGGGAATTTATATGAGATTTATTAAATAAAAATCATAGTATTGAAAAGTGATGGTTGATTTCATAATATATAAGTAATATAATAATGAAACACATTAATATTTCAAATTATTATTCCTCTATGTGAAGCCTTATGAATAGAAGGATTAATATTGGAGACTCCTAAGAGAAAAAACTAAATTGCAGTCTCTCAAAGTGTCATTCTATGTTTAATCTTGTTCTATAAAAATGAATATTGGTTCAGTCAACGTCACTAAAGATTATTCATGTTACTAACCAATTTTCCATATAGATATACATTTATTACCTAAAATGTAATCATGTAACTGTATATATTTCACACTATAAATATCAATACATGAGTAGATGCACTCGTTTATGCATTATGCATACTGAAATTCAATCATTTTAAAGAATGAATTCCTAATATATATATATATATATATAATTATAGGAAAATGGATTAATATTTATGTATGAATTTTTTATTTTCACGTAGTTTCAATGTGAAATTAGCCTATATTATTGTGTTTAAAATATTTTTTAATTTGAATTAATATATGAATACTTTATGCATACAACTATATATAGATTGAAACATTTTGTTTATAAAATATTTTTTATGTGTCTATAGTGGATCTAAATTAACACATAGTAGTAAAAGTAGACATTTTGTAACAACAGATGAAGTGTTTTAGGCACAACCATGTGAGGTGTAAATGTATGCAATTGTATACCGAATATAGTATACACATTGTGACCTAGATTATGTAATTTTGAACAATATATAAAAATGATATTGATATAGATATATATAATTCAAGTATATATATATAATCTATTAAATATATTCACAATGAGGTTCATAGTTTCTTATATTTTGTTTGTTTTCCAAAATCATATAGTTTTCATTTAGTATGCATATCGGGGTAAGTATAATAGTTTTATTTTAAAACATCCATGGTATGAATACAATATGAATATAAGTGTAATGAATACTTCTCATTTTTAATCAATTTTAATGATTACAAGTTTAGGTTCATTCATTAATATGGTATCTAAAAGGTGATAGAATGAATATTATTTTCCTAAATGTTTTAAAATTCAATGATGTGAAATTACACAATTTTTTCAACCAAATTAAAATGGAAATCTACTATAATTCAAAGACACATTGAGAATATAGATTGTATCCTACTAATGATATCTGGTTTGAGAAAACTATAAAAATCCTATCATAAAATACGAAATCCCACGAAGCTACACCATTACTATTATCTAATAAAAAATTAATATTGTGTAGTGTAATGGTGTATGAACCTTCATGTATTCAATCCATGGAAGATGGTTTTCCTTAGTTTGTTTCCTAAATATATTACATTGATGTTGCACAATTTAAAATCGACCAGAATAACAGAATATTGTTAGTTTGAATGAGATTATAGGATTATTTTTTTGGAATTGTTATATTAGAATAGGCAAGTGAATACCTATAAAAGAACATAAATGAATTGAAAATGATTCAAGATAATGAATCATCAAGTAATATACAAGATCACATTTTTAAATAATATTTATAGGGGTTATTTTGGGGTTTAAATGATTAGTTTACTTGTTATATCATATTTAACAAACAATCATTAGAAAATAAATGTTTTCACTATTACAAACATAAAATGTAGTGGTTGTGTTAATAAAATTGGAAATATTAAAGAACACAAATAAGGATTTTATGACAATTATATAAATTTTTTAAATCTTTAGAATATGGTGTTGATAATCTATAGATGAATTCAATTATCTGTTTTGATTCGTCAAAAAAATCCTTGAATTGAAATAATGAGGTATAATTGAGATATGGTGATATATTTTATTTTTTTGAACATTATTTAGTAGAAATTAAGAAACATTGGGTGTCTCTTCTATGTAATACTAAATTTTTATATATTTTTTGAATTATGATTCAAAATTGGATATTGATAACCCACAATCATTTTTAATCAGAACACACTCTATGGAAATGACCTAAAAATATCTACTACCCTATTCCGAAATGAAGTCCACATTTGAAAATATTTAATGGGATATATAATTCAAAACAAAATAAAAAAGGTAACATGAATAAAAAAAATCATTAATTCATTAATTCACACACAACATCCAATCCAATTACATCCAATACTAAGTATATTGTATGAATATATTTTGAATTAAATTAGCCTAGTGCACTATAGACCAGCTATGATAAACTCTCTATGTAGTATCTCCACATAATGACCTAAATTTGTGAACATTAAATATTCAATTTTCCACAAAATGAATTAAATTATACTCAAATTTGAGTAAAATAATCCATAGCCTATATCTCCACAACCATAATTTTTTCATCTAAGAACGACTCTACATCCTGCATCATACACCACATAAGTGCAAAGTGATTATGAATTTTAAAATAATTAAATGAAATTTTCAATCAAAGGACGGATGATGAAATTATCCCATAATATAGTACCATATGATAGCATCGCATGAAATTAATTTTTCCCCATTAGGATAATGGAAAATAGACCTATCACAAAAACAATTATTACAAACATCTAATGAACACCAAAAATCATTCAAATTTCAATCAAGAAACACTGAACATTAAAATTTAATTGTTAGACAAACCTAATAGAAATGATCAAACACTAGTTCATATTCCTTTTTTCACGCACGAAAAAACACATATTCCAAATAATATGGAAAACATCAATAGCCTAACATATATTCCTTGAGGATTTTAGACAAGATTATAAAGGAGACATGTGGTTCAATTTTAAGAGTTCATATGAAGGCACATGAAAATGAGGTAAATATATTTTTGAATTGAATATGTATATCTAATTAAACAATTAGTTATGAATAAAATATGTTGTTGGAGACCATATTATATGAATATAGTTGAAATTTATATTAGAGAAAACAAAGAGTATAATTTAATAAATTGAAAACATTTAATGATGAAAAATATAGTAAAGGTTGTGGTATATATCATATTATCCTGTAGAATGAGTACAAAAAATTAATATATATAGCATATAAAACTAAATCTAACACCACCACAAAAATATTGTGTTTAAATCTTCCAGGATATCAGAAATTATAGTCACAAAAAGTGTATGCAGTGAGATATTTACATGAATTAAATTACACATTTCAATTGAAGAGGGAACCAAAGTGGAGATGAAAAATTATTGGTACATAATTGGAAATTGAACATTGTATTAGAAATCATTATAAATGAAACTAACATATGTTAAATACTATACATTTAAAGAAGAGTATATAAAATTACTTTCCGTACATGTATTCCAATACCTGGATGGGGAAATTATAAAAATATTATAAAATATAAAACATTTCTCGGGAGGGTGCGTGAAATGATTAAACATGCGAGGGTGCTCCCAAAGGACATTTAAATTTGAATAATGGTGAAAAAGGGTTGTCAATGTTTTCTAAATAATTTGAGTATATTATCGATAATTACATGAAATAAAAATTTTAATTTTATCATGAATTTCATGAACCAACTTCTTAAAAAATGTATATTTGAGGGTGAATTCAAACTATAAATAAATATAATAACTAATAAGTGAAGTAAAAAATACTTTTATGATGAACGCTAACTATTTCAATCTCCCCACTCTCTAGTAGAGTAGCTTCCATAAGTCATAGTGATAATAAATATTATGATAATTAGGTTCATAGATGGAATAAAAATTTAAATATATATACGAAAGGAAAATGAAATCACTGCTATGGGAAAATGCTGTTTCGTTACATGTTTTCCATCCATCCCTGATAGAGTCTCAAAAACAACTATTTGAAATGGAATATGTTTCATTTTGAAAATTATCCAAAATAAAAAATTACATAAAATGGGAAAATATTTTTAACATAAATATCATTTTTATGTGCATGGAGAATTGTGAAAAATGTATTTACAACTGTAATTTTCCACCATCGCAAATACCTTTCATCATTTTTGTATTGGGGACTATTATTAATAACATATCACAAATAATTTTTTAGCAGATGCTGATTTTCCATGAGACCCCTCACATATATATTATTGATCTCGGACATACTTATTTCCTTTAACATTATTTTAGACCGGTCCTGTCGGATATTGTTTCACCACTACAAATCTATCCTCTTTATACCCCCACATGATTTAATGATATTCATTTTTGTTTGAGCTATATTCTCCTGTACTATTCATTTAATCGTTAAAAATATTATTTCCTAAATAAAATAAAATTTCCTATTTTTCATCTAATAGAATTATTGATATTGTGGTATTAATTGAATGTTTTAAAAAATATATTCATTTATTCTATTTAATATTATAATTTAGAATTATTCTTTAGCAGTAATTAGTATTAATTTTTAAAAAATTATTTATAAGTAGCTGAATCAATTTTAAATTGAATATATATTTCTATTTAGTAGTAATTATTTTTAATAGAAATTATTTAGTTTTAATTAGAAAAAAGTATGAGGAACATTAATATTTATTAATTATCAATTCAAAATAACAATTACAATGAAATTTGTATGATTTAATAAAATTCGTAATAATTTAGAGTAATTAGTAAAAAAGAATTTCATTTAGTAAAAATTCGTAGAAATTAGTAACAAAATAGAACCAATAGTTGATAATTAATAAAAATTAATTATTATTAATTATACTTAGTAAAAAAAATTATACTAAAAAATAACGAAAATTTCACAAAAATTTCGGTAATTACTAAAACTAAAAAGTAATTACTAAAAAATATCAATACGTTTAAAAAATTTAACAGAATAAGTAAAAATAGTTATAATAATAAAAAATTAATAAGAATTAGTAGTAATTATCTGTAATTAGAAATAACTATTTGTACTTGTCGATATATAGTAATAATAATAATTTCACATAAAAAAATAGTGAATATCAGAAGTAATTAATTCTATTTAATAAAAAGTATATGTAATTATAGTTATTTAGTAAAATTAGTGGTAATTTGTAATAATTAGTTACAATTAGCCTTAATTGATTATCATTAGTAAATAACAGAGGTAATCATCTATCATTAGAACAAAATAGTTTTAATTATAATTAAAATGTATAAATATCGATAATTAGACACACATAGCAAAAAATAGCAGTAATTAGTTAAAATGAGTTGTAATTAACTTTAATTAATAAAAATTAGACATAGTTAGTAAAAAAACCCTGGTAATTAGCATTAATTAGTAAAAAATATCCTTAATTAGTATTAATTAATAAAATATATCATTAATTATTAAAAAGTTGTTGTAATATCTATAAATTAGTGATAATCAGTAAAAATTAGTGGTAACCAGTACAAATAAAAATGTAAAAATTAGTAAAAATTAGTAGTAATTGACTGTAATTACTAAAAAATACCAATAACTAGAATTGAATATTGAGAAATAATTTTTACTATTTGTAATTAAAAAATTGGATGCATTTAGTAAAAATCATGCAAATTAGAAATAAATATAAAAAAATGGTGGTAATTAGAGGTACATAGAAAAAACACGAGATAATTAAAATATATATATAATAACTAGCAGTAATTAATGGTAATTTTTAGTAATTGGTAAATAATAATAGAACCTACTTGTAATTAGTAAACATTGGTAGTGATTAGTAAACATCAATGATGATCAGTTAACAATTGTGGTAATCAATAATAATTAATAAAAAAATAGAGATAATGAGAAAAAATTAGCTGTAATTATTGGTAATTAGTAAGCAAATAGACGTAATTTGCACTAATTAGTTAAAATAGCAGTAAGTAGTATTAATTAGTGAAAATAGTTACCTTTATGAGTAATTAGTAAGAGTTAGTGGCAATTAGAAGTGCATAGTAAATATTAGCAATAATCAAAAAAATAAGATAAACATAGTGGTAATTATTGATAATTAGTTGTGATTAGTAAAAATACATGGTAAATACCAGTAATTGTTAAAAAATAGTAATTAGTGGTAATAAGTAATAATAAGTGGTAATTATTAAACAATATTGGTAATTAGTAATCATTAGTGATTATTAGTAAATATTAGTGGTAAATAGTTAAAAGTAATGATACTTAGTAAAAAAATAACAACAATTAGCAGTAATAAATATTGAATAGATGTAATTAGTAAAAAAATAGTTAAAATTTGTAAAAATAAATAGTAATTAATAAAAAGTTCCAAAAATTAGCAATAAATATTTCTAATTAGTATGTAATAGTGGTTATAAATAAATGATAATGGTAATTAGTAAGCATTAATGTTACATAATGATAATTAGTAAAATATTACTTCTATATTTAGAAAGAATATTTATTTGGTAAACATTATCAATGTATTTTCATATTTAGTATTAATTATAAAAATTGAGATAATTAATAATAGTTTGAGATAATTACTAAATCATTGCGGTAATTAGTAAAAATTATTTATAACTATAAAAACTAGCATTAATTAGTAAAAATATACTGAAAAATAATTAAATGTAGCAGTAATTAGTAAAATTTGTTCATTGTTAGTAAAAATTACCCTAAAATGATAAAAATTAAATATATATTGTTTATTTAATAATAATTAGAAAAATTAAATAGTAATTATTAAAAAATTATTCTAATTAGATAAAATATATAATATATATAAATAATATTTAAATCTTAGATTTTAAAATTTAAAAAAAATATGGATCACAGATGTAGACAGTAGTACTTATTATGTGGTCATGAGTTAATAAATCATAACATAAATGCAAACATATTTAGTGTATAACATAAATATATTGATGGAGTTGTATCTTTTTTTATCATTTTCAGCATCAAAACTACTGTTTTATCGAATGAGAAATTATATATCCATGTAACAAATGTGATATGAGGATGTTTGAAAAATTTGAAAAATAAATTTGGTCATAAATTAGGTTTTGTTTTTTGAAAAGATTATGTTTCCTAAAATCATCATGATGAAGATAGTTCTTGAGAAGATACTTATAATTTGGTTCCATATCCATCACAACTTCAATTTTTTCAATATGATGTTTCTATTCTGTATTTTTACCAAAAATAAAATCATAATGATATTGATTTCTCCCCTTATTTTAAACCATTAAGATTTTATGAGTTACTAAAATTTACTGTGGATATCACATATCCTAGTTTTATGATAATAAAATTTTATGTTGTTGAAAATTCATGTCTATTAAATTAGATTTTGGAATGATAGGAATCTAATTTGATCTGATATTATATTTGGTTGAATCACTATTAACTGACAAAAATGTGTTTCCTTAAAATTTATGTGAGATATATAGGTTGGTACATAATTTGGGTTTTGGTTACTAGATTATTCATGTAGGCACAAATTGTCATGACCCATCACAGAGGGGCCCAACCTGTTACTACCCCATGACAACATCCAATAGGCCAGGGGGTAGCGACTAGTGCCAAGTACGTAGATTTAATAAATTGGAGTCATTAGCCTGATGTACCTATATAAACACACACATATCCATGCCCACAATTTTGAAATGTAAAACAATTAAAACATTTCATTCACGCATATAAGACCCCACAACAGATTACAACCTTAATGTACATAGAATAGAAAATGGGACAAAGTCAAGCCCAACCAAAACTAAAACGATCCATCCAACTCCAATGGTGAGGAATAAGTCAAAAGTACCCTCTCAGAAAACACATTGGTCTATCAAGGTCCATCTATGCTCTATCCACTCCCTATCCTCCCAAGACACCGTCAAAAGGGTCTTCATCTACATAAGACATGAAACGTATGAGAGAGGTTCATGTGGTAATTGAGTACAATAATAATTAGTAAGATACCCCAAAACACTAATCATGAAGCACCATGTATTGCAATATCAATACAATATATAACAATGAATATATAATATAAACAAAACCCATATATAATCAAAAGAGAAGCAATTTCATCACGCGGTCATAACTAACTATCAACCATATGATTCTCCTCAAAGCAGCACTCATTTTGAGAGAACATGCTTTAATAGCCTTTCTATAATTTGAGACACTCAAATAATAGTTCTAGCTCATTGGGACCTACCCAAATATAATGTGATGATCTGAGATGACAATTATTCATATATAGGATGTCATGCCCATATATGAAGGGGGACACCACAAACACAATCTAGGACAACCCACTACGTAGAGGTTCACATGCCAATGGATCTAAAAGAACTTGATCGATACAACCTACTATATAGAGGATCTACCCACTTCATAGCGAGGTCATGATGATTGGACAATCTCTAACTAGGGATGATAGATGATCACCCACCAGTCTCTTATAGGGTTACCAAAAATACATTTGAGACTCGACCTCTAGATGGGAATACAATCCAGTGATGAGGATGTAAGGTCCCATTGTATTCTTGAGAAAATGACCAAGGGAGCACACTCAACCCATACTGGTCCAATATAATAAAATAAATAGACATAATCACTCTTAAAGGGATTACTGGGCACGTACCCAGTTGTAAAAGGTGTGCCCATATATCCCAAGTCATACTCATTTGGAAGAGCCTCCCATGGAAAGAAGTGTACAAATACATGGATTGTATAAAAGGATACAAGACGCGTAGAGACACATGATACTATGTCCATGTAACCTAGTAGCGTGTGTGTGGAGGTACATTGTGTGTCCATGCCCGTGTACTCCAACCCAAGTTTATGTACTTTAAAAGTACACACCTAGTCAATTGGGGAGGTTCATATATTATTTAATAGGGTTCACATACAATGTGATCCTTAACAATGTCTAGAACCACAACACCATAGCGAGGGGGACCACACGGTGTGTAATTTCGAAATTCATGCTAGGTTGGTTCGGATTTTACAGATCCTTTAAGGAAAACTTATGTGTTGATTTGTGCACCACCTGAACCGCTGGTCTAACTAGATCCTGTAGATTCAGGTTCTTCCATGCCTCTAGTTTCCAGGTCATTGGATTCTGGGTTTGGATCTGCTCAGAAATCACCACCATCGAACCATACATTATTACACCTCAAAACTAGGTTGAACAGAAAATACATATCCATTATAACCCACCTACAGTCATCCACTGCCATCATCACACCTTGTTCTCATCATTGATCACGAAATGTTCTTGTGGTATCGATCCATTGCACATTCTATGGTTTATGTAATGATTGAATACCAAGTATTCATCAAACTATTCACCAAAAGGATGTACACACAATGAAGATTCATAGAATGGAGGGAGAAATCCACAATCAATAATAGTGAGGAACAAACCTCAAATTTTTTCTTTATTCCTGGATTCATTATCATAGAATGGATGGATGCAGTGGTATAAGTCAATGATCCAAAAAAAATTCATAAATTTGAAATCTAATGATGATTTGTGTATCAATTGTTTTTATTTAATTGATCCACATTCATCTGAGATTAATAACAGGAGAGAGAATACCAGAAAAAACATCCTACAAAGATTTTGGATCATTCCTTAATGATGCATTGTTAGCTTTCCATCATTGATGAGATCCTCCAACTCTAATGGCATGAAGATCCACAACCCATACATGATCTGTCTTTATCCACCATGAATTCTCTCCTCCAACTACATCTAGTTCTCCATGTATTCCAATACAACCATGAGATGATTTTCATACATGTATATTTAATAAAGAAGTAGTTCGTCACACTGAACTATATAATATAAATTCTTAGGTTCAGTAATTTTATTACTTTCACAACATGGAAAAAAATCCCAAACAACACATGATGATCAAGGTTTGGATTATCCTTGAGTAAAAGTGCCATTCTGAACCCAGCAATGCTCTTATATTTCCAATTTGGACACCAGTTTAGGATTAATTTGTATTTTTCAGGAAAAAAACATGCATTCTATTTAATTATTTAATATATTTTCCAATTTGGACACCAGTTCTAGCAGATCTATGCTTTGTGCATATCTAGGAGCAATTACAAAAACAGCATGGTAGCCTGGCTGTGGCCCAGTACTCGATGTGGTTATCGACCTCTAACACTACTCCACCAACATGGTGCATGAACCTTTCTTCAAGGACCAGACCTTCGATCAGGGACTCTGAAGAGAGATTAGAGCTTTGATGGTATCTCTAAGCATCCCGACTCATACTAGAGTTCTTGAGAGATAATTCTTGGTGGAGATATTTCTTGATGAGAAGACACTGACAAGGAGACCCACCACCGGGCGATACATAGCAGAGTCATCTAAAGCTGGTAGTAGGGAGATGACACAGAGGTCCAAGCGGACCAGACCTTCTGGTGGATGACCCCAGGAATTAGGGTCAAGGGTGTGAGGCTCATTAGGTATATCTGACCAGTAGGGTAGTATTTTATGCTCCAGGTGCAGCAGGTTGGGTCACATGGATCGTGAGTACCCGACCAGCTGCAGTGACGACCATTAGACATTTGAGGGACCGCTGAGGCTATCTTAGAGATCTGAGTGAGGAGTACCATAGGGTAATGGATGTGGATTAGGATTAGGTCATGCAGTAGGTGGTGGATGACAGGTTGAGGTTGTATTGCCACCTTCTCAATGTGGTCCACCTCGACCACATGGAGTAGGTTGATAGAGACGATTTAAACTCCATGAACCTGAGGCCTATGACCACAGTGCACCATAGATGAATAGTGATACGATCTGTGGCTACCCCATCTTAGACTAAGAACCTATAGACATAGGTTCTAGTCACTCATTCATTTTCATGGCTCTCGTTTGGATATCAAAGATTATGGAGGAGCTGTTGGCTCGATCCATAAGGCTAGAGACTCTAAAGGGAGGGGATTTGATGATTACACATTGGTTCTATTGTGTGAGCATACTATAGGAGTCAAGATCTTCTAGAAGTGGCATCATGGACATATGACATCATCTTGATTATGGACTATTTATTTACATCCCATTCTCATATTGATTGCATTAGGCGCAATGTGTGGTGTTTGTGTGAGGATGTGACCATGTATTCCTTCCATAGAAATAAGGGAGCCATTTTAGAATAAGATGTAAATACCGGGATGAGTCTGCAGCCGACCACACATCAGTTGGTTAGACATACCCTTGAAGTAGTTGATGTTGAGATTCTGAGATATCCAATAGTGGTGGACCAGTATGCTGATGTATTCCCTAATAATGATCTGGTACTACCCCCATTCAAAGAGAGAGACATCTACATCAACCTATACACATGTATGACAATGATATCTACACCATCTTATAGGATGTCTCCCACATAGCATTTTGATTTATGGGTACAACTCGAGGACTTGTAGCGTAAGGAGTTCATAGGACCCATTGTATCTCTATGGGCAACCACGATTTTGTTTTCCAAGAATCATATGGGAGTTTGACGCGCTGCATGGATTATTGGATCCTAAATCAGGTGACCGTGAAGAACACATATACACTTCCGACGATTGATGATCACCTCAATTAGTTGAAGGATCTCATTGGTTTTCAAAGATAGACCTCATATTAGTGTATCATCAACTCAGTGTATGAGTTGAGGATGTGTAGAATATGGCCTTCACATGATGGTATGGACACTATGAGTTCTTGATTATTCCATTAAGCATGACCAACACCCCTATAGTGTTCATAGGACTAATGAGATGAATCTTTTAACCATACCTCGATATCATTGTGTTGGTCCTCATCGATCACATCTTGATATACTCGACCTCGAAGGAGGAGCATTCCTATCATCTCAATATAGTGCTGGATGCACTCCGAGAGCACCGAATTTATTTTAAACACTCGATGTGATAGTTCTGGATATGGGAGGTCCACATTGTGAGATATATTATCTCAGAGGATGGAGTTGTAGTAGATCCATAAAAGATAGAGGTTGTGCTTTCTTGGGAGAGACTCATTAGTGTGACTAAGGTGCAAAGCTTCCTGGGGTTGGCTGGGTACTACCAGAGATTCATACATGAAATTTCCAATGTTTTGGCAACCTTTTCAGTAATTTCGAAGAAGGGACATCCCTTCATACGGATATAGAAATTCCAAAAGAGTTTTCAGGAGGTGTGGAAGTTATTGAAGAGTGGCCCCATCATGAGGCTACCAGAAGAGGGTGTTGGGTATGCTGTCTAATGCGACACATCAGGGACTAGACATGGATGTGTCCTGATGCAGGAGAAATCAATGATTGCATACGGTTCATGATAGTTTAGATAACATGATATGAACTACGTTACTCATGACTAGGAGTTAGAAGCAGTTGTCTTCGGTTTGAAAATGTGGTGACACTACTTGGGTGGAAAAAAATTTTAGTCTACTATGATCACAAGAGTCTCTGGTATATCTTCTCAAAGACGAACATGAACCTAAGACAATGATGATGGATAAAGTTCCTCTAAGACTGTGACTTTGAGATAGACTACCCACCTATAATGGTTAATGTAGTAACAGATGAACTCAGTAGGAGGCCTGATCTATAGTTATTGATTTTGGAAAAAAGAGAAGCCTACCATGTTACATATATCTTTCTTGGATTGATATAGAGTAGCTTACCTCCAGTCTATGTCAATCACTCCCATAATACTTTATAGATTCAGGGAGGGATGCTTGGGGACATTGAATACAAGGCTCGACGTGCTATGATATCCTCAATACATGCACCAGAAAGATTATCTAAATATAGGTAGAATGTAATCCTCTTTAGAGGATGCACCATGATACTAGTGTTGCTACAGGAAGAGGAGTTGAGGGAGTTCCATACTACCCCTATGGTAGTACATCCTGGTGTGGTGAAGATGTACCAAGACCTCTGGCAACAACATTGGTGGCCAGGGATGAAGAATGTAATGGTAGGTCTTGTTTGACGATTCCTCACTTGTCAGCAAGTGAAGGTCAGGTATCAGGTTTGCATAGTGCAACCACTAGAGGTGCTAGAGTTTATGTGGGATGTAATTTCCATCGATTTTGTTACAAGACTACCATGGATGTCCATAAGCCGTGATATTTTCTAGTTGATCATTGACTGACTAAGCATGTCTACCACTTCTTACCCATTCGAGATGAGGGATCAGTAGAGGGCTTGGGACGCCTCAACATACATTAGATTCTATGGATTCATGGAGTTCAATCAATTATCATCTCGGATCGTGGTGCACGTTTTATATCCATGTTGTTGAAGGGAATGCAAGATGCCTTCGAGAGTAAGCTACATTTGACCACAACCTTTTATCCTAATGCAGATGGTTAGATGGAGCAGACCATTCAGACACTAGAGCACATGTTTCATACTTTCGTCCTCGATTTTTGTTCATTTCATGGAGGATCACTTTCCCATGGTGGTGTAAAATACAACAAAAGCTACCACTCCACCCTGAGTATGGAACCTTTTGAGGTCTTGTATGGTTGACCCTAAGGATCACCTCTATTCTAGAAACATCATGGGGAGTCATCACTTATGTGTCTAGAGTTGGTATGGACTACCACTGAGAAGATGAAGATCATCCAGGAGAGGATGAAAACTATATAGAGCTGGAAGAAGTCTTATGCTGACCTGAGAAAAACACCATTGGAGTTCAAATATGTAGACTGTGTCTTCCTATGGGTCTCAGCTCGATGAGGTTTGCGGATATTTGGATAGAGTGGCAAGCTATCTTCGCGGTTTGTTAGACCCTTTTAGGTTCTCGGCAGAGTTGGTGACGTTGTCTAACCCCTATATTTCCCCCCAAAGATGAATCAAGTGCGTCATGTTTTCCACATATCATAGATGATGAAGTACATGCATGATCCATCGCATGTTATCGACTGGGGAGAGATGGACATTGATGATCGGGAGACATTTACAGAGGGTCCAGTTTATATTGATGATCGAAAGGAGAAGGTCCTTTGTGGACGATTGATACCTAAAGTTCACGTTCCCTGGCAGCACAACATCCTCCAGGATACAACATAGGAGTGGGAGGCTCTGATTCATTCCCAGTTCTCCCAATTGTTTCCTTAGTTCAGGTTGTGTATTTTTAGGATGAAAATCCCTAATGTGGGATAATGTAATGGACTATATTTTCCATGTCTTTTTTTTAATTAATTGTAATTTTTATGAGTCTGGTAAAATTAGTAGCACGTGATTCAGAGGCCCAGTGTGCCCTAAAAATTTTCTGAACATTTTTTAAGGTACGTTAAGTAAAAATGAGTGTGAATTTTTCAAAATTTTAAATTAGTTCTCAGATTTAAAATACGAGGGAACTGTTGAATCCACAGTGCCATGATTCAGTTAAAGGAGGCATCACGTTGACCACAGATGCTCAAGAGAAAAAGATTGTTTTGGACATTTTTGAAAAAAAAAACAATTTTATTTTATTTTCATTCTTTCAAAGGAGGAGAGGTCGTGGTGGGTCCAATAACATGTGAAGCTATTAAAAGGATTGACTCTCCTTTTATTATTACAAAATAGTTGGGAATTTGGGAGGCCTATCAATTAAATGAACCTCATAAATTCATTGAAGCGTTACCCACCTCATCATCCCAATTTATATGGAGGTTGGGTAGTGGTGTTGGCACGACTTCACCAAGAGATGAAGCACTGACAAAGTATAGTGATGCCAACCCTATGGAGGAAGAACTGGTTTCAGTGAGTGGTGATGAGTTCCACTGAATCACAAACCAACCATAAAAATGAAGGAGGTTCCATCGATTGTTGTCAGTGGATGTCTAATCTAGGTAGGGGTTTATTTAGAATTTCAATTCGATAAATTAAATTTTCTCATGCTTGTTATCATGTAATGGGGATGCCGCCTGAAAAATTAATAAGGCCGATAAACTCCCCCATTTCGTTCATGATGTGAACTTTAGGGGTATATTTCCATCATGATGGATATGCGAAATAGTAGGTCATGCAGTGGTGACAGTGACCCGAGAGCGTCAAAGGTGTTGATATCACCAAAAAATGGACAAGAAGAGAGCGATCAATGGGCCACAGAAGAAGCCAAAAACGAACCATGTCGGTTGTGGCCGATGGTGGATGGAGGATACCACGACAACCAAATGCGTGCAGTGGGAAGCGGGTCTCTGTTGCGCGTCCTGGCTGCCTACCTGAGCCGCCGTGTGGGACAAGGGCGGCACCCATAGGTGCTGACGGTGGTAGGAGGGTGCGGCATGGCCCCACACCCCACCAGTTAGGAAAAAATGCCCCCCAACTATAGCGCTAGTGGTGATGGCGGTCCACCTTCTGGAGGATGCGGGCCTGCCAAGGGGGCCAGACCCGCCGCCCAGTGGACCAATGTGGGTTTGTCGAGCCCCACCCGGTAGAACGAGCCAACTGCGGATCGAGCCCGCAAACTAATGCGCCAACCCCAATAGGCCTATCTACGTGATCTGGGCCAACACATATTACTCTCGACCTGGGTGGGGAAAGTTAGACCCCATGAACTGTTATGTTGGGCCGGTCATTCTGAGTTGGGCCAGTCAGACCGACTCAGACAGGGCCTAGACCGAACTAGCCCCGAATAAATAAACTCATGTTACTAAGGATCTAGGTGTCTGTTTGACCTATTGTCTATGGTTTTGGGACCCCTTTTGTGAATCGGTGCCTTTGGCATATTCTAACGGGCCCAACCGAGCCGGTCCAGACCGAGTTGCGATCAACCCCACTTTAAGGAACATGGTGTAACTAATAGACTGATCGTCTGATCGATGCACCGTTTGTTATATAAGGACCCTTATGACTAAGTGGTCTATTGTAGATATGTTACATGAGTTTAGGTGGATTTTTATGTGTGACGTGTTTTGGATCATAAATGAATCCAATCAAGCCCTTTTAACAAAAGTGCCCATATCTCACAGTTCGGGCATCCGATCGACACATTTTCCGTCACATTGGGACCCCTATAACAGGGCGGTAACATGGGAATACTTTTTGTGAGACATAATACTAATTGAAATATGGCTGGTGGATTTAGGATATGTTCTCCCAGAATCAAGTGTGTTATGAGTGGGAATCGTGTGACCAGATGCCTTTGAAGTAACGACAACGTGTTGATCAGCAACATAACCACCATATGTGGATCAACATCGAAGCCACCCGATGAGGACCAGTTTTAGAGTGGACCATCGAGGATCAAAAACTAGAGACCATGTGTGGATTATCATTCTAGAGACCCTGTGTGGATCTGCATGTAATTTCCCTATATAGATCAGCATACAATGACCCTGTGATGATCAGTGTTCTAGAGACCCTATGTTGATCAACATTCTAGTGACCCTGTTTGGATCTGCGGTATTGTGACCAAATGAGGACCCACCTTCTAGTGTCCCTTTGTGGAACAGTAACTTTCGTCTTAGAGCAGAACTTTTGTATAACTACTTCTTATGGAATTGTTGTCGAACTTATAATGGAATAAATGATATAGATTAATACTAACCATATATATTCATGAACATTGAGTTTTATATCATGTTTGAGTTGTGTCTATTACTTTATGGATTGTGATTTAGTTTTTGATTTCTGTTTTCCCTTTGTGAAACACTAGGAGACATTCAAGGTTCTTGGGGTCCTTTCCAAGTATTGTAATAATCACCCCAGCACTGGTTTTCCCTCACCTTGTTGTGTATTGTGAAGATGATGGACAACATTGATCGAGGTTTGGGAGCCAGGACTAGATGGTGCTTAGAGGTGGATCTTTATATGTGATATGCCTCAGTTATGACCGACTGTGATCTTTACCTACCCTTTAGGTAGGAATCTTGGTGAACGATTCTGAGAGCTGTTTTTATGTGGATGTTTAACTTTTCAGTTGGGCTTGTATTCCTTTCATTTACATACATTATTCATTACTTTTAGAAAACATACTTCTACTACTGCAGTTTTTCTATGTGGGTTGATCTCATTGTATTCTTGGACTATGTTTTTGTAGGTTTAAAGTTAATGCCTTCTCATTTTCAAGGATATGCCTTTCGGTTCTTGTCGCCAACCCCTGGCCTATGGAAGGTGGGCTTGGGATAGTCACAACATGGGCCCCAGGGGACGAGATGTGATAAGAAACCTTGTAATAAAAACATCATTGTATATTTTTTATACAAGAGTTATTATTTAATCATATAATACAATGATTAAATAGAGTTTAGAATGGAAATTAAACTAAAAGTTTGAGATTAGGTGTTACCTCTTAATCTGGTAACTACTCTTTGTTTATACCGAAATCATTCTAGGATTTCTTTTGGACCACGGGGAGCCTTCTAGGTTTAGGAGAGTTGTGTTTGGAAACTATTCTGGAAGGTTTTTTAATATCCAATGGGGCTATAAATGTGTGAGTAAGGGTTAGAAAGATTGATTTTTTATAGTGGAGGGGGAGTGGAAATATTTAAATACCAAAAGGTATTCATTGATGGGTGTTCTACCTTAATGTAGGTGACTCCAAATGGAAAAATAATGGTTTAAATGTGAATTATAGTCTATTAAATACTGCACCCCAAAAAAATAAGTGTACATTAATAAATTAGTTCCTTAACGTCTAAGATTCCCCAATTTTATCAATTTTATTTTTTATTAATGCAACTATATTTGTAATCCAATTAATCATACAATTAAGATTAAAATAATGTGAGATTTCTTAGAAAATATATATCCATTGAATTATTAATATTATATCTTATTTATAATATAAAATCTCTATGTTTCTAGGAAAATAATTTTAGAACAAGCGTATTTGATGTTCTAACACACAGATTAAACCAGAACCGTGTTTACAATAGATTTACAATATATGGGTCAATATATTAATATAAAATTAATTATAGGTCTATTAATATACAATATACAATATTTATTTACACTAACAAGTATATTTTAAGAATATAATATTTTTATTATTTTAAAATCATTTAGTAAAATTACATTTATTTTAAAATAATAATATTGTCTATTTTGAAATTATTTATTTAATGTTAATGTCATATTATTAATATTATTTTGGAATGAAAATATATTTTTATTACAGGTTTGAAACATGATATATTCACCTTCAAAATAAATAAATACAATATATCAATCAATTAACTTCACATTTAATATTTATAGTATCATTTATTTTAGTTAATTATTAAAATAAAAATCACTAAATTATCATTTTTAAATATTTTTAAGTAACTAAACAATATCTACAAATTATTGAAAAATTATTATGATAAAAATAACCCATATATATTTAAATAGGATATTTATATTCAATAAAAATTATGTTTATTACAAATCACAATGTTTTATAATTGTTAAAGGTAAGGAAAGTTATTTTTTAGTATATTTCTTTTCTTAACCATTTATATAGATCACTTACCTTTTATAATATGCCAATAACCCATAAATTTATAACTTAGTGGGTATATGGACAAATTTTTGGCGTCCAATGGATTTTGTACAAGTATATAGGTCCTTTTGGTCCTTAATATAAAAATTTAGTCTCTTATAAGATAAAACATTCCTTAATGACCATAATTAATTTTAATCACATTCACTAATATATTTGGTAAAAATTTATGATGAACTAATTTGATCAAAAATATCATAGAAATTAAATTTTTTTATTTCATATTTTCAAAATTAAAATCACAGATGTGGGAAAATTATAATTAATGATAATCTTCCAGATGTGGGGAAATAACATGTTTTTTAAAGTAGAAAAAAAGGTTCTAATGTTTGATAAAAATGTTATATACAATTTCAATGTGATATTTACTCTAATGAAATTAATTTTATATTAAAATTTATCATATATCTAATGTGACTCACTATAAATTATAAATTTTTTTATCATTGATAATTATTTATAAAAAAATGGAATCGTTTAACTAAATTGTTTCAATTTTCAAAATTCATCAAAAAATTATATTTCTAAGAAAAAACCAAAAAAATTACCCTACGCTAATTTTTACATTTTAAATTCAATAATAAAGTATATATATAAAAATAAAATTTTCAAAAGTGTCAAAATTTTGTTTTAAAATATTTTCACCAATAAAAGGTGGTAAAAATCGTTCTTGCGTGTAATGCAAGATAATTGTGTGTTGTGTGTAGAATAAGTTAAAAAAATTTATAAGTCATGCCAAAAAAATTTAATTATTCTAAAGTGAAAATATTTTAATGTTTTGGGGTTTCACATGATGCATGCTCCGTTATATGGATACATATGCCACCACAACAACACTGGAATCGATATCTTGTAATCTGAACTCAAAACACTAATCATTGTTTCCCCAAATCAATTTCAATGACCCCCCGGTCCTAATGATGAACCGACCACATGGATAACACTCTATCACAACATGTCTTAGAGTGGTCCGACCCAAGGCTAATCAATGCACTCCACCAATAGTTCAGGCGAAGGTTACTAGCGTAGAGTAAACATGTTTCAAAAATGGGAAGCATTATCCTAACATATCAGTACACGCACACTCATCTTCATGACCACTTTTCTAAAATGTAATAAAACTATACAAATTAATACATACCTCTATGATCCCACCAAAGAGTATAATAGTAACGTATTGAAAACAAAAAAGGGGCAAAATAAAAGCACAACCAAAACTATAAGGAGTTTAACCTACTCTATCATTGAAGTCTATTTCGATAGTATGCTCACAGTAATGGCCTAGGATTATCAGAATCCATATATTCTACACCCACTACCTATCCTCCCTAGACAACATCAAATGTGACATCCTCTGCACGAGACACAACATGTGTTGGAATTGTCTGTGCAGGTGTGATTCTATTAATACTCATTAAGAAAAACCTAAAATAGTAAACACAATGAACCATGTGAGGTAAGATAATTTAGAAATAAACAAATAATTTATAATAGGAACAATACAGAAATATACATAAAAGACACCCCATGCCATCAGGTGGTCATAACCAACTGTCATCCACCATATTCTAATCGATGCAATGCTTGTTCATGGAGAACTCCCTCCACGTACCATGTTATCATCCCAGAAACTAAACAAATGGTTTTGCTCATTGGGCCTACCCAAAGAGAAAATACTGGTATAAGAATACCTTGATACATAGATAGGGTGTCACACCCATAACCACTTGGTGATACCACAAACCCAATCGGGATCAACCAACTATATAGGGGAACATATTCTAATTATTCAAAAAACCCTACTAATATAAACTACAAGATGGAGGATCAGCAGCCTACTTAGGGAAGTTATCTAGATTCCAAAAATTCCATATATGTTTGATAGAGGATATAACTCTAATCACATAGAGGGATAACACAACTCTATCTGAGAAACGGCCTCTTGAGGGGATCCAAATCTAGTAATGTGGATGTAATGATAAATTGTATCCTTGAAGAAAGGACAAAGGTATTACACTCTATCAATAATGGTCCAAAATAAAAAAAATAGCCTCAATCACTCTTTAAGAGAGTAAATGGCATGTTACATTGGGTACAATGTGTGTCATGATATCCTATGTTTGGTCTCTATGGAATCGCGTCAAATGACATGTAGTCTCCAAATACAAAATATATAGAAGGGGATAAACGATGTTTAGGGACACAAGGTACCATGTTCGTGTAGAATGGTCGTGTCTATGTCAGTGTACACAATGTATGTATGCCCATGTACTTCAACTTGTGTCCATATACTTCAGAAGTATTTGCTAATTCATACGGGGTGGGTAACACCTCGTGTGATAGGGTACACACTTTGTGTGATCCACAACATTGGTTGTAACCATAGTGATGTCATCAAAGAGTACCACATTGTGTGTAATCCCAAAATTCATGTTTTTTTGCTCGGAATTTTCTAGATCCTTTAGGGACTGCTTATGCATCGATATGTGCCCTTCTATAACCTATAATATTAAAAAAACAATGAAATCAGGTATTTTCTAAGCCTCTAGATTCTATATTTATAGATTTTAGTTTGAAATATGTTCATAAATTACCATAGATGATCCAAAAATTATCATGTCTCAAAACATTGTTGAATATGTACAACAATTCTACTCTGACTCCATCATTGCACCTTGATCTGGTCACCGATCATGAACCGTGCCTGCAGTATCAATATGTTGCACCAACTAACGATCAAAAAATGTTCCAATACTAAGCATTCACCGAACCTTCGGCCAAAAGGAATTTCCCATGATGAATGTCTGAATAATAAAGGGAGAGATCCACAAAACATAAAAGTTCTGAATGAACATCACATATATTTAATTTATCCTCAATACGTTATTGTTGATGGATGACCATAGAGAGATAAATAAATGAACCAATAAATATATTTGGAAATTACCAACGTTTAATGTACCAATTATGATTTATTTAATTGATATGTGTTTGACTAGGATTCCGAAAAAAATATAATTAAATGAAAAAATAACCTACATAGATTTTAGGTCAATCATAGCTGAGGAAAAAATATGTTTCCATCATTTATGAGATCCTCCAACTCTACAAGTATGATGATACACGATCTATTCAGGATCCTTTGTCGTCATCCAAGAATGCTCCCCTCCAATGGAGTCTAGGTCACCATTGTTTAGAAGCCAATCCTGAGATTATTTCCATAGTTGTATATTTTAAAATAAGCATGTCACCACACTGAACAAAACAAAATAAATTATTATGTTATTTTGTTTTCTTAATTTCCAGCCCATGACAATTGATCCACAAACAACCTTCTCCGACAAAGGATATGTTGTGCCTAATGTAAAACTGCCATTCTGAACTCAATGGCGTCCTCTAATTTCCAATTTGAACACCCATCTAAAAGTTATTCCACATTTTTTAGGAAAACCGAACATGTGTTCAATTTAATATATTTCATATATTTCTATAAATTTATTTAAGGCACACTAGAGAATAGAATCACACACCGTCTAATTCCATGTTATAAATAATAACCCATATAATAATTAAAAATAATACACAGAATAACTATGATGATAGACAAATGACTACATATTATGTTATGGGGAAAATGATTTTTTATTTTGTTTTCCAACATGTGGTCAATCAAGGTACAAAGAGGCTAAACAAAAATGTATGAAGTGTTTCCTATTAAAGTGTTATGGTATTTCCCACATTATATAAAATTTCATTGTTTATTTATTTCACAAAAATATCATCGTTGATGCCATGAAAGAAATCCAATATTTCATCCGGTAAAAGAATAATTCATTATTATGATATTGATTCACCAATGTTTTTTTACTAGGTGCATTAGTATTTTTCTTTAGATGCCCATAACATGTTCTTTGTATTGGTTCATGATTGACATGTGAATGTTATTATGGTACTGCTACACAGATGAAATCCAACTCTAGGGATGATTGTGTAGAGTCAACATCATCAATTGAACAATATTAGGGGCAGTTGTGAGCTTAGAACGAGGTTATAGACACAATGCATACGTAGAAGGAAGAGCTCGATCAAAAATACAATCAACTAGAGGATGATATGCACTAATGGAAGGAGCAACAACATGATTAGATTATGGATTATATCTGACAACTGGCTCTGGGTGTAAGGATGGTGTTCCCCCCCCCCTCCTCTTTTTGATAACCCTCCACCTCCACCTAGACAATTCCCTCCACATCTACAGTGGTAGATACCTTATACATACATTTATTATGTTAAATTTTTTAATATTTATATATTATTTAGTTTAAATTATATTTATTTTTTATATTTTTATTTATTATTTATTTTTTAATTTTTTAATTTTTAAACCTTTTTGCGAATGGACTTCAACCCATCACAATTATTATTTGTGATGTGACTCATGTCATATAAAAAATAATTATCTGTAATGAGTCTCATGGGTGGTCAAAAATAATTCACAAAATAAACGTGAAAACTATTCTTTGTGAGAGCCCTCCCTCCCATCAAAAAAGATATTTTTTATATGACCCATCGTATAAGCCACCTTTTGTGACTCATTTTTCAGTGATGGGAAATTTTTTACGGGTCTCCACTACAAATAGCCCATGACAAATACACCATTTTCATGTAGTTCTATAACCCCTCATTTTATTATATTGTTGCACTATAGAAATTATTCATTATCAATTTCAACTGACATATATCAAATTCCCTAACATTATTATCATAATAATGACATTCCTTCACATGATCATCATTCTTGCATCATCTCATTATAGAATATTCATCAATATGAATTTATTGTTCTTCCAACTATAATAATCGAAAATGGTAACTTTTCCATGCATATTCCATAATAAATTACTTACATTTCAGAACATATTATGATATAGTTTCATATTACTAGACACGACTGAACACTAATGGAAGTCACTAAATGAAGAAATAGAAACCACTTAAGGAGAAATCTTTTCTCAAGGAAAATCATCAGCCCCCACCCCAAATCCCTCGTGGCTCCCTTTCCCAAATATCGTCATTGTGTCATGGCTCCCTCGCCCTAAACCCGTAGCTACATCGGTTACCTCACCTGATCACAGTCCCTTTTCCTCACCTTCTACCGCCAGTTGTCTCCATCTATTTGTAGAACTTGTGTGTTTCTGGTCACCATCACCTCTTATCCGCAGATCCATCATCCCATTCACAGCTCCCCCCGTCTCCCCATCTACCGACCTCTCCCTCCACAACCCTGACTCCCTATCTTATAGCCTATGACTTCTCTCCTCTGATCCTGACTCTACTTCTGTCTTAGCACCCCTAAAAGGTGGAAATCATGTTCTTGCTGTTTCACTACATTCTGAAAATAAAACACCACATTGTATATAGTTTTTTATTGTTTTTCATCCTTTTTTATATATTTTGGAATATATTATTCATTTAAATAGTGGTTCATCTACTATGTGTTATTATGGTATGGTGTTTTTTATATCCATTATTATCTCCATATTCAGTTAGTGTATTTTTTAGACCAAGATCACTTTCTTCAGTTTCTATTGTGTAGCACACTTCAAGGAGATCTATTTTATAAATTTAATTCTTGAATTTTTTTGATTAATTAGCTAGAATAGTATAATTTGTGTGTATGCATGCATATGAGAATTTATTATAATATTTTGTCAGTGTATATGATGTTTCAGAATCAAGTATATTTCTTCTGGAGTTTTTATGCTATTGACATTTTTTAATCGATTTGTAATTATCATGGCCCAGTGTTGTTCGACTTTGATGAGATAAAGTATTTATAGAAATCATTATTCTTAAAATCATAGTTTTTGATAAGATTTGGGATTTATCTAAATCACCCAATTGATCCTTAAAGACATCATTTGATATCACCTTTTATTAAATAACTGAAACTATCCCCATTCAATTTCAATTGTAAACCCCATTACCTAAATGTTTGGTGTTTATAACATTATCTTGATTTAATCCCAAAATAAGTTTTCATGAAACCAATTTATTATAAATTTTAAACCTTTGATAACCCACCCACACTGTGATTCCTTCTGAGATGGTAATTACAACACTATTTCCCTAGGTTTGGGGTTATTAAAATATTTCTTGGGGGAAGGGTTTTTTTCTGGCCATGTTCTTTCCATTCAATAACTCCTTCTTTCAACCCAATGATGTGAAGATATTTTCTTGAGCTAGGGGTTGTTATTATCATTTTAATTCACTCTCAACATGGGATCGATGTGGTGTAGATTTTACCCTAAGTTAAGGGGATGGTTCTGTGGTTTCCCTTTCTGTGGTTTCCTTATTTATCATGTTATCTCTTTGATTTATATAATTTTTTTACTTAAGAAAGCTATTATATATAGAAAATTACTTTGGAAACTAATTTTTAGGTGTCTTTTAAAGGGTTGTAAAACTATTATGGTAGGTGAACATTTCTGATAAGATTCTTTATTTCCATTAAATAAGAATACAAATTAATGATATAACGTTGTAGCTTCATTATAGATAAGTGGAATGAATATATATTAAATATAGGAAAAGGGGATGATCTTGTAACCTAGAATTAATGTTACGAATAAATAAATTTCTTTTATTTATCTTTTTTGAAATTTTTTATAAAATAATTGTTTAGTTATCTCCTTGAAGGATGATGTCTAGAGGTAACATTGTTTATGATTAGAGGGATGACATTTATTCATTGTTTCTATGATTTTTTTATTGTTTTTTATGTCACTATTCATTCTCTTTTTGTTCATTCTTCAAATTTTTTTATTTAATTACATGTTTATATGATTTAGGTGTTAGTACCCCTCATTGTGTGGTTTTCCATTAATATATTTATGATGTATTTTTCTCTAATTTTTTTGTGATCTTGAACAACCATTAATGTAGATCTAATCCATGTTTCCATGTTGATGAAGCAAGATAGAAATTTTATAGTTACTGCGTATGGAATTGTGTCAGTAATTTTATCACTTTCTTGGTTTTTGTGATTTTTATGGGATGATATCGTGATGTTTCATTTTAAGGAAGATAAACAATGGAATGGATGTGATTGGGTTAGTTTTTTTTAAAAATATATATCTATTTTTCAATATTGTGATTTTTCATTTTTTGGTTTTGTTTATATACATACATTAGTATGATGTTTCTTATTATTGGTTGACATGTTTACAAATTAATTAAATAATTCATATACGAGTTCCCCATTTTCAATTTTTTGCATTGAAGCTTTATTATTATTTATTTTTACCCTAATGAAATATAACCAAATAAAAACATACATGAAATGGTTATGGAAAATGAGATTTTTAGATAAATGAAGAGAACATTGGTCATCCTAATAAATAGTGATATATGAAAACCCTTGTTCTCACACTATATGTTTAAACTATAAATCTTACTTAAAATAACTATTTACCTCTATATTTTTTACTTTTCTATTATATAATGGAACTCTAAATTTGTTGTAATATTTCTGTGTTTTTAATACTCCACATCCCATTGAATGAAATCATGTGGTCAATCTCTTATTGTTTATATATTTATAGTTAAATTATGTAAACTACTGAATATTAACATTTTTTCTTTTTCCAAAATTAAAAAATATTATTGAAATTGTAAATTCATTTCTCTTTAGCCACATCAACTCATCTTAATAGGATTTTCCTCGATTTACCATAATATTACTCACCATATGAAATTAAATATTTACAGTGCATGTGAGAAAAGGTTCAAGATGGTCTAAAATTTTGAAGTCGATAGACATCACAACAAACCACATCCTTAAAACTGGATGTTCAGAATTCTGATTTGTGAAAACACAGAGAGGATTCCCCAAGCTACCTTTGGAAACCAAAATATCTACTTCATTTTTTCCCTAAAGTGACCTGCATTTTCTGTTGTGATAAAGCACACACTAGTTTGAACTTATATCCCCCTTATGGAAGTTGGTGGGCATCATAAAATTATTACAAACCATGATAATACAAAGATTATATATCTATCATAACAAAATCCCTTTCAATATTACCCTTGCTTTAATAATTTGGGAATTTTAAGCCCCATAGTATAGATTTTCTTCCTTACAAAATTTCTTCATAGATTTTCATGGGTTCTAGTTTTTGGACCCCATGTTATTAGATGTTTATAAAAATCTGGTAAATATTCCACCATTCTATAGAAATTTTTAATACCTAATTTATTAAATCTAAATTATTTGTTCTTTTTTTGTAAGGTAATAAATTGATTTATCATAATTTATTTAATATTTTCAATTTGAGAATCCATATTTATATAACTAAATAATTTCTTATTTATATATATGATTGTTTTTTTTGAAAATGGAATATCTGATTATTTAGGGGTCTATTTGGTTGGTCCTTTAATTCATATTGTTTTGTTTTATTTCTGGAATGATTATTCTCAATAGTTTTTTATATCTTGATGTTTATGAATAAAAAAATATGACATCTAATTTCATATTAATAGGTGTTCGATCCATTTAATTGGTCATAAAACATTGATGGTCTGTTTTTTGAACCATTTTTTATTGTGTTATTTTATTTTTCAATAATTGATATAATTTCTATATATATTCATTCTTTATATATTTTTAGGTGATAATAGCCTTAAACACGCTGTAAGGAAATGGCATATGTGGATATGATAGAATCCAAAAAATATAATGTTTCTCTCACTTTTCTCCATATTCGAGTTTAATGGTTGAATTATAATATAATGCTAATTTAAACATATATTTTTTCCTATATCCTACTCTTAGATTGTCCAATTTTACATCAAGGGTGATAATATTCTTCTTGACTACAGCTATGAAGCTATGGTTCTTATCACTTCATTTAACTATTGATTTTTTATTATCCTATTATTTTATGGGTTATACATATCAAATATGTATACAATTTTCTAAATACTTTTTCTAATGAACGTTTTTCTTTATATTTAGTCACACACCTAAAATGGAAAGGTTTTCAATTGAGACTATATATATATATAAAATTTATGAATGCTTGTAGATTATTTTTTGCATCTCTAATATGATATGAATAAATGTTGGTTATATGTGTATTTAGGGAAACAGAAATAATGAAATTACTTATTATTGGAGTATGTTAGCGTGAATTTTTTAGAACAAATATGATTTTTATCTTATACCGATAGTTGTGTGATGGTGTGTATGAGATGAAATCATTATTTGACCCATTAAGAATTTAAAATCATTCTTGGAAAATGTTATGAATTCTTTCAACAAATTCCTTAGCTATAAAATTAGTTTTTTTCTCACTCATTTAGTTTCAACTTATATACCTATCCATTGTTTTTCACCACTGGTGATTAAAATAATTTTTTTGGAACCTTTGATTCTTTTTTGTTGTATGGATCAATTTATACATGCTTCTTATTTTCATTACAGAAAAATTTGATGATTTTATTTCATGAATCCTTAACCTTGTGAGGAATTTAGAGTACATGCAAAATGAAAATATTAATATATCAGCATTCTTATGACTCAAAATTAAGGGATGAAGTGATTCTTTTGTTATATTTATAAATAGAGGATGTTAGGGGTGTTTTGTTGGAAGATGAATTATTTATGATTTTTTTTCTTAGAATCCCTATTTCCTTATTTATCATGGTATATATTTTTTTATTTTAAATTGATATATATGTACACTATTACATATATATATATATGGTTTTTATGGAAACTAATTTTTAGGTGTCCATGAAGGGGTTGGGAAACTATTATGGTAGGTGAAAAATTTGGATAGCTTAATTTATTTTCATAAAATAGACATGATGAATTCTTCTCTTAAACTGCAACTATTTTATAAATAATTTCAATGAATAAATATAAAATATTAGAAAAAGGGATGATCTTGTAACCTTAAATTAATATCATGAATGATTAAATTTATCTTATTTAATGTTTGTAGAATATGTTTTTTTATAAAATAATTTGTTAGTTTTCTCCATAAAGGATGATTTCAATTGGTATGGTAGTTTATGGATATAGGTTTAACATTTTCTCTATGTCCTAATGAATTTTGATGGTTTGTTATGTGACTATTTCATCACCTATTGTTCATTCTTCCGTTTTTTAGTCCTATTACATTTTTACATGTGTTATGTGTTAGTTAACCTCATTGTGTCAAGATATCTTCAAACCTAATGCTTCTTCTTCATCACAGACAACTTTGGGGAAGATCAGACACAGATTTTAGACGTGAACATCTACCACAGTTGAAGGACATAACGGTCCACATTGTTTAGAACACACGAATCAAGTTGTTCTAGGTAGATGAATAATTAATCATAATTAATGCTCCTTAAAAAATATATATTATTAATTATTCGCTAAAAAAATCCTCATTCTCTTCCAAAATAAATCTAGAACACATTTTCAATTATATCGACATGAATACATTTTCTGTCATCACAAAAATATATATGTTTCATAACTATTCTACTCTACTGCATGTAGTACTAGTCTTAAAGATAGTGTCAAGTTCCACCATTCATTTATGTACAAAATATTTAATGAATAATAGTTTCATCCTCTTTCTCTTCATTACGTTCTCCTTTTTGCAGAGATAATATAATCAATTTTGAGATTTTTATTTACATATTATTTTTATTATGGAATTCCCATAATTTTCAATCCACAAATATTTCCAGTGAATCAAAAAACTAGTAAACATTTTAATATATAAATTACCCTCTGTAGTTTTATATATATATTTCCCTAGAATAGCGTCCTACATAAACTCCCATAAACTCCTTCATCTCTAAAATTCATGTGGATCTCCACACATATAACTTATTTTTTGTCTCTCTTTATTTCTCAATACAGTATGGTATTTCTTTATCATTTAAACGACTTAAATGTCATTATAACACGATTTCATTTATCTTGAATTTTGTTTGAAATTTAATGAACATGATCTTCTGATCATTTAATATTGGTTCAAGCATTATCTAATTTTTGTATGATTTATCCATTTACCGACTCTCAATCACCACAACATAACCACCATTGAAAAGTTATGTTCTATACAACTCTAATAAAATACCCATACAAATGATTTTATCTTGATAACACACCGTGGAGAGTATCCCCATATATAGAAACACCCTTTGGAATGATTGGATCCACGACCTGTGGTCATTTTCAATATTCTCCTCCTAAAAAATGATGCTTACCATGCCTATAAAAATTCCATCAATGAGGGTGTCATTATGTGGGGGTCCTATAAAATGCATTTCAGCTTATCTGAGGAAAGTCCATGATGACTAGATCAAAGCCATTATTGACTTACAATTTCATACTAGTAGACACCCAATACCCAAACACTATGCTCCATAGTGTGGTCAATCCCAACCAATTATTTTATGTTTAGCTTCAATGGATTAAGCTCACCCCAACCAGATCCACTCCTGAATTAGTAGTTTTCATTTTTTATAGGAAACATCACAAACCATCACACCATGTAAAATGATGTGGTGATCTCTTACAGACTATTTTTTCTCAAGATCATAGACATTCCATAAACTATGGATGCAATTAACTATATGTCTAATGCAGCATATAGTGCATGATGAAAACACCTTCTTTAGGAAGGTCTACTCCTCTATCAATTATGACAGTGTAATACCTTCTAGAAATAGATTTCCACATGTCATCCATTACCTTTACATAGATCAATGATCCATTTTAATACCCTTACACGTCTTTCATATTATTCAGTTTCCTTTATATAACATCTAGATTTCACATTTGACCCTTACATATATCTTCAATTTGTTTATCCATTACCTCCTTTTACCAGTCCACTTACTATGAGAGGAACCTTATCAAAATCAATCATTAACTTAGCAAATATTCTACATGATATTGTCTAAGACATGTGTGAATTTGAGAATCATGATGGTAATGGGACCTAGGCACTAGTATGTGGTCAGACTCCCCCATCCTCCTTCAATTATCTCCACATCCAGATGGCTTCTAAACATCATACTTTTGGTCTCTACAACTAAAATCAATAAAAACATTTGGACAAAAACACTAACACAAAAACATTTATACACCACGTTGACCATCTCAAACAATTATAGTAAAAAATCAACCATCGGTGATCGTAAAAATAGTTTCAAATAACCATGTCACATTCTTTAAAAATAATGATTAATTATAACATCTATTTTGGACAAATATGAACTTATATTTAAAAAAAATCAATACCGACTCATGGAGTTTAAAATTTTTGTTAAATACTAATATTTCTATTTATGTATTTGCGTTTAATTTTTCTGTCGTCATTCGGTTATATTGATCCTCCATTAATGGAGATCTACATATATTTCTAGGTTAATGGAGCATGCTTTAAAAGTTCATGGTGACTGCCTATGGACATGTGATAGTCATTTTACCACTTTCATTGTTATTCTGTTTTTTATGGGATGATAAATTGATGCTTCATTTTAGGTAAGATCAATAATTGAAACATGATGCTTTGGTCAGTAGTTTTTGATGTTATATACGTGGTTGGTGTAGAGACCCAAAGCATTACGTAGATGGACATTACATTACTTTTGCGGAATACATAATACATAACCAAAACAAACACACAAGGAATGTAATAGTTTAGTGTCTTTGGAAACACGGAATATAATCTTCTAACCGTGGTGAAAGATCTTCATCATCTCCCGTAATGATATTCCCCCTTTTGATTTCTTACCTAAAACCATTCTTCAAATCATGGGGAAAATAAAACATAAAAAGTTTTTGCTGAAATGCTCAGTAAGGGTAAACATACAGAACATAAACCAATCCATAATCATTTGAATTCAAAAACATGATCATAAAATCTAAACAAAAAAATCTTGAGCAAAGACATAAATCTTGGAAGTACGTAAGACATATTTCATAATGGAACATCAATCATGATAAAATACATGGTAATAAAACATTTAATTGTGGAAAACCATTATGAACATGATATGATTTCCATAGTAGCCAAGGAATTACTGCCAATACCATCTTAGTGGACGAAGTCCCTTTCTGAATCGAGTTCACTCCTCGTTCCAGTCATGTATCACTGAACAGGATTAACTTACCATTCCTTCCATGTCTATCTCATGAGAGATAAATCATTACCCAATGCATTGGAGAGAGATATAGGTCCAATCCAACTCATATTTAAATCATTATAACGTGTGCCACAGCATAAACATAAATATTCATCATAACCCAATGAATAAAATGGGTTTCATAAACATCATCCCATCATAACATAATTCTTAAAAACAAATGGATATAATTTCATCATAAGAAAAGTGAAACCCTATAAATCATAGAGACATTATATATGAAACATACACATATTAAATAATTTCATCATAGATAGAAAATGGTTTTGATAAACTAGTTGAAATGAATTCTTGAGGAAAATATCATTTCTTTTTGGAAATCATTTTCTTTTCACAAAATGACATGAAATTTTAAAATAATAAGATTTTATTGAAAATAAACATGATAACTTGTAGAGTTATCTTCTTGAAAATTAGGTGATATGAAACCGTAAAAATCGATTCATGCCATACAAGTTAATGAAAACATTCTCCTCATACTTTTAACGGAAATGTCAAACAGTACAACATAAGGTAAACAAATGAATGATTCCTTGCATACCATAAAGTAAATTTCAATATGGGTAAAAATGACTTTAATCATCCATGGAATAATAATAAAAAAATTATGATAACATTTTTATGGACATGGATGAAAAATATAACCCCAGTAAATACTTACAAATAAACAATCTCAGATAAGAATGAGATTGGAATAATTATCCCTTACCTTAGGTCAGATATGCTTCGTACATTTCCGAACCTACTGTATAATGATTTAAAAAATTTCATTTACTTATTACAGAATCATATTAATTGTTATGATATCATATATGGTTCACTTATGAATTTATATTACCTGTTCATCTGAAAATTCCATGTTAAAGCAACATTTTGGGTAAAACGTTTTATTTATCGTATGTGTTTGGACTTGTTGTTCTTGATATTATCATTACATATAACATTATTTAATTACTTACATAATTTAAATCATGATTTATATATTATATATATTTTGTATATATATATATAATAGATAGATAAATGAAATGAAATACACCGTTCATGGAGACAGTAGGCCGTACGTACGCATGAATGCTGTTTTCTTTTCTTTATTAACTTGAATGGAAGTAAGTAGATGAGAGAGAGATATATATATATGTATAAATAAAACCAGTAGTTTCATTATATCATATATTTCATTATTATTCATTATATATACTTTATAATCATTCTTAAATGTTTAATCATGGAAAATGAATCTCATCGCGTTCGTGGAGACGGTAGTCCGTGTGTACGCATGAGCGATGATATCATTACCATAATCATGGAATTATATTGAAGTGTCTGTATAATATTTAATAATAAATATCCCATTACAATAATCATATATAGTTATCTATTTATACTATTATACCCATCCTAGAAAGGTGGTTGTGGAAAATAGATTACACCACAGCGTGGAGACGGTATTCCGTACGTACGCACGCGCGGTGATTTCATTTTCCGTAGGATGGATAGAAGATTAAATAGGGTTGTTTCATATTTATAATAACATATATGTATATTTGTGATACTGATGTTATTAATTTATTATGATACAAATAAATAAAAAGAATTAGAATAAGAAATTAATTGGAAAGAATCGGTAAAGGGTATGACCTCTTCTTTGACGCGTCTCTTCTAATCCTCCTCTTATGGAACTACAGTTGGTCATTTGAGGAGACCAGAACCTCTATAATTATTCTAGATAAGTTGATAAGGGAAATGGTCAGGGTTTGGCTGGGATTGAATGCTCAAAATTGTGTAAAGAGAAGAGGGAGGAGGTGCCCTCTTATAAGGGAGGAGAGGGGCACATTAGGAAAAAACATAAAATATTATTTAATAATAAAGTCATATTCGGTTTATAATGGTTCCAATGTGACTTATTTCGAAGATAAAGTGGGTATGGGTCGAAATACTCTCAAAAATAGGTTTTATACAAGTTTAGGTTACTATTGTAAACTTATCATTTAGATTTTAACTCTAAGTTAAATATTTTAACTTTTACCGTGTTTTCTAGTTTTCTTACACTATATGGTTATTAAACATACTATTACAAGCCAAACGAACCCCAAGTGGTACATTATTAATATATATATTCTTAGATTAATCATTTGTCCTATCCTTATATTTTTAAATATATAATAACAATTAATAATATAATATTTGTTTTTAAAACAATTTTATGTCAATTTTGACACTATTTGGTAATTGATTTTTATAAAAATCATAACAGCATGATTAGTCATAACAATGATAATTAAATCAATAATAACATGTCATATTAACCTAATAAATTAGTTTAATTCATAAATAGTCTAAAATTACATTTATTTGGGTATTTATAATATTAGTTATGTTAATATTTCATTAGTAAGGTAATTACTGCATCATCATTGTTCATATATAAATTAATGTATTTAATGTCTAAAAATTATAAATAAAATACCATTATGTAGGAAATAATTTAAACTTACTAATTAATATTTATAGTCTATTTTATCTTATCTATAACCCTATATTAAAAAAATTAATTATTAAACTTTGATTTTAACTCTTTTAACTCTTTTTTAAATAAAATAATAATAAATGTCCTAATCTAATCCATGTGGACCTAAAGGGTCATATTATAATCCTAATAATTTTAATGGTCAAATTAAACTTATCCAATTGAATTAGGACATGTGTAAGTGTAATAATAATATCATTTTTAACCTTAATTACCCTATTTAATTTTAACCATGGCAAAAAAAAGTAAAAAGTTACTATTCAACATTAATTTTTTTATCTTATTGAACCAAATTTTACTCCTTGATATTAGCTGTGTCTCTCAGATTTTCGAAATTCCACTCACAGAATCAGTAAAATTATATTTTATGTAAATTTTCAAATTCTCCTAGGAGTTGGGCAGAAGACCGTGAAAAGTTCAAAAAAAATTATATATCTAAAATTATTATAAAATGAATCCAATGAATTATATTCAACTTATGTATGTATTATGTATCAATTCAGACCTAAAATAAATTTAAATAAAATAAATAATTATTTAAAAAAAAAGTCGGGTTTTAAATAGTAACATAGTGCTTTCACTATTCATCTTAAATTGAATGTTTTAAGAAAAATACCAAAGATTCACCCTAGGCTAATTTCGATATTCCGAATCCAAAAATGAAGTCCATTATGAATGATAAAATTTATAAAATTTTAAAAAGTGGGTATTAATATTCATAACTGCTAGTTCATAATAATATTATAACAATATCTCTTTTAGTGAAACTCGATATTGCGTACTACACACGCTATCGAGGAAGGTATTGATTGCGTGTAATGCAAGCCACATCAAGGATGCGTGTAGTGAAAGCTCTGTTTGGTGTTTCTTATTACATAATCAAAACTTATTTCATTTAAACATTAAAAAAAATCTATACATAATGTTGCATGTAATAATATCAAAAAAACGAACTTGGAATTGTGTGTAACACGAGCCAAGAATAGTGTTGCGTATACTACAAGCTAATACTGTGTTGCATATAGTACAAGAAAATCTTGGTGTATTGTATAATATAAGACATCAAATAAATTGAAAATAATATATCTCATAAAATCTCATGGTGTTACATTCTACACCCCTTAAAATGAATTTCGCCCTCCAAATTCGTCGGGGTTATAAATCGTTTACTACTTGAATGTTTCATTTGTAAAAACCCAAATCGTAAAAGGAATAATAGAACATAATTTTAAAAAGTAATGTAAGAAATGTAACAGTTACCCAGATTAACCCATCAGTGGGTTTCCACATAGGAGAACATAGGTGGAAATATGGATATGGAAGAAAAATCTAACCATCAATTTATGATGGAAAGTGGTAGAGGACATGGCTATGAAAAAGGCAAAAATCACAAAGTCATAAATTTGTGATGATCTATGGTACCATCTGATTCATGGTATATGAGGACACTAGGACAACATTTTTTGTTTTCAAAACCGTTTCCCTAAAGATGAAGAATTAGAAGAAGTACATACTTTATTTTGTTATAATCTCACCGTTGTTCGTGCATTGAACAATTTCCACTTCATATCTAATGGAAATGAAGTTGAATTTGTAATTTTTGAAGTGTTATCATATCATGTGATAGAATGATGGGTCATTCCATCTGTCTCAAACAAAAGGTTAGAAAAAGTTATAAGTCCATATTATGGTGAGATTAATCGAATATTGTTCAAAAAATGGACTTATTCTTCATCTATCATAGCTCTTAATAAAAATAAAACTAGTTTCTACTAACCTAGTACTTCCTGTAGGGTACTGGTATGCAATAAAGGCCTGTCGCACTTCGGTTTTGGGGTCGATTCCCATAGCCTTGTCCGACGCGATGGGTTGTCGCCCGTCTTGTAGGTTGTCCTTTTCTAAAACAACACTATTATAACATTACAGAAATAATTTCGAAAAAAAGTTCTAGCCTTAAACAATACTATCTAATATCCAACAAAACCCTTTCCAATATTTAGACTTATCTAAAATACATCTTTCCAATCTCATAGTATAAGTAAAAAAATTACTATAATGGTCACATAAAAAGAACGTGAATACCATCATTTATTAAATGATATATATTTTTGGTCACATTCTAATCATGAGAATTCCATAATAATGTATTCTCTTGAAACAGAAATTACTATAGAACCTTAGTGAAAACATGAATGATGTCAAAAGGTAACTCATTCCACTTACCAAAATCCCAAAAATTCTATATACTCATAACATGATATAACTTTGTCCTTATATCAGTCATGAGCTCATTTAATTCTTTTCTTTATCCATTCATTATGCGCATATCATCTACTTTCCAAAAATATTTGAATAACATTTCATGGTCACCGGTACCATTCAACATTTACTTTAAAAAACATAAGGAAAAACAATAGTGTAACAATCCTTAACTGTCTCTTTATTCCATAGTACCATGAGATTACTTATACAATATTACTCTTTATAAACACGTAATCATTCCACTACATTCATAAAACATTGACCAATCATGAAAAATTCTTTCATATCACATATCATTTTTAGTCTCTTCATCATCATCAATATAAATACCACCCATACTACCATGCTGATTCTCTTCATGAGGTTTTCCATTAGGTAATTGGTTTGTGTAATGCCCATAAATTCCACATTTAAAACATTTAATCATTGTTGATGTATTAGAAATACCATTATCCTTGTCCATGGTATTAGCTGATCCATTTCCTTTACAATTACTAGCTTTGTGTCCTTCTTTTCCACACCCAAATCATCTTCCAGTTCCTTTGAAACAATATCCTTTATGTCTCTTCCCACAAGATTCACAAGATGAAAAATGATCTTTCTTTCCTCTATAATCATCAGGAAACTCCTTATTTCTCATATTAAATGAGTCAAGAAACTTACCAATGTTGAGATTATTGATCATATTATGAGATTTATGATCAGGAAAGATAATTATTTTTCGCCTTCCAAATCGCATTTCATTTTCTTGATCATGAAGAATATCATTCCATTGTCTATCATATTCTCCATTATCGTGTATCTTCTTATTTCCATCCATTTTCTAAAACTCAAAAAGAATTGTGTGAGAGGAAAAAGACATAATATAGGGGGAGTACCTTCAATATCTAATATCATAGGTTAAATTCTAAGATCGTTACCATAAATCTAGGACTATAACCTATACTTATGCGTAACCTTAAGGATATCCCGAGACATACCATAGAAATATCTCCAGGGATCTCCCTAAAGTTTGCGCATCCTAGTTTCCAAAGTTTGACTAAACTATTCCACTAATACCAACTGTAGAGACCCAAAGATTGACATACATAGACATTAAATTACTTTTTCAGAATACTTAATACATAACCAAAACAGACACACAAGGACCGTAATAGTTTAGTGTCATTGGAAACATGGAATATAATCTTCTAATCGTGGTGAAAGATCTTCAACTTCTCCTCTAAAGATCTTCCCCTTTTTGATTTCTTACCTAAAACCATTCTTTAAATCCTGGGGAAAAGAAAAGATAAAAAGGGTGATCTCAAATTCTCAGTAAGGGTAAACATGGAGAACATAAAACAATCCATAAATATTTGAATGCAAAAACTTGATCATAAAATCTAAACATCAAAATCTTGAGCAAATACATAAATCATGGAAGTACGTAAGGAATATTTCATAAAGGAACATCAATCATGATAAAATAGAATGAGAATAAAACATTTAATTGTGGAAACCCATTAATCACATGAAATTATTTCCATAGTAGCCGAGGCATTGGTCCCAAGACCATATTGGTGGACAATGTCACTTTTTGAATCGAGTTCACTCCTCGTTCCAGTCCTGTATCACTGAACCAGATTAACATAACGTTCCATCCATGACTATCTCATGAGATATAAATCATTAACCAATGCATTGGAGGGAGATATAGATCCCACCCATCCCATAATGAAAACATTATTTCATGTGCCACAACATAAACATAAATCATTCATCATAACCCAATGAATAAAATGGGTTTCATAAACATCATCACATCATAACATAATTCATATAAAACAAATGGATATCATTTCATCATAAGTAACGTGAAACCATGTAAATCATAGAGACAATATACTTGAAAAAAACACATATGAAATAATGTCATCTTAAATGGAAAATGGTTTTGATAAAACACTTGAAATGAATTCTTGGGGAAAATATCCATTCTTTTTCGAAATAATTTTATTCTCACAAAATGCCATGAAATTTTAAAATAAAAGTATTTTATTGAAAATAAGCATGAAAATTTGTAGATGAATTTTCTTGAAAATTAGGCGATATAAAACTGTAAAAATACATTCATGCTTTATAAGTTGAAGAAAACATTCTCCTCATACTTTTAATGGAAAAGCCAAAAGGTACTACAAATGGTAAACAAAAGCCAGGTTCCTTCCATAACACAATGTAAAAGTCAATATGGGAATAATTACTTTAAAAATACATGTAATAATATTAAACACTTTATGAAAACATATTTATGGTCACGGATGAAAAATATAACCTCAGTAAATATTTACGAATAAACAATCTCAGATAAGAATGAGATTGGAATAATTATCCCTTACCTTAGGTCTGATATTCTTCGTACGTATCTGAAACTCCTGTATAATGATTTAAATAATGTAATTGAATTATTAAAGAATCATATTCATTGTTATGATATCCTATATTGTTCAATTATGACTTTATATTACCCATTATTTTGTAAATTCCATGTTAAATCAGTGTTTTTGGTAAAATGATGTATTTATTGTACGTGATTGGACATGCTGTTATTGATATTATTATTACTTGTATCAAGATTTAATTACATCAAAAATGTAAATAATTATTTATATATCATATATATTCAGTATATATATATAATAGATAGATAAATGAAATTAAATACTACGTTCATGGAGATGGTAGGTCGTACGTGCGCATGAATGCTGTTTTCTTTTCCTTATTTACTTGAATGGAAGTAAGTAGATGAAATATATATATATATATATATATACAGTAGCTTTATTATGTAATATATTTTATTATTATTCATTATATATACTTTATAATCATTCTTGATTGTTTAATCATGGAAAATGAATCTCATCGCATTCGTGGAAACGGAAGTCCGTATGTACACACGAGCGATGATATCATTCCCATGATCATGGAATTATGTTGAAGTGTATGTATAATATTTCATAATCAATATTAGTTTACAATAATCATATATAGTTATTTATTTACACAATTATACCCTTCCATGTAATGTAGTAGTGGAAAATATATTACACCACGGCGTGGAGACGGTATTTCGTACTTGCACACACTGGGTGATTTAATTTTCTGTAGGATGGATAGAAGATGAAATAGGGTTGTTTCATATTTATAATAACATATCATTATATGAGTGATACTGATGTTATTAATTTATTATGAAACAAATACATAATAACAAGTAGAAGAATAAATGAATTGGAAAGAATCGATAAAGGATATTACCTCTTCTTTGACGTTCCTCTTCTTAACCTCTTCTTAAGGCACTAGAGTTGGTCTTTTGAGGATAGAAGAACCTCTATAATGTTTCTATGGAAGTTGATAAGGGAAATGTTCATGGTTATGCCGATTTTGAAAGCTCAAAATTGTGTGGAGAGAAGCAGGAGGAGGTGCCCTTTTATAAGGGAGGAGAGGGGCACTTTAGGAAAAAACATAAAATATTATTTTATAATAAAGTCATATTCGGTTTATAATGGCTCAAAAATGACTTATTTCGAATATAAAGCGTGTATGGGTCGAAATACTCTCAAAAAATTGGTTTTAGACATGTTTATGTTACTATTTCAACCCTATCATTTAGATTTAACTCTATGTTAAATAATATAACTTTTACTGTGTCTTCCTGTTTTCTTACACTATATGGTTAATAAACTTACTATAAAAAGTAAAACTAACCCCAAGTGGTTAATTATTAATATATATAACCTTATCTAAGTCATTTGTCCTAACCTTAGATTTTTAGGAATATAATAACAATTAATAATATAATATTTGTTATAAAAACCATTTTATGTCAATATAGACACTATTTGGTTATTGATTTTTGTAAAACTCATAAGAGCATTATTAGATCGAAAAAAGTTAATTAAATAAATAATAACATGTAATATTAACATATTAAATTACTTTAATTCATAAACAGTCTGAAATTACATTTATTTGGGTATTTATAATATCAATTATGTTAATATTTAATTAAAAAGGTAATTACTACATCATCATTGTGTGATAAATAAATAAACTTATTAAATGTGTAAAAATTATAAATAAAATACCATTATTTAGGGAATATTTTATCTTTCTAATTAATATTTATAGTTGAATTTAGCTTATGTATAACCCCATATTAAAAATGTTTCAGTTAATAAACATTGATTTTAACTCTTTTAACTCTTCTTTAAATAAAATAATAATAAATGTCCTAATCTAATCCAAGTGGACCTAAAGGGTCATATTTTAATCCTAAGGTTGTTTTTGGTCGAATTAAACTTATCCAATAGAATTAGGACATTTTTCAGGGTAATAATAACATCATTTTTACCCTTAATTTCCCTATTTACTTTTAACCGTGGTAAATAAAAGTAAAAAGTTTCTATTAACCAAAAAAAAATTATATTATTGAACCACATTTTTACTCCTTCATATTAACTGTGTCTCTCAGATTTTTAAAATTCCACTCACAGAAGCAGCAAAATTAAGTTTTATGTAAATTTTCAAATTTTCCTAGGAGGTGGGTGAAAGACGGTGAAAAGTTCAATAAAATTTTTATATATCTAAAATTACTATAAAATGACTCCAATGAATTGCATTGAACTTATATAGGTATTATGTATCAATTTAGACCTATTTTTTTATAAAATAAATAATTATTTAAATAAAAATTCGGGTTTTAAATAGTAACCATGTGTTTTCACTTTTCATAAAAATGTAATGTTTTTAGAAAAATACAAAAAATTCACCCAAGGCTAATTTCGATATTCCGAATCCAAAAATGAATTCCATTTTGAAAGATAAAATTTAAAAAAAATTAAAAATTGGGTATTACTATTCATAATGGCTAGTTCATAATAATATTATAATAATATATCGTTTAGTTAAACTTGGTATTGTGTACTACACACACTTTCGAGGAAGGTCTTGATTGCGTGTAATGCAAGCCAAGTCAGGGTTGTGTGTAGTGAAAGCCCTGATTGGTGTTGCGTATAACAAAATCAAAACTTATTTCATTTATACATTAAACAAAATCTATACATAATGTTGTGTTGAATAATTTCCACAAAACGAACATGAAATTGAGTGTAACACGAGCAAAGAATAGTGTTGGGTATACTGCAAGCTAATAAGGTGTTGTGTATAGTATAAGATAACCATGGTGTAGTGTATAATAGAAGACATAAAATAAACTAAAAATCATATATATCATAAAATCTCGGGGTGTTATTGTTTGAATTTTGTATTTTTGGGTTTTTGTTTTCACTATGAAATAATGGAGTGAGTGGAATTGTGAAGGAAATAAAAAGTGATGATGGAATTACCTTGGGATGGATTTGGTATTTTTAGAGGAATTAGGTACGGTAATTTGTGACATGATGAGGATGAATATGTATTTACCAATAAAATAGAAGTGGAAGAAGAGTCTGTAGTTTCCAAGGAATTTTATAAATGGGATGTGTGTATTTGAGAGGAAAACAGATCATATGATGCATATGATGAAGCTACTGGATGATTTTGTGGGAATTCGGGAAGGACAAAAAGCATTTGGGGTAGAAATCACACAATAATATTAATTTTTATTTTAAGTGTAAAATTATGAATTGGATGTACAAAAGGAAGGATGATGGTTTATAGGATTAGGGAATACAAAGAGTTTCAAATGCATGTTTTAATGGATGTGGTGGAGCCACATCTCCTTTTAAGTAACAATATTTAATACAATAAGTGATATTCAAAGATATGATAGATTCCCCATCTGAATTAATATCATAGTAAAAAAGGATAAGATCTTGGGTCACATTATATTTTAAAGAAACTCCACCATCATGAGTAAACAGATAGGTGGTATTATTCTAATGGAATCTCAAAAAACTATTTTGGTGGATGTAATGAATATTGGAATCACCTTCTGTAGCATGGGAAACATGAACATGCATTGACCGGATGAATTTCCTAATATTTGTGTCACATCTAAATCTTCTCCTATCGTTGAAATTATGGACAACACTACATCTGAGGTTGTTTAGAGGCATTCAATTTTATCCCATATTCAATGGAATCACATTGTATGTCAGGGTGGTGTATTATAATATCACATTATTGTTTTATCATAGATATCAAATTAACGGCTTTATTATTGTTGTTAGACTCCCAAAATTTTTAAAGAAAATGGATCATCCCCTCAAAATCTTCATCAAAATTCAAAAAAACATTAAATCCTAAAGATAATCTCATATCTAGTGTTCTTGGACATTGAAAAATTTTAAATGAGTATGGGGATGTGATTTTATATAATGATATAAATATACGAAACCATGATAAACTTAAATAGATGTATACATTCAATCGATCATAAAAATTTGTACAAATGATTTACTATGAGAGTACATTCTTCCGTTGAATGTAGGTAGAAGTGTAGAATATTTTTGACAAATTTGAAATACCTATAGTTTAGACTGCTTATTGTAAATTGAACATCATGGATCCTAGCCTTCTATCACCCCTCACTTTTCCTTCTGGTACATGATATCATTAATTCTCCTAAATATTAGAAGACCCATGTAATCTCTACAACAATGACATAAAAATCTATCAAGACATCCATTTATCATTCTATGATGGACACCCATATAAACCCACCCACATGTATGTACGGGAATCATGATGTTGAATATATTAATAAATTTTATTCATATATAAACTCTTGACTATGAAATCCATTTCTTCCCACTAGAGAAGGCAAAACCCACTAGAGTGACAATTTTGGGAAACCGAAAGTCACCCACGAAAAACAAAATTCATAAAATGGAAAATGTTATTAACATAAAATATGTTCTTAGTAAAAAACCCATATCATGTCCACTTTCATACTTTGGAGTCTGGGAAACTATACTATAGTGGGCTTCAAAACCCATGATTGTTGATGCATAAGATTTTCAATGGGATGGGAGAGTTTCGATCACCCTGGCCTCTTCATCTGTATAATTAATAATGGATCCATTCCCTACTATTTTACGCCATCTAGAGTAAATTCAATATCATATATAAAACTTTTATAGAAGATGGGTTCCACTGAAGAAATATCAATATTGAGATCCCTTTGAGCAACCATCCTCCATATCTGATACCATTTCATGATATTCATCGTAGTTTCACATTAATTCACACCTGACGTGGAGGAGAAAAAATGAGGATCAAAACATGGATCGACCACCAGGATAGGAGGGTCAAAACATGTCCTTTTTAAATTAGAATTAATTATTAGGTTTCCACCAATAGTTATTGGGAAGCATATCGAAGTGTAGGAAAGCACCCATGGAAATTTAACATGATCCTCAAAATGAGTTCCAAAAACAACTAGAAACAGTTTTGAAAGAGGAAATCTCAAAATCCTTTGGGAACATATGATTTTTTTTCAATAAATTAATTCAAATGTCTAGTACTAATGAATTTATTTTGAACACGAACATATTTCATGCATACAACCATATCGAGTTTATCTTTATTTGTTTGTCTCTTTGCCTCATTTACAAAACACCTCCAATGCTTTTTTCTAAAATCCATGGACCATAATATTTGAAAATATTAATCTCTCCATCCACCACATAAGGGACATGATAATTCTCAATATGTCTAATGCCTCATTTTAAGAAACAAAATATTGGAATTTTTTCATATATAAATATTATCAAATCATTACAGTCTTCCATAAAAATGAATGTGGCCCCAAAAAGTAGTTGTGATACCAAAACCAGAACCTTGATCTACCAAAACAACAACCAAAAAAGTTTATCTATTTTATCCCAGTCCACAGATTCCCTAATACATCATCCAATACCATACATAATTCATTTCAATATTTTATAAAATGGGATTCCTAAAATTAAAACATAAAGGGGATATTTGGATAAATTGATATTATAACCATACCCATAATCTCTAAGATCCTCCTTTATAATGACATAATCTTAAAAAAGATCATAGTTTCCAAAGAATACCTTTTAATTTATCGTTTTAATTAATGAATTCAATGATAAGATGATCATATCCAATTTACATTGTTAAAACGTTATCCATTTGACAATACATAGATTGTATCTTATATTCCGTGGAAATTTGAATGATGGTATAATTTTTTTGGAACAAGTTTGAGTATATTTCTAGTGGCCTAAGTCCATTACAAATATTATTAAATGATTTTTAAAAAATATCCAATGATTATAACCCAAATACTATGATTCATAGTGTCTTCTAATGACTAGATATATATTATGTCGAAAGTAAGCATCATTTTATTCTTCCTCATGAGATCTTAAAAGTACATGAGATAACCTAGGGAATACATAATAAAATGTGTGAGCTAAAACCCCATTAATGAAACAAACAGAACTAGGAATCGTAACAAGTGAGTCAAAGGATTCACATTATATCATATAAGGGAGGCAATGGGAGGAATCAGATGGATGAGTAACATAAATAACATGGAATAATAAATTCATCGAGTTATATAAAATGTGTATTAAATAAATAAAATGGAAAAAACATTAGTCAAGGATAATTTCCAATGCAATATCAAATTGTGTAAAAAGTCCCAAAATGAATTAGGATTACTCTTTATTCCCATACATGAAACCACATTAGATTGAAGAGTTACCCAATGCATTAGAGTACAATATGGGTGCATCCATAATAACATTTTCATTACATATGTATTCTATATAAATGATTAAATCCCTATAAAAACATAATAATTACCCAAGGATATAAAAATGGTTGAATAATATTATTACAAATCATAATCAATGTATCTTTCAGAATAAAGGAAATTGAAAAATGATAATAAATAATGTATTTTCCCACATAAGTAAGGGATAATAATCTTGGTATATAGGTGAGATACATATATATAAAATTTTAAAGATTTCTATAACATTTAATGGAGATATTATTTGTGTTAGAGATAGAATGTTTATTACCAAATTGAACGGGTGGTTTAGAGAGATCCCTTAACATGGGCCAAATTTGTAATGTACATTATTTATATTCCTAATTAATAAAATTTAGTAAAATATTTAATCCCTTAATAATATATTTCATTTTTATTATTTTTTTCCCTATTCCTTGTTCAAATAGCAAACATATTAATTTCATGGGAGTCGTTTTAAAAATTAACGATTTTTATGTCCAGAACCACATCGTTATGTTGACTTCATCAAAGAGATAATTATTTAATCATACCCAGAATAGTGATGATAAAATAATTATCATTTATATACATAAATTTTACATTTTAATCTAACCAATAATAATGGTTATGATAATAGATCTACGTTAAAATCATCAAAATAGTTTGTCATATGTACGCTTGAGTATCACTTCAATTTTTCTATGATCATGATTGAAAAAAGGAAAGTATTATTTTAACATTATATTTTTTTAATAATATCGTAAATTAAATATTACGTCTTTTAAATACCATTTCACATAAAATAATTTTGATATGGTAATAAAAATGAATTACCGCACTTCATAAGGAAATAGACCCCCATTCACAGAGAAGACATTATCATTTATTCAATGGAAGGTAAGGTAATAAATTATATGATATATTTTTTCCATATTTATTATTATGCCATTAATATCATTCAAGAAAATAAAATTAATCCTTATTACCATCCATAAAATTTGTGAGTGTAAAATAAATGACATGGATTCTCATAGTGATAGTCCACCATACACATGAATGATATTATCTTGTTCCCTACATTATGAAAAGTAAGAATGTGTAGTTTATATTAAAATTAAATTTGAATATTTATAGTATATATATCATATCTAAACATTAAATATATAATTATTTACATCCATGATAATCCGTAATGGAATGAAAACTACATCGATTTGCGAGGAGGTAGCCCTTCATACACAAGTTCAATTATTTTTTATCCCATTTGAGGGAGGAGAAGATGGATATAAATAATTACCATTTCATAACAGTATATAATAATATGTTAATTTGGATGCTATATCATCATTATTAAATAATATATAAAGTATGTGGAATAAGAAAAAAACACAATGCTTTTTAAGGACACCACCTCTTTTTCGAACTACTTATTTATATTTTCAACAAAATCCATACTATGTTAGATTTATGATAGATTATATTCATCTTGGATGAGTGTAGATAATTATAGATGTGATATGGATGGGTATTGGAATATATAATGGGTTTTTAAGTATATAACATATAGGATAGTGGGTTTCCTTTTATAAGTGGAGGGGAGGACATATATGTAATTTTTTAAAATAACGAAAGAATGTAATGATTTTATACAGAAAAAAGGATCATGAATGTACTATTATTGAACGTTTGAAGATATAATTTCAAAATGTTACCCAAAAATAGTAATTATATATGTTTTGGATCATTTTTAAATATTATATTTTTATTTTAAATCCCTGATAAAGTCATTTTAAACTTAAATATGTAATCTAATTTTTATTGTATTCAATATTAATTAAATTTAAAATTTATGTTGAAAAAAATTAAATAATAAAAATAATGATTATTCCACATTTTTAATCCTTTTTTGACACTCATCTTATGAATGTGTAAGAATTTATTTTAATAATAAACAAGCATACATTAAAAAAATGGGTTTCCAGAAAATGTATTTTTTAGAAAAGTTATTATCATATTATATATATCAAAACAAGCCGTAATTAATTGTATTTAAATGAGTATATATGTATATATATGTGTGTGTAATCAATGAATTAAATTTAAATCATTTTTTTATTTTGTGTTATTTAGATTATTTATATATGGAGAAACATTAGGCACATTAAAGTAGTTTTCAGAATAAAAGTGTTTCAACCAAAAAAAATAATACTAAAAAATATTATAAAGATGATTTAAATGAAATTAATTGGATTAAAAAAACTAAATAAAAATTAATATAATTTTCAATACCTTCTTAAATTAAAATTTGGATTATTTTTTATAAAATAATCTCAATTTTATTAAAAATTTATATTATCTATTCATGTAAAATATTATATTTTTTTAAAAAAGCAATTTTTTTGTAAGTTAATCGTGAATTAATTATATCAAAAATTATTTTTATTTTATATTCCAAATTTCTAAATCCTAAAAAAATAAATTATATTATATTATCATTTATTAAATTAAAAATAATTATTAGAATAAATCTTTTTATTAAATAAATTTGAACATATTCTTATTTTTCTAAAAATACATTTATATTGGGTTTTATCATTATATATATTTCATATATAGTTATTAATATTCAGACATTCCATTTAAATTTTTAGTTCATAATATTATTATTTAAACAATAAACGTTCATTTCGATTCAGTGTTTCATGTATCATAAGCTATTAATCATAGTTTTCTCTATTAAAAACAAACGATTTTTCATCATTCCCCTCATAAAGAATTTCACAATTGATATTATTTACATCAGGTTTTGGTGAAAAAATTTGATTGAATTTTTTCTTTATATCCACTTCTAGTTCCCATGTTTCTCCTTTAAACTTATGGTTTCTCCACAACACTCTGACCAGGGGAATTGTCTTATTTAATTAAATAGTACAACATGCCTTTCAATACAATACAATGTAGGACTCGAGTAATGAAAATAACAAAAAACCCTAATGTGGTATCAATGACCATCCTAATCTGCTGCTAAGTCCACTGATCCTAAATCCCACATACAAGAAAATGTCAAGAAGCAAGCACCAATGTCCTATTAAAAAGAATGGTCTACTCGGGTACCCAAGTACAATGGTTTCCTGAGTAAGGTGTGAGATAAAAATCCCAGTAGGTCTGCACCACCGGTGGCTAACCCAATCTCGATTGTGTAATATAAATTATGCTGGGTGTAAGCATGAAAAAATAATGTAAGCAGTAAATTATAAGTAAATAACCAAGTAATTTTTTCATCCCTAAGTTGGTTTCTGGACCTTTAATTATTTCGACAATATAATATTGTTAGTTTATTCGTAAGTCATGTATGAGTATGTCGCCAACCGAGTCCAATGAGTTTCCTCCAAGGTAAAACAGGACTATGCAATGACCCGTCCCGATGGGATTTAACCATGGAACCTACATATCAACGTTGGACCCAAGGAGTGTATCCAAGGAATCCTATGATGTTTTTTTATTATTAAATTCCCAATGTAATAAACAAGTAAACAACAACTTGATTGTTTAATTAGTGATGTTTCCATGATGTAATAATGAAATCAGAAAAATATATATATTGACTGCTTTCTAGGGGAAAAACCAAGGTAATTTAAATCTTGTGAAACACTAACTCAAAAATATCTGAGTCTATCTATGGGGTAAGAGTGTGATCCATGGAGTGTAATCCAAGGCATTCCACAATATGTCACCTAACAAGTCGAAGGAGTGAATCCACTTAATAATTGGGATATGTAAGAACTGGGTCCTGGGAGTGTATTTATCATTGATGGGTCCAAGGAGTGTATCCAAGGATTCCTATTGTACTACACGGGGACCCAACGGTAGTATAACATGCCTCCAAATATATGATAAGGAAAATAATCTAGGAGGTTCATAACCTTAGAAAACCACATCCTTGAATTGGAATAGGGTTCTCAAGACCTAAGGTATTCTCCTCTTAGAATTCATGTCAAGATCGACTCAATCCATTCCTATTTAATATTTTAATTATAAGATAATTCATTTAGTTCACGAATTACCTTCCAATAGTGTAGATAGGTAAAGATGAGTTGAAAACATTTATTTATTATTCCATGCCATGTCTTCCATTAGTGTGTATATTCCATGTAGCATTGAAACCATTTATTTATTGGTTAAATACATGCCTTCAATTAGAGTGGGATGGTCATGTACCATTGCAACAATTTGTTTTGTAAAATACTTTAAGGAAAATTCATTAATTATGTTTCACACTACTTCCATACATTATCATGGAAAGAGGTGTTATAGTCATGAAACCTTTATATTATTACTCTTAAGATGATAAGTGATGTACTCATTATATGTGTCAATTCACATTTCACATTTAATTGTAAATTTCAAGAACATACCTTCGGCAAGTAAAGTGATGATCATACATTGTACATGCCACACTGAAATTCATAGGATAACCCAAAAATTTGATATAGATGGTCTTAATTTTATAACGTTCAATCCAAGTCACACTCGAACAAAGGAAAAATGTGTAAAAACACTAAATGACAATTATGGAATACATCACACATTGCTAAATCCAATTCAAAATTGGGCCATTCACTTGGGCGGTGCCTTGGAACTTTTTATTACTTCAAAAAGATAATTTTGATTCACTAATTCCATTAGGGACATGTTCTAAACATTAAATATTTCAACATAACATTATGGTATATTAATTATAAAAACAATAGTTCAATCAAGCATGGTATAACCAATGGTTTTTTTCATGAAGGTAGCACACCTCCAGTGGAGGTTTTTTATTATATATTCATGATATAATTTATCAGAAAATCATTTAATTCATTTAAATTTCCAATCAAGAACATATTGAATACAAATAGCATTGGCATCTGACATAATACATCATTATATGGATTAATTTAAAACCAAAGTTCATTAAGAAACATTATTAATTCATTTATAAAGATTTAGGAGATGGAAAGTGACCCTACCTCAAGGGGGAACCAAGCCATCCACATCAGCGACGATCCAAAATGAAGTGAAACCACACAGTGGAGCTCAAAGTACTAAAACAAACATGTCGGGGACTCATGAACACTAAATTTCACTAATATTATAAAGGAAAAAAGGATAAAAAGTACAACGAAGAAAAACTAGCAGACTTAAACAGAGCAAAAAGCATCGCCTTTGATAGTGGTTTCCAGAACACAACACCATATACATCAGTTGTGAGAGATTCAACTCTTGGGTTAATGTGACAAACCTAGATTAAAAAAATGATAGTTTTAGTAAACAAAAAATATAAATGACATAAATATTTTAGTCTAGTTCAAAACACGAGATTCTACATTTTACCCACCTTAAAAACCTCTCATCCCTGAGAAGCCTTTGAGAAACAATTTTATCATCACCCATCTTAAAAGGGTTTTAGAGTTTCATTCAAATGGTTTTATTTAATTTCCAATGCCAAATGTACCTTAAGAATAAACTTAAGAAAGAAGCATGAATCCATTAAAACATGATCTAACACCCAAAGTTCAACATAGACACACAATCAAAGCTTACATGAGCTCGTTCAATTAGAGACATGTTCACGTCATCATCTCAATTGAATTTTGACCATTGGTTCTCCCTACCATAGGTATTAACTTAAGAAGGGGATCATTCTATGACTTGATAGCTCCACCATTGGAATTGTTCTACATGGAACAACTCTATGTTTTCTAATGAAACCTCTGTAACGATTTCATAAAAAACAATTTCCATTTTCTGATTGACCTAACAGAACTGGTCCACCAAGCTCTCTAAGAAGACATAGCCATCCTTTAGACCACACTTTTCTTCACCTAGAAACCTTCTTTAAAATGGAACCTTACAACTATAAACATCAACTAAAAGGAAGAGAATGATTTGAGCCACTTAGTCGACATATCTCATTGATGATTGTCTGAGACGACTGGTGAAAACTAAAAGAAATGGATAGATTCGATGAGTCAAAAAAATTAATTCCCACTTGGGAACCCATGAGTCACTTATAAAATACCAAGATTAATGGGAACCAATATTAAACATGCATCACTGAAAATTATCATCCAGTAAGCTCAAAAGATTTTAATTATTTAACATGTCATAAAATTGATTCTCTCATATTGTAACAAGGATGACGTCATGATAGGGGACATGATCATATCTTATGAAAATTATACTAAGATGATTTAAGATATGGTTTCTTGTCCAACACACCCAAGAATTAGAAGGTAAAATAGCTGTACAAAAAAATGTTGTGCTGCTGAGAATCACTGACATAGAAAACACTAGCATGCCTTAAAGGCATTTTAGCAACCTGACCATTTTCAAATGGTCTACTTAGGGTGTGCACCTTCTGCATGTAATGATACATTTACAAGGTTCAAGATGACACTACCCACCATAGGAGTGTCCTAGCTACAGAAGGTAGGAAAACTAACAACTAAAAAGCATGCTAGATTATAACCATTAGTCCGGTGTTCCGAAACACCCAAGTCCTTCAAAAACCATCCCGAGTATTGAAATAGAATTGATTCGTTAACTACAAAGAAAATTTATATGGAGATGACCTGAGACCATACTCAACTATTCCATGAAGATTTATTTTGGAGTTTTATTTCCTCATTCAACCCTTTTCTGGGATGACTCTACAACCAATCATCCATTACTAAGAAGAAGAAAGGGTGAAATGACCCATGAACCTACAGACCCTGGTCAAGGAACGTCTAAAATGATTAAAGTGGGCATTACTTGATGCTCGAGCCCAGAACAGGTTTAAGAAGGACATGGCCACCCAATCATAGAATGGTGTCACTTTACAACTGAAACTCATATTTTGGACAATTACAGCCAAATGGAACCAAGAGTGAGAAGGGTCACAACACTATCAAAGAATATATATTCTGAGGGTTCTACATGTACCATGGGTTAGCCCCTTCCGATGAACAAGTTTCATCCAAGACAACTAGTTGCACCCGGAAAAATTAAATGGGATAAAAATCCTATTATGAAGCAATTTCTATAGAAATTAATGCCTATGGAAAGTACTCACGCTTCTGCTCCAAGGAAAATCAAGAGATTTCTGAACTACCCTTACACGAGGGGTTTCAATATTAGACACCACTATAGGTTTCATTTAGAAGACTCTTACATGTAGTAACATTTAACCATTAATCATCAAAATAATTAATAAAAAACATTAAAGTACCATTTTCAAAAAACATCATAAGGTGCTTGAATTTAACTCACACCCCAAGGAAGACATGCGTGTTTTTAAAAAAAACAACCTTTTAAAACATTTACATTAATTACAATTCTTTCATAATAGGAAATTTAGCATCTAAATTAATTATTGAATATAATGATACCTACACGGGTCCCACTAAGCGAAATAGGTTTCATTATCACGCAATCCAATAGTAGTGCCGAAAATCATAAAAATTTTAAACACCCAAATAGTTCAACTCATAACACAACATTCCCCAAATGACCTATTTGGGTCCAATAGCTTTTTGAAAGCTATCCATTAGATTTAAAATCACCACTAAACTCCTTTCACATTTATAAGAATATTACTGGGCATCATTCCATTTCATTTATTATGGGATTCCTTTTCCCAATTCATGAAGTGCCCACACACTCCATTGATTGAAAATTTGATCCCATTAATTGATGCCAATGTCAATTCAGAATTTAACATTGTCAATCATTATGGTCCAATTATATGGGTGTTCATATACTATCCTACAAAGTTCCTATACATATTACAGTTTGGAATTTGGATCCGTTTAGTAAATAATCACATCACTTATCAATTAAATTTAGCAGCCTTTTTACAATTGTTAAATTACACAGGTAACCTTTTTCCAGCTATAAGGGACACCTACAAATTACAACTGAAAAATATCTCCCTTCATAACTACAACCAATAATCCAAGATAGTGAAACCATTTATATGCATCATAGTAAGATAGCATGTCGCTATAAACTGCTAACACAGAGCAAAAAAGATGAAATTATAGAAGCAAGGAATTTTTATCATAGAGATATGCTATAACTAATAAGAAGAACTGAAATAAAAATAATTTATTTCCTAAACAGGTATAAATCTAAGCATGGAGTATCAATAAGGCAAAGAATCATACTTAGCAGGAAACCTACAATTGCAACTACATGGAATGGCATATATACATGTCATGGTAATTTCTATGTGCCTAATATGATTCTTGTATTTACCATCCATGCTATAACAAGAAAAGGTTAATATTCTTAATTCCATAATTCATATGTAGTCAAATATAATCCAAACACTCTTGGTAAAATCTTATCAATTGTAACAATGAATAGTATAAACAATACTCCCAGTACTTGCCACATGTTCATTCCCCGTACGTGGGGTGATCCTTCCAAAGATAAGCTATTAACCAAATGATGACACATTCATAGTCTAATATCTTACATCCAAAAATAGTTTTCTAAACAGAAAAACCGACATCTGATACCACTTTGTAATGTCATGACCTGGATCACCACTTAGACGGTGGCTATAATAGTCGTCACATGACCTCAAGCACACATCCCCATACGCCGGAGGCTGCCGACTACTAGCGTGGGAGTATGGATAGTTAGTGGGGATATTGTGCCCTCTAATGGGATTTTCACAGCTGTATTACAGATTAAACAACAATAAACAACGGTAGTAGTAATAGTAATAATAATGCTTCACAAGATATGTTTCATATATCTCATAAAAAGTGTTTGAGACCAGTTTATACCATAGATGAATGAATAAAATTGTATTGATACAATAAGAAAATAAGTAAATAGTACTAAAGGCCATTTAATACCATAAAAAAGAATAAATATCCCCCAAAGCGATCTCCACAAGCATCTTGAGCTCTATCTCTGTCCTTTGCTTCTAATTCCTAGATACAAGAAAACAAGAAGATGCAAGGTCTAAGGTACTACAAACAATAATGGTCTACTCGGGTTCCCTAGTACAATGCCATCCCATGTAGGGAGTGAGATATAAATCTCAGTATGTTCGTACCACCAATGTCTATCCCAATCGTTATAGTGTAATATAAATTTAGTGTGGTGCAAGCATGAGTAAATAAAGAAAGAAGTAAATTATAACTAAATGAAAATGTACATGATTTAGCCCTTGGTTGGTGTCTGGACTTGTAATTAGTTCATTAATAGAATATTTCCTAATTATTAATAAGTCACATATGAGTATGTCACAAAATGAGTCCATGGAGATTCCTCTAAGGTATTATGGGGATAAGCAAGTTCCGAGCTAGATGGGCTTTAAACCTGGTACATACCAGTTAGTGGTAGTCCAAAGGATTGTATCCATGTTATCCTATGAATAATTTTTAGTATTAATGTCCCATGTTAATAACATTGGAAAAAATATATTGATAGTTTAGGTAATGATGGTTAAATGATGTAACAAGGAAACCTGATAATGATATCTACTGAGGGAGTTCATGGGTAATACACAAGGTAATGTAAATCTCACAGAATGCTAACTGAGTATTATCTGAGTATAACTCAGGGGTAAGAGTGTGATCTAAGTACCCTAATCCCAGTAATTCTAAAATAAGGCACCTACCATGTCTAGGGAGTTCATAAAAGGTAAAACAAGGCTATGTATGGACTGGGTCCAAGGAGTTTATCCAAGGAACCTACTTGTCATTGCTGGATCCAAGGAGTTTATCCATGGAATCCTGTAGTACTACATAGGGACACAACAGTTGTATATCATGCATCCAATGATAAGACATGGAACTGAATCTAGGCGTGTCATAACCCTAGAAAACATTATCCTAGAATTGGAATGGGATTCTCGAGAACTAAGGTGTTCTTCATTTAGAAACCAAGGTGTTCTCGAGTCAGTCCATTCCAATGTGATATTGTAATAATAAGATAATTCATTTGTTTCGTGTCATACCTTCCATTAGTGTAGATATGCCAAGTAGAGTTGAAACCATTTATTTATTGGTCCATGCCTTGTCTTCCATTAGTGTGGATATGCCATGTGTCAATGCAACCATTTATTTGTCGGTTCATGAATTTCTTTTAATTTGTGTGGAAATGTCATGTAGCACTACAACAATTTATTTAGAAAAATCCATTAAGTAATATTCATTAATTATGGTTCAATCTACTACCTTCCAACTGCATGTCAAGGGGTTCTATGTTCATGCAACCATTATTTGATTACTCTTGAACGGTTAAGAAATATACTCATTATACATTCCAATTAACATTTCAAATTTAGTTTTAAATTTCAATTACTTAACATAGGTGGGTAATATGATGAGCATACATGGTACATGCAATGCTGCAATTCATATGACAACTCAACCTTATGATATAGAAGGTCGTACCTTTATAAAATTCAATCTAAGGAACACCTGAACGGTGGTCCAAATGTGTAAAAACCCTAAATGAAAATTACGAAACATAAAACATGGTTAAATCTAATTCAAAACTAGGCCAAGCACTTAGGATGTGGCTTGACCCTTTTTAGTTTTTCTAAAAGGTAATTCGGTTTCACTATTTCAATTAGGGCCATTTTTTAAACATCCCATATTTAAAAAAAAATATCAAGGTATAAGAATTATAAACACAACAAGTGAAGAAAAAAACGTAAAAAACAACTTTGTATCTTGAAGGAATCCCCCCTTTGATAGAGGTGTTTTATTATAAAATATTGATATTGATTATCAACAAATATTTTCTTTTATTTAACATTCAAATACTGAACATACTAAATTCTCATTTCATAAGTGTTGGAAATAATACATCATTTCATAGATTAATTTAAAACAAAAGTGTAGTAATAAAATTTATTAATGCATTTATAAAGACTGTGGACTTTAAAAGGGGCCATACTTCAAGGTGGAACCAAGTTGTCCACATCGATGACTAATCAAAACAAAGTGAAATCACAAAGAGAAGCTCAATGCACTACAAGAAACATGTCGGGGACAATTAAAAAATAAAATATCAGTATATTATTAATTCATCAAGGTGAAAACTTACACCGAATCAAACCTGTTAGACCGAAACGAGGTGAAAATCATCACATTTGGCAGTAGTTGCCAAAACACTCCCCCACGGTTCCAAGGAGAACATTCGCACCAAACTACATCAAGAGAGAACTGAAAATATAGGTTATACCTAAACCCTATGTTTGGAAGCACCACATCAGTTGTTTATTAGGTCTAAATGATGTTGGAAACAAGGTGGAAAAGAAGGGAGAGGACTCACCATGATTACTCGGAAAGAGAGCACTAGGAATCTGGCCAGAGAAAAAATGATCAGAGGAGCTCTCTGGAGGGGGTTGTGCACATAGAAGGAGATATCCCCTTGGGCTGTGTGAATCACCTATTACAAGGGAGAGGGAGATTAGTTTATTTTTTTTTATTTTAATTCAATTTTAAAATAATAAAAATATAAAAACATGGTGTCCCGTACAGTTAAGCTTGCACGGTTTGCCAAACTGTGAGCAATCTATGTGGGGCCTACAAAATCCAAGACACGCCCTACATGATCTAGGAGAAGGGTTTAGGAAACCCTGAGCAACCCATGCGCAATGTCCATTCCCCTCTTTAAGAGGGGTTTCACAGTTACATGCAGTGGGTTGCAAGATTTAGCAGACTATACGCAGACCGTGTTCCCTCTCCTGTCATTTAAAACAAGATATTTTTTCATGTATGACACTCCCATTACTTATCATGCCACTTGGGAAACATCTCGGGCCTCCACCCATGCCCAAAAAACATCACTTATGGGCGATCAAACACTTGGGATTTTGTTTTGAATCTAGGTTTTAGAAATACAACAAGTTTAGTAAATGAAAAAGATCAAAAACTTTCGTATTGTAGTCTGATTGAAAACATGGTATTCTAAAATTTTACAGTTGTTCTATAATCCCTCATTTTATATTAATGATGTAGTATGCAAAGGAATCGGGAAATATTCCAGAAAAAATATATGAAATTTGTTATCATGATTAACAAGATAATCACATTCCTCCACATGATCCTCTTTCATGAATCATCTCATAATAGTTTATTCATCAAAATGAATGTATCATTCATCCTGTTGTAATAATTGATACATGATAGATTTATCATGAAAATTACATAAAAAATCATACAGTTCCAACACCATTGTGAAATAATATTTATTTATTGTTTCAATGCTTCACAACTTTGGTGATCTAGTGCATTTGACGCAACATTTATGTAAAGTTATTTATTAAGATATAATTATTATATATATATTTAAAATAGTATATATATATATATATGTAATTTGAAACTGGGGAGGGGGTGTGAGTTTCAAATCAATTAGAACTCCATATTTTTTGGGCCAACACCACTTCATTTGGAATTTTACACACCCATATACGCATTTATACACATCCAGCACCATTTTTATTAAAAAAAAAATTCCAGAAATGTTTTCTAAAAAATACATTCTTTTTTATCACTTTATATGAAATCTATTATTTATTGAAATTACATAATGATTTATGGAAATTATTGACAAATAATTATTAATTATGGAAACATATTAAAAATTATTAATAATAAGATGAATAACCTTTATCCATGGTGAAGGTGCTACAGAGTGGTGGGGGAAATGGAAAGTTAGGTCGCATAGCATGAGAAATCTCAAGGGTGGTGCATCTAAGAATTTGAGAATGTGAAACTAAATTTGGAGATTCCATAATCGGATACACTTGTTTCCCTAATCTAAAATGATTTGTTATATTATTATGAGTTACCCTATTTTTATATAATCATAATTGAAGTAATATTTTTGGTAAATAGTACAATAACATACCATATATTTTTTAAAATTATATATATTCTTATGTTGTGTTTTTTATTGTTTTGAAATTTCTACATTCTAGAATTTATTTATAAAATAATTATTATTTATTAAACATTGTTATTGTTTATTTATTTTTTATAAATAAATTCAGAATTATAAAATGAATTTTTTTTATTAATAGAAAAATAAGGAAGAGAATATGTAATTGGATCAGACCACTTGCATGTAGGTTCTGTGAAATATATATCTATTTATTTTTAGTCAATATCAATTTTATAAAACATACTAAGTTTTTATATAATTTAATTTTATATTTGTAATAGCATGACCAAATAACATTTATAATTTTAATTATTAAATTTTACCTTAATAAAATATAATATATTGGGTTGATTTTTTTCAAATGGATATGGTCATGCATTCTAAATAAAAGTAATATTAAAAAAAAGAAACATATTTAATAATATATAATATGTTATAATTGTTCATAAAAACCATAAGAATATTTCCAAAAAAATAATGAATGTTTAAAATAAGATATTCGTCAAACAAATAAGAACTAGGAAATCATATCCTTATATACAAAAAAATTATAGTTTGGAAACCAAATCATGGGATATAACCCAACAAGGAAATGATGGTGAATGAGAATTGGGAGAGGGAACATTAAATGAAAATGGATCAAAATGGTCGTAGATATCTTCTACATCTGATTGAAAATCTTATTTATCTTCTACCATCCATGTCCCTGAGTGAGTATTGAATACAAAGTTGCCCTCCACCAAGTCGTCCTCCATTTTCAGTTGGTTCAGTGTCCGTCTTCATCTACCTCCATTTGTTGGGGTATAAGAATCACCATGGAAGTACCCAAGCCCTGTTGTCAGAGGTGGGGCTGCTGAATATGCTTTATGGTAGGGTGCTTGTAGTACAACAACATCGATAGGTTGAGGTGATCGAGAACCCCTGCAATATGAATGCACCAAGGCCTTGAAGGTCGATGTGGGGTATGGGACCCCCAAGATTCATAATGGTTGGGTCTTCATGGGATAGGTACCATAGGAGGACGACCTCCCTAGATTGATTGCGGTGATCCATAATTGAGGCATTCAGGCCCTAACGGCGGATGTGGGGATCGTTATATTATTTAAAAATTATTAATATTTAAATTTAATCAATGATAATGTTAGTAAAAAATTTAATATCATATAATTTTTCAGTAAATATATTTCACAATGAAAATAGTCATTTTATATTTATTGACATCCATTTTAGAATGTTATGGTTTGATTGGTTCTTAAAAAATTATAAAAATATATATAATGAATATATTTCATTTATTTTCATGAGTATTTGACTAAATATATTTATTATTATAATAATTACAATTCTATTAAATATATTTATTATAATTTTAAAATTATTTAAATATGAATATATGTTTATTTTAGTAATTATGAAATTAACAAATATATATATAATTAATATATGTATTTTAATTTCATCAGTATTTAAATATATATTATATATTTATTAATATTGATGAATATATATAAATAATAAATATATTTTCATATCCTAAGTATTTAACTACATATATATAAATTTATTTTTATTTATGATTATAATTGAAATATATTTTTAATAAATATGTAATAAATAGATATTTATAAATAAATATAGATAAATTAATATATAATAAATAATTATAAAATTATAATATATATATACAAATATAATTTTTAATAAATATAGATATATGATATAAATTATTAAATTTTTATAAAGATATTATTTATATATAATTTTAAATATAATAGATATATTTATTATAAATGTATAATTATAAATAAATATATATTAATTGAATATGTAAATATAAATAAATATATATATTATATCGTTATTATTATAAATAAATATATATATATCTATTATTCATATAAATTTTTAAATTAATATATATATATATATATAATTACAAAAAATTTATTATCATTGTCGTATTATTAATGCTTTTATGCATAGATAAAAATGGGCATTTATCAGTGCTAAAAAAGCATTTATAGATGCATGTTTTATTCGCACATTCTATTTTAGCACTGATAAAATATATATTTATCTGCGCTTTTTTACTAACGTGGATAAAAGGATTACCATGTTTAATAAATAAACTGTAACAGTATTCTCCTCATGTCGCGCGACTCAATCTCTCATGGAATTCAGACCATGGTGCCTCCTCTTTCCCCTCCCCTTCCACTGATTTCTCCTCCTCCACCACCATGAATAAATCCCCATCCCCCTCTACCACTAACTCCTACTTCCATGAAGCCCTTAGCTGCCTCCATGAAGCTCTCATCTATATTTAAACTCTCATCAACCACCGAACCCCATTAACTACAAACAACAACTCTTCCAGGAACATCACCTATGTCTCACTCTGAACCCCACCTCCACCCTGAAACCTTTTTTCGCTACAAACCTACCTCCTACGCATACGCCACGTCTAATATTGAACACCACCTCTACTATGAAGCCCTCCTCTACAAACACACCTCTATTGTGAAGCCAGGTCCTTAACTAAAATCACTATGAGTGTTCTTGTATTGCTATGTGTGTTTCCATTGTATTTCATCATTGAACAATATTCCATGATCAATTTCATGTCAATAAATTTTTTATTTCTCATTAAAAATATTAATTAATTTCTATTGCTAGAATATGTTTATTAACTGTTATATTGAGAATCTTTTGGCGGTTTCATTCTTTTCATTTATGTTCACACCTGGTTTAGACATCATGGACGATATAAAATACCTCAAAATATATTTTTATTTCAATATGTATATGGTCATCTATTGGATTCTTATGTCCCAATTGTTGTTTATTGGAATACAAATTTTTTACTTTATTAGGTGATTTTCAGAATGAAGTCCATGTTTGGATGGAGATCGTATTATAATATATAAAACATCAATTTTTTTATATTTTTTGTGCAATTTCACATCTTTTTCTCATATATTTTCATATGGATATGGTTTATTTTTTCTGAATGCATTCATATAGTGATGTGGGTGTTTCATTTATAGTTTTATCCAATTATAGAGGAATTTATTGTTTATTTTTGTCAAGAATTCATGGAATGCGAAGATTTCATGTTTGTTCTTAAGATATTTCGATTATTAATTATCAATTTACTCGAAGTAAGAAAAGTTTTCCGCATATATTAAACCAATACCGTAAGAGATAGGTTCCCACCCTATTGAATCTATGTACACTCTCGGGGTAGTAGTGAAATTTTTCATCTATTTTGAGAAAGGGTCATTACACACACACACACACATCTCATCATACTGTAACCCATAATCATCAACTTCTATGCCCATGTTAGAGGATTATATTACATGCATCATTATATCCATGGATAATAAAAAAGATTAATTTTCATCCATAGTAATTACCCATCTAGAAATATACATTCATCCACTATTCCACCAACCCCTAACCATGAAAAAAATTCCCTATAAGTTTTGAAGTAGTAGATTAATAAAAAACAAGACACTGTAATAAGGTGAAAATATGTGTTTGTGGAGAAAAAGAATATAGAAGCAGTGGAAGAATGGATATATGAATAAAATTATGGAAAAATAATGAATTAATGATGAAACAATTCATGGAGGTTTATCTAGACCATGTCATGATCCGGGTGGAACATGATCATGTACTTGATCCAAATAAAGATTAGGTATTCTATGAATTTCTTGTTGAAGAGAACGAACTTCTATCATAATTATAAAAATTCATATAACTCATGTAACCTTTTCTCCTATCTAAATATTTTTTTTGTTTGACCTTGAAAGGCAAGCCCAGTCTATGATAGGAACACCTCTAAGGTGTAGATCCTATCTCAAAACCCAAGCCAATCAATGATTAACAATGTAATTTCTAGTATAGAGTCATAACTATGGGTACCAATGTTTGGAAGAAGTATTACTTCTTCTTGGTTTATAAGGTCATAATTTAGGTTATGAAAATATATATGGTTCACATTCCTGATGATGCTTCCTATAATAAAGATCATTACATAGGATAGTTCATGGTGATGATTAGTCAGGCTCACCAGTTGACTCTCTATTTATAGTGTTACTATCAATGGATCACCTAAAAACTAAAATCGATATATGGGAAGCCTCTAAGTTACAATTTAGTACTGAAGACCCACCCTAATGTGATTTGAGAATAGTAAAATTCCCATTTAGACTGTTTTGAATTTCTTTGGAATCTCAATTTATTACTTGATGGTCAACCTAGATTCTTCCTTATTGGAAGCACTAAGAATTCCTTAACCTATAATGTATTATGGTTCCTTTTCATAGTTGTTCATGATTGATCCCTCTATCATATTAATGCTAGATTGGTTAAAACACCAATGATAACAAAAAATGAGCTAGATACTGAGTTTGTTTTATATTGTCATGTATCAGGAGTTAGGATATGAATAGATCATGTCTTTGATGGTCATGTGGTTTCTTATGGGTCTAGACAGTAAGGAGGCATAAGAATAATTTCCTAGATACATTAAAATATATGGAAATAGTGGTTCTTTCCCAGATGTGTTATTGGTAATATATTTAGGGCGAGTAGTTTTTGAAATACACTAAAAAGTGATTGAAATATATTTAATCACCATGTTAAATGAACCATTAATAACGATGATGGTTTAGGTATGTATTGTATTTTAATGTTGACCTAATTTATATCCTCATTAAGTGGACAATTATTTCTAGAATACTGTATTGGTATGATCAAGCTTTGGAATTACATGGTTCAATCATCAATTGGAAGATGGTTTCCCACATTTAAGAGATGTGACGTTATGTTCAAATGTACCACGACCATCTGAAACATATGTCATTATCTATCACATATTCACTTCTCAGAGGTATTATAGGATTAAACTATAGGAGTAATACAATTTAATCAATAGAGACATTATAAACCTTTTCTAGCTTTATATTTTATAAAATTATGGTTATTTTTTATTCATGTATCATTTATAATGTGTATCTCTTGGGATTTATGGCATTGTGAAAATTTTTATGTTTCACTTATAAAAAGATTAAATTGTTCTTAAATGTTTCATAAAAACATTTATGTTTTCAACAAACCCCTTTTTATTTTAAATTGAATTAAAATGATATAATAACTTGGCATTGAATTAGGATACATGCAATGTTTTTGTCAACTCACCCGATTGACATTCATAAATGGATGTGATAATTTTGAAAGTGAATTTAATAATGGTTTCATTTTAAAAAGGATGTGTAATTTTAAATATTAATTTTTGTAAATGGTTGGGATTTAATGGTATTTCAAGTGAGATTTTATTAATTGTATATAATGGAATATTCTGTTAACTTCTATGGGGATGTGTCCTAGGAAATGAAATGTAATAATTACGATCATTCCAATGTTGAGATCCACTTATTTTAAATTACCCTTTTGTATATTTATTTTGTAAAATATTAATATCACCAAATAAAATAGGATGGGTATGAATAAATAATGGATGGATGACAATGCTTTAATAAAAGAGTATGAAGATGGACTGAAAGGATTCATCAATTATGAAAATGATCATGCATACGACCCTTATTAAATCCTTTTTTTGAGTTTATGATGTTTTTATTCAAAACAAGTTAGTCTAGAGGAGTTGGGAGAAAAAATGATCTCTCATAGAATAGTTCAAAGTTAGTAATGTTGGAATAATCTAAGGGAAAATGGAATGAATCAAGTGTATGGGATAAAACTTCATTTTATGTATTATCGGATATGATTACAAGTGTGGAAATTGAAAAAGACTATATTAATGACTTCATAAAAGATGTCTATGATGATGAATATTGTAATAAGGGAATGGAAAGGATATTAGAAGATAAACTTTGAGATTTTGTAAAATTATTCGGGAAGTTAAAGTATTGTGAAAATACATCATTGTATTATAGTTTTACTAGCTATATAGCTTTTTCATCCATACTGAAGCTATAAACATTGGAGGTAGGCAATTGATAGAGTGAAACCAATTTTAAATAATTACATGATCTCAAGAATGCCATGCCCTTAGAAGATAATGAGCTCCGTATATGATCATAAAATACCAAACAAATGGTACACTCGATGGGTATAATCTATAAACCAAAACACGCTCTCCTAAACTTATGTATTAAATTTTTAATGGACCAAAAATCACATTTATAATGGCCAAAATGTGGTTCTTCTTGATACAATAATGAGGAATCCAATCCTATAAATGTTGTAATGTATATTTCAAGCATTACAAGATTTAGGTACCAATATAAAATTGAGGAGACTATAGGGAAATTTATGTGGCACGAGGAAACTATAAATAAAGGTCGGAAACAACATCACTTGACAGACTCTCCTCAGTTGATAAAAACTGCTCATGAGTATTGAAAATTTTGAAATGAGCCTATAATCCTTTGTTTTGCATTATCTATAGATGGAGTGAGTCCTTAAGATTTTAAAATATGAACTCACAATACGTGGATGATTATGTTGATAAATTATAACTTCACACCATGGTTATGAATGCTACATAAATGCATCATTTTTCATTGCATTTATGAGGGCAACTACAACTGGGTAAGGATATTGATGTTTATTTGGATCCATTGATCGGTGATTTGATATTACTGTGGGAATCATGTGTTACATTGTACGATTCTGATAGAAATGAAGATTTTTCATTGAGTTCCATGTTGTATTGGATGATAAATGACTTTCAAGATTAAGAAAATTTTTCATGATATAGAATTAATGGAACTAAAGGGTGTCCCATCTATGAACAAGGTACACAATCAATTATGATAAAAAATTCATCCAAAATTGTGATTCTGTGACATCATAGATTTCTACCCAGATGACCTAAGTACTGATCTTGGACAAAATCAATCATTGTAAATTGAGAAGAATGTACATCAACATCTCCCAAAAAAGGTGGTCAACTGTTTGAGAAAGTAAAAAATATGTACAATGCATTGGGTAAACCGTTTTTAAAAAACTTTTTGAAAACCCATTCGAAAAAGAGATTAGTTTTTTTGAATTACCATTCTGGATTTATTTGTACAATAGACAATTTCATGTGTAATTCATGTTGAAAAAATTAATGTGATAGTTTCATCGATATGTTTCTAAATGCACCCAAAGAAACAAATGATGGAAGTAAGGATAGGTTGGACATTGTTGTCAAGGGAATATGAGAAGAATTGTTTCTAGTAAAATGTGAAAATCAATCATTTCTTCCTCTAATAGCTAATACACTTTCCCGGTAGGAGAGGTATTAGTTTTAAAACTTAATGAATGACATAATGGTTCTCGATGTGTATTCCTCAAATATCAAAAACATCATGTCATTGACTGTTTTAATGTTGAAGGGTGTAAAATCACATGAATGTCGTGTTTCATTTGAATAACTAATTCCTATATATTTATGTTTCCTTTTTTCAAAGAATTTTTGTCATACATTATCCAAACTTTTTTTATTCTTCAATGCTACATACAAAAATGTTATAGACATAGAAAAATGTATCTTTTTTTAAATTGACATTAATTTAGGTAAAAACAATAGGTGACATTATGAAAACTAAATAAACACATTCAAATCGTTTTGATATTTTTATTAAAAACAATATATATGTCATTTTGGACATATAAGAATAAGACACAGCTCAATAAAATGCATGGTGTGTCCAGTATAACTCAAATTGTTTCTTTTTTATTCAAAATATATATTAATTTTAGTAAAAACAACATGTGGAATACTGAAAACTGAGAAAAAAATTCTAATTGTTTTGATATTTTAATAAAATGATCTATTAGTAATTTATGATTTTTATGAACAATCCAAGCCTCAATACGAAGCATGTTGTGGCCGGAATAAGTCAATGTGTATCTTTTTATTTAAAATCGACTTTAATTTTGGTTAAAAAAATTGTGACATACTGAAAAACAATAAAACACATTTGTATTGTTTTGATATTTTGAAAAACAATCCATTATTCATTTTTGATATATATATATATATATATATTATTCATCCTCACCTCCATCTGATGCATAATGTAACCATTATGACTAAATGTGTCTGTTATTACTTGAAAGTTGACATTTTAGTTCAATACGTTCCACTCACTGAAAAAAATATGCTTCTGTTGGGATGATGATTTAGTTCAACAATTCATAAGTCATTTGTGACATGTATGAAGTGGTAGATTGTCAAACTGATGCATGATGCGACTGATATGAATCAAAATTTGTGTTTCCAATGTTAAATGACATTTTAGTAAAAAACAACTGACATACTGAAAACTAAGAAAACAAATTCATATTCATTTGATATTTTAGTAAAATAATATATTAGTCGTTTGTGATGAGAAGAAATTAGCATATCGTCAATAAGACACACAGAGTGTCCTGTATAACTCTTGGAGTCTCTTTTAATTTTCTAATAACCTTAATTTAATTAAAAACAAAAAGTGACATTCTAAAAACTAAATAAATACATTCAGATTGTTTATATAATGTTGTAAAACGATCCATTAGACATTTTTTATGTGTAGGAGTCAGCCTAACCTCAATCCAATGCACGGTGTGACTAGTAGGACTAAAATTTTCTATTATCATTATAAAATTGATATTTTATTTCGAAAATTGTCACTCACTAAAAACCATGTAAAAATTCTCTGGTTGTCGTGATAATTAAGGGCAGTGATTCATAAGTCATTGTGATTTGTATGAAGCAGTCGCATAACAAAATAATGCTTGATCAAACTGGTATGAATCAAAATGCATGTTTCAATTTTGGAATGACATTTAAGTAAAAAATCACAACATGCATACTGAATGCCAAGAAAAAAATTTACATCATTTTGCTATTTTTGGAAAATGATATATTTGTCATTTTGACATATAGGAATTATCCTCACCTCAATACGATGTATGTTGTGGATAGTATAATTCAAAGTATTTCTTTATTATGTAATATTGACATTAATTAAAGTGAAAACACAAAGTCACATATTAAAAACAAAAAAAACTCATGTTTTTTTGATATTTTAGTAAAATGATCAATTCATCATTTTTTATGTGTAGGAATCAACATAATCTCAATACGATGCACAATGTGTCTGGTATAACACAAAGTTTCTCTTTTTATTTAAAATTGACATTAATTTAAGTAAAAAACATGTGACATTCTAAAAACAATGAAAACACGTTCATATTGTTAAAATTATTTAGAAAATTATATATTAGAAATTTTTTATGTGTAGTAATCAGCATCTCCTCAATATGATGCATGGTGTGGCTGGTATCCCTCAAAGTGTGTCTTTTTGTTAAAAATTAACATTAATTTAAGTAAAAACATATATTTAAATACTGAGAAGAACTATAATGCTTTCAAATTGATTTGATATTTTTGGAAAATGATCTAATATTAATTTGTTATGTGTAAGAATAAGACTCATCAAAATATGATGTATGGTGTGGCCGGTATAACTCAAATCGTTCATTTTCATTTAATACTGACATTAATTTAAGTAAAAAACAACAACTGACATATTGAAAACTACGTAAACACATTCGGATTGTTTTTTATTCTAGTAAAGTAATCTATTAGATATTTTTAACAGTTAGGAATTAGATAAACATAAATACAACACATGTTGTTGTCGGTATAACTCGAAGTGTCTCTTTTTATTTAAAATTTACATTACATTAATTAAAAACAAGTAACATAATAAAAACAATGAAAATAAATTCATATTGTTTTGATACATTAGGAAGATTATCCATGAGTGATTTGAGATGTGTATGAGTAAACATCACCTCAATCCAATACATGTTGTTACCAGTGTGACTAAAAATGTCTGTTATGAGTTTAAAATTGAAATTTTAGTTCTAAATGTCTCACTCAATGAAAACCATGAAAACAAACTCAGATTGTCTTGGTAATCTATAAAAGTGAATCATAAGAAATTTTTGATTTGTATAAAGTAGTCTCGTATCAAACTGATTCACGATGCAATTGTTATAACCGAAAATGCATGTTTGTAGTTTGAAATGAAATTTTAGTAAAAACCCAAAAATTTTATACTGAAAACCATGAAAATTAGTTCAGATTATTTTGATACATTTGGAAAACTATCCAGAAGTAATTTATAATTGGTAGGAATTATACCTACCTCAATACAATTCATAATGTGGCTAGTAGAACTCCAAATGTGTCATTATTTAAAATTAACATTAATTCTAGTAAAAGAAGAAGAGACATACTCAAAACCGAGAAAATTCATCAGGAATGTTTTCATATTATAGGACTATGATCTGTTACTCAATTGTTAAATGTAGGAATCAATACCACCTTAATAGGATGCATAGTGTGACCAAAATAACTATAAATATATCATTTTATTAAATATTGAAATTTTATTTATGTGTTCTTCCATATTAATGATTAAGTTATTTCTTTAGAGTATTTCTAACATAATATTTGTTTCCCTTAATGCATGGAATCATTCACTCAGGTTGAGTTGATTGGTTCAGAAAATGATACTATGGGTCGATATTTTTTAGTGGGTATCATCGGCACCAAAATAACAAATATTAATGTTTTTAATTTTTTTTCAATAATTGTAAATGTAATTATATACAAAATTGTGTTAGAAATTTAAATTGCAGTTTTTTGTATATAACATGTGTCGAATTTTTCTTTAATCAAGATTTTAAATTAATGTATACAAAATTGATTTAAATAATAGTTTTTTTAAAATTATAGTGAAATTAATGTTCTTTTTTTCTTGGTGTGAAGAAGTATTAATAGCACGTACAGGAAGCTAGGCCTCTATCATCGATAAAAATAGTGTCGAAAATGCACACCCCCATTACCATCTCTACAATTAACTGTTATTTTTAGCACTATTAAATTCCATTTTTTCACACTTTGAAAGTCCATATATATATTTGTGATTATGGTGATGATATATGGAATCGTTGTCATTAGTTGAGGGAGTTGTACAAAATTGGATGAAAAATTGAAGTGAGTGTGGTGCTCATGAAAAATGGACATGGAGTGAAATGATGGTGGTGAAATGTCTAAATTGAATTATTATATATAACTATAGAATTGAATTTATGTAAACAAGTGTATAGAAATTAAATTAATGTATTCATAAAGAATTCCTACATGTGTATATGATTTCAAAAAATGTTTGCTTATTTTAAGCATAATAAAATATGGATTTTGGAAATTTATAAAATTAATGTGAGGTATATTAAACAACATGGAGAGGATTGAAATTTATAAGTGCATGCATTATATAGTTTATGAATATGTTTCGTACAAAGTGGTTAATGCGTGATTGAAATGATATAAAATAGTATTTATTGAAATATGAAGATTAAAAAACTGGAAATTGGGTCACTACAATATAATTTTATTTTTCCAACATTTGTATATTTATATGTTAAAGTACAATTTATTTTGGAAAATCATTTTAAGAAAAAAAATTCATGTCACTAAATTATTGGTAGAAAGTCTTTTGCTACATTTTATTGAGATAAATAAAATAGATATGTTACAATTATAATAATACCAAAATAAATTATATATATTGGTTAAAATGTTTAGGAATATATTAATTTGAAAGATTTATCTGTTGATAATATTATCAATATATATATTTCAATTTTTTATATGTAATACCATCAATTATTATCTATTTGTAAATTATATTTTAAATAGATTTTTATATGTGGATATTTGAGTAGTTTATTATATAATTTTATTATGTATTCATTAAAAATATTTTATATATAATAATTTATAATATAATAATTATAAAATTAGTTTACGATACACTATTAAGTTTTATTGGTAAAAACATTCAGGATACTGATACAAGCATGTTTAAACATGTTCTAGAACTAGAAATAATACCTAATACCCATCAAACTCAATCAACGATTTTTCACACATGCATCAGGTATAGACGCTGATGTTCATTTTCCTCTCATTTTCCAACTCCTTTTGCCACTTTAGGAAATAGTCATGCCTCAACAAGCTTAGCTGGTAGAGTTTCCTGGGAACCTACCTACAGACCGATGTGCAATACACCCCACCATGGGAATGATATTCCCCCACCTATTCCTACCCACGACAGCAGATGTGGCTGTGGGGCTGGATCCTTGTTAGGAGGCATTGGTTCTACCATAGCTCATGGAATGGCTTTTGATTCTAGAAGTGTTATCATAACAAGGAAATGGATTCTGTGATGGGTCTTATTACCATATTGTATGAAACAATTCCAAATATTGTATGTCATGCCTCTTCACCAACCACAAATTGTCTTAATGGACATAGAGACTAGGGCATTCTAAGATTACGTGAGTAGCCCCAATAATGACATTGTTATGTCAACCAAAATAAGACAGATCATAGCCTCGGAATAATGGATTTAACTAAGAAACATTTTTTTCATACCTGAAAATGATGATTAATTTTTGTTCTTTAAATATTTAATTATATCAACAATTGAATAATATAATCCCATATTACAAGGGTTTCTCAGTTAATTGACAGCAAATCATTCAAACAAGATCTTTTTCTCGTGTAGTATAAAACCTAAAGCTACATCATACATTTTTCAACCCTACATGCTTCATTCAAATACACAATCTGATCATTAGAAATTATCACTCATTTCAACAAGCTTCTAAATGTGAAAAACAATAAAAAAACATACAACCAAATGAAAAAATTAAATTAACATAATTAAATGTTGTTGTTTTCCCAAGCGGTTGTTAGAAATGAGAATGAAAATATGTGAGTGACACAAATACTAATTAAAATGAGAAAAAAAGGAACAAAGATGAATAAAAACCATATATTTAATGGTAAATATATAACAACTTTCCTTTTTATAGACATTCTTTTGTTATTGAATGATTTGGGAGATTTCAAATGGCTGATTTATTGAGTTTGGTTGGATTAAAGTGCATGGTGAGGGAAAATTTTAATTTTCAACAAAATAAAAATAGAAAAAGAATAAAATATGTCATCTACTATTAACCAAAAACATTAATGGCTAATACCCTCCCTCCTTGACCATTTTCATGGAAAATTGTTTCTAAAATCTCCAAAATCATTCATTTTAACATGATTTTAGTTTCACTACCATGAAAATCCATGAACTATTCAATATTATAATAGAACTAGGCGTAACTTAGGAATGGGTGTATGTGTTGACCAAGGATAAAGAAGACATGTTGAGTTAATAATCATATATTCTTACCATATAGGAATACACCGACATTCCACCCACTAATTTATTCAAATATGTTTAACAATAATCATAAGGATACATAATATTTAATATTCTCTACATGAATCTCAATTAGAACAATAAAAAAGAACATATTACAAAATTAAAACAAGAAATAATAGTCAGTAATTAATTTCGTTTTCACAAATTTGTTTTAATATATGAGAATAAAAATATGTGTATAGAAATACTAATTTAAAAAAGAAAAATAAGTGTAGAATGGAAGAATATTAAAAATAATAGTATTAGGAAAACATGGAACCATCACTCACCTAAATTGGCTTCAAATGTTTTTCTCCAGATAGCTAGTTCATCACTTCACAAATTGAACACCATTAAACGTCCATGTATTGAAAATAAATGCCTCTATGGATACAAGTAAAATAGGTCAAAATGAATCCAGTGAAAAATAATTCTTGTTACATGACATATAATTTGTCAAATTATATTATTCACATTTTTTGTTACAAAGTATTAGGTTCAATATATTTTTAACAACAAACAAAAATCGATTCAAATTCAAAGAACATAAAATCTAATATGAAATAAATAAATATCCCATGACGATAGATGTTATTATAATAATTTAATTGATAAAATCATGAACATTCATATCAAAAAATAAAAATAAGTTTCTTGCATAAAAAACATTTCATAAAAGATAACAGAAAGTATTAATTACAACATTCGTGTTCAAAGAGTTATAAATCATTATTTAGAACATGTGTTCTATGTGGATTTTATACGTGAAAAATAACATCTTTGAACTATTTCCAACCTCTCAGGATGATATCATGAATTCCCTATGGGTAATATTGAATTTCTTAGGTCTTGTCCAACACCCACTCAAAGATAGTTTTAGAGATCCTCTTAGAGTATTATCTTCCCCATATGGTGTGTTATATAATTACTCTTCTCTTTTAATTTTTCTAATGCACTATTTGAAATGGTATCACATTCACTATACTACATATCAACAACTCAATTAATTTTTTTCAAAAACCACTCAAGAACTCAAACATCATGTCATGTCATTAAATTCTGGACATACATCCACACTGACTTCCTACATCAACTCAACAAAATATGGAATGAACCAATCTCAAAAATCCATGAGTGAGGACTCCCTATGTATACCATGTATGTTACCTATAATTATAACTAATATATTCAGGTAAAATATGTTCAAGATGTTGATACATATACTCCATATTTCTATGAATTCACCCTCACTTCAGTCTCCACAACACTATTGTTATCTTGGACATTAAGTCGATCACATAGAAGGAAACTCACATAGAGAGTATTAAAATTACTACAATAACTCGAAAATAGCTCAGATTCATATGTTCAATGAACATACCAAATAGGAAAAAAACATCTACACCATAAAACTACACAGTCATACAAGAAAAAGAAGATCACGTAAATATTCTCCATATAGTTAGAGCAGGAACAGACAGATCATAGACTTAAGTCATTAGACTTTCAAATCATGGTCATCTATATTCTAACATAAAATTAATCATAACCGGATAGAACCTCATTTCTATTATCTATTATATTCAACGCTGTATAATTATTTCATTAAAAATATATTTGGAAAACATATAAAATTGATTTTTAATTCTTTAACCTATGGGAAAATAATTCTTTGTCACTTAACATTATGACCATTCGATAGACTAGATCATTCTGGAGTCCTAAAATTACTTGCATTAGTGCCCTTTTCATGAACCAAAAATGACACAAAAAATCTATATCCTTTGAAAAAGCAGACCAACTTATATCGGGATCCAACAAAATTTAACATCAAGTAATAGTTCAACTAATGACCCCGAGGTCAGAACTAAAAATAAAAAAACCTGTAGTTATTCCATTATTTTGAACACATTTCAATCTGTAAACTCAACTAGAGTAGCCTCTTTATCCAAATATATTCCCTTCGATATTTTAAATCATATCTCTAGGGCCTCATAATTACATTATAACTCTATAAATCACCTCCATGACCATCGTGGTGCTCAAACCAGACACATAAAAATAATTTGTTTTAGCAAATAACATTTACCTATCCATATTGTAACTTATTTAAGTTGATTTCTATAGAAATTTATGTTTTAAAAGTGACTTAACCTCTTTTGATAATTATAAAAATTATTAAATATTCAATGACAAATTTCCATCATTTAGATAACATATAATCATAATAATTTTACTACAATAAACTATGATTTGATTACATGATACACTGGTTTTTAGTGACATGAATACATAATTGTGATGTTCTAAATATCAATAAAATTAAATATATACATGAAATGCTTCATATATTTCAACTAATTAAATATATAAGGAATTAATTTTAAAAACTCTTAATAGTATATAATCAAATTATCAAATATAATACTATTTCAAAAAATTAGTGTAATAACCTGTATTAATTCATACACAGCCTATAAGCAACGCAATTAAAATGAATCGCAATAAAATCCAGCCAAAAAACCAAAATAAATTCCAAGGATCAGCGTCTATTAATACTATAGAACTGCAGTAAGTCTATTTCATCATGAATAATCAGAGAATAAAAAAATTGAGGCCACAACCATGACATGAGCATCACAATTAATCTCTATTTGATAACACTATAAAAGTTGTTTAAAAATAATAATAATTACTTTTCTATATTATCACATATTTAAGCTGAAAAAAATCATCATTAATATTTTCTACAAGAAACTAATTTTGATAAAATAATAGAAAATATTAATGAATGAAACTTTATTATTGTAGGTAATTAATCTAGAATCATACAACTCTCCACTCACCATGATCACCATCAATGTTTCTTCTCATTCATTAAAATTCAATCCATTACAACATGAATACTTAAAAAAAGTTCATAAAATTTATATAATACAAACAACTAACAAGAAACACACACAAAAAATCCCACGAAACAAGAAGACAAGATTCCAAGGATTGACCTCTAGTAAAACCATTGAACCCCAATATGTCTATTACATTCACAATAACGAGAGACCAATCATAATATTGTGATTCAACAACCAAAAAATAATATGATTCAATAAAAAAAATTTAAATACATCATTATGATGTTCCAAATATATATTCAATTCAATATATTTTACTAATCACTTTTTCATTTGTCAACTAATTAAATCTATCAAGGATGTACTGAAAAAACACATAATAGTATTGGCTCAAGTTATTGAATTATATATAAAATTAAATTATTGATATAAAAATTGAATATAATTAAATTACACATCTCAAGTAATATAAATCCCACATTAATTATGAAAATTCATAGAATTTAGGTATCGTATACAACAAAAAATGTATCCTTTTACTAAATAAACAACCATTAATCGCAGAATTAAGAATGAATCTCATAATATGATGATTGTGAGTACATTTTTATGTAAAACATTTAATCTACACTAATTTCAAATGATAAATTTCTATGTTAATTTTTCGATTTACTATAATTCATATAAAGAAAAATATTTGTTCAATTAAAATTATATATGGACATATAATGGGAATTAAAAACATGTACGTTCAATATTAAAACTATATCAGTATTATCATTCAATAATAATTTTTAGCCCAGGATGAGGAAATCATAATAGAATGCTCTCATTTTTTTCACTTCCAAAAAGATCTTTGAGAGGGCATGATATCGATGAACCATGTGGGCGATTTTTTATGTGGAATGTAGGTGGTGAGTAATGGTGTGGTGATGAGTCAAATAGCTGTTAAAGGATACCATATATTGTGGGATCCTGAATGATTTCTAGATATGGGGGTGAGATGAATGGGGATGAGCATTGTGGTGATAAAATGAATGGATGCACCATGTGATGATGAATAAAAAGGATAATAAATTTGTCAATTAATCGAAAGGTCGAACCCTGTGGCGAGACGAATGAGTGGGATGAACTCTATGCCAACAAACAAAGGCATGGATTCTATTGTTTTTATAGTTTTTTAGTTATGGGATTTGGGATGAACATTCTGCAATTAGTATATGGGGACACATTTATTTTAAAGTTGATACTAATAAATATAGAAAATTATTATTATTATAAAAATTATATATTTCAAAAATAAATTACCTATTGTCAATACATCCAATTCTAAATTTTTTAATTTGAGAATTTGTATATTTTTTGGTTTGAATCATTATAATTATAAATCATTCATTATAAGTTTTGAATTATATATATTAATTAATTGATGTGTTACTTAATAATAAATATTTTCATTCAATACATATGGACATATTTTTATTGAAAATCGACTTGTTTGTAATAAAAATATAAAAATTTATCTAGTAATTTCTAAGTAAAATATTTGTTGATGTTGAATAAATTCATATAATGTGTTTGTTTAATAGGAATCTTTTTTTCATTTATTATAAATAATAAAAATGTATTCATTTGTTTTTATGATAATTGATGGTAATTTTATTATGTAGAAACAAATATAATTGATAATAAATGATATGATTGTATAATATAGTAAGTACTAACAAATCTATATGATGGTAAGAAGAGTAGTCGTTACTCATAAAAAATATCAATAGAATAATTTATATGTTTGATGTAATAATTTTTTTACCATATATATTATCTATCCAAAAAATTCATTTATTAGAGGTAAATATTTTTGTAGTTTGTGTAGATTTTTTGAGAGGTATTATTATTATTAATGAATCAAAAAAACATTACAGCTTCATATGGATCATAAAACATATAAATTATTGGATTTTCTATGAAAATGTTTTTATAGTGTTAAATTTGTATATTTAAATCTAATTATCATGAGTGAGTGAGATTGGAGAGATACTACATGACCCAACATAAGTGAATCATTACTTGTTGCAAGACTGTCTATAGAGATCTATCATCCAATGCCCCAAAACCCCTACTGTGTAACATCATGTTCTGAGTCTGAAACTTCTAAAGCCTACCACATTGCCTTCTATTCTACTCCTTTGGTGAAAGTAATTGTATTCTTGAAACTGTATATGCATATATTCAGGTTAATATTACTCAATGATTTGTGGACCTTCAAATCAATGTTCTCTAAAGAAAGAATATAAAAAATGATATAATTTCCATATTTAGTACTATTATATGGATAGAATATAATTCTTAAAATAAAGAATAGGTCTAATAGAACCAAGAAAAGATGATTGAACAGTGTGTAATGGGTAATTGTGACAAAGTGGACTTTGATGGTAATTGATTATTGAACAATGATTTATTTCCAGAAGTATAAGAATGTGAGAGAAATTTAATGTGGAGATTAGAAGATACTTTTAATGATTATTAGAGGATGAATCATTGGAAATTGATAGACATGACATTATTTTTTTCTAAAATTAACAATATTGATAAGAACAATATATTTGATATTTCTTTAGAATTGATAATTTAGAATCTGAAAAAACAATTTCTCTAAGGATTTATGTGAAACACCATTAGAATGATATTAATGTGAATCAACTGAATCATAGAAATAATGGAATACATAATTTATGGAACTGGTTTTTTCTAATAAACACTAATTATTCATTGAAATAGTTGAATTTTAATGGATTCCATGAATTTGAAGACATCAACATCATTAGAAAATAAAGAATCAGAAAAAGATTAGAAGACAAATATTTTATAATCCCTGTAAAATGGATTATAGAATAGAGTAATGGAATTTTAAAAACAAAAAAATTTATAATGATTTAATTAATTTAAATCTAATAAATAGGATAAAAATTAAAATATTAACTACTATAACATCTCAAATAAATATACTGATAAGATAACCAAAAAATTTGTTCATGTTCATAAAAAAATTGGTGGTAATTGTTTAATATTATTTAATGATAATTTGTAGGTTTTTCTTTGAAAAAAAGCTCAGATTATTTTAAATTAATAGTTGATTTCATAATATTGATATTATAGAATATTGAAAATCATTCATATTTCAGACTATAATTCCTCGAAGTGAATACATATGAAAAAATTGATTAATATATAATACTCCTAGGAGATAAAAATTTAAATATCTCATAGTTTTCTTCTACGTGTAAATGACTACAATAAAAAGTGTATATTTTATAGTTGAACTCACTGATTTTTATTGATGTGAGCTTGGTGTCATTGTGGCTTGAGCATCAATATGGATCGGGTCATGACAAAGATGGTATCATAGGTGGTTCATTCATTGCAGAGTTATTCAGATGATACCTAAAATGAAATTGGTAGTGTTTTAGGGAAACAATGGCTATGTATCTAGGGAGCAGTTCATAGGCCAGGGAGTTCCATGATAGTGAGACGACAGACATAGAAATTCAGCAGGACAATGCTTACCTACTTTTGGAACGGCATGATGAGACATTATTTATAGAGAACATTTTTACATGAATCATACATGATTGAGTCATTTATTGTCCTTCTTGATTCATCTCCCCATCATTATTGATATATATACATACTCATTTAATTTTTGTGCTCGTTGATAAGATTTAGGATGCCTCTACGATGTTATCCATCTCGGATACTAGCTTTGTGTCGTGATGATGACTTCGTGGGTGATGATTCCTCAGTATAGGATCCACCATACGATTACCCTTTCACTAGGAGGGAAAACAGTAGCACCTCAACATATGGAGTAGTGGTTAGTACCAGAAACACAGGTCAATGAAGAGTGAAGGTTGAGTGCACTCAGTGAGCTCTAGCATCTGATACCATTGAGGTTTTATGGTAGTGATACCATCAGGCAGTGAATGGTTGGATAGAGTCAGTGGTTCGACTATTTATTATTGTTTGGGAACTGATAGATTAGATGGAAACATTGTTAGGTAGTCTTTTTTCATGGAGAATCTTGGCAATGGTATAGCCAGGATGCTCTGTTTTATGCTGAGTCAGTACTCTCATGGGATGAATTCGAGTAGTTGTTTTTTGAGGAGTACTACCCCTTTTTCTTTCTCTATAATGGTTTCAAAAGCTACTCGGGCTTCTTTGGGGAGGGATTAAGGTGGTTGAATATTTGAGAAGGTTCATCGATCATAATATGTACTCATGGGATGTATTCCATGATGGAAACATCCATGAACATAAGTCTAAGCATGGACTCGATAGATAATATTCATGCCAGAATAGTGCCCTCAGAAATCCACACCTATCTCGGGGTGCTGGGTTAGGGACTTGTGGTAGAGATATTTCTGTCATTGGGGCACTAGTCGGACGATTTTGGTAGTGGGAACAATATAGTTGGGATGTCTATCGCAGCTAATATTAGTGAATTGTCTGGCCCACGACCCATGAAGAATCCCCTTGAAATGATTTAGGAACATGTTCGGGGATAGCTTGGAGCATTGTGGAATCCCAAGAAGAGTAGTTTTATGCTATTGATAGGAATGTTGCATGAGACTACCCGATCATTTGTGATTATTTTACCAAGAATTTGGAATATGAACTACCATTATAGTGGTGATGTCGTTATCAGGGATCTCCCAGTTGACGGTAGGGTGGTCCCAGGGATTTAGTGTTGGAATTAGTGCAATATGAATTTTTTTTTGTGTATGGAATTGTGAAATCCTTCCACCTCCACCTGCTGGTCTGCGTTAGGATCAGGGATTTGGTGTCTGGGGTAGTGGGTAGCTGTATGTTATGGATGTCTATAATCTGAAATTTTATGAGATGATAAGAATAGAACTCTATGTCTTTTATTCATTTATCAGTATAACTTTTTAGAAACTATATGAGGTACTCTCTTCTTCCAACTACTTACTCGAGGTGTTTCTAATGTTGTCATACGGTGTTGGTATAACCCTTTGATGGTTTTTCTATGTAGATTTGAATGCATGAGAAATAGGGGTTCATCCCCCACTAAGACATGTTTTTGTGACTCTATAAAACCCATGAGGGAGAGTTAGTTCCACCAAAAGTGTATATTATCGATATGTGGTGGATAAATCCCCCTAACTTCTGTTTTCATGGAGGAGTTGTGGGGTAGAGTGTCAGAGCAGGTCCTCGATTTTCTAGTGGAGTCTTACTGCTTGACCTCCCTTTCATGAGTTCTGACTAGTGGGTTTGGTAGTGTCTTATTATAGGGATTACACTCCCTCCAAGTGGGGCAAAGGCACACGGGGTATGACAAGTGCTTTCTGTGTCTACACTCTTACAGTTGTATGAGTATTCTCACCTTCCCTATTCATTGGTACGATGCGTGCTAAATTTAAATCTTGATAATTTTATCTATTACTAGATGAGGTTATTCGAACCCCAAAAACATAACTACACAAATCACTATGTGGTGAATGAAGCAGTAGTTTTATCCATGAGAAAGTAGAGACGCAGCCTTCTGAGAGAGCACTTTGTAGTTTTTTCTGACCTCTAGTGTCTCATATACATTTTCACTGAGAGAGACTTGAACCTAAGATGGTGTTTTTGGTTAAAATTTATGTAATAATATGAATTTTAGGTAGTATATTATTATAAAATTGAAAGTATAATAGCAGGCTCCCTTAGCAGGAAATCTGAGGCCCACCATATGTGGGATGTTTCGTAGTAGTTTGTTTCACTGCGGCTATCCCTAGTGAAGCATGAGGGTGAAAATTTCCTTCAGTTAATGGAGTTGACTCCTTCTCTTATTGAGCATGAAATGACCCAAACATTTTAATTATATTTGATTCTTAAAATTGTTTGTTATTTTATTTTATACTCAACCAAACTATATCCTTTAATTAATGAAGTGGGTATAATTAAAATGAGACCATTTGGTTTCGACTGTTGTATGACCTTTGGTCAATATTACCATTGGAAACTATAATCTTAACATTTTGTTCATATAAATATAGTAATTTATGTTAATTAATTCAGAAAGAAGATTGTATGGCCTCATACTGTAGACTTGGGCCATATCAAGCCCATCTGTCCGAGCTTGGGAAGGAGGTATTATAACTAGGCTTTGTTCTGGAAGAAGCCCAATCCAAATATCAACATATGAAGCTTAAACATAATCCCCTATAGGGTAATTTCAATAAAATAGAAGTTGAAACTTGGGAAATGTTGTCCATGCTGCCCCAAGATTCTATCACCATAGCACACCTTACACTTAGGTCCTATGTTCGTTTTAAAAGGGTCTATGTAATGAGACCTTGCCAACTTTGTGTAATACTTTTATATAAATAATTTTTTTTTCTTATTATGCCAATGTTTGTGAATTTCAAATGTACGAAAAAATATATGATGACTATTATTGATAAATTTTATAAAAAATGAGGTATTTTAAAAAAAATTGTATTCATGAAATAATTAATAATGTGAAATGATGTTAAAATAGTCTTCTACAGTTGTGTTCTTTATGGAATTTAGAGTCTAGTAAGATATACATATTTTTTAGTGAATAGTATAGTATGAATAGAAACATACCCGTATGAATATTAATGAATATTAATGAATAGTAATTCTACCAAAAAATAGAAACTTCACCCATGAATGTATAAATACATTTTAGACATCTTTAATGTGAAAAAACAATCATTGTTAATGGTTTGGTATTTTTGTATGTCAAAAAAATTTTGTTTACAATTATATAATTAATATAATAATTTAAAATGGAAATTTAATTTCATGAAATTTAATCATAAATTGTTAATTTTTTGGCATATGGTTATACAATAATTTTATGTGACCTTGATTACTTTCTTATGGTGTTACAAAATGAGTTATAGTCTTAATGTTGTAATTTTTTAATAAATAATTATTTTAATTAAAAATAAAATTAAAAATATTTAGAAAATGATTTTCATAAAATGGATTTCATTTTTGAATTCATATAATCAATATTAGGTTAGAGTGAATTTTTTGGATTTCTGTGAAATAGTTGATTTTTTGGTGATTAGTAAAAATGCAGTTTTGAGTTTCAGATGTTTAATGACATCATTGATGATGTAATCATGATGTAAATAATCTGTTCTACTTGTGAACAGTAATAAATTTTATGAGGTGTCCCATGTGGCCAATACCATGGGAAAATACCATGGTTAAGCCCATGGTTTTTCAAAAACCACTAATGAGTTCTCCTGTGGTAATTAATATTTTATTCCCATTTGTTTTCTCTAAACTCCAAGCCATTCCCTCATTTTTTTCATCCCAAAATTCTCCTCAACGAATATCTAGTGTTTCTACCTCCCAAGGATTCCATCCACAGTGCCCTCAATCCTTCCAAGGTTCAGAACTTCAACCATTCAAAGATACTCTTCAAGGTAATGGAAACTTTCACCCTCCTCTTTTATGTCACGACTTCCATTATTTTCTATCTTATAGTTCCATTTTATTAGGTGGGGGCATGTTATTCTAAATCTCTAATATAGTATATTTCATGTCCAAAAAATTATATACCTTTTCCTCTCTCATCAATTGATTTTATGAATTTTTAAGTGATGTTGTTCGCCTGCTGAATTTTTTTAAAATCACATTTTATCTTTCATTTCAAGTTTCCTTTTCATGTTGTGGGTCATTCAAATGTCCACACCATGATATTATTTCTTTTTATTCTTCTCTTCAACTGAAATATGATTCATTTATGGATGTAAGACCCTTTCCCCCACTATTTTTCTAAAACAAGATATATGGCCATTATGCTGCATAAAGTTCACCTCAAACTTCCTCTCTCATTCTCTCAATAAATTCCAATTTTTTATTTACGTGAATACACATAACTATTTCCTTTCTATGGTTGTTCATAAATATAAAAAAATTGATATCTGATTCTTTAATTGACATACATATTACCCTCACCCCCTTTCCAGGGGTTATAAATGAAATAATGATCGTATTCTTAAGAACATTTAAAACCTTGCGATTTTGAAAAGAAACCCATTCCATTGTTTCTATTTGGGTTATTTATGAAATGTTTGATTAAGATATGTGTGGATCACAAGAATGTAATGATATATTAAGGGTACCGGTAATAGCGCTATAATGCATTGGGTAAATAAGTTAATCTTTAGAGATGACATGTTTCATGATACCTTGAAGAATAAACATGGTAATTTTTATGACACCTAGGAGATGAACCTTGGTGATATGTTCATGAATGTCTTAATTAATCATTGTAGAAACATATTCCAGTTTTGGTTCAAGTTATTTTCATTAATAAATTCTTATACTTCCATTTCTATTTCTTTTACGTTCTTATCAGGTTCTTATTGATTTCACAAGTAAAATGATTCCCTTGTTTTCTTGTTGGGCCTTTTGCTCGCCCTTTCCATTGATGTATGTCTCTAGGTTATGAGATACAATAATTGTACTTAGGATGAACATATTATGAAGCCTTAAAATTGTTTTATAAGGATGTTTTCATGTTGTTTTCATGTATTATGGTCTTGATTTCAATGACACTAGACTTTATAGATCTTCTGTATGTAAAATGTAATGAAAAGTAATGTAACAAAAAGGAGGTATGCCATAGAGCTTATTAGAGAGTCTTAATTTTGATGCATCTAATATGAAATATTGCATGACTAGATATACTTGTGTGTCTTACATGTTGGATATTCTACATGACGGAATCATGAGACCATGTTTTAGGGAAAAACTGTGATTCCAGTCGTGACATATAATGAAGTGGTTTGGTTGGGGAATTAAATTATCCCTCGAGTTTCTTTGGGAAGTTTGGAATCCTGAATGAGATAATGAGGTTTCCTACCGCCTTCCCCAACCCCCAATAGTTATGGTGGGCACACGACATCATCCGCATTTTCTAACTAATGAGATACATGCATGTTCTTATTAATTTCATCAAAATTAATATACCATATGATTATGGAACATCCCTTTGGTTATCAAGTTGTGACTACATAGTGATTTACATGTTTTCCTACGAGCGGGAGAGCCACATCTGAGCTCATTATACCTAGTTGTTTTACGGAGTTTTTCTTTTTGGGGAAGAAAAGATTGATGGAGAGAATTATATATAAACCCATCTTTCTCCCTTCATGACTTTGGGATATTTATACATATACATCTAGAGGTAATCACTAGGATGACATGAAATTTTGAGGCTAGGTGTGCCTGTAATAAATTATATAGTATTATTATGTTTTTTTGGTACTATTCACGCAATAGAAATATGATATCTCTTAAACTATTTATCAGGTAAAAAATATGAGTTCACGGTTGGTTTTAGAACATGTTGTTTACCCTAGGAACATCATAAAATATGTCTTCATTGGATGTTCATACCCCTCTTTCATTAGAGGTACATTAAATGGATGAATTAATTTATTAATTCATTAATTTAATTGCTCGGACCCAAATTTCTCTCAAATGGTATGTCGAATTAGAAATATGAGGTCATGGTTGTGTATTGAGCATGTTGTTTACCCTAGTAGGTGTATAAGGTTTTTCAACACAAACCTTCTATGGAAAATGTCATAGAGGGAAAAACTATGAATACAAAAATTAAATTAAATTGTTTTATTTGAAACTATAGTTTGAATAACATCCGAATGGGGACTGATGTTAGAATTGTGATACCGTCGTTGGGTTTATAGTATGGTGTTTACCCGTGTGGTGACCTCAGTTGAGAGGGAACAGGTGATTCAGATTTCATTTCTATAGGCATTTTTCTATAAATAGTAGGATACATGAATGAGCTAGGGTTGGATCATTTCTCTCTCGGATTGCGGAGCTCTGGACGATGGTGATAAGACATCCAATATTCTTCGGATCTTGACAAAACATCATACCATTATATATAAAATCATAGTGAACTCAATGGTAGAAGTTGATTCGAAATAGGATTTCACTGTTGCAGAATCCATTAAATATAGTCAAAAGAACATCCTGCATCATACCTTTCAATTTTCAATTTCTCATTATTTTCATTCATAACATTCTTTGTCAGAAAACTTTACTTCTTACACAAACAACCTCTGATCATGGAGTTAGACCCGTATCTGTGAAGCCCTCAATATGAGGACTCTCGATCTATGCCCAGTTTTGAGTTCTGAGCACCATAAAAAGCACACCGGTTAGTGAAAACAATGGCTACTTATCACCACGCCAAAATGTTTATGGATAATCGAGCAGAGGGTAGCACTGAGATGGTCTCATCTTGGTGAGTCTAGATTTGGTCTCGAATCACTATTTGGACAACCGGAGTGATAGTGGTGGTCCGTGGAAGCTTCCCAGTGGAGTGTTGTAGCAAGGGACTCTGGTGGGCGGCAAAGTGCGGTGAAGCTGTGGCGATGAGATAGATCATGTCGGACCAGTCGGTTCAGGCAGGTTTAGGCCAGTTCAGACTGTGGATTTTAATAAAAACCATGTATCATTAAATCTGAGGGACCGTTTTACGTGTTGTCTACGGCCACCCGACCCATTTTTGTGGTGAAACATCAGAGGCCATTATGACATCTTTTTATCTTGTTCTCATGGCTTAGTGATAAGAAATTTCAATTTTTATTAATAATAATATAATTATTATTATTCGACAATTCATGTACCAGACATAAATTCTCCATATGACGTTTGATTAATGCGTTGATAGAGGTGTTGATACCCTAGAGATGAGTAATACATTTCAAGGATGATTTTGATTTCTTGAATTGAAATAGTGTTGCAAGCCCTATGAGAGACATTTTGGGAGTATGCAGGGAAATGTCACATTTCCCCCATGAGTCTTTTTGGGAAAATCGGTTGTCGATCATGGGTGTTTTCCAGGAAGATCACAATTGTGCTATCTTCTAGACAAAATTTTTGTCGATGCGAGGGCCATTGGGACACCTTTTGATAATAATGTAGTGTTTTACAACTTCTACATTGGTTCGCAATTTAGGGAAAGTTAATATTCTACCATTCATGGTTTTCCACAAGGATCTCAATGGTGTGATCTGTTTGGATGTGTTGAGCCATTTCGTGATCGGCAGTGGTCGAGCACCGAATGTGCAATTTGCGTTTAAAATCACCCTATTCATCGGTTATCCATTTTGGATGAATGAATAGTAGATCCTGTTTATTTTTTATGAGGTGACCATAATTTCTTGACTTGTTTGATGTGTTTTAGGATCGTAGTATGGGCCTCATGTGGCACTATTTGTGCACAGTGGGGGGGAATGAAGTTCCATCACCAAGAGTCTGTTTTTGGATAATGAATATTTGAACCTGTGTGTTTTTCACAAAGATCATAATTGTGTGATTAGATAAGTTATTTAATAACTTTTTTAAGAGTAATGTTGATATACTTATGTCTTCGCACTTCGGATCAGTAAAGAACAATGTGCACTCTTCATAATTTTTTCTAGAGGTTCCATGTACTCTGGAAGTACACAAGCATGCGTTGTGGGTGTACTAGTTCACATTTTAGTACCTGAGTTTGGAAAGGTATGCAGATAGATGATGTGGCAGGGTCACACATCATCTGGGTCCCACACATTCAATCTACTACATCACAAATCTTCTACCTCTCATATCTGTTCTTTTTCAAATCATATTTTGGCCTCTACATAGCCTATCCTGGGTTATTTTTTGCGTGGATCGTGATAGTTCCATATGTAGTGGCTTTTGATGTATGACATGAGATGATCCGAGTTTGATGCCCATCTAAGGAGACACTCAATGTTCAGGTAATAACACATATATGATGAGATTCTCTATGATGACCCTGATGGAAGTGATGTTATCAAAATCACTAAAACTATATGAGATTGCCCTCCATCACGGCTGGGCAATGAGGTTCACCGTTCTAACATTAGGACATATCCTCCACTCATGATATGTAGTGACCATCATCATTTATTCATCTTTGTGTACCCCCTAGTAGGGATGGGCAGTGATGTCACCCATTTTCTCTTCTAGGCATACCCCCATGTGGGGCTGGGATGTGAGGTTCATCGTGTTGGGAAGTGAGGTTCGTCATGTTGGGAAATGAGGTTCGTCATTTAATCTTTTTGGATTACCATTGAGCTGGGTTGGGTAGTGGGTTCACTGATGACACTTTTGAGCACACCTTCTAACGAGGCTAGGTAGTGGGTTCATGACATTGTAAAATGATCACTCGACTGTGGGGTATAATTATGAGATATGCTTTATGTGACATTAGACTCTCAAAAAAGAGGGGGTGATTTTCCCAACAACACTCATCATTATGATGTTACCTAAAATAGTACATGTGAGACAGACCCGCCCAAAGAAGATAAAATCAAGGTGTGCTAATTGAGACCCATTTACTTGTAGATCATCGTAGATGTGTGGGATACTGGGCATAAATGGTGTTTACTTCATGAACTATTGGTGATTTGTTTCTTGGCCTTAGCTAGTTATATGGAGAAACCCCTTCACTCTGGTTTGGGATTCATTGATTGAGAATATATATATATATTTATTTTATTGTAGTACTCACTCTTTGGGATTTGGTTATTCTCCTTCTAGAAGAAGCAAAGGAGTGCGTGGTTTGACATGTGCTTTCTGGATATAGCTTCTTGTGGTTGGATGAGTCTACACTCCTCCTATAGGTAGTGAATACTCAATGACAAGTTCATCATCTAACAATATCTAGATCATTGTGTTTGGATGAGATTACATTGCTCTCTAGTTAGGTTGAGCTATACTATTTTTTGTACATTGTTCTATCTGAAGATCCCTCTTTAGTACCTCACTTCCTGGTCCTAGAAGCCGTCAGTGTATCCTACTAAGTATTATTATACACACTCGTTCTAGGGATTTTCCCAAACCTGGCATTCCCGTGATGATGAAATATATGCTGATCGTGACATCAAAGGATCAAATGGATACGAGGTTATTGGACATAATGGGATGGTATTTTCATGGGATCCTTTAGTGGGGCTCTCTCTCAGTTATTTTACTTTTCTACCAGTTTTTGGGTTGTGGCACTTTTCTAGTTGGGCATGTATTTTCCCCTTTTCCATTTAGATTACAAGTATTTTTTAGAGGTGGATGCATATTTTTGGTTTATATATTTAGTAGTATTGTACCATTTTTCCATTACCTATTCACTATTGTAGTAATTTGGATATGTGTGTATATAAAAGTACATTGGAAAAGTTCTCCACCATATTTTTATTCCATAGTTGTTGGTCCCTAGCCCCTGGCCTATCGAGGTATTCTGGGGGGTAGTTGTGGCTCAAGCCTATATGTGGTTAATGTCATGACAATTTAGTTCAAGCCTACAACCAAATTAATTTATTAATCTAAATTGCCAACTTCTACAATCATCCAAGTATTTGGTAGCTGATTCCATGAATGTAATGTCCTGGGGTTTTTTGGGATTCATTAGGTCCCTGTGAAAGAAGTTCGATATCTTATTCTCCTCAGTGACACCTACTTCAAGTATGGATATTTTTAGTTCCTCATAGAGACATTTTGAATACAATATCCATAATCACGAGAGGTGGAAACATGGGGGAGGTGAGGGGTATGGGTTTGATGGATCAATATGTATAGGTTTTGGTATATATGAGGGAATGGGGCGTCTGTTTCTGGTTGGGCAGATAAAAAATGTTGGGTGGTTTCTTTTGATGGATGTTTCTCCAGGTGTTCCTTAGTAATACCTTCATTTCCTAACACATGGTTGGTTACATGGCTATTGCGTATTGTGGGGTTGTGACTTTTATATTCACTTCAAATGTTGTCAATTAAAATGATGTCTTATTGTAATGTGAAACATGAGTTTAGTTTGGCATTGAAATACCCTTTTCTTATTGTCTAACCATGTGTCCAAGTGGATTCCAATGAACTACCCTTCTTGGTGCGATTTAGGGTCTCTCTGAAGGAGAAGTCAAGAAGAGACATGATTAGGTTGGTTCATGGACCACAGATCTCGACTCTATTAGTGTGGTTATGGTAGGAAGAATATTCTCTCACTGTTTGTGGGTTCACCCTCTCACCATTTGATGTCAATCTCTCTCACATTCCATTCACATATCTACACCGGATGGTCTACCCAATGTTCCTCTTCTGGTACACAGATGATTTGGTTAGAAACCATTGTTCTGGGACCATGTCGACTCATATGGATGGGTTGTGGTGGAAGCTCTAGGATAGCTATGGGATACCTAGAGGATAGGGATGCTCAGACTCATCAACGGAAACATCAAACTATGGCTATTATAATGTATCATCAACAGCCAAGATAATGATATAATAGGAGGTCTTTGGTATAACATTCATGGTACTATTTGTTTGTTTTGATTCTTATAGGCTTTGGTTTGTTTATGTTCTAGTGTTCGTAGATGTCCATTTCTATTGTCTTTATCTCCTTGTACTCAAATTTATATTGTGTAGTGAAAACTCGTGCAGATCTTGCCTCATGTACAATGGTCATTTTCCAAAGAAATTAAATCCATTGTGTCCATTTTACTTTTTTCATTTCCACATTTTTTCGGTCTGTATTACTAAACATCGATTATTCTTGTTTTAATTCATATTTCACAGCTTGTTATATTTTTTTACTTATCTTGTTAAATAAAATTAGTTCAGGGCACTTTGTAAACCAATTATTCATCACTACATCTTCCGCCTAGTTATTTTGGAAATATATAAATATGTGTGTTTATGGAAATTATATTTTTCATTTCTTGATATTTTTTATTGAATCTATGTTTACAGATTATGTTTTTTGTTGTAATGATAAATATTGAAAGGCATGAATAGTTTTGAAGGCCACTTCAAGTATGTTCTATCATTGACTGCTAATTTATTTGTATGATTTATTCCTTATTATGGAATTGAAACTTGAACATTGGTTTTATGTATTAGTTTTTTTGTAGTAAACTATAAATAAAAACAATTTAATAATTTCGTATCATAACACACAAATAAACCCAATAGATTTGTGCTATTGTGTGGGGAATGCCTCTCACATAAGGGAATACCCAACAACATAGTGGTATCAGAGCCTAATTAGGCTAAAATTTTTCTTCATTAAAATTTTAAATATATTTCTCTTTTATTTAAAATGTATCGTTATAGGGACTTACTTATTATGGAATTCATTTATTGTTTTATTTAACTTAGTTATGTTCTCTATTAGGTAGTAATTTAATCTTATTGATGATTTTCCCCATATCTTCTACCAATATTAATTTCCTATCTAACCTTCAAATAACCCTCTTAGTATTTTCTACCAATGTGTGTCAATGGTTTTGGTGTATGAATGGATTTTGTGTGAGTTTTTCCTATGTCTAAGAGATGGTTAGTGGTAAGGTGTTTGAATTATATTGTGTCTCTAGTGTTTGTCTTTTTTCAATGATATTTTAATTTGTTAGCTCTATTGTTTTCCTATTTATTCTTTAGGATCGTTTGCTCCAGGTATGCCCTTGTAGCGAGTTCATTGATTGGGTTTCGATTTATTATGTGGGGAATTCTCTTCCTATAACATTAATGGACACCAAGATTATTAGTTTGGTGTTTCATCCATTTTAGAAGCTTTGTTTTTTCATAATATTGTTATGAACCTTTTATAATTATTAACTATAAAATTTGATATGTGTCCATTTAGTGGCATTTCCCCATGTGTTTCTAGGGAGATCATAGCCTTTGTTTTCTGTTCATAGAGCCATCTTATGATGTTGTCACTACTTGCATGTGTTTTTAATGATTCCATTTTGTTTGAGGACACCTCTTTCTAAATTTTGGTTAGGTGGACGTATCCTTGGGTATAAATTCAAAATGCATCAAGTATGGATCTTATGGTGCCTTTTTTTGAGAGTCTTCATGTTAGAGTTTTCAGGTTGTGTGTATCGGTTATAATGCCATTAGTGCTTGGTGCATTTTTTCTCTTATGTTTTTATGTGTTAGGATGGAGACTTCATTGAGGTGTCTCCTTTAATATTCATGTTTCTATTTGTATCACCTATTATGCAATTATATATCAGTTTCCCTTTTCAGGATTTCAATTTTCTGTAATGATTTTCATTCTATTTGAATTCTTTGGGTATTATTTTCCCATTTTGTTATGTGATGATGGATACTAATATATTATTTTTGTGGTATGTGGGAACATGGGAACGGTAGTAGATTATTATTTTCTGGCCCTATTTTCCTCAATGGAATCATCAGAGAGTGTGATTCAGTTATTTGAAGGTTTGACCTTTATCATGCAGTTGTTTGGAATTGATTAATTATAAGCTTATTTAAAAGTTGTTTAAAATATCCTTAATTTTTTCAAAATATGTCACATGGATACAAGTTAGGGGATCCATTTGGGACGTACCCTATAGGTGTTCTCTATTTAGGATGTGATTCCCAAATTAATGATGGTATGTGGTGAAGAATTATTATATGGTTAGATTTTAATTTTTAAGGAAGATTTTGTGTGCATATTTAATAGCCATGCATTTTAATTTCCCAGGTGGGTATTTGTGTATTTTATAATCAATTTTATTTTTTATTAAAAACCAACTTTATTTTATTATGTTGATGGAATTTTGTAGGGAATTGAAATGCCCATATCATCCCATTCAACCATGTGTCCCACTAGAACTACCCCTTCCTTCCACAATTTCTCTGTTATATTATTTGATATGTATATGCAAAACATCAGTGAAAAAATAATTTGTGTGGTATATACATAAAATTTGCCTTTTTCACCAGAGATATATGGGAGTAAAGAGGATTCCAGCATGCCTCATATTCCGGGTGGGATGTTGGGTCTCTTTGAGGAAAAAGTCAAGAAGCTTCTTGATGTGGTCGGTTCGTGAATAGAAGATATAGGCTCGGTTAGCGGGGTCATGGGAGGCATTATATTCTCTCACCACTGGTGCATTTCCCTATCACCATTGGATATCATTCTCTCTTGTCAACCATTCTTATCTTGGCAGAAGACAGTCTCTTTGGTATGTTACTTCATGTATGCTTTGACAGAAACAGTGGTTCTTGGATTACAAGACCAATACAGATGATCCAAATTGGATGATCCTGGACAACTACAGGATACCTAGATGGTGGTGAAGCTCAAAATCCTCAAAGATATCATTGAAATATGTCTAGCAAGAAGGATCGTCAATTGGTATGACATGGACCAGGTAAGGGGGATTTTTTCTTGTGTAATTGGTATCGATGCTATGTTTTAATTCTCCAAGGTGATGGTTTTATGATGTTAAAGCTACTGTAGTTACTATTTATTTAGTCCTTAATCTTTTTACTACACTTTATTTAGAAAAGTTAAAATCCATGATGATCTAACCCTGTGAACATAGGTCATTGGTTCAATCATTTAAATAATTTGTATCGTGTTTACTATTTTATTTTCCATATTTTCTCAATCTCTATTTTTGAATGTCGATTCTTGTTTTTTTATTTTAAATTATCATGCATGTTATAATTAATTTTTTCAATTTATGTTTTTTAATGGAAGAAGTTTGAGGCATTGTGATGCCTAGTTTTTCATCAATGGTGATGCTTCCTTATAATTCTGTAAATATATATATGATTATGTAATTTTTTATCTCATTGCTTGATTATTTTTTATTGAATCCATGTTTACAAATTGTGTTTTCTAATGTAATGAGAATTATTTTAAATAATTAATAGTTTTAAATTTCTCTTAAAATATGTCCTCTGTTTGACTACTAATTTATTCATTTGATTTATTCCTTATTATTGAATTGTAACGTGAAAATCATTTCTGTTTATAATTTATTTTTGTAGTAAATTATAAATAAACATTATTTAGAAATTTGGATTTAAATGAACGAAAACACCCAAAAAAATCCTAATCTATTACACGGATAATTCCTTTCACGCAATGGAGCTTTCCACAATACGGGAGAGGAAGGTTTCTATGATCTGAAAATGCAGGCGAGGGGTTGGGCATGATATCTTTTTAGTGTCCATAGAATTCTTTCTTTATAAGGACTTTGGAAATACTTTCTTTATCAATATTTCTTACAACATCTTGCATGAATGAAAATTTTTCTTTATTCACTCAGATCCATGAGCTGTAATAGAGTATGATGGTACCTCCAACATCATAATCATTGTACGCAATCTCTTTTTCAGTGTGTCCAATCCTTCCATATAAAAATATAAGGTTGTATATTTCCAATATTCAATTTCGAACCATATAAGATGAAACTACATGGAATGAAGTATTCCCCTCATGAGAGGTTTTTTCGCATCAATGAAAACCCAAATCCACATATAAGGTCCCCAATGGATTGGCTGTCACCCAACACAGTCGATAAAACATCATATGTGACAACCTATATTCTGGATCATTTGTTCAGATATCCTAATAAACAAGATGATTTTAAATATGATCCCCAAGGTTTTATTAGTAAAGTTCATACTCATGTCATCATCTTTATTTTTAAGATCATCCTTGACAATAAAGTGATTATCAAATGACTTGGCATTCTAAGGATCACCCTATGGTTTTCCTTGTCACTGATTAATTTAATGATATGGTGTCCCAGTCATACTTCTCTAATGGTCAGGCCTTCCTCTAGGTTCCAAAAAAATTTCAACATGTATATTAGTGCATTCATGTTAAAAGGCCATTTGAGGATGAATTTAACCCTGATTAAAAGAGATATCATGTGCACCAAGAAGTGGTCATCGTCAATGTTGGAAATAATGGGTGATTTTTTTCTTCTCCAATAAAGATTGGTTCCGCCATTGAATTTTCAATTTGAGTTCTATCAAAACACTTGAGAGAGTGTGAACTATTCCCTCCTATGGCGATTCATATGGGGGATATGAGTGATGTAAGACGGCCAAGACAATACCCAAGGCATGGATCCAAGGTAGCATAGATAGAGGGGGTATTAGTAGCTACAAAGATTGAATGGACGGGACACCAAATGGTAACTATCATAACTACGAACCATAAGGAATCTATAAATCCAATGAAACTGTTGGAGCGCCATCTCTACCAGTGAATAGACTTTTGGTTATGATTAGCGGTTCTTTGTGTGAGCACATATGTTTTTTATATTCTTTTGTTTTCATTAAAGTTTATTTTTTTGTAAATAATTTTATATAAATATATTAATATATATATATATATTTGTTAAGAATTAATAGTTCAAATTTGATTCCTGCATTATATTAATAAATCATTGAAATAAACTATTTTACTTTTTAATTTATTTTTTTTCCTTATCTCTCTAAAAATTAATATGTGATTATTATTATTAAAATTTATTATATGTATTTTTTCTTATAATTAATTGATTTTTGTTATTTTATAAAGTTTCTTATATATATTTAAATTAACCATAATAATAAAATTATGAATAGAGAGTTTATTGTTTTTACAGTTTTTTAAATGAGATGAATAATTGTAATTTTCTAAAATTAATATTAAAACAATTAAATGTATTGTTAAATGTATCAAATTATTACATTTAAAATAATATAAAATAATTTTTATAACAAATTAAAAAATTAAAAAAAAAAGAAAATAATGTTGATTATATAGTGCAACACCAAATCTGGAGTTTCACCATTGCAAAACACCAAATTGTTGTTGTGGATGGTGTACATTGGACTTCAATTTCATACTGAAATGGAATTTTCATGCCAAAATGTATTTGATTTGATATGGGATTATAGAAATTAATTATATTAATTTGGTCCATATTAAAAATAATGAAACATAATAAATAAAAAAAATTAAAAGAGTAATTATATATATTACAAACATATTGAAAAAATTAAAACATAATAAATTAACATTTATAAAATTTAAGAACAAATAAATTCCAAAAATGATAAAAATTTCTAAAAATAAAAATAAGAAAATAAATAAATAATATTAAAAATGAATAAATAAAATTAAATAAATTACAAGAAATTTTTTTCTATTAATGTCAATAAATAAAATTTATTAAATGAATTTAAAACACATACAAATGGATAAAAATTAATAAATAAATATTATTACCATTTCTACTTTTTTATAGATGCATTGTATCTATTATATATAGTATATTTAAATTATTTATTAACTTATATAATTTTGAATAATATTTAAAATAATAATTATTTAATAAACTATAAAGTTATTTTAAAATTTATAAATAACGATCAAATTTGAACATATTAAAAATATAATATATATTAGAATATTGTGGATGAGGACATGGCTATGATTATTGGGTTGCAACAAGAGGGTGTTGTAAAAATGTGTATACTTGGTCTTCCTTCTTGTAATCTAAGATATATATGACTCTGACGATATAAAAGATCAAGGATAAGTACTATGCCATCTTCAATCAAAGGAAAACACAGTTTGAGTGGGAAAATAATAACGGTGACAATGACTCTGACAATGATTATGATAATGACCTTGTTCTTGATTTTTAGTTTTATTTATGGATTACAGAATGCCTCTTTTATAGACCTCATCCATACAATTTTTTCCTCTTTTACAACATTATTTTTTAGTAATATTTTTAGCAGGGGATTTTCCTGTCACCTGAACATTTTCTTTAGTATTTAATGTTAATAAATTAGAAAAAAAAATAATATTTGACATATATGAAAAATGAATAATTAATATTCAATTAAAAAATAGGCATTCATGTAGACACATATGTATTTATAAAATGCGTTATAGAGAAACATAGAGGTACATATAAACTTATATACATACACATAAACCTTCACACACACACACAAATAAGCATAGAGATACTTATGTACACATACATACACAGACACATTCATATTAACATACATACACATACAGAAACCCATAAATATAAATATTTATACACAAACGTACATATAAACAAGAATAAACCATTATGCATGAAAATACATATACATACACATACACATTCACACCTGTATACACACACACAAACATATAATTACATGAATCGGTGCATACATACACATATGTGTGTGTACATACAAAATATATCTAAATTCACACATGGAACATAAATATATCTACACATGCATATATATATAAAAATTATCATATATATACATACAAATATATATACACAAACACATACATATACAAAAATAGAAACTCTTATAAATTCATACACACGGATGTAAATTCACTTGAACACACATATTCATATATGCACATATATTCACATATACATAAAATTATAAAAACTTACATTTATAGAAATAAACATACACCCACAAAAAATAGACACACAAATACATAGCAGAACATATGAATACTCATACAAAACATACATACATACTCAATTACAGATATACACATACATCCACATATGTAACTCTCCAAACCTAGAATCACAGAGCCAATGAATTATCGTATTTTATTTTTATGATTATATGGAATCAAATCATGAAGTACAAATCAATTTAGTAGTCTTGTTACATTAGTTAAATAATAGAAATTAAAATTAAATTTTAAAACACAAAATATGCTATGAATTTTCTTTGACCATGCCATTGGTCCCCTTAGTTTAAACCAATGAATCAAATTCAAAACACATCATAGTATCCTAAGGCAAATAAAACATATGAATGCAGTGATCTCTAATGCTCAATAAGGGTAAAAAATTCATTGGAAGATATCATAAATAAGCATAATCATTAAAGTCGAGTTGTATAACTGAAACATAATCCTTTAAAAAATAATATTGAGCATAAAAAATAAATAAAAATTCAAATGATTCTATATAAACATTCAAATAGATATTTTACTAGTTGAATAATCATATTGAATATTAATAAAAATATCATAGTGATGGAACACATGATTCTAGATGTCTACTCTATAATGATCTATCCTCAAGATATATCCTCAAGATAGCTTCTGTATGTGGGTAAAAACCCATCATATTTTTGTCATGATCTATCATCCTAATAATTTAAATCATCTTGGATTCAAATGTGAAAGGGGTTTTCACAAACTAATTTGGTTTCATGCGTTGTACAAATGCATCAAGGGGCTATATAGGGCACCACCCATCACATACTAAGTCCAGTGCATTCTATATATGAAAAGGGTGGTTCAAAAACATCATCAAAATTAATATATAGAAACTATAATAAAAAATGTGAATAGTTCAACCATAAACAATGGATGGTATAGAAATAGAAAATCACTAGTCAGACTGATAATAAATACTTCAAAAACTATGGTAGAAGGTATCATAACAGATTATCATCGATCAATCATAAGATCTACTAAGCATTTTTATATAGATTAAAATACTCTAATAAAATCCGTTGAAATTACATTAGTAGAATAAACATTTTTTGGTGGAAATAATTTATCCAAAAGATGTGTTTTTATATAAGAAAAAAATAAATGATATTTTTGAACAAATGTGCCCCATACCAAATTGAAAATTATGAAGGAAATTTTAAAATTAAAATTTTAAAATATTCATTTCCTTATAAATAAAACCATAAAACCATTTTTAATACATATACTTGAATGAGAATGATTTAGAATAATAAATCGTAAAAACTTTTAAAATGATATTTATGTTAAAGAGGCCCTTGCAAAAACCCATAAAAATATACCTTTTCAATACATTTGAGTTAACATGAGAATATACATAGAATATAATATGTAATCCTTTTATATATATATGTAAACATATATCATGAAAACTGTCATAGTTAAAATGATGTGATAACTAAATCTTTTAACATTCTTAGTGTGCCTTACAGCTTAGAACAATTAAATATTACGATCCCTGAATATTAAAATGTAAAAAAAAATATTACAAAAAATATATTAAAGAAATTATTTGTCTATGGGGCTATAAAAACACCTCATAAAATAATTTTTTCTTTTATAATAAGAAACTATACCTTAATTAAAGGCGATTGAGATGATGTCCCTTAATACTTGATAAATCATTTGAATTCTGATATACATGAAAGTCAAAATCAAATAGAAACATATAATATCATGAAATAAATGAAATTCATGATATAACGTTTTAGTGGTCAGTATGTACACCGCATAAGATAATGTAGTGGTAAATATGGAAATTATCTCACAAATATAAAAAATGCATGGAAATAGCCTTACCATAGGTGTGATACCCTTAATATATATGTGAAACTCATGTATAGTGGGATTAAACAAATTATTAAATTATTTATGAGTAATAATAATAATTATGATATCATATATGATACATTTATGAATATATATTACCCATTTTTTTTTAACAATTTCCATGTTAAAAACATTTCTATTAATAACCGCATTGTCTTTCCATACGTGTTTTGACATTTCATTATTCATAATATTACAAAAATAATGATTTAATTTTTTATAGAATGTAATAAATGATTTATATATAATATTTATACAGTATATATTCATTTATAAAAGATAAATATATGTAATGAAATACAATGTTCCTGGCAATGTTATGCCTTACATACGCATAAACGTTGTATCTGTTTTCTTAACTTATTGAATATAATAAGGTAAATGAAATATATGTATATATATATATATATTCCAAAAGAATTATTATTTCATATATTCCATATTTATTCTTTAAATACATTTTTATAATAATTCTTGAATAATTAATAGGGAAGATGAATCTCATCGCATCATGGAGATGGAAAGATGTATGTACCCTGGAGTGATGATATCATTACCTTATTGATAAAGTGGTAAGGAATTGGATGGAATATTAATTATAAAGAATAAATTTCTAGTATTATTTATATCCATTATACATGTCATTATACCCATAAAAACAGTGATGAAACACATATTACACCATGGCGTGGAGAGGGTATGTCGTACGCACACACGCATGGTGATATTATTTTTCATATGATAGATAAAAGGAGTAATTTTTTTTTACCATATTTATAATTACATTTCATAATATACAATATAGTGGATTTATTAATTTAGTATGGAAATAATCTAGTTATATAAAGTATATGAAGAAACAAAATTGAATGAGTTGTTATAATAATTACCTCTTCTTCGATGGACTTCCATTGGATCCCCTCTTCAGAAACCAAGAGGAAATCTTTTTAGAAGACCAGGACCTTCAGAACATATATATGAATTATTAGAGGATTAATGGTTAGTTTCCTTTCAATATATATTGATCACATTGGTTTGAGTAAGTGAGGGAGGGGGTTACTTTTTATAAAATAGGTGAGGTGTGTTTATGTAATTCTCAAAAATATTAAATTATTATAAATTATTTTTATATTGAAAATGGATCCAAAGTGTGTTATTTTGAAACTATAATTTTTATGGATCGAAATTACCCTAACAAATGTTTTTATTCATTTTTAGGTCACATTTTTAAAATTATCTTTTGTCATTAACCCTTTGTAAATGAATTTGACTCTTTTCATGACAACTTGCCTTTTTACACTTTATGGTTAATACAATTGTTATTAAAAGCTAAACAAACCCAAAATTGATCATTGAGAAAATATTTAAACATTTAATATAAATTTTTCATAATTATATATTTTTATGAATTTTTTTCATTTAATAATTTTTTATTTATCTTAATGATTCATTTTTTACAATTTTGATACTATTCGTTCATTGCGTATTTAAACATATCCAAACAACATGATATATTCGAACCAAAACATATAATATTTAATAAAATGTATATTTTATCAATTTTTGTTTGATGTTACTAATTGTATAAAATTATATTTATTTTTATATTTTTAATATTAAATATTTGATATTTTCACTAATTAAACAATTATGACATCATTATTATAAAATCCATTAATTAAATTATTCCTTAATTAAATATTAAAAAAATATCATTTTGATGATAAATTTTTTATATTTATAATGAATAATTATAGTTGAATTTATCTTATGTATAACCCCATATTAAAAATAATTTAATAATTAAAAGTATTAGTATGAAAATTTTAACATTGATTTAAATAAAATTTTATTATTTTTTTATTCACACCCCGAGTTCATAAAAAAGATTAAATTTTATCATAGGAGTTATTTTTTTATAAACCAAATCATCCAATATAATTAGGAATATTTTATTATTTTTACGTATAATTACTTGTTCTACCCTTAATAGTGGTAAATAAAAATTTACAAAAGTAATTATCCGCAAAATCCAAAATAAAAAATATGTTTATCCAAATAGAATCTAAATATCATACTTATTACAATCATACATGATTATATATTAGAATTAAATTCATATATGTGGTTAAATTAATTTTAACACTAATCCACCAGATATGGCGAGAAGGATGAAAAAAGAGGCTTCTAAATGTACAATAAGTTATTATATCTAATTATAATAAAAAACTGATTACAAGGATTTAAATTGGATTAATATATGAATTTTTTTCTATTTATATTTTAATAGAATTTTAATGTATAATTTAACATTAATAATTATGAAAATGTTGTTTTTAACTAAAATGTAGTATGGTTCACTATTCAAGAATAAATGAAACTTCCAAAAAATTAACAAAAATTAACCATTAGTTAATTTGGACACTCTAAAATAAAAGAAATATTATTTTTTCAAAAAAATAATAATAAATGTAAAAATTATTTTTAAAATAGGATCACCATTGAAAGGTGGTAAAATTCCATTTGAAAAAATGTATAGTTTTTATGCATAAAATCTGATCTGTTATTACATAATTTTCTAGGTAAAACATAATTTTAATGTGAAAATTATATGGAATATAAATAAATTTCATAATGATTTTAATAATATTCATAACTACTATTAGAACAACTAGTTTAGTTTATCATGGTATGCTTGAAAATGGTGTTGTGGGAAACACAAGCTATTGAAGAGAATGTCATTAAAAAGGTACATACCATAAATGATTAGGGTCTTACATTCTCCCCTCCATTAATAAATCGAATACTTAATATTTTTTAATTCAGGGTTGGTAACTACAGTTTTACTATTCATAATAAATTAATTAAAATTCATTATTGGAACAAGGTTTGATAAAACATCCACTTTAAAATAACTAAGAGGAAGTAAAAATAGGTAATTGAATATAATATATTCTATGGTTCTATTTTAGAAAATTGGGACATGGAATGGAAAAAATATTATCTTGTTGTAATGGGGAGTTATTGATAACATGGTATGTAAAATTTTAACAATCACAATGTTATAAATTTTTTTGATCTAAGGGACCATTTGATTCTTCAAAAAATAAGGTACTAGGACAATTTTTTTGTTTCATGATTTTCCCCCTAAAGTGGAATAATTAATTTAACTATATGTACATAACCAAACATGTTTATTTGAAAAGTATAGTTTACTCCTTTAGTTTAACATCAATATATGTTCACTTAATTTTGTACACTTTGATATGGATAATCAATATGAATTTTTATTCCTAAAAAAATTATGACGAATCATATGTTTTATAATTCTTTACATATTCATTTAAATGATTACGATAGAGAATAAATTTAGTAGATAATATCCTATAAATCATAAATTAACTATAAAAAATATCTAATGATTAACTTAATCATTTTCAAGAATTGTTACCTTAAGACTAATTCAAAATACATGTATCCAAAGGCAACGTCCCAACATTGAGTAAAGGGATAACTAAATTTCAAAATTAGATTCCCATACCAACTCTTAATATTACATAGAAAATATATGAATATATTGATCTCCTAAAATCATTAAATAAAAAATTCATGATTCAAGGTTCCTGAAGAAAAATTACTTCAGAAAATTCCTGGGATATTACTTATTTCTTTTAACCAGTACATCATGGATAAAATACCCAAATTACATATTTTCAAGAATCTAACACTAATATCATTAATCATTATTATTTTTCTGTGTAGTAACATTATCTTGACCATTACCCATGATCCTCCTTTGGGGTATATTCCGTTTATGAATGAGACATTGATTTTCATATTATCTCATATATTTATATTGGAATCACTATAAATTATAATTCCTTTTTGTATCCTTGAAATATTATTCATGGTGGTTGTTCTCTCTGCATGTAAAACAAACATTGATTAATTTTAGTCTTGTAATAAAGTGATCATTTCCATTATTATTACATGTGGGAAAATACTTCTTTCCATTATTCCCTTATCCATATTCTTCCATGTTTTCATCTTATTCTTGTTCTTCCCTCCAAATCCATAATACCTAGGGTACTATTTACCTTTCCCATTATAACATGATACAATTTCCTCATAACATGTGAATTAATTAAATACAATTTCCATTGAAAATATAGTATTAAGACCAAGAAATATATGATCGTTATTTCGCTCCATATAACATGAATTATTGAGGTTCACATTCCATATACTAATAACCATTTAGAAATGAATAAATACATTAGGGTGGTTCATTTCATAATGAATAATCTAAAAATATAACAGAATACTTTACATAAATTTGAAAATTTATGTGTGTCTCGTCTCATAATCATAATCATGGTTTAATTGGGAAATATTTAATTTTGAATCTATCATAATTTTTGTTGAAGAATATGTAAATTATCCTAAAGATATCCCCTAAGAGTGTCAAACATCATGTGTAGTAAGGCATGTTGTAATGTATTGGGTTTTGCCGAGTCCGGAACAACGGACCTTGTCTGATTTGTTACTCTATGGTACATATATTCCATATCAACAACGACATGTAATATCTATACATGGATGTATTCATAGGAAGACCCAAATAATATCTACATTATCAAAATTCATATCTTTCCTTATATACTTATCTAATAATTCTATCTTTGGTTTATCATCCCTAATCTATGTTTTCTAAATTTGATTTCCATGTTTATTAATTAAATTTATTTGATATAAACTGTACACTCGGAACCAATTTTCCCATTGCATGTGCATTATTTTATTACGTTGTCATGACTACATGGAATTAAATCATGAAGGATCGATCCATTTAATTGTCTTGGTAAACTATATATATACAAGAAATTCACAATTTGTTTTTTAAAAATGAAATAAAATAATATTTTTCTGACATCATGCCATTAACCTCCTTAGGGTACAACCAATGTATCAAAATCAAAATGCATCTTCGTATCCTGGGGAAAATATTACTTAATAATGGTGTGAGATCTAATGCTCAGTAAGAGTAAATAATAAATTTAATCCTATCACAAATAATCATATACATTTAATGTATGTTGAATAACTAAAACATAATCTGTTTAAACATAATATTGTGCATAAATTGGAAATTATAAATAAAATAATCCCATATAAACATTCACATATATATTTCACCAGTCTAATAATCATATGTAATATCAATACACAATCTCATAATTATAGAATGCATGAAGTAGTACATCATCACAATCAAGATATATCATCAAGATAATTGATTTCATGATCCATCCTTGAGATAATTAATGTATTTGGGTAGGGAATTATCTGATTTGTGTCCTGATATATCCTCTTAATAATTAAAAACATTTTGGAAACAAGAATTAAGGTTTTGTAACCAACTTATTTCATTTCATGAGACCTACTGACTCATCATGGGGATATATCCCGCCCCACCCATCACATAATAAGAATTATTCATTACTTAAATGTAAATGGTGAAACATAAACATAAAAAACATTTATATAGAGATAAAATCATACGAAATGTAAATACATCAATGATAAATCATTATTGGTATCAAAATAGCACATCCATAGTCAAACTGATCATAAACCCTTCAAACAAATTTGGTATAAGTTATCATATGTGATCAATCTCAATCAATCATACGATCCAACAAATTTTGTTTACATAGATTAAATACACTTATAAAATATTTATAAATTTATTTAGTGGAATTCTAATTTTTTTACTTTGAAATTATTTATCTAAAATCGTGAATTTATAAAATTAAACATTTTAAAAAAAGGTATATTTTTTAATCAAAGTGTCCCATAACACATTCAATTATTTGAGAAAAATATTAAAATTAACAATTAAAAATATTCATGTCCTTATATATAAATTTTTAAAACCAATTTTGAAAACATAGACATGAATGTTAATGATTTAGAAGAATAAATCAGGGAAGCATTTAAAATTGTGTTTTAGTTTAAGTGTCAGTTAAAAAAACCTATAAATGGATACCTTAAAAAATATTGAATGTTCTTTAAAATATACATAATTTTTTTATAATCCTATAATATATATGTGTAATATAATATCATGAATATTGTGATGGATAATATATGTGATTATTAAATCTTTAAACATTACTGGTTTCCCATACCACATTGAACAGTTAAATGTTAATCTCCATGAAGATTAAAATTTAATAAAATATTAAAATAATTATATTAATGACATGATTTGTATAATTTTCTATAATAAGCCTCATAAAAGAATTTTGGTGTTTATAATATCTTGTTATGACTCAATGAATAGATATTGAGAAGAAGTCCCCTACTACATGATTAACTTTCGAATCAAAATATCCAAGAATGAATAAAATCAATTTGAAAAAATAATATCATTAAATTGATTATATTCACAATATAAAATTTCACTGGTAATTTTGTACACCACATAAGATAAATAAGGGTTTAATATGGAAATCATCTCATAAATATAAAAACTGATAGAAAATCACCTTACCTTAGGTTTGTTACCATCCATACGCTTCCAAAACTATTGTATAGTGGTTTTAAAGATATTATAATATTATAAAAAAATAAAGTATTATTTTTGATACAATATATGAAACGTTTATTACTTTACATTAACCTTTTATAAGAAATTTCTATGTCTAATCAATATTTGTTTAAATACTGCTTGGTTTGTAATATGTGTTTGGACATGTTATTCCTGGTACAATTACATAGAGCATGATAAAATTAATTTAATAATGTAATACATGATATATATATATATATATATCTTATATATTATGTATATAAACATTTATAAAAGATATATAAATTTGAAATAGAACACACTGTTTATGGAGACTATAGTCTTTACGTATGCATAATCATTGTTTCATTTTTCTTATCATATTGTAATGGAAGAAGGTAAATGAAATATTTGTATATATATATATATATATTATTGTATTATAATTATTATTTAATTTATTTAATATTTATTCATTATATAAATTTTCATTATCATTCTACAATGGTTACTATGGAAGATGAATCTCAAAACCCGATGGAGACGGTAAGCCATACACACACATGAGCGACAGAATCATTCACATAATGGTTAAATGGAATGTAATTTTATGGTAGATTAATTATATAGAATCAATATCATGTCATTTTTATTATTTAAATCCATTATAATCATCATTATACCCATCCAAAAAATCCAGTTATGAAAAAGAGATTACACCACGATGTGGAAATGGTAAGTCATGCGTATGCCTGCATGGTGAATTATTTTTGATAGGATGGATAGAAAGAGTAATGGGGTTTTCCCAAAATCGTAATAAAATATCATCATATATATTTCACTAAATTTATTAATTTTTTATGTTAAAACAATAGTAATAGGATTAAGAAGATGAAAATATCTTGAGTGAGTTGGTAAAACAATTACCTCTTCTTCAATGTACTTATTTTCGATCTCCACTTAGGAACACTAGGGGTGGTATTTTTTGATGATATTGACCTCCATAACTAATATATGAATTTGGGGAGGATAATGGGAAAGTTTTGGTTGATCTCGGAGACTCATAGTAATGTTAGGAAGTGAGGGAAGATGTTCCTTTTTATAATATAGGTGAGGGGCATTTTTTAGAATCATTTAACATAATAAATTAATATAAATTAATTTTATATTAAAAATATTTCGAAAGTGAATTATTTAAAATACAGGATGATTAAGGTTCTAAATACTCCATTGATGTGTTTTTTAGACATGTTGAGGTCACACTATTATCATTATATTTTGGCATTAACATTTTTTAAACAGTTTAACTCTTTGTGCAACACCTTGTCTTTTTAATTTTATTTTCAATAACATAATTAATAAATTACAGAATAACCCCCAATGGATCAATGATGACATATTTAACCCTATTCTAGTAATTTGTATGAATTTTATTTAGGAATTTTATATCATTTAATAAAATTTTATTTATTTTAAATAATAATTGTTTCCATCAGAATCCGGAGTTGACCTCCATGATGGGAGCATCAAACATTCCGATCGGTTTCTAACGGGTTTTTTCGTAGAACCAGAAACATCCAGTGATTATACATCCATTCAGACCTAATTTCCAATGGTAGGTGATCATTAGTTTGTGGACTAATGAGGTTTGGGAATTTGCATTGGTCGAGAGGATGGGAGGTTTGACTCATCACACCTTTGTGAGGGGAGTTATTGTCTACACCGGGACTCTCTTTATAGATTTAAGTTATGTTTGTGAATCCTTATTACATTACAAAGTATAAAATGATCTTTCCTTCAGATATGACAATAAATGATAAAATATGTAGAAAATTTAGAGAATATTTTACACGTATTCGAGGTTCTTCATCGATAGAAAATCATCTGTATTTATTACAGATTCTTTGTCAATCGTACCCTTCAACACATTTATATAGAAGTCTCTTGGTCATTATGATGACCATGCTAGTTTTAAAGCCACTCAGTGGGGCACTTGAAGTTTATTGTCATTTAGAAGGACATGGATTATTTTATAGTTGGGATCGAACCCATAGACGGGCTACCAACGTATCCTTTGTTTAGAAAAGGAATCATAACCCACATAGTTCGAGTAAGGGAGTATGATGTTTATGATTGATGTCTCAAAGAAGGATGTCACAATTACTTTTACACTCTAAGCTCACGTGAGTCATGATCGGTGTGAGAAACAAGAGGTATTAGTAAAAATTAGACAATTGTGCCATGAAAGATGCAATAATAAGAAATAATGTGGGGCTTATGTATGTATGACTTCCCAGATAAATGAAGGTTAGGATTTACTTTAGGGAAGAAATCCAGGAACATGGTCCATAAAGGTATATGTTCTTCATGGAGATTTTTAATACTCTAACTTGGGGCTTACTCCTAAAAAGGAGGCCCAAATCAAAGGAGAAGACTTATTATTGGGTTTTACTCCTAAAAAGGAATCACAGATCAAAAGTCAATTAGGACTGGTTAAGAGAAATTAAGATTGGGGCTTACTCCTAAAAAGGAGGCCCAGGTCAAGGATTAAGGTTTGGGGCTTACTCCTAAGGAGGATACCCAAATTAGTGGAATGGAGCTTACTCCTAAGGAGGATGCCCAGATTAGGGGACTGGGGATTACTCCTAAGGAGGATGCCCGGATTTGGGAACTTTAAGAATTGAGGCATACTCCTAAGGAAGATGCCCAAGTTAAAAATTGTGACTGGGACTTACTCTTAAAAAGGAGGCCCAGGTTAGGGGATCTGGGGCATTATCCTAAGAGGATGCCCAAATTAGAGGACATATGACTGGGGATTATTCCTGAAAAGGAGTCCCAGGTTAAGGATTCTCTCATCTTAAATGATGAGGTTAAATGAATGAAATCTCAATATTTAGTGACATAAAGATGTGTAAATCACTAGGTTTTAAGAGATATTCGACATAATTCCTTTCAGATAAAGAAGTAAAATCAATAAATCATGCCATAAATGGCTTTGAAGAGTGTCTTGAAGACTGAATCTTGAATAGGAAAGGTGTAATGGCTTAAGAGGGGTGAAATGGGCAAGAAAGGCACCCAAAAAGGTAGGGGTGCGCAAGTCCTCGTAGGCACGCAGGTACTGCGTGGGCAGGCAAGTCCTGGTTGCACAGGTATGCATGTGCGACACATGGTGTACTTGCACGATGGTTAAACAACATGGTAATACTTGAGCGACTCTTCATTAAAGCCTTTAGAATCCTCTTGATGTTCTTCCAGAAGAGGGGCGTGCAAAATCTATTGAAGGAGTAAGGCAGCGCACAAGTGTGGCCCATTTCCCTTAAGGGCTGTCCACTCAAGCGCGCAAGTGTTGATGAGTTTCAACACTTAGGCATTCCTCCCCTTCTTGAGATCTTCCATTCTAGGTAAGAATTTACCTTAGAAGTGTTTCGAATGCTTTGATAAGAGACAAGGGCGCCGAGAGATTAAATCTGGGTTTTTGGAAAAAATCCACCTCGAATGGGGGGCCCACAGGGTCTATTTATAGGCAGGAGAAGACCTCGAGCTGTTATCACATAGGGCGCGCAAGTCACTTGAACGACCAACATCAGAGCGCAAGTCACTTTCACGACCAACATAGGCGCGCAAGTGTACTTGCGCGACCATTGAGGTGCGCAAGTAGACTTGCGCGGCCATTGTAGAACTTGCGCGACCTTTACGCAATGTTCTTCTTCTTCCTTCCTTTTTCAATTATTGAATTTTTTTTAAAGGCTTAATCTTCTTTGTTAAAGTTATTTCGCTTTTCATTCATTTAGAATCTGTGATGGAATGGAGCGTCAACAAAATCTCACCCTCAGAGTTGGATCCGGAGAGAAAAGAGGATTTGACTCTGAGGTGAGAAGAAATAAGAAATCTGGCAGTTTAATGTCATACATGTTGGACATAAAGTGGCTAATGTTTAAGGTCGAAATACCTTTGACCTAATGAATTATAATTGACTAAATTCATTGAAAAGTCATCTGAAAAAATATTACCATACTCATGTATGAGGGAGAATATGTAAGCTATGACTTCAGAATATTTGAATCTGACGAATGATAAGAAAAAGAGCTAAAAGGCATTAGAAGAAGTAGTTTCCAAGATTGATGTTTCAATTATTTAACAAACTCGTTAGGGGGTTTAATTATGCAGGTCCACCTAAGGGACTTGGCTGCATAGTTAAATAAAATAGTGTCTTTTGGATAACAAGTCTGTTATGTATACTGTTTATGCAAGGCCACTTATGGGCACGTGCTACATAGTCAGGCAAAAGAACTCTCAGAAATTTACATTCCTAGTGCTAAAATCCATTGAATGTTTATAGAGATTGAAATCTTCCAAAGTATAGAGTTTTCTATATGTAAAGAGGTAGTTGAATATGGAGAAGATATTTCCAAACAAGATTATCGAAGAACTAGATGAATATCACTCTTACGAATGTCTGACCCAATCATAGGGAAGGGGAATATAATCCATATAATTGAACACTTTCAGATCATGAAAAATGATATTGGACAAATATGTTAAGGATGGATATTTTTGCGGATCCCTACATACTTTCATTTAAGACAAATAAGTACAAAAGAGGCATTCTTCCAAAGAATGAAATTACCACTATCCGAAAAACCCATTAGGGGGTTGAATTATGCAAGGCCACCTAAGGGAATTGGCTGCATAGTCAAATAATAGTATCTTTTGGCTAACAAGTCTATTATGTAGACTGTTTATGCAAGGCCGCTTATGGGTACGTTCTGCATAGTCAGACAAAACAACTCTCAGAAGTTTGAAATTTTTGAGACTAGAAGTCATGAAAAGGGTTATGAGGATCTGAAAATATTTATGGTTAAGATTATGACACAAAAAGATGGGTATTGTTCAATGTAAACAGAGATACAAAGATCAATGCTAACCATAATCATGTTGTGGCTGGGTCCTGAATTGAAATGTTGGACTTCACTACGTATCCCATAAGGATGAGAATCAAGCCATACGTAGTTCTTAAACTATAGTTTAACTTCATGTGGGAAAAAAGTATTATAGATATATGATTAGGGTCATAGAGATTGGACCATTGTAAGAAATACACAGTGTGTGTTTTCATGGGGAATTTTTAGCCAAGGGACTGAAAATGGAATTTGGGGTTAGGCACAAAGACATGGGGCTGGATTCAAGGGACACTCGAATGTTCCTACGTATCCCATAAGGATGGGAATCAAGACCACGCAGTTCATGAAATTCCCTATGTACAAATTTGGTTCGTACATGTGAAGGGTGAAAGGGGACTTTAGTGCAATGATGGTTTAACCCAAGATAAAAGGTCTGGGCATTGCCATGTATGCACGTAGTCTTTGAAATGAAACATGATTGAAAAATCAATAAAAATAATGGTTCCCTATCAGGTGAGGGTATCAAAGAAATTTGTAGTTTATTGTCATACTGGACAAATGTGTTTTATTGTTTAACGTCATATAACAAGGACGAAAGTGAACCAATGTAAAGTTATTGATTCTAATGGAGGATTCACGAATTAACATCGTATGAGATGGAGATGAACCGATGTGAAGAGATTGGTTTTGGGATTGAACCTTGGGAGGTTGCCTACATACCTAGCCTAAAAGGCAAGGATCGAAGTCCGTGTAGTTCAATTATAGAATGAATTAATGATTAAGTTGTTCTTGGGGACAACGACCTATAAAATGATGTTGGAACTTACACATGGTTAGAGGCCCAGAGTGAGTGTTATGGTTGAGGTTTGCTCTAAGATCACGTGAGTCATACTCGTTGTGAGAAACAAGAGGTAACAACAACCATAACGATGAATAGTTTAATGTCATGTAGGACATATAAAGGGAATATGCAGTTTAAATTCTTGCAGTTAGGAATATTGGTGCTACACAGTTTAGTGTCATGTAGCAGGGAAAAAATACAATTTAATGTCATGTAAGACGTATCATGGACTTTCTCTACAGTTTAGCTTCATTTAGTTAGGACGATGGGGACAATAGAGTTTAACGTCATGTTGGACGACAAAGGGACGATACAATTTAACTTCATGTTGGATGAAAGTGCGAATAGTTTAATGTCATATGCATGGACCGTGGATGGTGCAGTTTAATGTCAAGCTAGACGGTGGTGTAGTTCAAAGTCATACAGGACCTTTGATGATTATGTAGTTTAACGTCTTTCTAGATGTAAGGGACTTTTATACAGTTTAGCATCATGTAGTTAGGACGTCACAGTTTAACGTCTTGCTGGATGTAAGGGACTTTCAAATATTTTAGGGTCATATGCATGGACCATTGATGATGCAGTGTAAGGTCATACAGGACCTTTTAGGGAACTTTTTCACAGTTTAGCGTCGTGTGGGAAGAATGAACAAATCGTTTAAGGACATATGTATGGACCGTTGCTGTATAGGTTAACGTCATATAGCAAGGACGAAAGTGTTACTTTGCAGTTTATACAAAATACTTCTTCAAAAATATGGCATTGGTTGGAGTAGTGATGAGTTCTCCATCCATTGAGATTAATGAATAATCTCCATTCGAGTAGACCATATGTATTGAATAAGGTCCGTCCCATTTTGGCTCAAGCATGGGAGGTATATTTCCAGGTATCATTGGGGTTTTGAGAACTAATACCAATTCTCCCTAAGTGAATGAATGAATACGAACTTTTTTGTTAAAAGCTCGCGCTATTCCATTCTGATAGACTTCCAAGTGGTGCAAAGTGCACAATATTTTCTCATCTAACCGTTCCAATTCATTCAATCGCTTTTGATATTGTTCATCTGTAGACGATTGATCACAAATGGAAACTCTGAGTGAGGTTAGTTGAACATCAATGGGCAAGACAGCTTCCGTTATATTTACCAATGAATATGGAGTTGACCGAGTTGCAGTGCGGGTGGTAGTACGATAATCCCATAAAGCATGAAAGTGTTTATCAGGCCATGACCTCTTATCTTTATCCACCATTTTCTGCAGTATATTTGAAAGAGTCTTGTTAAAGGCTTCTATCTGGCCATTGGCCGCTCCATGATACCGAGATGAATGGTTGGATTTGATATTGTATTCTTGATACAACTTCTTCATCTCGGACGAAAAGAAATTGGTTCCATTGTCCGTGAATATGGTATGAGGGACACCAAATCTGGTAATGATGTTAGACTTGATGAAGCTAACAATACATTTAGAACATACTTCATTGAGAGGTATTGCCTCTGCCCATTTGGAAAAGAAGTCAGTAGAAGTATGAATATACTTAAACTGCTTGGTCGTAGATGAAGGGTAAGGTCCCACCACATCCATTCCCCATGTGGAAAATGTCCATGAGTATTTAGATGTATGAAGAAACTCCGGAGGCTAATGAATGAAGTTGGCATGTACTTGGCATGAATGAAACTTCTTTGTGAAATCAACACAATCTCGTAACATTGAAGGCCAAAAGTATCCAAGCCTTAGAATCTGATCAGACAGTCTATGTCCAGACTGGTGGGCACCACAGACTCCTGCATGAACTTCTTTCATGATAGCCATTGTCTCTTCACCATCAATGCATCTAAAAAGAACTCCATCAAAACCTCATTTGTAGAGAATTTTCTCTAGGTGATCTGGGCTATCATAAAGATTAAAATTAACCACACGTCGCTAGATTTGTTCTTTCTCAGCTCTATCAGTTGGAAGTGTTCATTTTGAAGGTATTCCCTGATAGGTGATATCCATCCTGTAGTATGACCATACGGTTCAGGGTTGAGACAAATTTCATTAATTTCCTCAATTCTGATTCGAACATAAGGTGAAATTTCACGACAGTGGGCAATACTGATGTTTGTCTCGTCTTGATTTGGATCTGCCAGAGCTGTGGCTATATTAGCCAATGCATCAGCTTGACCATTTTGTGATCTTGGGACATAAGAAAATGTCGGTTCCAAAGGGAATTCCGCCATTAACTCTCTGACGTAATCATACAAAGGGATTAGTTCTTCTTTTCTGATGGCATAATCCCCATTGACTTGTTTGATTACCAGGTCTGAATCACCTTTCACCTTTAAGTGATTCACTTGTGCTCGAAGTGATAATTCCAAACCTACAATGAGAGCTTGGTATTCTGCTTCATTATTGGTACCACCATCCCACAATAAGAAGAAATATGGTAACACTGCCTTTTCTGGATAAATGAGCACAATTCCTAAGCCAACTTTGTTGAATTTAGGATTTTCCATTTTCCTCCCTGTTGGACTTCTGGAAGCACCATCAAAATACATTTCCCATGCATGAGGACTTTCTTTAATAGAGAAGACTTCCTCATTAGGGAGTTCAATATCTGAAGATGTGTCTTCCACTAAAGGGTATTCAACTAGGAAATATGCCAGATCTTGAGCCTTTATCGCCTTTTGAGACACATTCTAAATGTCGAATTGCTACAAAATAATTGCCCACCTTGCCAGACATCCTGTAAGCATTGGAAGACATCAGATAAATTTGAGCGGGTTATTGCGAGATACCAATTAGACCTCGTGATGTTGCAGGTAGTGTCTCAACTTCTGAACCGCAAAGATTAATGCCATGAAGCACTTCTCTATACTTGAATACCGGGTTTCTGCATCAATCATGGTTCGACTGAGATAGTAGAGACTGTTTTCATTCCTAGCATCATTGTTTTGAGCAAGAAAGGCACCCAATGATCACTCTAGAGCTGTCTCAGAGAGGATAAGTGGTCTTCCTTCAACAGGTGGCATGAGTACCGGTGGACTCAAGAGGTATTACATGAGAATATCAAATGCTTCTTGACATTCTTCAGTCCACTGGTAAGTGAATCCCTTCATCATCAATTTGGTGAAGGGTAAACTTTTTCCTGCTAAATTTGCGATGAAATGCCGAATATAGGCTAAGTGTCCTTGAAGTCCTCTTAATTCTTTCAAATTTTGAGGAGGAGACATACCAAGGATTGACTTGGTCTTCTCAGGATTGACTTCAATACAACGATGGCATACAAAAAAGCCGAGAAATTTTCCTAAGCTTGCTTCAAAAGCACATTTTATGGGGTTCATCTTCAAATTATGTTGTCGAAGCTTGCAGAATATGACTTCCAAATCAGCCAAGTGATTAGAATGTTTTTTGGATTTAACTACCAAATCTTCTACATTGCATTTAACAAAATTCCCTAAAAAGGGTTTGAAGATACGATGCATGGCACACTGATAAGTTGCACCTGCATTGTTTAAGCCAAAGGGCATTACCCGATAGCAAAACACACCCTGAGGGGCTCTGAAGGTTGTTGATTCCTCATCTTCTGGGGCCATTCAGATCTGATTATATCCGGAATATCCATCCATGAAGTAAAGTGCTTCATAGCTAGTTTTTTCATAAATTAGAAGTTCTGTAATCGGAACTGGGAAATCATCCCTAGGACAATGCCTATTAAGATCTCTGAAATCGATGAAAACTCTAATTTGTCTGTTCTTTTTCTTTACATGGAAAATATTAGCCAACCATTTGGGATATTGAACGTCTCTGAAGAAGTTAGCTTTTATAATCATATCCACTTCAGCTTCAATTTTAGAAGCATAAGTTGGGTGTGTTCTTCTTACGGCTTGCTTAAACCCTCGATGTTCTTCTGGTAAACCAAAATGATGAGTAGCAACATCAGGATCAAGCCAGGGCATTTCTGTATAGTTCCAAGAAAATATATCTCTATTTTGTTTTAAAAAAGAAATATACATCTCTGGATCTTCAAGAGTCATGGCCGCACTGATTAATGTGGGGAGTGGATCTTCTTTTGTACCCAGATTTATTTCTCTGAGTTCATCCACAGTGGTAGAGATACCCTCTTCAAATGCTTTAGGAGCATCTCTGAGATCTTCCTATTCTTCTTCTTCATGTGATATTTCTTCATTTTCTACTTAAATAGTAGACGACAATGTAGAATTATCATGATCCGAAGAGATGACTAAATTTTCATATCTTGAAGAAGACTCTTCCATTTCCGACCAGATTGATAATGAAGGGTCTACTTTGGGTAATAAAAAGGAGATGATGGATTGAGAATCGAAAACATAGTTCACCGACGATGTTGTTATAACTTCTTCTGGCCTAATTGGTGAATCATAGACTTGTTGGATTTCAACAGATGAAATGAAGACGTCACCATTTGTGCTTTCATCACTGCTTGGTAGATTACCAATTTCTCCCATGTTGTCTGGATCGATTGCCATAATTTACATTACGGATCTTTCCATAAGAGTATTTTGATTTGGGTCTATATTGTCAATTTGACTGATAGGAAACACATAATCTGTACTCACATGGGTAAATGGATTTACTGGAATTTTTTCCAAACCCTATGGAGCATTAACTTTGGTAATCTCCTTTGTTATGGATTTCTCCATTTGCTTCATGTGATAAAATTCCACCTCAATGTATTGAGACTCACATGTATTGAACGGGGCCTTATGACCATACAATGTCCCAACATGACCATCGAAACAATATTTGAGACATTGATGGTATGATAAAGGGATAACCACAAGTTGATGTAGCCAAGGTCTTACAAGAAAAATGTTGAAGGCTGAGTCTTGATCAACAACCATGATATCTGAATTGGATACATGATCTCCCAACTGATTTTTGAGTGTAACATCACCCAGTGGTTATTGTTAATTTTTATCATATCCCTGTATCATCATGGTGGAAGGAGATAAATCAGAATCTGTGAGGCCCAATCGAAGAAGTGTACGAATGGGTATGACGTTGACTCCTGAACCATTGTCAATGAATGCTCTTCGGACATCTACACAATTGACCTTGCCAGATAAATTCAATGGTCTGATATTCCCATGCACAACATAATCTACATCTTTATCAGTAAAAGATATTATTTCATGGCATTCGGCAGGATTATTCTCTATGTGATAGAATTCAGCTGCAGGAATTTCAGTTTCAAACTCCTGAGGACTTGACAAATCCTCAATGACTACTTCCCTAAGATCTTTTGACATATTCAGAGTATCCAGAATTGATAACTTGGCGGGTATTTGGGCCATGTTTTTCAATATATCAAACTTTTGATCTAGAGGTCTGGGTTTCCAAATAGGAATATGTGGTTTAGCAGGTACCTTGGAAGCAGATGCTTTGGAAGTTGATGCATCTTGTATTGGGATAGGTGTTGTCAATATTCATGGTTTTGGAAGATTAGACCGGTTAGATCCATTTAATTGCTGAGAGGAAGAATATGGAACCTTCAACCGGTCGTCCAAAATAATGGTGCCAGGACTGAATTTTCTATTGGTAGAAGAACATGCTTGTTCTTGCTGAGCTCGCTGATGGGCTCTACCACGAGTTTCTGTTGTGTACACAGTTTTAGATGGGGTAGAATTGGAATAGTATCTTCTAAAATATCCACATCTTCCCTTGTATCCTGAGCCCCTGGAACTTCCTCTGATTCCTCTATTTGATACAGGGAATTCAGGCTCACTGAAATCGAAACTGTGACTGGAATATGGATTTGTTAATTGAATCATATTAACAGAACCAAAGATTAATTCTTCATCTGATGAAGACTCTGCCTGATTATCCTATTTAGGCTTTGCCGTTTGGTGGGGTAGTGCCCGTGGTTTTGAATTATATGGCATGAAGACCGCTAATGTCAAAGACAACTTAGGCTTTGATACATACTCATCTTCTTCTGATTGTTTTTCCTTCATGGAATCATGTCGTTTCTTTGAGGACATTCCTTATGACGAAGAGGGTTTTTCCACAACATTCATGGCAGAAGACACAATTGGTTTCCTTAATTGTGTTCGCAAAATAGCATGAGTTCAATTGATTGTCTTTTTGACCATCCAATCATCATATATTAGTGCATTTTTTCTTTTGACTTCCTGCCATTCATCTTCCTCCTCTGAAACTTTAGCAGTGACACATGCTACCTGGGCTGAGGAGCCTTTCAATGTGACTTGTCCTGAGTCGAACATCTTTTGTAGGAGGTCTTTGAAGGCAAAATAATCCTGGATGGGATTCCCCAACATTTGATGAAAAGGGCAATAATTAGGATGGTCTTAATCTCCTTTCTTGTTTGGCCTCTTGGGTATTGGCAATTGAACCAAATTTTTTCCAAAGCCGAAATGAAATAACCAGGAACTTGTTCATTTTGGAAAGAGTATGTTTTTCTCTTCAGATCCTCAAATTGTTTTCGTCTTTGATCTTTTTGACCATCTCGATGAAAAGGCCTTTTTTGGCACTCATAAGTTGGAGCCCTTCGAGAAGATGAGGTTTTGAGGTATAAATAGGTACAGGTGCTTGATTGAGCATAAATGTAGTAGTTTCTACTTTACCCATTATCCTTCCTGGAGCTAATGGAATTAGACGAGATTTAGCCTTAGCCTGTATAAGGGAATCTTCAATCTGCTGAGCGATTGAAGTAAGGTCTCGAAACCCTCTTGTGTATTTCACAGGGATTAATGGCGTTCGTAATTCGTCACGCAGATTTGACACACAGATTGGAAACAATTCTTCTTAAGGGAGTGCTAAACTAAAGGAATATGTTAATCCCTTCCATAGATCAATGAAATCAGAGACCCTTTCATTCTCCCTTTTCTTACAATTTGTAAGATCGAAAACTGTTGTCTTTGGCAAAGTTGAGATGAACTGAAGGAGGAATTTTTGGAAAAGATCCTCCCATTCGGTAATTGACCGGGATTTCAAGCTTGTATACCAAACAAAAGCTGGTCCTTGCATGGTTTGCATGAAGCATCTGAGTTTCACTGCTTCTTGCTACTCTGGAGTTCCCATCATAGGATCACAACAAGACACATAATGTGTCAAATGTTGTTCAGGATCGCCTGATCCATTGAAAACAGTGAATACAGGGTTCCCAAAATTTGATGGAGGAGAAATTGAATCTTCCCATTTAGGGAAAACATTCTTTTCTATTTGAACTCATTCACGCATCCCTTACATAGTTTCTAACCATGTTGTTAATGACTCAATAGTAGTTATTAATTTTTGGTAATCATCCAGTTGAACTTGGACATGGGTAGGTGCAATGACTGGAGCTTGGACAGATGTGGCGATTGGCGATGCACCTGATGGAAGCACTACCAATTGTTGTTGCACTTGACCCATAGGAATAGACCTATGAGGGTGTACTGCTAGAGGAGGATATTGTTGATCCATCTCAGTAGCTGCAACAAATTGCTTTGGCTGACAGAATCGAGCATTCTTAACAAGAAGACTACACTGTAGTACTTCTGCATTCATCCTTCATAATTCCTTCATTTCTTCATCCTGTTGTGCAATCCTCTGCTCTAGTAAAAGCGATTGACCTTCTGCAAAGGAAGGATATGGAACCTGGTTCTTTCCCTTCCCTTTGTTGGATCCTTTTCAGAGAGGGGGAAGTGGGTTACTAGAAGGATTAATTATGTTCTGAGTAAACCTTTGAATTCGTGTACACACACCTTCTTCATTGGGGTCGGTGCATACATCTTCTTGAGCAGGAACCTCTTCATCTAAGTCCACTGAGTTAGCCTCATCTGGTGGATCAACAACAATGGAATTTATGAATTTAATCGATGCATAACTCATCGCATCCCTTCTATAAACATTTCATTGATATTGTCTTCTTCCATGTCTTTGATGAGACATTGCCTTTTGTTTATTCAATCCCTCAGGAACTTCTTGATGAATCTTAATTTGGAGGGAATCTCTTGAAAATTTGGCTCTTCATTCCTCTTGAGGTTTCTTCCCCAGTCGAGAAAAGACTGACTTTCTCTGAGGAGGGGATTGATGATTTGAAAAAGTCCCCAGTCCAGTGGACTAGGGTTGTTCCTGCTATTCTCACTCAACTCCCCGAATCCTTTCTGTTGATTCCGAGGGTTGGTTTATAAGATTCCCCAGTCTGGCGAGCTGGGTTGGTTCTTGACATGCAATATCTGAGACGTTCTTGAAAGTCCTCCTGATCTTGCAAACCTTAGTCCGGAAATTAGCTGGATGCATTAATCTGTATCCGCTTTTATCACCCAGTTCAAAAGACCGTTGGATGATTTCCAACACTTCTGTCACTTGGTGACGTGCTTGCTCCAAATGAGAGGCATGTTCAATAATCTCGCTTTCTTGATGCAAGAGAAATTCGACAAATTGTTCTCTGTATTCATGATATTGAGAGGAACTAGTTGAATCCTGTTCTTGGGAAAGCTTTTGATTATAAAAAAATCCCATTGACTGTGGCTGGCCATGGGCAATAACATTGCATGAGACCATTTTTGGAGGGCTTTGCTGACTGCAGAGCACCGTGAAATGAATTGCTCCACGAACTCCCCATCCCCTGACATGAATACCAGATGGGGCATTGGAAAATAACTGAAGCAATCTTCTTAGTGCACCAAAGCATGAATGTTGAAGGTCCCTCTGCTGCTTTTCAGCCTTCGGATATCAAGATACAGATAGAGACGCCAAATCAATCTGACGTTGGAACCCTTCTATTATCTTAAGATGATTTTCATATTCATCATAAGATAATAATTTATTTTTCAACTGAAAAATAGTTTTCCATATGTTGAGATGAATATCATGAATTTAATCTTCCATCAATATTTCTGGAATATTATACAGAGAGATAGCTAGAGGCCAAAACATGACTGGAACATCACCTTTCATCAACTGTTTTCTCATATTCAGCATTTCCTCTTTATCATTTGATGAAGATTATTCTACCTGATTTGACCAGAGTTTTTGTTTCCTTGTTGCTTCATTGGATTCAACAGGATTGGTAGAGAAATCATTGATCAAACTACAATATGCATGACTTAGGGGTGTTTCGGAGAATGATCTACACCCTGGGCTATCTTCTGATTGAGAAAGTATTTCACCTGCCAGCGATGAAGCTTCAGACTTGACTGGTTTGGCATTTGTAAGTGCCTCAAGATAAGAGGGCTTTCTCGACACTACATTTTCCACTAGATCATTTTTCGGGAAATGTGCATCACTACGTCGGAGAGGAATTTCACAGAAAAATTCATCATCATGGGGAGGACCGCCATAATAGGTTACAAAAAAAGTTGAGATCTCTTGCTCCTTAGTCTTCTGACCACACAGAGGGTTCCAGTGGCTTTCATCTGAAGATGAAACTTCGAGATCGACCGAATTGTCATGAAGAAAGCCTTCATGAAGAAGTGTCTGTTAAAGACGTTCGGAATTAATGTTCCCACTATTGGGAACTGAGGGAGTAGAATCTTGAATTCCAACAGATAATTGTCTGAGGGCTTCAGGAACTCCAGCATCGAGAAAATCCTTTTTACAGATTGTCACTTGATCTCCTGACTGTGTTGGGCGGGTCTTTTTCTTAAACGCCTTCTTACTCGCCTTGGATACCAGTTGTTGACAAATGTGGCTGCTTTGAGCAGGTATATGTTCCTGATTAGGAATGATGGCTTGGTAAGGCTGACGATCTCCTCTCAAATAAGGTGTATGTTCCTGACTTGGTTGTCCGTATGATATGGGGGAGTATTCCCCACAACCCTCTTGGACTAGAACAGATGTGTGTGTCTATTCCGAAGTGAATTGTTGATGTATCACTCCACTAGTAGGGATAGATTTATGTGTCTTTCCCTGAGATGCCACTGAAGTTGTTTTAATATCCTAGCAAGCATCCAGAATATGAGCATGGATTTTCTTCTCCTCTTTCACCATTGATAGAATATTCTTGGTGACTTCAGCGGTCGGAATGGGAATATACGTCCATTCCGGGCATGGAGCAGGTGTATGTGCCTACTCCTATCCTCCTTTTCCTGTCAGTGAATCCTGAAAGTACTCAAGTGTGGGTGCAGAGAGTTGAGTATACCTCTTATTTGTTGTCGGGGCTTTCCGACTAACTTATCTGAATGCTACCCAAGGAGACTGTTGGTAGGCTTGATTAATACTAGTAGGTGTATGTGCCTGCTGATTTCACTTCGCCATACGTGGTTGACAAGATCCACCATATGTAGTCAGACGAGCCTTCTGACTAGCTGATGATGAATAAATAGATGTATGTTCCTACCTGTAGTACTCCGCCGGAATTGTCGGGTTAGATTGGAGTGATGCTGCCAGACGAGTCTGCTGGACAGTGGGTTTAAAACGGGCAGGTGTATGTGACTGCTCGATGCTTGCCACCATGTTAGGTTGTTGGACTTCTCCAGAGATGGAAGAGATGAGAACCTGCTCACTGTTGACCGGATTCTGCCTCTGGTGTTTTGTCATGCTTGCTCGGGTTTGAGGAACCTGAGCCGAACGCCTGGAGTCGGTACCGTCATCATGTTGAGGGCGCACTGCCGCACGATTTTGGCGGTGATTATTGGTCGGAGCCCTCAGGAAGGACTCCTGTCTATTTGAATTAAGGTCCTGAGGGACCTTATCATTCACCTCCCCAGAATAAGGGAGCGAATGGTGATTTCATTCTGGGGATAACAACCTGAAACGGTTGGAGACGGTAGTCAGCACCGCCTGCTTCTTGATCACTGGTCGTCATTGTCCAGACGACCGATGTGAGTTGTTTACATGGAGGGCTTGTCGGGCAGCCTCCAGAGTTGGGAGGGTACCAGTTTGACGGTACTCCTTAACCAGTGCGTTTGATACACAGCATTGAAGACGCTATGTAGGTGATATCGTCCTAAGAGCGGACGACGATCCAGCAGGAGTAGCAGTAGAGGCATTTGCAGCATCAGTATTCACAGGTGTGAACATGAGAGCAGCCATTCTAGAAATGTAGAGGATCATGGGAAAGGAGTTCATTTTTGATATAACAGACGTAATCAAGATAAATTTAGCCACTACATATTTTGGATGAGCACATATTTCAATGATTGTTATTGTTGGTCCTCTCATTGAGTTTTAAATAGGGGCCTAAGAAATAGGTAAAACATCATTTTAACATGGTTAAGGATTCACGTTGGGTTCACCATTTCTATTTCCATCAGAATCTGGGGATGACTGCCTTGATTGGAGGTTCAAACATTCTGATTGGTTTCTAACGGGTTTGTTCGTAGAACCGGAATCATCCAATGATTCAACATCCATTCGGACCTACATTCCAAAGGTAGGTGCTCATTAGTTTGTGGACTGATGAGGCTTACGAATTTTCATTGGTCGAGAGGATGGGAGGTCGGACTCATCACACCTTTTTGAAAGGAATTATTGTCTGCTCCGGGACTCTCATTATATATTTAAGTTATGTTCATGAATCCTTATTACATTACCAAGTATAAAATTTTCTTTCCTTCAGATCTAAAATTCAATGATCAAATATGTAGGAAATTTAGAGAATCATTTATATGTATTCAAGGTTCTTCATCGACGGAGAATCATCTGTATTTATTAGAGATTCTTGGTCAATGGTACCCTTAGACAGATTTATATAGAAGTCTCTTGGTCATTATGATGACCATACTGGATTTAAAGCCACTCAGTGGGGAACTTGAAGTTTATTGTCATTCAGAAGGACAAGGATTATTTTAGAGTTGTGATCGAACCCGTAGATTGGCTACCTACGTATCCTTTGATTAGAAAAGGAATCAGGACCCATTTAGTTCTAGTAAGAGAGTATGATGTTTATGATTGATGGCTCAAAGAAGGATGTCACAATTACTTTTACACTCTAAGCTCACGTGAATCATGCTCGGTGTGAGAAACAAGAGGTATTGGTAAAAATTAGACAATTGTGCCATGAAAGATGCAATCATAAGAAATAATGAGGGGATTATGTATGTATGAATGCCCAGATAAATGAAGGTTATGATTTACTTTAGGGAAGAATTCCAGGAACATGGTCCATAAAGGTATATGTGCTTTATGGAGATTTTTAATACTCTAACTTGGGGCTTACTTTTGAAAAGGAGGCCCAAATCAAAGGAGAAGACTTATGATTGTGTTTTACTCCTAAAAGGGAATCCCAGATCAAAAGTAAATTAGGACTGGTTTAGAGAAATTAATACTGGGGCTTACTCCTGAAAAGGAGGCCCAGGTCAAGGATTATGGTTTGGGGATTACTCCTGAGGAAGATGCCCAAATTATAGGACTGCGGATTACTCCTAAGGAGGATGCCCAGATTAGGGGACTAAGGCTTACTCCTAAGGAGGATGCCCAGATTTGGGACCTTTTAGAATTGAGGCTTACTCCTAAAGAAGATGCCCAAGTTAAGAATTATGACTGGGACTTACTCCTAAAAAGGAGGCCCAGGTTAGGGGATCTGGGGCTTACTCCTAATAGGATGCCCAAATTAGAGGACATATGACTAGGGATTATTCCTGAAAAGGAGACCCAGGTTAAGGATTCTCTCATCTTAATGGTTGAGGTTAAATGAATGAAATCTCAATCTTTAGTGACATAAATATGTGTAAATAACTTGGTTTTGAGAGATATTCCACATAATTCCTTTCAGATAAGGAAGTGAAATCAAGAAATCATTCCATAAATGGCTTTGAAGATTGTCTTGAAGAATAAATCTTGAATAGGAAAGGTGTAATGGCCTATGAGGGGTGAAATGGGCATGAAAGTCGCCCAAAAAGGGATGGGCGCGCAAGTCCTCGTAGGCGCGCAGGTACTGCGTGGGCGTGCAAGTCCTGGTCGCGTAGGTATGCATGTGCGAGACATGGTGTACTTCTGCGACGGTTAACCAGCAGGGTAATACGTGAGCGACTCTTCATTAAAGCCTTTAGAATCCTCTTGATGTTCTTCCAGAAGAGGGGCGTGCACGATCTATTCAAGGAGTAAGGCGGTGCACAAGTGTGGCCCTTTTCCCTTAAGGGATGTCCAATCAGGCGTGCAAGTGTTGATGCGTTTCAACACTGAGGCCTTCCTCCCCCTCTTTAGATCTTCTGTTCTAGGTAAGAAATTTCCTTAGAAGTGTTTCAGATGCTTTGAGAAGAGACTTGGGTGCCGGGAGCTCAAATCTGGGTTTCTGGAAAAAATCCACCTCGAATGGGGGGCCCACATGGTCTATTTATAGGCAGGAGAAGACCCTGGGCAGCTATCATTTAGGGTGCGCAAGTCACTTGCAGGACCAACATCGGCGTGAAAGTCACTTGCACGACCAACATAGGCACACAAGTGTACTTGTGCGACCATTGAGGCGTGCAAGTATACTTGCGCGACCGTTGTAGAACTTGCACGACCTTTGCGCAATGTTTGTCTTCTTCATTCCTTTTTCAATTATTGATATTTGGTCAAAGGATGAATCTTCTTTGTTCGAGTTATTTCCCTTTTCATTCATTTTGACTCTGTGACGGAAAGGAGCGTCAACAATCATTTTTGTCAATTAGGATATAATTCATTTTTAGTCATTTTAAAAATATCCTACAAACATGATAACTTCAATGAAAACATGTATTATATCTATAATATTATTATATTATATATAAAAAAATTATTTAATTAATTATTTAAATTATATTTATTTTAATATTTTTAATATCATTTCTTTGATAGTTTTAGTAAGTAAACAATTACTACATCAATATAATTGATGCCTTTAATTTAATTTTTTATACACTAATTATTAAAAATAAAATATCATGTTGAAGATAATATTTTTATCTTGAAAATAACTATTTATAGTCGATTTTATCTTATGTATAAACCTATATTAAAAATTATGTAGTTATTAACAGTATCAGGTTGATAATTTTACACAAAATATCCAGGAACCGAGCAAACCCCATCCTAAAAACTTTATTATGAAAAATAAAACAAAAAATAATGTTTAGGAATTACAAGGGGGTTTGAAAATTTTGAGAGAGAACAAGTCATCAAATTTCATCACTCACTAGTGAGGTGAAATAGTTAAGAGCTCCGAAGGCCCACATTGTTCTTACTTTATGGACCACCCTCTTGAAACAAGTATCGTCCACATGGTTGGTCTCTCTATATTCATGTGAAATAAGAAATTTAATATTATTAATAGGATTTATAAAAGCCACACAATGAGGAAAGAGATTCCATGGGACAGTACTGGTTCTTTTCTTCAATATTGTGACTGCGTTTTAAAAATTAGATTAAATCTCTATGGCATGCCACTGATGATAAACATAATTTTTAATCACATAAACTATTTCATCTATTCATCCTAATAATATGTCTCAATTCTAATATAGTGATTAAATAATCCTTTTACCAAATCATGATGTGTTCTAAAAATACCTCTATCAGATGATGGTACTGGAATGCTTGAGGTAGTTCCATCAGCATTAGATTTTATCCATAATCATATGGGAGGTATAAATCTCACTGATTTGAGGACCAAAGGTTTCTTCGGCCTACTTCCAACTATAAAAATCCTAGAAATTTTCAAATCACTGATGTCATTGTACATAGATATGACCTTATTTTTAGCAGCAACATGAACATACCTATGCATGGCTAATATAACAATATGGATGGATTGAACATTCTCTTCATATAGCTTCATGTTTTGTTCCCTCTATATAGAGTAATTAAAAGAAGTTGTAACTACTAGAAACAGGTTCTATACCTGATGGATCATTCCAGTGTTGTAGTGGTTTGAAAAATATTTAGTGAGAGGCCTACATGTATTGATTTCAAGACCAAAACACTACACTGCATATTTTTAAAGTGATCTTTCATATGAACAATCAAATAAAAAATGTTGAATTAAATATTTTTTACCAGGAAATCATGGGTAATATGAGGTAACGTAATTCACATATATCCTTATTTGGTAATATTTTGGTAATTTTTTTCTCTATATTTTGCATATGAGAATGAATTTTTTAGGTTTAATAAAATTTATATTTAATGAAGCAAGAAAATATTTTATTCTAGTAAAATTACCTATCATGATCTGGTAATATTCATTGACAGTAAACATCCCATTCCATCCGGACCCCTACCCATAGTGTCATCATCCATGAAGGTATGATTCTAAATCACCATGATAACCAGTAGGGTAATATATCCATCTGTGTTATATAGAGTTATAAATTCATAGATATTGATTTGACTCATGTCAAACGGACATCCATCCTTCACCTAAGGGGATTATTGATCCATCAAGTGTCACAACTGTTATTATCAGAGTTTCAGGAATCAAACCATTTGGTGTTCAGTATTAAATCATTGAAGGATCATTTAATCGAAGACCAGACTGAGTACTAATTGTTATGGTTGAATCCATCAATCAACCAATCATTGATCATCATTTTGTGGAATTTAGGGAGGGGTCATAATATTTTAGCATGTTTCATGTGAAATTTCCAATAAAACCATCATTGGAAACCTTCTTATCTTTGATACCAATCCCTCGCATTTCAATTGGTTTAATAAAATCATTCCAATAAATAGAGATCAATTTAATTTCATTGATTGATTTAGTCCAGATAATGTTCGTAAGTTGGCCTTGTAGTTCGAATTTGATTTATCTTGGCCACCTGAAAATAGAAAAATGCATTGATGTAATGACAAAATTTATGAGAGAAAATATCACAACATGAGAGATTTCCTTCACTTTCCATTTGGAATGTTGGCTGAAGATACAATTGTTGATTCCTCTGGTGAACTAGATCATGGCATTCCCTAATAAAATGAGGGTCAACAAGATTGATAAAAGGAGGGGAACCCATCCTCACCCAAAGCATTTTTTCCACCTTGTTCTCTTTTCAATGAGGAAATTCCTTCACCAAGGAAAATAAAGGATTTCCCCCAACTGATGTATTATCCCAAAACATGCTCATAGAGATCAAAGAGAGACTAAATATCACAAATTGTTTTCATTGAAGCTTTTCCAAAGAGAATAATATCATCTAAATAGATTAAGTGGGAGGGAGTGAAGTCATTCCTCCCATCCTTAACTTATTTAATGAGGAAAACCTACGAAATATAATAAAAACATCTAATCATGTATTACTTAGTAATTGAAAAAATATTCCATGAGAGTGGATCAATTTTCCAAACTCCCCTGGTTTATGGGACTAACCCCTTGGGATCCCATTTATTATAATCGACAACTGAGATGATGAAAGGACAAAACTTATTTATTCCAAAAATGTGTTTGAAAACCCATATATACTACGGATATTGAGAAGAAAATTCCATTTGTTAGTGTCAAAGGCATTATTAATATCAATCATGAGGGAAAACTTCTCCTCAATCACTTTCCTCTTCATAATGTTGACACTCTCTAAGGTAGTAAATAAGAAATTCAGAATGCATCTTACTGGGATGAAACCATATTGGTTTGGAGTGATGTGGTCATTCATAATTCCCCCTAATCTAGACACACAAATATTTCTAATGAATTTTTGAATTGTATTCCCACGGGATAGTGGTATGATTTCCTTGATGTTGATAGCATTTTCATAATTGGTGATCTAGGAAATAAAATTTTAATTGATACCATATGGTATAAAAATTTCTCAAACAATCCCTCAAATCATTAAAGACATATTTTAGGAGGATATCCCAATAAAAAGTGAAAAACATATTGGAGAATCCATTGGGTCCATATTCACTTTCCATGTTGATGGAGAAAATGTTTTTCTAGGTTTCATTTTATTTAAGTGTTATGAACATATCTTGATTTTTCCTCTCATCAATGCAGGGGGATATTTTTAATCTTCTTTTATGTGTTTTATAAACCATCATATGAGTAAAGTGTACTTAAATAAACATTAAATACTATAAAATCATCATTTTAAATAGATTATAGTTTCCTATTAATATTAATGGAATGATTGCCTTCATTGGCATGTTTCTACCATTGAAGCATATGAAACAAATTTTGTTGTTATATCATTACATCAACCATTACACATTCATGTGACCCCAATATTGATTTTCATTATTGATTATTACACTAAAGAAAATGGTTTGAGATTTAACATCCACTATAGAAGACATGTATTGATTTTGATTCTTGTTTTGTATACTTTCATGATGATTTTCATCCCACTAAATGTAAAAATCTAGCTTCAAATATGAGATTTTTCTCTGCTCCCTAATAAGATGATTTTTATATTTTAGTATCTAAACATATCTTGGATGTGGTATTATAGTTGTCTCTAGCTTCCATGCCTCCAAAATTACTTCTTTGCATCCAGAAAAGATAAACCAACCATTATTAAAATCTAATGGTTGAGGGGGTGACTGTGAGATAGTGAATGCCTCCATGAAAATAGGATTATGATTAGAATGGTGTTTGGTAATTGTTTGACCTAATTGTCGAACAAAAACACTTCTATCCTAATTTTCACAAAATAAATATCATGTTTTCTTTCTTTAATTTTATTCTAGGTGAGTCTGCCCCATGTAAAATCAATACCAACAATTGGAACACTAGTCAAGCTTCATTGATCAGTGTAGTATGTGAATTCACTCAGTGATAATCTATTGAAGTTGGGGTCATTATTTTCCTAAGGTGAAGTAATTGTATTGAAGTCACCCCTCACACCCAACATTTAGACAATGTTTTTAGTGATATCCCCAATCTCCCCCCAAATATCTCTACTACTAATGTAGTATTTCATGGAATACACAACGGAGACCTGAATGGTATTCCTAGGGAAGTGATAGTGACATTAAGACATTTGATTTCTAGTTACATTTGACTTTTCGCATACATTAATTCTTGAGCAGCCAAAACAGATTAGTTCCATTATTTTGGAAATATTGAGAGACAAAGTGTTATCCCATGGATTACCACATGAAAGCTATCAAATTTTTAAAACGAGACTGGGGTTATAAAATACCATTAAGTATTTGTTTGTTGGCCAGAATGAAATTCCTAAGGGTGTTGGACATTATGGGGTTCCCTAACTCTTGTAATTTTCAATAGAAAAGATTCATTGTTAGAATTCTCAGACCCTAGTCATAGGTCCCTCATTTGGAAACATAGTAGTATGGAATTTTCCCTTTTTCATTCTACACTTTTTTTTTCAATCAGGGGAGTGTGCCTCAATTACGAGTCCCTCCATGTTTTCATCTACCCTAATTTTTCCCTTTTAATTATCCATGGATGATTTATCATCAACCTTATCACTTCAGAGATTACCACACAATGGTGCAATCATATTTTTAGATATAATATGTTAATTTGATTCTAATTTCAGTGTTATTATTATATTATCTTTGGCACTAGCCACCTGTGATAAAGGCATGCTATCAGTGTAAGATACAAAATGCTTTTGAAATTTTAATGTAAAATCTATGAATTTATTCTTGCCTCCAATAGCAACGGATACATTACTGCAAGCATTATCCACCCTCTTTGAGGACCCCTCCTCTGGAAGATGAATACTATCGTGAGAATAATTTTCTTGTCTAGACATCTTATTCCTCGTTGGCCCCTATATGTGATAATGATAATTATTGATTTCATCATGTCTTGAATATAGTAATTTTCATTATAGATGGGTATGTTCATAATATAGAAGGTATCACATGGTATGTCAAACCATTATATGTCGCTAGGGGATCCAATAGTTTACACTGTAGTTGGAATCCCATAGAGTCCATCTTTTTGGATATTGTCCTTCAAACAATCTGAACTATTAGGATTTATTTTTTTGGATTGTAGGCTATCAGGATTAACTCTATTCCGGGTCATGATATCCATATATCTGCCTTTCAAACTCCTTCTATGATTCATCAGAGATGTTTTTTTTCATTATCAACATTTCACATGTCATTACTAGAGTGATAATGATAAAAATCAATTGTGGGTGTCTTATATGGAAGAGGTTGGACATGCACCCCCTACAACACCTTATGAGGTTCATCCATGGGGAGGTGGGATACCTAGTGGATTCTTATTTTCCATCCATTTGATTGTATGTAATCATATTCCCACTTTAGGGACAAGAAATTGGAATATTGGTTGTTTTATGGAGTGGGATAAGATCATTTCCCGTCCTCTTATGACATTTGGGGGCATCATGCCCCATCATGTTGAAAAAAGACAATTCCTTATCTGTACTGTGATCCTATGATAGATGGAATGAAAAACATATAATTTATACAAATTTTCAGTTTCCATTCATTCTGGATTTCTAAGATGATGTTGTCATCTCTTGTGGTTAGAACATATTCCTCCCCAAGAGTGCATGACAAGACAATTTCAACCTGGACCCTCGCATAATTCCCAAACCATAGGATAGTAGTTTGACGGTCCATCCTAATTGGATTCCCCATGGTAGAGGAAATGTCCCAAATAATGTGTGGGTTGTAGTTTAGCCAATTAAACATATAGATATGATTCTAGAATTTTTCGTGAGTTTTACTTACCTTATTTGGGGAATTGTTTTGACCTTATTCCTGATTTATTAAAAATATAGGCCTCAATGAAAAATATCCAAATCATCATGCCTCACTATTATGATCATCTGATGGGAAAATGATATTGTAATAACCTCACCCAATACAGTCATCTTCCAATGTGAAAATCCCTATAGTTTAGATATCATATGCATGAGTTCATTGAACAACCATAGCTACACAAATTTTTTAACAATAATTATAGTTATAATAGTTTGCCTTCATAGGTAAATTATTTTCTTGACTATCTCTTTTTTTTCATAGACATGCACTATCATATCCTATTTTATAACCATCTCATGAGGGAGAATATCAATGTCTATGAAGGATGGGTTTCCAGATGATTTAAAAAATTATGAAATGTTCTTCTTCAAATCAATATTCTTGTCATGTACTCAGTCCACCACACTCAACTTCATTGAAGCGTGATAAAATAGATCCAGAAGCCCAACCTGATCTCCAAGATATTTTTTCTTCAAGATTTCAATTTCAATCATCCTCCCTCATCCATCTTGGTTTCCAAGATCATGGTGTTAACAGTTTTCCCCTTGTTCTTCCATCTCCCTCTCCATATATGGAATCTCATTATACATTCTTTTTAAATTATCCATAAATAAAATATAATAAATTTTATATTCTCATTATAGGGACTTAAAAAATTTAATTTTTATGACTAATGTTGGTTTTTTTTCAAAACCACACTCATCCAATCCTATTATGTAATGTTTTAGGGTAATTTTATTATATTATAAAATTATTTTTACAATTAATTACATGATTTACCCATAACTGTGGTCAATAAAAATAAACTAAAGTTACTAATTAGAAAAAAAAGAACTTGATTATTTTAGACTCTAAATATCGTACTGATCACAACCTTTTATATCTTTTTTCTAAATTTAACTCATAGATGTGGTAAAATTATGTTCAACACTAATTATGTGGACGTGGCAAGAAGTTAAGTAAAAGATTCATTCAAAAGTTCAATAAGTATTCATATCTAATATTAATATAAAAATAATTATAATGACCTAAATTTGAATAATATAGGTATTATAGAAATATTGCGATATTAAAGAAACTAAAATATAATTTAACATTAATGATTATGAAAACACGATTTTAAACTAAAATGCCATATTTTTTTACTATTCATCAAAAAATATAACTGCTCAAATAAATTAAAAAATATACCATAAGATAATTTTTCTATTCTATATTATTAAATGATGGCTATATGGCCATATAAAAAAATTTTATGTGATTAAAAATAGTTTTAAAATGCAATTTCAATCAAAAGGTTGTAAAATTCCATTTTAAAGGAATAGACTATTTATGCATAAAATCTGATTTGTTCCTATATAATTGTAACAACATATGAGGAATGTAAAAATTATAAATAATATAGATAAACTTCTTAATATAGTTAAAACTATCCATAAATTTTATTTAAATGGAAATTTCAGTAGACCATGGTTCGCTCGAACATGGTGTTGTGTGAAACACAACCCATCAAAGAATATAACATTAAAAAGTTACAAACCATAAAAGCATGGGGTGTTACAACATAAAAACATATATATATACATAAACAATAAATTATATAATATGAATTTAAATATATAAATTCAAAATTAAATCACATATTTAATTTAATATATTATATATTCATATAATTGTTTAAAAAAATATTAATATATAAAATATAAATTAATCATATACACATTATTAAAATAATGTCAATAAATATTTTTTGAGAGATTTATATTAATAATTATACATATAATTATAATGTTATGAAAATATGATTGATAATATTTGTTATTAAAATTTATATAAATTGTAATTATATATCATATTTAAATATGTTTAAATATTTTAATGTAAATATTTATTTAAAACATATAAATATGTGAATATAATTTAAATTATTCACCATCTCCCAATGTTTGAATTTTTCTCATTGGTTTTCTTATGGGTTGGGATATCCTTGGTTCTTCCGTGGATTGGAGGATATATGATGGAGATGCAACTCGTAAGTATTTATTTACAGTTTCTTCTCATTGGGGAGGGCCACATATGGTCCAATTGACTGAAGAATCGAAGAATGAATTTGTGAACTAATGGTGGTGTCTATAACTTTTAAAAAATGATATGGTTCCCACTACTACAATGAATAATGAAGATGGATTCTTGATGGAGTGAATTCATATAGTTAGTGTGGTTAAATTCATCCCCAATAACACTTTTAATTTGTTTTCATTGAGTAAAACTCTTTAAACTATTTTATTCTTATAGTATTGAGTGGGAATATGAGATTATACATTAGGGATTTTGGTCTTTGATTACTTTTAAGTGAATGACTAATAGAATATTCTTTTAAATAGTTATTAATATTTTGGTAACCTTGTTATCATAATGGAGGATCAGTATAATGATGGAGACATCATTAATATATCATTCTATGTGTCAAACTTTTAGATTTAACTTCTGTTCATCCATTTTGGAAGAGATCAGAATGTGTTCTTAAGGAATGTGGGGACCACATATGAAAACTCATGGAATAAGATTGATCATACCCATTCCTTTGGGGAAAATTTTTGATGATTTGTGTCCAATTTGACATTGGATTCCCTCATTTATGGGGTATGCACAATATATAAAAAATACATTGAATATCAAGCGACTATGAAAAGATAAATGTGTTTGAATTATTATATGTACACATTAAACACTCTGAAAAAGGTTGTGCTACCATGTATCCTATTAAAAAAGTAATTGAATTATGTGATATTTCCATTGGTTATATGAAAAAAAATTCAAACTGTATCCTTTTTTTAAGAGTCAAAATGACATAGGGATGGAGAAATATGTACAATCCTCAAAAACATATATAGATCTAGAATAAAATAAGGTTCAAATATTTGGGCCACAACATTATCATATATACCATAATGCTTTTATGTATCCATAAGAAATGATGATTCCATCCACACAAAATATTTCCATTGTTTCCTTAAATAATCAAGTTAGCATAGATAATTATCTTATAGTGACGAAAATATTGCCTACATGGACACATTAATTGTTTCAGGGTATTTCCAAACCCATACCCAAGATGAAACAAATTTATTCCGACCCCCCCCCCCAACAATAGTCATTTCCCCAACAAATCGAAATTCAATGAATTCATCTGATAAAATTGAATAATTTAATGGAATGATAGAGATATTCCATAAAAACACCAAATGTGTTTGAGGATTATCAGGGGACCCCTACTTTGACCCTCCTACAATGGATTAATGTGGCTCCAAATGAATTTTTGAGACTTCAAGACTATGAGATTTTCTTTAAGTTATGTGAAATGTTGAGGGTAATGGTTATATTCTCAAATATTATGGGGAGAAGGAAGGAATAAACAAGCCCCTCCTACCATAAAGATAATTTTGAGTTGGTCTCTCATTGGCATTGAAACCCACAAACAATTTGGTGGCTCTTCTTTAAGAGAACTAAAAGAATTCTTCATATTGTTTTCTACCCATGAAAACATTGATAAGAATGACATGTGTCTTGTGGAGAAAATATCTCACTTTTGAGGGTGTCTCTCAGATTGCCTTCAAGTCTATATTGGGGTCTATTCATTATCAAGAAGAAGAATATAGATATAAGAAATCATAATTTTTCCCTTAATCACGTTGTTGTTGTTATCTATTTGTGGGATTCCCCAACATGGTTGTTTCCTGGGATTTTATGGTTTTCCTACCCAGAGTGGTATGTGAATATCTGGGGAGTTTCTCCACTCTCTATGTAAATAATTCCTAGTCCCCTTCTCATGGGTGATTATTTTAATGAAATCATGTTTTTTATCTGAATATTGTGGTTTCTAATAGGTCATTATCAATGAAGTCAATTTTTCTTTTGGATAACCAAAATATAGAGTTAACATTTTTGGGATAATTAAGAAACTGTTATACCCAGTTTCATTGGAATTATAATGAGTCGAAAATTGAATTACAAATAGATAGGTATCATTGTTTGACTAATTTGGATAGTTTTTTTGACTACATAAATGTTTCTCACCTCCTATACGCATCATCTAACCATGAACTAATCCTCATATATTTATATCATGATCATGGTAGAAACAATCAAGAGGGTACCTATAGATTTTAATACCTATGGGTTTGAGAGGGGGATTTTGAGTAAGTTATACATTCATGGTTGTTGGGGGATACTAATGTTATATAACAAATATCTCAAATGGACACAATGATGAAGTAGTGGAGATATCCTAAATGCCACTAGTCAGATTTTGAGTGATAATAGAATGAATGGAGGATAGATTTTAAAAATTTCCAGAACTAATAAACTACTGTGATTTTATGAGAAATAATATTCAATCCAAGATTCTATATGTGTATTCAAACTCTGGAACGATTGTACCCAGTAAATATAAACATATAGAGGGTGTGATGGGTATTATTTTTACAATGGAGTCGTTTATGAATAAGAGGCCTATCTAAAAACCTAGTTTTACACGCCTAGGGGATATTCTTTAGAAAATTAAAATTCACATTATTAACAATAATTACATATGGAAATTAGGATTTTGGAATATACATTGTTCTCTAGGGATTATAAATTTTAAAAAAAGAGGATACATTTAACATTCATATTTTGTTTCTTTCAGCATATATAATTAATAATATAATATAATAATATAAAAAGTGAAACACCACAATTTGTTGAAATGGTTAGATACATGACACTGAACAAGGTTTTATTTATAATGTGTAGATAGAAATTCTTATGAAACATGGAGAGTGTAGATCTTTAGAAACAATTCAATGGAAAACACATCTAAGGATTAAATCAATGAATTATCAAGAGAATGAAACCATCAAAATTATACAACTACAAATTAATGATACATTGGGATTTAATACCTATCAAGTAACGAATAATGATGATTGGTTTTTCATATTTACATTAATTCTGAATCAATAGAATGTTAAAATAATGGGTTTATATATCTCTATATTTTCTATAAATGTTCCATTGGAAATGGAATTGTTTCTATAAGAATTAATAATATAATGTCATGTCCTTAAGCCAGAAGATCTCATTATGTTCCATCAGTAATAATAGTTCATTCATCAAATCCACAATCTGAACATTCATATCCTCACGTATCATAGAGAATGTCCTTTTATCATGGATAATAGTAAACATAACATAGATTAGATGGAGAAAACCTTTAAGGATAAAGAACATTCTGAACAAGAAGACGACGAGGGTGTTGAACAACAACTGAATGTTGATGAACATGATAGTCCCACCCTAATGAGGTTTCATTGAACATTAAACAATTATCTACTATTATAATAGTGGTTTATAGAAGTAATGACATGTTTACCACAATTGTAATCATCATCTATAACTCATATTACATTTCCAATAATTAATCATGTCATGAATTTAGTACTGGTTGATGGTGTTTTGTTTACTAGATGATACTTTGATTAAAATTAGGTGATGGATGTTTTGATGAAACAATATCAAAATGAAAGATAAATTTTTTTAATGGGGGGAGTCAAATAAGTTTCTTTATATGGATTAGGGGGACAATGTTGATATAGACTTCCAAATGCATTTTCGAGCTTTAATTGATAGCAATTTTCACTATTCTCATTATACTAAATTTACTCCAAATGTAAGACTTAACCTAATGCTATAATAGTATCATCATAAATGTATTTCATGCATTATATTTTGAGTATTTTAATATATTAATTTATGTATTTAATTGAATATTATTTCCAATTTTTGAGAGAATTGACTTTTATAAGGACTTTTGGCCATAAATAATCAATTTATTAAAAAGGAATGATAGGGGAGAATAATTGAGCTAAATGATTCTTTGCTTTGCTCACAGTGTGACACCAGATTTTTGAGGAAGTTTGACGATGGAAATGTAGTATAAGATTGAATACATTTTGTGTAATCTCATTACATGTATTAAATTTATCAAGTGAAGAAGATCTATCTAGACATGACATGCTGAGGTTATATACTATATATATTAGTTACACATTTTGATTCCCTATTAAATGTCTAAAAGGAGTAAAAATTCCCTATTTGCAAATGTGATTCACCTGAGATTTTCACATTTCAAAAATCATGGAGGAAACTCATATAAGTATTACACAATGTTTAATTACATTACACCTTAATAAAAATGTTATGAAGAGATCATTTGATGCTTATAAATATAGTATATTCCAACTGATGTTCGGAATTCAAATCCAAATCCCCCAGAGACCAAATCGTTGAGTTATATGACGATCTCTCCCCATGATCATTCTTTCGCTGCATTATGCTATATTTTATATTTCCCACCAAAGCTACCATCACTAGGGTAGGGGTTAAAACCACCTTGTGATAGGGTAATTTAATATATATGGGTATTTATTGTTGTATGTATATCATTTATTCATGTATTTGTTTTGAGTAATTTCTATCTTCAACTTCAAATCCCTTTATTTTTCATTTATCATGATCATTAATAATTAAAATTAAAAGAAAACATAATATTGGGAAACAGAAAACCCTAATGAAGGCATGAACATTGTAAAATTTATAGAAAATAAGATTTAAATATGTAATTAAGAAAGAAAAATGATACAATAATGCCCTAAATTACAAGACTAAGGGAATTGGGAATTTCCATATTTAGGAGGGGATTCCATAACTGTTGGATATTTCTCTTTATGAATTCGATTCAAAGAATTAATTAGTCAAACTATTTTTTAATCAATTTCACATGAACCCTATATTATAAAACCCCTACATTCTTAAAAAATCTTTTTCAAACCAAACCAATCTGTTATTATTTAAATTCTTTATTAGTTTTCTAAAATTCTCTCATACCAATTTTTTCTATCAACTTTATTCAAATCTAATAAAATTAAATATTTTTAAAAACTAAATAAAATAATTAACCATCGCTTTTAATCAAAGATGATCTAATTATTTACAAAGTTTTACTTAATTGAGTAGAACAGTTGAGTTTTTAATAATTTGTTTTTTCATAGACATGTAGCGAATTAACAAAACCCTATAGGGCTATCAAACTGGCGATGTGGATGGGGACGATTTCTTTTTTAGTTTTTATGATATCAATTTTTGATTTAATTTTTATATATCTATATTTCTCTTTTTACACTGGGTATTTTTTTCCACAATTATCATATAAAAATATTTCATGAACTATTGTAACACTCGGGTAGGTTGTAAAGTCATCATCGAGTCCACCATCAATTCTAAACCATACACAAAGATTAATGTAACTGAAATTATCGAGGGAACAGAAAAAAACCCACTTGCTAGGTCTATTCAAAGAGATCAACGACATAGGAATCTCACAGACTATAGGCAGCCATAAAACACAGGATTTCATTGAAGTATCATAGTACCCCATTCACTGTGATTAACGTCAAAATCAAGATATCAATCATTTCAATGATCTCAAATAGTTTTCAATTCAGCAGACTTCTCCATGAAGATACGAACAAATAATAAGATGTTTTCTCAAGATCTATGATATATTCCAACTCTATAACATTACAATCAATGCGGTAAGACTATTTATTTTCTTATTTTGATTATGAGATAGATCTATAGATAGGATTCAATACTTTCTGGCACATTCTATCACAAGATGGGATGAGTTTGTTATATCCACATCCACATCATTCCACATTCTATATTAATGGAAATATCAGTATAAATTCTAAATTTTACATTTTAAGATAAGTCATTGTACACTATGTGAGACTGGTATTGAAAAATGACTAGATAATTCCCCCATTAGGGAATAAAGCAATGGAAACATATCGAACATTCTATAAGGTTTTTTCATCATGAAATAGATCAATTCGTGATATTGAAGCTAGAGGATCCCTAGTGAAAATGTTTCCTGAAGCGAGCTATAAAAATCTGGTTGAAATGTAGAGAAATTTTTTCCAGAGGAATGGAGATGGAATGAAACGAAAAGGAATTAATTTAATGAACAATAATTACTATATGAAAAACAACTAGATTCGATGACAATAAATATTGAAATCATGATTGGATCACAAAAAAAACCCCAAGGTATATGCTAAGTGGATGAGAATTATGCTGATTACAATCAGGTAAATCAATTTCATGTTTGGATACCACAACAAAAACTATAACTGAAAGGATTTCGACAAAAACCACAAGGTTTCCAACAACATTAACCTCAAGGTCCTACACTGACAAGCTATATAGATGCACTGGGAGAGATGATGGAAACATTCATGGATGCTTTTGGGGTTGTATTCCAATAAATAAAAGGAGAATAATTAAAAAGAAAGTCCACATTAAAGAATTTTGAGCTTTATGATTTCCAAATTACTGATCATCACAGCGAGGGACCCATAGGAATACCTCTTGGATTTTCTAAAGTACACCAATGTGAGTATTATAAATCTGTACAACTATGAAATGTGATGAAAATAAAAGGTAGTGGTATGGGGTTTTTAGGACAACCATTGGAAGAAAGATAGGAGGGAGATAACAATGAAAAAGTTCTTAAGAAGGAGATTAAGAACCACATACGTAAATGAAAATATTGCATTTTTCTATAATGAATAGGGCTAGTTAATAATAACATTCTGATAGATCCATTTTTGGGACATAATAGAAAATTTCATTTTGATATACATTTTGTAGAGGGGATTTCAAACAAGTTGACATCTGTGAAATTCATGAAACAACTGGTAACTAATGAGATGAAGCTAGAAGATATTAGAACCATTCCACTAATATGTGAGTGTCTTGGATTGGTTTCGACTTACCCACCCAAGAAAACAATACCTCTAGGTATCTTTTCAATACCTTTATTTATTAGAGCTAAAAAATGAGAAATATATTTTTGTGACTTAGGTGGATGTTTCTATATCAATTCATACACAACAATAAGTATTTGGGGATAGATGGACTGATTCCCACTGGAGTAACTCTTTAATTAGTTGATTGAATAGTCAAATGTCCAAGAGGATTTGTAAAAGATATCCTGATTAGGGTTGAAAAATTATACATCCCCATCAACATCCTACTATTTGATATGAAAGAGGAGTGTAATGTACTTATTATGGGATGTCCATTTTTAGGAAAAGTGATTGCATTGGTTGATGTTCAAAATGAAGAAATCTTTCTAAGAGTTGGATATTATAATGTATGTTTCTACATAAACTGGGAAATTTTGAACTACTATGTGAAAGAGGAAAATGATTTGGAAGAAGAAAATACCCTAGAAAATGAATCTTTTTATAAAATTGAAGAGGTACATGAGTTCTATGAGGTTGTAAAATAGGATTCTCACCCGGAGAAAAGGATAATTTGATGAAAAAGATTGATGTCACTGGAGGAGTGATCAACACCACAACATTTGAGAAAGAAAAATATATATGTGTGGCAGATGAACTACCATTTGGTTCACTAGGACTGAGGATGAAATTGTGGTTAAGTCTAATAGATATTAATAAATTACTACCATCTAGATGAATTAATCATTCAGAGAAGAAGGACAGGGGATGACCTATATAGATATGAAACATCTGAGAAAATTTATGGTTCCTGAAGAGGTAAAAAAATTTCTATAATCTCTCATGTGACATGAATTTGAAGGAATTAAAGTCAAGAAAATGAAGGTAAAATAATCTCTACATGGAGGTCACCCTAGTTTTTTTGGTTTTATTTATTTGTTTCTCTTTTTAAAGGCGTGCATAACCTCACTAATAATATTTCAAAATTCACTAATAATAGAATTTGATTTCACTTGTTTATTTGTAATTTTTAGGGCCATCAATAAGAAATATAGTTGAAAAATGTAGAAGGAAGAGATACGGCTATACCATTTCACATTGTAAAGACACACTACACTTCATGAATTTGGATCAGGTAGTACATGTGCAACCAAATTAAAAAAATCAGTTTTCAAGTTGAGTAAGTGTTTCAGTTATGTAAATTTCTATTATATTCCCCACATTTTAATTACATAGAGATTTGATTTCCAATTTAATTCCCCACCTCTGATTAATTATTTAAATAATTGAAATAGGCTATTCAAACTGCCATGAACAATTAAAATTCCATGAATTTTAAATTTCTCTGTTAATAAATATGAATGAGAAAAATGGGGGAAATTTATTAAAGATAACCATGTGGATTTAGATTCGAAAAATCATGATTTTGGGAGTATATTAATCATTTTAAATTAATTATTTCTTAGATTTTTCTATTCATTGGATTTTTGAAGTTTTCATTAATTGATTTTATTATTTGTATGCATTTCAATGTGTAATTTCCCAACCATTCATATCTTTCTCGATACATCCCATGAGCCTAATATTTTCAATTCATTTTTTGGATATATTTCTTGAGAAACTGAATAATTTATTCATCTAGAACAATCTTTTCATATTATTGAATCTATGACTAAATATAATCACTTTTAAAATGACTAATACATTCTTTTTTATTATCCCTTTATCTTGAGACTCACCTTGCAGTAATCCATTTTATGACCATAGAATAAATGAATTTCATTATTAGAAAATGAAACATATTACCATCATACCGTATAAATTTCCACCATAATTAAAATGATTTTCATTATTTTTTAAAGAATATGTGTGGGGGATGTTTATGGTGTAATGGGATATACTACTATGTGGAAATATTTCTGGGGGATTTTTTATTACGATTTGGGGGAGTGAAAATGTATATTTCGTGGTATTTTATTATTCAACTATCTTCCATAAAAAATGGATGGAAAAAATTGGGCTTTTTAATAGGAGGATAAAAAATCACTATTTTTCTTAATGATGATTTTTTGATCATATGGGATTTGTGGGTGGATGTGAGATTTATCCTAAGAAATTTTTTTTATAAAATTCGAAAAGAAAAAAATAATAATAGGGGTTGATTTTTTCATTGTGATTAAATGTGTCGAAGTCCACTCTGATAATTTTTTGTGAGAGAGTACTGACATAAGTTAAGGGATATTTTTATTGATATATTTTTCATTATCATTAAATGTGTTTTAGTTTTGATTTTCCTTTTTTATACTCTTTTTTTATATCATTTACCTTCCTACCCTGGACCCTTAGTGTCATTTGATCTTTGTTAGTGAATCCCTCATGATTAATTATGATTTTTTCCTTATGGGGTGGAGACGTTACATCCCTTGAAATCCAATGGTATGTTAAATGTTCTTGAGGTATGTGTTGAACATGTTTCATTTTTACTCGGATGATGAGAATAAAAATTAAAAGTGAGGTATATTTAAAGTGGAATGTATATTGATAATTAATTGAATAATGAAAATGGATGATTGATGGAGGGTGGAGATATCAATAGAGGGAATTTCAAATACATGTTTAATAATTATTCATTTAAAAGTGATGCATTGATAAATTATATATATGTGATGGTCAAACATTTAATTCAATGTTTGATAAATTTCTTTTGTTGAAATTGAATTTGTAACATGGTAAGGTGAATTTGCATTGTATTGTATTAAGTTTCAATCCTTGAGGACATGTACAAATTCAAGTGTGGGGGAATTTGATAATTGTACTTCAAGAATATATTTTATGGTATTTAAATGTATTTATTTTTGTTTTTAAAGGACTATTTCTTCCAAATGATAGAAAATTTAAAGTGTTTTGTATTTTTTGGAAGGATATAATTAATTTATAAAAAAATTAATGAAAATTGTGATATTTTGGAGAAAACAGACACAACGCGATGTGAGTGAATTGATGTGTTGTGACACAAGATATTTAATGATGATCATGGATCACATATAAGGAAAAAAAATAAATAACCAAGGTGAAATATGGTCCAGAGATGAAAAATGAATTACATGTCGTGAAACATTATTAAAATAATTGTAGTGTTATTTAATATCATTCCATTGACACTGGATAAATCCCGTGCAATTCCATTTTGTGAAGACATTTCATGATATGATTCATCATTACACGCCATGAGTCCAAAATCCATGTTGTGAAAGGGGTCAAAATTACAGATCTCAATATGAAATTCATGTGACATTCATATACATTCAAAATATATGAAGGAAAATTCGAATTAGGATTACAAAATGTATAAACACATTACACATTGTGTAAATTTTCTGGATGAATTTTATTTGTGCCCTTGTGGTGCATATGAAATGAAAGATATTCTATTGCTGCTGGGACCTTAACATCAAAATCTTCTAGAGAAAAATTCTTGGAGGAAGACATTGTTCCCTCTCCGAGTTCTATCTTTCTTTTCATAATGAATTATTTTCTACATCCCCAAAAACCTCTCGTTGTTAAGATGAGGTTCTAAACTCACCTTATTCTAGGGTATTGTAATATAATGGGGAGTTTTCCATTACATTTATTTAATTTATTCCTGTATTTGGTTTGTATAATTTCTATCCACATCTTCCAATCGTTATCATTTTCTTTTATTAAAGTCGTTGATAATTGAAACTAGAAGAAACTCTAAAATTACACAATAGACAACCCTAAATAAGAAATGATCATTGTCAAATTTAGGGTAATCAAGTTTAAATATGGTATCAACACCAACATGATTTAATAATGACCTAATTTACCAGAACAAGGGGAATAGGGAATTCTCATTTCATGGAGGGGATTCCATGACCATTGGATATTTCTTGTCTTTACTCCAACACCATGTATGCATTATGAAATCTATTTTATTAAATCAAATTTCACTTGAACCCCTTTATTAAAAAACCCCGAAACCCTTTAAAAAATCTATTTTCAAACAAAACGAATCTTCTACACCTTTCATTCTTCATTTTCATTCTAAAATAAAATCAGACGAAATATTTCTCAACACATTCATGAAATATAATAAAATTATATATTTTCAAAAACTAAATAAACTAATTCACTATCCCTATGTATTGATCTCAATCTATTGCATTTATAAATTTTAAATAATTATTTTTCATAATTGGGTTTTTATAAATTTGATTTTACATAGTCCTATACAGAATTTATGACTCCACATGGGGATACCATATCATTATTTATTAGATGATTAATTCATTTAAAATATTTTTTTATATGATAAGAGAATTTTAATTTATTCCTGTCATTCTGTTGGAAATGATAATGAGGTCGACTTTCTAGTATGAAATCTATTACTAGATGGCATGGATAACATAATAAAAGGTAATATTAAAATTTAGGTTCACTAGGATGAGTCTTGTTGAGTTTTAGAACATCATATGGAGATCTTATGCCATAATAATCATGTTATTTATGATTTACATGTCATTTAATTTTATAACCAACACACCATATTTTATTGGTTGAAGGTTTTGTTTGATTGATTGTTTTGGATATTTGCACCGTGTGGTGGGTTACATTTGAAATTATAATATGTTTATAAATATTTTTAAAATATTTAGACATGGAAATGACACTATAATTTTGTTATTTCCAATAGAAAAGATGTTAATCAATCCCCTATACGATTGGATTTTTCAATTGTGAAGAAGGAAAAAATCTAATATATGACCTAGTCATTTGTATCCCTTAGAGAATTTTAGATATATGTAGAAAGTATTAGCCTTATTTACATTCATTATTGAAGACTCAAGGATGTAATATAGTGTTACAATATTTTAGGGAGCCCAACACATTCCCATCACTAATACCATACTCAACACATTGCCTGAATGTTTTGAAATATGATAAAGGTAGTGTCCATAATGAAAAGAATCATAAACATTGGTATAGATTTCCTTTTATGTTTGACAAATAGTAATTATTGAAATTTCCATATGTTTTAGGATTAGTTATTGTTTGGTAGTATAAAATTATTAACATTAATGGATATAATCATGAATTAATGACATCCATAGAGATAATTAAGATGTTTATATTTATAATACAAAAATTCCAAAGGATAAATAGTCGTTAGTGTCTGATGGTTTGAGGTGATAAGAACATATGATGACAAAATCTGCAGAATGTGGAAATTTTGTTTTCAATTGTGTTGGAAAATTACTCATCATATGTAATTATGAATATTATATTATATACTAATTAAATGATCCAAAATTGTAATATAATATTATAATAATGATTCAAATTTAAATTATTGGTTTATTACTATAGCTCTTCTATGACACTATAATGCATTTTGTTGATTTTGGAAATTAGGATGAAGTAGTTAAGGATATATTGATGTAATATGGTCTCAATTTCCAATGTCACATTAATAAAGTTATTCATGAGGCTGCGTAGTCTCTTGTCCATTCATTTGTCCATACAAATCATGGATTTTACATCACTGGGTGGCAATATCATATGATTGGTTTCAATGGTCATTTGATTATACTTATACCAGATAAATGTTATTATGATTGCAGTAACATTCAAGCAGTTTAATATTCTTTCACACATTTTATCATATAATGTTATCATGTACGTTTTTCTTGGGAGAAGTATGTTTATCCAGTATGGAGACCAGAGGGTAGTTACTACTTCTACAATTTACTGTGGATTCTTGTTGGGGAGTATAAGAATTGATGTGTTTTTGTTAACATTAACATTATTCTGAAGAACGTGAATTGGATGTAACAAATAAGGATTCCAAATTCGAACCCTATTCAAAATGACATGGATATCCCAGTTAATGGGCATCTACACAATGTTGCAGATTATACAACTATGAAGGTCACATTAGAACATCATTCTTTAGTTGTATAGGTAAGTCATCTAATAGTTAAAATTATTTATATATCCCAACAATTAATATAAATGTTTTTTATTTCAAATAATGTTTCAATAATAATCATTAAATGTGATGAAGTAATCATTCCAATATAATTGACCAATAACATAAAAATCAAATATGGTTTAAAAAATTTAATGTAAAATAGAAAAATAATTGTATTACAAGATTATAAGTAGCATTATTTTTTCTTCCATATAAAACTTTTGGTGCCCCTTACAGAACCCATAATTAACATTATATTACCATTGCATAAAATTATATTTCCCTTACATACGAAAATATTGTGTTAACCTTATGTAACATAATAAATATTCATGTTAACAATCAATAACATAACATAATTGAATTTCAACCTTATATAATATAAGAACATTTTGATTTTGCCAATAGAAATATATGAAAATTTCATTTTTCTAATTAGTAACATAATAAAATTTAGAGTTACCATTTCGGAACATATGGTAATATTTTTTTTTTCAAAATATATATTTATAAAATTTAGTAGTTATGTAAATATATATTTTAGAATAATATATATTTAAAATTTTGTAATCTATATTTGAAATAAAAAACCATAAATTAAAATAAATATAAAGAATCATCTCACATTTTGGAGAAAGCTTAGACAACCACTTCAAACCATTACTCAACTGTAAAAGGCATTTGTGTCTAAACTCTAATGTTAAAGCAACCCACACACCTTCCAATATAATGTTTTGAAAACACCCTTAGAACATTATTTCATTTAGGTCCCCATATGAAATTTGGGATAATGATAAAAAATTAAAAACGTTTCAAACTATAGTATCCTTAAATGGGTGATAATAAATATAAAATTAAAATTTCATTATAAAAATATTTAAATTAAAATTTAATGAAAGTAAATTTTTATCCACTACCACCATCATTAATTAAAAGTAAATGATAATAATTTTTTAACATTATTAATCATTTTTGGATGTAATTATCATAAAATATATATTATTTTATCTTATCTTTTATAATATTTTTGTATTGAATAAAATTAAATGGAGTCAATATATAATATTTTAACATAAATTTCTTCCGTAAAATTGTATGTAATTTCCTAATATAATACATTCCATTTTATTTTGTAAAAAAGATTTTTATCACTTCACATGTTAATGTACTATATACCTAAATAATAGATCTCAAAATTTATATAATGGTAATTTAAAACCTCACACAAGTAGTCAAAAAGTATTATCTAATAAGTTGATAACATAAATCAATAATTGCAAAAAAATTTAATTTCAAATTCGGAGGATTCTGTAAATCCCTTATAAATTAAGGGAAATGTCATATATTTTTTAAACCATGTCCCACATCTATGCATGTTTCTTTAATCCTATCCATCCCCAACACTCCTATGGTTCTACACTATTTGTTGTAATGATTTAATATTAAATTCAACTAATAACAATCTAAAACGTGATATTGAATCATTTTCCAATTATGATGTTTCAATTTGGTTCTGGCTCTACATACCAATTAGTAGTTAAATCAAATTCTTATAATACTTATAATTCATTCAATTCTAGAGAATAATAGTCTCCTTATTGTCCCATATAGGGCAATTCTTGAAGAAAAAATACATACCTAAACATAAGAATCAACATCACTGTATCCATCTCCCTAGCCATGGTGGTTCTGTAATACCCCAATGTTTTATAAATAAGTTTACTGTTGAATTCATGAAACATTGAGTCTCCAAAAATCACCACTATTTATTATCCTTTCTAGAAAACATAATTTTTCCACCACTGATATTTGAATTTCAAAAATCATACATACACAATTGCGTTTAGTAAGATATGTAGATTCTAATAAGACAAATTTAATCTTTGGTGAATAGTATGATACCCTAATAAAAAGTTATATTAATCATAATATGATCCCTTTGAATAGTAAACAAGATTTTTTTTATTTTCTTATAGTAATAAGATAATGAGGTCTTGATTAAATTTTCAAGGTGATATAAAAGACATTATAGTTTTAAAATTGTTATATATTGAATTTATTGTCATTTTATTTATAAATTAAAATAATCATTTTTAGACAATTATATTCACAAAATGGACATAATTTTTGAATTATTAATGTTGATATTAGGTTAAGTTGAAATTATGAGAATTTTATACGATACATTATTTTTTCATGAATAGAAAAAATACTATTTTGAGTTTTCAGTATGGTTAATAACAACTTAATGATATAGAAATTAATATAAAATTCCAACCAAATTGGGTACATTGAAATATAATATGTGTTGTCCCAGGTGCCCAATACCATGGGAAATACAGTATGCAAGACCACGTGTTTTCAAATACCACTAATGATGTGTCCTTTGAAATTAATTAAAAACACCCTTTCTTTTACTATAAATACCCACTCATTCCTTCATTTTCATTCATTCCAAATTCACTATACTATATTATATGGAGTTTTTACCTCCCTAGGAGTATTAAAAAGGTGTAATAAATCCCCCAAGGTCCAAACCATCAGGTTTTTGGAGTTCCTCTACAAGGTAAGAGAATCATCCACCCTTTTTTTCAAGCATTATTTTTATGTAATTCTCTTTTAATTTAAACTAGATTATTTTGGGATATCTCATTATAGATACCCCTTACTATCCATATTATGTATTAATTATGAGATAACACTTTTGATCTCATAAATATATTTTATTAATTTTTAAGTGGCACTGTCAGACTGCTGAATTTTCCAAAGGGATTTCTCATCTTTTCTTTTATTTTGAGTTCCTTTATTTTATTTTTCCTTTCTCACCTCCTTCCATATGAATGATATGATAAATAAAGTACATAACATGTACTGGAATTTTTTTTGCTTGTGTAATAGTTCAACATCATATTTATTTTCCCTTTCTTTTATAATAAAATTTAAACCACATCTGAGTTGTGTTAATTTATCACATTCAATGATGACAGGTATTAAATTTCTATTACCATCTTCAATTCTGGTCATGAAACCATTTTTATGGTTGAACCAGACTATAATACATGAATTATAACTTATTTAAGGTCTTACTAAACTTTTTTTACACAATTTATAAATCCAAATGAGTTCATTGTGATAAAAACCATCAATTATCCTAAATAGTTTTCTTTAATGTTTTATATATTGATTCATCATCGCTCACAATATCCAAATTAATTTTATATCCATGTTATATAATTAATGTTAACCAATGAAATAAAAATTATATTTTTTTCAACCACTATTATCTTACATGTCTATCCTTACATGTATATAAGTAAACTGATCATAGATACTAAGAAAGAAAATGCTACAAAAAAAATATAATTGATCCTCTTAAACCCACCAACAAGGCCATGGATGAACTTAATAAGGATATAATAAATTGAAAAATAAATTTTTGGTGATGAAAATAGTAATTAATGAATTTAATTTTGTTATCCATGACACTCTGATCAAGTGAAAATCAGTATCAGACTTATTCTTATGGTTTTCTACTCGAACAAAAAATTTCATTTGGGTTACTCTTATTCTATACATACCTAAATTTAATTCTATTTTATTCATATTTACTCCTCATAAATTATATGTGAATTTTATATATATTTTTTCCATCAAGATTATTACGTTTATTTATGGGTATTTATATGATTTAAAATGATCTTTCATAAATTGATCTGGAAATACATGCCTGATTCAAGGGTATTTCGGAAATTATTACCTGTTTTCACGGAAACACTATAATATATTTTTGGAAACAATTTTATTTCTAAAATAACCAATTTTATTATGAAAATAAAATCTGACTTCACATCTAGTTAAATATATATAGTATTCCAAAATAACTCATCTTTCAATTGTAAAAGAGTATTAATCTCAATAATTTCTTGATGATTTTATAAGAGTGTCTTCATATATTTCAACAGTCCTGTTGATTCATTTTTATTATTGGGATTAATATTTTATGATATCGTCTACCATATTTATTTTAATGAATAATTATTAGTTTGATTGTGGATGTGCTATCTTAAAACCATTCACCAATTTACACTAAATGGTTAGTGTTTACACTTAATGTTCTAGGAAAGTAATTTATATTTAATATGTTAGTTTCAACAGGAATTTATATGTTGTTTTTGTTTATACCCATTCATATTAGGAATGTTTTTTACTTAGTATATGATTGGTGGGACCTACAATTGACAATCTATGAATTAGTAGGTCTCATGAAAAAAAACTATAGCCTTTCCACGAGGACTTGATATAGTGGTTGTCTATAGCCTTGGAACAAAGCCCTATTGGTATGGTTATGATGTCCAGAATTATGTATTCCCTCATTATAAAACTATTAATTGAATGTTCATGTGGTTATTATACTAGTATAATACCTTTGATTAAGCATTATTAGGGCATTATTTATTCAGCAATTATTCTTACCATAATTTTTTCTTGTTTATTATTTATGGTATGTGTGTTTTTATGTTATTCACCATGCCTAATGTTTGTGTTTATTATATCTTCCATTGTATTGGTAACCCTTACTGGGAATCTACCCTCACCCCATTATTAGGATTCATCTTCCTATGATAGCAAGGGGTATACTAATAATGACATATAGGGATAACCTAAGAATTATGAATGTTTTCATAGGAATTTATTTATTGTATTTGATTTCATGTTCAAATGTTGAAATTTTGTATACATATGATTTTGTTAAACTACTAAACTGTTTATTACATTGGGATGTGACTTTCTTATAATCATGATAATGTAATGAATTAAGGCACCGACTCTAGGAACTTGGGTCAGGTATTTATAGTTGGCATGAGAGGATGATTTTTAAAAACATGTAAAATAGATTTAGAAAATATTGTTTAGTGAACAAAAACCTAAGATAGAATTTGAGGATAAACATAAAAGAAAATCATTGTTTTTGTCATGAATATATTATGTGTATGTTTCTATAAAATAATTCTATTTTTGTATAATACAAGTGGATGCAGTATTGGAACAAATGTACCTAGGAGTAATAAATCTGAACATGAGTTTCAGGATTGACCTCGGGTAACATGGTACATGATAATGGGCCTTACGGCGAACTTGGTTTGACACTCATGGGGGATATTCTTAAGATAATTCACATTTTCTTTACTAACCATTATGAAGGGATTAAATATACATTTTTCCACATGGAAACCTTTTTTATGATTATGATATTGTCTAGAAATAGGATTTCAATTTATATAATGTATTTTTATACGTCGAGATTATACATTATGATTCATAACCTAATTTAGTTTATGACATTTTTTAGAAATGAAACCTAGTCTAAGGATTGGAAACTACATGAATGTGCTTGTATCATGTAGGGATTTCCCTCTGATGAAAGCTAATGATGTTGGATTTAGTGATGTGACTAGTGTGGAGAAACTTATAACTATACTCAAAGAGCTAATTCAGGTTATGAATAATAACATAACATGTCTGGAGAATCCCAATCCACAGCATTGAGGATCTATGTTAGACCACTTTATGCACCAAAATCCACCATCATTAAATGGGACTACAAACCCATTCATAAAGGATCATTGGATAAGTTCATTAAAGAAGAATTTTCTCAACTACTGGATGTAATGAAAGAGAGATTGTTAGCATAACAGTTTATCATATAATGGGAGATGAGAATCAGTTGTGGTCAATAATTTAAAACATAAAGGTGGAGGATTAAATAGAGGAAACGGAATAGAGTGACTATAAGTATATATTATATGAAAAATAATACCCCCAAAAAACAATGAATACATATAGAATGGTAGTTTCAGAATCAGAGGCAGAAAGTGGATGAGATTTTTTCAAAGTATGAAGATAAATTCACAAGTTTAGTAAGGCATGTTAGGGACTATATATGTAATCCTAGGAGAAATATGGATCGATTTATTGATAGCTTAAAACCATTCCCATGAAGGGATATATTCTCCCAATGTTTCTAATCATATAATGGTATAGTCTCACGTGTTATCAAGATGGAAAATGAATTTGATAAGTCTTATGATTTTATGGTAAATCAAGATAAGAAATGGTCTACTAAAAACTATTGAAAATGAAATAAGAAAATGGGGAATAAGGGGAGATTTAACCTTCCACCTTCTGCTAATTGTGGGAAAAGACACCTTGCTACATGCCTGAAGGGTATGGGTGTTTGTTATAACTGTAGAGAAAAAGCACATATATCACGGGACTGTAAGGGTGAAAATAAGAAACCAATGTTCAATGATACAATTTTAGTGAGGTGGGAAACTATGAAAATTATAGTCCAAGGCATCATGGAAATGTTCCCAAATACAGCCAATAGATCAAGGATAAGGTAATGTGATCATAACCGTGGATATTGAAGTCCTTTATGATGTGTTTAAAGGTACATTAATTATTTCTTCAAACATATCCAATGCTTTATTTGAATCTGTATCATAATATTCTTTTATATCTCCCTAGTTTTCCAAGAAAAATAGTTATTTTTAATTTCATTTACTAAAGGAGTTGTCAGTTAGAAAACATAAGGGATGGATTATTTCCATAATCATGTGTCAAGTAGTCACCATTATGGGATATCAACATGCTTCATCATTTGATTATATCATCATACCAATGAATGAATTTGATATAATCTATGGTACATATTGGATTTCAAATTATGATGTTATAATATATTGCATTAACAAGGAAGTAACAATTTCTGAGGGCGGTGTGGAATACCTTATATTTAGGGAAGAAACATCGCCATATGGTTAACATCTAGGTCCACCCACAGTATCTCTACTAAATGTAATTAATGGGGAGGACAAAAACTCTCTATCTATGGTTGAGGAAATAAATATTCAAATCTATAATGTACCTACTATGCAAAAATATATTGATGTTTTTATATAGTATTTACACGGATATCCGCAATAGTGTGAAGTTGAGTTCTCTATTGATGTAATTCTTGGTTCAAGGCTTATATTAATGATTCCTTATATAATGGACACTGTTCAATTAGTATAACTAAAGAAACAACTGGAATATTTGAGTGATAAAGGATTTATTCTCCATAGCATCTCTCCATAACAATTCCATGTTCCTTTCCATAAGAAGAATGATGTTTATCTGATGTTGTTCATTTACAACAAGGAGATCAATGCAAGAACAATAATGATGTTTTATCCCCTAAATCACATTGATGATTTATTTGATCAACATCTTGGAGCACTATTTTTTTCTAATATTCACCTTCGATCTAGATATCATTTGTTGCATGTGTGGAAGGAAGATATTCTAATGACATCATTTTGAACAAGGTATGGACATTACAAGTTTATAGTGACACTTTTTGAACTGTCTAATGAACCCACTATTTTTAGGGATCTAATGAATAGTGCTTCCAAGTAATATCTTGATGACATGGTGGTGCTATTTATTAATGATACCTTAGTATACTAAAAGAGATATGAAGATCATGAATGTATCTTGCACACTATTCTGATGACTCTTGAAAGAAATGAATTATATGAGAAGTTTAGAAAGTGTGAATTTTGTATTTAATAAGTTTCTTTTCATGGACTATTGTCTATACGGATGGGATATTAGTTGATCTTTTGATTATAAAATATTGTTCAAAAATGGGATAAACTAACAAACATAACCTAGGCATGTATTTTTTTTGGTGTAATAGGTTATTATCGGCATTTTGTTTAGAACATTTCCTGATTAGCCAACCCATTGACCATGCTTACAAGTAAAGGGGTTCAGTTAGTATGGATAAAATAATGTGAGAAATGAATATATAAATTAAAGGGGAGATTAGAGTGTTATTTGATCCCAATACTACCATTGGGGAATGACAGTTTTGTGATCTAGAGTGATAAATAAAATAATGTACATGGTTGTTCCTTAAGTAGAATTATAGATTTATTGCCCATTCATCAAGGTAGTAAACAAATCATGAAAAAAAATTCCTACTAATGATTTTGAGTTTGCTTCTATGATCTTTTATCTTAAAATATAGAGACAATATCTCTATGGTGAAATATGAGTGATATATACAAATCGCAAGTGTCTAAAATATATATTCTCACAAAAAGAACTCAATATGAAAAAAATTTGATATATCAATCTACTCATGTATTATGATTGTTCCATTAACTACCACCCAGGAAAGGAAAACAAGGTGGCTGATTCATTGAGCAGTAAGGATCATTGAGTTTTAACAAAAATGAGGATAAAAGGGATCCTTTATTTATTTATCTAGTAAGGATCGACATGGGAATTATCCAAGAAGGTAAAACATCATTACTTTATCAATTGGTTTCCTAGAATAATTAATGGAAAGTATTAAAATCTCTCATTATGATGATGAGAACCTTGAAAATAATATTAATCTTGTGAAAATGGGAAGTAGAAAGACTTCAAATATGAAGATGGAATTGTGAAATTTGGGAAGAGGCTATGTGTTCCCTCTATACACAAAATGAAAATGGATTTATTTTATGATTCCCATAGTTCTCATTTCTATATACACCATGGTAGTACTGAAATTTTTATAAATTTGATGGAACATTACTAGAGGGACCATAAAAAGGGTGAAATTAATGATTATGTATCAAGATGTTTAGTCTGTCAAAAGGTGATTGCTGAAAGACAACATCCAAGAGGAGTCATGCAACGTCTTCCTATTCCTACATGAAAATTGGATGAGATCACATTGAATGTTGTCACTGGATTTCCCAAAACTCCATGATACAATCATCCAATATGTGTAATTGTGGATCGACATACAAAATCTGAATATTTTCTATCTTTAAGGTAGGATTTCCCACTAGGGAACCCCGCATGACTCTATATCAATTAATTTTTAATACAAAATAGAGAACCCCATTCAATAGAGTCTGATCATGGCCACAATTTATATTAAAATTCAAGAAAAGTATTCAGGAATCCCTGGATACTGATCTTTGATTGAGTATGAATTATCATGCTCAATCTTACATGAGATCAGAAATAACTACACAAACATTAGAAGACATGTTGATATAATTATCACATGATCTTCAAGGTATATGGGATAATTATTTAAAATTTGTGGATTTTTCTTACAATATTAGTTCCATTCAAGCATTCATGTAGAATCATATGAATAATTCTATGGAAAGAGATGTCATAAACCAATATGTTGTGATGAAGTTGGTTAAAGTAAGCATGTGGGTCGAGATCTTGTAGAGTAAGAAATTTAAATGGTAAAGACTATTCAATACCATATCATATAATCTCAAAATGGACAAAATATATATGCTGATAATTTATGGAAGGATTTGGAATTTAAAGTGGGATATCATGTTTTCATAAAGGAATATCTATAGATGGTTGTTATAAGATATGTGTTGAAATGGAAACAGGGCGCTAGGTACATTTGATGTTTTGAAATTTTCACAAGATTTGGAGTTGGGGTTTATAGTTTTTATATACCTCCTTGCATTTCTAAGGTACCCAATGTGTTCCATCTATCATTATTGATAAAGTACATTACATACACAATGAAATCCCTCACTTCTAAAGTTGTATAAATGGAACCTGACTTAATATAATGTGATGACCCTATCTGAATTCTACACACTAAGGAACATATGTTGATGAATCAGATGACATGAATTGTAATGGTTCTTTGGAATAATCATAGAGTAAATGATTCAACATGGGAGCTTGAGGATATTATGATGAAAAACTACCCAAATCATTTTATGAGATGACATTGTAATGATTTAGAGGATGCAATTTTGTAAGGGGGGATAATGTTACACCCCAGGGTTTTATAAATAAATTTAATACTGATTTCATGAAAAATTATGTCTCTATAAAACAACACATTGTTATAACCTGTCCAATAAACATTATTTTTCAACCATTGTGAAATGATTTTCCAAAAACAAACATACAGGGTTGCGTTCAGTAGGTTATTTATTGTTTGATAAGACAAACATTTTTTGGTTAATAGTTACATACACTTATGAATATTAATATGTAGATTATGAGTAGTAAATCATATTATTATTTCATTATCCTAAGGTTATTCGCTAATGAGATATAGAATAATTTTACTAGATGATATAAAACAAATTATAGTATTAAAATTATTATTATTTTATTATATTATGATTTTATTTAGAAACTAAATTATTCATACTTATAATTTTTTTTCTTAAATTGTAATTAATTTTTGAAAATAGAATTTTGATATTAGTTTGCACTGAATATATGTGAATTTTATAAAATACATTAGTTTTCTGTGAATATTAAAATTACAGTTTTGTGTTTTTTGTATGATTAATGAAATAATAATAATATAATAATTAATATAAAATAATGTTATAATTTTTTAAATTAAAATATGATAGGAGTTGTCCTATGTAGCCAATAAAATGGGCTAATACCATCGGCAATCCCATCTATTGGAAAATACTACTAGTGAGCTGTCCTTTGAAATTAACAACTAAATCCATATATTTTACTATAAATATGAACTCATTGCTTCATTTTATTTCATTAAAAATTAATTATACAAAAATATCTTTTATTTTTACCTCCATTGATGTCCTCTCATGGTTTCTGGAGTCCCCCAATGTCCCAACTATCATGTTTTAGGTGTTACTCTACGCGGTAAGGGAATCTACCACCCTTCTATTTTTCAAACACTCTTCTTATATTATTATCTTTTAATTTGATTTTTATTATATTTTTATATATAATTATGGACCCTCCCATACTGTCAATATTATTTAAGAATGATCACATAACCCTTTTTCTCACATCAAAATATTTTATGAATTTTTATGTGGCGTCGTTGTGTTGCGGATATTTTTTATGGGATTTCAGAACATTTCATTTATTTCGAGTTCGGTTCATTTCTTTTTCATTCCAAAACACCTTCCATACAAATTTAATTATAAATAAAATAACTTAAATATACTGGATGGTGTTTTTGACAACGTAATAATTCATCATTATCTCTCATTTACCCTTCTTTTATAATATAAATGAAAATAACATCTGAGATGTTTTAATTTATCACATTCAAGGATGATGAGTTTTCAATTACTATAACCACATTCAATTATGGTAATGAAAAAAATTTAAATGTTGAAATAGAAATTAATATATGTATTATAAATTATGTAATTTTCCGGAATCCATATGTACACAAGATATTAATTTTTAAATCAAAATGAATTCATTGTGACCAAAAACTGCCAATTAACAAAAAACATTGTCATTAACGTTTCATGTAATGACTCCTCTTCACACCCAATAAAAAAAGTTTTTATAAACATCTAATCTTACTGATTTTATAAAATAAAATAAAACTTATATTTTGAACAACTATTCTCCTCTTACTTCATTATCCTTATATGAAAATAAATAAACCGGTCTTGAATACCCTTGAACAAAATGCTCCCAAACAATAAATTTGAACCTCTTTAACCCATTAAGAGGTCCATGAATGAACTTAATAAGATTATATATATATGTAAAATAAATAAGTGGTTCTGTAAATACTAATAAATGAATTTAATTTTGTTTTCCATGACAATAAGATCAAGTGAAGAGCACCATAAGACTTAGGGTATGGGATTTCAACCTAAACCTCAAGTTTCATTTGGGTTACTCTTATTTATTCATATTAAATATTCATAAATTGTTTTTTAATTTTATATATCTGGGTACCCACTAGATTATTACTTTAATTTATCAAGAGTTATAGATTTTAAAAGGATCTTTCAAAAATTCCTCTCAAAATACAATCCTGATTAAAGGGGATTTCTCAAATTATCACCTATTTTCAAGGGAACCCTATAATATCTTTTTAGAAAAAAAATTATGTTTATAAAATCATCCATTTTTTTATGAAAATAATATCATACTTCACTTTTAGTTTTATACAAATATTTTACCAAAAGAACTCTTCTTTTCATTGAAAAAGAGTATTTGTCTCAAGAATTACTCAATGATTTTATAAGCATATATTCATCCATTTCAACACTCTTATTGATTCTTATGTATTATTAGGATTGATATTTTATGATATCATCTATAATATTTAATTTAATGGTTTATTATTAGTTTTAATGTGGATGTGCTATCTTAAAACCATTAACCATTTAGCTCTGAATTGTTAGTGTTTATGCTTAATTTTCGGGGAAAGTTATTTTCATTTCATATGATAGTTTCAGTATGAATGTACATGTTGTTTATGTCTATCTCCATTTATACGAGGAATGATTTTGACTTAGTAAGTGACAACTAGGGCCCTCCATATCCCATTGACGCATTAGTAGGTCTCATGAGACAAACTAAGGTCTTGGCATGAGGCCTTGACAAAATGGTTTTTTATGGTCCTAGCATGAGGACGTCAAGAAATTGTTATGATGTCTGACATTATGAATTGCCTCATTATGAAACTAGTAATTTAATCTTCCTACGGTTATTTGACAACTATAATTCAATGGATTATTCTTTATTATTGTATTATTTATCTAACTCTTATACCTATAATGATGTGTTAATTTTTATTTTTAAGGTATGTGTGTTTTTTTGTTTTTCACCATGGCTATTGTTTATGTTCATGATATATTCCAGTATATTTCTTACCCTTACATAGAATTTGAGCTCCCCCCTTTCTTATTTTTCCTTTTCCAAAGACATAAATAGGTATTTTATGAATGAAATTAATGGATAACCTTGGAGTTATGAATGTTGTCTAAGAAATTTCTATATTGTATTTTTTTCAAGTTGTAATGAAGAACATTTGTATGTACATTATTTTCCAAAACTACTATACTATTAGTTTCTTCAAGATATGACATTCTTATAAACATAAAAATGTATTGAATTATGGCTCAGAATCTATGAAACTGGGGTTGTGTCTTTACAAGTTCCCTCTTACATGATCTTTCCTAATTAACAATACTCATGTATCACCAAGGATATATATCAAAACACTGAAATAAATGCCCTTTATTTCATCCAATGAAATGATCCATTCAGATAATGTTTATGGTGTTAATTATAAACCATTGGGAAGATGCTAGTCATGAATGTGCCTTCCCAATATCCTTAAATACCAAATGATATTTCATTGACAAAGACTTTTTGGGATGATTTCTGTAGAATTTTCCTTCACATAAAATTCCTCATTCATATTTTCTAATAATTCCTTGACATAATGCAATCATCCTTTTCTATAGATCCTGCTGAGCCTCATGTCATAGACCCATCCTTCCCTCGGTATAGTAACAATATCCTTCCCTACAGATCTTCTCATCCCTCCTCCAAACCTCATAGTCCTTGGAAACCCTCCCCAGAGAACCCAATGTACCTCTCTGCGTACCATTTCTGTGGTCGATATGGGAGGTATACCCATCCGGTCATTGATTAGGTCAACCTATAATCTAAAAAAGACCTTATACGTAGGTGAATCGAGGTCCAAAATTTGCAAATTGACACCCCAACTTAGTGAAAGAAAAATCTGGCATCCCTCAAATGTTATTTTTATTTTATATAGTGTTTTATTTATTTTTTCAGTTAAAATAAATTTTAATTTGAATATTGGTTTTAGAAAATTTTAACTTCTATCATATATTGTCACCTGTTGTTGTCTTCTGTTATTATTTATATTTATTAAAATTATTAATGGTTCTTGGAAATTTACATTATATTTTTCAAATTTTTATATTTAGTACTACTTTTTTATTATAATGATAAAAATAAATTAATATATATGACATATCATCTAGTTTTTAATGTAAAATAGCTCACAATAGCTATGTATTTTTCCAAAAGAACATTATTTGTGAGATTTCGATGTCATTGTATTGTCTTATGAAACTATAAATATTTTTTAAAATACACTTTATTATTATTATTCTTTAATATATCATTTTACCTGTATTTCTTTATTAAAAAATGTGTATTTTATGAATTTATTATAATTACATGTGTTTTGTATTAATTTGTTTGTAATTATAAAACATCTGTTTTGTGAATATTTTGAATATATCTTGTTTGGTGAATTTTTTTATGACGTAACTTATGTATAGCTTAATTAATTGTAAATAATTTATAAAATACTCTATATATATATATTTAAAAAATATTTTGTACTAAATTTTTAAAATTATAAATTATAAAAAACAGTTTATGTTGTAATATTTTATTATGCTTTTGTAGAATAACATTTTCATTCATTTTAAACAAATTTTTTGAATACTATCTCAAAATTAATTTTTTTAAATCTAATTTATTTCCAATATATTGTTATATATATAAATATATTATCTTATTATATATAATATATTAATAAATTATTTAGTGATTTTTTATTAATATTTTGTAACAGTTTAATATATATATTCATTAAAATATAATTATATTATTTTAATAATATTCAATTGCATTGTAATTTAATGGTCAAAAAACTGAAAATAATAATTGAGTAATATGGAGTTAATATATTAATATAGTAGAATTAATACACACACACAAAAATAAATAAACACACATATATATATATTGTTTCTTTATAATAAATATATATATTTTTTAATTAATTATTAATTTTGTAAGTAATATAAACATGCATTGTGAAAAATATATATTAATTAGTATGTTACTATAAAAATATATTTAAAAACTGTTTTTTAATTAATTACAACTGATAACAACCTGAGATCAAATAATTTGATTCATTTCCCAAAAATAAATTAAAATATTTTAAAATAATAAATGAATTTTATTTTTAATTTATATATTTTGTTTTTTAATTTTTAATGCTAGATATATTATTTAATTGTGTAAAATATATTACAAAATAAATTATTAATTTTTGTGATTATTATTTTTTCGGTGAAATATATTTATATGTATATTAATATATTAACATATTAACGTATTAGTAAATTATTACATTTTAATTTAACAACCAATAAGTATGAAAGAAAAGTTTTCAATAATATATATATTTAATATGCAAATGAATTATAGTAAAAATATATATATATATTAGTAAATTGTAATAAATTTAAATATTAATATATTTTATAAAATAATAATATTTATATATGTTAATATATTATTATAGTGAAAATATAATATTATTTCATTTTTATTAATATATTAATATATCATTTTGGTAAAAGGAATTACTATCAAAAAAATATTTATTCAAAGATGGTTGTATATTTATTTGGTGAATCATATAAGTATATATGTTTATCATCTCATTATCTATTTACATAGATGCAATCTGCACAACTACATCCAATCTCCGAGGATCCATCTTTTCTCACTGCACAGAGTGAAAAAAATTTACAATTCATATTGGATAATGGTAAAGAATGGATATTAAAAGACCACATGTCCCATCAATTTAACCATGAAATCCCACCATAGCCCATCATACCTTATTTCTGTCACTCCATGTTCTAGGAGTTGATCATGTGTAGGTATATACCCATGATTGGGTTACTCATTTCTGAATTGGTTGAGATATAGAGGATAGAGAACCATACATTTCTTATGCCTCTGGGAGAGATGTTGTTAAAATTAGAAGATGTATCTATATTATTGGGTCTTCATATGAATGGATATGTTTTTATAGGTTTTATGATATATAGATGTGATTACATTTTACATAGATATTTGGACATACCGTTACTAGACACACTATGGACCCTTAGAGAAGGAAAGTTATGGATGACCTGGACGGACAGTCATTTCATCCCCATTGATCTAGATGTGGATGAGGTGACAATGTAGAGATATGTAAGAGAATGCAATATTTGAGATTGATTAGTGGAACACTATTTTGGATCATTATAGATCATATGTTCATCTGATTCACCTACATATACTTGCATATTTGGAGCGTGCTGGTGGGTATAGTTTGGTTTGAGTGTGTCTTCCACAATTGTATGGAGTGATTTTTAGGGAATCATGCATTGAGGTAGTATAGATATGTGGTTGTTGATTGTTATTATAGATGTAGTCATGTATATGATTCCCTACGCTTGTACCTTGGTTTGTCACTGATTTACCTCTCAATGCATTGCGCATGGACCCATTTTTCATAGGTATATCACATTTTTTAAACATTCATTTCATCTAATATCATATGATATTTATATAATTTATGAAATTTTGTTACTTGAATTTCATAGGTGGAGCTACTCATAGATATATTTATATAGAACTGCACATTCCACATCATATTACAATCATATGTTTGAATGTTTTTCCATTGATGATGTCTTCATAAATCATTACTGCTATAATATTTTTACTTTTCTCAATAACAGATCAAATTTATTTCTCTATGTAGATTAATTCGACGCCATGTGTAGATGAGCTTTTGGGATATTTTATAGAATATTGTATTATGGGAATGAATCATTATACTGATGTGGTTCTATTGATCCATTTTCATATTTTTGAGTGGCACCGATATGATAGGGTTGTGAGATAGTTTTGATACCGACAACCTATTCTGGTGCCACATAGGTAGATTGCAGTGGTGCATGCTCTTCAACATATAAGAAAAAAAGGATTGCGATTATCATATTATACATGACCTATATATTTTTTTGTGGGATTAATGTGAACAATATTGTGTCACATGATATTATGGATTATGTATTCATCATGGACCCCACATTAAGTACATTCTCTATTATATATGTGTTAAAAAATGATATAACACTAGGAATGGTGGGTCATATTATCCCATGGTAATTTATCTTCATATCACTTATTTATAATTTCTTATTAATTTTTTATTTTATTGTTTATTGTTTTATATTTATAGTGATGGGATTGATCGATTCCATGATATGATCAAACCTGGTACATGAGATGTATTCAGTATTGAGGAGTTGGGTTCAGCTCATGATTTGATTATAGGTCCACTGCATGGTGATACGAGTGTCACTCTATTGTTAGTGTGGTTCATACTGTCAAACCATTCCGCATCATGATTTTCTTAGTTTATCATGCATCAATGAGAACTTTCCTTCATTGCAATGTCATCAGTGTCATTCCATTTCCTTGAAAGCTCCACACACCACTACACAACCACTATCTAGACCTTATTCATCATTCATGGTTCCATCTCAGCCATTACATATTCACCCTTCATTAGATTTTATCACCAATACAAACCCACTTATTGTTCCTTCCTCATCATACATAGAATAAATCAAGGAGTTACCCACATACCCTTCTCGGGAGAGGGTCACTAGTTACACATATGAGTTTGATATGAAAACCCATGTGTAATCTATAGCTATGGTAGTGCCACATTCCATGGAATGGGGAACCAGCAAAGGGCTTCCACTATGTTTTTTTTCCTTCCATCGATCAGGATACCTTCCAATTTCCAATAAATACCTTGAGGGGAAGTTAGATCATTTCATTTTCTGCTACTAGGCCATCATATGGTGACATCACACTCAGAAATTTAGCTAATTACAACACACTTGGACATATAGCAGTGCATACTCAAAAACCTGCCACAAGGAATACTCAATATGTGAATACAATCAAAGATTTTAGGTGTTGCACTAGAAGACACTTACTTACTAATATCTATCAATCATGATTTATATTTACATTTCATCGACATCAAAATTTAAATTATGAATAATAATATATATTATTTAATAATTATTTACATTGTTTATTATTTTATAAAGAAATCTATTGACTATCATTTTCTACAAATATTGTTTTAAATGAATATAACCTTTCATATTAGCATAGTGTCTACTAAATAACATGAAAAATAAATCAAATTAAAATATAACAATATTTTACATCAATTGGAAATCATTTTATTTGGTTTTACCATTCAAACGCACTTTAAAGCATTTTAAGATGCTGAAACTATTTTTTCGTTGTCTTGGGAAAATGAAAACATAGTATGATGCACCATAGGTTCTTATAATTCTAAAATTAATATATGGTTTTTTTTTCATGTGATTTCATAGTAATATGAGATCATTTTTTCAACTAGGTCTCTAAGGAGAAAATTTTTAAAGACAAACATTAAAAAAACACAATAATTAGTGTATTTGAGTACATCTCACATCGGATTGATGTGATGTTTACTCCTACATTTAAAATGTAATTTGAAAAGAACTATAATAACATTTTTCATAAATTAGATATTTTCTTTATTTTTTTAACCATGATAATCACATTTTTGTGTTTGAAATTATTGGATCTACTTTTTAAATCATCTCGGGAAAAGACAGATCACTTTGATGCACCAACATATACTAAATTTCAAAAATATCTAAAATAGTTTCCTTTTGATTTCACATCAATACAATCCAATTTTTCTAGGTCTCCATATAATGAATTTTTTTTCAAGATTTCCAGTTTCTAAAAAGTCTTTTTTTAGTTATTTGGATCACATCACAAGTTTGATTGATGCATTGTATACTCACACTCATCATAAATAATTCAAAGACAAATATTATTTTATTTCTGTCAATTGGAGATCATTTTAGGGGTTTTAAAAATTAAAAATACATTTTATCATTTTAAATTACTAAAACACCATTTTCAATAGTATATGGAAAACAAAATGTCGATTCGACATGATGACAGTTCCTATAATTCAAAAATCAGTCCACAGATGTTGTCGTCTGATTTCACAGAAATTTGAGCCCATTTCTTCAGCTACCCCACTATAGAGCTTGTTTCTATGGACCAAATATTTTTATTAACTACTAATTTATTCCTATTTATCACATTTCATATCAAAATGACGTCCCATCTACCAACACATATCAAAAAATTAATACCACTATCATAATTTTTACTATAATTGGATAACATTTTCAATGGTTTTAACTGTAAAACACACGTTTTAGAATTTTAAATTACTGAAATAAAATTTTCAATCATCTCAGGAAAAAAAACCTTGGATTGAAGCATCATCAGCACTGGTTGTGCCAAAATTTAACCAAGTTTTATGGTGTGTGAGGTCACTTGTATCACTACTTGGATTATCGAATCTTCAGAGACCAAATATGTAACATAACGAAAAAATGTCTTGTGGTTGTGATTTGGATATTTTGTGGCCAAAATTATTTCAACATGATTTTATTATTTGAAATTATTTATGAATTATGATAATTCTGTTAAAATGATGTTTTTATCTTAGTTTATCGCTCATGGTGGATAAGATGAATTCTGTTTTCAATCATTATAATTTCATTTACTTGAGATGAATTCATATAATGTAATAAATATAACCAAATCACTTATTGTTTTAACACCATTATTGAAATATTATAATAACCAATATATTTGTAGTTTCATCTTAATTGTCACTCCAAGATAAAGAACATTATTATCAAATGATAATTGTCATGATAAAATTCAATAAGGAAGAGGAATAAGACAAATCAATAAATAAAGAACTCAAATAAAATAATTGAATAAAGATTATTAAATGAAGAATAACATCCTATACCACCACTTGATACTCCATTTAATCAATACATTTGAGGTTTATCCACATGTTTATTATATTCAATAAATGGAAGCTGGTAGTAGACTCATGATTATTGAATTGAGAAAGAATAATAATGAAATAATGATCACATCACTATTTTGTGAAAAACATCACAAGGATTAGTGTAAAAAATGTCACACACTTATTAAATGGTGTCAATGTGTTGTTGAAAGGAATAAGAATGATGGAATATGAGAAAAATGTTTTATTAATATATTATGGTGAATGAAAACAGTAATAATAAAATTGATGATGCGATTAGAAAATAAAATTGGGAAATAACAATTGAATGAAATACAATTGATGTTAATTATCATCTACCGTAGCTCCTTATAAATGAATATTAGGAGCCTTAGGTATACCAAAAACAATATATTACCTCCCTATTAATAATTACTGTTAAAATATGGGTGAGAGTAAATAAAATTTGAGGTTTTAATATTTTATAGAAAAATAGGACCAGATTATCCACCCTCTTGGCGTGAAAATATCTCATTGTATAAGGAAGAATAATTATTGGTAATAGAATAGAAATATCATCAGATAGTTTTCCTACATTACATGTATAAAATATATGAAAATTTGTTTATTCATTTGGATGTTAAGCTTTAAATACTTTACTATCTTTATGGGTGTCCAAATATTTCCATACATAGAATCTTCATATTTGGCTACTTGGATCATCATGAAAAATTCAAAATCATCTATCGACAAATATTAATGAAATGATACCCATAATATTTTATTTCTATGGGTAAAATTTTAGCTTTTTTTGGATTTGGTTGTTCGCCCCACTTTTTTTCATGGGCCTTAGGCCCATTATGTTTTCTATAGAAAATATCTACATTCATTTCAAAAAATATCTTTCTTACCTTGGGTTTCATTAATCTATGCTAAAATAAATAATTTTAGAATATAATTGATCAATAATATCACATAATATAAAATAAAAATTATTAATAAAATTAATTCCACATTATGATAGTTTATTGGGCCAAAATTATCACTTTAAATATAAATCGAACATGTGCTGAGAAATTGAGTTCAAATTATAAATTAAATAAAAATTATTTTGATGGACATTTAAAAACATTAATATTAGAATATTAAAAATTAATATTATCAACTTTTAGTGGCTATTAACACCCCCGACATGAGTTTTTCTAGTTTGAAAAAAAGAGGTTTCAAAAATATATGAAATTGAATTCCCATTTACAAATACATATTAACATTCAATGAAAAATAATATACATCCTGATGAACAATATTAATATTAATAAAACTAATTTCATAGAAGATATGGTTTTAAGCATATCCCAAGCCCAATACCATTCCTTTGTTCAAATTCAACATCAAATTTCATCTAATTTCAACTAAGCATGATGATGTGTAATGCATCACAAAAGACAAGGGGCTCATTTTTTTGTTCAAATGTACAAAATGGAAGCGTTGGGTGAGAATCACATTAAACTTTATGATGAGTATCCAATTTATTTTAGTTTTCATTTTTAATGTTTTTTTAACCACAATAGGAATGTAAAGACCAACTCTTGGGAAGTAAACTATGGAGTCATGGTCCCTATGTGCCGAAAACCACACATTTTTTCAATTCTATGCACTTAAATAGAGTTGTAAATCTATATTATGGGTAAAAAACTACAAATTCATGAGCCCCATGTTAAGAACACCACTCATTTGGATTAAACATTTCTCTATTCATATTTTTTATTTTTTATTTTTTTGATACTCAAATTAAACTAAAAGTAACTCTGAGCCCCATGCTATGCAAAACTGGTCCTAAGAACGCAAATTAACACCCAATATCCAATGAATATGAATTGTTTCATTTTAATTAAAAGATTAATGATGTAAATATTGAAAAATAACTTCATAAAACTTCACATTCCAAAAAACTATGCTCATATACTAAAGAATTCCTTAATATTAAAATTAAGGAATTAAAAATCATATGAAATATAGTTATCTTATTTCATGATGTAAATTAAAGAAATAATGGAAAATGAATGGAATATTTTTCATTAAGTTGAATTAAAAAAATATATTAATTTTAAATAAATTTTTTTAATTCCCCCAAAATAAAATGAAAATACCCTCTATTTTGAAAGATAAGAGAATATAGTGATTAGAATTGTGAAGAAAGGATAGGGGTGTCGATGATTTGAAATGAATTCATTGAATAAAATCACATGGTTTAATGTGGAGGAGCCTTTAATAAGAATTAAATAAATATTGCTTCATGTCACTTGTACACTCTTTGGGGATAATTGATTGTTGGGTATCAACATTAGAACTGAAGGGATTTATTTGGAAATATTAAAATTATGAAGTTGATAACTCTCATAGATGAGATATTAGATCACATTGGAAACCCCAATGGTGCTCCATTAACAAAAAAAAGAAAAACACATAAAATAATAATATAAATTCCCAATATAGGTTTCCTCTCAGAAAGAACATAATTTAATATTGTTAGCTCCACCTGAACACCCAAATTTTAAAATTCAAAATTTCAACATATTCAGGAACCCATTTTTCTTCACTTAAACTAGATGAAGATTTATTCTCCCTTTTGGTTGGATAGATGGTTTTAAAAATAATTCCTGAAAAATATTAAAGGACATAGGTAATGAGCTAGTCCCATGAATATTTAAATTTGTCCATCCAATTTTATTCCTAATATTGCATGATACATCATGGATAAATTTAAAGTTAGTATCATTAATAATGTACATGATGATGAAAAGATGTTTTTGAATATCCCCCATGAGAAAATGATTCAAATAGGATGTATCGACCATAATTTAGATATGTGTTTGACTTATATACATTCCAACAATGGATGGAAAGTTGAATTGAAATCATTTTTACTTTCAAATTTCCTTAACGAAATTGGTTCCTTTTTAATTGATGTTTCGACCTTAAATTTTATTTGATGATTTCTAATAATGGTTATGAACTCAATGTCTTTAATTTCTCCTAATGGTTTTGTGATTTATGTTTTTTAAACATCATCAATATATCCATATAAAAGTGATTCAGTCCATGGATATAAGTTTTCTTCATCTGAGTTCCAAACATCATTTTCATCATGATTTAGACACCCGTTACCAATTCCCTATTTTTTCTAACGTTTAATTTCATAATTACTTAACAAATCTAGTTCGTTTTCTAGCATTGATTTCACAAATTCAATGTTTGTCCCTTTAGTATTTTCATTTGACTTTTAAGCCTATGTTGGTTTTGGAATTAATGTTTCAATTTTTTCATTAGATTTAACACACATGGAAATAGTCCCATATTGTATTGTTTACATGACAGTTTTCCAGGTAGCATGTTTTATCAATCAATGTCGAGGAAGGTAAAACATGACTGGGCATGGGTTCTGTAATTATTTCTATGCATTCTAGCTCTAATCTTAATGATGAAACTTTTGAATTAATTTTATCCATTTGTTCACACAATTTTTCAAGTTGTTTTCTGGGATTTTGTTGGATAATTCGTTGTACATCATGTAATTCATTATGATGGATCTCATTAACCATTCATGAGAGGGATGGAAATTTATCTTTTTAGAATTCATCATCAAAAATATTATACATCTCATGGGGTGTGGTGATTTCATTCTGGTCTTTTTCTACTAATCCAATTATATGAGGCGATTCACAACATTGATTTCCAATTAGTTTTAGTCTTCAGTTGATATTGGGGTACTATTGTAGAAACTTCATTGGAGTAGATAAAAAATTTATTTAATATATTTATGAGACACAAAAATAGAAAGTGTAAAAGATAAGAGAAATTGGGGTGAGAATATAAATTTTGTAGTGAGAATAGAAGTAGAGTGTCTAAGGTACCTACTTGGGTCCCTAGAAATGGAACCAAATTTTTGTTGTTCCAAAATTTACCCATGTTTTATAGTGTAAGTGGTTTCCTGTAGCACAACATGGGTTATCGAATCCTCAGATACCAAAGAAGTAACTAAAAGAAACACACGTTTTATGGATGTAATTTGGATATTTAATGGAAATATTTGGTTCAATTTGGATTGATTATTAAAGATTATTTATGAAATAAGTTAATTAGATTTAAAATAATGAGTTGATTCTTCGTTATTGCTTTGTGTTGATTGGATGAATTAATTTATCAATTATTTCAATTTCATTTACTTGAGAAGAATTCATTTAATGAAATCAATATAACCCAATAACATATTTGTATAATAAAGAAAAAAATTATTCTAATCACCTATAAACATATAGGATTGTTTTTATGATAAATCCAAGGTAAATGATTTTATTAGCATGAAAAAAGCGTGGTAACAAAATTCAATAAGGAATAGGATGAAAGAAAATAATTATATAAATAACTAGAATAAAATAATTGATTAAGAATAAGTAAATGAGAAATAACATCCAATACATCCCCAGAAAAATCCCTTCAATCAATCCATTATAGTTTTATCAATCCATTGATTCAATTCTATCAATTAAAGAGGGTAGTAGACTCATGTGTGTTGAATTAAAGTAGAAAAATTATGAAATAATTATCACACCACCACTGTGTGAATAAATTAACAAGGATTGGTGTAAAAACATTCACACCTTGAATAAAATTTATTGACATTAAATTGAAATGAATAATAAAATAGTATATGAAGATGAAATTTTATTAATAGAAAATATTTATTGAAAAACATACATGAGAAAAATTGACAATTTGATTAAAAAATAGAAAAGGGAAATTACAATTGATAGAAAAACACTGTATGTTAATTACCTTCACCACAAAAATCCTTATATATTCATATTTGGATGTTTAGTTATACCACTACTCCATTATAAATTCCCTCCCCATTTATTATTTAAGTAAAAATGTGGGTGAGAATAAATCTAATTTGTTATTTCAATGATGACCATAAAATAGGTCCAGATTCCTCCCCCCTCTATGAATGAAAATAAGTCATTATATATGGGAGAATAAAGGAATGTAATATAATTGAAATATATTATTAGAGGATTCCTATATCAGCATTAAAATATTCATGAAAATTGGTTTAGATGTTTGGATTTTATGATCGAGATGATGGGATGACTTGATGTGCATTCAGATCTGGCCAATCATTTAATCTTCATCTTTGACATCCAAGACCCTCATAAAAATTTCTGAATTAAATCCAGACAATGGTTAATGAAATGATCCCCATTTTTTTCTATATATAAAATTAAAATTTTATCTTCATAGGGTTTGTATTGGGGGTCCCACTTTTGTTTTATGGTCCTTAGGCCTATTATTCTTCGTCTAGAAAATTTCTACATTCATTTCAAAAATACATTATCTTCTCTTTGGGTTAATTAATCAATCCGAAAAGACAAAATGTTACAATTAATGTGTTCAATAATATCACAAAAATATAAATTTCAAATAATTAATAAAATATGTTTCACAATCATATCATTGATTGGGACCTCATTTTCACTATAAACATTAATTTTACATGTGATGAGAAATTGAGTTCAAATTATAAAACACACTAAAACTGATATTTATGGACATTGAAACACATTAATATTAAAATATTAGCAATAAATATAATCTTATTTCTTTGTATAATGATTTTTCTGGAAGTAAAACAAATCTATATATAGTTGTTTTAGTGTGATTTCCCATTTATCCAAACTCATTTGTTAAGCTCACCGTTTGTGGAAAATGTTTTTAAATATGAATAATTTCAGAGAAATCATAATTCCATCCATTTTAGAAAATTGCATGTCATCCTGAAACTCCATCTACTCTCACACATAAAAACTAATTCTAAAACATATTCTATAGTATTTTACATCTATTTGAGATTTAATTATATGGAATTAATAGTGAAATACATTTTTGGGGGTTTTGAATTACTGAAACACTGTTTTCAGTCATCTTATAAAATTATACCATGGATTGATAAATTTTTGTTTACTAAAATTGAATAATCTATATAATATTTTTTATATGACTTCATAAAAATATGAGCAAATTTTTCTAGCTCTTCCTTTATGGTACCCATTTTTAAAGACCTCCATTTTCTAGAAAAAACGTATTTAGTCAGTTCAAGCACATTTCATGTCATATTGTTGCATCATCTACTCGGAAAAATTAAAAATAATTCTATTAAATATTTCATAATATTTCACATCATGTAGATTTTTTCCTATGGTTTTAATAGTTAAATTCATATTTTATTGTTCTAAATCATTGAAACTGCATTTTATGTCTTCTCAATCAAACAATAACTCATTTTGATGCATTATTAGTTCATATGATTAAAAAATAAATAAATTTTAATTTTATTCATTTCTCAATACAATTTGATATAATTTGTATAGATCACCCTTATGGGAACCCATTTTTAAAGACTTCCATTTTGAAAGAACTCCTCATTAATCCATTGGATCACATCCCACATCAGATTTATAGATCGTATGATCACACACAACAAGAATGATTACTACATTTCTTCTATAAGTTTTAATGTCAATTGGAGATAATTTTATATGTTTTTAATATTAAAACATATATTTTAGAATTTTATATTTTTAAAAGTAAATTTTCTATTATCTTGTGAAAAAGAAACATGAACATAATGTGATGTGGGATCATAAATTCAAAAATAAATCTTAAATAAATTCTATGATTTTCACAAAATCTGAACTCATTTTTTTAGCTCCCCCTCAATGATTCACATTTTTAAAAACATATATTTTCTAAAAACAATTTATTTATTCATTTTGAGCACATCACATAATATATTGACACACTAATTGATCTCACTTGTCGAAAATAACAGTAAAAGAGATTTTATAGCACTTTATTTCAATTTTATATTGTTTTTCATTGTTTAAGCCATCCAACACACGTTTAATCATTTTATATTGCTAAAAATATGTTTTCGATCATCATGGGAAAATTATACCTATGCTTGAGTCACCACATGCTCATAAAATTAAAATAAATAAAATCAAAATTCTTTTTTAATGATTTCATAGCTATATGGGCTCAATTAGCAAGCTCTCCAGCTATGAAACACATTTTTAAGGACCATCATTTTCAAAAAAACACTTTATTCCATATCATGTAGGTGAATTTATAACCCTATATAAATAAAGAATATAAGAAAAAATTAAAAGGTTCAATAAAAATGGATCAAATATGTAAGAAATATTTGAAAATAAAAAATACTTACAAAATATAAAAAACCAAAAACAATTACATGACACGAACATTATTGATCAAAAATATAATATATAAAATTATAAAAAAAAATTCTTCTAAAATATAGTATATATATGATCTATATGAACTTTTAACCATAACTATTAAAATTCAAAATCATTGAAAATAAAATGAATTTCTGTAAATAATAAACAAATCGATTTTAATATTCACAAAGTAAAATTATTATATAAAAATAATTTATAAATATGAAGGTTTTTTTCATAAAACAAAAATATTCGGTGCCCTTGAAATTATTTTTCACCAAAAATTTTTATGATATTTATTTGTTTTTTCAACTTCTTATATGTTTAATCACATTTTATGTTTTACATAGATTGCACTTATAGTTTATATTTTTTAGGCTTCTAAAGCCTCATACATGAAACATTATTATGTTTGTAATAGGAGAAATGGGATTAATATATAATTTAAACTAAATGAAAATTATAAATAATCCTAAAAACATAAATCAAATGTATATGAAATAGTTAAAAATTAGAAAAATAGAATAAATAAAAAAGAAAAAATAATTTACATGACACAAACATTATCAATTAGAAACATTAAATTGTGAATTCAAAAAAATTATACGCATGAATTATAGTATATGTAAAATAAATGTAAAATCTACAACATTGAATGTTCAAATAAAGATTAATTAAAAATAAATGGAACGTAAAAAAATAATAAACATTAAATAATTATAATGATATTATTATTAAATATTATGAATTACATATTTTAATAAATAATAATTATATTATGAAATATTTAAAAGTGTCTCAATATTAATTACGAATAATGATATAAATAAAATTATTCCTAATGTTACTAATAAATTAGTTATTAATTTAATATAAATGCAATTATAATTAAATTTTCAATAGAGGAAATAAAATTGTTCACAAAAATGTTATTATTGAAAATTTATATCATAATTATTATACATTTATAATATCTATAACATTTATATAACTAATATTTTAATAATATAAAATACTTCAATTTTTAATTTTTTTTAATCTTGTTATTTAAGTATTTAATGATACTAAATAATAATATAATCAATAATGGTATTAATTTTGAAATATCATTTCCCAAAAAAATAATATGGTCATAATTATTATATAATACTAAAAATATTTAGTGATAATATTATTCAAATTTATTTTACTAAAAAAAATAAAATACTAGTTATTTTGAAAAAATGTATTAATTATATTTAATAAGAATATTTTTATTTCATTTATTTTTTGTAAATTTTATAAGTAATAGAAAATTTTTATTAACGAATATAATAATAAACTAATTAATATTCATTATATTATTAATTTTTACAGTTTTTAATATCCAATTAAATATTTTTTATTATTAATATACAAAATTAAAAATTATAAATAACCATATTTTTGTTATTAATTACATTATCCATCACGTTATTTAAAATTATTTAAATAATATTTAATTGTTTCATTCATTTTTTATATACCTGTATATATATAAACAAAACAAAAGAATAAGAATAACCCATTTTATTTTTTTGAATAATACTTGACGGATGACATTTTTTAGAAAATGTGACTTCCGGAATATTTTTCTTAAAAATGACCTTTTTTATACAGCGGCTTTTTATGTGAATTTATTCCAAATGCATTTTTATATATAGTGACATTGATAATGAATATTTTTTGAAGGCGTTCATTCAAAAGACTCTCATTCTTCAATGAACCCCACCCGCTACGCCGAATCGTATATTGGGAATTTTTTTCTGAGAAATATAAATATTAGAAATTTGTTTTTTATTCATTGGTATTTTAGAAAAATTGGATGAAATAAAATAATAATAAAACCCATGGAACTTATGGACATCGGGGATTCCACCTTTTCTCTTTCCTCCATCAAGTCACATTAACATTTCTATGTGAAGGAATAGGAATACATCACATTCCTATATAATAACCTATTTTGGAAATCTATATTGATGTTTAGAAGGATGGCTGATGAATTGAGCCTTGAGTTTTATGACAGCTGGGATACAATAAAAGAACACATCACCCTGAAATGAAGATATATCTTCAAGGCCTATATCATGGATTTAATTGGAAGGCATTAAGGGAGTCTTGGTCTATAGATTCAGATCATGACTCTTTATCCCCACACAATTAGAATATTCAAGTTGATAAACAATTTTAGTATATTAGAACTTGAATAAACAATGTAAAAAAAATTCAAAATAATTCAGGGATTGTTTTGATACCTAAATGCATTCACATAGATTGTGATTTATAGGAGATCCGTATTGGAGAAGATGGTTATCCAGATATAGAATACAACTATAATTATCACAATTCATTTTTATTTAGTATCCCTCTCTCAATTATATCTCACCATCATCTTCAAGTTGGGTTTTTTGAAATTTATATTTTTGTTTTCTAATTTAATAGTAATTATTAATATGTTATTTTTTATTTTATCAATTTTGTTATTATTTACATATGTGCTCTCATCCTCATCCCCTTCCATTTTTTTGAGTGGTTAGGAAGTTATGTCTCGGATACCGTTCACTTTACACATTTATCATATTATGTATTCCCACTAACTATTCTTGGTTTTTATCAACCTCTTCAATTTCAGGTACGATGCTAGTTCTTCCAGTGCTCAGTTGGTTACAACTCAAGTATTGGATGAGGGAGGCATGATTTAATTGAATATAAAAAAACAATAAGGGCTAGTAATAATTTTTTCACATCAAATATTGTAGGATATTAAATTTGGTTTCATCCCTCTAGTCCACCAAACGAGTAGAGATGAAGAACTTGTCCTTATTTTGGCATGTTTCTTGGTAGAGAGTTTTTTGCGGTACCACAACATTTTTTCCTCGTTCGATGTGAGATAATAGAGAACCTAAAGTAAGATTTTCTATTTTCTTGATGTAATATAATAGTGTATATATCGTATTTAGAGATCTAAAACTTCTTGACCGTGACTTGAGAGGAAGAAGTGTCAGGTTTGTGCGGACTCAGATGGCTATGATTTAATTTGAAGGTAGTGGAGGATGATCTCGGATTATAGTGGAATAATTTTAAGACATAAATAAGATATAAGAGTATATATGGGTGATCTTCTTCGTTTGAGGGAGGATACCGTAGAGCTATTCCTTGATAATCTAGAGCTATTGTTCTTAGGCATGACTATGTCGATGTTTATCAATAGCATATAGGACTAGAAAAACGTGATACCAAATGCCATATGGGGGAGGGGGTTCCATTCGTATTTCATTATCAATTTATTATTAATCATTTTAGGTGATGTTCTTTTCTTTATCATGTGCACCATTGATGTTTTATAGTGTGAAAATCATGATTACACTTCCATGTGCGCATAGATAAATTGAAAGTAATGTTATATAAAAATTTCACATTTAATGTTTCCCAAATAATTTCACCAAACTATAATACTGATAATTAATGATTCTTGATTTATTGTTAAATCCATTTTACTAAAATTTAATTATAAAGATTAAATTCAATAATTTGTATATATGGTTTTGTCTTTACATGTTGTTTAAACATTGGTTCTTGCTGATTTTATTCCTTATGATTTGGAATATGTTTATCAATTTTTGAAATTCGTTTTGGTTGAATTGGAAATTATATTATGATGGTGTTGGAATATGAATTTTATTTTTATCATATTTTTTAAAATATCCTATTATGTTTTTGGGTGTTCTATCAATCATTTTTGATGATGTGACCATTGACATGTGATTTTGTTTAATGGTGTTGTATATCAATTGTTCAATAAGGATCATGATACTTTTTTAGAAGAAATATGTTTATATTTATTAGATAATGTTTAATAATGACATAATAATAAACTTATTTTTTCAATTTCATATTTTGGGATAATTCAAATCAATTTCATACCCAAAATATCTTTGATATTAAACGAGGAAGATCTTACATAGCACAAACCCCCAAATGTTGGTACCAGAGCCTAATTGAGCATAATTTTGTGATGTCAGAATTTAGAATGGATTATTCATTGTAAATATTAATTATTTAAAAGGTTTTTCATTATATAATGATTTTATTATTTTCATTCATATTGGTCAGTTATTCTATTTGGTTGTAATTTTCAATATTCAACTGAGAGTATTTCCTTGTAGTTTCCCTATTCTCTTTTCTTATAGGTTCTTTAAGGATTACATTTGCTTTGTTGGTACATATGTCTCCCACTTGATTCGGGGTTGGGAATGGGTTTACACGAGGATGGGATTGGTGAGAGTGTGTAAATTAGATGTGTTGTATGTGGAAGATTATGTCTAGTTGTTTTTTCTCAATTGATATTCCATTTAGTATTAGGATAGTGGGATCATATTTATCTCTTCATAACTCATGTGTTTTATATTCTTGATGTTTGTGGTACCTCTTAGTTATTTTTCATTGATAGTGGTGAACATGATTTTGTAGTATTAGGTGTTTCATAATTGTTTGATGCCAGGTTGTTCCAAAATATCTTTTGGCCTTTCAAATTCAACCCATTAGTGGATTAAAATAGGTTTCTAGTGACTTTGGTGCCATCTGTCTATAGAATTCTAGACTAGGTTGTGGCTTCTTAGTGTGTAGATTTTTTATCTTTGTTTAATAGAGTGTCTCACATCATATATTCTTCCCATTGCACATGAGTTACAGTGGTATCCAGTTGTTGAGGAATCCCCCTTATTCAATTAAATTAGGAAAACATATCTCACTAGGTTGAGATTCAAGAACCTCTTCAATTATTTTTTTATTCCAATATTAAAATCTCTCTTCATTTGTTTTATCTTTGTAGAGTTTCTTATAATGAGGAGTGTATTGGTTTAATAATATGGTTTAGGTGTCTCATCCTTAGTGTTTTGGGTTTAGGTAGAGACCATTTTTTTGTTTTAGGCACATCGAAAACATGAAAAGGTGGGTGATAAATAAAATTTCATCTAATAATAATTTCATGATGCTAAAAGTGATAATTTTTAACATAAAATTTATAATTAATTTATTAAATATTTGAAGAAATAAATATATTGTCTTATGAACATTCTTCATTGATGAATTTTCATCCCCTAAAAAGTCTCTTTTAGATTACCATCATTGTGCTATGAGTATCCAAGGATAGAATACCTCTAGTAGTTATCCATATGTGCTTCTATGATCTCTAAAAAACACCAATCAATCTCTGGGTACTAGTGCAGTGAGTCGAATATCATGCATTTTCTTATCAGTTTCTCTCTGTCGTGATGAAATCACTCTTAAAATACTTGTACATGAGATGGAGAGAGAAAGAGGAGTTGAGAGAAAATATGTTGTCAGTAACAACTCTCTATTCCCAATTTTTGGATGCTCTATACAATAGACATAACCACCTATTTTTAGTTTTGGGATTTATGTTAAAATATTACATAATAGCATAACATCCATTGAATAACTTTTATTACCTTAAATATATCACTTGCCTCAAAATATTAATTATATATAATTATTACTTTGGGAAGTGTGCCAACTTGTGCAATAAAAAATATTATATAACATTCAAGTTAATTTATATTTTTCAATAGTCTAGAACTTGGTCCTTCCAAACTCCTATATCATTTATTAAACAAAAAAATAAATATTTTATTCATAAATAAATCTTTTATTCATAATCTAGAAAATACATATTTATTAAAATATTCAATAAATATATTAAATATTTTATTCACCTGCTGGAGAATAGATATTTATTTAATTTGTGCGATCAATATAACTTCAGTAAATTTAATACTTATAATCGAAAATAATATTTATTCAATTAATTAAACTCATTTAAACTTTAATTGAGATCCACAGAAGCACTTATTGTGGGACTAGAAATAATTATATCCTTTTATAAATATGGGGGATTGACTAAAGTGAAATATTTCTATATTGAAATGGGTCAAGAAACCCATGATAAAGAATATAATGTCACAATATCAGCAACCACATAAGAATGATCATTGTGTAATATAACCCCATTGTAACAATATCTCCTCAAATAGGTTTCACATCTATGTCACCATACTATATGCTTGATATGTATTTTGATAACTATAGGGAATAAAAACAATGTTACACCATTTCCATGGAATTTAATGAGATGGTTATATTCAAGTAAAAGTGTTGAGATATCAATTTTCCTAAATATGGAAGGGAAAATCAATCCTCAACTTATTTATTACTGATATGTCACTCATGATACACCCAACATGTCCAACTTGTCCATGAACTTATATTATCATGGTTTTTGAAATAAATCTTAGTTATAATGTTATAATGTGTATTAATAGTATTCTTCATGGCTAGGGTCAATCACACACACTTGTAGATAAGAATATTTGATGACACACAAGTATGTGTAATTTATAATAATGGGAATTTTCTCATAATATATTTTCTAGGAGATTACAATATAATATATTCATGAAGGGAAGCCGCATCTACTTATGAGTACTCTCACATGACATTCTATGTGCTATCTTCCGCATCATATTATGTTACCCAACCATAGAAAACTATTTTAGAATATCTCCATACTACACCAAGGTTCCCATCATAGTAGGGAACTGCAATGACCTCATCAATGAAATGTATATTATAATACATTATTACATTAGATTAATTCATAAAAAAACAATATATAATAATATGTTTAATTAATATTCAATACATAGAATATTTATTAAATCAATGTATAATCAGTTGGTTCTAGAAAAAAAACTCTAAAAACACCCACATGGACAAGGGCCAACTGCATGTGACCATCAGGCCACTATACCTCACATGATAGTCATGTTTCTACTGAGTAAATGCTTTATTCAAGGGGTCCACCACCTTTTCAACCATAGAAAACAACTCTCTATAACTTCACCTCCCTAATAAAAATCCCTCAACATGTGATACTTATGAAGTGAATGTTTTTTCGGCTGATTTGGGCATGGAAATTTTTCGAGATCCACTACTATAATATTATCAAAATAGAGTGTGATAGGATCTATACTATTAAGTAACACATTAGTATCTTGGATGAAGTTACACACAGATATCGAATCGTTAATATCCTCAAAATCCACAATATACTCAAAATATACTATACAATCTGCTACCACAACCAGGTTTGAGCTGTTCTTGCTCACAACTCCTCCATTCAAAGTTAATATATTTTCTGATTGTGACTTTATTTCATGTTGATTAGTTTGGAAACTAGCATCTTAATATCCTCAAATGAATATTTTATCATCTCCATTATAAACATGGAATATATCCATAGTATTCCTTAGACACATATTGATTGTCTTGACAATCATCATATATGTGTATCCAGGATTAGATTGATATCTTGACACCACACGTAACGTGTAGTATAAATATTATATAGTATATATCATAGCATATAGTACTAACTGAATAGTTTTTTCATATAAAATCCTTGTAATTATTTTTCTTTCCTCATGTGTTTAAAGACACGTTTTCCAAGAAAGATGAATTTCATGTGCTGTTCAGAACAAACCCCTCTTGGATTCTTCCATACTAAATCGCTTTAGTATCATGTTAATGAATGTACATTGACTTATGTCGAGAAACCTATTGGTTTTATCATAATGGATCTTGATCCCAATAATATATGATGCATCACCCAAGTCCTTCATAGAGGATAATTTATTCAACCATGCCTTAACAGATTGTAAGACTTGAATTTCATTTCAAATGAGTTATATGTCATCAAAATATACTATTAAGAAACTTATAGCACTTCTACTAAACTATTTATAGACACATGGATTGGAATCATTCTTTAATAAACTATATTATGTTATGTCCTCATCAAAATCAATATTCCATGACCAGGATGGTTAGTTTAATCCATAAAAGTTTATTTGCTACTTTCATACCATGTTGAAATTCTTTGGAGTCAAAACCCTTCAGGTTGTGTAATATAGTCATCTTTATGAAGAATCTTATTTAGGAAGTCTATTTTGAAAACCACTTTCCAAATCTTATATTCATAGAATGCTACAATAGATTTTAAAATTATGATTATTTTGAGTTTTTCAATTTGTGAAAGGTTTCTTCAAAGTCAATGATGTGATGTTATTTAAACACTTTTTCAACCATTCACACCATATATATACTAACTTGTTGATTCATATCCATATTCTTCTTGAATTCCCTTTTGAAACCAATGGGATTTATATCTACTAAAAGGACTACCAAAATCTAAAATTTCTTTTGGTACGTGGAATCCATATCAGAATTCATGGATTCTCTACATATGGAATATTATGTTCCACTTATTGCTTCATTTTATGTTATAGTATCATTATTTTCAACTAATGGTGAGTCATCATCCTCGTTTAAAACAAAAACATACCATTCTGGTTCTCAAACATCTCTAATAATTCTACTCAGTAATGTATCTGGAAAATTTTATTTTTCCATGGGGCTTTGTGAAACTTTTTCATGTGCCAAATATTATGTATCATGAGCCTAAAATTCAGAAAATTATATCTCACACACACTATTTGTTTAGAGATAATATCCTACTCATGAAATATCAGACATCATTCAACTAGAACTTTTTTTCCTCATGTATTGTATAGGTTGGATCCATTTGCATTTTGTGATATCCTATAATGATTCACTTTGTGCGACATGGTGTTATATGTTTACTATAATTGGACATAACAAATTCGTTGTGACCCCACACACATATGTACGAAAATTAGGTTTCTTTCAATTCAATAATTAGTATGGTATACCATTTGTTACTTTAGGTAGAACTCAATTTAGTACTTATATTGTTGTTTGTAACATGTATCCCCAAAAAGACAATAGAAAGCATTAATGACACACCGTTAATATAACCATGTCCAAAAAGGTGTGATTCATCCTTTCACTTTCACCATTCCACTTAGACGTATAAGGAAGTGTGTGTTGAGATCAAATACCAAAGTCCCATAGATAATCAAGGATGTCTTGATTAAGTTATTCTCCACCGCGGAATGAGTAATGATTCTTAATATTCTTAACAATATGGTTTTAAACATCATACATGTATTTCCTGAATTTTACAAAAGAATCAAACTTATACTTCATTAAGTAGACAAAACAATTTCTACTGAAATCATTATTAAAATTTATGAAGTATGTGTATCAACCCCTTGTTCAAAAGAATATTGTCCATACACATTAGTGTAAACTAATACAATAGGCTAATTACCCCATTCACATCTACCACTAAATGTGGATTTGGTAATTTTTCCTTATAAAAATATGTGACATACACCAAGAATTTTTGGTTCAAAAGAATCCAAATATCCATCTTCCTATAATTTAGAGAAGTAATTTTCATTTACATGACCATGTTAGTGCTGCCAGAGATTTGTGTGGTATGTGTCCTGTGAAGTTACATCATTATCAATTTCCATTATTTGGTTCATGTAATCCAACACATCTAGAAAATTATTTAAATTTTTCTTACTATAACAACTGATTTCTTTCTAAAAGAAGAAATATTTATTCCAAAATATGAAAATAAATCCATCTGTATCAAGATTGGATTCAAAAATAATATTTTTTTTGTAATTTAAGTCACATAATACGAACCCATTAAAACCATGATCATTATAATTGGAATAATGAGGTTGTAGTTCCTAATTGCTACAACATCAATTTTAGTTTCATTGTCTAAATGAATATCTATCTCTCCTCTGTCATTCATTCGAAATATAACTAGATCTTATATTTGAATACATATGTGAGAACAAAAAGATTTTATAATATACAATTTATATAAATTGATAAATTTAATTCAATGAGAAATGAACATAATGATTCCCCTTTCTTCATTGGATGGGTGTTGTTTTTCTTCTAGTGGCCCTTCTAACCACATGAAAAATAAATATAATCATGTCCCCATTCTTCCCCTTTGATCATCCTCTTCAAAGAAGGGTTTGAAGAAGCAATTGGCTTAAAGATATTCGCACTCCCTTACTATTATTTCACCATGAGGATAATTTTTTCTCATTCTTCATATCCTTATCAAATTTGAAACGAAAAGTAAGAAGATTTGGTAGAGACATTTCAGTGTTTTTCATATTATAATTCATACAAAAGCAAGAGAAGATCTAAGGGACTAATTCCAAAATTAGGATTTTTTTAAAGGTTGGGGCGGAAGCCTCAATTTTTTATTTTTAAAAAGGCCTCTTTAGACTGGGTAGAGGGAGAACCATTATATTTTTCGAAGGCCCAAGGACAAGTGGCCTGAATACATGGCTTGAAAGCCATTTTTGGGCCCAAAGGACCCCTCAGTGAATAGTACTACTATAGTACCCGCACATCTATAGTAACTCTTCCAGTAAATCATCCGCTATATTACCTGATACAGTCCCTCCACCGCTATAGTGTCTCCGCTGCAACAGTTTTTCCGCTGCTACAGTGCTGCTACATTGCTCTACGACAGTACCAAGAAATTCCCACATGCCTGGATTTGATCCTGGGTCTTTTGGATGCCAATCAAGATCCAAAATTAGGTTGGTGACTAATTATTTATTGAGATTAAACCCTAAATATGATAAATGATCAATTTATCCAATGAGAAAGACTATATGAGGCCCATCTGGGGAAACCTATCTAATATTTTTCTGAAAGAGCAAACTGTATTTCTCAAACTATTCTTGTCTAGATCTCATCTAATAAAGACTATGAAGGTGTTTAAGAATTATATATGCATTCATGTTTTCATGAGACTTCATTTTCTCACTATAAATTGATAAAATAATCAACTGTTGAATGTAGACTGTGTTGATGAAGTTTTTTTCATATTCAATGATCTTGTCATCTATCAACTCTTTTGTTCGTGGATTAGGCATTAGGGATTCAATCATGTAAGATTTCTATTCAGGGAATATCTTAACGCAAAGGCGTCCAAACCACTTATAGAGGTTACTACCAGTTAGAAGGTTGTGATTCATCAATTTTGAACATAGAGATAGTATGTATAATGAAATATTCATTTTATTCTACTATTAAAAATAGAAAATTGTTAATACTTTTCATGATTATAAAATAAGTGTGGTATAATAAAATAAATGTTTTATTAAAAATACCACTATTTTATCATGTCCCAATAACACTCACTTTTAAATAGTACATGTGAGATTTAATTAACATTATAGAAGAATGAATGCCCATAAAAATTATTAATGATCATGTCATTGTCCATTAAAAGAAAGATAGTTTAATTTAGTAGGTGAATCTTCCAACTACAAACTTGATGTTCGATGATCCGTTAAGTGGACAACCCTATCCTAAAATACTAACATGGATTTCTTCAACACAATACTCCAAATTTGTATTAAAAACTATGTACATTATACTTAATGAAATTTCAGTTATGTCTACCCAAATATCTCTTAAGAACTCCCCAATAAAAGAATATTTCCAAACATTGTCCATGTACTGCAATTAGTTGTTTGGTTTCCTTCCCAATAAAGTAATTGAGTATTTTGTGTAACATAATATTTAATTGAAAGATTTCAAATTATTATTTCTAAATTTTTTCTTTTTTTATCCTTAAAAAATAATATTAATATTAATTGTATGTTACATAATTAATTAACCATGATGTGTAAATCATTTACCCAAAATTATTTAATTTAATTTTCCTTTTCTCTACATTAATTCAATTATTAATGCGATCACATTCTTGAATCTATAAAATAATTATTTTCATATATATAAATGAATAATTAATTAAATGGCATGTTCATTAGATTTAGATAATGGTTTATTTAATGAGAAGATATTAAATAAACCATTTACCATATAGAAATAACTTATATTTCTAGTCATTCCATGGGATAAAACATTCAACCTATCCACCTGTGTATCACTTGGGTTGGCATCATTATGGATTTATCAGGAACCACCTCCACATGCCTTGGGATGCTCCATCAGTTACATATTTTTATTACTAGCATACAAGTGAGGGGAACAATTGGATTGGATAAAAGTGATTAAATTAATATATTTGGGCACACATTTTCTACATAATAATAGGGGGACGGGTGACATGCATGACATCATTTAATTTAATATTAAATAATTTCATACTAATTGAAAAAATTAAATTGAAAAATACAACACATGTATAGGTATTTTTAAATCTCATGAATGGTCATACAGGAAATAAATATGAAATATTAAATTTATATTATTCATTACATTATTTGATATTTTATTATTTAAGAGAAATACACTTGAATTAATTATTTATAAACATGAATAAATAATAACCTTTCATCCTAATGATAATCCAATATTATTTTTTGATACCCGTCATTAATGGATTTTTTGGTAATTAAATTTATGTAACAATAATTAAATATAAATTATTATAAAAAAATTAATCATTTAAAATTATATAAATCCATTATTACATTTTCAAACACAAAAGTGTGCCAATTAATAAAATAAGGATTTAATACAGTAATTTTAAATTTGACGTAATTTTAATTTTTTTTTTCTATTATTGGGAGACTACATGACGTGTACATGTAGAGCTACCTGCCATACACCTCGGTTACCATATATACAAGTCCCTTGCCCGGGGCTTCAACATGTTAACTCGGCCGGACTACACGGTGTGTACATGCAAGATTCACACCCTATATCCAATTTTCATGTGCCAAATTTTCACATTCAACATGATGTGTGTAAAATAAGAACATAACATCTAGATACAATTTTCATGGGTAGATTTCGTTTGTTCAGGTCTCTTATCGTGTAGCCTTGTTTTACTAGAAAGTGATTTGGAACTTCTGAATGGAATCTCCGATCATTATTAGTACGTTATTAAGCATTCAAAAAATGAAATACTAAACGAACATGATTAATATATTGATAACATTTTTATTAAAATTAGAATAAATAATGAAATATATTAAATGAAAATATAACCACAATTTGTAGAAATCAACAATAAAATAAATAATTATTTATTTCAACATGATCACTTTGAAACCACTAGTTTGTTATGGGAATAGTAGAAGCATGTAGAGTTGTGTGATATGTTAGAATTTCATTAAATAATATTTTTTCTAAACCAAGAGCAAGTATATTTCGTATTATAATTATAATTTATTTATTTAATATTTTATTAAATTACTAACTAGTCTTTGTATCCTTCTTAATTGATGAATCTTGATTATCTGAAAATACTGATTCAGATTACATCCATTGTGATGTGAGGATCAATGGACAGAATTCCTATAGTAGTGATCCACATGTGCTCTTATGATCTCTAAGAAACACCACTGGATCTCGGGGTGCTTGAGTGATGAGTCAAACACCATTCATTGTTCATTGTTGATCACTTGTTCTTTTTTATTGATGAAATCTATCTTAAAATACATTTTCTTGATAGGGAGAGAGAAGGTGGAGTTAAGAGAGAATAAATTCTGCACAAAAATTCATTATTCTCAATTTTTGGATTCAATACACAATATACATATACACCTCTTTGTAGAGTTGGAGTTTATAATAAAATATTATTTAATTTCATACTATCCATTAAATAAAATTTATTAACTTCATTAAATCCCATGCCACATAATAATAATTTTATAATTATTATTTTATTATGTGAGATAAATTTCACAGTATCTAATTTTATATAATAGTATTGTTAATAAATATTTTTCAACTGAATCAGCATTGGTCGGTTCAAACTCCTCTGTCATTTATTTAACAACTGAATAATTATTTTATTTTTAAATAATTATTTTATTTACAATCAAGTAAATAAATATTTAAATAAATTTTCAATAAATAAAATAAATATTTTATTCACATGTTAGTGAATAAATATTTATTTAATTTATAAAATATGTATAACATGAATAAAATTATTCCTCAAACAAGAGAATAATATTTATTCAATTAATTAAACTCAAAAATAATTTACTAATCATCAAAAAAACGTATTGTGTGACCCTCTAGGATTCATTCTCATTAGCTGTAGGATAGCTGGCACAAATTCGAAGATTACTATCTAGAAATGGGTTAGGACACACAATAGAAAGAACTTAATGTCACAATGTCAACAATAACATTTGAACACTCACAATGTAATATAATCCCTTTGTCACAGTATCTCATCAAATAAGTTTCACATTGATGTCAACACCCTATATTCTTGTTATGCCTTTCATTGACTATTTAAAATAACAGGTCATCACACTGTGGTCGTGGAATTTAATGAGATGATTCTATTTCCATCAATGGGATGATATATAAACTTTAATAAAGATGGATGTAATAATCCTTAATGGACTTATTCATTAGTGACATGTCACCCATGACACAACCAACCCTTCCAACTTCGTTGTGAACCATTATCATCATGATGTATGAAATACATCTAAGTACACAATTTTTAATATGCATTAATATTATTCTTAATGTTAACGGACCATAACACATTCTTGTAGATATAAATACTTGATGACTCTATAACATGAAGATTTCATATTGGAGGGTCTATTTTCAAAATATCACATCTTGAAAATTACCAAGTACATTCTTAATGAGGGGAAGCCTCATTTTCTTACGAGTCCTTTCGCCTAACAGTCGATGTTCCATGTGTCTCATCATATTATATTATCCAAGTACATACCACTATTTGTGAATATCATCACAACACATCAATATTATCATCATAGAGGGGAACCACTAAGACCTCATCAATGAAATGTATACTTGTGGAAATTATAACATTAGAGACATGTATAATAATAAAAAATATGTAATAAGATGCTTTATTAATATTCAATACATCGAATATTTGTGTAATAAAAGTACAAAGAATTGGTCCTAGGACACAAACAACAACAACTAGTTTTTTTGTGTTTTTTCAATTCATAATTATTATTATTGTGATGTATTGATTTTCATTATTTAATTTGATTTCTATGTTATATACTTTGTGAAATTTTTCGGTTATATTTTTTCAAATTTCTGATGATTCGTATGATTATACCCCACTTTAAATTGTATGCACTAGATAATATTGAGGGACTTCTTCATTGTAATTTCCTCAATGGGAGACATAGATAAGTTCAGGGATGTGTGAAATTTTTGATTAGAATGGTTAAAATTATGATCATTTTTAGCATCCTTATCTTGTCATTATTTTTTTGTGACATTTTTCATATTGATGCCTCATGGGGGACTATTTGGGTTATTCCCTATAGGTGTTTCCAATTTAGGATGTGAAGTGAAAATGAATTTTTATGGGTGGTGTAGAATCGTCACGTGGTTTCATATTAATTTCCAATGTGGAGATTCATATATTTATATTCACATATTATAAATTAAAATGGATTTTTAATAATTTATTTTTATTTAATAAATGATGTAAATGTTTAAAATACTTTTTCCCAACTTTTTTCACTACATCTTTAATATCCTATTTGGATGTTATGTATGGGTTCCCTTCCAATGTATTCATGCACTTGATTATGCACACACACGTGATCATTGTTGTTACATTCAACTTATTCAATTTTGAGAATTATACTTAATTTTCAATTTCTTGGATAATTATAGCATATGTTCTGGGACACTCAATTTCAATAAGTTGGATTGAAGTAAAAATCGGGGGAATATCTTGTTCACAATAGATCCAGATGGAGAGGAATCATGGTTGCGTCTACCTAGTTCACTGCAATAGATTATTGGGTGTTCTTTTACTAGTTTTTTTAAGTCTCATGGTGTAGTGTATGAGGTAGGGGCAAAACGTTTCTTCCAGGTTTGGAAAGAGATAGGAGAGACCCTTGAGGTGGATTTATTATTCCCTGGAGTGGAAATAGTAGTGGATTTAATGGATATGGATAGGAAATAGTTCTTGACCTCTTCCAGAGAGGAATAAAATTCTTGTTTGGACAGACATACACAATGACCACAAAAATGGAAGGCTATGATGGATGATTTGGTAAACAATATTGTACTTAAAGGATCTCTAAAAGAGAGAATATGGTGTATATTTTTTCATCTTGGTTCAATAGTGGATTTCCTAAGGATGTTATTTGGGTATTCAAACCAAGTGTACTCAAAATTTACTATGATTCCATCTACCCAAATCATGATTTCATAGAAAATGTTATAGGAATTACTAGTAAAAAGTGCATTGGTCTAGTATTTTTTTCACATTTGATTTATTATCAATTTTTATATGTGTTATTAATTTTATTCTTATTTTTTAAAAAAATTATTTCAAAGTAGAATACTCATGATTACTCTATAGTATGCACATAATCTAATTGGTTAAATCATGTGGCATCGAAATGTACCTTTTAAAATATTCCACTTTTTATCTTTTACCAATAATAATGAACATCGATACTTTATGGTTTATTGTAAAATATATTTTAAAATTATTTAATATTAATGAAGCTATCTAACAATTTGTATTCATTGTTTTAACTTTTCTTGTTGTTTCATAAATTGGTGCTTACTGATATGATTTTTTATGTATTAGAATATTTGTCTTCATTTAAGGAAATTCATATTCGATAAATACAAAATTGAATTCTCATTGTTATTAATTTTTTATGTTGAATCGTCATTTGGATCATATTTAGTAATGTTGATTATAATTATATAATGATTTGTTAATGTATTAACAATTGACATGTTATTATGTCCAATGGTGCTCTTTATCATTTGTTCAATCTAGTTCATGGAATATTATTAGATGATTAATATTTATTTTTATTGGATCACTTAAAAAAATTTGAGTGACAAAAATAGTTTTTGATTTCCATATTATGAAATTATGTGGAAAAATTTTATACCAAATTGATCATAATTATTATGTGAGAAATTCTTTATTCAATATATATCCCAATAGAATAAATCCATATTACCAGGAAATGTTGTCGTGTTTTTGAAATCATTTTTTAATTTCTTTAAATTTTTGCAAAAAATATTTTAAATAAAATCTATAGTATTATCAAGGTGATTTTTTTCCTAATGATTAATTTTATTTGTATTTCAATTTTTCGATTCTTTTTGATCAATTTTCTTCTATATTTCAATATATAGAGATCGTTCTTATGTCACATTTCTATTATTGTGTATAGTAATATTTCCTTGAAAATAATGAGAAATATAATATATTTATTTGATTTTATGAATAGTTACAAATTCAAGGCTTTCCTATTATTAATTATTATTATTTTATATAAATTTATTACAACAACCATGTTGAGAATTTGGACATCTTTGACCCAAAAAAACACAATGGTTGTAAGGTTTATTTACAAAGACAACAATTGATCTGAAATGAACTCTATGAAAATATTATATTAATATATAAAATTCTTTTCATTATTTCATTTATTTTTCTTGCATGAAACAATATATTATAATAAGTATTATAATATATTTTTGGTTTGTAAATAATTAATAATGAATATAAATAGGATATTATCATGGTATTTATAGGTTCAAAAATTAAATTAAACAAATTATTTTTTAAAATGATATCAAATAAAAATGTATAAATTTCTATTTTCCTACACCTATGGTTACCAAAGGAAAGCATATAGGCTCACATATATATTATTTTTCTTTTTTTAATATCTAAAAAATAATATATATTGCATCTTATAGGCATAAATTGTTTTATAATTTAATGTTAACATTAAAAATCTTGTCAAAACAATATTTATCAATTTCTATATAAATAATACAGTGTAGAAATTAGAATATAATTCAAAATAAATCTTATATAAATATATAAATTGAAAAATATAAATTCAATTAGACACTATTTAAGTATAATATTTCTATCTATATATAATCTGTTAAAAATTATATCTTTTTATCATAGAATTTGTCAAATCATAAAAATTTACCAAATCACTAGGGAAATGGGTAACAATCATCAATTTACAGTAATGACAAGCATACACCCCTCATATTTCCAAAAAAAGTTATTTGAAAATTCATTATAACTCTCTAGTCCATTTATCATTTATTATAGATAATACAGATCCATCATATTATTGTAGGTTTCGGGTGAAACGAAATCATGGGACGGGTCAATGCCAACATTTATTTTTATAGTTTCTTTTTTACCTGTCTTTATGAGGTCGGACCACTTAGTGACAACTGATGTATTGTTTTGCATAGATGTTCAGGCTTTTACTACATTTTACTATAGCATCTTCTTCTATTTCCATTGCTTACTACTTTTGCACTCTATTTACTTTTTACTGGGTATTATAGTATGTTTTCTTCCACTCATTACAATTATATGAAGGTATAATATACCCATTATACAACCTTTTTACCCTGACATCTAGTTAGTGTCCTATAACGTATGGGGTGGCACATATTTGGGATCGTGACCCACTAGATCAGAGCACCTGTTTAGTGCAATTCATGTCGGGATTTTAAATAATGGAACATATAATATTTTCCCAAATCAAAAAATACCTCCTCAATCAATATTTACAATAAGAGAATAATCATTCTTATCATATTCAACACTTTCTTGTAATGATTGATCCACCATCTGAGTTTTCTTAATTATTTATTACAAAGTCAATTACACTGAAACATCAAACAAATTAAATAATATCCCTACATCCAATACTTCTAGGAAATAATTCATTAACTCATTAACTGATGGACCACATTCCAAATGTAACATGATTAATATATCATTACTTTTTTACTCAAATCATCAGACACCATTTTTTTGTTTTCTAGGATGATAAGGAATCAAGTAATTATAATCTCTGATTCGTTTTATCCATCGGCAATGTATCATGTTAAATTATATCTATGTGAATATATACATAAAACATTTGTAATCAGAATATATTTCACATTTCAATCGATACAAATGATTTTTCAAAATTTTTATTTCAAAAAATCATAAGATATTTCCAAATCATTTGTTGGGTAATTTTATTTATGAGTTTTTAACTGATTTGAGGAATAATCACTTACCTTGACATTCTACATGAGGGCATATCCAAATAAATGTAAAAAATCATATTTATAAAAAAAATTCACCATTTATAGAAGGAAAGGCTAAAACAGGGCCTTGACCAGTCTATTATTCAGTTCATGAAATCAATCATTACATTCTTTTATATAGATTATCCAATCCACCTTTTGTGTTAACTTATTTATTAGACTAGATAACCTAGTATAGTTTTCCAAATTCCTTCCTTAATAACCTGTTATTCCATGAAAACGATGTATCTTATTAACATTGGCAGGTCTTGGACACTCTTCAAAAACGTTTTTTAGAATGGTCAATGGTTTGTCTATCTTTTGAAACTATATGTCCAAGTAATGAATTTTTTTTAACCAAAATTCACCCTTACTTATTATTCCATATAGTTTCTTTTAATATATTGTTTTAAAAACATTTCATAAGTTCTTTTATTGTTCCTCTTGGATTTTACAATAATATAGAATATCATCTATAAACAAAACCATAAAAATATCAAAAAATAATGTAAAACTCTATTCATAAGATTTATAAATATATCAGGTGCATTAGATAACCGAAAGTGAAAAAAAACTCATAATTCCCATATCTCATCTAAAATGATATATTTAGAATTTCTTCCTCATTTACCATCAGATGATAGTATCTTGATCTCAAATTAATCATCAATAAACATTTTTCTCTCTAAGTCTATCACCATTTTTTGATGGCCAAACATCAACTGCAGTAGTAGAATAATATTTTTCTAAACACTTTTTCTTTGGATCTTGTCGGATTCTAACATAGGAAATCTACTTTGGACAAACATTGGAATAATATCTCAACACTTTGCAAGTAAAACATCTTATTTTTGGATTTTCATTACTCTTCTGATGATATTCATTACAATCACAAACCATATAACCAATCCTACCACATTGAAATAACTTCCAATACATTTAAAGATATTCTTCAGGATACTTTTCACCACACCTCTAACAATACGTGAATTTTGTTTTCTTACCTCCAAACTTCATTTATAAATGTATTTAAATTTATTTTTGACTGAAACACTTGTTTTACTTGTTATTAAAGGAAACATTATCATCATAATACTTCATTTATACATTATCATCACATAGAATTGGTTTATCATAGCTCTTTAACTGAAGAGAATACATTGATCCTCTATATCTTGTCTCAAAACCGGGGTAATGTTTATTTATATTTCTATCAATATATGAGATAAAATTTGGGACACACCTTATCATTTGATTAATGTTTAGTTTTTATATATCAACTGATCATAGTCTATCCATCTCAATTCAAATAAATTATTTTTCATCCCAAGTCAAAAAAACATTGTAAAATATTTCTCAATGAAGATTTCTTAAATTCATCCCATTCCAAAGCATTAATACGTTCACTCTTCCAGGTATTCATAACCATTTACCACCACTGATCATCTTCATATATAAAATTATATATTTCAAGAGATTCCTTTTGGTGATATAAACATCCAATGACATTAAATATATTTTCAAGGTATTTAATCCTTCCTTTAAACTATCATAGGTTTATATGATCCTCTAAATAATGGGGGATATTCTCACATAAAATTCCCCATTATCTTCATGTTCTACTATGGTAGATTTGGTTTCTCTCTTGTATATAAACCAACACTTTTTATATTCTAATACAATTGAGCTTTCATTGAAAGAAACTACTCAGTTCTAATATTGATTTTCTTGGGACACTGATTCAAAAGGATATTTTTCTCTTGGTGCCTTCCCACTATAGCTTTACTATTTTTTCCTTGAAAAACTAGTCTGAAAAAATATAATTCAAATAAAGAAGCATGGTATTTTCCAAATTATATATAATTTTAACATAACTGTAATTTAAAATATTTCATGGGAACGATATTAATGATATATTATCCTCTAGTGTTATTTAACTTGAACTTTCATGCCAAAAATAAGGACCCAACCTTAAATATTTCATAATATTGAGTTAGGTCATTAATATTACTTTATATCACATTGAGGATCATTTTAGGTTTAGATTTTGATAATATTAGGGCATAAAAATATATATAATGAATCCATGAAATACAAAATAGAAAATTCTGATCAATATCCATTTTCCCACCATATAAAACATTAATAAAATAAAACATGATATATTTTCGGAAAATACATCAAAATTATATACATGAATTCTTCCAATACCTTACTCATCCTTATTTCTTGTGAAAAACATTAAAAAATATAGTATTATTCTAAAAATATAAATAATAGATATAAACAGAATAAAATTGTTAATCCATTATAAAAATTAAAAAATATATGAAAACATTAATATAATGTATTACTTTTCTTATTAATATGTAGTGAATACATTTATTTTATAATGATCTCATTTAATAAATTTTTTATAATCACAATAATACCATATAAAACCATTAAAATACTAGAAAATACATAAAGGTAACTTGGAACATCATTATACTTTTCACTCTTATAAATGTAATAACCACACGGTTGATTTCAATACAAGTCACTCATAAAATAGAATATCCATACTTCTGACATCTATACCAAATGAATATGAGTGATGTCATAGAGTCACCTTCCATTGGATTATCAGCGATCCACTAATATTTAGGTTATTATAGAACCACCCATCAAATGTCCAAGTAATATTATAAAATCATTTCACATAAAATATTGCAATTTTCAACATTTCATTCATAAAATTTCATTTTCAATCACAAGAAAACATTTCAATATATTAAAATAACAAAACCATTAAAAAAACTATTATCAATGAAGAAATATCCAAAAATGGAAAATAAGTTTTTTAATTTATTAGGAATTGAAATATTGAAAAAGAATCAAAAAACAATATAATTTCCATAATGGGGGAAAATTCATTATAGTCGTGTATGTCAAGAATAGAACATTCTATTTATCATTTTTAGAAAATTTTACAAATAAGTCATGTAAAAAACATTCATTTTAAAAAATATTTTAATAAAAGACATTATAAACATAAAATTTCCACTATATTCCTTTTATATCCATATAAATAAATAAGTAATGTAATATCAATAATAGTTGATTTGAGGATATGACCATGCCTTTAATAGTTCAATGCACCCCATACCACTTTGAAAATATAAACCATAATAAACATAAAATTATATACATTAATAAATGAAAAAAAATATAATTGATAAGATATGTATATATAATGTCATGGGGGTTATATATACCCCTCATAAAATAATAATAGTTTACATCGTCTATAAGTGCCTTAATGAAAGGATATTGAGACAAAAGTACCTTACCGTGAGTCTGACACATATCATGTGTCTCTACGATCCTTAATAATAAACATATATTAATTATATACATTCTACAGAAACATTTTCAGGTTTATTACTACTTTGAATTCATTTTTTTCATTATTGTATACAACTACATAAAAAATTAGGTTTATATCATGTGTTTTATTCAAATTCGATTTATATGTCAAAATGTATTTTGTAGGTCAAAATGGTCATATGGGTTATTATATATACAATTATAGAATATTTATAATTACATAATTATCATATTTATATATCAATTTCACTTTTCTAAACTAATCATGGAATATATTTATGAAAAATGAGAAAACATTACATTCATGGAGATGGTGGGCCATATGTTCTTAGGAGTAACGTTCTCATTTTTAGATGATCATTAAGGAAAGATGGGAAGTAACAATTTTTCATTCTATATTTATCATTATATAATGTATAAAATATTATTTTATCATATATAATTTAATATTAAATTATTATTATATAAAATTAATTGCTTCTTTTCATGGAGGTGATAGTCTACACATCCATGAACGATGATATCACTTTTTTTGTGTGAGAAAATGTTTTAAAAAGAATGATGAAATATATATAAAAAGTGTAATTATGTTAGTAATATCATATAAATGTTCTGTATTTTCACATTTTTTATTTAAGAACATCCTTAATACATTTCATGTGGTGTGTGAATGTATCTTGTTAGTTGGAAAAGGTGGTGGTCCACACTTCCACAAATGATATTATCATATTTACAAAAAATAGAAAGAATAAATGTACGCACTATAAAAGAGTTATAAAAGAATAAGAAACTAATTATTATCATTTGTTACATATATAAATAGGGTTTCCATAATAATTACTAATCATGAATTTTTGTAAAGTAAAAACGAACAACATCATTTCGTGAGGTGGTAATTCTTTGTATACAAAAACGCTAAGTTTGTTACCCATTATATGGTAGTGTATGAACATGAAAGTTGAACCCTTGAAAAAGAAATAATATTATATTATGGATAATGGTTCTATTATATGAACCTATAATAAGAATAACTTTAGGTTTATATAATGAATATAAAATAATGGAGCTTGAATAATTATGTTACATCATATCTAGGTAAATCCTTTTGATTTTAACAAAAGGGATTCATTTTATGGATTTATTTCAAATGTGAAACTTCAATATAATGTTAATTAATGTTGGGATGCAATTTTTATAGATAGTTTATGATTATAAGTTATTTTATTGGTTTGAGGAAGAGGTAGATGTGGTGACCTTTTGTAGAGAATTAAAGGGATTCACATACCATTTTTGAAAACAAGTTAGTAGTAAACTTTTTGTTGCGAAAAATGTCATTACAACAAGAAATTAATGAATAAGGGAAGCCTTGTGGCCTAAATATGTATATAAAATTGGTTTTGTTTATGTTTATATGTTATTTGGGCCCTTAAGATTAAGGATTAGTCCCATGTTAGTCTTAATTTTAACATAATCGTTGAAATTAATTTTAATAACATTAACTATTTTTTTGTAAATAATTATTTTAACATTATTTAAACCTAAATATTATAATTATTAAATTCATGTATCTCCTCTTTTTGAAATTAAATTAAAAGTATAAAACATATTATATTTATTTTTAATCCCATAGACGTGGTGAGAAAATGGGGTTTTTTAAGGTTATGGTGTTGAAAATATCATTAGGATTTTATTACTAAATTCATCATAAAATTTATTTCAATGACCAAAATGAGATTAATAGTCATATAAATGATATGTTATAACTTTAAAACCAAATTAAAATATTATTTAACTATATAAATAATTTATAAAAATAAAATAAAATTTGAATTAAAATTCATAATTTTGTAGTATTCATCCAAAAATGATGTTTCTCATAAAAAAACCAAATATTCACCCTAAGATAATATTAAAATTATAAATCTGAAAATTATGTTTATTTTGAAATTTAAAATCAATAAAATTTCCTAAAATCGAATTTTTATGGTTCTCTTTTAAAACACTATAATATTACCTTTGAAAAATATTGAGATTTTTATGCTTAGAATTGGATTTTATTCTTATTTCTAAGCCCAATAAATTTATTGGATAAATTTTTAATAATCACGTATAAACATAATATATTTATTTATATTTTTTACAACTATTACAGCTTTTATACGATAACTACAAATTAAAATAATATTATTATCGATATTTTATTTTTCTTTACAACTCAGTCCTGCGTGAAACGTATGAGTTTTGAAGAACTCATGGTTCCATGATGGGTACGCTATCATAAATAGTTTTACATCTAAGGTAAATTTACAATTTAATTCTTAAATATTAATAAATATGAAAAATTCCTATTATATAATTACTTTGGATGTAACAATAATTATGAGGACCTAAAATATAACAAATCAAAAGGCAATGAAAAAAAATGTGGTTATTAAACTAAACATGACTTTAACAGGGAATTATTAATAAATTGTTAGTATGACTTCATAAATAAATCATATATAGTATGATAAAATTTAAAATGATTATTTGTTAGATTTATCATAAAATTATATTTATTATATATGGGGTCTCAATGTGTTTGATGAGAGTCGCAACATAAGGTAAGGGGTTTTCTATTCTCAGTTTTATTCCTATGAGACATATTCTATATTCACCACTAGTTTTTTTGTGCTAAATATAATTTCCATGAAGGTTTTTGGGACACATGTTTTATTATGAACCTATGTTCTTTTATGAGTTTTATAAACATCCATTTGATATGTTATATAATTAATATAATTATTTTAATGATATTTAATCCATCTGCAATTTAACATTCTTACATGAGGAGTATGCTTCAATGTTATCAAAGTGGTAAGTGTTTCATACAATAATCTCATCAATTATATGGATTTTTTATGATTATGCTTTTTCTGATGAAATCTTATGATCTATCATGTAAAATAATTAATTATGTTTCTTCTCCTATTTTTATTTGATAAATCTTCATGTATTAGTCTCATTTCACCACTCCTTGGATGTTAAGATAATTAGGAAAATGTTTTTAAAAATCCTAGCATTATTCCCACCTTTAGTCGAAAATCTAATTTATTCTAAAAAAAACATGTTAAAAAATAAAATTCTTCATTTGAAAATGGTCTTATTATATAATTTTCAAGGGAAAAGGATTAAAAAAATTTAAATGGTTTTAAAAGATTCATTTATATGTTCTCATATAAATTTTTCAAGAAAAACATTTTCCAAAATGTTTTATTTATAAAAAATTGTTTTTAAAAAATGAAAGAATATTTTTCATCAATAAATGTTTTTAATAGAATATTAATAACTATTTTCCATATAAGATAACAAATTTTTGTGTCACTTCTGCCGTTTCAGGGAATTATCCAATGGTTTCTTTCATATTCTTTCTCTGAATGGATGACATTTTAATGGATTGATTTTTATGAAACTTATTTCTCTTCCATGGATTCTATGATTATGAAGCCCACTTATTTTCATGGTTTATTATTTGATGAAATGATTACAAAACTGGTTTCTTTTCCACATATTATGATATAAATATATGTTTATTATTACAATTTTATTTTGTTGGTTATAAAATGATGAATGATCGTGATCTTGTAGAAGACATAACTATGGTTTTATTATGTTATGGTTGGGGCCTATATCTTCGTTCATTTCATTGTGTAATGAATTATATCCCATGAGATAATAATGGAAATAATGGGAGTGAAAATGGTTTTTTAATGGACAATGATTTCTAAAATTGTCTTGGGAGTGATCCTTGACAGCTAAGATGGTCTGTGGAGGGAACCCATTCCACTATGATGACCTTGGATGCAATGCATTGACAACTATGGAAATAATTTTAAATTATTATGTTTCTAGAAAAATTCAATATCTTATTCCTATATTATTCATTCATGGATTGTTCTCTTGATACCCTTATAATTCATATCTTATAAACTACCAATATTTATTCCATGATTTATTCTTATGATATTTGAAATTTAGGGCATGGTCTTCTAATGTCATCACCACATTGTCATATCATTATGTTCATTAGTATTCTTACATGTCTCCCTTTTTTACCCTTATATTGCATTCGAGATCACCACTTTCTATATTTCCTTTTCCCAGTTTATGAATAAACATATTATTTATGTTGTTCTAAGAATGGTTTTATTCATGAGGAATCATTTTGGTTTAAATTTTCCTCACTTATGTAATAGTGTATATGTTTCAATGTTTCCAAATGCTCTAAAATAGTATAGTCTTAGGGAATCTATTTTTGTAATGTATTATGTATTCAAAAAAAATGTTGTAATTTCTATTCATATTAATCAGTGGTATCTATAGTGATGATATATGGATTAATTCATTTAACATGGACGTTTCATACAAAAAAAATCCTGATATTTAAATAATAGGAAAAATTGAGAGATGGTGATATATTATATTTATATGAACATTGTTTCACTGGAAATTAAGAGACGTTGAGTGTCTCTACTATGTAATATGAAATATTTTTCTATTTTTTAAATTATGTTTCACCATTGTAGATTGAGAACCCAATTGTTTTTATTGTAACACAGCATGGATTCAACATAAACATGAAAAATTTAATTTACATGTTCGTAATCAAGCATGCCTTTTATGATATTCAATCAGATTCCTCATTCAAAAAAAAATTAAAAGGTAACATTAAGAAAATAAAGGTCATCAAGAGTTTAATTTATACACTAAAACCTATCAAATTACCACAGACAATATTTATCTTATAGTAATATAAAATGAATTAAATATTTCTAGTGCACAAGAAACCAGATAAGTGCATCTCCCTGGCCTATATCTCTATGAAATGTATTAAATTAATGAATAGTCAGCATTCAGTTGGCCAAAAATTGAATTAAATTAGCCAGAAACATAAATTATATGATCTATAACCTATATCTACACAATGAGATTTAAAATAGTATTTTAAAACACTACAACCTATATCTAAAACCACAGAAGTGCATAATGAGTGAAAAATTTAAAATAATTAATTCAATTATTCTAGAAAAGCGTGGTTCATGAAAATATTCAGTAACATAGTTAAATATGTTAGTAAACCTTTAAAAATATTTAATTTCATTAATACAATTCAAAACATACACAAGGACAATCAACATCAGTTTCAATTTTTTTTGAAAACCATAAATCATTTCAATATTAATCAATCTTCACTGAACAACAAAAAGAAAGTGTTAGGCATGAATTCTATAAATGACCATCCCCTATTGCATATTCATTTTTCTCTCCCATGATTAAATTCATGGTATATAAAATCTAGAAAAAATCAATATCATAGCATATATGCTTTAATTCATTGAGAATATATTACCAATAGATAAATGTACTGTATTGTTAAGAGTACATATAAAGGAACTAGAATATGAGGTAAATATAATTTTGAATTGGAAACGTATATATAATATAAAAATAAGTAATTAAAAAATAGGGTTTAGGAAATTTAATTTGTATTTAGTTGAAATTGATATTATAAAATAATCAAAGTTATTTTTTATAAATTGAACTATCAAAAAATGAAAAATAGGTTTATGGTTAAGGGATGTGTCATATTTTCTAGTAAGATGAGTCTAAAAAATATTATATATATATATATCATCTAAAAATTAATCAAACCCCACCTCCTAAAAAATAAGATAGTTATATTTAAATCATCCATGCTTTGAGAGATAATAATAACATAATATGTTTTAATGGAAATATTTACATGAACAAAATCATAAAATTCTATTGAATATAGAACCATAATAGAAAAGAAAAAATAGTGATATATAAATGGAAATTGCAAATTTGATAAGAAAACATTGTCAGTGAAACTAGAATATGGATATATATGTTTTTTCATGACGAGTTTCAATAAATTATTTCCCACACGTGTATTCAAAATACGCATTGGCAAGATATAAATAATATTGTAATAGGGAAAGTATTCACAAACCATAATCCAATATATACCAGTGTGATAAGTTATAGAATAATGGATGAATAAATAGAAGGCTGAAAAAAAATTAGAGATAAACTGAAAAACCCAATCATAATACAAGGTAAAAATGTATTGAAAAACATAACTAAAATATGAACCAAAAATAATAACAAAGTCAAATCCTATGATTTTTTAGCATGGAACCAATATTAATTAATTTAATGAGAGACTGATCTATTTGAATTAAAACCAGTTGATGATAAATTTATAAATGGAAATATATAAATTTAATGAAGGAATATTGTAAAAATAGTAATTGGTTGGTTTCTTATAAGTAAATTATGGTTCAGATTTGAGACGTTTTGAATCTACTCTAGTAAAGGATGATGGATATTCTTGGAGGAAGGAGGCAGATTTTATTTAGAATTTGAAAATGGTTCTTCTTGTCTACTAAGACTTCAAGAGATGATCTATAAAACCATTGATAGAATGATAAAATCTGATTTTGCCATCTTTTCACTATACCTGAGATATTTGACAGGTTTTGGGAATTTTAAAGTAGGAGAGATTCTATAGAAAATGGCATTGCAATGATAGAGGGAGGATTTATAGAAAGGGTGTTCTCAATCAATTAGGACCCTATGAATTTTCATATTCATATTTTGTTAATTAAAATACTTATTTATTATGCCAATTTCGTAAGAGTTTGATATACATATATATCTGGGGAATGGAAAAAACTATCTCCTCTCCCAACACACCCCATTTTTTATTTCACTTCCTATTAATTCATGTGTAGTGGCCACCTTGATATCTAGTATGAGAGCTTCGGTTGTCCATTATGATCAGTGAGAATTCCTAAAATAACCATGGATTCATCAGAGAGATGTCATATGTGAGATCAAGGCTTCAAATGGCACATGATTAACTCATGTCTATGGTCTATTTACTTTTTTAGTTGACTCCATTTGAGGGATTGGGTGACCTTAATTTTCATCATCAAATTCATAATTGATGTGCTTCTGTTCTCCATTGTTGAAGTGGGTTCTCCGAGATGCTGATAGGAGTTGCCACCATAACTCATTGTTCACCGGAGGCAGAACAACAAAGATCTACTTCTGTAATGGTAGTCAATTCTTGTTCTTAAACCAAGAAGATTTCAAACATTTACACATATCTTGATTGCTTTTACATATCTAGAAAGTATAAAAGGTCATAAATAATTTAATTCAATAAAAATGATCATAGTAGGTCATATAAGGCTTTTTCCTTCACCAAGGTGAGATGGAGCCCTAGTATGGGGGTCACATTATAGTATATAGTTTTTTCATTTGAGGTTTTTTATGTATTCTTCTTCCCTTCTATTTTTTATCTCTTGTGTCGTGATTTCCTTAGGTCCTTCTTTTTTTCATGTGTCTTGGTTTTCGATTGTCCTTGTACTCTATGTTCCTTTTTCTTAGTAAAAAACTAGTGATGATCATGCCATGTCCACATATCCCTATAATTAAAGCGCTTTTATTTAATAAATTATCCCATATGGCTTTATTTATTTCTTATTTTGTTAAATGGGTGTGTGTTAATTTTAATTAGGGAAATGGGGTTCATCGACGGAAATTGGATTGGCACATTATGTTATTCTTCCCAAACGCGACTTCAAGTGCTGTTTTCGGCATGACCTGTCCAATCCCACTCACCAATTTACTATTTTAAATATTTTTATATATTATCAAATAATAAGAAATATAATATAATATATTTATATTTATAATTCGAATATTTATAATTAAATTTATTAATATATAATTAAATTATATTATATGTTTAAAAATACATTCAACTTATTTATAAGTAAATATATATTTATTACTATATAAATATATATTTATAAATATACATTTGTAATTATATAATTACAAATATATTTTTAATTTTAGTTAAAAATACAATTTAAAAGAATATATAAATATATAATAAGAATAATAAAATTATATAATTGATTTATAGAAAAAGATTTATAATTATATGACTATAATTATATTTATAATTATACAATTTTAAATATATTCATTATATATAAATATATATTTATTCATTTATAAAAATAAAAATATTTATAATTATAATCTTAAATAAATATAATTATATGAATATATTTTAAATATATATGTAAATAAATATTTATAACTATAATAAATTTATTACACATATACATTAATAAATGTATATTTTAATAATATATTGTTTTAAAAAATATATTTAATAAATGTATAGTTATAATAATCGTATTATATTTATAAATATATAAATAATTGTATTATAATAAATTTAATAAATATACATTTATTATAAATATAAACTTATTAAACACGTTTATTATAATACATTTATTAAATAAACTTATTAAATACATTTATTTAATAAATGTATTATATTTATACATATATTTAATAAATGTATATTAATAAATTTATTATAAATGTTTATATATAATAAAATTAATATATTTATAAATATTAATAATAAATGAATTTAATCAATGTATACTTATAGATATAATGCATTTAATAAATATATATTTATTAAATAAATTTATTATAATAAATTTATTAAATACGTTTATTATAATACATTTATTAAGTGTATTATAATTAAGGTATATTTATAATAAATGAATTATTTTTATAATTATATTTATAAATGTATATTTATCAAAGGTATTATAATAAATGAATTATATACTTCTTTAATATACATATATTATAAATACACATAATAAATATGCATTTATTATAAATATTTATAAATATAAAAAATTTATTAAATACATTTATTATGATACACTTAATAAATATGCATTTATATAAATATTGATTAAATGTATTATATTTATAAATATTTATAATAAAATTATATTTTTAAATATAGAAAATTTAAAAAAAATATACATTTATTATATATATATACATTTATTGTGAATACAATTAATAAATACATTTATTATAAAATAGTTAATAAATACGAATTTATTATAAATATTTATAAATATAATAGTATTATAAATTAATTTATTACAATACACTTAATAAATAGGAATTTATTGTAATTGTATATTTATTACAATTATATAATTATTATATTAATAATTATTTTTTTATAATAATTACATAATGGTTATAATTATATATTTGTTATATTTTAAATTATGTAATTATTGTATTTATATTTGTATATTTATTATTATTATATATTTATAATTATTATAATTATATATTTATATAGTTATTATAATTATATAATTTTTATAATTATATATTTATTATAATTATAACTATATAATTATTGTAATTATAATTGTATATTTATTATAATTATATAATTTTTAAATTAATACTTTTGTATTTATTATAATTATATACTTATTATTATTATTATTACTATTATTGTTATTTTTATATATTTACTAAAAATATATAATTATTTTAATTATATATTTATCATATTTATAATTATATATTTATTAAGATTGTAGTTATATATTTTTCATATTTATAATAATATGTTTAGTATAAGTATATAATTATTATAATAATATATTTATTATAATTGTATATTTATGATAATTATTTAATTATTATAATTATTATTATATGATTACAATAGTTATATATTTATGGTAATTGTATATTTATTATAATTATATAAATATTATATTTATAAATATATATTTATTATAATTTTATAATTTTTATAATTGTATATTTATTATAATTATATAATTTTTAAAATTATATATTTATTATATTTATCAATATATAATTATTAAAATTATTTTTTTATATTTGTTATAATTATATAATTATTATATTTATAACTATATATTGATTATAATTATATATATGTTTATTTTAATTATTATTATATTTCTAATTATATATTTTTTATAAATATGCAATTCTTGTATATATATATATATTATATTTATAAATATATAATTATTATAATTATATATTTTTTGTATTTATATAATTATAATCATTATAATTATTATTGTTATATATTTATTATAATTATATAATTTCTATAAATATAATAAATATAATTATAAGTTTATTATATTTATTTTAGTGATATTTTTATTATAAATATATTTATTATAATTAAAATTGTATATATATATAAGATATTTATCTGGGGGTTGGGGTGGGGTGGCGAGGTTATATAGAAAAAAGGTTCAATGACAATTGAATTGGCGCCTTAGGTAATTTGTGAGAGCATTAATTGAATTGGAAATCAACAAACTGTTTTTTCTTAAATTAAAAATGAAAACCCCTTAAATTAAAAATAAAAATAAAAAAGAACCACTTAACCAATTTTTCCCACATAAATTTGATTATATGTTTTACTGTGTTACATTCTTGTATCTTTTTTACCTATAAATTGTTGAACACTCACTTCTTGAGATTATATTCAAATTTGGTTTTCAACTCAATTTTCATAATTAGATATTGCTTGGAAATTTTTCTTTCTTGTTTAATATTACAATTGATTTGTAATTTCATCAATTGTATAATTCTATATTGGATTCTTGAATTATATTTTGTTGTGTTTCCATTATTTTTAAATCGGTTTTGTATATATTATATTTTTTTATAAGAATTAAATGATAATTTTTAAATTTTTTTAATTGCCACTATGCATATTGAGTTTTTATCTGAAATGTATGTTGTTGTTCAATATTGTTATATTTGGTTCACCGTTGAATTTATTTGAATATATATCATTTGATATTATGGAATTGAAACTCTAACATTATTTCTGTATTCAGTCTTTTTTCAATAAACTAAAAATAACCATTATTCTATCATTTCAGATTTTAATGAACAAAATCACAAAATTCATCATGGTCTATTGCATGGGGATTTTTTCTTATGTAGGCATGAATCCCGAATCTAAGTCATATCTAATCCTAACTCGTTTTATGTTTTTATTTTTTAAAATCTGAAATATTTTAATCATTTTATTAAAATGGTTTTTTAGAGGCTTTTACTTGTTGCAGTATAACTTGATTGTTTTGTATAGCTGGGTCTCTTGATCTCTTGGTCTATAATTTCATTCAAATGTTGGTTTCTTGTTTTCATTATCTTTCCATGTTTTTTTTACGAGGATGATCCATAAATATTCATCTTTCTATTTGGTATCTATCTGTGTCTATGGTTTCAAGGTTAGACTAGGATTCATGTGAGGATGTCCTATGACTAAGAGTCGATTAAGAGTATGGGGTTGGAAGGATCTTATGTTTCTAGTGTTTACCGTTTCACTAGAAGATGAGGTTTTTTTATCTCTATTATCTTCTTTGGAATCCAGTTGGACTATTTTCTCTATGTATTGACATATATCATGTTTTGTGTCTTCTCTTGGGAAGTGTGTGTGTGTCGTTCTCTTGCTAATAGCTTAGCGAGCGACAAAGTTTATTAGAATATTTTGAAAAATATTTAAATTTTTTGTTTCGGTCTCCTACTACTAGGAACCATGTGCCATTAGTAATACTTGTATAGGATGTGTGGCCATTTTAGTGGCTTGACTCCTTTAGTTTCTAACTAGCTTGGTGCCTTTGTTTTCACGTCTTAGATATGTCTTAGGATGTTAAGACTACCTACAATTTTTTTTAGTTTTCCATCTGTTTGAGGATGTCTCCTATTAGGTTTTATTTATATGGTCATCTCCTTAGGTGTAGATTCTAAATCCTTATTTTAAGGATCATATGGTGCCTTGCATAGAGATTCCACCTATTAGAGTTTACTGGTTGCTGAATCGATTTTAAGCATGATGGTTCTTGGGGCTTCGATCCTTTTATGGTTTTGTGGGTTCAGGTGGGGACTTTACTTCTTTTTCTATTTCCTTTTATATGCATGCTATTTCTAATGCTACATTTCTATCACTATTTTTCATGTTTTAATGGTATCAATATATAATAACAATTCTTTGTGAATTCCTTTTGTTTTTTAAGTTTGTAATTGTTTTGTATGATGATAGATACTGCTATTTTTCTAGTATTCTACAAGAACTACTGATCCATTTTAGTTGAATTATTAAAATGTGATTTTCTTGTCATATTTTCTTCACTGTAATCATCTCATAGGGAGAATTAGGTATGTGTAGGTATGGCCTCTATCTTGAAGTTGTTCAGAAATGTTTAATTATAAGCATGTTTTACACTTTTTAATTATCATTCATCATAGGGTTTCATAGGTCATTATGATACATGGATGGGAGATGTTTTGGTCATACCTTGTGGTTTTTTTCTATTTAGGATATTCCCATGATGATAATGTTAGTTGGATCACAATGATCATCTTGATTATTTTTGTAACAACCCGAGATTTTATGACATATATTATTATAAATTTCTTTGATGTCTTCTATTATACAGTACACCGAGATTAGCTTGTACTATACGCAACACCGTATTAGCTTCCATATAACGACCCATACTCTACATACATTGTTATTACTTCAAAATTGATGCATAATTATTACAACATATAACAAAACCATGAAAAGACTGTATAGGTATACTGTATTTAGAAACTGTGAAACATAAACAACTGGATCATAAATCATCTACATTGTCTCCCATTTATTTCATCATATCTAGAGTCCCTTTTAGCATATCCTTATTAATACCCTTCTTCCTGACCTGGGGAAAATAAAACATATAAAATGGTGAGCTCAAATGCTCAGTAAGGGTAAAAAAAGAAATAGAATTCATATCTTATTCATAAGAACATAACATTTTGAAAATCATAACCTCCAAAAGAGATCATAATATCATAACATGGGATAAATCGTAGTAGTTAAATGTAATACCAATAATCATAACATAAAACATGATACTTTTTGGCATGCACACGTAATCATAGAAAATCATTTAATATTAGTGTAGTCTCATTTCCAAGACCATCATAGCGGACAAAGTCCATTACTGAACCGAGTTCACTCCTCATTCCAGTCCTGTATCATAGAACTAGATTAACTTTCTGTTCTAGCCATGTCTATCTCATGACATATAAATATTTACCCAATTCAATGGAGGGAGATATAGGTCCCATCCATATCTTAATAAAACCATTCATATTTGTGCCACAAAATCATAATTCATACATCATAGCATAACCCATGTAATAAAAATGGGATTCTTAAACATCGTGACATCATAAAACAATTCATATAAGATAAAGGGCTTCATAAAAATAATTCAATAAAAAAATAATCAAATAAATGTAATAATATGGATAGAAACATAACCCAATAATATCATATATAGAATATAATCTTGATAAAACACTTGAACACCATTCTCGAGGAAAATATCATTTATACTTCCAAAAAACGTGTTTCCTTTCTTAACATGTCATACAATCATAATCTAAAATAATTTGATTAAAAATAAACGTGAAAACATGTAATGGAATCTTCTTGTAAATAATATTCTATTAAATCATCAAAATCCATTCATTCCATATAAGTTTTAAAAAAATACATTCTTCTCGTACTTTGGCCGGAAAAGACAAAAAGTACCTCGTACCAGAAACGACAAAAGATTCTTTTCATATCTTTTACTAAAACTCACAAATGGGTATTATTGGGTTTAAAAAATTGTATAAGGATAGAAATAATATTAAATATTTTTGAAACATAGATGTGGATGATAAATATTCCCCAGTAAATTCTGAAGTATAAACAATCTTCGAAAAAAATGAGATTGCGATATTTTCCCTTACCTTAGGTCTGATATGATTTGTACGTTTCCAAACCTCTTGTATAATGATTTAAATAATTTCATTGACTTATTAAAGAATAATATTCATTGTTATTATATCATAAATGATCATATTCTTATCTCTTTATTAGTAATATTTTATTGCTACTTGTTGTTTGGGTGTTCATTTCTTTATGTTATTATGCATGTTTGGTCGAATAAATTCTTATTACTCTTTTTAGGTTATAGATACCTCATTTATAGAATGGTATTAATGTAATATATATCATATTCATTCATTAAATTCATTTATATAATCATTATTCAACGAAGATCATGTAGAACGGGTCGCATCACATCGTGGAGACGGTAGGCCGTACGTACGCACGAGCGATGATATCATTCCCATGATCGTGGAATTGTATTGAAGTGTATGTATAATATTTAAGAACAAATATAATTTTACAATAATCATATATAGTTATTCTTTACACCAATATACCCATCCATGTAAGGTGGTGGTGGAAAAAAGATTAAACCACGGCGTGGAGATGGTATTTTGTACGTACGCTAGCGCGGTGATTTCATTTTCCATAGGATGGATATAAGGTGAAATAGGGTTTTCTCATAGTTATAATTACATATTAGTATTTGATTGATACTAATTTTATTACTTCATAATGAAACTATAGACGAAGAAGTTTAAGAAGAAATAAATTTGAAAGAATCGGTAACGGGTATTACCTCTTCTTCGACACGGCTCTTTGAAACCTCCTCTTAGGGGAATAAGATTGGTCTTTGAAGAAGACCAGGACCTCTAAGAAGTTTATTGAAACGTGTATAAGATATATTGGCAGGTTTTGTCTGATCTTGAATGCTCAATGTCGTGTGAGGAGGAGAGGGAGGAGGTGCCCTTTTATTAGGGAGGAGAGGGGCACCTATAGAATTATAAGAAATATTAATTTATATTAAATTCCAAACCCTCATAAAAACCACCAAAAATTATTCACATCCTAATATTAGATGATATAGGGTTGTAATATCATCAACCAATAAAATTTAGGAAAGTTGGGAATTTATTTTAAACATTATCATCATGATTTATCATTATATAATCTATTTAATTTTATTTGTTGTAATAATATTCTAAATTTTAAATCATTATAAATAACTAATTATTTGTTTTGAATTTTCCCTAATTGTATAATTTATTAAATTTTAGACCATATAAATTTTAATATATAATTTTTAAATATTTTTATGATTTTTAAACGATTTTATAATAGGTAATTTTTCTAAAATAACAATAGTGTCAATTTTGACACTATTGTTTTATATGAATTTAAATAAAATATAAACAGAAGATATGTTCTAAATAAAAAATTTAATAGATTCATAACATGTAATATTTATCTATAATATTAGTGGATCACATTAAATAGTTCATATAATATATATTTTAATACTTTTAAAATCATTTATTTGATAATTCAATCAATAAAATAATTTCAACATCACTATTTTGTCATAATTAATGATAATTATTTAATCCCTAAAAATTATAAATATATTTACATGATTTATATACTTTTATTATCTTTCTGGATACAATTCATGTTCGAAGTTTCATGATGTTTATCTCTAAATTAAAATTATTAAACTTAAAAGATTTAAGAGAGTGACATGTTTTCACTTTCTTTGGTTTTAATAACAATTAAATTATTTTAATGGTCCAATGTAGATAAAATTAATTTATTCCGACACATAGATGATAAGGGTCTACTTTTAGTCATCCAATTGAATTTTTGCAGGTGTTGGGATAATTTTATAATCATATTTTTACGCTAAATTACCCAATATACCATTAACTGCAGAAAATAAAAATTACCGTAGTTACTATTGATAATATCAAAAAAATAAAAGTAACATATTAACATAATTTGGACCCAATGAATCCAAATATGGATTCCATTTTCCATAATTCAATACACAAATGTTTAAGTAATTAATTTAAAATTAAACCTGTTGTTAAGAAAACATGTTTTAAAAGATAAAACATTGTCAAAGATTGAAATGTTTTTACCAATGAATTCAATGTAAAATTAATGATAATGACATAAATTATATTAAATGGTAAAATTATATTCTATTAATACTTTAAAACCATTCAATATTATAATTTAACCATATAAATTACTGCAATGAAAAAAGTTGTTTTGATTTAAAATATAGCGTGTTTTTACTAATCATTTTAATATGAATGTTATCAGAATAATATGAAACATTTATCCAATGTATATATTTATATCCTTATTTCAAAAAAGAATAGTATTTTATCAAATTGAACTTATAAACATGTCAAAAACTATATTTAATGTTGGTACGCCATCAAAAGGCGACAAAACTGCATTTTTGGAAAAATAATTATTTTAGCCGAAATATTTCTTTTGTTCACATACCATGTTTTAGAAAATATGTAATATTAATAATAAGGTTATAAAATTCAAATTTCAGTTAATAGTATTCATAACATATTTTTTATAATATTATAATAATATATTGTTGTTTAGTGAAACTCGGTATTGCGTACTACACACACTATCGAGGAAGGTAGTGATTGCGTGTAACGCAAGCCAAGCTAGTGTTTTGTGTAGTGAAAGCTTCCTTTGATGTTTTGTATAAAAGAAGACATAAAAAATATAATTCTCATAAAATATAAGGGTGTTACATTCTACCACCCTTAAAAAAAATTATTCCTCGAAATTCGTCACTTTGTAACAAACAGATGATAATACCTCTCCCTCATCATATCCTCAAGATCCCATGTAGCTTCTTTTAATTGGTGGTTCATCCATAAAACATTCACCAAGCGAGTGGTCTTGTTCCTTAGAAGCTTTTCACTATGATCTAGAATTTATATCGGCTGTTCTTCATATGAATGATCTTGCACTAGAGGTACAACTTCTGAGCATAGTACATGTGAAGGATCAGGTATGTACATTCTCAGGAGAGATACATGGAACACATCGGGAACTTGAGAGAGATTCGGTGGAAACGCCAATCGGTAAGCTACCTTCCGAACACGATCCAGTATTTCGAAATGACCGATATACCTAGGGCTCAGCTTTCCCTTCTTTCAAAATCTCATTACTCTCTTCCAAGGAGATAATCGTAAGAAAACTTTATCACCCACTTCAAACTCTAGGTGTTTTCTTCAGTTACCGGCATAACTTTGTTGTCGAATATGATCTACTCTTATTTGTTGTTGAATAGATCAGACCTTTTCTGCCATCTCATCAACAAGATCAGGTCCAAATAGATTTTTTTACCCAACATCATCCCAGCAAGTTGGAGTTCGGCATTTCTTTCCATAGAGAGCTTCATAAGGAACCATTTGAATACTGGAGTGAAATTTATTATTATAAGAAAATTCCACCATAGGTAGGTGTTGATCACAACCACCATTTAAATCCATATAGCAAGCTCTAAAAATTTCTTCTAGAGTTTGAATTGTTCTCTCAGACTGCCCGTCTATCTGAGTATGATAAGTAGTGCTGAAAATCAACTCTTTATCTAGAGTATGCTGAAGACTTCAGCAGAAATTCAAGGTAAACCTCAGATCTCGATCAGATATAATGGAAATTAGTACTCCATGAAATCTTTCCACTTCATTCATATATATCCTTGCAAGATGATACAGAGATAAATCTTCTCTAATAGCAATGATGTGTGCTGACTTCATAAGACGATCAACTATGACCCAGAGAGCATTATTGGCTTTGGATTTTTTAGGAAGTGTAGTGACAAAGTCCATAGTGATGTTTTCCCATTTCCATTATGGTATGGGTAATGGTAGTAACATCCCTTTAGACATCTGTCTCTCGGCATTAAATTGCTGACAAACCAATAATCGAGAGACATATTCAGCAACATCTCTTCTCATGCCATACCACCAGAAGTACTTTTTCAGGTCCCTATACATCTTCATGCTTCCAGGATGAATAGAGAATGAAGAACTATGATCATTATCCAGTTGCTCCTTCTTTAATTATGGGATGGGAGGAACACAAACCCTATTCTTGAACCTTATTATCCCATCACAATCGAGGTTGAATTCAGGAACATTTCTCACTATCTTTTGTAAGTCTAAATCTTCTATTTGTGCCTCTTTAATCTTCACATGCATAGATGGTTGAACATTCATTTGAAAAAGATAAGATTTTTTCCCTTCCATTATAATTCCATGATCCATCCGTTCTAAATCCATAAATATTGGGTCTTTTGAGATCCTCATCATGGATAAGCTAGCATGGTCTTGTCGAACTAATGCGGCTTCCACCTTGTTTACTTTCCCAGGGTGGTAATGAATTGAGCAGTCATGGTCCTTAATCAGCTCCAACCATCTTCTTCGGCGCATATTCAGCTATGTTTGTGTGAAAATATTCTTTAAACTTTTATGATCAGTGTAAATATAACACCTTTCACCATAAAGATAATTCCTCCAAATCATTAATGCAATGATTACCGCAGCTAACTCCAAATCATGAGTTGGGTAATTTTGCTCATGGATTTTCAAATGTCGTGAGTTATAAGCTATCACCATATCGTTTTTCATGAAAACACACCCCAATACCTTCTTGAATGGATCACTGTAGATCAAAAACCTTTCTCCACTAAAAGGCACTGTGAGTACAGGTGCACTGGATAACCTTCTTTTCAACTCCCTGAAATTCTCTTCACACTCCTCCGTCCACACGAACTTATCTCCTTTTCAAGTCAACCTGGAGAGTGGATTAGATAATCATGAAAAATTGTTCACAAAACTTTGATAATATCTATCCAAACCAAGAAGACTTCGGATCTGGGTTACTGTTGTTGGTCTCACCAATATTTCGATAACCTTTGTCTTTGCTGGATACACATATATCCCCACTTTTGAGATTATGTGACCCAAAAATGAAACTTTTTTAAGCCAAAATTCACACTTGGTAAGTTTGGCATAAATCTTATCATTTCTTAGTGTCTTTAATACAATTATCTAGTGATCTTCTTGTTCTTCCTTTCTCTTTGAATAGAAAATAATATCGTCTATAAAGATTACCGCAAATTTTTCTAGATAGTCTCTAAAGACTCTATTCATTAGATCAATGAATATAGTATGGGGATTGGTAAGACCAAATGGCATCACTATAAAGTAATAGTGTCCATACCTTGTAGGGAAAGTCGTCTTTGGTATATCTTCTTTTTTGACCCTTAATTGATGATACCCTAAACAGAGATCAATCTTGGAAAAGTATTGAGCTCCGCATAGTTGGTCAAATAAGTGATCAATGCATGGGAGAGGATATTTGTTCTTGATAGTGATCTTGTTAAGTTCTCAATAATCAATGCAGAGTCTCATTGATCCATCTTTCTTCTCAAAAAATAGAACAGGTGCTCCCCAAGGTGATACACTTGGGTGTATGAATCCTTTATCAAGATTCTCTTGGAGTTGCTTCATCAATTCATGCAACTCAATTGGGGCCATTCTATATGGTGTCTTTGAAATGGGCATAACACCCGGTATGGGTTCTATTGAAAACTCAACATCACTATTTGGTGGAAGACCTAGAAATTCCTTTGGAAAGACATCATCAAACTTTCGTACAATGGGTTTATTCTTAATTGTGATTTTCTCTCCAACCATTTAAGATAAATAACCTTCATTTATTGGAATCAATACCCATAAGATGGATGAAATTTCAACTGTAAGGTTATATTCATCCTGGAATTGATAGATGATAGTAGATTGATTGGTAATATCAAATGTGATTTCCCTACATTGTCATTTGATATGATCTCCATATAAAGTAACCCAATCCATGCCATGAATCACATCAAATTCCTCTATAGGAAGGATCACAAGATTTGCAGGAAGCAATTTTACACGAAGTTCAATTGGAGAAAAATTGTAAACTTTTGATGCGACTGTTGTGCCATTAGGGGTTGTCACAGCTAACACAACATCTAATTGTTGAGGTAGTATGATGATACCCTTAGAAAATTATTCAGAAATAAAATAGTGGGTGGATCTAGAATCAAATAAAACATTTGATACTTTAGAGTGGATGGTACGTGTACCATTCACCACTTCGTTATCATACTTCACATCACTGATAGAAATTGCATGTGACGGTCCTTTATATTTGAACATAAGAGTTTTTTTATGTCGATCATCATCAAAAACCCTTGGATTAGGGCATTGATTTGCATAATTCCCCATTTCCTTGCACTTGAATCATTGAAGTGTAGGAGGTGCATTTTGTTTATCCCTATCTTTGTTTGCATTATTAGACATCTTCTTCCCATTATTTCGACATTCAATTTCTCGTTGACCTTCTTTTCCACACTTAAAAAATTTCATTGTACCATTAAGACAATTCCCTCCATGTTTCTTTCCACAATTTGAGCATAATGGAAAACTCATCATCTTTTCAGTGTGGTCTTTAGATTTTCCTCTGAATTCCATTTTACTCCTCTTATCAAACCCATATGATTATGGGTTACTCCAATCTCCATCTCAACCTTGAGAGCACATCGAACAATTTCCTCGTAGCTATTGAAGTCCCTTATGGCTAATTCACTTCGAAGGTTTCGTTTTATGACACTAAAGAATCGATCGATCTTACTCTCAGGTTGGATAATAATTCTGGAAGTGTACCCTGCGAGTCTTGTAAAATATTCTTTGTAGGTACCAATAGATTCATCATCCTTTTCCTTTAGTTCAAGAAACTCCTTCTCCATATTTTTCAAAGAATATGAGGGATGTACTTATTGAAAAATATGTTCTTTAACTCGTCCCATTCCATGGACTCAATTTCATCTCATTGCCTCTTATTCTTGATAAGATTCCACCATTGACCAGCATCACCTTCCTAATGATACACTGCTAAGATGACTTTTCCATGTTTAGAACATTGTAGAACTGAAAATATCTTTTCAGTGGTAATAATCCATTGTCCAGCCACTAATGGATAAGAAGACCCCCTGGATAAAGGTGGACGCTTCCTCATGAAGGATTCAACAGAATGTTGCTCCTTCCTTTGTTCATTTGGAAGTTCTGCATGATTCATAGTTTGAGAAAGTTGTGTGAGCATGGATACACGATTTTTCATTCTGGATCCCATAACATTTGGTTACTCAGGTGGAAAATCATTGCATTTCCCATCTCATTCAGCATTAACATGGTTCTTTCAGGTTCCATCCATTGACTAAAACAAATAATCATAGTGTGAGAAACACTAATCATAATATGAAAACCACATAATCAAGAATAAAATTTTACAGTAAATTTTTTATCTTAGGTTATTCATGTCCATTTCTAAAATAATAATATTCTGTCCTATGCTCATACATATCCTTAGGGTTCTTACTAAGGCTTTCACATCATATTTTCCAAAGGTTGACTATACCATTCCTCTGATACCAACTATAACAACCCATTATCTTCATACATTGTTGTAACTTAAAAATTGAATCATACTTATTACAATATATAACAAAACCATGAAAGTTCCGTATACATATAGTGTCTTTAGAAACTGGGAAACATAAACAGCTGGTTCATAAATCATCTACATTGTCTCCCGTTTATTTCATCATTTCTAGAGTCCCTTTTGGCATATCCTACATAATACCCTTCTTCCTGACCAGGGTAAAAGAAAACATATAAAAGGGTGAGCTCAAATTATCAGTAAGGGTAATCAAAATAAATATCAATCATATCATATTCATAAGAACATAACATTGTGAAAATCATAACCTACAAAAGAGATCATAATATAATAACATGGGATAAATCATAGTAGTGAAATGTAATCCCAATAATCATAACATAAAACATGAAACTTTGGGCATACAAACATAATCATAGAAAATCATTTCATATTAGTCAAGGCTCATTTCCAAGGCTATCATTGTGAACAAAGTCCATTACTGAACCGAGTTCACTCCTCGTTCCAGTCCTGTATCACTGAACCTGATTAACTTTCTGTTCCATCCATGTCTATCTCATGAGATATAAATCTTTAACCAATGCATTGGAGGGAGATATTGTTCCCACCCATCTCATAATGAAACCATTCTTATGTGTGCCACAAAATCATAATTCATACATCATACCATAACACATGTAATAAAAATGGGATTCTTAAACATCGTGACCTCATAAAACAATTCATATAAGATAATGGAATTCATAAAAATAATTCCATCACAACATAATCAAAACAATGTAATATTAGGGGTAGAAACATAACCCTATATTATCATATATGGAATATAATTTTGATAAAACACTTGAACTCCATTCTTGAGGAAAATATCCTTTCTGATAAAAAAAACATTTTTCCTTTCTTAACATGTCATAAAATATTTAACTAAAAGAATTTGATTAAAAATAAACTTGAAAACATGTAAAGGAAGATTCATGGAAATAATGTTCCATGAAATCATAAAAATTCATTCATGTCGTAAAAGTTTAAAAAAAATATTCTTCTCGTACTTTGGCTGGAAAAGTCAAAAAGTACCTCGTACCAAAAACGATGAAAGATTCCATTCACATATTTTACTAAAACTCACCAATGGGTAATAATGGATTTAATGAATTGTATAAGGATATAAATGATATTAAATATTTAGGAAACATGGATGTGGATGATAAATATTCCCAAGTAAATTATGAAGTATAAACATTCTCGGATAAAAAATTAGATTGCGAGATTTTCCCTTACCATAGGTCTGATATGCTTTGTACATATCTGAACCTCTTGTATAATGATTTAAATAATGTCATTGACTAATTAAAGAATAATATTTATTTTTATTATATCATATATGATGAAATTCTTATCTTTTTATTAGAAATATTTCCTTGCTACTCGTTATTCGGGTATTCATTGATTTATGTTGTTATGCATGTTTTGTCGAATAAATTCTTATTACTATTTATAGGTTATAGATACCTCATTTATAGAATGGTATTAATGTAAAATATATTACATTTATTCATTCAATTCATTTATATAATAACTATTCAATGAAGATCATGTAGAACGAGTCGCATCACATCGTGGAGACCGTAGGTCGTACGTACGCACGAGCGATGATATCGTTCCCATGATCGTGGAAATGTATTAAAATGTATATATACTATTTCAGAATAAATATTATTATTATATAATCATATATAGTTATTCATTACACCAATATACCCATCCATTTATGGTGGTGGTGGAAAACAAATTACACTAAGGCGTGGAGACAGTATTCTGTAATTATGCACGCGCGGTGATTTCATTTTCCATAGGATCGATAGAAGGTGAAATAGTTTTGTTTCATATTTATAAAAACATATCAGTATATTATTGATACTAAAGTTATTACTTCATAATTAAACAACAAATGAAAAATAATTAGAAGAAGAAATAAATTTGAATGAATCGGTAATGAGCATTACCTCTTCTTCGACACGCCTCTTTGAATCCTCCTCTTAGGGCATTAAGATTGGTATTTTAGGAAGACCAATACCACTAGGGTGATTATAAGGAAGTGGAGAAGAGAAATGGGAAGTGTTTGGCCCGGATTTAAGGATCAAAGTTGTGTGAGGATGAGAGGGATGAGGTGCCCTTTTATAAAGGAGGAGAGGGACACCTCTGGAATTATAAGAAATATTAATTTATAATAAATTCCATCAACACATAAAAACCTCCAAAAATGACTCAAATACCAAGATTAAATGAGATAGGGTTGTAATCACATTAGCCAAAATAGTTTAGACAATTTGGGAATTTATTTTAAACATTATCAACATGTTTTATCCTTATATAGTCTATTTAATTTTATTTGTGGTAATAATATTATAAATTTTAAATCATTATAAATAATTACATATGTGTTGTAATTTTTCCATAATTTTATACTTTATTACATTTTAGACCATATAAATTTTAATTTATAATTTTTAAATATTTTTGTGATTTTTAAACGATTTTATAATATGTAAGTTTTATAAAATAACAATAGTGTCAATTTTGAGACTATTCATTTATTTGAATTTAAATATTATATAATCAGAATATATGTTCGAACTAAAAGATTTAATAGATTCATAAAATTCCATATTTATCTAGAAAATTAGTGGAGTACATTAAATAGTTCATAATATATTTATTTTAATACTTTTAAAATCCTTTATTTGATAATTCAATCAATAAAATAATTTCAACATCACCATTGTCTCATAATTAATGATAATTATTTAATCCCTAAAAATAATAAATAAATTCACATGATGTAAATAATTTTATTATATTTCTGTAGACTATTCATGTTCGATGTTTCATTAATTTTATCACTAAATTAAAATTATTATACTTATAAGATTTAAGAGAGTGACATGTTGTCACTTTCTTTGGTTTTAATAATAATGAAATTATTTTAAGGGTCCAAAGTCCATAAAATGAATATATTACGATCCTTAGGTGAAAAGCGTTGAATTTTAGTCATCCAATAGAATTTTGGACAGTGTTAGGGTAATTTTATAATCATATTTTCACCCTTAATTACAATATTTACTTTTAACTGCAGTAAATAAAAATTACCGTAGTTACTATTCATAATATCAAAAAAAAAAGTAACCTATTAACATAATTTGAACCCACTGAATCCAAATATGGAATCCATTTTTCAAAATTCAAAATAGATAAGTTCTTGTAATTAATTTAAAATTAATCACGTTGTTAAGCTAACAGGTTTTAAAAGTTAAAACATTTCCAAAGATTGAAATGTTTTTACCTATGAATAAAATGTAAAATTAATGAAAATGATATACATTATATTAAATGTTAAAATTATATTCTATTTATACATTATAAAAATTCAATATTATAATTTAACCATAAAATTATTGCGATGAAAAAAGATGTTTTTATTTAAAATATAGTTTGTTTTTACTATTCATTAAAATATGAAAGCTATCATAATAATATGACAAATTTATCTAAAGTAAATTTTTATATCCGGATTTCAAAGAAAAATTTTATTTTGTCAAATTGAAATTATAAACATGTCAAAAACTATATTTAATGTGGGTGAGCCATCAAAAGGAGGCAAAACCGCATTTTTTAAAAATACTTATTTTACCCGAAAAATTTATTTTTTAACATACCATGTTTTAGAAAATAAGTAAGATGAATAATAATGTTATAAATTTCAAAATTCAGTTAATACTATTCATTACGGCTAGTTTATAATATTATAATAATATATCGTTATTTAGTGAAACTTGATATTGCGTACTACACACGCTATCGAGTAAGGTCGTGATTGCGTGTAACGTAAGAAAAGCTTGTCTTGTGTGCGGTGAAAGATTCGTTTGATGTTGCGTATAACATAAGACATAAAAAATATACCACTCATAAAATATCAGGGTGTTGCATTGTAGTATACACAACACTATTCATGGCTTGTGTTACACACAATTTCAAGTTCGTTTTGTGGATATTATTCTACGCAACATGATGTAAAGATTTTGTTTAATGTATAAATGAAATAAGTTTTGATTATGTTATACACAACACCAAATGGAACGTTCAATACATGCAACCCTGACTTGGCTTGCATTACATGCAATCAATACCTTCTTCGATATCATTTTTAGTACGCAATACCAAGTTTCACTAAACGAGATATTATTATAATTTCATTATGAAATAGCCAATATGAATAGTAATACCCACTTTTTTAAATTTTATCTTTTAAAATGGACTTCATTTTTGGATTCGGAATATCAAAATTAGCCTTGGGTGATTTTATGGTATTTTTCTGAAAACGTTCAATTTTTGATGAATAGTGAAAACATTTGGTTACTATTTAAAAATTGACTTTTTATTTGAATAATTAATTAATTTATATAAATTTATTTTATGTCAAAATTGAAACATAATACCTATATATGTTCAATTTAATTAATTTGAGTAATTTAATAAAAAAACTTATTTATATAAAAATTTTATTAAACTTTTCACCGTTTTTTACCCACCTCCTAAGAGAATTTGAAAATTTACATAAAACATAATTTTACCGCTTCTGTGAGTGAAATTTCGAAAATCTAAGAGACACAGTTAATATCAAGGAGTAATATTTGGTTCAATATGATATAAATAATTTTTGTTGAATACTAAATTTTTACTTTTTTCCATGGTTAAAAGTAAATTCGGTAATTAAGGGTAAAAATGATATTATTATTTCCCTAACATAGTTCTAATTATATTAGATAAGTTTAATTCGTCAAAAAACAACCTTAGGAATAAAATATGACCATTTAGGTCCACTTTTATAAGATTAAGACATTTGTTATTATTTTATTTAATGAATAGTTAAAATTGTTAAAATCAATGTTTTATAATTAGAACATTTTTAATATAGGGTTATACATAATTTAATTTCGGCTACAAATATTAATTATAAAGCTAAAAGGATTTCACAAATAATGATGTTTTATTTATAATTTTTAGACTTTAAATAATTTAATTTATTTATGACACAATGATGATGCATTAATTACCTTATTAATGAAATATTAACATAATTGATGTTATAAATACCCAAATAAATGTAATTTGACACTTTTTATGAATTAAACTAATTTTATAGGTTAACATGACATGTTATTATTGATTAAATAAACTTTTTTCGAGCTAATAATGTTGTTATTATTTTCACAAAAATCAATTACCGAATAGTGTCAAAATTGACATAAAATAGAGTTTAAAACAAATATTATATTATTAATTATTATATTATTTCTAAAAATCTAAGGTTCATCCCAATGACATATATAAGGTTATTTATATTAATAATTAACCACATGGAGTTCTTTTGACTTTTTATAGTATGTTTATTAACCATATAGTGTTAGAAAACAAGAAGAGAGGGTAAAAGTAAAATTATTTATCTTAAAGTTAAATCTAAATGATATGGTTAAAATAGAAACCTAAACTTGTCTAAAATAAATTAGTTGAGAGTATTTCGACCCATACCCACCTTATCTTCTAAATAAATTAATTTTGAACTATTAAAAATTGAATATGACTTTCTAAATAAAATATATTTTATGTTTTTGCTATGGTTCCCCTCTCCTCCCTTATAAAAGGGCACTTACTCCCTCTATTCCTCACACCACTTTGAGCCCTAAAGATTAGACAAACCCTAACTATATTATCTTTTACACTTCCCTAGAAACTTTCTAGAGGTCCTGGTCTTTTTCAAAGACCATATTTAGTGCCCTAATCGGAGGATAAGAAGATGCGCTTCAAAGAAAAGGTATTGTCCGTTACCGATTCCTTCAAATTTATTTCTTCTTCTAATTCCTCTTCTATAGTTGTTTTATTATAAAGTAATAACATAAGTATTATTTATATACCGATATGTTATTTGAAATATGGAACAACCCTATTTCACCTTCTATCCATCCTACGGAAAATGAAATCACTTCGCATGCGTACATACGGAATACCGTCTCCACGCCGTGGTGTAATAAGTTTTTCCACCACCACCTTACTTGGATGTGTATAATGGTGTAAATAATAACTATATATGATTATTATAACATCATAATTATTCTAAGCTATTATATCATCCACTCCAATTCCATTCAATAAATATGGGTACGATATCATCGCTCGTGCGTACATACGGATTACCGTCTCCACAACGCAATGAGATTCATTTTCCATGTTAACAATTCAAGAATGATTTTAAAGTATATATAATAAGTAATCCTGAAATATATGACATAATAATGCTACTGGATTTATATATATATATATAGGTATTTCATCTACTTCATTCCATTCAATTCCAAAGGGAAACGACAAAAATCGTTCATGCGTACGTACGGCCTACCGTATCCATGAAAGATGTATTTCTTTTCATTTATAAATCAATTATATATATGTATATTTTGAATCCATATTATATATAAATCAGTTTTTATATTCTGTAATTAATTAATCATGATCTAAGTAATCATATTAATAATTACAAGTCAAAACACAAATGATAAATGAAACGATTTTACCCAAAATGCAACTTTAACATGGAAGTGACAAATGAACAGATAATATAAAGTCCTAAGTGAATCATATATGACATCATAAATATTATTATGGTTCTTTTATAAGTTAATAATGTGTTTAAACCCACTATAAAGGATTCTCGGACACATACGGAAGAAATTGGACACAAGGTAAGGGATAATTATTCCAATCTCATTCTTATCCGAGATTGTTTATTCGTAAGTATTTATAGGGGTCATGTTTATTATCCATGTACATATGTTCTTAGAATGTTTTGATAAAATTATTAATTTTCTTCCATTTTTGTTTAAATACATTTTTACCCCTTTTCTACTTTTACCAGATCGTATGGAATGAATCTTTCTATTGTTTACCATACGAGGTACTTTTTGACATTTCTGACAAAAGTACGAGGCAAATGTTTTTTTAACTTATACAGAATGAACATATTTTTATGGTTTTATAACACCTTATTTTCATGAAGTGTACTCTTAATGATTTCATGACTATTTTCAACAAAATCATTTTCCTTTAAAATTGCATGGCATTTTGTGAAAAGAAAATGATTTTGAAGAAGAAAGGATATTTTCCTCAAGAATTCATTTAAAGTGTTTTATCAAAACCATTTTCCATATAAGATGGTATTATTTCATATGTGTATGTTCCAAGTATTATTTCTATATGATTTACATGGCTTAAAATATATTATAATGAAATAATATCGAATTTTTTGTATGGATTATGTTATGATGGGATGATGTTTATGAAACCCATTTTATACTTTGGGTAATGATAAATTATTTATGTTCATGTTGTTGTACAAGTAAAAATTATTTAATTATGAGATGGGTGGGACATATGCCTCCCTCTAATTCATTGGGAAAATATTTATATCTCATGAGATAGACATGGCTGGAATGGTAAGTTAATCCTGTTCAGTGTTACAGTTCTGAAACGAGGAGTGAACTCGATTCAGAAAGGGACTTTGTCCACTAAGATTGTCTTCGCATCAATGCTTTGGCTACTATGAAAATCATATAATGTGTTTAATGTTTTTCCACAATAAAAAGTTTTATTTCCAAGCTATTTTATCATGATACATGTTACATTATGATCTATGGCTTACGTACTGCCATGTTTTATGTCATTTCCCAAGATTTTGACTTTTAAACATTATGTTCATGTTTTTATGATCAAATATATATGGTTTGTTTTATTTTCTCTATTCATACCCTTACTGAGCATTTGAGCTCACCATTTAAATGTTTTCTTTTCCCCAGGATATATAGAAAGGTTTTAGGTACGAAAACAAAAGGGGAAGATCTTTATGGGAGATGTTGAAGATCGTTCACCATGAATAGAAAATTATGTTCCATGTTTCCAAAGATAATAAACTATTACGGTCCATGTGTGTTTGTTTTTTTATGTATTAAGTATTCAGAAAAAGTGATGAAATGTACATGTACATCAATCTTTGGGTCTCTACAGTTTTTATCAGAGGAAAGGTTTAGTTAACCTTTGGAAACTAGGATACGAAAACATTAGTGAGATCCCTAGAAATATTTATATGGTATGTCTAGGGATGTCCTAATGGTTAAGTATAAGTATATGTTATTATCCTAGAATTATAGTAACGATATTATAATTAAACCTAAGATGTTAGATATTGAAGGTTCTCCCCCTTTATTATGTTGTTTTCCCTAGCATGATTTTTCCCTCTCACACTATTCTTTTTGGGTTTTAGAGGATGGATAGAACCTGAAAGAACCATGTTGATCAATGTAATGGACAATGCAATGATTGTCCTTCTGATCAAACCAATGTTATGGGAGATGGAGTGAAAAATCTTATTTCTATACATACATTAGATATGAATCATTCTGGACTTCCAAATGAGCAATGAAGGGAACAATATTCTATTGAGTCCTTCATGAGGCAATGTCCACCATCTTTCAGTGGGTCTCCTGATCCACTTGTTGCTGAACAATGGATCAGTACCATTGAAAACATATTTTCCATACTTCGCATTTCAGAACATGAAAAAGTCATTCTGGCTATTTACTATTTAGAAGGTGAAGCATAACAATGGTGGACTCTAATTAAGAATTTGAGGCTCTGAGATGAAATTGAATCCATGGAATAAGATGAGTTCAAAAACTTATTTTTCAATAAGTACTTTCCTCATATTCTTCGAACAAAGATGGAAAAGTATTTCCTTGATCTTAAGTAAAAGGATGATGAATCTGTTGGTATATATAAAGAGAATATTACAATGCATGAAAGGTATGCATCTGGCTTTATCATTCAACCTAAATGTAAAGTCGATTGATTCTTCAGTGGCTTACGACCATGTCTTCGATGGGTATTATCTATAAGAGACATTAGTAGATATGAACAAATTGTGTGTTGTGATATCATGGTTGAAATGTAAGTTGGTGTTACATATCCATCTCATGGTTTTGACAAGAAACGAAAGATGGAGTTCAAGGAGAAATCTCAGAATAATGGTGAAAATAAGATGAATGTTTCTTTATGCTCTTTCTGTGGAAAGAATCATGGTAAAGATTTTATTAATGGGAATAAAAAATGTTTCCTATGTGGAAAAGAAGGTCATCAAGTAGCTGAGTGTCGAAGTAATGGAAAAGGGTTGCTAATGATGTGAATAGAGAAATGACTATCGAGAACACACCACCAACACTTCAATGCTTCAAGTGAAAGGAAATGGGGCATTATGCTAATCAATGCCCTAGTCTAGGGGTTAATGATGATCAACGTGAGCAACCTATTAAGGCAAAGGATAGAGGGATGTCACATGCGATCACTATTTGTGATGTTTAGTATAAAAATGATGTTATGTAATGATTATGTGTTTATGAAATGGGATTTCAAAATAGTATCATTGAATCTTTATTATGGTATCGTGGAATTTTGGAATATCTATGTATTGGTTTTAAATAATTATATGGTACTGATAACCATGAAAAGTGATTGAAATATTTTTGGAAAGCAGATAATATGCGCACAATGAAGGGATAAAGCTAAAATAATATTAATGAACTCATGAGTGATATAAGGACAAAGTTATATCAATGATTGAGTATATTGAAATTTTGGGATTTTGGTATGTGGAAAGAGTTACCTTTTGAAAGCATTCATGTTTTCACTATGGTTTTATAGTAATTCATGTTGCAAGAGAATGCAAGATTAATGTATTCACATGTATCTAATGTGATCAACAAGATATATCTTATGATATATGGGTGATAAATATTTGTATTCCCATGCTTGGTTAATGACATTTCTATTAATCGTTTTCATTATACTATGAGATATGACATATGTATTTTGGATAAGGATAAGGATTAGAATGGATTATGTTAGAAATAATAGTGTATTGTTTAAGGCTATAACTTTATTCAATTTTATTTATGTAATTTTATAATAATGTAGTTTTAGAAAAAGGACAACCTGCAGGACGAGTGATAACCTGTCGCATCGGACAAGGCGGTGGGAATCGAACCCACAACTGAAGTGTGACAGGCCTTTATCGCCTACCACTGACCTACAAGAAGTCCCTAGTTAGTAGAATCTTGTTTTATTTTATTAAGAATTATGATAGATGAAGTATAAGTCCATTTTAAGAACCATATTCGATTAAACTCACCATTTATGAAATTATGTATATAACTTTTTCTAACATTATGTTTAAGATAGATGGAATGACTTATCATTCTATCGTATGATCTGCAAACATTTCACGAATGACAAATTCAACTTCATTTCTTTAAGAGATGATGTGGAAATTGTTCACGACACGAACAATTGTGAGACTGTACCAAAATCAAGTAAGTATTTCTTATAATTAAAAAACTTTAGGGAAATGATCTTGAAAACCAAAATGGTAGTCCTAGTACTCTCATATCTGATAATTTAGTTGGTACCTTAGATCATCAAAAATTTATGGATTTGTGATTTTTGGCTTTTTCATAGACATTTTCTCTACCACTATCCATCAAAACTTGATGGTTAGGTTTCTCTTCCATATTCATATTTTCACCTATGTTCTCCTATGTGGAAACCCAATGATGAGTTAATTTGGGTAACTGGTATGTCTCATACTTCACTTTTTAAAATTATGTTTTAGTATTTCTTTTTATGATGTGGGTTTCTATGATAGAAACTTTCAAGTAATAAACCATTTATAACCCGGACGAATTTGATGGGCGAAATTCATTTTAAGGGGGGTAGAATGTCACAACCCGAGATTTTATGAGATATATTATTATTAATTTTTTTGATGTCTTCTATTATACAGTACACTAATATTATCTTGTTCTCTACGCAACACCATTTTAGCTTGCAGTATCGGCAACACTATTCTTGGATCGTGTGACACACAATTTCATGTTCGTTTTGTGGAAATTATTCTATGCAACATTATGTATAGATTTTGTTTAATATATAAATGAAATAAGATTTGATTGTGTTTTATACAACACCAAATGGAGCTTTGACTACATGCAGCCTTCACATGGCTTGCGTTACACGCAATCAAGATCTTCTTCGATACCATGTGTGGTACGCAATACCATGTTTCACTAAACGAGATATTATTATAATATTATTATGAACTAGCCGTTATCAATAGTAATACCCACTTTTTTAAATTTTATCTTTCAAAATAGACTTCATTTTTGGATTTGGAATATCGAAATTAGCCTAGGGTGAATTTTTTATATTTTTCTGAAAACATTCAATTTTTGATGAATAGTGAAAACAATGGGTTACTATTTAAAAACCGACTTTGTATTTAAATTATTATTTATTTTATTTAAATTAATTTTCAGCCAAAATTGATACATAATACCTAAATATGTTCAATGTAATTCATTTGAGTCATTTTATAAAAATTATATACATATATATAAATTTTATTAAACTTTTTGCCGTCTTTTACCCACCTCCTAGGAGAATTTGGAAATTTACATAAAACTTAATTTTACCTCTTATGTGAGTTGACTTTCGAAAATCCGAGAGACATAGTTAATATCAAGTAGTAAAATGTGGTTCAATAAGATAAAATTAATTTTTGGTGAATAGTAACTTTTTACTTTTTTACCATAGTTAAATGTAAATAGGGTAATTAAGGGTAAAAATTATGTTATTATTACCCTAACAGATGTCCTAATTCTATTAGATCAGTTTTATGCGACCAAAAACAATCTTAGAAATAAAATATGACCATTTAGGTCCTCATGGATTAGATTAGGACATTTATTATTTTTTATTTAAAGAATAGTTAAAATAGTTAAAATCAATGTTTAATAACTAAATCATTTTTAATATATGGTTGTACATAAGATAATTTTGACTATAAAATTCATTATAAATCTAAAAATATTTCATACATAAGGTATTTGATTTATAATTTTTAGACATTAAATAATTTAATTTATTTATGACACAATGATGATGCAGTAATTACCTTATTAATGAAATATTAACATAATTGATGTTATAAATACCCAAATAAATATAATTTGAGAATTTATATGAATTACACTAATTTTATAGGTTAATATGAAATTTTATTATTGATTCAATTAACCTTTTTTGAACAAATCATGTTGATATGATTTTTACGAAAATCAATTACCAAATAGTGTCAAAATTGACATAAAATTGTTTTTAAAACAAATATTATATTATTAATTGTTATTTTATTCTTAAAAATAAATGGTTTGAAAAAATGACTTAGATAAGGAAATATATATTAACAATGAACCACTTGGAGTTCGTTTGTCTTATTATAGTATGTTTATTAACCATATAGTGTAAGAAAACAAGAAGAAATAGTAAAAGTAAAATTATTTAACTTAAAGTTAAATCTAAATGATAAGGTTAAAATAGTAACCTAATCTTGTCTAAAATCTATTGGTTGAGAGAGTTTAGACCCATACCCACCTTATATACTAAATAATTAAATTTGGAGCTATTAAAAACCTAATATGACTTTATAATAAATAAAAACTTTTATGTTTTTCCTAATATGCCCCTCTCCTCCATTATAAAAGGGAACCTCCTCCCTCTCTTACTCACACCACATTGAGCCTTCACGCTCTGCAAAACCCTACCAATTTCTCCTCTCTACATCCCTAGAAACATACTAGAGATCCTGGTCTTCTTCAAAGACCATCTTTAGTGACCTAAGAGGAGGTTAAGAAGGGCTGCTTCAAAGAAGAGGTAATGTCTGTTACTGATTCTTTCAAATTTATTTCTTCTTATACTTCCTCTTATTAAGTTGTTTCATTAGAATGTAATAACATCCATATTATTTATATACTGATATGTTATTATATATATTAAACACCCATATTTCACCTTTTATCCATCCTACGGAAAATGAAATCATCGCGCGTGCGTACGTATGGAATTCTGTCTCCATGCCGTGGTGTAATCAGTTTTCCCCCACCACCATTCTTGGATTGGTATAATGGTGTAAAGAATAACTATATATGATTATTATAACATCATACTGATTCTATTATTTTATATCATCCACTCCAATTTCATTCAATAATTATGGGAACGATAACATCGCTCGTGCGTACGTACGGATTACCGTCTCCACGACTCGATGGGATTCATTTTCCATGTTAACAATTCAAGAATGATTATAAAGTATATATAATAAGTAATCATGAAATATATGAAATAATAATGATACTGGATTTATGAATATATATATGTGTATATCATCTAATTAAATCCATTCAATCCAATAAGGAAACGAAAAACAGAGTTCATGCGTACGTTTCGCCTACCATCTCCATGAACGGTGTATTTCATTCCATTTATCAATTTTATATATATATATGTATATTATGAATATATATTATATATAAATCATGTTTTATATTCTGGAATTAATTAATCATGGTCTAAGTAATAATATCAATAATTACAAGTCAAAACACGGATGATAAATGAAACGATATTACCCAAAACGCTGCTTTAACATGGAATTTACAAATGAACGGATAATATAAAGTTGTAAGTGAATCGTATATGATATCATAAATATTATTATGGTTCTGTTACAAGTTAATAATATGTTTTAACCCACTATACATGAGTCTCATACACATACAGAAGAAATTGGACATAAGGTAAGGGATAATAATTCCAATCTCATTCTTATATGAGATTGTTTATTCGTAAGTATTTGTAGGGGTTGTGTTTATTATCCATTTCCATATGTTCTCAGAATGTTTTCATAAATTTTTTAATTTTATTCTATTTATGTTTAAATATATTTTTACCCTTTTTTACTTTTACCACATTGTATGGATGGAATCATTCTTTTGTTTTCCATACGAGGTACTTTTTTACTTTTCTGAGAAAAGTACGAGGATAATGTTTTTTACTTATACAAAATGAATGGATTTTTATGGTTTTATAATACCTTATTTCCATGAATCTTACTCTAAATGATTTCATGACTATTTTCAACAAAATATTTTTCCTTTAAAATTTCTTAGCATTTTGTGAAAAAAATGATTTTGAAGAAGAAAGGATATTTTCCTCAAGAATTCATTTCAAGTGTTTTATAAAAAAAAATCCATATAAGCTTGAATTATTTCATATGTGCATGTTTAAAGTATAATTTCTCTTTTATTTACATGGAATCACTTTTCTTATGATGAAATTATATCCATTTCTTTTTGTATGGATTATGTTATGATGGGATGAAGTTTATGAAACCCATTTTATACTTTGGGTAATTATGAATGATTTATGTTCATGTTGTGGAACAAGTAAGAATTATTTAATTATCAGATGGGTGGGACCTATATCTCCCTCCAATTCATTTGGTAAAGATTTATTTCTCATGAGATATCCATTTGCTGGAACGGTAAGTTAATCTGGTTCAGTATTACAGGACTGAAACGAGGAGTGAACACGATTCAGAAAGCAAATTTGTCAACTAAGATGGACTTTGCAGTAGTAACTTGGCTACTATGGAAATCATATCATGTGAATAATGTTTTTACACAATTAAAACATTTATTTCCAATCTATTTTATCATGATTGTTGTTCCATTACGATCTATGCCTTACGTACAATAATGGTTTATGTCATTGCTCATGATTTAGATGTTTAAACATTATGTTCATGTTTTTATGTTCAAATGTATATGATTTGTTTTGTTTTCTCCATGATTAACCTTAATAATCCTTTGAGAAAACCCTTTATATGTTTTCTTTTCCACAGGATATAAAAAAAAGGTTTTAGGTAAGAAAAAAAGTGAAAGATCTTTATGGTAGATGTTGAAGATCTTTCACCACGATTAGAAGATTATGTTCCGAGTTTCCAAAGACACTAAACTATTAAGGTCCTTGTGTGTTTGTTTTTGTTATGTATTAAGTATTCCGCTAAAGTAATGTAATGTCCATGTACATCAAAATTTGGGTCTCTACATTTTTTTAATTTGAAAGGTGGAGAGTTTGATGTTGTTGAATATTTAATATGATTAATTATTTTAATATCCATGTTTGAGATTTGTCTATGCTGAACCAGAATAGTGGACAATGATTTTATTCTCGGAAACATGTGGTTGATCTTGAATCTAGAGGTTTGAGACCCCCAGTACTATGGTTGACTTCGAAGAGCATAATCTACAGTGGTTTGGACATTGGATTGGTTAAGAGAGAATATGCATTGGTGGGTTTGGTTTCAACTAGCTGTTTGAAAGCTTCGATTTAGAATAATGGTGATAGAGAGGTGGTTTACCATCTTCATCTCAAGCGAGCATGGGTTTTCCAAGGGCACATGAGATCCTCCTCTTTGTAGTCAACTAACCTCCATGATGTTCCATCACTTATGAGCTTTATTAGAGGGATTCATTGACCTTGATTTTCACAATCAATGATATAAGTTCCTCACATGTGTTTCAATTCTCTTTTGATTAATTGTGTTATTATAGACACAAAGAGGAGTTTCCACTGAAAGTTATTGTTCATTTGAGGTGAAAATCCAATGGTCGACCTAATACCGTTTTTCGGTTATTGTTTTGGAACCATCAGGATATCAAACCTATACATCAATGAATCTAGACAACTACGACATATATGGATGGTATATGATATAATTATGAATTTAATTCCCCAACCATGATTTCAGCGGCATATAGTATGATTCTTCCTCGATAACGGTGAGACCGAGCCTTGGTAAGGGGTTATCAGTCTTGTTTATATTTTTTCCCTATAAAAGTTTTTTTAAGCCTTGTGCATAAATTTTTTTAGACTTGTATTTCATGATTAACTCTAGCCTTTCTTTGTTCTACGTTTTTTAGAGTTTGTTTATCCTAGTACTCTCTATTAATTTTTCATAGTGAAAAAATAGTGATGATCATGCCTTGTGAATGTAGGTCCTATGGAAAAAGCCCATAAATCTTCTTGTAACTTTTGCTACTTTAATTTTCTAAATTATTTTGTCCATTGAATTATAGATTTTTGTATTGTTGAGTATAAAATAAAATTTTTTTGTGGTCAATTTTTATTAATTAGATGATGTTTATGAATATGTTTTTTGGATTTACTATAATGGTTGTTTCTTAATTTCATCAATTATTGAATTCCATATCAGATTCTAGAAATTTATATCTCAATGTTTCAAGTATTATTAAATTAGTGTTGTAAAGATTATGTTTTGCCTTTTGTGAGGGTTAATTTTAGGCTTTTGAATTGACGTAATTTTCACTACCCATGTACAGTTTATATATTCCATATATGTTGTTGTTATATATATGAATTCATTGTTCGCATTTTAATTCTTTTGAAAATTTTTCATTTGATGTTATTGATCTTCAACTCAAAAAATATTTCTGCTATCAGTTTTTATGTAATAAATTGAAAATAAACACAATGTTTCATTTCAGATTTTAACCCACCAAAACACCCAATTGATTGTAGGATATTAAATAGGGATTGACTCTCTAGTAGGGGTACTCCACATAGTAGACTCATCAAAAGGTAAGTAGCAATTGTGAAGAAAATAAAATGGGAAGATGGCATTACCATGGGATGGATTTGGTATTTTTGAAGGAATTATATAGGGTAAGTGGGGATGTGTTGAGGATGAATGTATATTTACCATGAAAATCAATGTGAATGAATAATGTGTATTTTATGATGAAAATTTTAAATGGGATGTGGGTATTATAGAGGAATACCTATAAGAGGATTCATGTGATAAATATATTAAATGGTTTTGAGGGAATTGGGGGGAAGAGAACAGGAATTTGGGGAGGAAATCAAACAAGAATATGAATTAGTATATTCAGATTAAAATTATTAATCAAAAATGTATAAGGATTGATTTTGTATTGGAGGATTATGGTATTCAGAGAGGTGAAATCATATGTGTTAGTGGGTGTGGTAGAGCCACATATTCTTATAAGAAATAAAATTTAATACAAGGATTGATATTCAATGATATGGTAGATTCCATAGATGAACAAAACTCATCTAAAAATGAAAGGTTAGAGCATGAGTGACCTTAATGTTCAAAAAATCTCCACCATCAAGAGTAATGAAATTTGAGATATCATTATTATGGAATCTCAAAAATTACTTTTTTTTATGTGAGGCATATTAGAATCACTTTCTTTGACATGGGATACATTTGCACGCATTGACCTTAATAATTTATTATGTTTAGGGTCCCATCAAAATATTCTTCTAGGGTTGATATTCTGAATTACAAAACATATGAGGTGGGTGAGAGTCCTAATCATTTAACCCACATTCAATGGAATCACATTGGATGTTAGGGTGGTGTATTGTATTATTACTATATATTTTTTATTATAGAATCTAGAAGAAATATTTTATACTTACCGTCAATATCCCACAACGTCCTAAGAGAATGGATCATCCTCTCAAAATCCCCCTTAGTATTCCAAAAAAAATTAATCCTAACAAGATTCTCAAATCTGGGGTTCATTGACCTAGTAAAAATTATATTGTGGGTTGGGAAGTGATTTGATAAAATGTGAGAAATATATGACAAAAAGGTAAACACAAATAGGTTGATCCTTTTGATCAAAAATATAAATATGTAAAAATGATCGACTATGATAGTACATTCTTCCCCTGAAAATAGGAAAATGTGTTGACTATGTGTCCCATATAGAAAAACTTATAGTCTATATTTCTTGTAGTAAATTGAAAATCATGGAATAGTACCTTCTATCATCTCCTCAATTTTCATTTCTTTGCATGATATCATTAATGTCACCATATATTAGAAGAGCCCATGTAGATTGTACTACAACAAATTGATAATCTATCAAGAGAGTCAATTATCCTTCTAAAGACACTCTTATAAACCCATTAACTCAAGTGTAAGGGGATCATGATGTTAAATGTAGGAAGCAATGTGATTCAAATAAGAACTCTTGACCCTAAAATCCATTTCCTCTCACTAGATAAGGCATAAACCACTAGAGTGAATATTTTTAGAATCCATAAGTCACACCTGGAATACAATTGTCATAAAACTAGTGATGTCATTAATGTATAATATGTTTTATGACATAAAATAATTTCAAGACCACTTTCATACTTTTCCATCGGAGTTTCAATACAATAGTGGGTTTCCAATACCATGACAGTTTATGCTTAATATTTTCATTGGGATACATGGTTTGGATCACCATGTCCTATTCTTCTATATAATCAATAATGGATCTATCCCCCAATATTTTAATATATCTAGAGTATAACTCTCTATTAGTTGGAGCTTCTATAATTCAATTAGAGATGCTGGGTACCTCTAAAGAAATATAAATACTAAGATCCCCTCGACCTATCATCCTCTATATATAACGCCCTTTCGGGCTATCTGTTATAGTCTCAATCTGATTCACACTTGGATTAGAGGAAAACAAATGAGGATCAAAACATGGAGTAACCACTTGGTCAGGAGGTTCAAAATATATTCTTTCTAGATTATAATGAATTATTAAGTTTCCCTCAATAGTTGTATAAATTCATGTCGCATTATGTCGATCACCTTGGTGAATTTAACATGGTCATCAAATGGTGTCCTTGAAACAACTAAAAACAATTTGGGAAGCTGAAATCACTAAATCCACTAGCCTGGTATGAGTTTTTTTCTCTAAAAAATAATTATACAATCTCAACCCAATTAATATATTTTTATCCGGAACATATTTCTTGCATAGATCCATAGCGAGTCTACTTATATCCATTTTTCTCTTCGCCTCATTTACAAAAGTCCACCAATTGGTTTTCCCAAATCCAGGGACCGTACTATATGAAAATAGTATTATCTATATCCACCACTTTAGGGACACAATCATTCTCTATGTGACTGATGCATCTATAGAAGATTAAAAATATAGGTAGTTTTTCATATTCAAATGAGATCAAATAATTTGAGCCTTCAATAATAAATAATGTGGCCCCCATTAGTGGTTGCATGTATTCAAACTATAACCATGATCTACACAAACTTCGAAAAAATATTGTGTTCTAAGAGATACACATCCTCACATTCCCTTATATGACCTCCAGTATCCTACATAATTCATTTCAATATTTTATAAAATGGGATGCCTAAAATTCAAACATAAAATAATGAATTGAATAAATTGATATTATTATTATACCCATCATCTCTTAGATCCTCCATTAGAATTAGATAATTATAAAAAAGATCGTAGTTTCCAAATAATTCCTTTCAATTTATCATTTTCATTGATTAATTCAAAGATCAGATGACTGTATCAAATTTTCCTTATTGAAAAGTTATCTTCTAGAAAATATACTTATTTTATATTATTTTCCAATGAAATTTTATTAATGGTCTCATTGGAGATGAAATTTTTAGGGGATATTTCTACTGACCCAAGTATTTTACGCGTATTATTACATTATTTTGAACAACAATATCAAACAATTACAATCTCAATGACTATGAGGCATAGTGTCTTTGGATGATTAGGTTCTTATTATGAAAAAAGACACCAAAAACATGGAATTAATATTTTATTCTTTATAAGGATCTCTTAAAAGTACACTTGATAACCTCTGGGATACATAAATAAATGTGTGAGATAAAAACCCAATTAAGGGAACAAACATGACTAGGAATCATAACATGTGAGTCAAACATGTCACATTATATCATAAATGAGAGGGATTGTGACGAATAAAATAGATGAGTAACATAAAGAATAGGGTATAATAAGATTATAGAGTCATGGGAAATGAAGAAGAAACATATAAAATCATAAAAACATATTTCGAGGATAATTTACTATAGGATATCACATTGTGGACAAAGTCCCAAATAGAATAGGATTAGTCCCTAATCCCATACATGACACCCCATGAGACTAAAGCTTTACCCAATGCATTAGAGTACTATATAGGTGAACCCATAATAACATGTTCATGATATATGTGTTTCTCATCAAGGATTCAATACTGTGGCATAACATGAGAATTACCCATGAAATGAAAAATGGTTTAATATACTTATAACATGTCACAATCGACGGAAATTTAAGAATGTAGGAAATTGAAATTTGATAATAAAGAAAGTATTTTCCCATAAATTTAATGGATAATCAACAAGTTATATATGTGAGATACATATATATAGAATTAAAAATAATTATATATTATTAAAGGGTGAGATAGTGTGTTGGAGAGAGAAAATTAATAACCAAAAGGAAAGGGGGGTTTTGGATTGACTCCGTACCTCAAGCCTAATTTGAAATGTATATCATTAATCTGCCAAAATAATAAAATTATAATAATTTTTTACTCCATTAAAAATATTTTTCATTTTTATTAATACTTATATTTGTTTTCACATTTCCTTATTCAAATTCCTAACCAATTAATATAATGTCATACATTTTAAAAATAAATGATTTATATATCCAAAATCACATTGGAAAGTTGACTATCAGTAAAACAATTACAATTTAATAATACCAAGAATGGTAATAATGAAATAATTATCATTTTTATACATAAATTTTACATTTTAAACTTAAAATTAATTATATTTATGATAAAATAACTATGTTTGAATCATCAAAATAGTATATTCTATGTACGCATGAGTAACATTTCCATTTTTTGATAATCATGATGGAAATAAGGTAAGTAATATTTTATAATTATATTATTATAATAATATCATAAATAATATATTATATATTTTAAATACCCTTTCACATACCATCCATGTGTTTTTTTAATAACAATTTATCACATCGTTTCTCTAAGCGGTAGTCCGCTATTCACATAAAAGACATTATCATTTATTCAATGGATGGTTAGGTAAGAAAATATATTATATATTTATATTACATATTTATTATTATTTCATTAATATAATTTATCAAAATAAAATTAATCCTTATTATCATCCATATAATGTGTATGTGAAAAAATTAATCACACTACTTCACGAGGCGATAATACACCTTATAGAAGAGTGATATTATCATATTCCCTACGAAATGGAAATTAAAAAATGTGGTGTTTATTTTTAATTAAATAATTGTAATTATATAAAAATATCATATTTAAACATTAAAAACACCATTATTTCCATGAATGACAATCGGTTATCCAAAAACAATTACATCCATTTGCGATGAAGTAGTCCTCCGTACACAAGATCATTACTTATGTATCCCATTTGAGGGAGTAGGAGATGGATGTAAGTAATTCCCTTGATGAAATACATATAATTATATTTAAGGTACTTTAGATATTATATCACCATTATTTTAAATGATATGATATTTTTGAAATAATGAAAAAATACTTGTTTAAGGACATTGCCTCTTCTTCGAACAACATCATTAGATTGTCAACAAAATCTGCACTAGGATAGATTTCTATTCGGATTATATTAATCTAGTATGGAAGGAGGGAATTAAGGAATTTATTTGGATAGTTATTGGAAAATAAAATGTGTTTTTTAAGTATGTAACTGATAGGAGAGTGGGTGACCTTTTATAAGTGGAGGAGAGGACACACCCATACTTTTTCAAAATAATTAAAAAAAGTAATTGTCATATTATTACAAAATATCCTTGGTGGACAATTATTTAACCTTAGAAAATATAATGTCAAATTATTACTAGAAAATTGAAATTAGATATGTTTTTGGATCATTTTTAATGCTTATATTTTTATTTTACATCCTAAGTAAACCTGTTTTAACATTTAATATTGTAAATAAATTTTATTATTCTCCATATTCATTATGTTTAACATTTATGTTGAAAATATTACTTAATAAAAATAATTATGATTCCAAATTTGGAATCCATTTTTCAACACTTGCCTTATAGATATGTTAGTAATTTAAAAATAATCCTACATAAATGGCAAAAAATAGGTTTTCAATAATTGCATTTTTTATAAGAAAATATAATCTCATATTATCTATATCACAAGTAATCATAATAAAATGGACTTAAATTAGTATATATATATATATATTTTAAATTATAAATTTATTTTAAATTATTTTGTTAGTAGGCGTTATTTCCACTATTTAAATATGGAGAAACATTATGCACATTAAAGCAGTTTTTTATTATAAGTTTTTTATAAACCAAAAATACATTTACTAAAATATATTATAAATATTATTTAAATTTAATTAATGGTATTAAATAAAACAAAAAAATTATTATAAATTGAATGAAAATTTGATAATTAAATTTGAATTATTTTTTAAAAAAATAGATCAAAATATTATAAAGAAATTTTTTTTAACTATTCATAGAAAAATTAATATCTTCCAAAAAGCATAAAATTGTTTTGTATGTTAATATTGAAATACTTATTATAAAAATTATGATTATTTTATATGTAAATATTCTAATTCCTAAAAAAATAATTATATTATTTTTTCATTAATAAAATTATCAATCATTTTTAGAATAAATATTTTTATTAAGAAAACGAGAACCTATTCCTCTATGTTTAAAAATAAATTTCTATTGGGTATTACATTTATATTTTCCATAAAATAGTTAATGTTATTCAAAATTATCATTTTAATACATAGTCTATAATGTTCTTATTTAAACAATAATTGTTTATTTAGGTTATGTGTTGCATGTCTCATAAGCTATTAAACATAGTTTTCTATTTTAAAAATAGAAAGGTGGTTCCATTATTCCCCCCAAAAAAATTTCACACTAGAAATTTTCCATTACATTCATTGGTTAAAATAGATTCTTATATTTCTTCTTTATCTCCGCTTCTAGTTCTCATGTTTCTTCTTTAAACCTGTGGTTTATCTTCAACACTTTGATACGGTGAGTTGTCTTATTTCGTAGATCTTTTCCTCTATGATCTAATATATTAATTGGATGATGAGCATATGAATGGTCTTTTCCCAATGGTATCACCACTAAATTCAGTACATATGGGGGTTTTGGTATTTACATTCTTAAGATAGATACATGTAACACAACATGTAATATAGGTATATTAGGTGGTAGTTATATTCAGTAGGTAACTGATTTGATGCAATAAAAGTTCTTAATAGTGCTTATGTATCTAGGAAATATAATTAAATTTTTCCCACACCTCATAAATATATTACATGGGGATATGTAGAGGAACAACTAATATCTAACAGAAATATAAAGGTCTCACCAATGATTATCTATGCGTATCTTCTATCGAATTATCACATATTTCATGTGAGGCTTAATGGTTTGAAATTTCCCAATCATGTTATGAAAAATATCATGTCACATTAGAATCCACTCTCCAACATCATCTTAGAATGTGCATGTTCGACACTACATCCCTTACAAAGCCTAATATGGATCCATATTAATGCTACGATGGAAGATATTTATATATGAGAACTTTATGGAGTGAATGTATTAATTGTAACATATAAGTAAATCAATTGAGCAAGATAATAGCATTTTCCCTAGATATTTCATGGTTATCCTAGAAACCATCCTCTTGAGGGTGATAAGAAATGCTAAAACAGATTTTTATAACCAATGATTTCTAAAGTATTCTCTACAAGCATTAGGTAACCCTCAGATATGAAGTATGTAATATTGATATTGGAACTCCATACAATTTTATCACATCCAATATGTATATCATAGAGAGTTGGTCAAGAGGGAGATATTCCTTGATAGAAATGAAATGTGTCAGCTTTGTATAGTGATTGACTACCACATAGATAGAGTTATTACCATTAGTTATACTATGGATTCATAGGATACTATCCTTGATTATGTTTTCTTAATTCTATAATGGTATGGGAAAATGATTAAATATACCATCACACATATATCATTAATCCTGGAATTTCTAGTATACCAAGCATTGAGAAACAAATTCCACAATTTCCATCTACATTTTTTCCACCAAATGTTTTTTTTCATATCACTATAAATCATAGTGATTCCCAAATTAATAAATAATGATGTTTTATATGCATATTCCATAATCTCCATCTTCAACATTAGTTTTGATGGGCCACATATCTGGGTTACAAAACATATAACTCCATCTTCTACAAAGATGAACACTAGAGTATTCCCTACGTTTTCCTATAGCACATAATCATCATTATGGTTCTCCTGGATCATCTCATGAATGTATGGATGAACAATAATTTTTTAATGTTATGATAAATATCCTACAACAATTCATCAGATGTTATTCCATTGTTCCACTCATATGGAATAGAATAATCCAAAACAACAATAAATAAACATGATTGATAATAAAAACTACGGTTTCACCCCCATAGTACTTCATATCTAATGAAACCCCTAGGAATAACCAAGACCTTGAAAAATATTATCACATAATCTCACATGTTGATTGTTTTTATTATAAATGTAATTTAACCTTATATATATGCTAAAGTAATTATGATTAGGATGATCATGGGATGGGGTAGTAACCCTAGGTTCGGAATTTTTTATGTATTATGAGTGTTTTCAATTTTAGAATAATCATAAATTTAAATAAATATTTATTTTAAAATGTACATGCTTGTGATTTTAAAATTTAAAAAAATGTGTAGTTATCTCAATAGTTGAATTTTTAAAATCCTTGAAAAAAATCATTGGTCCTGTATTTTATCATTTACCTCAGTGTCATAAAAAATTAGATGAAATTGAATTTTAAATCAATTTTTTAAATTAATTTAAATATATATTAAATGAATAATTTCATATAAAACACGTTTTCTCCTGTTTCCTACAAAACATAGCTCTTATTTGAATAATATTTGTGTCAGGCTTCTCAGGATTGCATATTCTATTGAACACTAATGTTAGTTTGTTTTAGCCTTTTAGAATTACGGTAGACCATTCCAGGTGACTATTGATAAATTAAAAAATAGCCTTAATAGATACCATTATGGAACATAATTTTAGGTATATAGATTTTAAGATGTTAGAGGGAGCAAAGGCAGCTCCCTCAACATAGGTTTATCCTGAATATCTCATTCAACATCATGTAATATGTTTCTAATTTTTTGAGTAAAAAATATAACAATAAATTAGTTAACCTGTTGATTTAAATTCATCAATTATTATTAATTTCAATATTTGTAACAAAATCATCAATATGTGGAAAAATGAATTCCCAACTATGTTTATCTATGATGAAAAGTGTTTTGGTGTATAGATATTTCTCATCAATATATCTAATCTATATATTATATTTATATAACCATTAAATATGTATTGGATAACCTATAACATGGTCAGACATTGATTGTAACACCCCAATATTTCAATGTACGTTATTTATTCAAAGTAATTAAATAACATGCAGTACACGCAACACCGAGTTCAAGCGCACCACAACATACCAAACTAGTCGTTAAAAAGCGGTTATGAATAATATTAACTAAATTTTGAAATATATATATTCCATAAAATTTTAAAATCCATATTATTATTTTCTTAGACATAATGTAAGAACTAATACATTTTTTTCTAATAAAAGAAGTATTTTTAAAAAAAATGCACATTTACCGCCTTTTAATGGTGAACCCTTTCAAATTCCAATATTTGAAACTTTTATATATTAATTTTGAGAAAATAAAATTCTTCTTTAAAATCGGGACATATGAATTTAGTTTCAAATTTCTTTTGGTGTTTTTCTGATAACTTTCAAATTTGGGTGAATAGTGAAAATTAGTATATTATAACTGAAAACAACATTTTTAATCAAAATAATTTATATTGATAATTAATAAATTTTAAAGGTTTGTAAGTATAAATAGATTATATTTTTACCATTTAGTCCAATTCTGGTCATTTTAATTATTTTCAATTTGAGAATGGACATAAGAAAGTGTCAATCTTTTGATAGATATTGTTTTTAAAAAATACGCCTTATGGTTTTGAGAATGAGAATTAAATTTAAATTAATGCATCTTCTATGTTCAGAATTTGGTAAAATATACTTCATTTTTGGATTTGGAATATCGAAATTTGCCTAGGGTGAATTTTTGTTATTTTTCTGAAAAAGTTCAATTTTTTATGAATATTGAAAAACACTAAGTTATCGTTTAAAACCAAATATTTATTTAAATAATTATTTATATTATTTTAATTTATTTTTGGTAAGAATAGATAAATAATAACTATATAATTTCAATGTAATTCATTGGAGTTAGTTTATAATAAATTTAGATATATAAAATTTTATTGAAATTGTCACCGTCTTTTACCCACCTCTTATGAGAATTTGAAAATTTACATAAAACATAATTTTACCGCTTCTGTGAGTTGAATTTAAAATATCCTAGAGACATAGTGAATATCATGGAGTAAAATTATGTTCAATAAGATAAAAATAATTTTCTTGTAAATAGTAACTTTTTACTTTTATTTACCACGGTTAAAATTAAATTGGGTAATTAAGGGTAAAAATGATATTATTATTACCCTAACACATTTCCTAATTCTATTGGATAAGTTTAATTCCACCAAAAAATTCCTTAGGAATAAAATATGACACATTAGGTCTACTTGTAATAGATTAAGATATTTATTATTATTTTATTTAAAGAAGAGTTAAAAGAGTTAAAATTAATGTTTAATAAATAAACCATTTGTAATATAGGGTTATACATAAGATAAATTCGACAATAAATATTAATTAGAAAGATAAAAATATTTCCTACATAATGGTATTTTATTTATAATTTTTAAAGATTAAATAATTACATTTATTAATGACACAATGATGATAAGTAATTACCTAATTAATGAAACAATCAAATAAATGGTACTATAAATATTACAATAAATATAATATCAATGTTTTTATCACATCCACGAATTTCCTAGGTGAATATGACAGGTTAGTAGTGATTAAATGTATTTTTTTAAGTGATCATGCTGTTATTATTTTAACAAAAAACAAATATCCAATAGTGTCAAAATTGACATAAAATAGTTTTTAAAGAAAATATAATATTATTAATTGATATATTGCTCCTAAAATATACAGTTTGGCCAAAATAATTATATAATAAAACTTCTGAAATTGATGAACCAATTGGGGTTCTATTGGCAGTATATAGTATGTTTATTAACCATATACTGTAAGAATACAAGAAGACACGGTAAAAGTTAAATTATTTTACATAGAGTTAAATCTAAATGATAAGGTTAAAATGGTAACCTAAACATGTCGAAAACCTATTGGTTGAGTATCTCTAGACCCATCCCTGCCCTAGACTCGAAATAAGTCACTTTGGAGCCATTTTCAACCGAATATGAATTAATTATAAATAAATAATTTATGTTTTTCCAGAGGTGCCCCTCACCCCTCTTATAAAAGGGAACTTCCCCTTCTCTCAAATTCACACCTCCAAAGCCATTTGGCTCATCCAAAACCTGCCCAAATATCCTCCCAATTATCATAACCTCATCTTAGAGGACTTCCTTTGGTCAGAAAGCCAACCTATAGAGCTCTTTGATCAAATCATAAGGAAGAACACGAAGAAGAGGTAATGATTTCCACACCCTCTTTCAAGTTCACTTATTCTTCCACTTGCTCTTTCTTTGTTGTTTCCATTCTAAAATAATAACTCCAATATCTTATATATACTGTGATGTTATTATAAATATGGAACACCAATATTGCATGTATACGTACGACTTACCTTCTCCACACCAAGGTGTAATTTGTTATTCAACATTATAGTATTTGGATGGATATAATGATGAGTAAAATGTATATAAATAATGAAAATAACAAGCTAATGTCTCTGTAAAATTAATATACCATTAAATTATACACCTTTAAGGAAATTATATTGTCGCTTGTGCGTACGTACAAATTACTGTCTCCACGACGTGATGAGATTCATTTCCACGTTCACCACTCATCGATGATTATAAAAATATATATAACTAATAAGTATGTAGTATATAACATAATAATTCCACTAGATATATATATATATATATATATATATATATATATATCTGTGTGTGTGTGTGTCTACTTACATATAACTTATTCATTTAGTTCTTCTCAATACGATATGAAAACAGAAAGAGCATTTATATGTGGGTACATACTATTGTCTCCATAAATGGTGTTTTTCAATTCATATATATGTCTATTATACATAATTATATTCTAAATAGATATGATATATAAATCATGTTTTATATGATGGAAGAATTTAAATCTTGGTCTATGTTATTAAATGAATAGTAACATGTTAAAACATGTATGATAAAGAAAGCGACTATTACCCGAAATATTAATTTAACATTGAAATTATTATTAAATGGGTAGTATAAAGTCAAAAATGAATAATGTATGATATCATAAGTATTAATATGGTTCTCTAGTAATTTAATAACATACTACTATCTTAATACAGGAGGTTAAACGAACCCTCAACTAAAAAAATGTGCAAGGAAAGGGTTATTTTTACAATCTCATTATTATCTGAGGTTTTTTTACGTAAGTATCTACTGGGAAATATTTATTATCCATGTCCATAATTCATAAAACAGTTGTAAAATGGATTATTTTAAGCGAATTTTTACTAAAACGTCATTTTAAATGTTTTAATGATTTATTCTTCTAAACCATTCTCATTAATGTCCATGTTTTCAAAATAGATTTATGGATTTTTTTAAATGGACATGAATTTATTAAAATGTTAATTAATTTCAAATGTTTCAAAGTGATATGGGAAACATTGATTCAAAAATGCATTTAAATGTCTTGCTTTCTAAATTGTATGACTTTTAAATGTTTTAATGAAAAATGGATATTTCTCTCAATGAGTTTTACAAAGCATTTTCATATATTTAAACATCCTTTAATGGATTTTAAACTAGTTAGAAGTTGATTTATTATGATACAAATAGTCCATATTGTATTGAAGGGTTTGTCGTATTTTTGATAGTGGATGTGTTATTTTTATACCATTCACGATTTATGGGTAATGTATTGACATTTCATTTTCGAGTTTTAATAAGAATGTTTATGTAATGTTTAAACCATTTTATAGGAGGAATGTGTTGGACTTAGTAAGTGACAGGTAGAGCCCGCTATATCTCCCCGATGCATCGGTTGGTCTCATGAGACAAACTAGTATCTTGGCACAAGGGCTTGACAAAATCTTATTTGTAGTCTTGGTAAAAGGCCTTGACTATGTGGTTATGATAGTATGGCATTATGCATTCCATCATTATAAAATTGGCTATTGATATTGCATTTGATTATTAATCTAGTAGAATATCCATGTGAATAAGTAAATGGAATTATTTTACTGTATCTTTTCCATATTATGTTGATGTTTATGTTTAAAAGGGATTTTGTTTTAGTCTTATAGATTGACGTAAATGTTTATAATTATTTATGAATGTTTGTGCTATATTGTTATCCTTACTGAGCATTTGAGCTCACCCCTTTCTATGTTTTAATTAGATCAGGATTCCATGATGTGTATTATGATTGATAATCAGTGATAAGGTAGGGGATTAATGGCGTTCTCAAAAAATAATTTATGTTGTGTTTTATTTTAAAAAGTGTAATGTAATGTCCATGTATGTAATCTATTTTCCAGGACTGCTAATGTGATATGTCTTTCGGGGCTTCATTCCTTGTAATCATGCCAATGTATTAAAATAATACATCGACTCTAGCTAATTCGGGTCAGGGCGTTATAGTTGGTATCAGAGGAAGTTTAGAAATAACCTTGGAAACTAGATTTAGATAAACTCTGATTAGAGCACATTGCCCTAAGATATACTTCGAGGATTAGTAAAGAAGAACTTCCTAGAATTTAATTATTGTAGATATTTTGTGAGTTTTTTGAACAATACATCCCTTTCTGGATACGAGCAAGTAGAGGTGGCTCTGACACAGATTTACCTAGGTGTAAAACCCAAAAACACCGCTTTGAGCTGGACTCAAACAAGAACTGGTGCACCACAACGGGCCTTGCTTCATTCTTGGTTATGACACTCCCGGGTGATATGCTTATTAGAATTCTCATTTTAGTTACAAACCATTATGAAGGGTTTATGAGTATATACTTCCACAAAGAAAATATTTTTATGATTATGGATTATATCCATAAACTGTTCAATTTATGTTATGTGTTTTACAATTTTGGATTTATGTATTGTGATTCATAAACTAATATATTTTTTTCCATTGTATAGAAATGGAGCCCATTAGAAGGAATATGAACTCCAACAATAGATATGATCCAAAGAGTAATAAGGATCATATCGTTCACGGTATGAAGCCAACATTTATAAGAGAAATAGTATCCCGTGTATTCTCAACAAATGAAGAAATTGTATGATGTGTTAATAATATAAGTAATGAATTCTTTGAGTCCTATAGCTTTGTAGGGAAGCAAGAAAAGAAAATAATGGAAGAGGGAAAGAGGGAAAAAGGATTTTCCAATATGTGATAAATGTGGAATGAATCACCTTGGTAAATTCTTGAAGGGAATAAGAGTTTTTTATAAGTGTGGAGAAAAAGGATACTATGTACGTAATTTCAAAGGTAAGAAAAAGTTTTCAAATTTAAATTGCTTCATCTACAAGGTGTTGAGATTCTACGCGAATCAATTTCCCATTCATAAGAGTATACCGCAAATGATGTTATTGGATAATAATCATGTTATGATACTTCCTCAAATTAAGAAGAATGACTATTCTTCTTATGTTGTTATTATAGAATTATTTCATTTGAGTGTTTTATCAATAGTATAATGGTTACATGAATTATGGGGATAAATAAGGATTGTACTACAGTAATATTTTATTGAGGATTTTAGAATACATGGTTCTATGAAAAGTTACGTAATAAAAATGATACACTCTTTGGAAAATACATGGTTGAAGGAATGGTATTACTTAATATTTTTCTGATAATGAGGTTGTGAATTTGGAATAAGAGATGGTTGGTTTTGGTAATTAAGGATGTTTCAGTGTTGTAATAGAATACATGATGAAGGAATTCAGATGTTATTACCTGGCAAAAAGGATCCCCATTATGTTGAAATTCATTATAAATTTTGGACTGAGAGTTTGGATATATGAATTATGGATAATTCTAAAGGAAGTAATGGATTAAGATTGAAATTGGATACTGTTGTCAAGTTTATTTTTGGATTGCCATAAAAAGGACAACCCGTAGGTCAGGAGGAAACTCGTTGCGTCTGGCAAGGCCGCGAGACTTGAACTTGCAACGAATGGGAGACAACGGTGTATCACCTATCCCTGACCTATGTGATGTCCTATATTGAATAATGTAGTTTTTTTAAATGGTCTGGTAGATGAATTATAAATACATTTTTTTGGAACCCTAAACGCATAGGAAAAATAGAATATATTTTTTAAGTTCTATTTTCGTATAGAGTGAAAGATGATTTTGTGGTATAAATTAGTTGAAGGATAAAACTCTACTTGTCAAGTATATATATACATATATATATATATATATTAGTCTTATTTTATGGATAAATTAATTATTAAACATTAGGTAAGGGATCTGAAAACCAAAAATTTGTTATTCTAATACCTTACGTTTTGTCGAACTAATGGTATTTTAAATCATCAAAGATTATGGCTTTGAGGACCACAATAAAACAATTTTTTTTGATTGATGACCTAAATCACTCGCTATATATATTTAAATTTTCCCTCCAATTATGTGTCTCTTATTTCCAGCAATTTTCTCCTAATCAAGATCATAATTTGGTGGTGACTTTTTCATTCCCTTTCTGCTATTATTAAGACTAAATCTTATTAACCAAATTTACGATGTGGGTCTTCCAGAAAATGTATTGTCTATTTTCATAATATTATTTTCAAAAAACAATTTCAAATTTCAAGGATGCAATTTATTTAATGAGGGAAGAATGTAACACCCCATGATGTCAATGTACGTTGTTTCTTCAATATAATTCAATAACATGTACTACACGCAACACCGAGTTCAAGCGCACCAAAACTTACCAAACTAGATGTTTAAAAGTGGTTATGAATTCTATTAACTAAATTTTGAACTATATATAATCCTTATAATTTTAGAATCCATATTATGAGTTTCTTATACATAATTTATGAACTAATACATTTTTTAGATAAAAGAAGTATTTTTCAAAAAATACACTTTTACCACCTTTTAATGGTGATCCCTTTTTATATCCAATATTTGGAACTTTTATATATTTAATTTAACAAAATAAACTTCTTCTTTAGAATCGGGACATAGGAATTTAGTTTCAATTAGTTTTTGGAGTTTTTCTGATAACTTTCATATTTGGGTTAGTAGTGAAAATACTAAATTTTAACTAAAAACATCTTTTTTAATAAAAATAATTTATACCATTAAATTATTAATTTTAATGGTTTGTAAGTATAAATATATTATATTTTTACCATTTAATCCAATTCTTGTCATTTTAATTAATTTCACTATGAGATTGGACATAAAGAAGTGTCAATCTTTTGATAGATATTGTTTCTAAAAAATACGCCTTTTGGTTTTGACCAAGGGAATTAATTTAAAAATAATGCAACTTCTATTTTTTGAATTTTGTAAAATAGAATTCATTTTTGGATTTAGAATATCGAAATTTATCCTAGGGTGAAGTTTTGGTGTTTTTCTAAAAACGTTCAATTTTTTATGAATAGTGAAAAAAGACATAGTTATCGTTTAAGAACAAATTTTTTATTAAAATATTAATGTATTTTATTTCAAATTATTTTATGTAAATATAGATACATAATACCTATATAAGTTCACTTTAAATCATTTGATTCAGTTTATAATAATTTTATATATATAAAAATTTTATTGAACTTTTCACAGTCTTTTACCCACCTCCTAGGATAATTTACAAATTTACATAAGACATAATTTTACCACTTCTGTGAGTTTAATTTAAAAAATATGAGAGACATGGTTATTATAAAGGGGTAAAATGTGGTTCAATAAGATAAAAATGATTTTTGGTGAATAGTTACTTTTTACTTTTATTTACCACGGTTAAATGTAAATATGGTAATTAAGGGAAAAATGATATTATTATTACCCTAACACATTTCTTAATTCTAATGGATATGTTTAATTAGACAAAAACAAACTTAGTAATAATATATGACCCTTTAGGTCCACTTGGATTAGATTAAGACATTTATTATTATTTTATTTAAAGAAAAGTTAAAAAAGTTAAAATCAAATTTTAATAACTAAACCATTTGTAATATTGGGTTATACATAAGATAAATTAGACTATAAATATTCATTATAAATATAAAAATATTTCATACATAATGGTATTTAATTTATAACTTTGAGACATTAAATAATTAAATTTAATAATGAAACAATGATGATGAGGTAATTGCCTTATTAATGAGAGAATCAAATAAATGGTATTATAAATATTACAATAAGTATAATTTCAATGTTTTTATCACATAAACGAATTTTCTAGGTGAATATAACATGTTAGGATTTATTAAATGTTTTTTTTCTGAAGTAATAATGCTCTAATTATTTTAACAAAAAACAAATACCAAATAGTGTCAAGTTTGACAAAAAAATACTTTATAAAACAAATATTATATTATTAATTGATATATTGGTCCTAAAAATATAAGGTTCATCAAAAAGGCATATATATACATATATATGACATTAAGGAACCAATTGGGGTTATATTGTGTGTATATTTTATGTTTAATAACCAAATACTATAAGAATACAAGAAGACACGACAAAAGATAAATTATTTAACTTAAAGTTAAATGTAAATGATAAGGATATAATGGTAACCTAAACTTGTCTAAACCCGATTGGTTGAGTAGATTTAAACCTATCCCCGCCCTAGAATCTAAATAAGTCACATTGGAGTCATTATAAACGGAATATGATAATATTATAAAATAATATTTTATGTTTTTCAAAAGGTTCCCCTCACCCCTCTTATAAAAGGGAACTTCCACTTCTCTCAAATTCAAACCTCCAAGGCCATTTAGATCGGTCAAATCCTACCCAAATATACTCCCAAATATCCTAAATTCATCTTAGAAGCATTCAATTTGTCATAAATCCAACCTATACAGACCTTTTGATAAATCAAAATGAATAACCCGAAGAAGATGTAATGATTTCACCACCCTCTTTAAAGTTCTCTTATTATTACACTAAATAATTCTTTGTTGTTTCCATTATAAAATAATAAATACAATATATTATATATACTGTGATATTATTATAAATATTGAACAACTATATTCATTATACTACCCATCTTATAAATGACAATGTCACTATTCGTGCGTACGTATGACATACCGTCCCCACGCCATGGTGTAATTTTTTATTCAACACTATGTGATTTGGATAGATATAATAATGAGTAATATGTATATAAATAATGAAAATAACATGCTAATGTCTCTGTAAAATTAATATACCATCCAATTCCACACCTTTAAGTAAATGATATCGTCGCTCGTGCATACGTATGGATTACAATGTCCACGACGCGATGAGATTCATTTCCACGTTCACCTTTCATCGGTGATTATAAAAATATATATTACTAATAAGTAAAAAATATATGAAATAATAATTCTACTAGATATATAAATATATATATATATATATGTATATGTACTTACATATATCTTATTCACTTAATACCGTTCAATACGATATGAAAACGGAAACAGCGTTTATGCATACGTACGGACTACCATCCCCATAAATGGTGTTTTTCATTTCATATATATGTCTATTTTACATATTTATATTCTAAATATATATGATATATAAATCATGTTTTATATTATATAGGTATTTAAATCTTCTTCTAAGTGATACAATCAATAGTAACAAGTTAAAACCCGTACAATAAAGGAAGCGATTTTTACCCGAAATATTAATTTAACATGGAAATTATTATTAAATGGGTTGTATAAAGTCATAAATAAATCAGGTATGATATCAAAAATATTAATATGGTTCTGTTATAATTTAATAATAAGATATGATCTTAATACAAGATGTTAAACATACCCTCGACTAAAGTAAAGTGCAAGGTAAGGGTTAATTTCAAAATCTCATTATTATCCGAGGTGGTTTTTACGTAAGTATCTACCGGCAAATATTTATTATCCACTTCCATGTTTCATGAAATAGTTTTAAAAGTGATTATTTTAAGGGACTATTTACTAAAATATCATTTTAAATTTTTTTTAAAGAATTATTCTTCTAAACCATTCTCATTAATTTCCATGTTTACAAAATAGTTTTAACGATTTATTTAAATGGATATTAATGTTTTAAAATGTTTATTCCATTAAAATGTTTTAATGTGGTTTGGGAAACATTAATTCAAAAATGCATTTAAATTTCTTCCTTTCTAAATTGTGTAACTATTAACTATTTTAATGAAAAATGGATATTTTTCTCATTGATATTTACAAATAATTTTCATTTATGTCAAAATCCTTTATTGTATTTTAAACTTGTTTGAAGTTGATTTTTTATGATACAAATCATCCATATTGTTTTGAATGTTTTGTGATATGTTTGACTTTGGATGTGTTATTTTTATATCATTCTTGGTTTATGGGTAAAGTATTGACATTCCGTATGCCCTTTTTAATACGATTTTTTATGTTATGTTAAAAACTTTTCATATGAGGAATGCATTGGACATAGTAAGTGACAGGTGGAGCCTGCTATAGCTCCTTGATACATCTATAGGTCCAATTAGACAAACTACATTATTCGCACAAGGCCTTGTCATAATCGTTTTTGTAGTCTTGGCATAAAACCATGACTATGTGGTTATGCTAGTCTGGCGTTATCTGTTTCATCATTATGAAAGTGGCTCTTGGTATTGTATGTGTTTATTCAAGTAGTATAATATCCATTTGAATAAGTAAATGGAATTATTTTATTGTATCCTTCCCATACTATTCTGATGTTTATGTTTAAAAAGGCTTTTTTAGTCTTATACATTGACGTAAATGTTTACAATTATTTATGAAAGTTTCTGCTATATTTTTTTCATTACTGAGAATCTGAGCTCACACCTTTCTATGTTTTGAATATCTGAGGATTCCAAGTAGTTTATTATGATTGATAAGAAGGTTTATGCTAGGGTATTAAAGGATTTTTCAATGAATCATTTATGTTCTGTTTTATTTTCTAAAGTGTAATGTAATGTCCATGTATGTAATCTATTGTCCAAGACTGCTAATTTGGTCGGTCTTTCGGGACTTGATTCCTTATAATCATGATAATGTATTAAAATAACGCACCAACTCTGGGTAACTGGGGTCGGGGTGTTACAGTTGGTATCAGAGTATTTTATCAATAACCTTGGAAAAAAGATTTAGATAAACTCTGAATAGAGAACATTACACTAAGATTGACTTTGAGGATTAGTATAGAAGAAAATCCTAGAATTTTTCTATTGTAGAGATTTTGTGAGTTTTCCAAGAAATACATCCATGTATGGATACGAGCTGGTAGTGGAAGCTCTGGAACATATGTACCTAGGTGTAAAACCTAAAAGCACTGCTTTGATCTAGACTCGAATGGAAACGGGTGCATGACAATAGGCCTTGCTGCACTCTTGGTTACGAAAATCCCGGGGGATATGCTTTGGAGAATTCTCATTTTCATTACAAACCATTATGAAGGGTTTATGAGTATATACTTCCTCAATGAAAACATTTTTATGATTATAGATTATATCAATTAACTGGTCAATTTATGTTATGTTTTTTACAAGTTTGGATTTATGTATCGCGATTCATAAACTAATCTAGTGTATTCCATTGTATAGAAATGGCGCCCAGTATAAGGAATGTGAACTCCAGCAATACGTATGATCCAAAGAGTAAGAAGGATAAAATCTTTCATGGTATTAAGCCAACATTTAGAAGGAAAATAATATCATGTGTTAATAAGATAAGTAAATAATTCTCTCAGTCTTATGGATTTTAATGGAAATAAGAGAAGAAAAGGTTGGAATAGAGAATGATGGATGAAGGGAAGAAGGAAAAGGATGATTTTCCAATATACGATAAATTTGGAATGAATCACCATGGTAAATTCTTGAAGGTAATGGGAGTTTGTCATATGTGAATAGAAAAATTAAACCAAGTACATGATTGCAAAATTATGAAAATGTTTTCAAATGTAAAATGCTTCATCTGCAAGGCATAGAGACATTACGCGAATCAATTTCCCATTTATAAGAGTATTCTGCAAATGTTGTTATTTGATAATAATAATGTTATGATACTACTTCAGATGAAGAGAAATGACTATTTTTTCTTATGTTTTTATTATAGAATTTTTTCATTTGAGTTTTGTATAAGCAGTATACTGGTTACATGAATTATAGAGATAAATAAGGATTGTACTGCAATACTATTTTATTGATGATTTGAGATTATATGGTTCTAAGAAAAGTGAATTAATAGTAAGATACACTTATTGGAAAATACATGGTTTATGGAAAGGTAATCCTTAATATGGTCTCGATAATGAGGTAGCGATTTTGGATTAAGAGATGTTTGATTTTGGTAATTCAAGATGTTGCGATGTTGTAAGAGAATTCATGATGAAGGCATTCAGATGTTATTACATGGAAAAAAGGACCCTCATTATGTTTAACTTCATTATTAATTTTGGGCTGAGATTTTGGATATATAAATTTTGGATAATTCCAATGGCTGGAATGGATTATGTTTGAAATTGGATACTATTGATAAGGATATTTTTGGATTGCCATAAAAAGGAAACCCCAGAGGTCAGGCGGCAACCCGTCGCATCCGGCAAGGCTGCGAGACTAGAACCCACAACCGAAGGGAGACACGGGTGTATCTTCTTTAATTTACCCATGTGATGTCCTTGATTTAATAATTTACTTTTTTTAAACGGTCTAGTAGATGACTTATAAATTCATTTTTTGGAACCCTAAATGAATAGGATAAATAGAATATATTTTCTATGTTCTATTATCTTTTAGAGTGAAAGATGAGATTATTGTAAAAATGAGTTGAAGGATGAAAATTAACTTGTCAAGTATATATATATATATATATTAATCTTATTTTATGGAAAATTTAATTGTTAAACTTTAGGGAATGGATCTTAAAACCAAAAATGTGTTTTCCAAATACATTAGCTTTTGTTGAACCGATGGTATTTTAAATCATCAGAGATTGGTGGCTTTAAGGTCCACAATACTACAATGTTTTGTGTTTGATGACCTCAATCACTCCCTATAAATGTTTACGTTTTAACTCCAATTATGTTTCTCTAATTTCCACCAATGTTCTCCTAATCAAGATCATAATTTTGTGGTGACTTTTTCATTCCTATCTTCCTCATATTAATACTAAATTTTATTAACCTGGTTTCTTATGTGGGTTTTCGCACAAAGGTATTTTCTATTTTAAACCATTTATTTTAGAAGAACAATTTCAAATTCCGAGGATGAAATTTATTGAAGGAGGGAAGAATGAAACACCCTATGATTTCAAACTACGTTATTTCTTCAAAGTAATTAAATAACATACACTACACGCAACATCGAGTTCAAGCGCACCACAACTTACCAAACTAGCAATTCAAAAGTAGTTAAGAATAGTATTAAATAAATTTTGAAATATATATAATCCTTATAATTTTATAATCCATATTATGAGTTTCTTATGCATAATGTAAGAACTAATTCATTTTTTTCAGATAAAACAAAAATTTTTCAAAAAAAATCACTTTTACCACCTTTTAATTGTGAACCCTTTTTAAATCCAATATTGTGAACTTTTATATATATTTAATTTGACAAAATAAACTTCATATTTAGAATCGAAACATAATAATTTATTTTCTATGAATTTTTTGTGTTTTTCTCATAACTATCATATTTGGGAGAATAGTGAAAATTATTATATTTTAACTGAAAACAAATTTTGAAATCAAAATAATTTATAGTGTTAAATTCTATGTTTTAATGGTTTGGATGTATAAATTCATTATATTTTTACCATTTAAACTAATGCTGGTCATTTTAAGTAATTTCACTTTGAAATTGGACATAAAGAAGTTTCTATCTTTTGATAGATATCGTTTCTTAAAAATACGCCTTTTGGTTTTCACAATAGGAATTAATTTTAAATTAATGAAACATATATTTTTTTAATTTGGTAAATTAGACTTCATTTTTTATTCAGAATATAGAAATTATCCTATGTTGAATTTTTGGTATTTCCTTGAAAACGTTCAATTTTTAATGAATAGTTAAAAACTCCGAGTTGTCATTTAAAACTAAATTTTTATTTAAATAAGTATTTATTTTATTTAAATTTTTTTTTGGTCAATATAGATACATAATAACTATATTTGTTCAATGTAATTCATTGGAGTTAGTATATAATTATTTTAGATATATAAAAATTTTATGGAACTTTTCACCATCTTTTACCCACCTCCTAGGAGAATTTTCAAATTTACATAAAACATAATTTTTAAGATTATGTGAGTTAAGTTTAAAAAATCTGAGAGAAACAGTTAATATCAAAGAGTAAAATGTGGTTCAATAAGATAAAATTAATTTTTGGTGAATAGTAACTTGTTACTTTTATTTACCACGATTAAAAGTAAAAAATGGTAATTAAGGGTAAAAATAATATTATTTTTACCCTAACACATGTCCAAATTCTATTGGATAAGTTTAATTCTACCAAAAAAAACCTTAGGAATAAAATATGACCCTTTATGTCTACTTGGATAACATTAATACAATTATTATTATTTTATTTAAAGAAGAGTTTAAATATTTTATATCAAAGATTAATAACTAATCCATTTGTAGTATAGAGTTATGAATAATATAAATTCAAATATAAATATTCATTAGAAATCTATAACGATTTCCTAGATAATGTTATTTTATTTATAATTTTTAGAGATTAAAAAATTAAATTTATTAATGACATAATGATGATGAAGTAATTACCGTATTAATTAAAGAATCAAATAAATTGTATTATAAATATTACAATAAATATAATTTCAATGTTTATATCACATCCACGAATTTTATAGGTTAATATGACATTTTAATATTGATTAAATGTATTTTTGTGAAGTAATCATGATGTTATTGTTTTAAAAAAACATTTACCAAATAGTGTAAATTTTTTCGTAAAATAGTTATTAAAACAAATATTATATTATTAATTGATATATTGGTCCTAAAAATATAAGGCTCGGCCAAAAGACTTATCTAATAATATATATGACATTAATGAACAAATTGGGGTTCGATTGGCAGTATCTAGTATGATTATTAACCATATACTGTAAGAATACTACAAGACACGGTAAAACTTAAATAATTTAACAAAGAGTTAAATCTAAATCATAATGTTAAAATGGTAACCTAAACTTTTCTAAAACATATTATTTCAGTAGCCTTTGACCCATCCCCACCCTAGACTCAAAATAACTCACTTTGTAGCAATTATAAACTGAATATAAATTTATTATTAAATAATATTTTATGTTCTTCCAAAGGTGCCCCGCACCCCTATTATAAAAGGGAACTTCCCCTTATATAAAATTCACACCTCCAAAGCCATTTGTCTCAGACAACACATGCCCGAATATCCTCCCAACTATCCTAACTTCATGCTAGAGGCCTTACATTGGTCAGAAATCCATCCTATGGGTCCCTTTTAATCTAATTAAAAGGAAGACCACGTAGAAGAGGTTATGATTTCACCACCCTCTTTCAAGTTCTCTTATTCTTCCACTTACTCTTTATATGTTTTTTCCATTATAAAATAATAAATCCAGTATCTAATATATACTGTGATGTTATTATAAATATGGAACAACTATATTCATTATTCTACCCATCTTATGAATGACAATGTCACCATGTGTGCGTACGTACGACTTACCATCTCCACGCCATGGTGTAATTTGTTATTCAATAGTATATTATTTGAATGGATATAATGTTGAGTAATATGTATATAAAAAATGAAAATAACATGATAATGTCTCTGTAAAATTAATGTACCATCCAGTTCCACACCTTTAAGGACATGATATTGTCGCTCGAGTGTACGTACGGATTACCGTCTCCACGACGCGATGAGATTAATTTCCATTCTCACCATTCATCGACGATTATAAAAATATATATTACTAATAAGTATGCAATATATGGCCTACAAATGCTACTAGGGATATATATATATATGTACTTACATGTAACACCCCGACCCCAGTTACCCAGATTCGGTGCATTATTACATAACATTGGCATGATCACAAGAAGGATCAAATCTCGAAAGACCGAATGGTTTATTAGCCTTCTAAATACTAGATATATTCATAAGTATTACATTACATCATAAAAATGAACACTAAAACAACATCTTTTCTTCATATTCCACACTCATATCCCCACATACTATCCCTGCAGGTCATTCATTATTTACATCTTCATACCCTGGGAAAAATAAAACATAGAAAAGGGGTGAGCTCAAATGCCAAGTATGGATAACAATATAGCGGAAACATTCAAAAATAAGCATAAACAATTAAGGAAATGTATAACTAAAACAAAAGCCTTTTAAACTTCAACTTCAATATAGTATGGAAAAAGTAAAATGAAATAATTTCATTTAATTATTCACATGGATATTCTACTAATCAAATAATCACATGCAATATCAATAACCACCTTCATAATGATGGAATGCATAATACTAGACTATCATAACCACATAGCCAATGACTCGTTCCAAGAATACAAATAAGATTTTTCCAAGGCCTTGTTCCAAGACACTAGTTTGTCTCTTGAGACATACCGATGCATCGAGGAGCTATAGCGGGCTCCACCCGTCACATATTAAGTCTAATGCATTCCCATATGAAAATGTTTAAACATAACATAAACATTCCTAATAAAACTAGCATACGAAATGTAAATACTTCATCCATAAACCATGAATGGTATAAAAATAACACATCCACAGACATAAATATCACAAAACCTAAAATACAATATAGAAGTTTTGTATCATAATAAATCAACTTCAAATAAGCGTAAAATCCATCAAAGAATGTTGACATAGATGAAATCAAAACTCTTTTTAGAGAAATATATCTTTCTATTTTGAAATAATTTAAGAGTCATATATTTTTAAAATAAAACATTTTCGTTGAAAATATTCTTATAATCTTGTACGGGAAGCTTCAACAATTTTATAATGGCGGAAAATAACCGCACCCGCCGTAAAAGTTAAAAAAAACATTCTTACCTTAATTCTATCGAAAATGTTAAAAAGTACCTTGTTTGGAAAAGGACGGAAAGATTCCTTTATAAAACTCTTATAAAAATTCAAACAAGGGTATAAATGACCTTAAACCATATTCTTTTAAATAATAAAAATGTTATGAAATACATTTTTAAGAATCATGGATGTGGATGATAAAGAGATCCCAGTATATTATTACATATAAACAACTTCAGATAATGAAGAGATTGTGAAATAACCCTTACCTTGTACTTTTCCATGATTGGGGTAGGTTAACATCTTGTATAATGGTGAAATAATTGTTATTAAATTATACAAGAATCATATACATTCATATGATATCATATATGATCTTTTAACATTGCTTTGTTAATAATATCTTAGTATTATCGTCGTTTCGGGTGTTAACTTACTCGTTTTATTTTATATGTTTTGTTACATAAGCCATGTTTGTCATGGATAGTTTGTATATTATTCATATACAAAATTATATCAAGTCCTTAAAAATCATTTTTAAATCATCAAATGATAATTATACTTGAATGGATATGATGGAATATGAATCTCATCGCGTTCGTGGATACGGTAGTCCGTACGTACGCACGAGTGACAATATCATTCATTTGATATTAAAATAATATATAAATGGATGGTATATCATATATAAAGAATCATTAACATGTTATATTTATTATTTACATGAGTAACACATCATTATTATACCAATCCAAATAATAATATATTGAATAAAAATTACACCATGACGTGGAGACGATAAGCTGTACGTACGCACGTATGGTGACATGTTATTCAAAGGGTGGATAGAATAATTAATATGGTTGTACCATATTTATAATAACATCACAGTATATATATGATACTGGAGTTATTATTTTATAATGTTAACAACAAAGGAAGAAGAAGTCGAAGAAGAATGGAACTTGGATAAGGGTGGTGAAATCATTACCTCTTCTTCGGGTTCTTCCTTTTGATTTGATCAAAAGGGCTCCTTAGGATGGCTTTCTGATCGCTCTAAGGCCTCTAGGTTGTATTGATGGATGTTGGGAGAGTATTTTGGCAGAGGCTTGCTTATCCAAAAGGCTTTTATGGTGTGAAGAAATTAGAAGGAAGAGTTCCCTTTTAGAAGAGGGGTGAGGGGAACCTTTGGAATATCTAGAAATATTAATTCATAATAAATTCATATTCGGTTTAAAATGGATCCAAAGTGGATTATTTTAATTTTAAGGTGGGGATGGGTCTAAAACCACTCAACCAATATAATTTATATAGGCTTGGGTACTTATATTAACCTTATCTGTAAGTATTAACTCTAAGTTAATTAGTTTCACTTTTACAATGTCTCTTTGTATTTTTTTATTATATGGTTAATAAACATACAATATTCATCCAAGAGGCCCCTAAGTGGTCCATTAATGATAAACCTATAATTATATAAGTATATTGGCCGAACCTTACATTTTTATGAATTTAATATCAATTAATAATATAATATTTGTTTTAAAACATCTTTTATGTCAATTTTGACACTATTCAATAGTTGATATTTGTGAAACTTATAAAATAATGATTACTTAGATAAAAGTCAATTAAATAAATCCTAATTTCTTATAATATCCTAGAAAATTAGTGTAATTCATTAAATTTCTCAAATTATATTTATTTGGGTATTTATAATATGAATTAATTTAATTTTTTACTATTACTGTAATTACTGCATCATCATTGTGTCATAAATAAATTAAATTATTTAATGTCTAAAAATTATAAATAAAATACCATTATGTAGGAAATAGTTTTATCTTTCTAATGAATATTTATAGTCGAAAGTACAACATATATAACCCTATGTAAAAATTGTTTTTCTAAAAGATACATGCTTATGTCATTTTTGTACTTATTTTAACATAATTAAAATTAATTGTCTCTATCACCTACAAGTGGCACCATGGGGTCCCAAAATCGACCCAAAGATGCCCACGGTCGAACATGTATCAACCAATAAGGTTATTACACGTTTTAGGGTAATTTATTTTTATTATAATATTATTTTTTAACCTTTATTTACCAGATTTACCCTTAAGCATGGTAAATAAAATATTTACCGCAGTAATTATTCAAAAGGTCTAAAAATAAAAGTTACCTATTTACACATTTTGAACATACTGACTCCAAATATGTAATTCATTTTTATAAATTCAAAACACTAAAGTGGCAGAAATTAATTTAAAATTAATTACCGTTGTCAAAACAAAAAGCGTGTTTTTAAGATATAATAACTATCAAATGATTGATACTTGATTATGTTCGGTTTAACTGTGAAATTATGTCAAATGACCAAAATTTTATTAAATGGTAAAAATATATTCTAAATATACTTTTAGACCACTCAAATTCATAATTTATCAATATAAATTATTTCGATTAAAAAATTTGTTTTAAATTAAAATATAGTAATTTTCACTATTCATCAAAATATTAAAGTTATCCGAAAGGTACCAAAATTTCACGTTAGGATAAATTCGATATTCCGAATCCAAAAATGAAGTCCATTTTGAAATATAAAATATATAATTTCAAAAAATAGTTATTACTATTCATAACGGCTAGTTTGATTAGTTATGGTGTGTTAGAACTCCATGTTGCGTACAACACACGCTATCACATTATTCAATGAGAAGCGTACCGTAGAATCTTGGGGTGTTACATTCTCCCCTCCTTCAAATAATTTCATCCTCGAAATTTATAGAATACATATCACATGAAAAGACTCGGGTGGTTCTTCATCATAATTTCTTCGGGTTCCCACGTTGCTTCTTCCATCTTATGGTTTCTCCACAAAACTTTTACCAGACGTGTCATCCGGTTTCTCGGTAATTGTTCTCTCATATCAAGAATCCTGATGGGATTTTCGCAATAAGACATATCGGGTTCCATTTCCAATTCCTCATAGGTGAGTACATGCGTTGGGCCAGGCATTTATTTCCTCAATAGAGATACGTGGAACACATCGTGAACTTTGGACAGACTTGGTGGCATTTCCAATCGGTAAGCTACAGCCCCAATTCGTTCTAGAATTTCGAAAGGTCCGATGTACCTGGGACACAATTTACCTTTCTTACCAAAACGTATTACTCCCTTCCATGGAGATACCTTCAGGAAAACATGATCACCGACTTGAAATTCCAAATCCTTCTTTCAAATATCAGCATAGCTCTTATGCCTACTTTGAGCTGCTTTGATGTGACTATGGATTACCTTCACCTTTTCCATCATTTCCTCCACCAGTTCTAGACCTACATGTTTTCTTTCACTAATGTCATCCCAACAGGTTGGTGTACGACATCTCTTTCTGTATAACGCTTTATATGGTGCCATCTGAATACTCAAATGGAAGCTATTGTTATAGGAAAATTCTACCAGAGGTAAATAATGATCCCACATACCCTGAAAGTCAAGTGAGCAAGATCTCAACATGCCTTCTAAGGTTTGAATAGTCCATTCTGATTGTCCATCCGTTTGTGGGTGGTAATCAGTGCTCAAATGAAGTTCAGTATCCAGGGATTTCTGAAGACTTTTCCAGAACCTTGAAGTAAAATAGGGATCACGATCATAGACAGTCGATAGGGGTACTCCATGAAGTCTCACAACTTCATTAATATATAGTCTTGCTAGACGTTCCAGGGGTATATCTTCTCTTATAGCAAGAAAATGTGCTGATTTGGTAAGACGATCAACAATAACCCATATGGCATCGTTCCTTCTAGGAGTCTTTGGTAGCCCCATGTCAAAATCCATCATAATATTGTCCCATTTCCACTCTGGTATGGGAAGAGGTTGCATAACTCCTCCAGGCTATTGCCTTCCAACTTTGACTTGATGACAAACCATACATCTTGACACAAAATCAGCAATCTCCCTCTTCATGTTGTCCCACCAAAAATGTTCCTTCAAATCTCAATACATTTTGGTGCTCCCATGGTGTATAGAGAAATTGGAACTATGAGCATCATACAACAATTCCCTTTTTAGATCAGGTATATCGAGAACACAAATCCTCATCCCGAATTTCAAAATTCCATCATCATACACAAAGTCTCTCAATCTCCCATCATTCACAGCTTTAATCTTCTTTTGTAATTCTTCATCATCGGTCTGAGAACTCTTAATTAATTCTAGTAAAGATGGTTTGGCAACCATTTGAAAAAGCATTGATGTTTCACCTTCCCTGGTTATTCCCATGTCCATCTTTACTAGATCCATGAAAATTGGATCCCTTTCAATTCTCATCACGTTCAAAACTCCATGGTCTTTTCTGATCAATGTATCTTCCACCTTGTTTGCTTTCCCCGGGTGGTAGTGTATCGTGCAATCATAATCCTTGAGTAATTCAAGCCATCTCCTTTTCCTCATGTTGATTTCTTTTTGTGAGAAAATACAATTCAAACTCTTGTGATCAGTATAAATCTCAAATTTTTCACCATAGAGGTAGTGCCTCCATATCTTCAAAGAAAAGATCACAACTGCTAACTCAAGATCATGAGTAGGATAGTTTTGTTCATGAATTTTCAACTGTCGCGATGCATAGGCACTAACTCTATCATTCTGCATAAGGACACAACCTAGTCCTTTCCTCGATGCATCACTATAAATAACGAACCCATCATTCCCCGATGGTAGTGTCAATATAGGTGCATTAACTAATCTTCTCTTAAATTCTTCGAAACATTATTTACACTCTTTTGTCCAAACAAATTTAACCCCTTTACGTGTGAGCTTCGTTAATGGGTTAGCCAATCGGGCAAAATTCTGGTCGAAATGTCGATAATAACCTGCCAAACCAATATAACTACGTACCTCAGTTATACTCGTAGGTGCTGGACATTCTTGGGTTGCCTTGGTCTTAGAAGGATCAACAGAGATTCCATCTTTAGAGACAATATGGCCAAGAAAAATATCTCCTGAAGCCAGAATTCACACTTGCTAAACATCCCATATAATTCATGCCTTCTCAGAGTCATCAAGATAATGCGCAAGTGATTTTCATGATCTTCGTATATTTTGGAGTATACTAAGATATCATCAACAATTACCACCGCAAATTCATAGAGATACTCCTTGAAAACTCTATTCATAAGATCCATGAATACAGAGGGTGCATTAGTCAATCCAAAAGGCATTACAGTAAACTCTTAATGCACGTACCTGGTTCGAAATGTTGTCTTCGGAATGTCTTCCTTCTTCACACACAACTGATGGTATCTAGATCGAAGGTCAATCTTTGAAAAGTATTGAGCTCCATGCAGTTGGTCAAATAAATCATCAATGCGAGGTAGGGGATACTTGTTCTTTATTGTTATAGCAATGATCTCCCTGTAGTCGATACATAACCTCATAGATCGATCATTCTTTTTAACAAAAAGAACAGGGGATCCCCATGGAGAAACACTAGGGAGAACAAATCCCTTATTACTCAATTCCTCTAGTTGTTTCTTCAGTTCGACTAATTCTACAGTGGACATTCTATAAGGGGTATTTGATATAGGCCTTGATCCAGGAATTAAATCAATGGAATACTCAACTTATCATTCTGGAGGAAGTCCAGGTAAATCTTCCAGAAATACATCTACAAATTCATTCACAATAGGAACATCCTCTATTTTAACATTCCTTTCCTCACCCATAGTTATTTCATTCTCTTCCTCCCCAATAATTGAATTTAGTTGAGCTACTGAGGGTGGATCTAAATAAGAATTAGGTGGTGACGATTCTGCTCTAAAGATAAGTTGTTCCTTATCATCATCATCAATAATCGTAACCTCTTTCTTCTTGCAATAAATCTTCACATCATAGTCCGAAATTCAGTCCATTCCGAGGATTATATCGAACTCAATCCTAGGTATGAAGATGAGATCATAAGATAAGGAACATTTATGTTCTCTAATGGGGACTGATTGACAAAACTTTGTTGCAATGATACTTCCCTTAGGAGTTTTAACCGACAACCCCCTTGTTAAATCAAATTGGAAATATCTAATTTTTATAGCAAATTGGGAAGATATGAAATAATCGGATGATCCAGAATCAAATAATGCATTTTCTAAACATGAGGAAACCATTAAATTACCTGCCACCATGTCTTTCAGAGCTTCTACATTAGTAGTAGTGATAGCATAAGCTTGGCCATGATCCCTTAGCCTTTTCTGAGGTATGTTCTCCTGACGCTTAGGACATTCATTTGCATAATGCCCCATCTCCCTGCAATTGTAGCACTGAACATTGGTAGCTTCCTTCTTCCCCTTGCAATCACGAGCTTGGTGGCCTTTTTCACCACACTTGTAAAAGACTCATGTTCACTTCACGCAAGTACCAGGGTGTTTCTTACCACCTCTACCACAGGATGGATATTCAACTGTTCCCTTCTTCCCCATATTTCCATTCCCAGATTGATCAGCAGGTCACTTCTTCTCTTTCTTTGCTTTAAAGTCATAAGACTTAGAGAATTACTTTTCGGTCTTGATAGCATATGAGACAATGTCTTCGTACGATAAAAAGGATTGTGAGACTAATGCTCGACGGAGAAATGGTTTTAACCCATCAAAGAAACGATCCATCTTACTTCTTGGGTTACATATATAATCTCCAGCATACATTTCTAACCTTGTAAAGTTAGCCTCATACTTTGTGACATTATCATCCTCCTTTTGTCTCAGACTAAGAAATTGCCTTTCCATATCTTCTCGATGGTCGTGAGGAAAGTATTTTTCTAAAAATAGATCTTTGAACTCCATCCATTACATATGTGATACTTCATCATCTTCCTTCGTGTTTTGAATCAATGACCACCATTGATCAGCATCACCAGTGAGGCGGTAAACAGCCATGATAACTTTTTCCCTTTCACTACTCCCCAAAGCCTGAAATATTTTCTCTATGGAAAATATTCATTGCTCAGCTACTAAGGGATTTTTACTCCCATTGAACGTTGGTGGTTGTTGCCTCATGAATTGATCTAACATTGATCCTCCACACTGCAGATCAGGGTGCTCCATACGAGTAAGGTTATTATTCATAACCTGAGTGAGTTGTCCCAGTATGGTGATTAGCTGATCGGCACTAGTTGCATCACCAACTCCATTATAATTATCTTGAACATGAGGGAAATCCCTACATGGAGTGCGTGCATTTATACATTTTCCATTTCTTCCACTAAGTGCCATTTCTAAACAATGGCATAAACTAGATCAGTTTGTGAATCAAAATACATAATCCCATACTTATAAAACACTTAACATAAATTAAACTATTTATGGATATAATCCATAATCATAAAAATGTTTTCTTTGAGGATGTATATACTCATAAACCCTTCACAACGATTTGTAAAGAAAATGAGATTTATCCAAAGCATATCCCCCGAGAGTGTCGTAACCAAGAGTGCAGCAAGGCCCGTTGTCGTGCACCAGTTCCCGTTCGAGTCTAGCTCAAAGCGGTGTTTTCTGGTTTTACCCCTAGGTACATCTGTGCCAGAGCCGCCTCTACCTGCTCGTATCCAGACAGTGATGTATTTCTCAGAAAACTCACAAAATCTCTACAATACCAAAATTCTAGGAAGTTCTTCTATACTAATCCTCAATGTTCATCTTAGGTCTATGTGCTCTAATCAGAGTTTATCTAAATCTAGCTTCCAAGGTTTGTACTAAACCTCCCTCTGATACCAACTGTAACGCCCTGACCCCAGTTACCCAGAGTTGGTGCATTATTACATAACATTGGCATGATCATAAGAAGGATCAAATATCGAAAGACCGATTGGTTTAGTAGCCTTGAAATACTAGATATATTCATAATTCTTACCTTACATAATAAAAATGAAAACTACAACAACATCTTTTCTTCATATTCCACACCCATATCCCCACATACTATCCGTACAGGTCATTCATAATTTACTTCATCATACCCTGGGAAAAATAAAACATAGAAAAGGGGGGAGCTCAAATTCCCAGTAAGAAAAAAAATATAGCGGAAACTTTCAAAAATAAGCATAAACATTTAAATCAATGTATAACTAAAACAAAATCCTTTTAAACTTGAACTTCAACATAGTATGGAAAAAGTAAAATGAAATAATTCCATTTACTTATTAACATGGATATTCTATAGTCAAATAATCACATGCAATATCAATAACCACCTTCATAATGATGGAATTCATAATGCCAGACTATCATAACCACATAGCCATGGCCTCGTGCCAAGACTACAAATAAGATTTTTCCAAGATAGTAGTTTGTCTCATGAGACCTACCGATGCATCGAGGAGCTATAGCGGGCTCCACCCGTCACATATTAAATCCAATGCATTCCCATATGAAATGGCTTAAAGATAACATAAAGATTCGTATTAAAACTAGCATACGAAATGTAAGTACTTCATCCATAAACCATGAATGGTATAAAAAAACACTTCCATAGTCAAACATATCACAAAACCTTCAATACAATATAGATGTTTTGTATCATAATAAATCAACATTAAATAAGCATAAAATCCATAAAAGGATGTTGACATAGATGAAATCAAAAATATTTTTAGAGAAATATCTCTTTCTATTTTGAAATAATTTGAGAGTCATATTTTTATAAAATAAAACATTTTATTTGAAAATATTCTTATAATATTGTAAGGGAAGCTTTGACGATTTTATAACGGCATAAAATAACCGCACCTGCTGTATAAGTTAAAAAAAAATTCTTACCTTAATTCTGTCGAAAAGGTTAAAAAGAACCTTGTTTGGAAAATGACGGAATGATTCCTTTATAAAACTATTATAAAAAGTCAAACAAGGGTATAAATGACCTTAACCCATATTCTTTTAAATAGTAAAAATGTTTTGAAATACATTTCTATGAATCATAGATGTGTATGATAAAGAGATCCCAGTAGATTATTACGTATAAACAACCTTGGATAATGAAGGGATTGTGAAGTAACCCTTACCTTGTACTTTTCCTTGGTTGGGGTAGGTTAACAACCTATATAATGGTGAAATAATTGTTATTAAATTATACAAGAATCATATATATTCATATGATATCATATATGATCTTTTAACAATGCTTTGTTAATAATATCTTAGTATTATCGTCGTTTCGGGTGTTAACTTACTCATTTTATTTTATATGTTTTGTAACATAAGCCATGTTTTTCATGGATAGGTTGTATATTATTCATATACAGAATGATATCAAGTCCTTAAACCTCATTTTTAAATCATAAAATGATAATTATACTTGAATGGATACGATGGAGAATGAATCTCATCGCGTTCATGGAGACGGTAGTCCGTACGTACGCACGAGCGACAATATCATTATTTTGATATTAAAATAATTTATAAATGGATGGTATATCATATATAAAGAATCATTAACATGTTATATTTATTATTTACATGAGTTACACAACATTATCATACCCAACCAAATAATAATATATTGAATAACAATTAAACCACGACGTGGAGACGGTAAGCCGTACGTACGCATGTATGGTGACATGTTATTCAAAGGGTGGATAGAATACTGAATATGGTTGTACCATATTTATAATAACATCACAATATATATATGATACTGGAGTTATTATTTTATAATGGTATCAACAAAGGAAGAAGAAGTGGAAGAAGAAAGGAACTTGGAATAGGGTGGTGAAATCATTACCTCTTCTTCAGGTTCTTCCTTTTGATTTGATCAAAAGGGCTAATTAGGTTGGATTTCGGATCAAACTATGGCCTCTAGGTTGTATTGAGGGATGTTGGGAGAGTATTTGGGAAGAGTTTTGCAGATCCTAAAGGCTTTGAAGGTGTGAAGAAATGAGAAGGAGGAGTGCCCTTTTATAAGAGGGGTGAGGGGCACCTTGGGAAAATCTAGAAATATTAATTTATAATAAATTCATATTAGGTTTCCAATGGCTCCAAAGTGGATTATGTAAATTTTAAGGTGGGTATGGGTTGAAAACCACTCAACCAATAGAATTTAGACAGGTTTGGGTACGTATATTAACCTTATCATTAAGTATTAACTCTAAGTTAATTAGTTTCACTTTTACAATGTCTCTATGTATTTTTATATTATATGGTTAATAAAATTACCATATACTGATATAATACTCTTGTTCGAACCTTAGATTTTTAGGAATTTAATATCAATTAATAATATAATATTTGTTTTAAAAACTCTTTTATGTCAATTTTGACACTATTTAATAGTTGATTTTTGTAAAACTTATAACAACATGATTACTTTGTAAAAAGTAAATTAAATCACTCCTAATATGTCATAATATCCTATAAAATTAGTGTAATTCATTAAAAGTCTCAAATTATATTTATTTGGGTATTTATAATATCAATTATTTTAATTTTTTACTATTATGGTAATTTCTGCATCGTCATTGTGTCATAAATAAATTAAATTATTTAATGTCTAAAAAATATAAATAAAATATAATTATGTAGTAAATATTCTTATCTTTCTAATGAATATTTATAGTAAAAAATACAACATATATAACCCTATGTAAAAATTGTTTTTCAAAAGGATATATGCTTGTGTCATTTTTGTACTTATTTTAACTTAATTAAAATTAAGTGTCCCTGTCACCTACAAGTGGCACCATGGGGTCCCAAAATCGACACAAAGATGCCCATGGTAGAAAATGTATCAACCAATAAGTTTAGTACATGTTTTATGGTAAATATTTATTATTATAATATTATTTTTTTAACCCTTATTTACCGGATTTACCCTTAACCATGGTAAATAAAATATTTACCGCAATAATTATTCAACATATCTAAAAATAAAAGTTACCTATTTACACAATTTGAACACCCTGATTAAAAATATGGAATCCATTTTTCTAAATTCAAAACACAGAAGTGGATGAAATTAATTTAAAATTAATTCCTGCTACAAAAACAAAAAGCGTGTTTTTAAGATATAATAATTATCAAAAGATTGATACTTGTTTATGTTCGGTTTAATTGTGAAATTATGTCCAATGACCAACATTGTATTAAATGGTAATAATATATTCTAAATATACATTAAAACCACTCAAATTCATAATTTATCAATATAAATTATTTTGATTAAAAAAATTTTTTAATTAAAATTTAGTAATTTTCACTATTCATCAAAATATTAAAGTTATCCGTAAGGTACCAAAATTTCACCTAAGGCTAAATTCGATATTCCGAATCCAAAAATGAAGTCCATTTTGAAATATAAAATATATAATTTCAAAAATTAGGTATTACTATTCATAATGGCTAGTTTGATTAGTTATGGTATGTTAGAACTCGGTGTTGCATACAACACATGCTATCACATTATTCAAAGAGATGCGTACCGTAGAAGCTTGAGGTGTTACAATCTACCCTCCTTCAAATAATTTCGTCCTCGAAATTTATAGAATACTTATCACATGAAAAGACTCGGGTGGTTCTTCATCATAAGTTCTTCGGGTTCCCACGTTGCCTCTTCCATCTTATGGTTTATCCACAAAACATTTACCAGACGCGTCGTCCGGTTTCTCAGTACTTGTTCTCTCCTATCAAGAATCCTGATGGGCTCTTCACAATAAGACATATCGGGTTCCAGTTCCAATTCCTCATAGGTGAGTACACGCATTGGGTCAGGCATGTATTTCCTCAATAGAGATACGTGGAACACATCGTGAACTTTGGAGAGACTTGGTGGCATTGACAATCGGTAAGTTACAGCCCCAATCCATTCTAGAATTTTGAAACGCTCGATGTACATAGGACTCAAATTACCTTTCTTACCAAAACATATGACTCCCTTCCATGGAGATACCTTCAGGTAAACATGATCACCGACTTGAAATTTCAAATCCTTACTTCGATTATCAGCATAGCCCTTCTGCCTACTTTGAGCTGCTTTGATGTGACTTTGGATTGCCGTCACCTTTTCCATCGTTTCCTCCACCAGTTCTAGACCTAAAAGTTTTCTTTCACCAACGTCATCCCAACAGGTTGGTGTGCAACATCTCTTTCCGTATAACGCTTCATACGGTTCCATCTGAATACTCGAATGGAAGCTATTGTTATAGGAAAATTCTACCATAGGTAAATACTGATCCCACATACCCTGAACGTCAAGTGAGAAAGATCTCAACATGTCTTCTAAGGCTTGAATAGTCAGTTCTGATTTTCCATCCATTTAAGGGTGGTAAGCAGTGCTCAAATTAAGTTCAGTATCCAGGGATTTCTGAAGACTTTTCCAGAACATTGAAGTAAAACGGGGATCACGATCAGAGACAATTGATAGGGGTACTCCATGAAGTATCACAACATCATTAATATAGAGTCTTGCTAGACGTTCTAGGGGTAGATCTTCTCTTATAGCAATTAAATGTTCTGATTTGGTAAGACGATCAACAATAACCCATTTTGCATCATTCTTTCTAGGATTCTTTGGTAGCCCCAAGAAAAAATCCATCGCAATATTGTCCCATTTCTACTCTGGTATGGGAAGAGTTTGCATAACTCTTCCAGGTTGTTGCCTTCTAGCTTTCACTTGTTGACAAACCATACATCTTGACACAAAATCAGCATTCTCCCTCTTTATGTTGTCCCACCAAAAATGATCCTTCAAATCTCTATACATTTTGGTGCTCCTAGGGTGTATAGAGAAATTGGAACTATGAGCATCATCGAGCAATTCCCTTTTTAGATCAAGTATATCGGTAACACAAATCCTCTTCCCGAATTTCAAAATTCCATCTTCATACACAATGTCTCTCAATCTCCCATCATTCATAGCTTTAATCTTCTTTTTTAATTCTTCATAATCAGTCTGAGAACTCTTAATTCTTTCTAGTAAAGAAGGTTTGGCAACCATTTGAAAAATCATTGATGTTTCACCTTCCCTGGTTATTCCCATGTCCATCTTCACTAGATCCATGAAAATTGGATCCCTTCCAATTCTCATCATGCTAAAAACTCCATGGTCTTTTCTGCTCAAAGCATCTGCCACCTTGTTTTCTTTCCCCGGGTGGTAGTGTATCGTGCAATCATAATCCTTGAATAATTCAAGCCATCTCCTTTGCCTCATGTTGAGTTCTTTTTGTGAGAAAATATACATCAAACTCTTTTGATCAGTATATATCTCACATTTTTCACCATAGAGGTAGTGCCTCCATATCATCAAATCAAATATCAGAGCCGCTAACTCAAGATCATGAGTAGGATAATTTTGTTCATGAATTTTCAACTGTCATGATGTATAGGCAATAACTCTATCATTCTGCATAAGGACACAACCAAGTCATTTCTTTGATGCCTCACTATAAATAACGAACCCATCATTCCCCGATGGTAGAGTCAATATAGTTGCATTGACTAATCTTATCTTCAGTTCTTCGAAATATTATTTACACTCTTTTGTCCAAACAAATTTAACCCCTTTACATGTGATCTTCGTTAATGGGTTATCCAATCGGGCAAAATTCTGGACGAAACGTCGATAATAACCTGCCAAACCAATAAAACTACATACCTCAGTTATACTCGTAGGTGCTGGCCATTCTTGGGTTTCCATGGTCTTAGAAGGATATACATAGATTCCATCTTTAGAGACAATATGGCCAAGAAAAAAAAATCTCCTGAAGCCAGAATTCACACTTGCTAAACTTCTCATATAATTCATGTCTTCTCAGAGTCTTCAAGATAATGCACAACTGATTTTCTTGATCTTCGTAGATTTTTGAGTATACTAAGATATCATCAATAAATACCACCAAAAATTCATGGAGATACTCCTTGAAAACTCTATTCATCAGATCCATGAATACGGAGGGTGCATTAGTCAATCCAAAAGTCATTACAGTAGACTCGTAATGCTCATACCTGGTTCGAAATGCTGTCTTTGTTATGTCTTCCTTGTTCACACACAACTGATGGTATCCAGATCGAAGGTCAATCTTTGAAAAGTATTGAGATCTATACAGTTGGTCAAATAAATAATCAATGCGAGGTAGGGGATACTTGTTCTTTATTGTTATAGCATTGATCTCCCTGTAGTCGATACATAACCTCATAGATCCGTATTTCTTTTTAACAAAAAGAACAGGGGCTCCCCAAGGAGAAACACTAGGGCAAATAAATCCCTTATTACTCAATTCCTCTAGTTGTTTCTTTAGTTCGACTAATTCTATAGTGGCCATTCTATAAGGGGTCTTTGATATAGGCCTTGATCTATGAATTAAATCAATGGAAAACTCAACTTCTCATTCTGGAGGATGTCCAGATAAATCTTCTGGAAAAATATCAAAAAATTCTTTCACAATAGGTACATCCTCTATTTGAACATTCCTTTCCTCACCCACCTTTATTTCATTCTCTTCCTCCCCAATAATTGAATTTAGTTGAGCTACTGGGGGTGGATCTAAATAAGAATTAGGTGGTGACGATTCTGCTCTAAAGATAAGGTGTTCCTTATCATCATCATCAAGAATCGTAACCTCTTTTTTTTTACAATAAATCATCACATCATAGTCCGAATGATGGTCCATACCGAGGATTATATCAAACTCAATCATAGGTATGATGATGAGATCAGCAGATAAAGAACATTTATGTGCTATAATGGGGACTGATTCACAAAAATTGTTGCAATGATACTTCCCTTAGGAGTTTTAACTGACAACTCCCTTGTTAAATCAAATTGGAAATATCTAATTTTCATAGAAAACTGGGAAGATATGAAACAATTCGATGATCCAGAATCAAATAATGCATTTTCTAAACTTGAGGAAACCATTAAATTAACTGCCACCACATCTTTTGAAGCTTCTACCTCAGCAGTAGTGATAGCATTAGCTTGGCTTTGATCCCTTGGACTTTTCTGAGGTATGTTCTCCTGATTCTTAGGGCATTCATTTCCATAATGCCCCATATCCCTGCAATTGTAGCACTGAACATTGGTAGCTTCCTTCTCCCCTTGCAATCACGAGCATGGTGGCCTTTTTCACCACACTTGTAACAGACTCATGTTCCCTTAAAGCAAGTACCGGGGTGTTTCTTACCACATTTACCACATGATGGATATTTAACCTTTCCCTTATTCCCCTTATTTCCATTCCTAGATTGATCATTAGGTCTCTTATTCTCTTTCTTTGCTTTAAAGTCATAAGACTTAGAGAATTCTTTTTCGGTCTTCATAGCATGTGAGACAATGACTTCGTACGATGAAAAGTATTCTGAGACTAATGCTCGACGGAGAAATGTTTTTAACCCATCAAAGAAACGATCAATATTACTTCTTGGGTTACGTATATAATCTCCAGCATACCTTGATAACCTTGTAAAGTTGGCCTCATACTTTGTGACATTCTCATCCTCCTTTTGTCTCAAACTCAGAAATTGCCTTTCCATATCTGCTCGATGGTCGCGAGGAAAGTATTTTTATAAAAATAGATCTTTGAAATCCCTCCATTCCATATTTGATACTTCATCATCTTCCTTCGTGTTCTGAATCAATGACCACCATTGATCAGCATCTCCAGTGAGGTGGTAAACTGCCATGATAACTTTTTCCCTTTCACTACTCCCCAAAGCCTGAAATATTTTCTCTAGGGAAAATATCCATTGCTTAGCTACTAAGGGATTTGTACTCCCATTGAACGTTAGTGGTTGTTTCCTCATTAATCGATCTAACATTGATCCTCCATGCTGTGGATTAGGGTTCTCCATACGGGTAAGGTTATTATTCATAAGTTGAGTGAGTTGTCCCAGTATGGTGATTAGCTGATCAGCACCAATTGCATCACCAGCTCCATTATAATTATCTTGAACTTGAGGGAAATCCCTACATGGAGTGCATGCATTGATACAGTTTCCATTTCTTCCACTAGGTGCCATTTCTAAACAATGGCATAAACTAGATAAGTTTGTGAATCAAAATAAATAATCTCATACTTATAAAACACTTAACATTAATTGAACTATTTATGGATATAATCCATAATCATAAAAATGTTTTCTTTGAGGATGTATATACTCAAAAACCCTTCATAATGATTTTTAAAGAAAATGAGAGTTATCCTAAGAATATCCCCCGGGAGTGTCGTAACCAAGAGTGCAGGAAGGCCCGTTGTCATGCACCAGTTCCCGTTTGAGTCTAGATCAAAGCGGTGTTTTCGGGATTTACCCATAGGTACATCTGTACCAAAGCCGCCTCTACCTGCTCGTATCCAGACATGGATGTATTTCTCGGAAAACTCACAAAATCTCTACAATACCAAAATTCTAGGATGTTCTTCTATACTAATCCTCAAAGATCATATTAGGTCTAAGTGCTCTAATGAGAGTTTATCTAAATCTTGCTTCCAAGGTTTGTACTAAACCTCCCTCTAATACCAACTGTAATGCCCTGACCCCAGTTATCCAGAGTCGGTGCATTATTACATAACATTGGCATGATCACAAGAAGGATCAAATGTCGAAAGACCGATAGGTTTAGTATCCTTGGAAATACTAGATATATTCATAAGTCTTATATTACATCATAAAAATGAAAACTACAACAACATCTTTTCATCATATTCCACACTCATATCCCCACATACAATCCCTGCAGGTCATTCATAATTTACTTCATCATACCCTTGGAAAAATAAAACATAGAAAAGGGGTGAGATAAAATGCCCAGTAAGAATAACAATATAGCAGAAACTTTCGAAAATAAGCATAAACATTTAAGGCAATGATTAACTAAAACAAAAGCCTTTTAAACATGAACTTCAACATAGAATGTAAAAATTAAAATGATATAATACCATTTACTTATTCACATGAATATTCTACTAATCGAATAATCACATGAAATATCAATAACCAGCTTCATAATGATGGAATGCATAATGCCAGACTATCATAACAACATAGCCAAGGCCTCGTGCCAAGACTACAAATAAGATTTCGCCAAGGCCTTATGCCAAGACACTAGTTTGTCTCATTAGACCTACCGATGCATCGAGGAGCAATAACGGGCTCCACCTATCACATATTAAGTCCAATGCATTCCCATATGAAAAGGATTAAACATAACATAAACATTCGTTTTAAAACAATCATACGAAATGTAAATACTTCATCCATAAACCATGAATGGTATAAAAATAACACATCCACAGTCAAACATATCACAAATCTTTCAATACAATATTGATGTTTTGTATCATAATAAATCAACTTCAAATAAGCGTAAAATCCATCAAAGGATGTTGACATAGATGAAATCAAAATACTTTTTAGAGAAATATCTCTTTCAATTTTGAAATCATTTAAGAGTCATATATTTATAAAATAAAACATTTTCTTTGAAAATATTCTTATATGATTGTAAGGGAAGCTTCAACGATTTTATAACGGCGGAAAATAACCACACGCACCGTATAAGATTAAAAAAACATTCTTACCTTAATTCTGTCGAAAACGTTAAAAAGCACCATGTCTGGAAAACGATGGCAAGATTCCTTTATAAAACTCATACAAAAATTCAAACAAGGGTATAAATGACCTTACCCCATATTCATTTAAATAGTAAAAATGTTTTGGAATACATTTTTAAGAAACATGGATGTGGATGATAAAGAGATCCCAGTAGATTATTACGTATAAACAACCTCGGATAATGAAGAGATTGTGAAATAACCCTTACCTTGTACTTTTCCTTGGTTGGGGTATGTTAACATCCTGTATAATGGTGAAATAATTGTTATTAAATTATACACGAATCATATACATTCATATGATATCACATATGATCTTTTAACATTGCTTTGTTAATAATATCTTAGTATTATCGTCGTTTCGGGTGTTAACTTACTCGTTTTATTTTATATGTTTTGTTACATAATACATGTTTTTCATAGATAGGTTTCATATTATTCATATACATAATGATATCAATTCCTTAAATATCATTTTTAAATCATCAAATGAAAATTATACTTGAATGGATACGATGGAGAATGAATCTCATCACGTTCGTGGAGACGGTAGTCCGTACGTACACACGAGCGAAAATATCATTCTTTTGATATTAAAATAACAAATAAATGGATGGTATATCATATATACAGAATATTTAATATTTTATATTTATTATTTACATGAGTTACACATCATTATTATACCCATCCAAATAATAATATATTGAATAACAATTACACCCCGACGTGGAGACGGTAAGTCATGCGTACGCACGTATGGTGGCATTTATTCAAAGGGTAGATAGAATACTGAATATGGTTGTACCATATTTATAATAACATCACAGTATATATATGATACTTGATTTATTATTTTATAATGGTAACAACAAAGGAAGAAGAAGTGGAAGAAGAAAGGAACTTGGAATAGGGTGGTGAAATCATTACCTATTCTTCGGGTTCTTCCTTTTGATTTGATCAAAAGGGATCCTTAGGTTGTCTTTATGATCAATCTAAGGTCTCTAGGTTGTAGTGAGGGATGTTGGGAGAGTATTTGGGCAGATTTTGGCCGATCAAAAAGGCTTTGATGGTGTGAAAAAATGAGAAGGATGAGTGACCTTTTATAAGAGGGTTGAGGGGCACCTTTAGAAAATATAGAAATATTAATTAATAATAAATTCATATTCGGTTTAAAATGGCTCCAAAGTGTATTATTTAAATTTTAAGGTGGGGATGGGTCGAAAACCACTCAACCAATAGAATTTAGACAGGTTTTGGGTACTTATATTAACCTTATCATTAAGTATTAACTCTAAGTTAATTAGTTTCACTTTTACAATGTCTTTTTGTATTTTTATTTTATATGGTTAATAAACATACCATATACATCCAAGAGACCCCCAAGTGGTAAATTAATGATACACATATCATTATATAAGTCTTTTGGCCGAACCTTAGATTTTTAAGAATTTCATATCAATTAATAATATAATATTTGTTTTAAAAACTCTTTTATGTCAATTTTGACACTATTCAATAGTTGATTTTTGTGAAACTTATAAAAGAATGATTACTTAAAAAAATGTCAATTAAATCAATACTAATATTTCATATTATCTTATAAAATTAGTTTAATTCATTAAAAGTCTCAAATTATATTTATTTGGGTATTTATAATATCAATTATTTTAATTGTTTACTATTATGGTAATTACTGCATCATCATTGTGCCATAAATAAATTAACTTATTTAATGTCTAAAAATAATAAATAAAATATAATTATGTAGGAATTATTTTTATATTTCTAATGAATACTTATAGTCTAAAATCAAACATATATAACCTTATGTAAAAAAATTTTTTTCTATAAGATATATACTTATGTCATTTTTGTACTTATTATAACTTAATTAAAATTGTTGGTCCCTTATCACCTACAAGTGGCACCATGGGGTCCCACAATCAACCCAAAGATGATAATGGTCGAACATGTATCAACCAATAAGGTTAGGATACGTTTTAGGGTAATTTTTTATTATTATAATATTATTTGTTTAACCCTTATTTACCGGATTTACCCTTAACCATGGTAAATAAAATATTTACCGCAGTAATTATTCAAAATGTCTAAAAAAAGTTATCTATTTACACAATTTGAAAATACTGATTCCAAATATGGAATCCATTTTTCTAAATTCAAAACACAGAAGTGGCAGAAATTAATTTAAAATTAATTCCCGCTGTCAAAACAAAAAGCGTGTTTTTAAGATATAATAACTATCAAAAGATTGATACTTGTTTATGTTCGGTCTAACTATGAAATTATGTCCAATGACAAACATTGTATTAAATGGTAAAACTATATTCTAAATATACTTTAAAACCACACAAATTCATAATTTATCAATATAAATTATTTTGATTAAAAAAGTTATTTTTAATTAAAATTTAGTAATTTTCACTATTCATGAAAATATTAATGTTATCCGAAAGGTACCAAAATATCACCTTCGGCTAAATTCGATATTACGAATCCAAAAATGATGTCCATTTTGAAATATAAAATATATAATTTCAAAAAGTAGGTATTACTATTCATAACGGCTTGTTTGATTAGTTATGGTGTGTTAGAACTCAGTGTTGCTTACAACACACGCTATCACATTATTCAAAGAGAAGCGTATCATATATGATTGGGGTGTTACATTACATATATCATATTCAGTTTGTTCTATTCAATATGATATGTAAACGGAAACAACGTTTATGCGTACGTACGGGCAACTGTCTCCATAAACGGTGTTTTTCATTTCACATATATGTCTATTATACATATTTATATTGTAAATATATATGATATATTAATAATTTTTTATATTATGGAAGTATTTAATTCTTGGTCTAAGTGATAAAATCAATAGTAACAAGTTAAAACACTTAATATAAAGAAAGATATTATTACCCGAAATATTAATTTAACATGGAAATTATTATCAAATGGGTAGAATAAAGTCATAAATGAATCATGTATTATATCGTAAATATTAATATGGTTCTGTTATAATTTAATAACATACTACATTCTTCATACTAGAGGTTAAACGTACCCTCGACTAAAGGAAAGTGCAAGTTAAGGGTCATTTTCACAATCTCATTATTATACGAGGTTGTTTTTTCGTAACTATCTACAGGGAAATATTTATTATCCATGTCCATGATTCATAAAATTGTTTTCAAAGGTATTCTATTAAGGTAATTTTTACTAAAATATCATTTTAAATATTTTAAATATTTATTCATCTAAACCATTCTCATTAATGTCCATGTTTTCAAAATGGTTTTAAGGATTTATTCAAATGGACATGAATGTTTTAAAATTTTAATTACATTCAAAAGATTCAATGTGGTATGGGCCAATTTGATTCAAAAAAGTATTAAAATGTCTTCCTTTATAAATTTTGTGACTTTTAAATGTTTTCATGAAGAAGATATATTTCTCTCAAAGAGTTTTACAAATAATTTTCATCTATGTAAAAATCCATTAATGGGTTTTAAACATGTTTAATGTTGATTTATTATGATAAAAATCTACCATATTGTATTGATGGTTTTGTTATATGATTGACTGTGGATTTTTAAGTTTTATAGCATTCATGGTTTCTGGGTTAAGTATTGACATTTCATATGCCAGTTTTAAGATGAATGTTTATGTTATTTTAAACCTTTTCATATAAGGAATGCATTGGACTTTGTATGTGATGGATGGAGCCAGCTATATCTCCTCGATGCATCGGTAGGTCTAATGAGACAAACTAGGTTCTTGGCACAAGGCCTTGATAAAATCTTATGTGTGGTCTTAAATCGAGGCATTGACTATGTGGTTATGATAGTCTGGTGTAATGCAATCCATCATTATGAAAGTGGCTATTGATATTGCATGTGATTATTCGACTAGTAGAATATTCATGTGAATAAGTAAATGGAATTATTTTATTGTATCTCTTACTTATTATGCTGAATTTTGTGTTTAAAAGGGCTTTTGTTTTAGTCTTATACATTGACATAATTGTTTATAATTATTTATCAATGTTTCCACTATATTTTTATCTGTATTGAGCTTCTGAGCTCACCCCTTTCTATGTTTTAATTATCTCTGGATTCAAAGAAGTGTATTATGATTGACAAGAAGGGTTAAGCTGGGGTATTAATGGCATCCTCAAGGAATAATTTTAGTTGTGTTTTATTTTCTAAAGTGTAATGTAATTTACATGTATGTAATCTATTTTCCAAGACTGCTAAACTGATCTGTCTTTTGAGACTTGATTCCTTGTAATCATGCCAATGTATTAAAATAATGCACTGACTCTAGGTAACTGGGGTCAGGGCGTTACAGTTTCTATCAGAAGAAATCTTATCAATAACCTTGGAAACTAGATTTAGATAAACTCTAATTAGAGAACATTACCATAAGATAGACATTGAGGATTAGTATAGAAAAACATACTGGAATTTTGGTATTGTTGTTATTTTGTGAGTTTTTTAGCAATACTTCCCTGTCAGGATACAACCATGTAGAGATGGCTCTCGTACATATGTACCTATGGATAAAACCTAAAAACACTTCTTTGAGCTAGAATCGAACGGGAAATGGTGCACGACAATGGGCCTTGCTGCACTCTTGGTTATGAAATTCCCAAAGGATATGCTTAGGAGAATTCTCATTTTCTTTAAAAACCATTGTGAAGGGTTTATGAGTATATACATCCTTAAAGAATACATTTTTATTATTATGCTTTATATCGATAAATTGTTTGATTTATGTTAGGTGTTTTACAAGTTTGGATTTTTGTATTGTGATTCATAAACTAATCTAGTGTATGTCATTATATATAAATGGAACCCAGTAGATGTAATGTGAACTCCAGCAATACATATGATCCAAATATAAAGAAGGATCATATGTTTCACGGTTTTAATCCAAGAATTAGAAGATAAATAGTATCCCATTTATTATCAACATATGAAGATATATTATCATGTTTTAATAAGATAAGTAAATAATTCTCTGAGTCCTATGGAATTGAAGGGAAGCAAGAGAAGAAAAATATGGAAGAGAGAAAGATGGATAAAGGGATGAGGGAAAAGAAGGATTTTTCAATATGCGATAAATGTGGAATGAATCACCATGGTAAATTATTGAAGGGAATGGGATTTTGTTATTAGTGTGGAGAAAACGTTCATCAAGTATGTGATTTCAAAGGTATGAAAAAGTTTTCAAATGTAAAATGATTCATCTGCAAGGCATTGAGACACTACACAAATCAATTTCTCATTCATAAGAGTATACCGCAAATGATTTTATTGGATAATAATCAAGTTATGATACTTCCTCAGATGAAGAGGAATGACTATTTATCTTTAGTTGTTATTATAGAATTATTTCATTTATGTGTTGTATCAACAATATACTGGTTATGTGAATTATGGTGATAAATAAGGATTGTACTGCAATACTATATTATTGAAGATTTGAGATTATATTGTTCTATGAAAAGTTACATAATAGTAAGATACACTTTTTGGAAAATACATGGTTGAAGGAAAGGTAATCTTTAATATGGTCCTGATAATGTGGTTGTAATTTTGGAATATGTGATGGTTTATTTTGGTAATTAAGGATGTTGCGATGTTTTAAAATAATACATGATGAATGCATTCAGATGTTATTACCTAGGAAAAAGGATCCTCATTATGTTTACCATTATTATAAATTTTGGACTGAGAGTTTGGATTTATGTATTTTGGATAATTCCAAAGGATGGAATGGATTATTATTGAAATTGGAAACTATTGTTAAGGTTATTTTTGGATTACCATAAAAAGGACAACCTGGAGGTCAGGCGGCAACCTGTCGCGTCCGGCAAGGCTGCGAGACATGAACCCACAAACAAATATAGACAAGTGTGTATCACCTATCACTGACCCATGTGATGTCCTTGATTGAATAATGTAGTTTTTTTGAAAGGGTCTGGTAGAAGAATTATAAATTCATTTTTTGGAACCCTAAACGAATAGGATAAATAGAATATTTTTCAATGTTCTATTATCTTTTATAGTGAAAGATGAGTTTGTGGTAGAAATTACCTGAAAGATGAAAATATACTTGTCAGGTATATATATTCATATATATATAAATATTCCTCTTATTATATGGATAAATTAATTATTAAACATTAGGGAATCGGTCTTAAAACAAAAAAATGTGTTATTCTAATACCTTACGTTTTTTGAACAAACGGTTTTTTAAATCATCATAGATTGGTGGCTTTGAGGTCCACAATTCTATAATTGTTTTTGATTGATGACCTCGATCACTCCCTATAAATATTTACGTTTTCCCTCCAATTATGTGTCTCTAATTGCCACCAATGTTCTCCTAATCAAGATCATAATTTGGTTGTGACTTTTTCATTCCCATTTTCCTCTTACTAATACTAAATTTTATTAACCCAATTTCCGATGTGGGTTTTCCCACAAAAGTATTTTCTATTTGAAACCATTTATTTTTGAAAAATAATTTCCAATTATGAGGACACAATTTATTGAATGGGGAATAAAGTAACATCCCAAGATTTCAAAGTATGTTATTTCTTCAAAGTAATTCAATAACTTGAACTACATGCAACACTGAGTTCAAGTGCACCATGGCATACCAAACTAGTCGTTCAGAAGTTTTTATGAATAGTATTAACTAAATTTTGAACTATATATAATCATTATAATTTTAGAATCCATATTATGAATTTCATAGACAAAATGTAAGAACTAATTCATTTTTTCAGAAAAAAGAATTATTTTTCAAAAAATAAACTTTTACCACCTTTTAATGGTGAACCCTTTTTAAATCCAATATTTGGAACTTTTATATATTCAATATGACAAAATAAACTTCTTCTTTATAATTGGGACAAAATAATTTAGTTTTAATAAATTTGTTGTGTTTTTCTGATAACTTTCATATTTGGGTGAATAGTGAAAAATACTATATTTTAATAGAAAAAACATTTTAAATCAAAATAATTTATTGTACTAAATTATAAATTTTAATGGTTTGGAATTATAAATAAATTATATATTTACCATTTAATCCAATTCTGGTCATTTTAAGTATTTTCACTTTGAGATTGGACATAAAGAAGTGTCAATCTTTTGATAGATATTGTTTCTTAAAAATAAGGCTTTTGGTATTGAAAACGGTAATTAATTTTAAATTAAAGAAACAACTATGATTTTAATTTGGTAAAATAGACTTCATTTTTTGATTCGGAATATCGAAATTATCCTAGGGTGAAGTTTTATTATTTTTATGAAAAATATCATTTTTTGATTAATAGTGAAAAAATACTAAGTTATCGTTTTAAAAAAATATATTTAAATAATTATTTATTTTATTTGAAATTATTTTAGGTAAAAATAGATACAAAATACCTATATAATTTCATTTTAATTCATTCGAGTTACATTATAATAATTTTACATATATAAAAATTTTATTGAACTTTTCACCGTCTTTTATGCACCTCCAAGGAGAATTTAAATATTTACATAAAACATAATTTAAATAATTATGTTAGTTGAATTAAAAAAAATTGAGACACATGGTTAATAACAAAGAGTAAAATTTGGATCAATAAGATAAATTCTTTTTGGTGAATAGTAACTTTTGACTTTTATTTACCACGGTTAAAAGTAAATAGGGTATTTAATGGTAAAAATGAGTTTATTATTGTCCAAACACATGTCATAATTCAATTAGATAATTTTAGTTCATCCAAAAACAAACATTTTAATAAAATATGACTTTTTAGGTCTACTAGGATTAGATTAATAAATTTATTATTATTTTATTTAAAGAAGAGTTAAAAAGGTTAAAATCAAAGTTTAATAACTAAACCATTTGAAATATGGGGTTATAAATAAGATAAATTCAGCTATAAATATTCATTAGAAATATAAAAATATTTATTACATATTTTTTTTATATAATTTTTAGTGATTAAATAAATAAATTTATTAATGACACAACGATGATGAAGTAATTACCTTATTAATGAAGGAATAAAATAAATGGAATTATAAATTTTACAATAAATATAATTTCAATGTTTTTATCACATCCACAAATTATCTGGGTGAATATGATATGTTAGGATTTATTAAATTTATTTTTTTTAAGTAATAATTATTTTATTATTTTAACAAAAACAAATACCAAATAGTGTCTAAATTGGAAAAAAATAGTTTTTAAAACAAATATTATACTATTAATTGATATATTGGTCCAAAAAATATAAGGTTCGGCCAAAGGACTTATATAATTATATATATTACATTTATGAACCAATTTTGGTTCGATTGGCAGTATATAGTAATTCTATTAACCATATATTGTAAGAATATAAGAAGACACGGTAAAAGTTAAATTATTTTACTTATAGTTAAATTTAAATGATAAGGATAAAATGGTAACCTAAACGTACCTAAAGCCTGTTGGTTGAGTATATCTAGACTCCTCCCAGACCTAGACTCTAAATAAGTCACTTTGGAACCATTATAAACTGAATATTAAATTATTATAAACTAATATTTTATGTTTTTCCAAAGGTGCCCCTCACCCCTCTTTTAAAAGGGCACTTCCCCTTCTCTCAAAAGAAAACCTCCAAATCAAATTGGATCTCCCAACCACTTCCCAAATATCCTCCCAACTATCCTAAATTAATCCTAGTGGCCTTTCATTGGTCAAAAATCCATCCTATCGAGACCTTTTGATCAAATCAAAAGGAAGAACCCAAAGTGGAGGTAATGATTTCACGACCCTATTTTATGTTCTCTTATTCTTCCACTTACTCTTCATTGTTGATTCCATTCTAAAATAATAACTCCATTATCTTATATATACATTTATGTTATTATAATTATGGAAAAACTATATTCATTATTCTACAAATCTTATGAATGATAATGTCACCATGTGTGCGTACGTACGGCTTACCGTCTCCATGCCATGGTGTAATCTGTTATTCAACACTATATTATTTGGATAGATATAATGATGAGTAACATGTATATAAATAACTAAAATAACATGCTAATGTCTAGGTAAAATTAATATACCATCCAATTCCACACATTTAAGGACATGATATTGTCGCTCGTGCCTACGTACGGATTACCGTCTCAACGGCGCGATTAGATTCATTTCCACGTTAACCATTCATCGATGATTATAAAAATATATATTACTAATAAGTATGAAATATATGACATAATATATCTTCTGGAGATATATACATTTATATATATATGTGTGTGTTTGTACTTACATATATCGTATTCACATAGTTCTGTTCAATACGATATGAAAACCGAAACAACGTTTATGCATAGGTACGGACTACCGTCTCCGTAAATGGTGTTTTCATTTCATATATATGCATATTATACCTATTTATATTCTAAATATATATGAAATATAAATCATGTCTTATATTATGGATTTATTCAAATCTTGTTCTGAGTGATACAATCAAGAGTAACAAGTTAAAACATGTACGATAAAGAAAGCGATTTTTAACCGAAATATTAATTTAACATGGAAATTATTTTTAAATGGGTAGTATAATGTCATAAATGAATCATGTATTATATCATAAATATTAATATATTTTTGTTATAATTTAATCACATACTATGATCTTTATACATGAGGTTAAATGTACCCTCGACTAATGGAAAGTGCAAGGTAAGGGTTAATTTAACAATCACTTTATTATCCCGGCTTTTTTTTACATAAGTATCTTCTGGGAAATATTTATTATCCATGTCCATGTTTTATAAAATAGTTTTCAAAGGGATAAATTTAAGGGGCATTTTACCAAAACATAATTTTAAAATTTTTAATGATTTATTCTTCTAAACCATTATCATTAATATACATGTTTCCAATATGGTTTTAAGGATTTATTTAAATGGGCATAAATGTTTTAAAATAATAATTACATTCAAATGTTTCAAAGTGGTATGGGAGACTTTTATTCAAAAATTTATTTAAATGCATTCCTTTCTAAATTATCTGACTTTTAAATGTTTTCATGAAAAGGGGATATTTCTCTCAAAGATTTTTAGAAATCATTTTCATCTAAGTCAAAATCATTTAATGGATTTTAAACTTTATTGAAGTTTATTTATTATGATACAAATCTATCATATTGTATAAAATGTTTTGAGATATGTTTGACTATGGATGTGTTATTTTTTATATCATTAATGGTTTATGGGTAATGTATTGAAATTTCGTATGCCAGTTTTAATATGAATGTTTATGTTATGTTTAAACATTTTTTATATGAGAAATGCATTGGACTTAGTAAGTGATTGGTGGAGCCCACTATAGCTCCTCAATTCATCGGTAGGTCTCCTGAGAAAAACTAGTTTCTTGGCATAATGCTTTGACAAAATATTATTTTTAGTCTTGGCACAAGGACTTGACTATGTGGTTATGATAGTCTGGAATTATGCATTCCATCATTATAAATGTGGCTATTTATATTGAATGTGACTATTTGACTAGTAGAATACCCATGTGAATAGGTAAATGGAATTATTTTATTGTATATTTTCCATAATATGGTGATTTTTTAGTTTAAAAAGGCTTTTGATTTATTCATATACATTAATGTAAATGTTCGTAATTATTTATGAAAATTTCTTCTATATTGTAATCCTTATTGTGCATCTGAGCTCACCCCTTTCTATGTTTTAATTATCTCAAGATTCCAATAAGTGTATTATGATTGATAAGGAGGGTTATTCTAGGGAATTAATGGCTTTCTCAAAGGATCATTTATGTTGTGTTTTATTTTCTAAAGTGTAATGTAATTTCCATGTATTTAATCTATTTTCTAAGACTGGTAAACAGACCGGTCATTCGGGACATGATTCCTTATAATCATTCCAATGTATTAAAATAATGCACCGACATTGGGTAACTGGGTTCAGGGCGTTACATTGATGATCATCTATTGAGATAATAAGTGGGAACACCTTTATCCATACTAAAAGAGCTACTGACATCGGTGGCATGAAAAATGTTGAAAAATGCAATAATGAAGATGTAGAAAATTATAAATATGAAGGAATTTCAAAACATCATAAGTTTGAGAATAAAATCAAAAAAATATTCAAAAACTAAAAAAATAGCCTACAACTACAAACACAACAACACAAGGGAAATAAAATGTTAAAGTGAATAAAAATTAGCGGAAAGGTAGTTAACCTATTAACTAGGTAACATCATTCAAAAATATGACTTTAGTAGATTTGTATGAACACCATAGGGAACAATCTTTTTCTTTCTATTCCACATCAATTTATTACTATAGTTAAATATGGCAACCCCCACTTCCTACTGAAAATTGGAAAAAAATACTTGAACTCAAACATCATTCCCTTTTATTTCGTTTTCTTTCATTTCATCCAAGTGAACCAAATATCGTCATAGGTCCTAACAAATTAGATCAATCCATCATAAGAGGAACTAACAAACATAAAAAAACTATATAAATTTACCAAATTAAATAAAGAAACACAACCAAAACAATATTATCATTGTAGACTCTCATAAAAAAGAATATGTCAAAAAATGTAAGAGGAAAAAATCATTAAATTAAACTACATTCAAATTAAAAAGTATGAGAGTTAATTCATATAAATTAAAAAAGGAAAAATATATGATAAAATGAAAACCATTTTACACTATTAATACCATTACTGTACACTCTTGTAGAAATTATGCAGTCATAAAAAGAGAGAAAAAAACCATAAACTTATTTTGATTAGTGAGAATTGTATTAAAATTCAACACAATGAAATGTTATGATGTGGTACAACATGAATAAACTCATGCAGTAGGGTCCTTTTAACAGTTGTGTAGAGTACATTAGTAATCATCTTTTTAAAATATAATATAATTGTTATCAAACAATGTAGACTAAAATCTTACAGTGCACATGAAATAAATTGAATTATAGTTCAAATCAATTTTCAATGATTGACTAAATTTAGCATGCAAAACACCCCAATCAGTATGTTTGTATCCCCAATAGACGTGATCTTCCCCTAGAATTATCAATCTAACACCATGAACTAGGAAATATAATATAGTCTTCAAGAACAAATATATTTCATGAGAAATAAAATTTGGCAGCAGATGGCCTTGGGGAAAATCACCATCATATTTACCTCAACCTATCTCAGGAATGTGTAGTGGCACTATGTCTACATTATAAGAATTCTATTAAATCATTCAAGGAACAATGATATTGATTTCACTTCATATCAAGATAGTATTTATAGACTTGGGAACAATATTATATTAAATGCATCCAATTGTTTTTTTATAACCAACCAATAATTGGGCAGCTATTTATCCAATATAGGTGATTGATCTAATAATTATGGTGATAAATCAACACCATATGTGGATTATTTTTCATTCAACAATGTTATAATAATATATAATAAATTTTAATGAAGTAATTATAATAAACTTCATTTAAGGATAGTTTCCATTTAGTTATCATGTAACAAACATTACTGTGAAACTTTTGGGTCTTCATGTGTTTGAATGTTATGCTTTGAATCTAATGACACAGGTTGGATCAAATCATGTTGAATAAGAATGTTATGCACCTTAATTTTCACTCATCACGTTAAATAAGAAACTGTGTGGGTATAAAATTGAATATTGGAGTGGTGTTAAACATCTAAATTAAAAAATCATGGTGTTAGGTTATAAGGTTACATAAGAAAACCAAAAACCTATACCTTTGATAATGTATAAATTTTTCTACTAATCCATTCTAACAAATGACTATCTATAAAATATATATAAAGAATAAATTAAAATGGAAATTTCGTTCAAGTATTCATGAACATAGGCACTATATTATTTGTCAATGTGGTGGTAATACATGGAATATCTAAGGTCAGTAGACATTATTATATATTGTCAAACAAATATTTATCATAATGGTATATTGATAGTGTATCACACAATAATACCATCAATCATACTATTAAGAAATATTTTATAGGAATATTTTTTTATATGATTGATTCAACACAATGAGTAAATTGAATGATATTATTATAAGTTAAGTGAAAATATGATAATGGGGAATGTGGAAAATATCATCGAAAATATGGTATCATGCTGGGAAATGAGAAGAGTTTAGAACTAATTGATAGAAATTCTCTATGATCTCCACATTTATATGGAGTATGAATAATTCATTTAAAATAAATTGTAAAAAAATTAGAAATTTATTCCTCTGTCATCCTTGCTTCATCAATTATAGACAGTGAAACTTTGATCATGGATTGTGGGTGATGGAATATTTTAAGAACAAAATAGAAGATAGAAAAAGTTAGTATTTTTTTCATTCAAAAATTGTTTTGTAATTGATAAATATAACATGATAAAAAATACCTATATTTATAATGGTATATAATTCAATAAATTCAATTTAATCCACTTATTTTCCAATATCAATTGGTTTACGATTTTTAAAACATCTTTTGAAAAAATTTAATGACTCAATTATATTGGTATTAAAAAAAATTAAAGGGATTAAAGAATCATCCTCATATACTAAATGTGGACTCGGATGATACTAAACAGAATGTAATTGATAAAATATATCTATAAGTGCATTTGGGATCATGATTCATTCTTTCATTTCCTTTATAACAACTTAAAATATGAAATATAGTGAAATAATCATCAAGGTCATCAATATCAAAATATATTTCTAGTTCATTTCATTATTGTGTCAATTTTATTTCACTTTTCTTTGTTCTATAAGGATGTTTCCATTTCTCATCATTCTCACTACCTCTACTAGCATCATCAATATGTGAATCATGATGATAACATGCATCAAATTGATCACCATGGATGATATATTTCCATTTGAGAAACTCAAATATATTATTCATAACCTATTTTAATTTACTGATGAAATAAATCTTGTCATCATCATCAAACATAATTTTAAAACAATCCTAATCAAATTTTACTTTTTAGCGTGGATTAAGAAAACATCCACAAGTAAGAGAAATTTAAAAATGGAACCAATATCCTAATACATGTCTAATGTCACATTTTTTAAAATTTCCTTTTAACACGATGTAATAGCATTACAATTCATCTATTTCATGATTTTTCTATATATATTCAATATATTATGAAAGAATTTGTGATATGAAAATTGTATAGAATACAAAAAATCATAAAATATATCATAAAATATTTAAAAAAACATGAAAAATACTGGAAAAGTTTCCCAATCGTATGATGTACGATCCCCACCTTTATAGATGATTTCACTCTAAAAACATGAATCCTCATCAACAAAAATATTTAAATTCTCATACTTCTCTACAACATCAAAAATAATCTAAAATAATTCCAACTAGTAATCACTTCAATAATTACTGTCAGTTGACTATGAATTTTTAACTCCTCAGCAATGCTAATGAAAAGATCCAATCTAGAATGTGAACTTCTATAAAAATTTCATGAAACACTAAATCTTGAAATTTATTTTGATATTCCCTTTATCTTGTTACTAACAATATGGTTTTAAATACGTTAAAAGTATCTTATATTCATATACACTTATTTAAAAATAGACCAATTTCAATAATTTACCCTCATAACAAAATAAATGATCATTTTATTTTTAGAACAATCCTTTTTACATTAATAGTATTAATATTTTCAATCTCCCATTATTTCAATTTATGTTCTAATTCGTAGCCAATTTTTTCCATTTTATGGTTTGCAAAAAGACAAAACGTGATTATTTTTTTCATTAATATCCAATTATCATCATTAAATTGTGAAGTCACAAAAATATTATTCATATTCTGAAATTATTTCCATGTTTTAGTGGTAATACATACCATATTAGAGAATGTATCAAACAAAGACCTTTATTTTTCTGTCTCTATCAAATAAAACTACAATCACTCTCTTGAACTATTTTCATAGATGGAACATGAAATTGGGGTTGAAATTCATCAATAAATTCTATAATACCATGATTATCAACATATTTAAATGATAACTTATCAATGATTTTCATTTTATCAAGAGTTATTCCACACTCCTCTGGGATAAAAAGAGATACTTAAATTTTATCTATCCCATAATCCTCCTCTTCACAATTTTTACTATGACTGATAGTGGATTGAATTTTCAAAGGTTTTTTTAAGATTTTTTTACCTTGTAAAATTACTATTCAAATTAGTATATCCATGTTGGACAAAGGATTAAGAATAATATTTTCCAAAATAATAAAGCATAGACCTTCCACCTTTTTTACGAAAATGACCCCATGATTGAGTAACTCTTGAACTAGTAGGAGCTTTAAGAATTATTACCTTTTATGGTGAGCACATAACCTCAGTTTTATCACCTATAATGTTACTACACCCCCCCCCTCATATTTATGTAATTGAATGTATGGTTGGATAAGACCCCTTCTTAAATTAAGTTCATGAGTAAACTGGAGGATTAGAACCACATTTTGTACATCTTTCCTTTAATTTCTAGCTGATGTATTCTATAGACTTTCCCTCTAACCCACTCGTAAGACTTTTTTGTGGAATACCCTTGGAATAAGAAGAATATATAGTTTTTGAGTGTTGGTAGTGTTTTCATTATCACCACAACATTGGTCAATGGGGAAGATAATAAGAAGAAACACGATAGAAAATGAACTTTGTAACACAATACCACACTCACAACAGATGTAGATGGATGGAAATCAGTCAAGTGGTCTTTATCATGATCACTTATGAGGAATGGTCAAGGGAGGAGGTGGTCATTAACACATTTATTGTCTAGGTGGTTGATTTATCAGTGTTTTTAATTGAGGTGGGAGAGGATGATGGAAGCAGGAGTAGGGTTTTCTCACATGGGAATAAAAAGAGAGAAGGTTAGTAAGTTTTTTTCTTGTTAGGGACACTAGGGGGAGGAGGAGGGAGGAGAAGATGAGGGTTGGAGTATGTTTTCACCAATTTCTCATGAGGTAATGACAAGGGAGGAATTAATGAATATGAGGCATCCAACTGGGAAGACTGTTTTTTCATACACATATCAGGTCTTTAGGTTAGTTTGGGTCTATTTCTAGCCAAACCGAGACCTAACACAACCCATACATGGGTTGAACCAACATAAACCCAACCCAATTATTTTTTTCACATAACCTGAACCAAACTAGTCGGGTCTAGAAATCGATATAAATTTTAGTAAAGAGATCAAGTTACATACTTAAAATAAAGAAATCACATTCAAATTATTTAGATACATTCAGACAATGATCTATAATAAATTTATGTTGTATAAGAATCACCCCCACCTCAATATCACACAAGGTGTGACCGGTGTGACATAAAGTGTATCATTTTTTTTTGATAATGAAATTTTCTTTATGTATTCTTTCTTATTTATGTTTAATTTATTTTTTTATTATTACTAACTTATGATTTATTTTATTACAAAAATGGATTCTTTTACCCGGGATAGGGTGGTTTCTTCGTCAACGGATATCGTGGTCAATATTTTTTATGAGGGGGTTGTGGGTGAAAATATGTTGATAATTTAATAATATTTAATTTTTTTGGATAGTAATTCTAAATGTAATTATTCAAAAAAAATATGTATATAGTTGTGTTTTTTGTATTTATGATGTAATCATTATTTCAAGAAAATTATTTATTTTTATATGGGTTACAAGTGTATATATTTCCATGTGTTATTATTCAACCAGAACATCATAGATAATTATCCATTATTAGTAAAATTTATATCACCGACAAATACCCACCTTTATTAGGGATAAAATTGAGCAAATAATGTTTGGAATATATCAATGTTTTTTTTCACTAATAAAGGTCCCCCTTATCAGTGCTTTTTTATTGGTGATAAAGTGGTCTCCCTCTAATGGTGATGAGGATAATGTAATGATTTGGAACTTTTAAAGCCATTTTTTCCATTATTCAAGGTATGTATATCATATTATTATAGTAGTATTAATGGATACCCCCTTGAGGAAGGTTAATGCCTAATATCACATTCGATTTTTTGGAAAATGTTTTTAATTGTGATGATTAAAATTAATAAGAATAGAATTATTGCTATATTAATTTCAATTCATTAATTTAAATTATTTTCAATATTTGTAAAAAAAATCTAAATTTGTAATTAAATTATTTCTATGTATGTTTTTATTTGATGAAAAGTGTTCTGGGCACATAGATATTTCTCATTGATATCTCTCATTCAACTTTTGAAGTTAGTTCACCATACAATGTGTGATGGTGTTCTTATAAATTGGTCAATAGATGATGTTAATCCATCATGATAATAAGATGGATAAACTTTATCCCTAGTGAAGGGGCTATATAGTGGTGAGGGGAAATGGAAGGTTAGGTTGCATAGATTTGGAAACAACGAGGGAGGTCTAGCTAGAAAATTGCCAATGTGATGTTGGATTTGGCGAGTCCTAATTTTTGTACAAATACTACCATAATCATTAGGGGTTTGTTATATTATTTCATGATTCCATATTTTTAGGAAAGTGTAAAAGAATTAATATTATGGGTCACGAGTACACATAATTAATATATATCTCATAATTTATTTATATTTATACATTTAATTTTGAATTGCATTGAAATTTGTACATTCTAATTTTATTATAATATTATAATTATTAATTCTACATTATTTGATGTTTATTAATTATAATAAAAAATCAACTTAAATAAATATAATAAAAAACATTTTATAGATAATAAAAATAAGAAAATGAATATTTATTTGATCATCTTACTTCCATGTTGGTTCATAAGAGTACGGTTATGCATTGTGAAATAGAAATATATTCATTTCATATTAAATATAATTTTATAGAAAAACAATGGTTTTGTATAATTTAATAATACATCGGTAATAGCATGATAAAATTCCCTATAGTTTAATTCCAAATTTTTAACAGAATAAATTTTTTTTGTGGTTAGTTCTTTTTAAATAGATTTGGTCAAACATTATTAATAAAAGTACCAAATAAAAATGAAACATATTTAATAATATATTATTTTCTTGGAGTTAGTTTCAAAATAATTTTTTAGTTATTAATCATGCCTTACTACATTTGCCTATTTTGGGTTAGAGATATCCTAAATCCCAAAATGAATCTGGTGATACACTCTTAATAGATAATAAGATGTCATAATAATGAACCCATCATTTTTTATTTAGTTTCCCATAAAATCAACATGAATATTTCGAATTACCTAGAAAAAAATAAAATAATGAATGTGTGAAATAACACTATCCTCTATACATTAAAACAAATAAGAAAATAATTCATCAAGAAAATGGTTACTTAAATAAAATGAATATTTACATTTAGGGAAAAAATAATTAATATATGCATCTATATATTTATTAAAATATATTAGGAGAATGTTTCTTTTAAAAACCCATAAAATAACTACGTAAATCATGAAAACTGTGTCTCGTCATACAAAACAAATTCTGAAATTGTGGGGAATTTTAAATGAAAAACAATTGTGATTCTTATAGTATTATTTTATAATTGGTTGACTATATTATCCATCATCATGCTTACATATTTGGGTAAAGGGTGGTGCGTAGTAAGAATCAGGTTCTGAATCGATTGGCTAGGGATCCCCTTAATTATTTCCACATCATTCTCCGAAACAGGTCTCGAAATAAGTTATTAACTCTCTTGTTTAAGGGGTTATTAGAAAAAATAAGGTACATTTCCTCCATCATTTATATAGCATAAACATAAACATGAGACTCCAAGAAGGTTATTTAAATATGAATATGTAGGGCTTATTTATGTTTATACAATGGGTGGGAGGAATGAGAAAAGTGATAATCATTCATTTCATCAGTTCTGATTATTTTATTCTTATTCTTTTTTCCATTGGTTGGGGTAGAACGAAGACCATTAATATTGTTGGGGACATGAATATTGTTGGATTAAACATAGTGTGTGGATGTGGGAATCTTGACATCGACCTCTGGGGATGTTGGAATGATGTTCATCAGGAAAAAGTATACAAGAAAGAACCCCACATGCTTTTATGGTGGATGTGGGGCTGCTAGTTCCATGGTGTTGGACCATGTAGATTCTTCATCGTTGGGTCTCCCTAGAATAACTGTACAGCCTCCTTTGATAGAAAACAGTGATATAAGAGCCTCTTCCTGTTTAAATATGAAATTTCATGTAGGAATATTAGTGTTCATAAATTTCAGGAGAAGAAATTTGTTAAAAGATACCATGTGGGGTTCATGTTTTTTTGAGATTTTAGAATAAATCACCAAAACAATGATGGGAGATCCATTAAAACTATATAGAAGGAGAGGAATGCTCAGTGGGTGAGAAAAGTTCAGAGCTGCTGCATTAGATATCGGAAACTACATCCATAGGCTTTAATGAAAATTCCAATATGAACCACATTCCATATAATTTATTTAGTATTTATCGAATAATTCTAATTTATTATTTTATGTTTTTTAAATTATTTTCAATATATACTAAATATGTATCATTATTTTTAACAACACATATGAAGAATTTAATAAAAATTATGTAGCTTTTATGATCATTTAATTAAGTATTGCTTTATTTTATGTGACTGAAAAATACATCATTTTTATCACTTTAAAAGAAATGTATTATATAAGGAAATTAACAAAAACTTTATTGTGATAATTAATTTAAAATTATTATTTATGGGAACTATTTAATGATAATGGATAAATAAATGATAAAATGTAGATGATAAATGAAATTATTTCCTTACTAAATTATTTCTTTACGTCCTTAATATTGTTAATAAATTATTAATATTTACTATTAATTAATGATAATGTCGGTGTAGAATTTAATAACCTAAAAATTTTATTTATCTTTTTTCACAAAGAGAATCTTCATTTTATATATAATGACTCTCATTTAAAAAAAAATTGTAACATGTACATGCACATTTATATATATTATCATTTTCCCAAAAGTCAGAAGGGGTCTGAACACCAGTATGTCCCTTGGGTGGTCTTCAAACATCATGTTGAAAGGTGTGTGAAAATATTTAACATAGGACAGTGTTCAAAAAGGCCATTTACATTTGATTAATGGTGAGGATGGGTTATCTAATTTGTCTCAAAAATGTGAGAAAATGGTTGATTGTTACATGAAATTAAATTCAACGTATTATATATTAATGTTTGTAATATTTAACTAAACTTATTTATGTGAAGTATTTTTTAAAAAAACTATTAAAAGTTATTTGATAAACCAATGCTGAAAATGAAGATGATAAAAAATATAGATTTACTTAATTATTCACTTCTATCATAATTTTTATTAAAAAACTAATTCATAACTCATGCAATTTCATGACATGATTATTTAATTAAAAAAAATCACACACACATGCCAAACAATGTGGTGATGATGAATGGAATCTCTTTCCCTTATTGATGGAGTGGGATGAAATTGGAGGATGAAATGAAGTGAGTGGGGTTCCCCTAGCACATGGATATAGACTGAAAGGATGGTGGTGACATGTTTATGTAGAAGAATTGTATATAATAATATATTTTTATTTGTGTGCATATGTGTATATAAATTAAATCAATGTATTCTTAGAGTAAAAATACATGATTATTTAATTTCAAAAAATATACGCATGTTTTATTTGTAATATTATATAGAATTTGTTATTATAGAAGAGGAATGGGAGGAATACTAAAATGAAAAGAGAGAGAATGCATTCTATAATTTCTTACATTATATAATCTATGAATATATTGTTTATATTGTGGTTATTGTATAATTTAAATGATATAAAATAGTCTATATTTAAATATATTGATTGAAAAACTATAAAAGGTGTAAAAATTTCATAATGACGTTTTATTATTAATAATTATTATTTTAAAATTTACCAATTCTTAATGAACTAAGAAATATTAATTAAAGGAATTTATATAATCATGTTATCTTAGTATTAAATTGTTTTATGGAAAAAACATAATCAAGGGTGAAAGAGATTGCGGAGATACCGGAAGAGCGATTATAAGAGGATCCCGATTTGTTGCAGGACTGCATGTATTGATCTATCTTCCATTACCTCAAAACCCCCTATGTGTGACCACATATGGTGTGTATGAACCTACTAAATCCTACCAGGATACCATACAATCCCTATATTTTGTGCAAACATTTGTATGCTGGAAGTTGTATGCACACTTATTCTAGTCAAATCTAATTAATTTTTTTCTTCCAGTCATCTCAATGTTCTCCATAGAATGAATTTTAAAAATGATAAAATTTCAATAATAAGTAATTTATTATAAACTACATAGAATTATTATATATAGAAAATAGGTCTAAAAAAGAACAAAAAAGGTGATTGAATATAGAGTAATTATTAATTATAAAATATAAACAAAACCATATTAACCAATGATTGAATATCTAATTATATATACAAGGATATGAATGTGAGATACATTTTGAGTGGCTAACCAACAGATTCTTGGTTATGATTTTTTGAAGATGAATCCTAGGAAATTGATAGGCACACCATTAATTATGATTACTTTGTATATAACAACCAGGAAATGAACAATATAGATCATATTGTAATGGAATTGATAATTTTGAACCGAATAATTTTTCTCAATGGCTTTCCATGAATTACCATTAAAATTATATTCCTCCAAATCAACCGAATCATAGAAATCATATAATACATAATAGATGGAAATAATTTTTTAAGAAATTAATATTAATGATTCTATGAATTCAATGAATTCTAATGTTTTTTGTAAATTAAAGACATAAACATCATTAGAAGAAGAATAATCAGAAGGTGTTTAGAATAAAATGATTTTATAATTAGTTTAATGTATATTTTATAACAGAGTTATGGAATTTAAAAAATAAAAGAAAACAAAATGATTTAATAAATTTAAATTGAATAATAAGGATGGAAAATAAAAAATTAACTTGTATAACATCTGAAATAAGATAACTAAAATGATTCCCAAAAAATATTTTCATGTCCCTAAATAAATTAGTGATCAATGTTTTATATCTATTAAAGTGAATTTCAAGTTGTTGTATGAATGAAAATTCATACTATTCAAAAGTGAGGTCGGATTTCATAATATAAAAATTATAGAATATTGAAACACATTCATATTTCATACTATATTTCCTATAAGTAAATCCTTGTAAATAAAGTGATTAATTTTGGAGAATCTTAAAAGATAAAACTGAATTGCAGTCTCTCGTAGTGTCATGCTAAGGGTAAATGTGTACTATATAAAATGAATATACGTTCTGTAAAAAAAAATTATGTCTATTCATGTAACAACAGAGATTTCTATATTGATAATGATTTATTACCAATAATGTAATCATGTAACTGTATAAATGTAACTTTATAAATATCCATACCTGAGTAGATGCACTCATTAAAGCATTACACATACTGAATTTTCATCATTTTAAGGAATCAGTGTTAAATATTAAAATAAATATATATATATATATAATTAGAGGAAAATGGTATAATATTTATTTATGAATTTATTTTTGTAACACAGTTTAAATGTTAAATATGCATAATGTATTGTGTTTGAAATATTTTTTAATTTGAATTAACATATAACTACAACTTGAATACAATTATAAGTAGTTTGAAATATTGTTTTTATACTATGTTTTTTATGTGTGTGCAGTGGATATACATTAACACATATTATACATAGTAGACATATTATAAATATAGATGATGTGATTCAAGCACTATCATGTGAGGTGTTCTAGTATGCAATTGTATGTTATATTTAGTTTACCATATGTGATTCGGATTATGTAATTTCGAACAACATATGAAAAACAATATTCTATCCACCGAAGATGGTTTCCCCTACTTATTTTGTGGAATATGTCACATTGAAATTCTACTATTTCGAAAATACAAGAAAATCCGAATATTGTTAGTTCGAAAGAGATAATAGGATTTTTTGGCATTGTTGTGTCAGAATGGGCCACTGAATACATATAAAAAGTCACGAATGAAATGAAAGTGATTGAAGATAATGAATGATCCAGTAATATACTAGATCACATTTTTAACTAATATATATATGTCTGATTTTCTGTCCAAATATACTAGTTTACTCAACTATCTCATAGTGCACAAACAATCAATAGTCGATGAATGTTTTCGCTATTTCAAACAAAAAAATAGTGGTTGTGTTAATATATTTGGAAATATTTAAGAAACTAAACACTAATTTTAAGGAATTTCTATAAATTTATTATATTATTTAGTAGATGGTGGTGATGACCTATGGATAACGTCAATTATCAAGGATGTATCATCAAAAGAAAATACTTGAATTGAAATAAAGGGGAAAACTGAGATATAGTTATATATTATATTTTTGTGAACATTGTTTCTGTGGAAATGAAGAATCATTGAGTCGTTATTCTATGTAATACTAATTTTTTATATTTTTTAAATTATGTTTCAACATTGGATATTGAGAATCAAAAATCATTTGTAATCAGAAAACACTCCTTGGATGCAATATAAAAATGATACGTCTACTACATGATTAATAAATAATATCCATCATTCACAATCTTTATTGTGATTCCTTGTTCACAATAATATAAATAATGTATCATGAAGAAAAAAATATCTTAAATCCATTAATTCATACATTACAATTTATTTAATTACCACCAATACAAATAATTATGTTGGAATATGCAATGAATTCAATAATCCATGTACACCAAACCAGCTACACAAAACACTCCAACTAGTATCAACACACGATGAATTAAATTAGTGAACAACCATTATTCTATTAGCCATAAAATTAATTAAAAGAACATCTTAATTTTTTAAAATTTTTTGTATCATACATCTCCAGAACATGAATTCAATTATCCCTAAAAAAATATACAACATAGATCTTACACCACATTAGTTCAAAGTTATTCAGAATATTAAATGAAATAAATCAATTATTATATCCATCGATGGATGTTGAAAATATTCCATAACATAGTTCATCATTATAGAACCACAATAAAAATATTTTTTTTCATCTAGACAATGAAAAAAAGACTTAACACCAATCAACATTAGTGGTAACTTCTAATGAACATCACAAATCATTCCAATTTTAGGCATGTAGCACTAAACATTAAAATTGAACTGATAGATAAACATACTAGAAATAAACTTCTACAACTTCTTATCCCATTTCTTCACCCATGACAAAACACATGATACAAATTAGACACAAAACATCAATACCCTTAAATACATTTATCGAGTCATTGAGACTAGATTACCAAAGAGACAAATGGACCAATGATAAGACTGCATAAGAAGGCACAAGAACATGAGATAAATATAATTTTTAATTACAAATTTAAATCTAATGAAAAAATTATTTATGAATAAAATAATATGTTAGAGATCATTTTATATGTATTTATTGAAAATTTATATGAGAAAAAACAATGTTTTTTTATGAATTAAAAATTTGAATGATAGGAAATAGAGTAAAGGTTATGGGGTATCATGTTATCATGTTAAATGTGTATTAAAAAATACTATATAGATCATAAGAAAATTAATCAAACCCCACCAATAAACAATAAAATAGTCGTGTTTAGTTCATCCAAGCTATCAAAAATTATAATCACACAAAATGTTTGTAGGTAGATATTTACAATAATGAAATCAAACATGTCTATTGAAGAGAGATCTAAAGTAGAAAAGAAAAACTATTAATACAAAATAAGAAATTGAAAATTGTAATAGAACACATGGTTAGTGAAACCATCATATATGAAATACTTACCATTTTAGGAAGAGTATCTAAATATATTTTCCACACATTTATTCCATTAACTAGTTGTAAAATTATAAAAATATTATTAAAGTTAAAACATTTCATATGACAATGTTTGAAAAGATTTAACATTCGTTGGTGATCCCAAAGTCCATTTACATACGAATAATGGCGAGAAAGGGTTTTCCATGTTTTTTAAACAATGTGAGATGATGCTCAATAATTACTTGAAATAAATAATTTAATTTTAACTTTGCTTTCATAAACCCACTACATATACAAATGTATATTTGAGTATGAATTAAATATGTAAGTTAATTGAATACTAATAAGTGAGAAACTGAATTATTTCATGATGAACTCTAATTATGTCAATCCCTCCACACTCCAATAAATTAATAGAAAAAATTCATACAGATAAGAAAAATTATGGAAATTAGATTCATTGATGGAATCAAAATAAAAAATATTTATAGGAAATGAAAATGATGTTCCCATGATGGGAAAATGAGATTTTGTGATGGGTTTTCCGCCCATCCAAAATACTCTATCAAAAATAACAATTGTAATGGGATTTGTTTCCCATAACAAATAATCCAAAATAAATGATTATTTACAATGCGACAATATTCCAGACGTAAATATCATTGGTGCATGTGCATGCTAAATCATGATAAAGTTATTTGAAACTAGTATTTATGGTCGTTAAAAATATCTTACATAATTTTTGTTATTAGGGAATAAAATTAATAATGTGTCCCAAATAATATGTCAACAGATGACTATTTGCAAAGGGACCCATCACAAATATCTTTTTGATCTTCGGTAAACATATTTTCATTCGGTAGTATTGCCGACTGGTGTCTTTTCAAATTTATTAGTCACTACATATCTATCCTATATATACCCATATCTGATTTTTTGTCATTCATTTTTTATTTATCCAATACTCTCCTCTACTTTTCATTTCATTGTTTAACAGTTTGATTTGTTACCCGAAAGAAATTTTTTAATTTTTTATCCCGTAGAAGCTTCGATTTGGAGGTATTAATTTTAATTTTTTCATTTTTAGATTCATTTATTTTATTTCATATAATAATTTAGTATTATTATTTAGTAGTAATTAGCATTAATTAGAATTAATTAGTTATAATTAGCATTATCGACATAAAATTAAATATATATTTCTAATTGGAATTATTTATTTCTAATCCATTGTAATTAGTTTTAATTTTAAGTAATTAGTGGTAGAATTAATTTTTAGTAATTGCCAATTAAAATTGTAATTTTAATGAAATTGGTAAGAATTATTAAAATTATAAAATTTAACTATAATTATTAAAAAAATGATAATTAGTAAAAATTAATGGTAATTAGCAAAAAATAGAGTTAATTGGTTATAATTAATACAAATTAATGATTATTAATTATACTTAGTAAATAATTGGTAATACAAAAAATACGGATAATTACTAAAAATAGAGATAACTACTAAAAATTAGATATAATTTCTAAAAATTATTGATACGTAATAAATAATAGTCAGAGTTAGTGAAAAATAGGGGCAATAAATAAAAATTAATAAAAAATAGTTTTAACCGTAATTAGAAAAAACTAGAAGTAATTTTTGATAATAAGTAATAATCAACAATTTATCGTATAATGTAGATAAAAATGGCAGTAATTAATTGTATTTCATAGAATGTAGTTGTAATTTGCAGTAATTAATAACAATTAGTGGTAATCATTGTACAATTTTAGAAATAGCCTTAATTGTTGATCATTAGTAAAAAATAATATTAATAATCTATAATTAGTAAAAATTATTGGTAATTTGATTTACTTTGTAAATCATAGTGAAAATAAGTGGTATTTTGGAAAAAATAACATTAATAAGTAAGAATGTGATGTAATTATCTTTTATTTGTAAATATTACTAGAAATTAGTAAAACAATCCATGGAATTAGAATTAATTAGTAACAAATAGCCATATTTACCAGTAGTCAAGAAAAAATATCATTAATTAGTAAACAATTGTAGTAGTAACTATAAATCAGTGATAATTAGTAAATATTAATGGTAACCAGTAAAAAAACAATAAAAAATAGCGATAATTAGTAAAAATGTGCATTAATTGACTATAATTAGTAAAATATAATTGTAATTAACATTGATTATTGAATAATAGTTGTAACTAGATGTACATATTAAAAAATTAGTGTTATTTAGAAACAAATATTGGAAATTAGCCATAATCATTAAATGATGATGGTAATTGGTGGGACTAAGTAAAAATGGAGATAATTAATAAATATTTATATTAACCAGTAGTAATTAATATTATTAGCAGTAATTAATAAATATTAATGGGGCCTAGTGGTAATTAGTTAACATTAGTGATGACTAGTAAACATTAGTGGTGATCAGTAAACATTAGTCTTAATCAATTAAACATAATAAAAAAATAGATAATTGATAAATATTAGTTGTAATTATCGGTAATTAGTAAATAAAATTAATGTAATTAGAAATAATTAGTAAAAAAATAGTAGTGATTAATATAAATTAGTGAAAAAAGTAATAATAATGTGTAACTAGTAAAACATAGTGGTAATTAGCAGAATATATTAAATATTAGTGATAATTAGAAAAAAATTGAAAAACATAATGGTAATTATTGATAATTAGTGGTGATTAGTAAAATTAAATGATAACAATCAATAATTAGTAATAAACCATAGTAATTATTGGTAATTAATAAAAATTAGTGGTAATTAGTAAACATTAGCGGTGATTATTAAACATTAGCCTTAATTATTAATCATTAGTGGTAATTAGTAAACATTAGCAAAAATTAGTTCCAATTAATGGTAATTTGTGGTAATTAGTAAAAAATAATGGCAATGAGTAGTAATTATTTAAAAATAGATGTAATTTGTGAAAATATCTAATTAGTAACAATTAGTTTTAATTACTAAAAAGTTTCATTAAATATCAAAAAATACAGATAATTAGTAAATAATAGTTGTAGTTATTAAACGATAAAGTTAATTAGTAACCATTGATGTTACATAATGATAATTAGAAAAATATAACCCCTATAATTAAAAACTATTAGTATTTAGTAAAAATAAGAGGTAAATTTTTCTATTTAGTGATAATTAAATAAATAGTGATAGTTACTAAATATTTGAGATAATTACTAAATCGTTGTGGTAATTAGTAATAATTATTGGTAATTAGACAAAAAATAGCATTAATCCATAAACATTTTCTGATAATTTCTTTAAATTTGTGGTAATTAGTAAAATTTGTCGGTATGTAGTAAAAACTACCGTTAATTTTTTAAAATTAAATGTAATTAGTGGTAGTTAATGATAATTAGAAACAATCAAAAATATTTAATAAAAAACAACACTGAATAGTTGAAATTCATAATATATACAAATAAATGTTAATATTTTTATTTTTACATTTTAATAGAAATATGGAACAAGGAAGTAGAGAAAAATATTTATTAAATTATCTTGATTTGATAAATCATCGTAGGAATCTAGATTGTTTTACTATAAAACCTGAATATATTGAGGGAATTGTCTCTTTTTTATCATTTTCATCATTGAAATTATTATTTTTTCTAAAAGATATGTTAAGATTCCATGTAATAAATGTGATAAGATGAGGTTTTTCATATTTGATAATTTTGGGTGGTAATCTATTGTGTTTGTTTTTCAAAAGATTATGTTTTTTGAAATCAGCATTGTGAACATAGTTCTTTAGAAGAAACTTACAATTTGCTTCCATATCCATCATAGTTTCAATAATTTGTATATGATGTCGTTTTTCCGTATTTTCAACAAAAAGAAACACATGATGGTTTGTATATCACCCCTTAGTTTGAGCCATAATTCTTTTATCAATTAATAAAATTTAATGAGTATTTCTTATATCCTTGATGTAAGATAATAAAATTTCATGTTATTGAAAATTCATGGCTATTAAAAGAGATAATGTAATTTTAGGTATCTGTTTTGATCAGATATTCTCTTGGGTTGAATCAATGATACCTGAATTAAATTTGTTTGTTATAAAATTATATGAAATAAATAGGTTGGTTAATAATTTTGGTCACGATTATCAAAAATTTCATGCAGGCTCAAATTGTCACGACATGTCCCAGAGGGGCCCGACATATGACTACCCTATTCTTACCTCCAATTGGCCAGGGGCTAGAATCCATCACCACGAATTTATATTCCATAAATGATCGGAATTATCCTATTGTACCTGTATACATGAACACTTCATCAAGCCCACAATGTTGAAATTTAAAACAACTAAAACAATGCATGTATACATCTGAGACCCCATAATAGAGTACAACCGTAATGTTCTTAAAATAGAAAAGGGATCATATACAAGCCCTACCAAACTAAAAAGAGCCCATCATACTCCATGGGTGAGTAATAATTCCACAGTATGATCCTTGTAAACACTTTGGTCTATCAAGGTCCACTATTCCAAACCCACTCCCAATCCTTCCAGGACACCATCAAAAAGGTCTTCATCTACACAAGACATGACACATTCATGAAACATTCATGTAGGGATTGAGTAAATAATAATCAGTAGGAAACTCAAAATGCACTAAACATGAAGCACCAAGTATAGTCCACTCAACACAAGATATAATAATCATTTTATAACATGAAAAAAACCTATATATAATCAGGAGAGACACCATTCCATCAGGCGGTCATAACCAACTATCAACCTTAGGATTCTACACAGAGAAACACTCATTTGGGGAGAACTCACTCTAGAAGACTTACTATCTTAATAGTCACTAAAAAACAGTTCTATATCTTTGAGGGCCCACCCAAAGATAATGTGTTGGTCTAAGAATACATTGATTCCCATATAGGTAGTCACAACCATAACTATTGAGGGGAACCACGAACCCAATCCGGTTCAACCCACTACGTAGGGAATCCTATCCAAAAGATTACATGGAACCTAAAAATGAGCTTTTCTAGATGGAAGATCAACACTGTGCCAAGGGAGGTCATACTGATTCCTCAAACTCCAACTACGGATGATAAAGGATCTCAATCATGTCTCACGGAGGTACACCATAACTGTATATGAGACTCAGCCTATAGTGGGGATCAGAATCTAGTGAAGTTGAAGTAATTTCTCATTGTACCATTGAATAAAGAACCAATAGATAACAATAAACCTATACTAGTCCAAACTATGAAAACAAAGAGCCTGATGCGCTATTTATGGGAGAACTTGGCATGTACCATGGTATACAAGGTGTTCCAAACTATCCCAATTTACACTCATGCGGAAGCGCCTCACCCAACATGTAGTCTCCAAATACACAGAATTTATAAGAGGATACTCGGTGTATAGGGACACACAATACTATGTCCACATAACCTATCCTTGTTCATGTGGGAGTGCACGGCATGTTCATGCTCATGAACTCTACCCTAGGTCTATGTGCTTCTATTGTAAATGATGAGTCAGTCGGGGAGGGTCACATGATCTGTGATATGTGACAGACATCATGCGATCCTTGACATCAACTAGAACCCCAACACCAAAGCATGGGGGCTACACAACATGTAATACCGAAATACACACCATGTTTCTTGGTATTTTCCCAATTCATCAATGATCACTTCTGTGTTGATATATGCACTGCAAGAACCTCTGATCTAGCTGGAGCCTATAGATCATGGTTTTTTCACACCTCTAGTTGCATGATCTATGTATTTAGTGTTCTGATCCACACGGAAATCCCCAGCATTGAGCCATATGTTATCTCACCTGAAAACATAGTTGATCGGATACTGCATATTCGTTATGACCGAGAGCTAGTTTTACACTACCAAAATCACACCTATATCACATCACTGATTACAAACCAATCACGTGGTATTGATTTGTTTCACTAATGAATGGTTAAAAAATGATTGAATACCAAGTACTCATTGATCTGTTGGATAAATTGAAGAACCCATATTCGAAGTGGGAAGAATGCATGGATAAATCCACACACCATAAAAGTGAGGAAAAAACCTCATCTGTAGTTTTTTTGGCCACAATTAATTATCATAGAAAGGATGGATGAAGAGGGATAAGTCGATGAACCAAAAAAAATCCATCAAAATTAAATCTACCGACAATTCAACTATCAATTTTTGTTCGTTGAATTGATCTTCATTCAGTGGGGATTATGAACGGGATGAGAATTCATGAAAAAACATCCTACCTAGTATTTTGATCATTCATTAATGAATAATTATTACATTTCCATCATTGATAAGATCCTCAAACTTCACTGTCATGATGATCCACATTCCATTCCTAATCTGTTGTCATCCACTGAGAATGCTCTCCTTCAATAGAATCTATTTCTTCATGGTTTAGAGGCCAAACCTGAGATAATTATCAAACTATATATATAAAGAAGAAGCAACACCATTCCTAATATGTTGTCATGCCTATGAAAATTTTTCACTAATAACCTTCATCTACCATGGTTATGTTTCTCCAAGAGTAACAACACCATTCTAAACTCAGCGATGCTCTCATATTTCCAATTTTTGAACCATTTTAGGAGTTATTTATTTTCAAGGAAACCACAAATGAATGCTATATAATTATTTAATAGAGTTCAAAAAATTATTCTAAAATCACAGAGCTTTTGAATCTCTAGTTTTCTCAGAGCCTGGTATAAAAAATATTCCATATAATATTAAAAACTAATACGTGTAAAATATAAAACATTACACTCTCTCTACCTTAGGGATTTTCGTAACAAAAAGAAAACAATACACAAATAGATGGGGGAAATATGCTTGAATCTTGGTCTCCCACCCCCATGAGATCTCTTAAAGGTTATTGTGATTCCACTGAACATGAAATAGGGGAATCAATCACCAGTGAAGGATCCTCCCATGTTGATCCTTGATCTCTACAAGGAACTTAGGAAAGGTCACTTCATCCTCAATGTACATCTCACCCTATTGGATAACATTTGATGGGTCCTGCACAAAGCTCCTCTATGTCAACACATGGTAGAAATTGTGTACTCAGTCTAACTATGGAGGTAGAGCCAAGAGGAACACCACCTCACCAACTCAATGCAATATCTTGAATGAAATGTTGAATCTCAGAGAAAACATACCACTACAGCCAAATATACTCAATCCACATCAAAGTGAAACCCATAGAAGCACATAGTCTCCTTCCATGAGCACAAAAGGACAAAATCACCAGTTAGCATAAGACTATCAGTGGCTCGATATAATGTTCATCCACTCCTAGAATATCTACTCCTTCTCTATTATAGCACGCACCAACACTGGTCCCATGACAGTTGAATCGCCTATGACCAATATAATATATCGAATTATTTCCTTAAATGGTGAAACGATAACTGTTGTTGTATGTGAACCCCACCAGGGTTGGGTGATCCTCCCAACTACATACAAAATCCAACATGCAAGCTCTCACTATATCCTCTAGAACTGTAAATGTTTTATCAGTCTGGCCATCAGTCTGATGGTGAAACACTTTCCTCTATCATAGGCGAATGCCAAATGCCTCATGTAATCCCGTCCTCAGTTAGTATATAATGTGAGCATAAAATTCATATACTATCATTCAGGTAACTCCATGGAATCTCACTGACTATTGTGCATAGAGACACTCCAATCTCTCTACTAAACTCTAATCATGTATTGCTACGATGTGGGACGACATGGTGAGATAATCTATGATCGCCTAGATGGAATAAAGTATGGTGTATGTATTTGGTTAGCCCATAATTATGTCCATGTATATTTCATATCACTTCCACTATTGAACCTTAAGGAGTTGGGATAAACCCTCTAGATCAGGGTTTTCATCTATCACATGCATCCAAGTAAGGAATCAAGAGACAATCTTTGAAACTGCTGTCATCATACCTAGCCACCAAAACTCACTTTATAGGTCTTGGTAAATATTTTCCACACCTATATTCACCACCAAATAAGACGTATGAAACTCTATTAGAACATCATTTCATAATGCCAGTGGTACCATTGAGAATCCTAGGAAAAGAATGTCATGATCAGCACCTTTAGAAAATCCATCCGGATCATGTCCTATGGATATCTGAGCACGTAGGGTCTCATAGTTAGCATCTTCATGATACACCCCCCAGACTCAATGAATGAGCATAGGGGTAGCAACAATCAATTGGAGGAAAGATTATCCATATCCATCTGTAAAGAATAACAGCAATGAGTCCAATAGCTCTGAAAACATGTTTAAAAACTACCATCCCAAGGAAACACCACACACCTATCATGCTCTTGGATAGATCCCTAGATAACAAAATTTTGATCTTGGATGGGTCCACTAAAACTCTATCTATTGAGATAATATGTACCCGAATGTATCCCACCAACATCTATAACTGACAATTCAATAGATTCTCATAAAGTTGGTGCTCTGGGAGTATGTCCAAAATCATCCTCAAGTGTCTTTCATGCTCTTCCTTATATTCCAAGAACACAAGGATAAAGTTAATGAAGACTACCATGAACCTATCTAAGAAGGGATGAAAGATCATGTTCATGAGTCCAATCAGCACTAATAGGGAATTAATCATGGAAAATGAAATTAACAAGTACTCAAAATGAGTATAGTAACATCTAAATGTTGTTTTTTGTATATCATCATCCTATAGTCATAGTTGGTGATATCATGATCTAAGGCCATAAAATGAGAACCATCAATCCCCTCTATGTGGATCAGAGATGTCATTAACTCTCAATAGTAAATAATTATTCATTATGGTTGGTTGGTTTAAGTTTCAATTGTCCATATAAAACCTCAATACCATAATTTCCTTCTTGTAAAAAAACATGGGCTCCCTATGGTGAATAATTAGGTCTAATAAAGTTATTCCTCTGAAAATCCACCAACTACAGCCTCAGCTCATGAAGCTTTGTGAAAGCCATATAATATAATGGATAAAATATTGATGTTATCTCAGGGTGTAGATCAATGCATATTTCTATATATTGGTGGGAAGGTAATCCTGGAACATCCTCGGGGAAAACATCCTTATACTCCCCCCCAACAGCAGTAAACTGAGGACTCATAACATTTACCACACCAATGGTTAGGCCAGCTAACTAATGAGTAATAGGATATACCCTATAGAATTATTCCATCCTACACTTCCAAGATTTCCTTTTCAACAAAATTGAAAATCTTTTTCCCATCACTATGGAAAATACACACTCTACAAATAAAATATTCATTCTGATCATTAATTATGTATAACCCATCTAAGCCAAGAATGACGTCGTATGGCCTCAGCACCATTACCAAGAGATCCCAACCAAAAATCTAACCCCTAGGAGTCAGGTCACTTGATCGGCACCAATGCATGATCATTGAGTCTCTATCTATTTGAGTGTCCAAACATAAGGGTTGATTCATCATATCAACTAGAATATCCATGTCTCAAATAAGATTTGTGTTATGAATGGAATGACTAACACATCTACCCCCTTGCAGACTACCATGATCCTACCTCTATCTTATTATTGGTAGTCCTTTTACCATCTCTCGATCATTAGTATTATAGTTTGGGTAATCTCAAGACATATTTCTCTAACAATTACAAGAGAAATAATGTATTCCCCTTGGCTGATTCGAGCCAGCCTAAGAGCCTTGCACAAAGGACCCTGAGTCCTGGGAAATACATATGAATTGTCAGACCCACTTGGATCCCCATGGCTACTTCTAGCTACCAAATTTTAATGTTTAAGATACTGGGATCCCACTTCTGGCTCCCACTACTAGTTTTTTCTCTACTAGAAAACATTCTACGAACAAGGCTCACTCTGTCACATTAGCATAGGTTTAAATTATAAGATATACCACTGATTCCCTGATTTCCAAGCATAAGCGCTACTCAAATTACTGAACCCTAATGAACATATCTCATACAATATCAATATAGTAATATGATAGATTAGTAAATGTCATTGAATAATCTTCTACAGTCATACTACACTACTATAGATATAGAAGCTCCTGTATGTTTATTGGTCGCAATGTGGCCGGATAAAACTCCTATCTAAAATAAAACACAAAGTCTTTTTAAGGGAGATATTTCTCATTATGTGACTAAGTGTCCAAGAACCAACATCTCTTTATACTGTCCCAAAGAAGACATGCAAAATGTAATGTTATCTAATTAGTAGGAGTCCTCACAAGTTGAAAATGTGAGTGAGAGCCTGTAGCCAATCCTTAGCCACCTGGGGGTCTGGATCACCCCAAAACATTGGAGGTAATATCAAATGAAACTCCCTCAATTCAATCTTCCTATAAGAATCCTCCTCTAGTAGTTCAGGTGCTAGTTTTAGCTCAATGATTAGTGGTATATCTAGTGAACCACCATATGGTTCTATCTCCAGTACAAGCCCCTGTATTGAGGAATTTCCCCTAGGTGGATCTTTCTTGTGATCAGATAGTATAATCCAATAATGTTTTTAATGTTCTTTCATCTTGAAATAAAACAGTATGTACAATTTTCATTGATTATATCTAGTGATATATCTCAATATTGATATATAAAACACAACCATTCCAATATGATGTGTAACACCTCAACCCCAGAATCCTGGAGTCGTTGCATAATTACATTACATTGTCATGATAACATAGATTCATATCCTATAATACCATTACAATTATAAGTTTTTAAATCAATATTAAATATATGATACACATAATGAATTGGAAAAAATGACGTACAATGATGATACATAATAAAATGAAACAAATTGCGTCCTTGAATTCTTATTCAAAGGACTCTTCTTCATGACCTTGAGAAAGGAAACATAACAAGTGTGAACTAAAATTCTGGGAAAGGGTATGCAAAATAGAAGAAATAATTAATAAATATGATTAAATTAACATGGAAAACTAAATAACTAATATCACATGACAATAAAATAAAAATATAAATCGATATCAATATGGAAAGTTATGAAACTGAAACTTGTTCCATCTAGATCAATAAACTGAGAATTAAATTTATCCATAAATATGATGATGAAAAATCTTCTTGGATGAATAATAATTGAATCTAATTGAGGGAAATTAATAATTACTATTATCTATAATATACCATTGATTCTTCATTCTGACGGTCTAATACTTTAAAGGGTTCATGCCAAGAATCTAGTCCTTCCAAGGGTTCATTCCATGAATCTTATACTGACAAGGATTTTTTCCCTGAGTCTGATATTATCAAGGCTTAATGCCAACAATATATTAAATTCAATTATTTATTCAAATAATCTAATAATTTCAAGTCTTTGTTCCAGGAATCTAATACTATCAAATCTTAATGCCAAGAACCTATTAATTTCAAGGCTCCATTCCATGAATCTAATACTATCAAGGGTTTGTTCCATGAATCTAATAATATCAAGGATTCAATCCCAAAATCTAATACATTCAAGGTTTTATTCTATGAATCTATTGCTTTCTAGGAATAATGCCATGAATCAAGAGTTTTTAATGTTAACACCACAAGGAAAATGGTATATGGTCTAGTAAATGAGAATATCCATGAATATTTTTGGATATTTAGGTAAATCTAAAATAAAAAATTATCAAAATAAAGTGATTGTTTCAATAGAATGTTAATAATCACAAATGGAAGTGAGATTTCAAAGATAATCATTTTGAACATTCATGAGGAGAATAATCATTAAATATTCCAAAGTGTCTCATACCAATTTGAAACATTTGAATAATAATCTCCATAATTGTATGACATGAAATATTTAATATAATGAGAATAATACGATTCATGATATAACATGAAAAAGGAATTATATACAATAAATAAATGTGAAATGGTGTATAATAACAAATAAGTCTCAATTGAATGTAAATTGAGCTGAAATTCCCTTACTACTAGAGTTGATTTTGAGTCAAGGGTTCAACGAAATTGAAACATCAATTGAAAATTATAATATCATCAATTAAAGAGGAAATCATGATATAATATATTAAAATGGGTAGTAGATATATCACAAAACATAATAAGTGAATATGACATTAATCTCACAGATTTAAACAGTGGGATGAACATCCCTTAATAATTTAGTAAAAAATGTTTTAGAAAACCCAAAGGAAATAAATATTAAAAAACCTTTAAATAATATGAAGAGAATATAATTATTGATATTATATGTCAACATGGTAGTATATTCAAAATATATAAGAAATTATGTGCACAAAAATATGTATGTCTCACGGAATGAAAATGAGAAAAGAATCTTGTACCTTAACCATTATTTTTTTATGGGATTTATCTACTTGTATAGAACATTAAAATATGTTAATGAATTATACAATAACTATACTCATTTTTATAATATCATATATTATCTTCATACAATATCTTATTACACATTTTTTAATACTCTTAATTCTTTAACTATTTCGGTTGTTAATTGCCTTGCATTCATGAGTATGTTTGGACATGTAACTTGTTTATACTATTTATTAGATGATGATTTCATTTTCTCCATAATTTAGTCCATTACCTAATTATATTATATATTCAATACATATGTATTTATAATAGTCAATACTATTTGGAGATTATAAATTAAGTGCACTGTTCATAGAGACGGTAGGTCCTACGTACGCATGAACGCTACTTTGATTACCTTTTTGTGGTAAAAGAATAAAAAAATAAAAGATAAAATTGTATATTATAATTATATAATCATATCTATGTAATATATGTTATATATTCTTTTTAAATCCACGATTTATATGTCCCACGTATGGAATGAATGGGTCATATGGCATTGAGGGGGTGGTAGTCTACACTTTCTCAAACAAAATTATCATATTTACATAACTTTGAAAGAATAAAATATGTAATAAATAAAAAATAAAATAGAATAGAAAAATTATAAATATAATTTATTTCATATATAATTATATTTTCCATCATAATGTCCACCATGAGAGGTGTTAAATGAGAATTTCAAAATCATCATTCGTGAGGTAGAAGTTCTTTGTAAACAAAAATAGTATGTTTATTTCCCATTCGATGGAGGTGTGTGTATGTGTAGGTAAAAACCATATCATAAAATCATATATGTGTATATTTTACACTGGTTCTGTTATTTCATCATATAATAAGAAGAGTATTTGGAGTGGAGAATGCAAATGAATCTAAAAGGTTTGAGAGAAGGTATTACCTCTTAATTGGGTAACTTCTTTTGGTTTATACCAAAACATTCCATGGATTGACGTATGACCAAGGGGGATTCTAGGCCTTGCTTAGGTATGTTTGGAGTATACTTTTAAATAGTTTTGATGGTCCAATGTGTCTTGAGAGCTGTGATCAAGTGTTAGAGTGCTTTCTTTTTTATAGTGGATGAGGAGTTGTACTGTTGAAATTACTAAAAGGTATTAATTAATGGGTGGTCTACCTTACCTAAAGCGGCTCCAAAATGTAAAAATAATGGATTAAATTGGAAAAATATCTTATCAACACATCGACCACAAAATAATATACGTATTTTAATAATTTGGTTCCTTAACATCTAAGATCCCCCAATATAATCGTTTTGATATTTTTATTAAGGAAAATAGTATTATAATATAATAAATTCAACCATTAACACTAAAATAATGTGATATTTATTGGAAAATATATATACACTAATTTATTAATATTATATCTCATTTATAAAATAAAATTTCTATGTGTTTTTGAAATTAATTTTAAAACAAGCGCATGCGACGTGCTAAAACGCTGCTTAATCCCACACTATGTTAACAACATTTTAACAATATATTGTTCATTATGTTAAATATAAAAGAATAATTAGTCTATTAATAGATAATATTTAATATTTATTAACACTTAAATTCCACTTGGAATAATACACGATTATAACTAATTTTAAATTATTTAATAAGATTTCATTTATTTTAAAATAACAATAATGATTATTTTGACATTATTTATTTAACGTTAATTTAAACATTTTAATATAATATTTTAATTAAAATATATAAGTTTAACTGGTATTTAAAATTTTATTTTCAACTACAAAAAAATAAATACAATAATTCATTCAATTAACTTCACTTTTAATATTTATATTATCATTTATTTTAGTCCATTATTAAATAAATAATCATTACATTTGTGTTTTTTAAACATTTTAAGTAACTAAACCATCTTTAAAATTTATTGGTAAATTTTGATGATACAAATAAACCATAAATATTAAAAATTATAGTTTAATAAAAACATATGATGTTTTTTACATATCTCAAAGTTTTATAAAAGTTAAAGGTAAAGAAAGTTCCATATTTTCCATACATAAACATTTATTTGGTGAACATCCATTTAATATTATCAAAATAGACAATAAATTTATAACTAATTGGGGATATGATTTAATTATGGGAATCCAATGAAATTTTTACAAGTTTCTAAGTTATTTTGGTCTTTAATATTATGGTTTTCTACCTTTATATGCTTAATTTTACCTTAGTCGTCGTAATTAATTTTAATCACATCCACTAATATTTCTGGTAAAAAATAATGTTTATATTAATGGACCAAAAATATCATACTACTTAAAACTTTGTATCTCATATATTAATAATTCAAATCACATAAGTGGGAAATTTATCAAAAGGGGCGAAATAACTGGTTTTTTTGTAGAAGAAAATGATCAAAAGTCTGTTTTGTTTTTGTATTCAATTTAAAAGTGAAATTTTTTCTAATGAACATAATTATATATATAAATGCATAATTTATTTTATGTGACTATCTAAAAAATATAAAATATAATTTATCATTAATAATTATTTAATAAAAAATGTTCTGTTTTACTAAATTACAGCAATTCTCACTATTCATAAGAAATTTTGTTTCTTTAAAAGATCCCAAAAATTTACCCGAAGATAAATTTTACATTTTGGATTCCATAATGTTTTTTATTTTTTAAAATAAAATTCCTCAAATTGTCAAAAAAAATTTTTAAAATAGGTCTGCCAATAAAAGGCTGTTAAACTCATTCATACATGTAACAGAAGCTAATTCGGTGTTGTGTATAGTTTATTTTTAAGTTTGTGTATAAATAATTCCAACAAAAAAATTACTTTATTTATAAATGGAAAATATTGCAATGTCTTTGGGTTCCACATGATGCATGTTCTTTTGTATGGATACATCGGACTCCCCAACAACAATGGAATCCTTTTCCTGAAATCCTAACTAAAAACACATAAATTTGTTACCCTAAACCAATCTCACAGACCCCCAGTCCTAAAGTCGAACCAACTACTTTGATACCACTCGGTCATGACGTGTACCATAGGGGAGTGAACCATGACTACCTTATCACTTCCTCTAGTTGTCCATTGGATGTAGACTAGCACTAAGTACACATGTTCCAGAAATGGGAAGCATTAGCCTAATGTACCTATACACACACAGTCATCTTCATAACCACAATGCTGAAATGTAAAAAAACTGAAAAAATTTATTCATGCATCTATGATCCCACAATAGAGTACAACAGTGAAGTAAGGAATACAGAAAAGAGGCCAAATATAACACTAACCAAATTTTCCAAGAGTCTAACATACTCCATGGGTGAGGACTATGTCAATAGTATGCTCTCGATAAACACCTTGGTCTATCATGCTTCAACTATTAACCACACACTCCATATCCTCCCAGAAAACAATCAAAAGGGTCGTCTTATGAAAAAGACACAACATGTGTGGGAAATGTCTGTGCAGGAGTGAGGATAATAATACTAAATAAGAAACACCTAAAAAACTAATCAAAAATATTTAAGTATGGTAAGATTAGAACACGATATATCAATCAATGTATAATAGGAAAAAAAATCCAGATATACTGAGAAGGGACCCCACACCATCAGGCAGTCATAACCAACTGTCAGCCACATGATTCTACTCGAAGAAAACATGTTCTAGTTGAACTCACTCCATTATCCATGCTATCATTATAGACACTGAATAAAGAGGTCAATCTCATTACGCCATACCCAAAGAGAACATATTGGTCCAAGAAGACATTGATACACAGATACCCTGCCACACCAAGAACCATTTTTGGATGCCACAAACCCAATTTAGATTGACCCACTACATTGGGGATCATATGATAATGATTCCATAAACCCTACAAACATGTCCTTATATATAGAGGATCAATTACTTACATAATTAGGAAATGTTGATTCCACAAACTCCAACTAGTGTCTATAGAAGTTATCACTCTAGCCACATATAGGTACATCATAATTCTATTTGATACTTATCCTCTAGAAGGGATTTCAATCTAGTGATGTGGATGTTATGCTAAATTTTACCCATAAGGAAAGTACTAATGGAATGCACTCAACCTATATTGGTGAAAACTAAGAAAAAAAAGATCCTCAATCACTCTTTAATGGAGTACATGATATGTACAGGGGTTTCATGGTGTTTCAAGCTATCCACAACCCTAAACGTGTGAAATATCCTCACACAACATGTAATCTCCAAATATATGGCATGTAGTGGAGGATACACGATGTGAAGGGACACACAAAACCCTATTTGGGTAGCCTGGATGTGTATATGTCAGAGTACACAATGTGTTTATTTTCTTATACTCCAACTTGTGCTTATGTAATTTTTAAGTACATGACAAGTCAATCAGGGAGGGTCCCACATTGTGTGATCCTTAGCTTCAGTTGGAACCAGTGTGTTGAAATCATGGGGTCCCACACAGCGTGTAATCTCAAAATATGTTTTGTGTTGAAAGGGATTTTACAATTCCATTGGGTATCTATTTTTTGTTGATCATCGTACGACTAGAACCCTTGATCGGGGTGGAACCTATAAACCAGCGTTCATCCAAGCCTATAGTTACAACATTTATGATTTATGGTTCAAATCTGCTCTGAAATTTCTACCATCTATCCATATGTTTTCATGCATCAAAACATGTTGAACAAGTACCACAAATTTTATCTGATGCCGCCAATGCCACTTGGTCGCATCACTGATCACAAACCGCACATGTGGTATCAATATTTTGTGCCAATGAACAATCACACAATGGTCTAATACTGAGTATTAATCGAACTATGGTCTGAAAAGCATTTCTGATGTTGAATGTCCGATGAATATATGTAGAAATACATAAAACATAAAATTGATGAACAAAACTTATCTGTTGTTCATTTAGGATCGATTTTTTATTGTAAAAAGGTTTATTGATGAGGGATAAATCAACAAACAAAAAGCCATTCCATAAATAGGGAATCAAAAAATGATGCATGTATCAATTCATCTTCATTGAATTGATATGATTTCGCCCGTGATGAAGAACAGGATGAAAATTACATGGCAAAAACTCCTACCAGGAGTTTGAATTTATCCCTGATGAGGAACATATACGTTAAAATCATTTACTAGATACTCAAACTCCACTAGTGTGATGATCCATGATCATTTCGTTATCCATTGTCATCTGCCATGAATTATCTCCTCCTATATAATCTATGTAACCAAGGCTTAGCACCCAAACCAGAGACAATTTCAGTATTCAAATTGTTAAATAGAAGCATGTCCCTATTCTGAATAATATAATATAATTTCATAAGCTAATTTATTTTTTTATTTTTTCACCCATGGAATCTTTTTCAAAAACTACCCATGCCAATCAAGTTTATGTGCATATGAGCATAAAACGGTCATACTGAACTCAATGGTTCCCTCTAATTTTCCACCGGAACACTTGTATAGAAGTTATTTCACCAGTTTTGTAAAATCGCAAATGCATTCTTTTAAATATATTTAAAAAGTTTCAAGTCATTTTTTCCAGGTACACTAGGACTCGGAATCGCAGGCCATCTCTGCTCCTTTTCTCAAAAGAAATCCATATAATATTTAAAAAAATTACACACAAAATCCAATATATTAGAAAAATGACTAAATCTTATATTATGGTGAAAATAAGTTGTTATTTTGTTTTCCATCCTGGGGTCAATTGAGATACAAAGTCTCCCAACAAGGGATTTCTTTAGCGTTTTCTATTAATGTGTTTAGATATTTCCCCCTTCCACTCAGATTTTAGTGTTTATTTATTTCAAAAAACATTATGTCATTATTATCATGAAACAAAACAAATATATCATCCAGTAAAATATTAAATTATGATTATGATTTTTATTCATCGAAAAAAAATTGACTAGGTACATTAGTATTTTTCATCAGAATCCCATTATGTGTTCTTAGTATCAATTCATTATAGACGTGTGAATTTTTTTATGGTACTACTACATGGATGGTGTCCATCTCAAGGGGAGATTGTGTAGAGTGAACATCATCAATAGCATAGTATGAGGAGTATCTACAAGATCCAATTGAGGTTATAAAAACATTCATAGGGAGATGGAAGAGGTCTATGAACAACACCATCACCATAAGGATGGGATAAGACGATGGAAGGAGCAACAACAAGATCAAATGATAGAATTAATGTGAGGGTTGGTTTAGGGTGTAGAGATGAAGTTCCCACCCCCTCCTCTTCTAGATGACCCATATCCCCCTGAAGAGTACCATCCATATCAATAGTGATTGATACATTGTGCATAGATTTATAATGTTAAAATTTACATGAAAATATCCTCTATAATATTTTTATTATTTCACATGTTTGATGTTTTAATTTTTATTTATTTTAAATTATATTATATTTTTTATATTTTTAATTTTTATAATTTTTAAAATTTCATTATTTTTAAACCTATTTGTTAGTAGACTAAAACACATCATAATTAATTATTGTTGATGTGTCTTGTGTCTCATAAAAAATACTTATTTTCAATGAGTCTCATGTATGGTCACAAATAGTTCATTAATTAAACCCAAAAAAAACATTTTGCAACAGGTTGACCTAACGTCGCAAAACATATTTTTTGATACAACCCATTGTAAAAGCTACATTTTGTGATGCCTTCATCGATGATGGGATATTTGTGAAGGTTCCCCTTTGTAAATATCCTATAATGAATACACCCTTTTATAGTTGTTCCCTAACCCCTCATTTTATGATATTGTCTCACTACAAAAATTATTTGGGAAATAGATCCAAAAAATTAAATTAAATTACTTAACAAGCTTATTAGGATAATCACATTCCTCGACATGATCCTCATTCTTGAATCATGTCATTATAGTATATTTTTAAATATGAATGTATTGTTCATCCAACAATAATAATAGAAACCCTGCCACTTTTCCTTGAATATTCAATAAAAAATATTTTACATTTCCCACCACTTTATGAAATATTGTAATACTACTAAAAATGGGACACTACCAATTGCAGTCACTAAAGGAAGAAATAGAAACAGCTTAAGTCATTTTTTGTTCTCAAAAATATTCATCGGCCCCCAACCTAATTCCCTCAATGAATTCTTTACCTAAGCCCACTGACACATCATGGCTCCCTCTCACTAAGCTCGTTGTTACCATTGCATATATTCCCACCCCCATCATGCACTCGATCCATGCCTGCACCCCAACACCTCCCCATAGAATGAACCCTCTTCCTCAACATCTTTCCCTCATTTTTACCACCAATCTGTAGATCCTTCATGCCACCAGTCGTCACCACCACCTATTCATATATCCATCTTCCCATTCAAATCTTACCGCACCTCCACATCTACCTACTTGCCCCTACCCATCCTTAATTCCCTATCTTCTCTCCTCTGCCTCCCCTCCTCTGATCTTGAATCTGCTTCTCCCTCAACTCCCCTTAGAGGTGGAGTCTTCTTTGTGTTGATTCAGTCTATTTTGTAAATAAAACTCCACTTTGTATATTGTTTCATCACATGTTTTTATATTTTTTTTCTATGTTTTTTACTATAAATTTCATTTTAATAACTGTTCAGATACTATGTGTTAATATTAAATGGTTATTGTTTTATCCGTTATTATCTTATTTCTCAATTACTGCATATTTCAGGCCAAGATCACCATCTTCGGTTTCTATTTTGTAGTGTCACATGAAGGGGGACTATTTGATCTTTATCATTCATGAGTTTTTTATTAAAATCAGTTTGGATAGTGGTAGAAGCATGTATTCTTTTATATGTCCATTTGTGAATAATGATTTGATGGTGTATATGATGTTGCGGAATACAGGATATTTATTATGGATTTCATAGGGGGTTCGACGTTGGTGTACTCGGTGTGAAATTATCATAGATTAGTATTGTTCAACATTGTTGAGGTAGGTGACATATAGTATTCATTATTCTGAAATTAATTGTTATTTATATGTTGTGGGTATTTTCTATGTCCCCCAATGGTGCTGTAAATAATTCATTTGTTATCCCCTTGAATTGAATGGCTAAATCTATCCCCATTATTCCTCAATTGTAAACAACATTTTTTCTGAATTATTGGTGTTTCCAACATTATCTTCCCTAAAACCCACCCTTTTATTAAATGAAACCAATTTATTGTGCATTTTAATCCTTTCATAACCCACCGGCACCGTGATACCTTCTGAGATGTAAGGTACAACACTATTTCCCTAGGTTTCGTGTTATGTAAATATGTCCCAGGGGAAGGGATTCTCTAAACTTTTTCAATCCTTTAAATAATTCCCTCCTTAAAACTGATTATTTGAAGTTATTTACATAGGGGTGGGTTGTTATTATCATATGAATTCACTCTTCGCTCTGGCCCAGTGTGGTGGAGATTTTACCCCGGGGGATGTGGATAGTGGTGTGGTTTCATTTTTTTATAGTTTCCTTCTTTATCGAGCTATCTATTTTTAAATTATTTGTGTAGGATGACTATGAATTATATATTTTTTATATGGAAACATGTTTTTTGGTGTCTTAGAAAGGGTTGTGAGAGTATTATGGTAGGTGAACAAGTTGGATAACCTTATTTATTATCATCAAATAATATTTCTCTGTTCTACTATTATGCTACTACATTGTTATAGATAATTGGAAGGAATAAATATGAAATATTGGAAAAATGTATGATCCTGTTACCTTTAATTAATGTTAAGAGTGAAAAAATTTCTATTTTCTAATGTTTTTAGAATTTAATTTTTTCTAGAATAATTGGTTAGCTATCTCCTTAATGGATGATGTGTAGTTGTATGGTAGTTTATGATTATAGGTTTGACATTTATTCTATGTCCCTATGTCATTTTATGGTGTGTTATGTGACTATTTCATCTCGTTTTGTCCAATCGTCTATTTTTTAAATCTTATTACATAATTATATGATTTAGGTTTTAATACCCCTCATTGTGTTTTTTTCCATTAATGCCACTGTGTTTTATTTTTTACTATTCAATTTGTGATCTTGAACCACCATTAATGGATATCTAATCTAGGTTTCATGATTGTTGGATCATGCTAGAAATTTTCACAGTGACAACCCATGGAAATGTCATAGTCATTTTTACAGTGTATTAGTTATTGTGATTTTAGTGGGGTGATGTCCTAATATTTCATTTGAAGGAAGATAAAGAATTGTAAATACATGATTGGGTCAGTAGTATTTGTTGTTTTACAACTGGTTTTCTATTTTGTGATTTTTTTTGTTTTTGTTTTCATGCATACATTTGTCTAATGTTTATTATTAACATTAAAAACATTTACAAATTAGTTTTCATACATCCCTTATTAGTTCCCTGTTTCCAATTTTTTTCATTGAATTCATGTCTATTCATTAATATTGCCCTAATAAAATATAACCTCATAACAATATACGTAAACCTATTATGGAAATCCTAGTTTTCAGATAAGTGAAGAGTTCTTTGGTCATTTAAATAAACAGTGAAATATGTAGACACTTTTTCTCACACTATATATTTAAGATATAAATCTTGATTAATATATTTAGTTAACACTATATGTTCTCTGTTTAATTTAGATAACAAAAATATATATTTCATGTTTTATTTTAATGTGTTTATTCCTCCACATCCCATAAAAATAAAACATGTCATCAATATCATAAAGCATCTATTTATTATAGTCAAATTATGAAAACTACTTAATATTAACATATGATAATTTACAATAATTAAATTCTATTATTGATGTCGTAAATACATTTCTCCAAATCCACTTTAAATAATTTCCATGGGGTTTTCATGGTTTTTCCATAAACATACTCACCTTATCAAATTAAATATTTATTGCACATGTGAGAAAAGGTTCAAGGTGATCGAAAATTGTGAAGCCCATAAGAATCACCACAAAACGCATCATTACATACAAAGGTAGGGATTCAAGATTAGTAAAAACACACAGAAGTTCCTCCAAGATACCTTTGGAAACCAAGATATCCACTTTTTTGTTTCCCTTAAGAGACATGCATCTTCTATTTTGATAAATAGCACACTATTGTGAATTCATCACCCCATTATAGAAGTTGGTGAGTGTGATAAAATCATTCCCAAGCTCAATAATACAAATATTATATATCTATAACAAACAAATTCCATTTAATATCATCGGCGCTTCATTAATTAGATAATTTTAGGAACTATAGATGATTTATTCTTCTTTCTTATATGCCAACATAGATTTTCATGGGTAATTATTTCCAGAGCCCACATTATAACATGTTTAAAAAACTCAGGTAAAGCATCCATCATTATATATAAATTTTAAATACCAAAATTATTAAATATATATTATGTTATCTTTCTTTGTATGGTTAGATATTGATTTATCAAATTATATTATGTAATTTTTATTTGTGAAACATGTATTATGTAACTATTAAATCTATGATTTATATATATGATTATTTATGTTGACTAAGGAATAATTGATTATTTAGGGGTTTATTTTTTTGGTCCTATAATTCTAAAATCTTTATTTATTTGTGTAAAGATTATTTTCAATAGGTTTTGATATCTTTATGGTAATGAATCTAGAAATATGACATCTTATTGCATCTTCAGTGTATGTGGTCCATTTAGTTCCTCATAAGGAATTTCATGTCTATTTATTGAACAATTTTTAATTGGATTATTTAATTTCTCTATAAATGATAAGATTTCTATTTCTATTTATTCTTTAAATATCTTTACGTGACAGTATTCTTGACTATGCTTTAAAGAATGTGAATATGTGGATTTGATAGAACACAAAAACAACCATATTTCTCTCTCTTTTTTCCATATGTGAGTTGACATATTGAAATACAATAACAAGTTATTTTATAATATATTTTTTCCTCTAGGTCAGTCTTATATTATCTATTGATACATCAATGTTGTTAATATTATTCTTGAAAAAAAAACTATGAAGTTATGGTACTTATCACATCCTATACCTCGGGATATTTTTCATTCTCCTATTCCATTGTAGGATATATATATAAAATACGTATAATGTTTCTTAAATACATTTCTAATAAATATGGTATTTATATTAGGTTTCTAATTTGAAAAGGATAGTTTCACACTTGAAAAAGATATATAGACAATTGATGTTTGCTTGTAGTATGATAGTTTTATCTCTAATATGATATGGATCAATGTTGATGACAGTTTTTTTTGTGGAAACACTAATCATGGAATTTATGATTTTTTGAGTATATTATATAGAATTATTTCGAAAAAATATGATCTTTATCTTATACTGATAATTTAGTGATTGTGTGTACGAAATGACAACTTGATTCGACCTACTGTGAATTTGAACTCATTGTTGGGAAATGATACAATTCTTTGAACGAATCACTTATGTCTAAATGTCTATATTTCTAACTCATTTAGTGTGATATTATATAGGTATCCATGGTTTTGCGCCACTGGTAATGACTATTATTATTTTGGAACATCTTTTTCTTGTTTGGTGTTTGGTTCTATGGATACAAGATTCTTTATTACCTTAATGTGAATGTTCAAATTTTTTTTGCACGAAAATGAAACCATATGAGGACTTTAGAGACCATAAAAGATGGAAATGTTGACATATTGGAATTATTGTTTCTTGAAAGTGTAGGATGTGGTGATTTTTTTGATATATTTTTTAATAGATTTTGTTAGTGGTTTTTTGGTAGTTGAATGATTTATGAATATATTTTTTCATGGACCCAATTTTCCATCTGTATCATGATATCCATTTGCTAGGATTAATTTGATATAAAGGAACATTTATAAATATATATAGTTTTTATCGAAAATAATTTATACGCATCCTAGAATGGGTTTTGATACTGTGAAGGTAGGTAAACAAGTAGGATAGCCTTATTTCATTTCATCATGTAGACTTGCTGAATTCTTCTCTTATGCTGATACTTTTTTATAAATAATTAAAAGGAATAAATATGAAATATTGTAAAACAAATGATCTTGTACCCTTAAATTAACGATTATCATGAATAAATTTCTATTATTGAATTTTTTGTACAATTTTTTTGTTTCTAAAATAAATGGTTAATTTTTTTCTTGAATGAAGATGTCTAGTTGTAACGTATTTAAATATTAGAGATTTGATATTCCTTCTCTATCCATATGAATTCTGATGGTGTGTTATGTAACTAATTCTTCACATATTGTTCATTCTACCATTTTTTTATCTTATTACATGTTTATATGTGCTAGATATTATTACCATTCATTGTGTCTGTTGGCGCCAAAATTCGAGACCAAGAAGAGGCCCAAAGAAGGCCCGATTGACAACCTCACGAAGCCAATTCACAGAGCACCTCACCACTACAGCCACTACGATGCAAAGAGGTGGGATGATCCACGATCTCTTTTGACATTCGCAACCCCGCCACGAAGCAAAGAGGTTGGATGATCCACGAACACATTTGGCATTCACGACCCCGCCGCAAAGTAAGAGGTGGGAGGATCCATGAACACATTTGACATTCACGACCCCGCCGCGAAGCAAAGAGGTGATATTCTCCATGACCGCATTTGACGTTCGTGACCCACCGCAACCCAACCAAGTTCCACTTCACACTGCGTCAGCTCTACTCCGCGACACACCTTACCTATAAATACAGGGCTCCACCTAATTCCAAGGGACGGAAAATCTGACCATTCAGCTTCCCAACTCCCAAATCATGAAGCATCCTTCCGTTGTGCGAACCATGAGTTGTGTGATGTAATATTGCTCCGCGAAGTGCCTCCCTTCCATCCTGTATTGATCCCCTCTTCCGAGAGGGATGCCTTTCGTGAGGCATAACAGCCTTCACAATGGATGTGGATCCCCAAGGGGACCCGGGATGGCGCGGAGCATTTATGGTTTGTGATACACCCTTCATGTACACATGATCCATATGCTAAGGCAATGTCATTGTACTTCGTGAAGCACATTGCTTCCCGACACCCTGCTTCATGAGACACCTTTTTTCCATGAGGTTGTGCTACGTGAATGCCCATCCACTTCGCGAAGCACCCCCCATATGAACCTTTACCCTATGATTAGGCTAAGGCATCCCACTTCTAGAAGCACACCCCTTCACAAGTTCCCTATGCCTTGCGGAGTAGAAGAGCTTCACAAGGCCCTTGCCTATGGACCCCTTTGCTTGGAAATTCCTTTTCTTGTGCAACCCTCCATGTTTTCATGATGTGACATCAAAGTCCATTGGACGACGCCACCCATTGTGTTACTTCACCTAATGCTTCCACGCAAAGGTACACAAATGACTATTGATTTTTCTCATAGCCACACTAACGTAGACCCCTCAATGGTTCACTCTGTGAAACCCCCTTGCAACAGCATTGCCGGTGTCTTCCCTCCCACAAGGAGTAGATGGTACCAGTTATGTATGTCATAGGGGTGTGAAGTGGACCCACATCGTCTGAGCTATAGGACATTAAACAACCAAGCACCATCGTTCTCAGCACATGACATTAAACAGTGACCTTTCCCCATGCCTCGCACGTAGGGTGTCCCCACATTGGACAATCTCTACGCCCCCTGGTCTCCACAGGGGATGATATCATCTATCTGGGATTGGTGTTTGTCCACGGGGGTAGAGGGTGGCCATATTGGCATAAACCCCATTCTTATCAGGTCTCCATCCTAGAGTAAGTCCTGGCACCTTGGGCCGCTCCACGTGTAGGCACCTCTTCACTTCCCACAGATGCACACATCGCAACATGGTCGTCTGGCCTTTGCTGCCTCTTATTTCTCACACCGAGCATGACTCATGTGGGCTTAGAGTAAGCATCGACCACGACATCACCCTCGTCTTGCATGACGTTAAACTGCATTCTCTGTCTGAACTACATGGACTTTAATCCATGTCATGGAATGGTATTCTAAAAGCCTCCATGGGGTTCCAGCCCACCAAGACCCCTGGTCCCTTCACGTCGGTTCACTGACATCCATCTCGAACTATGAGGACTTTGATCCATGTCAAGGCATGGTACGTAGGAATCCTCCAAGAAGTTCAATCCCACTTGGACCCATGGTCCCTTCACATCTGTTCACCAACACCATCCCGAAATAAAGGGACTTTGATCCATGTCACGGAATGGTACGTAGGAAGTATCCACAAGGTTCAATCCCCAACCACCTTGGCCTGTCTCATAGTCTATGCCCCAATCCACCCAAACTACAGGGACATTGATCCATTCCAATGCATCGAACATAGGAAGCCTCCATGAGGTTCAAGCCACACCACCATGGTCCACCGCAGAGTGTAAGCCCCAAATTCCCCCATCCCACATGACGTTAAACTATATCCACCAACCCGAACTATAGGGACTTTGATCCATGTCAAGGAATGGTACATATAAAGCCTCCATGAGTTTCAATCCCACCATCCACCAGTCATTCTGACCCCCTTCTCATCGGTTCACCAACACCTTGGGCATCCTAGAGTGTAAGCCTCAAACCCATCCTGAAATACGTGGCCTTTGATCCATGTCAAGTCATGGTACGTAGGAAGCCTCCATGAGGTTTAAGCCCAACAATCATTGGACCCAACCGTCTCTGTGTCCCTATGCCAAGCCCAATTTTCACCAGAACTACATGGTCATTGATCTATGTCAAGGCATGTTACGTAGGAAACCTCCCTGAGGTTCAAGCCTAACAACCATTAGACCCTAGGTCTACCTCCAGCGGTATGCTGTTGTGATCCCATCCCAGCGGTAAGGCGTTGTGACCCAATCCAGCGGTAAGCCATGGTGATTCCAACTATTGGTAAGCCGTTGCAATCCCATTCCAATGGTATACCATTGTGACCCAATCCATAGGTAAGCCATTGTGATTCCATACAATCGTAAGCCATTCCTATCCCATTCCAGTGGTAAGCTGTAGCGATCACATTCCAGCGGTAAGCCGTTGAAACCACCAATCGGTGTCTATCTGTCATCATATGAACTACATGGACATTGATTGACTACCATGGGAATACAAAGGAAGTCTGTTCTAGGCACAATCCAAAAACCATCATCACTCCATGACGGTTCCACCCCATTCACCACCCATTTCATTCAACAGCTCCATCATCCTTCCTGATTCTTACCCAGGCCGCCACATCCCGTTGGAATCATGCCACCCCAATACCCATTCCATCAAACAACATTCTTTGAAGAAAACCACGTGTTGGCCACAATATTGGTGTTCCCTCAAGGGGGTTCCTCCATCTGATGCACTCTAGTCAGTGTTTGGATCAGCCTGTTCTGTCTTCACGGGGCGTTAAACATGAGGCATGGCCAGTATTAAAAATAGAATGTTGAAGAAAACCTCAGATACAATCCCATGACATATGGTTCCCCGCGTTTGATGTGGTATTCGTTGGGTATCCTCACCCACGAGAAGCCCTATGAAAAGTGAAATAATATATACACGATAATCCCCCATCATCCAGACATGCCAGTGAAGCCCTAACATGACTACTCCCATAACCAATTGCTGTGGCCCTGACCAAACCCCTTGGAATGTCCTGACAGAATTAGTGTAATTAATAGGTGTCCATGAAGACAAGTAACCGTGAAGAGTTTCATGAACAATGTATTAAATCTATGAGGGAGACCCGAACTAGGTGATGAGTTCTGAGAATGAATCCACATAAGGAACAACTGACATCCCATCATCATGTTTCGATCCCGAAACACAAGTCCCTGAATAAGGAGTGAATGCCACCCACCTTTGGAAATCGGGAATGGGGGGTAACAAAATGTTGAGCCCTTCATCCCCAAATGATATGGATGAACACGCCCTAGAGAAAGCATCAGAAACAGAAATGGTGAACCCTACGTGAAGGCCTTTCCTCAATATGGAGATTAGTAGCTCGAAGCATCCATAGAATGATGTGTCACCAGATCCAGCTATCTGGCACTGGGTCCGGCTAAGCAAATAATGGGCCTCGAGTGAAACTCACCCAAATTTGGGGTAGTAGGATGTTGGATATCCAGTTATTTGACATTATCAGCATGGATCCCTCTTACCGGCCACAGAAGACAGAACGACGATGGGGCACTGGTTGTCAATTTCTTTTCCTAATAGTGTTAACAATGTCATCTCCATGCTTTTAAGAACCATATTTTTGCATCCGGAGCTCGGTCACCCGCCCACCAATACAGGGGTAGGGGAAATATCGACGTGACTAACCTACACAGCTCCACCTCTTAAATGTTGGATTCGACATCCACAACTGCTGGGCACCCATGCCCCCTCTCCCCAACAAAAATTATCTAGTGAAGGGTAATTAATGACCTCGTACACAGGTACGAGGTGGAGGGGATCATCCCCACTAGGGAGATGGGCCGCTTGGATCTCGAGGTGGTCGCTCATAACCTTCAACACCGCCCCCATGTCCGCGTAGGGAGCCCCTGCTCCCCACCCAAACATTCAATTGTTTCGGGAGCATGTCCCCAGAAATCCTAGACGACTCCATGCCTTACATTGATGAGGTAGGTGATGTCCGGCCCAACCTAGTTAGAGTCTGAATCTAGGGGATCCCAAAAAGGTCTCATAGCCTTCCACATCAGATCCATCTTCCAGAAATACCGGAGGATATGGAGTGTTATGCTTCTTCTCTGCCAGCCTGGAATCTCCCAACCCGATGCTAGCATCGGGCACGGGCTGAGGAGAATACCCGCCAAGGGGTGTCAATGTCGATGGATACTATGGACCGAGCCACCCCCAATGCATATCATCATGTCTCAGAATACACCGATAAAGGTCACTTATAGGCCCAATCGAGATCGAGGCCCCAACCTCCCCATAGGTAGGTTGGGTCGACTCTTCTGATCGCAGGCATGAGCAGTGGTCGCTGCAAACCAACCCGCAGCGATGCCACCCCGTATGGAGGTCCTCCCCATACCACAGCCATATAGAGTGTGGGCCTTCCCCGCTCCAGGTCTCTTCATGGAGGTCTGCCCCATGCCACCCCCAATCCAAATGAGGGTCTTCCCTGTGGTAATGATGTTTGGTACGGATGCCTCTCACGTGCCCATCACATTGGGTATGGAGTCATCCCTCCTGCCCCGAACATCGATATGGAAACATTTCCCATCTGGTCCATCTCCAACGGGGGGATCCTCCCTACATCATTTACGTAGTTGGAAAAGGTCCTCCTCGCATCGACAATCAGAAGGCTGAAGGCCAGCCTCACTCCACTAGCATCAAGCATGGATGTCCTCCCCATCCTTCTGCTGATTCAAGTGGAGGTTCCTCCTAATCTATTGTTGTACTTGTAGGACCTACCCATGTCCCCTTTGACATTTGTCCCAGTTCTTATCATACCCCGGCACTCTAAGGTGGAATCCTTTTCTGCCCCAACACTAGTGCGGCCGAAGGACCCCGTGTCAGAAATTAGCCTAATCCCGTGGAGCAACCCAGGGGTAGGAAGGCGGGTCATCGCCGCCACAAGAAGAATCCAAGGAAGTCCCCGACGGAGAACAAATTGTTCTGCTTCTCAGAATCTAAATTGGATTACGACTCCGCTCGGGAACCCTCCCCTTTATAATCTGAGTCATGGACCAGGGCAGGGATGAGGCGCATCAGCCTGGTAATCCCGGAATGTGAATTCCATAGGATTCCCACATCCCTCCCTAGGATTACCCATGAGGATGAAATCCTAGAGACCTCGCAGGTTACGGTCATGCAGTCGCCACCATCGTCGTCGGATGCTCTCTCTACCTCTAAAAGAGATCACATAGAGCTATTTTCATGACCGATGGATGGAAAGCAGTGTAACGAACTATCACCAGTAGACCTATCCCATGATCTAGGAACGACAGTCGTCAGCCCGTCCTACCATAAAGTAGTAGGCATGTCACTCCACTCTTTGGAGGATAGCCTGAGAATCAGTGGCCAGTCAGCTCGTTCACCGTATTCTCCATCGGCCAACCTACCGTCCCAGCGGTCTGCCTCAGTATCGCTGCCATTTCCTCAACCACCCCTAGTTGGTGGGGAGAAAATCATGGTCCAGACCCTGAATTTGAGTCAGGGTGCTTTTGAATCATTCTTGCAGCAGCCCAATTCCCAGAGGCATTTTGCCAGTGTCAACACAAGATATCTGCATAACTGAGTCTCTCACCTTATAGGAAGTTGAGTGCTTCCGCTACACCCTCTGGGGGACGCATTTCAGTCTCTACCATCATTGCGTGGTTTATCCAATGAGCCAAGAGTATTTCAAAGACATTATAAAGTAGTTTCGTCTAGTCGATCTGGCTGCACTCCCTATGGCCCAGAGCCCCGAGTCACCAGGTCTCTATGAGGCTCTCCAGTAGAAATGCGTTCAGAGTATCAATGTACTCTATAGAATAATCATGGAGGCTACCCCCAATGTGAAAATCCGTAGATGGGGGTAGTATTCTCCCCTCATCTTCATCCCTAGCAGGCTACAGCCCGACTTGCGATGTGATATTGAGGACATTCCCCCAGGAAGAATCTCGGTCCACATGGCTAATGTAGTGGAAAAAAAGGATGGTCGGGAGTTTATCGATGGTGACACACCCTCTGAGGGTGTACCAACACTGTTGGACCCATCAGGGAGGATTTCCCGTTAGTAGAGGAACCTCCTAGGTCTCCCTGCGACAACTGAGTCATTGGTACTCAGCCAGAACGTCAGCAACGGCCAAGAGAACGTCTGAATTTTCAAGCACTCTGACCCTTCCACCTCAGTGCAAAAGATGGAGCACCCCAAGAAGGCCACATTACGTCATCAACATGCTGAGAAAAATTGGATGGTAGAAGAACTCCTGGATGAACGCACTGTAGATCGATGACCTGACTACGAAAATCCTAATCCAGGGCAGCAGGGGCAGGAACAACTTCCCCCATAGAGATGCCTCCAAGAAACCATGATCACAACACTCATGTGGATAGTACTGATGAAAGAACTCGTGGAAACAGTTTGAGTTATGTCTCATAAAACTCTCCTGAACGGAGCGACAATCCACGGAATCCTACCTGGATTCCCCCAACTGCCCTGCAGGCCGCTCCACCAGCCGCTCCATGAGAAGATGAGCCTATTTACCATGTCGAAAAACATAGCAAGACAATCATGGTTAGGGATCCCCATCAATAGAGGTACCCCCACCCAGACGATCCTATAATGGAGCTCATAGCCCGCTTGGAGGCCTTGGAAACGTGACTGGTGGCTATCCCACCTGATAGAAAGCCAGACCCGGCATGGGTGGATGATATGTCGACACCTGCAGGCTTCGGGATTCCTAACTTTTCCCCCTTTAATGGGACGTGGGACCCTCTGTAGCATCTGGCCTAATTCAACTCAAGGTTCGGGCCCATGGTGGGTACTCCAGCATAGTAGGAGGCCCCTAAGATTCGTTGTTTTTTCCAGACACTGGAGGGGCCATCATTCTTCTGGTACAGCCAGCTACCTATCGGATCTGTGACCAGCTTGGAGGACCATTGTAGAAATTTCCTCTTCCAGTTCACCTCTACCACCCGAAAAATGAGCATCAAAGACCTCTTAATGTTCAAGTAATGTCCTGATGAGCAAGTCACAGACTTTATCACCCAGTGGAAGTGGCTCAAATACTCCCTTGACAAGCCACTGAGTCAGGAGAAATTACTGACGATGTACGTGGGGAATGTCAAGATGGAACTAGTTCCCTCCCGATTACTCAAAACTATCTCGGAGTATTTTGATACTTCTCTGATAGGGCCCTGAGCCTCAAGGAATCCGTGCAGCAGGACAGAAAGGCATGTTCGTTGCCCCTATAATCCCAGCAAGGAGAGCTTCCAGAGGTGATCCTACTGCGGTGGCCCAAATAGAGGCCCCTAGACAACTAGAATTGTTACCAGTAGCACCGACCTCGTAGCCTTGTAGAGGCCCTCCAACTTAGGCATGTCCTCTGGCTCCACATCGTCCTAAGAATCGATAGACACCTCCGCGTAATGTTCCGCCACCGCCCAGGCATGACAATCAGGGTCTAGCTCCTTGACAGGATCCTCCAGCCCCCCATCAGGGCTAGGCTCCAAGGGCCCTATATCTGGAAAGAAGACACAGGACATACTTGTTCAGTGAGAATCAAGTTCCTGGTTACTTCCATAGCGCCTTAGAGTAGGGGATTGTATGCTTTCCTAAGTGTAGGAGGCCAGAAGAGGTGAATCTCACTGATCGCCCCAACTACTTCCCCAATCATCGGATTATGGGGCACACCCTCAAGAAGTGTTACGTGTATAAAGATGGGCTCCAAGACCTTGTCGATAACAACATAGTCAGTTTGGTCTCGGGCCCGGCACAAGTGGCAGATGTCATTGTAGGATTAGGAAATAGTAGCGACAACGAAGGCAAGTGGCAGCAGGTTTATAGCCATGGATCCCAGAAGTACGTCGAATGGATGGCTCGTTAGAGTGTTTCTCGTGCCCATGGAATTATCTGTGAATGCATGAATTGGCCCAAGCCTTCAAAAGTTTCGGCCTCCACTTCTGCATCATTATCTCAGCCGGCCCCTTCCACGAAGAGCAAGCATCGTTAGCGTAGGAAAAAGAAACGTGCTCCGCCAATGTCATCGTCCTCTGGCACTCTCAGCGACTTCATGCCCCCTGATATGGGGATAACATCCAAAGTTCACCCGGAGGTGGATAATTCTGCGAGTGACATCCAAGGATACGCTTCGATTAACAATGTTTAGTTGGTGAACCCCTATATGACTCCTGATAAGGGGGAACTCCAGCCCAACATCCCCAATGTCCCCAGTCGGCATCAACGTCGGTGGAGCCATGACTATACGGGTCATCAAGGCGCATCAGTTGCCACCTCTAGCCAGGCCATCCATGCCATTGAGACGAGATGGTAGGCCCAGCGTAGAGCCCAGCACGTGAAACCTCTTCATCCGGTGTTGTCAGGATTTCCACCACCACCGTTTTTGCTACTTGGTTAGGCAAAACTACCTCTTCTAGACCACTACTAGCCTCAACTAGGTACATTATGATATTAGTCTTCCAGTCTTCATCTGGTAGCTACTCTTCAGGCTTCGACTAGTGACCAACGGGATATGCCCAGTACCAGTCATCCAACGGTCTAGTTAGCATGGCCCGTCATTCCTTCCATTGAAGAGCGACCTCCAGTATGCAGAAGTTCACACCAGGCGGGGAAGTACGGTGTCTTCAAGCACCTCTTCGGAATCCCGGCGAGGCTTTCTATCCTCAATGCTCTCCACCCATTATTAGATGTGTTTGAGGCCCTCACTGAGGCTTTAAGAAGCCCACAAAAGTTTGAGAAACAGGTAGTAGCTGCAAAAGCCATTAATGCTAAAGCAGTTGAGTTTGCTGAATTCCAAGCAACAATCTCGTTCTTGTGAAATGATGAAGGCTCTCCCATATAGGGTCATATCCATCCATTGTACATAATCGTCCAATTCAACAGTGTGGAGTTTCGTCACTGTCTCATTGACACTGGCTCTGTGATCAACATTATCCAGACATAGACGTTGCAGAAGCTAGGTTTATCTGAAGATGACCTGAATCCATATGATATAAGGATCTAGGGGTATGAAAGGATAAAACAGACCCCAGATAGCATGATCTGTCTAAGGACACAGTTCGGTGTCCTAGTTTCCAGTACCAAATTTAAGGTCATCTCCCCGGACATTGCGTACAATGCATTGATTGGAAGACCATGGCTCCACCTGCACGACGTGGCTCCCTCATCATATCACCAGTGCCCCAAGTACTCCCTTAATAGTCATGTAGGAATATTCCACAGTGATGAATCTCCATTCATCTCTTGTGAATCTCGTTATCTTGATGCTGACTATTACAAGAGCAAGGATAAGCAGATTTTGGCATGTGAGGTTGAGCCTGCCCCGGTAACAAGTGACCCCTAGGCAAGTCTAGATGACACCTACATCTTCCAGATCCATCGATTGGAGGCCACGACCCCCGATATGTGGATGTTCTTTGTTGTCTCAGTTACAAGAGGAAGGCATTTTCCCATGTCGAAGCGACAGTGTAAAATCACCTAATACCCCTACACAAACCAGGCTCAGGAGATCCCAAAAACTCTTAACCCCATATAAAATCGGGATTTCCACCCCATGGAAACATCAGTACACCATACATGACTGTTTCAAAGGGCTGGAATCTGCCGTCTCAATCTGACTCGCCACTACTACTTCGATATTATCAAGCATGGCCCCTTGGGCTGATGACCTGATGGGATTGGATTGGCTGCATTCATCGCTATGGTCTTAGTGGCGTGTGAACCTCTTGATCTACATTGCACTACTATCCAGGATGGTACTAGCCTCCCGCCAGGTTCTTCTGAACCAGGGGAAGCTCCACCTTCTGGGAATCCCTCCTCTGCAAGCGAAGAAGAGGATGTGGAGGTTCTCAACCAGCCTTTGAAGAAGGCGTCTCTTCCATGGTTGTTGAACTAGTACAGGTGATCCTTGGTAGAAAGGTGGATCCCAGACCCACATTGATCAATGTCGACATGTCCCCTGCGGAGCATCGGTAGTCAGTGGACTTCCTTAAATAGCATAGTGATGTGTTTTAATGGAGTTATGAAGAGAATACAGGACTAGATCCTTAGGTAGTCATCTATTGCCTCGGTCTCCCGAAAAAACAATCACGGGATAAAGAAGACTCCCAATGAGATGCACCCTTCTCATGGTACCATGGTAGAGGCCGAAGTTGATAAGCTTATCAAATTCAAATTCGTCAAGGAGGTCCAGTACCCCATGTGGTTACCCAACATTGTACCATTCAGGAAGAATAATGGACAAATCAGAGTCTGTATCGACTTCTGGGATCTAAATCGCCTTTATTTGAAGGATGATTTTCCCCTTCCAGTGATAGAGTTGTTGATCGATGCTATGGTGGTGTTCCAGGCCCTCTCCTTCATGGATGGATACTCTGGATATAATCAGATCTGGATGTCCCCTAAGGATGAAGTGTCCATAGCTTTAAGGGTACCCTAAGGTACTTTATGTTACCAGGTTATTCCCTTTGGCCTAAAAAATGCAGGTGCCACCTATCAGCGGGCCACGCAACTCATATTCACGTCGATCCTCAAGAAATTACCGGAGTGCTATGTGGATGATCTCGTTGTTGCTGTGACATCAATGTCACCTAAAGATAATCTCGTTGCACTATGCCATCAATGTCACCTCCAAGAAGTTTCTTGGATTTTTTATCAGGTATCGAGGCATCAAGATCTACCCAAAGAAGATCAGGGAAATCGGCCAGATGCCTCCCCTTAGCAATATTCGAGAGCTTCGATGATTCCAAGGCCACTTATTCTATATACACCAATTCAATGCGAATCTTTCTAGAAAGTGTAAGCCCTTTTCTCTGCTAATGAAGAAAGGATCCACCTAAGAATGTGACGAAGAGTGTCAAACCGCGTTAGTGTAAATCATGCAGTATATGCTCCAGCCTCCGGTCATGATGCCACCATCTCCGGAAATCCACTATTCCTTTACGTGGCTTCCATGGAATGATCTCTTGATTCACTTCTCACCCAAAAGTACAATGAGGGGACAAAAAAAGTCTCTAATACCTTTGCCACATGCTTCTCGATATGGATACCAGATACTACCCTATCGAAAAGAGATACCTTGCACTGGTATTCGCAGTACAAAAGTTTTGACATTACCTGCAAGAACCATGTGGTATAGTTGGTCTATTGTGTAGTCCCGCAGAATTACATTCAGTACCACCCCATGTTGACCGTCTGTCTCGCATGGTGGGCGATAATTCTCCAGCAGTTCGACCTATGGTTTGTCCCCTATAAGGCCATCAAGGGAAAGGAATTGGAAAAATTCATAGTTTCCCATCCAACCTCTGTGGTCTAGTCCCATGACCTGGATTTTCCCGTTGGGCCAATCCTCTTGGTAGATGGTTCCATCCTATTTTGGAAGATCCACTTCGACGGTGGCTCCCGGAGCCCTACCGGTAGGAGGCTCAATGATACATGACACAATAGAGTGGTCTTCGGTATCGTCTTCATTACACCAGTGAAAGTCATTCTTCCGTACTCATTTCAGTTATCAGAAGGTTGCACCAACAACATGGCAGAGTATCGGGCTCTTATCACTGGCCTTCGGTTAGACCTCGAGAACGATGTTCCCCATTTGCATGTGAAATTGGATTCTAAAATATTCACCAAGCAAATCAACGGTTACTACATTATAAGAAATCCAGAGCTCGTACCATTGGTGGAATGCACCATCCAGCTAATGGCCCAATTCTCTTCTCGACCGGAGGTTACCCATGTCCCTTGCTCACAGAATGGTTGAGCGAACGCTTTGGCTAGCATAGTTGCACCACTTACAGAGCCAGAGGAGGATGATCTGATTATACACATGGATCAATAGGGAGCAATATCCCCTGTCACCCCATAGGATGACGACGGCCTACGGGTAAGCCATATTACCGCAAGAGCTTCCACGACAAGATCCCTAGGTTCTTCATATGCAGTGGTTGAAGTGACCCCTGACTACAGAGCCCCTTTTGTCGAGTATCTCCAAAATGGATGTCTCTTAGATGATCAGGATGAGCGTGAGCGAATCCAACACTACGCACTACATTTTACCCATCAGAGTGGTCCCAGTCATGAGAAGATCCTTTATAAATGCGGATTCGATGGTGTTCTATTCTGTTGTATCCAAGGAGTCGAGATTTATCAGGCCATGTAGGAGGTTCATGCCAGTTCATGGGGTTCTCATCAGGCTGGGCTGAAGCTATCCCATCAGATCCAGAGATTGGGGTACTTCTGGCCCTCTATGATCCATGATTTTATTGAGTTCTCCAAGAGATGTCATGCGTTCCAATTTTATGCTAACTTCTTGCATCGGCCTATAGAACCTCTCCACTCCACCAAGTACTCTTGTTCATTTTCGGTGTGGGGACTCGATGTCGTGGGACTATACCCACCAACGACAGGTCTCCAATGCAGGTTCATCCTAACCGCCATAGATTTATTTTCTAACTGGTCAGATGTAGTTCCTCTCAAGGATGTCAAGGCCCGCTCTATCGTGGACTTCGAGAGATCCAACATCATCCACCGGTTTGGAGTCCCTCACGTCGTCCTCACCGATAATGAAACCAACTTCTATGCAGCTGAGCTGACGAATTTTTACACCATGTAAAATATCCATTTGAACCATTCCTCTCGCTATCACGGGTAGGCAAATGGGAAGATTGAGGCGTTCAAAAAAACCATCTCTAAAATTTTGCCTAAAATGGTTGGTTAGAGCAATAAGAGATGGTTGTAAAAGCTCCCCAATGCCCTCCGGGCTTATCAGAAAATGACTTGCAATTTCACCCAGTTGAACCCATATTCCCTGGTATATGGAGCTAAGGTCGTCCTTCCCATCGAGATCCATCTACCTTCGTTACACACCGTGGTCTTTGACCAGTAGACGCCAGACAAGGTGGCCGAAATTCTTCTGGATGAATTGGAAGCACTTGACGATAATAAGGTCCATGCCCTGCACAATCTCGAAAGTCATCATAATAAGATATCTAGAGAATTCAAAAAAAAGGTTTTCCTCCAATATTTTCTTTAAGATGACCTGGTTTTGTCCCTCCGAGCTCCAATGATCCCAGGTAGGAAACCACCCAAGTTTGAGCCCAAATAGGATGAACCTTACAATTATCACAAGGTCTACCCCAATGGAACATACTCTTTGGTGACCATGGATGGTGAGCGTATATCTCTCCCACCAATGCCAAGATCCTATAGAAATATTTTGACTAACTGGATCGTTTGACACGACCTTAAACTGGATGGTCCCGCATGACCTTAAATTGCCAAGTCCTTCATGACTTTAATATGTGCTTCGTCCAGCATGACGTTAAACTGAATTTGTAGAACTATGTATGGCTTGATTCCCATCCTCATGGGATATGTAGGAATGCTCAAAATGACTCATCTTAAGCCCAGCCCCAAACACTTCTCTTTGACTATTCCCTCTTGGTATAGCTTTCTTGGATGATCCTTGAATGATATGTTGTAAGCTTCCTTAGCCCCACTCTGACATGGATTATAAAAGCTGCACCATGTTCCCACCACTATTATTATATCCCCCCACGTCTTCACCGCACGACATCAAACTTCATGGCCTTCGAGAACTACGTATGGCTTTATTACCATACTCATGGGATACATAGGAACACCCAGACATTTCACCTGTTGACCCATCCAAAATGCTAGAATCTTCCCCTCGGGTCAAGACTTATGGTGGGACATGCTTTTTCCCCAATTCACATCATGCTATCCTCGATTCGGCCATACATCCTACTCCCTGGAGACGTTTGCCTCTTTTATAGATGGGTACATCCATGCTTCACTCACTCCTTTGATTGGGACTCCATCATTTTCACCATCCAAAAGGGCCCCAGAATGGTATGGATTCTAGGACTAAGGGCTCTATAACCACTTCAGGCCAACACCATTGAGGATGTTGAGAAACAAGCCGATATATGTCCCAGGTTTCAAATATGTTCAGTGGTCGATGCTCATTTGTTGCTCCCATTTCAGGTCACTATTGAGATGATGTGTTTCAAACATGGTCAAAAGTTGTCCTGGATTGTTAGGACCACACCAAGATTTCTCAAACATCGAGTGTAGTGGTTCATTATACCCCTTTGTATCTCCAAGTGATGAACTCCCTTCAGGAAATTCCATTTATCAGGCCCCGCATAACGGAGATAGCCAAGATCAACTACTTTTCTCCCACACCGAGCACTGCTCAAGTGGGATTTGGAGCTCTGATGAGGCAATAACCATACAAGAGGGAATATGGCCTTCTATAAGAGGGCCAGCCGCAAGCCCCTTGGCCTTCTTGGGCCCCATCCCTTGTCCTCACTACAAGACGTTAAACTGAAAACATTTCAGGCTTTCATGACCGAGGCCCAGTATCAGGCCCCTTGGCCTTTTCAGGCCCCCAACCAAGATTCTCTCTTTTGGGATTGTACGATGTGGTGTGAAATTATGTATTCATTCATGTCGGGTTACTCATCACGCCACACACATTCCCGGATGAGACTCATCTTCTTCATCCTCACTAGAAGATGTTAAACTACAAACTGGACATGCCTTATTGACCGAGGCTCAGCCTCAGGCCCCATAGCCTTATTGGGCCCCAGCCCAAGTTCTTACTCGGAGTGTATAGAGTGGCAGGGGATTATGTCCTCATTTGTATTGGACATGTAATGACCACGCCATGCACCTCTCCTTCCAATGAGTTCTATATCCCCTTACTCTATATTAATCCATTTTGATCGGTCACTCTCATGTTGAGCACCCTCATCAACCTTATTCGGTGGTACATCAATTTGCCTAAGGGTACTTTCGTTTAGTACTTGGAATGTCAGACATTTCTTAGACATGCTTCCACCCACTTTTCGGCCTTTCTGTTCCCCTTCATTAGGGTTTTCTTCACCGTTGACACCCAAAGGGACCCCCCATGTGGCATGGATACTAGGACTAAGGGCTCTCCTACCATTACAATCCAATGTCACCGAGGGGCATAGACAACAATTCGAAACAAATCCGGCATTGTGAATATGGTCAGCAATCGATGCTCATTTTTCCCCCACTTCAGGCTAACGTGATATGGATACTATGTTTCCACCATGGTCAACAGTTATCCTCCATCGCCACACCAACCCCTTTAAGCCCAAAATTCTAGTTGCATGATTCACATCCTTATCCACCTCATCGTGTCCATATAGAACATTGAAACTCTTGGTACTATTCCTTAGTGCGCTTCCACACGTTAGGAGGAAAAAAGCTGTGATATGATGATCATTTGGGGATTCATCGATTATCCCCCTTGCATGCGTCTCATGTATCACGTATAATGTATTCAGCCTTGTTTCCTACAGCGAGTTTAGCTCCAGTAGGATTAGGGATTGGGTTAAGGTCCGCCTTTACTTGGTACAATCCTGCTTCTCTTGGTCCCAGTTCTATGACCCTAAACTAAGATCTTTTCGTATTTATCCTTTATAAGAACTACATATAGCATGATTCCCATCCTTATGGGATATGTAGGACCACCTAGATGCCTCGTTTTTGGGTCCACCTCAGTTGGGAGCTAGTTTCTCTGACCCATTTCCCTCCTACCCATATTTGGGCCCCTTGGCATGAGGTTATCCTCTCAGAATTGCGTACGGTGTAATATGGTATCATTTCCACATTCATGTCGGGAATGATTTATTTCACCGTACACATTCCCCACCAAGCATCCTCTCTACTACGTCTGCGCTGCATGTTGTTAAAAAGTACGATTTTTTCTATCACATGACCCAAAACTGGGATATTATCGTCCTGGCTGCATGATGAAAAATGGAACTACATCGTGGTGTCCTCACCCAAGGGGCAGCCATGTTTGGTATCAGTCACATGCCATACCATTTTCCAATGACTGCATACAGCTTAATTGTTGTGTCAATGCCTGGGCCTGTAACCTTAGGCTTGTCGCTTCTCAAAAAAACCACTCACCTTAAAGGAAAAACAAGATATATCAAATACCTCTTCTTTTTGTGCGAGGGCCACGCCCACACGGCCCCTTTATCCATGGAACTGGTACATTACCATGACACCTCAAGAACTAAAAGCAGCTTGATCCCCATCCTAATGGGGTACGTAGGAACGTTCATTCATCTTGCCTCGGCCCCAACTTAACTCTTAGTTTTTGGTCCCTTGACCTAAAATTATCTCAGGGAACATATGGTGGTCGGAACTCGAGGTCCCCATCCACATCGTGTTTTATAATTAACCCACCATGAGTCTCCTATGTTTCCTCCCATCCATGGTCTATATTCTACGACCCTAAACTAAGATCTCCCTATGGGAAGGGACTTGACTCCCTCTATCTAAGACGTCTAATTGTCATATTTGGATGTGTTTTGACAAATAGCCTGAAGTGTAGAATATTCATGGAATCATTCCCCTCATTCCATTTCCTAACATCGTGAGCTCACTTTTAGGGTCCTCATCCTCTTCCACTTCCAAAAGGACCCCCGAATGTCATGGATGGTAGGCCTAAGGGCTCTGCTACCTTTTCGGGCCAACATACTTAAGGATCTTGGATGACATTTTCGATAGGTCATGTGTGTCGAACATGTTCAATGGGTGACCCTCATATGTTTGTCCCCATTCTTGGATAACGCGATGTCGATGATGAATTTCATCCATGGTAAATAGTTATCCTCCATCGTCACTCCTCCATCATTATTATCATGATTTCGAGCATCATGATTAACACATTTCCACATCCTAATGTTCAAGTAGAATTCTGACATACTCGGATTCACTTCTTCGCGCATCTAGGTGTGCTAAATGGATAGGTTAGCATTATTGGGATGGCAATCACTGAGCATCCCTTCTCCCTAACATGTCCCTTCCTATGTCGGGAAAGTTCCCCATTACTTCAAGTTTCCCACATCGAGCATGACTCACATGGGATTAGTAGTTTTGGTTGGATTTGCAGGGGAACAGACATGCTTCTCATCATCCGGCATGATGTTAAACTGTGGTTCAAGAACTACGTACTACATGACTCCCACCCTCATGGGATACATAGATTCACACCGGTATTTCTCCTACAGTCCAGCCCCAGGAACCATAATTCATGTTCCTCCACATTTTTTGGCCCCTGGCCTGACCCCTTTTGGGGAACCACATGGCTTAAATTTTTCTCTAATCATGTTCGGGATTCCCCTAGGTGACATTGGGAAGCTACAAATCCCTTGCCAGAGAGGTCCTGCCTAAAACAACAAATGATCCATGATCAGTCCGATGTGTCAATATAATGTGCTTCCACCATACTGGCGTTATTTCGAGAGTGTTGGATTCTATCCGAACAAATGATCACTCCATGTTCCACGCTTTTTGTGCCCCTTATTCGGACCCTCGTCCTCTTTTACGTCAGAAGAAACCCCCTAATGGTACGGATGCTCGGCATATGGCCCACCTACTATCCTGGGCCAACATTCCAGAAGACTAATGGATGACTTTTGCGACAGGTCCCGTGTTTCGAACATGTTCTATAGTCGACCCTCATTTGTATGTCCCCATTCCAGGCTAATACAATAAGAATACTGTGTTTTGAAAGCGGACAATAGTTATTCTTTATTGTCATGCCACCCCCACAATGTTCGGAATCATGGGTATCATTATTCACCCCTCCCACTCCTGAAACATCGGTTTGATTCTAGCACCCCTGCCATTACATCATTCGTGCATAAGGGAGCACTTGGAAAACGGCAATTCGGATGTAGTGAGAGCTTCATTCTCAAGTCAGGTCTCTCCCATTTCCATCCGGAAATCCGGACCGGTTGCTCAATCCCTAGATGCCCGAGGATTGGTTTACACTCTTACCGTTGGATGGGATGATAATATGGTCATCCCTTGTTTCTAAAATTGGGCCAGACCCACGTGAGCATAGGGAATGATCGCTGGATGCTCCACGAATATTGCAAGGATGCAATAAACCAATGTAAATAGCGGGACTCATGCATGCTATGACATAAAAAAATTAATGCATGAAAGTAAATTTGAGGGTTTGTAATCATTAGAGTACCCAAGGGTCGACTCCCCCCATGGATAGGTTGACCTCGTCAAAAGAACGTAGAAGCTTCGCCACCCTCTGGATGGTGGCGTCTAGGAGTTGATGACTCATGTTCAGCTCCTGCTCCTCCTTTGCAGTGAGAGGGCACAATCCATTGACTGAAATCAGGGCCCTCTCCACATCTTCCCGAATGAAAATCATCTCCTCAGAAGCTCGCTTTAGTCCCTTTTCGGCTCCCGCTATCTGAGCGTTTAGCCACGAGATGAGATCTGATTGCGCATCAAGAGAAGCGGAATGATCATCCGCCCTGGCCTGTAACCGTTCAACCTCGTTTTTGGTATCCCGGAGCCTCTTGATGTTCACCACCTTCCTCCACTGCCAGCCCACACTGAGGCAACAATCATACTCCCGAATCTTCTCTTCCATATGATCTCAGACGAGCATGTGAGGGCATTGGGCATCCACTCCCCCAACACACAGTTCACATAGTTGCGAGCGAAGTCTATCCATCTCATCCAAGCATAGTTCTTGGTGGTGTTATTGATGAAACGTGTGATCATATTCCACATTCAGTAATGCACTATTTTTTTCCTCCTCTTCAGAGGTCATCTAGTCCTAATCGATGCGATTGGAGGGCTCATATGCACGGAATTCCCCTAGGAACTCATCATCTGGGTCCACGTCTGGTGTTGGATTGGGCGTGGATGGGCATGGACTATCTGATTGATCCTCATCATCGGATCCCACCTCAATAACCTCAGGCGCAGTCCCACTGGCATCCCCGCTAGCGATCGGGAGCACGGCAGGTCGGTCATGCCGGATGTCCACCTCCAGGATCATTGACATGCCTATGGGAAAGGCGCTATCAAAAGTACCTGCCAACTTTGCTGCTGCTGTCCATTCCAATTGAAGGACTGTACGTTCAAAAAATGGGACATGAATGTCTGCTAACTTGGTCAGGGGGTGGAAATCATGAATTCAGTAGAAGAGACATACATAGGTCAAATCTCTGGTCTCGCCCTTAGGCAGATGCCATCGGAACCCCAAGGCACAACCCCTCATATGTGGATTGATGGTCTGGAGACTCTGGGGTAGCCGCCTCAAGTGTCCTAGCCCTGTAGGACATAGAAGTTGATGCATCCACATGTGTGGATCCCAAAGGTCCCACATCGTCACCCACTAAGGGGTGAGAATGTGGTCTATTTCTAATGTCCTCCTGCACAGTGTAGACGCTGATAAGAAATCCAAGTTAACCCGAGGGAATACCCTGAAGAAGGGACTTGGAATTTTACCTCAAGGGACCCCACATAATATTTGAGATCGTATGACTATTCTCAGACTTCACCCTCCTCCAACAGACTCTCTCCACCGGCCTCATCCCCTGAGGAGGACATGTTAGATTCTTCCGGTATAGGGAAGCGCTCCCTTAAATCAACAGCTGACAATTGTGGAGGGACGGTACAATCCAACAACACCCTAACCTGGTCTGTCATCAAGTGAAGGGCACCCCGGGAGTGGATAATGTCTTCCAGTTCGGAAATGTATTGCTCTTCCTCTGCCTAGGATACTGCAAAATCGGCTCTAATAGGGCCAATGCCCAAAAATTTTATCCCGAGGTGGTTAAGGTGCTGCAATTACATAGATGGGATGGGGAATTTTCAGTTGACTTCCTAGATGTCCCAGGCCTCATGGAAGACAACATTATTCAGTAGGTCGATATAATGTAGGCGTTTCCCCAGATCCTGAGTATGAATCATGCGGAATCCACTCGATGGATGCCCTTGAGGATGATTCTGCTCTCGTAGGACCATCGGCTCCGCTGCCACTGCTGGATCCGCTACCACAGCCCCCCCCCCCTTCAACTGGTGCGGGGTCATCTTTACAGGATCGCCGCCACTACAATATTCCCTTGCCGCCTTCCAGCCTTGAACATGAGGTCAGGGAATCTCACCCTCACAGAACATGATGGTTGGCCACTTCAGCATCTCCCCTGGATAGCCACCTCGCAGCTCTAGGAATATTCTTTCACCAGCCCAAGGATGGTGGTTGGCAGAGGTAGTACATTCTGCATCTTATCTTTCATCCCATGTGAACATGAGCTACATCTGCCTCATCACACATGGTTTCTCCTCATGATTAACCTCCAAGTAAACCTACAGGTTGAGTAACTACAGGCACCGTAATTTCCTTCCAAATCGGTGTTGGGTGTATGCCTCGAAGAGACGCTCGCGGTCCACCGAGTCCACCAAGACTCCACCTTGAAAGGACCGGAGGTAGGCCCGGTGCTCTTCTGTTACCTGACCATCATCCGAGAATGCCCCTGTCGGCAATAGGAACAGGTGGAAATTGAATTCTGCCACCCTCCACTCCCGGTTCCGGACTGATGGTGCAGTAAGCTTGGTCAGAAATCTCCTCGCAGAATTTAGGATCGATGGGAAGAAGTTTTACCCTAGAGGCGAGATGGGGATTGGATACTCATAGATCCCTCCGATGTGCACCTCCATCTACCCGTACAAGAGATGAAACGGCTCACATACCTTCTGTGGCCTATTCCCCTCGCTGATGTGCCACAAGATTTTGTCCAACATGGTGAATCGGGATCCCTAGGTTGACCCGCCATCCTGCCACCTATGTGGAGGCCATGATGAAAGTGCTTGGTTGCATTCCCATGTTTTTATACCTCACCGGCAGGATCCAACCAAAGATTTGGGCTGCGATGAATGCCGCCATCCGGACTATTGGCTATTGTTCGGTACTAAAGCTGAACCCCCAGGCCATCTACAATATATTCTCCAACATCCGCCAGTATGAGTGTTCCTTTCTCTGGTCCCCCTTTGGGAAAGTTTGAGGCCTTGCTAAGAACTACCTATTTTCCAAGAAATTTAGGAATTACTTGAACCACCGCCTGATGTGGGCATCCCTCACGACCTCCTTGTCCTCCCAGGAAACGAGCTCCATCAATGCCATCACCAGACGTGACATCTGCTCCAGATACTTCCACACACCCATAGCTGGGAGGAACTCATCATACACCTCCCCAATAATTGGGCCCCCCGATATATGATGCACATCCCATAAGATGATTCCAACCTCCCCATGATACAAGAAGAAGATATTGGTCCTCGGTGACCATCGGCTCAACAGCTCTAGCATTAGGTGCCTAGGGTGGTATATTTAAAACTGGGAAGCCCAAGATGCCTCATACTGGCCCACTCTTCTCAACTCCGCTCTGAACACCTCACATGAGGAGCCTACCCAATAGGCCTAGGCCCAATCATCCATGAAGTTTCCACCCTAGAGTAGGTCTCATTCCTCTGACCACCTCTTCTTCGGGTCCCCCAACATCGCCCTAATGATGGTTCAGTACAGGGGAGGGGACGTATCGGGCTACAATGCCTTCCCATCGACAATGTTTAGATGATTGTATAGACAGTCCTCAATGACAAGCATAATGTCATCCCGGTCATGACCATCGGGGGACCAAACCATCAGTGCTTACATAGCGTTCTCTGGAACTAGTATGATGGCTCGTCCCTAGTTTCTTTAGGGATGAAGATGTCATCCCTCAGCTTGAAGCCATACAAGGGAAACCTCCTACATAGCGGGTAGTTCTTCTGGATCTCTGATAGCAGATCCACCAATAAACTATGGTCTGGGTGGCTACGGACTAGCTCTCTTAACCCCAGACTGTTTTCCATTTCATCCCCCCAGGCGGCATCCACAAGGACCCCCTAGGCAGGTTCTTGGTGGGACATTCAGTTCTAGAACTTGGATGTTTTTTGGTTGGTTTGCGAAGATCCTTTACAAAGCGCTTTTGCGATGTCCGTTCTCAATGACTATTTGCAGAGCACTACCGAGGAGTTCAATGACTGATTGTGGAGCACAAACACGGAGTCAGGGACTCACTATGTGCCGCGAAGTCTCGATTTACAAAGAACACTCACAGAGTACACAGAGCTTCATGAATCGACAGCGCAAGAGGAAAAAATCTTGAAGAAGGGAAAGGACAAAAGAGAAATAAGGCCCCCTATTTTTAGGCGACAACCTTAGGAGATTCATGGAACATCCAGTTCTCCTAGAGCATCACACTGCTCTCGGCCCCGCATTCCATATCCTCCCTTTGATCCCTCATCACGAGTCAACACCGCAAATGAAAGAGTATTTTGGTGATTTCTCTCAGACTTCGACCCTTGATCTCTCCACGACACTATATATGAGGGGGGAATTTGTTGGAACCGAAATTTGGGACCAAGAATAGGCCCAAAGAATTCCCCATTGACTACCTCTTGATGCCAATTTGTGGAGCCCCTCTGCACTGCAGATGTCACGAATGAACGAGGAAGGAGGCTCCGTGAATGCATTTGACGTTCACGACCCCACCGCGAAGCAAAGAGGTGGGAGGCTCTGCGAACGCAATGGAAGTTGGAAGCCCCACTGAAAAGGAAAGAGGCTGAAGGCTCCACAAACACATTTGACATTCGCGACTCTTCCGTGAAGCAATGATGTGGGATGCTCCGCGACCGCATCTGATGATTGAGAACCACCGCGAAGCAACCATGTTCCCCTTCACGCCATGTCATCTCTGCTCCGCAGCACCCCTTGACTATAAATACTGGGCTCTCCCTGAGCCCAAGGGATGGGAAATTTTACTTTTCGGCTTCCCAGTTACAAAATCGCAAAGCATCCTTTAGGTCAGCGAACCAGAAGTTGTGTGAGGTACTTCTGCTCTGCGAAGTGTCTCCCTTCTGTCCTGTTTCGATCCCATATTCCAATAGGGATGCATTTCACGTGGCCTAACGGCCTTCACAAAGGAAGGGGATCCCTATGGGGACCCGGGTTGATGTGGAGCATTTATGCTTCACCAAAAACCCTTCATATACACATGATCCACTTGCTATGTCAAGGTCACCATACACCGCGAAGCACATTGCTTCCTCACCCCCTGCTTTGTGAGGAACCTTTGCTCCACGAGGCTATGCTCCACGAATTCCCATCCACATCGCAAAGCACCCCCCATATGAACCATTAACTTATGATTAGGCTAAGGAACCCTACTATGTGAAGCACACCCCTTCACAAGTACCCTATGCCATGTGGAGCAGTAGATATTTACAAGTCCCTTGCCTATGGACCCCTCTGCTTGGAAATTCCTTTTCCCGTGCGACCCTCCATGTTTTAATGATGTGACATCAATGTCCCCTGGATGACACCGCGCATTGCGTTTCTTTGCCTAATGCTTCCTCGCATAGGCATGCTAACAGCTATTTCTTCTTCACATAGACACACTAACATGGACCCCTAGATGGTTTTCTCTACAACACCCCCTTACTACGGCGTTGCCAGTACCTTCCCTCTCACAAGGAGTAGAGGGTACCAGTTATATATGTGTAAGGGGTGTGAAGCGAACCCACATCATCTGAGCTGCAGAATGTTAAACTGCCAAGCACCATTGTCCTCATCATATGACGTTAAACTGGGACCTCGCCACGTGCCTCGCACACGGGGTGCCCCCACATTGGACATTCATCATGCCCCTGGTCTCCATAGGGGACGATATCCTGGTAATGGGGGTGGCATTTTTCCGTGGGGGAATTGGTGGCCATATGGGTTTAAGTCCCATTCTTCTTGGGTCTCCATCCTAGAGTAAGTCCTAGAACCTTGGGCCGCACCACGTGAAATCCCATCTTCACTTCCCACAGATGCACCCTTCACGATGTGGTCATCAGGCCTTTGATGCCTCTTTGTTCTCACACCAAGCATGACTCACGTGGGATTAGAGTAAGCATAAACTATGACATCACCCCCATCCTTCATGATGTTAAACTACAATCACCACCATAACTACGTTGAATTTGATCCATGTCAAGGAATTGTACGTAGGAAGCCTACACGAGGTTCAAGCCCACCTGGACCCCTGGTCCCTTCACTTCGGTTCACCGACATCCATCCCGAAAAACGCGGACTTTGATCCATGTCAAGGTATGGAAATGTTTACTCTAGAAATGGGGATGACCTAGTTTGTTTAAGGTTCAAACATTCCAGTTGTTTTCTGACGGGTTTTTTCATAGAACTAGAAACATCCAATGATTCTATATCCATTTGGACCTAAATTCCAAAGGTAGGTGTTCATTAGTTGTGAACCGATGAGGCTTAATAATTTTCAATGGTTGATAGGATTGGAGGTTGGACTCATCACACCTTTTTTAGGGTAATTATTGTCTACTCACGTACACTCTTTATAGATTTAATTTATGTTCATGAATCCTTATTACATTACTAAGTATGAAAATGAGCATTTCTTTAGATCTAACAATCAATGATTAATAGGTATAAGATTTTGAGAATCATTTATATGTATTTGAGGTTCTTCATAGATAGATAATCATCTGCATTTGATAGATATTCTTAGTAAATGATATCCTTCAACACATTGTATAAAGACCTATTGGTTATTACGATAACCATACTGGTTTTAAAGCCACTCAGCGGGGCACTTGAAGTTTAATATCATTCAGAAGGACACGGATTATTTCAGAGTTGGGATCGTACCTGCAGATGGGATACCTATATATCCTTGTTTAGAAATGGAATCAGAACCCACATAGTTTAAGTAAAAAAGTATGATGTATGATTGATGGATCAACGAAATATGTCATAATTACATTTACGCTCTAAGCTCTTGTGAGTCATGCTCGGTGTGAGAAACAAGATGAATTGGTAAAACCTGAAAAACGTGCCATGAAAGATGAAATCAATATAAATATTGTGCAGCATATGTATGTACGATTGCCCAATGTAGATGGGATTTAATTCAGGGATGAAACCCGGGAACAAGGTCTATAATGGTATATGTTATTTAAGGAGATTTGGATACTTACCATAGGACATAATCCATAGGAGGATGCCCAAATTTGATAGGACTTATGATCGGCTTTTATTTCTGAGAAGGAATTCCAAATCAAAAGAAATTAATACTTGTTAAGATAAATTGGAACTGGGGTTTACTCCTAAGAAGGAGGCCAATGTTTAAGGGATTTGAGAACTGGGGCTTATTCCTAAGAAGGAGGGACAGGTAAAGGGAAATTATGACTGGGGCTTATTCTTGAGAAGGAGGCACAGGTTAAAGGAAATTGGAATTTGGGGACTTGGAATGAGGATTACTCTTGAAAATGAGGCCCAGGTTAAGGGAATTATGACTGGGTCTTACTCTTGAAAAGGAGCCCCAAGTTAAGGAGACTTGAGACATAGGGCTTATTCTTGAGAAGGAAGCCTATGTTAATGGAATTTATGAGTGGGGATTACTCTTAAGGAATATTCCCAAATTAGAGAAATTATTAATGGGGCTTATTTCTAAAAATTAGTCCTAGGTTAGGGAATTTCTCATCTTAATGTACGAGGTTGAATGAATTAAATCTCTCACCATAGTGACATGAAGATATGTAAATCACTAGGTTATGAGAGATGTTCCAGAAAATTCCTTTCAGATAATGAAACCAACAAAGGAACTAGGCCATAAATGGTTATGAATATCGTTATGAAGGTTAAATATTGAAGAGGAAAGGTTGATTTGAAGAAATAAAGTGAATAGGAATGAGGGGAACCCAAAAAAGGAGAACGGTGTGCAAGTCCGGTGTGGGCACGCAAGTCCTGCGTGGGCACGCAATTCCCGGTCACGCAAGTATACTTGCACGACACACGGGTACTTGCGCAACAGTATACCCATATGTTAATACTTGGGCGAGACTTGGCTCATTCCCTTAGTATTATCCCTAAAGGCTTCCAAAGAGTGGCGTGCAAGTTTTGTTGAAGGGATATGGCGGTGCACAAGTGTGGCCATTTCACTTAAGGGACTGCTACTTAGGCATGCAAGTATCGATGAGTTTAAACAATTAGGCCTTGTTTCCCCTATTTATATTTTCCATTCTAGGAAAAAAATTACCTTAGAAGTGATCGGAAGACTTAAAGCAGAGACTAGGGCGAAAAGAGCTTAGATCTGACTTTTGGAATTTTTCTGTCCCGAAATGGGGTGCCCACCATGAGTATTAATAGGCCAGGGAAGACATTGGGCAAAAAAAAACAAAGAGGGAACACAAGTCACATGCACGACCACTATGTGGCGCACAGGTGTACTTGCGTGACCATGATGAAACTTGCAGGACCCAAGTGTGAAGAAATCTGTGTTCATGCCTTTGTCAATTTTTGATATTTCTTCAATGGATGAATCACTTTGGACAAAGGTATTTCCCTTTTCTAGTCATTTGACTCTGGGACGGAAAGGAGCATCAAAAAAATTCCCCCCTCAAAGCTAGATCCGAAAGAAGGATGATGTGACTCTGAGGAAAAATGAGAAAACCAAAGAACTGTGACGTGCAAGTGTTGAGCGCGAAGATGGCGTCATGCAGGTGTTGAGGGAACAGATGGCGTTGGGCAGCCATCGGTGCGCTAGCTTCGGCACAAAGGGTTGTGGGATTGCCTATAAATATGGGCCTCATTTTTGCGCAAAGCACCTGATTTTAAACAGTTACGAGCTCTCTCCACGCAAGTTGCCTATGTCACTCAAGATACTTGTTATCCACTATTTCATTGTGTTGTGCTACTATAGAGGTATTTTGACCTGCATGGTGATACTTGCATGCCAAAAACTTGTGTGACATAAATATACTTACTTTCCAAAACTAGACTTTCGTGCCTTAATACCTTCTCCATTTTTTTAATTTTTCTCCACAAATTTTATGAAAAATCAACTCACTTAAGAGTTAATTATTTGACCATTGTGTAGATTCAATGGCTCCTAGATGAATCAAAACTACGGATGAACTGGGTACCAAGTGAATTGATGATATGACGAACATTATAGGCCATGATTACTATGATATTTTTGATAGTTATCGTCCAGATTTGGCCAAGTGCTTGAAGAAGTTTCATCGAAACATTCCATAGAGCATCTACATGCCTCTTTATGGGCATGGTCATCTGCAAGATGTAGACATTCTAGAGGAAATGAACTATCTCCCACATTATTGGTTTCAGAATTACACCAACATTACTTCAATAAATATCTCCAGTGGAGGAGGATTTATAAATACTGGAACAGTTGAGAAGGCCTTTATGATTCATCATAGCCCTTGTGCAATAGATATGAAACATCACAAGTCCGATCTACAGCGACATTTTTATCCTTCAATATTTTTAAATTCTATGATGGATCAATCCAAAGGCTGGATGAATTGTTGGGACTTCCATCCTGGAGGAGGTGTCAAGCCTACTTGGATGTGGGCATACTGGGTGCGACAAAAATGTGCAGAGTTTGTTGAGGATTTGAAAGTAGCTACGATATATGAAGTCTTTTGGGCTGGGTAGACGTATGTATATAGGAATGATGAGTTTGTTTTGGAGTTAATAAACTGCAGGAGCCCAGAATCTAATTCTTTTCATCTGAATCATGGAGAAGTAGGCATTAGTCTATGGGATGTCCACGATATCTCGGGGGATCTAATTTTCGGTGACATGTATGATGAATTAATCCCTCCCAAGGAAACTTCAAATGATTCGGAGAAGACTCCAGTTTTGGCTCTAAATTTATTGAAAATTTCCATCAAGCTCAAGAGTTCAAATACATGCATAACTCATTCTATAATGGATATTCATCCCAAGGAGTGGATGAATATGTTACTTACCAAAAAGGAGGAGATGGATTCAATGGAGAAAGGGCCCACCTGTACTCATCCGACTACCTTCCCCTGAACAGAGAAGAGGGGTGCTCTTGGCACATTTTGGCCGACCCTAGAGGCATGATATTTTGGGAAGTGGGGATATGAAGTAAATCAAAGAATCCCAAAAAATACCCGTCTGGAGGGCTTCTTAGCCTTGTGGATCAATGTTTATCTTTTTTCATTCAGGGAATCACAGGGAGGCGTCAGGCCAGGGACCTTCATTGTGGCAGCCAAGTTGGATTAGAAAAAAATGGTTGGGTTCTCTACCCCGATTTTGGCAATGATTCACAGGATATTACTCCATGCCTTTACGGGTATGTATCCTTTGAGAATAGTGGGACCATTCCAAGATTTGTGTGGATGGATTTCCACTCACTTCAGGACATATAATGTACAGATTGGAGAAGAGCTTCTTGGAAGTTCCTTCAGGCCATCAGTGCATGAATTTTCTATAATCTTTACATTAGACCTTCACCCCTATTATATAAAGGTGAGGCTGAGCATCTACAAGGAATTAAATTTCATTCCTTATGGAAACCCACCAACTGGGCGGTTTGTTGATGATAGAACCACCGGTCTGGAATTGAGGGAGTACATGGTGGCTTGCAAAGATGGTGTACTGGCCACTAGGATTGAAGGAGAGATTATATGTGAGGCCTATTCTCTATACAGATTTGCATTCCAATTCAAGTGTCTATAGCAGACTATTGTATCCCCTCCTATTCATGTCAGGTCAGAGCAAGATCTTATGGTTGACCGAAATCTATGGTTGCTAACCTATATGGAGAAGACCGGGGACGTGTTTGATCTACCAGTTGACAAAGCAGCATGTAACTTGACTACATGGTATGCCATGAACTGGATAGAATCATACCCTGACGGGGTGTTGAATCATCTGGGTTATCAGGTGGGAAAGAATAAAAAAAATGTAGAGAAAGAAACCCTTCATCAAGAAGGTAATTATTCCCCACCTGGAGTTGATTCATTAGGTTCCTCTCCTAGGGCTAACTTTTCAGATTCCTAAGATGGGGATGATGAGGTGAAACATGTGGCAAAGCGGTCTCGTGCTAGATATAATCACCTGTCAGAATCAAGAGACCAACTCCATCGATTCCTAGTGAGTTACTTCATTGGGGAAAGTTAATCACCATTACTTTATAGAGAAGAAAGCCTTATTTTCTTATCCTTTATCTGTGGTTGTAGGATCTGGGAATAAGATGAAGTCTAAAATTGTAGGACCCTCCTCACAGCCTTCTGGTACACAAGCTGAATATCTAAAACCAGAGGCTATCCAGACATGGTGATGTTTATATTGCGATGCTGAAACTACCTGGCTGGATCTGTGTGAGGGTCTACAAATCCCTAGAATTGGGAATCTTCAGGCTTCTAGAGATATTTGATACAAGGATAACCCTGATGAAGTTTGGGTTTATATCAGCGAGCCGAAGATGCTCATATACAGCACTGATGATTCCATTCCTGTCACCAAGCGGGTGAAGGAAATGATAGATCATGGAGCCACTAAGGGGACTGATGGTTTTGGAGATGAGGAGTGGCACGATTACATGGCTCCGGAAGATATAATTCTCCTTACTTCTTTGCTATTCAACTTGATTTCAGTAAAATCATTATTACTCAAGGAAATTATTTTCTTCATCCAGCAGTTTAGAAAGAACGGAACATCTGAGGTTCCTTCACCACAGTATAGCCTTAATGGTACTACCATCAGGGCTAATGAATATCCTCATGAGCTGGGTGAGATATCTCCAGGCCAGAAATCCATGGAGGAGGAGTTTGACATGGCTTTTCATTCTCCAATTCCTGTATTTGGAGATGATGATGTCATCACTCCTAGGAAGCCAAAGAAGCAAAGGCATCAGAGAAGGAAATCCACCTCTAAACATTTCATCAGTAGTGGTAAGTCATTATGATAGTCATCAGTCTTAATACATGAAAAGGTTTCTCATAATTCATGGGATTGCAGGGGCTTATTCAATTTCTAATCTGATGTAGAGGACTGACCCACCTTTGTCGATGATGGAGGGTGCTGGTGAACAATCAGAAGCTGAAGCTAACTTGACTGCTCCTGGAGAAGAGCCATCGTCTGTTCCGAGTATCCCTCCTACTGATGTGGCAAGGAGCGAAGAGACTGCTTCTGGAAAATTAACCATGCATCATAAAATTTTGAATGACACATCAACTGACATTCATTCTGTGATATTTTAGGTTCAACCCCTGCACTAGAGCTTTTGGCGGCCATTGCAACTGATGCTGCAATTTTATCTGAAGACGTTGTCCGGGATCAAAGGCCGCAACATGAAGGTCACCTAGAACATGTATCGAATGATCCCACTGGTGAGACTAACATGGAATCTAAGATAACAATTGATCAAATGATGGAACATGGCACATATTTTGAAGATTTTTTAGATCATGATAAATTACCATGTAATTTAGATGATTTTGGACATGTGTGTTATCCTTCGTCCTGTTAAAATAACATCTTATTACATCTCTGATCATGAATGTTTCAAATGTATAGTTCCATCTGAACAAGCTATCAAACTACTAATGCCTGATTCGGGTACAGAGAACCCCACTATTGCAGAGACACTGGCTCAAGTGGAGCTGAACCTAGTATAGCTTCGTCAAACTCATCCTAAAAATCCTGTTGAAGCTAGAAAAGACGGGGAGGATCCTTCTCCTTCTGTTGATCTACCGTTGGGAAAGTGATAACATAATTTGTGGTTGTACTTAATTTTCCAGCCAACTAATCAAAATTTGTTATTCCTTGAAACTATCCAAAGATTTCAATTGATTATGTAGGGCCATCAATTTCTGTAGCTAGATCTATAGTTGAAGTCCCAGCCTCTTCCCCAACAGGAATGGAATGTGAAGAATCATGGGCTAGGGGGGAAGGAGAAGAACATGGCACTTCCTAATGTGCATTAATCTCGGATTATATTCCCCCTTGTGATAGTGATGCTGAGTCAGACTCGAATGTACAAAAGGCTCTCCAATTTTCACGACGTAAGGCCTAGAAGAACATATTGAAGATCATATCTGAAGTGCCCCTAGAATAGTTATCATCGAAGATTCCCCGAATTTCATCCCTGTTTGTTATGCTGGGACTTGGTGGTTTGGATATCAAGGGATCCATGCCGCAGTGAAACATGTCATCCTAATAAGGGAACATTAACAAAAGTACCGTCAAGATTTGACCACAGCAAGGTTGATGGTTATTGTAATTTCACCGATTTTTCCATGTATTATTTTAATATTATTTGGGAATTAATTCGAGACTAGGCTCTGAGACGGCATGCAGTTCCGAGGACTGGTGAGCCCGGAACAAATGATTGAATTTAATTTAATAATTTAATTAAGCACGAGTGCGGTTTTCCTGAAAAAAGTGGAATAAATCTTGAACGGGTGCTCAGATCAGAAGTCTAACGGTGTCGTTGCGTTCAGAGAAGCGATTTTACCATAGGGGAGGCCTAACATCGGCCGGGTCAGGTCGGTGTTGAAATATATTTTTCAGGCGTAACAGTAATAAAATATTTAATAAAAATATTTTATTCTACAACGATATCTTTCAAATTATGTTGCAGTGGTTATCTTTTATCCTTTTTAATTAAAGGCTTGCACAAGGGACCAGGGTTACAAACCTCATAACCCTAAAACCATTTGTGGCTCTTGAGGCTCTGTAGAAAACCTCCCAATGCGGCGACGACGCTCTAGACGATTTTCATTGGCGATGATGACGCGATGACCGAATCTTCACCAATGAATACCATGGAATCCTGGTAGGATATTTGATTGATTATTTCCTTTCCCCGTTCTTGATTTTTATGATGAACGTGAGCTAATCCACGAATAGATAAGTCCACAGATCGATCGTTCTTGCGGGATGGGCTATTTTTGGGAATCGTGGGGATTTGATTCCTGAAATTAATTTGGATCTCATTAAACCATATAATGGTGATGAACCAAGATCGAAACGAACATTGCTCAAGGTTCGTCCCTCTCGAATGTTTTGTTTTTCTCTCCCAGTTACTACGCATTCTTCTTGTTTGTTTTACACATTCTGGGAGGAAATCGATCGTTTCACATTTGTTTTTTTGGTGAAACGATCTGAAATCAAAGATCCAACTTAAAGACAACCTAGATTAGGTGCGACGGTGATGGCGGTGGACAAATCAATGTGGTTCGGAAATTCATGTTCTTCGAGTGTTTTCATGCGGGTGGATCGGGATGCGCTATCAAGGCCGATCAGAAGCCTGAAACTGGCAGAATCTGTTTCCTAGGGGTGGGACGACCCAAAATCCGGACTTTCATGATGATCGGATGGTTGGATTAAGAACCGGAGATTTGTCCAAGGCACGCGGAGGAAGACAGTGATTCTGGAAAAATCTCGACTACCCGGCGTGTAGTAAGGACCGCACAGTGTGTGTTCGTCGGTGGGCCACCTGGAATGTACTATATGAGTACACTGACACGGTATGGGTACATGGGCAAGGACACGGCATGTATACCCCTCCCCGGCTAGACCTGACCAGATAGACATGATAACCCGTGTACTAGTACACGAGCATGCGATACGGACACGGAAAGAGGCCGTGTACGGGCACATGGCCAGTGTACACGAAGTGAGCCCCAGGTGCTCGGACACGGCATGTGATGCTTCTACATGCCATGTAGTTTCTTTCTATCTAAAAAGACGAATGACTTGGGCAATTTACACAGGCAGTACCTGGAGTCAAGGAACACGGTGTGTGATTCTTCTACACGCCGTGTAGTTGAGTTTTACACAACTTGAACGGACGACATGGGCCATTTAAATAAGCAGTACCCAGGGTCATGGAACATGGCATATAACCATACTACATGTCTTTTAAATAATTATTCATTGCTTGATCCACTTGTCTTCTATGACTTGGACTAGTTCTCTTAGGGTTCGTAGCCTTGGACATTTCCCTGAAAGTTCTGGCATCATTTCCTATATATAGGAGAATGATCCCTTTAGCAGGACTTCCTAAATAGAGTTGCTGGAATCCCCTATGTGAGACATGGAGCGAGATCCTCTATTCATTCCTGGAACCCTAGGTAGAGTTCTTGGTATCGACGTGACCAACTTTACTCAGGCGCTGATCCTCTTCTTAGTGGATTAGCTCAAACTGATTTGTCATAATCACCCTATGACTTGGCTGTGATCCTCATCTGAGCATCATGTTCTCTATGTACTTGTGGAGTGTGTTCTCCTGAAACAAGTAATTTTTATCTCCCTCTTCAAATCTAGGAGTGTGTTCTCCCGGTTGCATGCTTAGTGGAATCATCGAGCTACATCTTAGTGGTGGTACTTCGCGATAGTCGATCATGCATGCGTATATCTGGATATTCTTGTTATATGTTCGGTAGACATATACTGTGTAGACCTGAATGTATCATTCCCTTGTGGTATTTTACCTTGTTGTGTTTCCTATGTGGTTTCATGGTGTCATATTGGGTATTGTTATACTCACCCCTGCACAGGCTTTGCCCACATGTGTCATGTCTTGTGCAGACGAGCGAGACCTTGACAGGATTCTTGGAGGACCAGGACCGGACGGTACTCAGTGAGATCAGATAGGCCGAGGAGTGTTCCTACCGCTATAGACTACAGTCCCAACACCATTCATTACAGTTTGGACTCTGTTACGGAATCTCTTTTGGTGGGCTTGTACATTTTGCCCAGGTTTTTTACCTTAATGTACTATACATTCATGTCATACTCTGTTGGTTGGGATTTTAGTGTATGCATGCTTTTCCATCTTCAGTAGATTTTAATTTTCATCTTTGTGGGCTTGGAGATGTGTGTGTTTGTGTACCGGTTTATAGGAAATGCCTCCCATGTTAGTAACATGCTTTCTCGGTGCTAGTCACCAACCCCTGGCCTATTGGAGGCGGGCTTGGAGAGTTGCGGCTCGGGCCCCACTGGGATAGGTCGTGAAATAGTGGTATCAGAGGTGGTCATCTCTAGCTTAGGACTGAGAGTATGTGAGTAGGTTTGGGGCAACCGTGCTAAGTGTTTCAAGTTCTTCTTTCAGGCCAGGGACCCCAGTGTTGGTGCGGGCGGCCGACGTATCCATACACCAGGACTCTGATAACATTAATTTTTACTCGGAACGTGAGAACACTACTTGCAGGGGAAAATAATGGTACATGCATCATATGGGAATTGGTGGTGGTTTTCATGTCCTTCTTGATTCAGCTCTCAAGATATACTCCATGACTGAGATACATCTTGGTTCTTTACAGGAATCCTCCACGACGTGCACCCGCTTGGATCCAAGAGCTTGTTCACGAGGATTACCCCCTTAGTGATGAATCATTGATTCAGGGTCCAATTCCCCCAGTTTTACCATTGGGTGGTGTGCCAGTTATCCCGACACCTATGGAGCAGTGTTTAGTGCCTGTTGTACCAGTAGAAGAGGAGTGCAGGTTGAGCGCACTCCATGAGTTTTAGAGACAGAGACCCCTCATGTTTCTAGGCGAGCCTGACCCTGAGGCAACAATGTACTGGCTTGAGGTAGTGACAAGAGTCTTTAATTTGGTCAGGACACCATCAGACCAGACGGTGATCCTGGCAGCGAGCCTTCTGCAGGGCTCTACAGGATGTGATAGAGGAGCTGGGAGAGAATCTAGAGGTGGTTGGAGTTTTGACCTTTTACCACCACCACCCCCAAGAGGTCCACCCCAGGCTCAGGGAGGTAGTGGAGAAGGGCAGCGACAACAGCAGGCGGTAGAGGCTTATGACCTAGGTACTCCCGGTATGATTATAGGTACAATCTGTGTCTTTTCTACTTTGGATTTTATAACGACCCAGCCTTTCATACATTACTATTACATAATTTCAAAGATAACCAACATAATATTATTACACATGGAGGATCCAGAGGTTTAGTGTCTTGGGAAAACTAGGAATACACATAACAAGTACAACATCAAGCATAAAAATTCATTTAATCTCTTCTTCTATAGCTTCTTAGTAGCACTTGTCCTCTTCTTAGTACATGTAGCCACCTGAGGATATAAATCAAAATGGGTGAGCTAAAAGCCCAGTATGAGGATAGATAAGAACAATATGGCATGCGGTGAGCATAATCATTACAAAGGAAGAAGATCTTGAACATGAGAGGAGCATAAACAATAAACATGAAATGTAGAAAAGCATAAAAATGAAACATCATGTCTTAGTGGTTAACTACCACACATACTTGTGAACAATGCTAGCATCATTTCACATTTACTCATGAGATTCATCACTTTACCCAATGCATTGGAGCGCTATATAATTCTGGGCGCACCCGTCACATTTAAACATTCATATTGCGCTATATAATTCCGGGCGCTCCCGTCACATCATAACATTATCATTATCATGCTTGCCACATAGAACACATATCAAACATGTACATAAATAAACCATGGAAAGTAATGGGTTTCATCTCATAATAACACATTCATAAGCTTTGGGTTCCCAAAAGAAAGAGGGAACAACATACTTGATATAAGAACCATCAACCTTGAATGAGAGGTAAAAGGTGAGATCTTGAAAGAAGAGTTATTTTGGAAAACATTTTGATGGACATAAAAACCAGTGACAAATATGTATATCCCAGAAAATTAAAGGAAAAGTTGAAAAAAAGACCTTTGAGGAGTAACCATATCAAAAATGGAGTGAAAGAGGGAGAACCCGAAGGAAGAAAATTGGGTTCGAGATTTCCCCTTACCTTGTACTCTAATGCCTCCTTCTCTTTAATGTCCTATATAATGACATTATATTCATTAATTAGAAATTCCATAACCTTTTCTACATTAATAGGGTTCATTCTGGTTTCATTATTTCATATTATGTTCCTTTGGATGACTTATAGAGTTTAAAAACATTGATCGGGGATGTTCGTTTTTATGGTTTTCTTGAGCGGTCCAATTGTATTCTTAAATTGATGTTTGGGTAGATCATGGGTAAACATCCAGAACTGATATTACATGTAATTAATGATATTACAGAATCTTTAATGATTTTATAATGAGTTATATTAGATCCATGTGGACGAATCATTAGATTATAATTAAATGAAGATTAATTGGGTTAATTTGAGCGGTTTTTCGATCACAACGAACTTGTTTTAACTTTTCACTTAGTATTATGGCCATAGGTTATTTCCAGAAATTAAAATAGAACATAATAAATATAACATATTCTGGTTCAACCATAAAAATGGTTTCATGACCAGATTGATGGTAGAAATGGAAGAAGAGAATATGTCATTTTTGAAGGTGATAAATTATCACCACTTGAACAACGTTCTCTTTAATAAAATATAAGGAAGAGGGAAAGGGTGTGGGGTGATATAATATACCATTAGAATAATAATATTACATTATATTTATAATATTGGAGTTAAAAAACAATTTGGATGAAGATGTGTAGGGAGAGATCAAGAAAGGAACTTAAACTTGAAAGGAAATTAAAGGAGAAGAGGGAAAGAAATCACCTTTTGGATCCTCCTCTTGAGATCCTCTTTAAGGGACTAAGCTTGGTCTTTTGATGAGACCAGGGGATCTTGGACGTGGGGTAGAGGCTAGGAGAGATGATTGGGCAGAGCTTAGACAATTCTTGAATCTTGAGAGGTGTGGTTTTGCAAGAGGAGGAGGAGCGCTTATTTATACATGAGGAGGGAGGTGTTTTTGGCATAAAATATTAAATAAAATAATATATCATAAGTTAGACTTCTAATAGTAGTTTTTTGACAACCTAAATCATATATTAATATAATAAATTTTTTTTTAGGATTTAACTCTTCTTTATAATTCGAATTCATTACTTTATTAAAAGGAAAGTGAAAGAAAGAGAAAAAGACACTTTAAAAAATCACCTTTTTGACTTTCGGCTTTGGAAAGTTCTTTTTAGGTTTAAGAATTGAATTTATTGTATTTCAAGGATGAATTTATGAAATTTAATATTTTTTGGCCGAATATAAAGTTCTAGAATGTTTATGTCATTATTACATCATTAATGATGCAATTTAGTGTACACCGATTATGCGAAAACTGTATTTTTTACTATTCACCCGAAAATTGAAGTATTTCAGAATAAACCCAAAAATTTACCCCAACCGTTTTTCAACGTGTATAATCCAAAAATGATGTCCATTTTTCAAAAATAATTTTCTAAATATCATTAATTGATTATTTAATTAAAACCATAATTTACTAAAAAAACTGTTTTTAAAATTAAAACTGATTTTGCAGTTCTTTCAAAAATTACATAGGGTCTTATAAAATTATATAAAAACTATTAGAAATTGATTAAATTATTTATGAATATATTTCAGGAGAATAAATATTCTTTTAATTTAATTAATTAATTATAATTATTTATTTATGACTTATAAAATACCAAAAATGTTTACTAAGGTCAAATTATCACTTTCTATGATGTCTAAATTTTATTTTATTATTCATAGGTAATGTTACTCTTATTTACTATTCATAAGGTTCATATTACTATTCATAATGGTAGGTTACTATTCACTAAAAATTATTTTTGTTTCATTAGACTTCAAAAACTATCTTGAACACAACCGTGTATGTTGGATTTTTAAAATTCCAAACATAGGGGTAACAAAATTATGTTTAAAGGTCACTTATCACTTAGTAGTTCATTATTTTGTGTTTTTATGACATATATATAAGAAGGGAATATTCCATTGAAAAACATTGGGTCATTACATTCTTCCCCCCTTAAGAAATTTCACCCCCGAAATTTCACTTTACACAAGCAGGTGAGGGTACTTCTCCTTCATTGCCTCTTCCGGTTCCCAAGATACTTCCTCAAACTTTTGGTTCCTCCACAACACTTTGACAAGGTAGGTTGTCTTGTTGCGTAGAACATTATCACTTCGGTCCAGAATTTTTACCGGCTGCTCCTCATATGCGAGATCATCTTCCAACTGTACCACCTCTGAGTTTAGTACATGTGAGGGGTCTGGTATGTACTTCCTCAGTAGTGATATGTGAAACACATCATGAACTTGAGCCATATTCGGTGGAAGTGCCAAACGATAGGCCATGGCTCCTATACGATCAAGGATCTCAATGGGGCCAATGTACCTTGGGCTTAGCTTCCCTTTCTTCCCGGATCTCATGACTCTCTTCCATGGAGATATTCGAAGGAAGACTTTATCTCCAACGTTGAACTCCAATTCCCTTCAACGATTGTCAGCATAGCTCTTTTACTGACTTTGAGCAGCTTTGATGTGTTTCTGGATGTCTTGAACCTTCTCTGTCATCTCTTGAACAAGATCGGGACCAAGTAGTTTTCGTTCTCCAACTTCATCCCAACAGGTTGGAGTTCTACATCGCTTCCCATAAAGAGCTTCATACAGAGCCATCTGAATACTCGAGTGGAAGCTATTGTTGTAAGAGAACTCAACCAATGGAAGGTGATGATCCCATCCACATTTGAATTCAAGAGAGCAGGATCTTAGCATATCATCAAGTGTCTTAATATTCCTTTCAGACTGGCCATCAGTTTGGGGGTGATAGGCCGTGCTGAAATTTAATTCAGTACTCAAAGCATGTTGAAGGCTCCTCCAGAATTTAGAAGTGAACCTTGGATCACGGTCATAGACAATCGAGAGTAGAACACCGTGAAATCTCACTACTTCCTTCGCATATATCGTTGCAAGTTGTTCAAGTGAGAGGTCTTCCCGAATAGAGATAAAATGGGCAGTCTTGGTGAGTCGATCAACCACAACCCATATCGCATTATTTACTCTTGACATCATCGGGAGACCCGTGATGAAGTCCATAGTAACATTTTCCCATTTCCACATGGGTATAGGCAATGGCTGCATCATAACTTTGGACTTTTGCTGATTAGCTTTAACTTGCTGACATATAAAGCACCTTGATATATAATCCGCAATCTCCTTCTTCATGTTATCCCACCAGAAGTGTTCTTAGAGATCACGATACATCTTGGTACTTCTAGGATGAATAAGGAAAGTTGATCTATGTCCATTATCCAATAGTTCCTTCTTTATTCTGGGTGATGAAGGCACACAAAGCCGCGTTCCAAACAGAATCACACCATCATCGTCGATATGGAACACTTGTAGCTTCCCTTCCTTTACTGCATTCGCCCTCTTTTGTATCTCCACATCATCCCTTTGTGCTTCCTTAATCTTCTGTTAGATGGATGGTTTCACAATCATTTGGGCAGGGTAGGATGTATCCCCTGACCTTATGATTCCCAAATCCATCCTTTGTATATCCAAGAAGATAGGGTCTTTCTCTATCCTCAACATGGATATAGTAGTAGGTTCTTTCCTGCATAGAGCATCAGCTACCTTGTTCGCCTTTCTAGGATGATAGAGAATAGATCAATCGTAATCCTTCATTTGCTCTAACCATATCCTTTGATGCATGTTGAGCTCCTTTTGTGTGAATATATACTTTAGTATCTTATGGTCGGTGTATATGTCACACTTCTCCTCATAAAGGTAGTGCCGCCAGATTTTCAAGGAAAAAATCATGGCTGCCAGCTCTAGATCATGCGTTGGGTAGTTCTGCTCATGGATCTTCAACTGTCGTGAGGGGTAGGCTATCACATTATCATTTTTCATGAGTACAAAACCCAAGCCTTTCTTTGAAGCATCACTGTATATCACAAAACTTTCTCCACTTTTCGGTAGTGTGAGTACAGGTGCAGTGATCAGCCTTCTCTTTAGCTCCTTGAAGCTTCCCTAACATTCTTCCGTCCATTCATACTTTACCCCTTTCCTTGTTAACTTAGTTAGCGGGCTTGTCAATCATGAGAAGTTTCTCACAATACGTCGGTAGTACCCAGCTAATCCAAGAAAACTACGGATTTCTGTGACACTAGAGGTCCTGGGCCATTCTTCAGTCGCCTTTGTCTTTGAAGGGTCCACATAAATTCCCTCTCTTGTGATCACATGTCCCAAGAACGTGACTTGATTCATCCAAAAGTCACACTTGCTGAACTTGGCGTACAACTTCTCCTTTCTCAATGTCGCCAACACAAGTCTTAGATGTACTTCATGTTCCTCCTTGCTCTTGGAGTAGATGAGAATATCATCGATAAACACTACCACAAATTTGTCGAGGTAATGTCTAAAGACTCTATTCATCAAATCCATGAAGATTGCAGGGGCATTAGTAAGTCCGAAGGGCATCACCAAAAACTCATTGTGCCCATACATTGTACGGAAGGCAGTCTCATGAATATCTTCCTTCTTCAACTTTACTTGACGATATCCAGAACGAAGATCCACCTTTGATAAGTATTGAGCTCCTCTTAACTGATCGAACAATTCATCAATCCTTGGGATAGGATACCTGTTCTTTATGGTGATATTGTTGAGTTCCGGATAATCGATACACAGTCGCATGGTTCCATCCTTCTTCATCACAAAGAGCACTGGTGCACCCCAAGGTGAAGCACTAGGGCGTATGAACCCTTTGTCCAGATGCCTTTGCAGCTACATCTTTAACTCCTCGAGTACGATTGGAGCCATCCTATAGAGGCACTTTGTGATAGGAGTAGCTCCGGGTATGAATTCAATTGAGAACACTACCTCACGATCCGGGGGAATTCCGGGTAACTCTTCGAGAAATACATCGTTGTATTCCCTTACGATGGGCATTTCCTCAAGGTTGGAACTTTCCTTTGACTCAAAAATTTGGGCGAGGAATGGTTCTTCATAGGGAATCATCACCCACACCATTGAAGGATTTCTCAAAGGAAATTCATGATATTCCTTGAATTTGTAGAGGTGCATGGGATGGTTCGGAATATGAAAATATATTTCCTTTTCCCGATAGTTGATATGTGCTCTATATAACGAGATCCAATCCATTCTCATTATAGCGTCGAATTCCACCCAGGGAAGTATTACGAGATTTGCTGGAAGAATCTTACCACATACGTCAACAGGAGAAGAATCAAACACTTGGTTTGCAATGATTGCATCACTTGGTGTTTTTACAGATATCTCTACTTCAAGGTTTCGGGGCTTCAATTCTATAGTTCTAGCAAACTTGCAAGATATAATGGAATGCGTAGAACCAGAATCAAATAAGACTTTTTCCATTCTTGAGTGAATATGAAGTGTACCTTGTATGACTTTATTATCATGTTCCACCTCCGAAGTAGTGATGGAATAAGCCTTCCCTTGTTCTTTTGGCTTTGGTGGTTGTTGGCGCTGATTACCCTCGAGAGCTCGAGGTTTAGTGCACTAGTTTGAATAGTGCCCTAGCTCCTTACAGTTGTTGCATTGAACCACGAGTGGTTCTATCATTTCATCGGCTACATTATCCTTACTTTTCATGTCTCTTCGACACTCGTGAGCTAGGTGTCCTTCTTTCCCACACTTGAAGCATTTCCCTGTCCCTTTGAGGCAGTTCCCATTGTGCAATTTCCCACATTTTTGGCAAGTGGGTCGTTGTGTTTTCTTCCCATCTTTATCACTATATCCACCAGCTTGAAACTCCATCTTTCTTTTCTTATCACCATAGCCATGGGACCATTCTACAAACTCCATCTCCACCTTGAGAGCACACCGAACAACTTCTTCATAACTCCCAAAGTATCGAATTGCAAGAGCTTTTTGAAGATGTGGTTTTAATCCACTAAAGAATCTATCAATTTTGCTATCATTGTTGATAACAAAACCCGAGCATACCTTGCGAGCCTTGTGAAATTTTCTTCATAGGTTGTGACAGATTCTCCTTCTTTTTGCTTGAGCTCTTTGAATTCTCTCTCCATCCTCGTGCGAAGAGTTCATGGGAAGTACTTATTAAGAAACATTATCTTAAAGTCTTCCCATTCCATCTCTTCAATTTCATCCCTTGGCTTGGTGTTCTTAATCAAAGCCCACCATTGACCAGCTTCTCCATCTAGACGATAAACGGCTAGAGTCACCTTCTCCGTCTCAGAACAGTGAAGAACAGAAAAGATCTTCTCCGTGGAGTTGACCCACTGTTCTGAAACTAGTGGATCAGAAGATCCACAAAACGTCGGTGGTAGTTGCCGCATAAAACATTTGATAGCTAGCTGCTCCCTCTTTGGTGAAGGAGGACGTTCCCCATTATTATGGTTATTATTCATAACCCGGGATAATTGGGTAAGCATATCCATGATGTTTTGAACTCCACCTCCAAAATAATTGGGGATGTCGTTCGAGAAATCGTTGCATTGGCCTTCGCAAGAGTTGTTGGCCTGATTTCTCCTGGTTCCCATAATTTTCTATAATAGAAAAGGTCACTAGTGCAGAAAACATTTTTTACGTCGGTTATTTTTCATTATTTACGTCGGTATTTAGGCGACGTTAATACGGACGACGTTATAAATAACGTTTTTTACGTCGGTTATTTAAAACCAGACGTAACATCCCTAACATCACGGTGTTTATCACGTCGGTTCATTAATAACCGACGTGATAAATATGCGCGGGGGGGGGGGGGGGGTGGTTATCACGTCGGTTATTTCTAAACCGACGTGATAAAACGCCTGGGATATCGTTTATCACGTCGGTTATGACATAACCGACGTGATTAACCCTTCCCCGGGACTATTATCACGTCTGTTATATTAAGAACCGACGTGATAAAAGGCCCGGGAACGGTTTATCACGTCGGTTCTCGAAAAAACCGACGTGATAAACCCCTACCGATTTATTTACCACGTCGGTTATAAAATAACCGACGTGAAAGCGATATTTTCTTTAAAATAACTGCACTGCTCTCACCAAAAAGCAACCAGAAACCAAACAACAAAAATTACCATGCCAGCCCTCCCCCAAGCTCCAATTGAACCCACCCTCATCTATACCCACCTAACAACCTGGCCAGCCCTCCCCCACCACATTGGAGCCCCACCACAACCCTTGGACACCCCCCACCCCTTGGACAGCCCCCCCACCCTCATTTACACCCCCACGACCCCTAGTACAGCCTCAAACACCCATTGGACACCCCTCCCATATCCCTTGGACACCCCCACCCCTTGGACACCCCCCACCCCTTGGACAGCCCCCCACCCTCATTTACACCCCCAAGACCCCTAGTACAGCCTCAAACACCCATTGGACACCCCCCACACCTTGACAGCCCTCCCAGACCCCTTGGACACCCCCCGACCCCTGGACACCCCCAAGCCCTTGGACAGCCCCAAACACCCCTTGGACACCCCTCCCAAATCCCTTGGACACCACCACCCCTTGGACACCCCCACCCCTTGGACAGCCCCCCCACCCTCATTTACACCCAACCGGCCCCTTGGACAGAACTCCCAGACACCTTGGACACCACTCCCATATCCCTTGGACACCCCCCACCCCTTGGACACCCCCACCCCTTCGACAGCCCCCACCCTCATTTACACCCCTCGAACACTAGGACAGCCCCAAACACCCCTTGGACACCCCTCCCATATCCCTTGGACACCCCCACCCCTTGGACCCCCCCCCCACCCCTTGGACAACCCCCCCACCCCCTGGACACCCCCCCGACCCCTTGGAACCCCCCCCCCCCCCCGACCCCTTGGAAACCCCCCCCCCCCATCCCCTTGGACAGCCCCAAACACCCCTTGGACACCCCTCCTATATCCCTTGGACACCCCCCACCACTTGGACACCCCCCACCCCTTGGACAGCCCCCCCCCCCACCCTCATTTACACCCAACCGACCCCTTGGACAGCCCCAAACACACCTTGGACACCCCTCCCATATCCCTTGGACACCCCCACCCCTTGGACACCCCCACCCTCATTTACACCCCCCCGACCCCTAGGACAGCCCCAAACACACCTTGTACACCCCTCCCATATCCCTTGGACACCCCCCAAACACCCACCCACCCCCTTGGAACCTCTCCCCCCATACCAAAATCCAGACCAGAAAAACCATCAACAGTATACCAAAACAAGAAGTAGAGAAAAATTAAACATTCACTTATATAACATTCAAAACTTACACTGTCAACTTCAAAAAAAAACTAAATCCAACCTAAACGACTACGAAATACACAATTACATTGAAAATATTCAAAATTACATTTTACATTACAAACAACTAAAAGTCAATCAAACCTGTAAAATAATTTGACCACTCCACTTGTAAGTGTTTGATATCTTCAGCAGTAAAGGGTTGAGGGTCATCAAAAAGCTACAAAGGAAAAGGATAGTAGTCAACGTGTATAATGAATAAATCAAATTGAAATATTATGAGAAAGAGGAAATCTTACCAGGTCAAAACTCAGAACTGTCCCAGTTGTTATTATTTCATACATAAATCTTAACATGTAATATCCACATTCGATGATGCATTGTTGCTCATGACATTTCTGTTTGAATGAGTGTAAATTCAATATATTATTTTTATATAATAAATCAAAATGTACAAATTATAAATGGATATTTACCTTCGCATGTACATATTTGATCTTGAAATTCCTTTTCATTGCGCTTTTTCGAAAGTGGACCCATGCCCTGTTAGAAAATAATACGAATAGGGTAAATTTAAAATTCATTATAATATATAAAACTATTGTGAAATTGAATCTTACGTTTCCAATATATTCTTAAAACATTCTCGCACATCATCATGGAGAGAGCATATCCAATAAAGTTCTTTCTCCCTAGGGCAAAAAACCCCTAACATCCAATGATCCCTGATAAAAGGAAATTTAACGTTAGTGGTTTTTTATGTTAAAAGATAATTAACTCTTTGAGAGGGGTGTGTTTCATACCTCTCACAAAAAGGCATCATCCAACACTGTGTGATTACATTCTTTTCAAATCTATCATCAATATAAATCATTCTTTGTTCCTCATCCAATGCACATGCTTCAGGGGAAATCAATTGTGGGTCCAAAAATCCATATACATCTGTCAGCTCATTCCTCTCACAAATTTTATACAGATACCTAATACAAAGCAGACATAAGTATACATTTTTAATAAATATAATGCAAGGAAAAGGTTTTAAGACATACATGATAAAAATTTGCACCACGTTGATGCCCAAATTATCTCCAGTGACAAACTCCATGATATCAGTTTTCATAATCCCCACACTTAGTTCACATCCACAGAAATGAGCTTCCATTGTAAAGTCATAATGATCCGCCAACAAATTTGAATATCTTGACAATTTGTCAAGACTGCTAGTATCTGCATCTGATGTCATAGCTATCTGTCTTTGTTGTTGTCTATACAGTATTTCTTTACCTTTGAAGTATTCTTGTAAAAATAAATTGAAAAATATATTAGTTTTCAAATGATAAAACATTAATAAAAATATAAAATAAAAGATATAACATCCATACCTCTATGGTAATGAGTCGAAGAAGTCTGGATGGCCAAAGTAAAAAATGGTCGATACTATGTCCAACTGTCGTCACCTCATCTGTAGGTAATGGTATCCGAGCTGATCTATCTATAATATCCTGTACAGTGACCCTCTGATTCTCTACCTCTAACTGTTGATGAAGAACTGTATCTCCTATACAATATACCATCCCATATGCAACTATATGATGTTGAGGATCATCAACATACAACTCACAATAAGTAGGTAGCTGCGGCGGAGGAGGAGGATCAAAAATGGGGTCCGCAGGCTGAGGTGGGGGAGTGGGAGCTACTGGGAGAGGTGGAGTGGGAGCTGCACCCTGAAATTGTCTTTGCAAGTCTGCAAATATAAACTGCACCGATGCTCTAATCTTGTCCTCCATTGTCGCATTAATATTATGGACTTCAGCCTCCAAGGATTCTATTTTTTTTATAAACTCCCTCAACGTTAGAAGTTGAGAAACGTGGCAACACTTTTCTTACCGATACACCTGCCGGATATCCTCTTACACGGCCAGGATGTTCGGGCTTTCCCAATGCCACAGATAAAATATCTTCCCTCCCAGATGGTGTAAATGTCCCCTGTGAACTCTGCTCCTCAAGAGAGTCCTGTAATAATTAATTGATCATTTCTATAATGATTGGAAATATATGATGAAAATAGTAAACTTAAATAAATAAAATAGATATCTTACAATCCTCTCAACTACGAGTCTCGATTCTTCCGAATGATATTGTCCTTTTTTTCCCTTCTGAGCTCTTTTCCATTTCTCATGTCTAGATGGAGGGGATGGAGGGGCCACCTCTCCAGAGCTTGAAGACTCAGCTCTTAGTTGTTGAAATTTTTCTGCCATCATTTGTTCTTCCAATAATGCATACCCTCCCCGAGATAAACTATGAGGGTATAGATTTTTAGATTGGATCTCTTGATGAGATTTCCTTGTTTGCTGTAAATTAAGAATAAGTAATAATTAACGAAACAATAATAAGATCATTTATATAAGAAAGCTTATAAAAGTTTACATTGCCCTTACCAAAAATGATTATTTTCTTCTACTTTCAAAAAATTGTCTCCATGTGTCTTCATCTATAAAAGGATATATACGACATGGATTCTCACGACACCTATGACCATAAATGAAATCAGATGAGAGGGTTGATTTGAAATCCCTCCATCTCCTAACAGCCAACGATAAGCATTTCTTCATGACTCCTCCAGTGTCAGAAATATCAAATGTCATCTGATAAAAAAGAGGTTAAAAATATTATATATACTAGAAACATTTAAAGAACAGTCAAACAATAGCAAAAGATCTTACCAAAATGGTCTCCCACAGCTGAGAAATTATCTCCTTATCCACACTTCTCCAATCATCATAGAGAATGATTACTTTGCTCTTAGCCTGAGTTGCTACAAAACCCTTAAAATCATTAGCATTTGGACCTCTAGGAAGATCATCATCATCAAACTCCACGACTATCCTCTCCTCCTTCGTACGGGCAAGTGATAATTTTGGTAAACGTGTGCACCCACGCTTACCAACCTTTGAACTCTTTTTCGTAATAGGAGCATGTGAATGTTCCTCCCCAGATGTATGACCAATATGCTCATCTCCAGAATCATGTGGCTGATCAACTGATTGATCTGTCATTTTCCTTCAAATCAAAAAAACAAACATTAGTTCACAAATATACAAATTCAAATATTGTAATACTACTTAATCAGAAAATAGAAAAGTGTACTAAATTACATAATAGTAAACATTGGTAATATGGTAAGCATGTTAAACAATGATAAACATGGTAAACACAGTCTGTTGTACCCCTCTCTCTTGGATTTTAATGATCACAATCACTCTTATTATGTTCTAACTTGTTTTCAAGTGTTTTTGTTGATAGGCAAAAGGTTTCCAAGGAGTTGGCCCAAGAAAGCTGAAAAGTGGACTCACTAAGTCCACCGGTCAGCCGGTGTGAGCTCACCGGCTAGCCGGAGGACCCAGGTAGTAGACTTGCCCTGTCTGGACCACCGGCCGGCCGCTGGATCACCACCGGCCGGCCGGTGGACCAGACAGAGAGCCTTCCTCTGTCTGGACCACCGGCCAACCGGACATCCCCCAACCCTCTGGGCAGCCCCCCCACCCACCCGGACATCCCCAAATACCCTATGGAGAGGCCGCCACCCACTTGGACAGCCCCCCACACCCATCCACCCCCTTGGACACCCCCCTGGACACCCCACCGACCCCTCTGGACAGGCCGCCACCCCCTTGGACAACCCCCCACACCCACCCATCCCCTTGGAAACCACCCTGGACACCCCCCGACCCCTCTGGACAGCCTCCGACCCCTCTAGAAAGCACCCCCACCCCTCCTGGACACAACCCCCCACCCCCGACCTGCTTGGACACCCCCCTGGATACCCCCCAACCCTCTGGACAGCCCCCCCACCCCTCCTAAACACCACCCCCACCCCCTACCCCCTTGGACACCCCCCTGGACACCCCCCAACACCCACCCACACCCTTGGACAACCCCCCACACCCACCCACCCCCTTGTAAACCCCACTGGACACCCCCGACCCCTCTGGGAAGCCCCCCTCCCCTCTTGGACACCACCCCCTACCCCCTACCCCCTTGGACACCCCCCTAGACATCCCCCAACCCTCTGGACTGCCCCCCCACCAACCCGGACAACCCCAAATACCCACTGGAGAGGCCGCCACCCACTTGGACAGCCCCCCACACCCATCCAACCCCTTGGACACCCCCCTGGACACCCCACCGACCCCTCTGGACAGGCCGCCACCCCCTTGTACACCCTCCCACACCCACCCATCCCCTTGGACACCACCCTAGACACCCCCCGACCCCTCTGGACAGCCCCTGACCCCTCTAGAAAGCACCCCCACCCCTCCTGGACACAACTTCCCACCCTCGACCTGCTTGGACACCCCCCTGGACACCCCCCAACCCTCTGGACAGCCCCCCCACCCCTCCTAAACACCACCCCCCACCCCCTACCCCCTTGGACACCCCCCTGGACACCCCCCAACAGCCACCCACACCCTTGGACAGCCCCCCACACCCACCCACCCCCTTGTAAACCCCCCTGGACACCCCCCGACCCCTCTGGACAGCCCCCCACCCCTCCTGGACACCACCCCCCACACCCTACCCCCTTGGACACCCCCTGGACACCCCCCAACCCTCTTCATAGCCCTCCCACCCCCTGGAATCACTGAAAATTTACCATAACAAGAAGTTGGGCCATTCAAAGAATGTTTTTAGGTGTGGAGGAAGAACTGAGTTTCAATAGATAGAGAAGGAACTCGACATTAGGTTGTCTATTCCAGGTGTGGATTTGAAGGAGTTAATGTTTGTTCAGTGACCCAAGATATTGAATCAGAAATTCAGATGTTGTGCCATTTTCTCATGATGAGGATGAATAATTGGTGGGGTTTGACTTTTAAATGCAGAGCTTAGCAGACCATCATATTTTCTATAGATCAATAAAGGATGTTAGCATCGAACATAAGGCTTAAGGGATGCTTTCAAGTCCAAATATGTATGTTGATGGATGCAATGGATCTAGTAGAGGTTCGATAAAGAATGGTGGTTTTATTTGTTTAGGATAAGTAGTGAATAAAAAACTTGTTAATTTTTTACTTGCTGAAAAGAGGGTATCTAAAATTTTTAACATGCCTAGGGGAAATCTTGCGAGTCCTCCTCGTGAAACTTTGTTTGCAGGGGGTGAAAATGGTGATGTGATCCCAAATCCATGCACCTATGCCATGGTTGTGTGTGAATAAAGTAGTAACAACTGTAAAAGGGCAACCCAACCAAATGGACACGCCCCAACCCTCTCGGGGATTTATAGAAAACGATGAAAAATTAGTGAAATCACAAAATTAGTCAATATTTCAAGTCGAACTAATAGATCTAGGGATGATAAATAAGATTATGGTGCCAAAACGAGTTAAAAGGGATCACAATCGAAGAATCTTAGCTAGTTTCAACAAAAAAATCACAACACATATATATATATATTATCCGTGAAAAAAAACGAACGAGTGGGAGGATTACCTGAGTTCTGTGAGTTTAGATGATTGATCTGAGGAGATTAAATATGAGAAACGATGATCGAAAAACGAATCTAAACCAACGAAATGGACGAGCCGATTCGGGATTACGCGCGAGAGAGACGAGTCGCGACTGTCGAAGGTAAACTCGTGAATGACAATCCACGGGTCTGGGTAAATTTTTAAATGAGTTATCACGTCGGTTATTCAATAACCGACGTTATAATTTTTTTAAAAACATTTATAATGTCGGTTATTCAATAACCGACGTAAAAAAATTCCTCCGATTCTTTTTTTACGTCGGTTATTTTATAACTGACGTTATAAAGGGCTCAAAATCCGTGTTTTTTTACGTTGGTTATTCCATAACCGACGTCAAAAACATCTGCGGATTCTTTTTTTACGTCGGTTATTTTATAACCGACGTAAAAAGGGCTTCAAAAACCGCGTTTTTTACGTCGGTTATTGAATAACCGACGTAATAACTCGTACATATGTCGATTTGTTACGTCGGTTATTGAATAACCGACGTAACAAACACCCCCCACATCTATTTTTTACGGCGGTTAATGTATAACCGACGTAAAAAACGAAGTCGCGTGATTAATAACGTCGGTTATAAAAATAACCGACGTTAAAGGTGTACTAAACATAGGTTTTTACATCGGTTATTTAATAACCGATGTAAAAAACCTCGTTTTACATATTATGACATCGGTTTTATATAACCAACGTAAAAAATGGTGACATAAAAAACATTTTCTGCACTAGTGTTAGAACAAAACATAAGTAAACAAGTCATGAATAACTTATCCTTTTAAACAATTATACCAAAAACATAAAATATGGGATCCCTAGGTAAATATCCTTGTGTGCAAATTTTTACTTAGTCTCATGCTAGAGGTTTTCTTTAGGGTTCACTGATCCTAATTCCCAAATTAACTAAACCTCCCTCTGATACCAACTATAACGACCCTACCATTCATACATTACTATTAAATCATTTCAAAGATAAACAACATAATAGTATTACACATGGAGGATCCATAGGTTTTGTGTCTTGGGAAAACTAGGACTACACATAACAAGTACAACATCAAGCATAAAAATTCATTTAATCTCTTCTTCTATAGCTTCTTAGTAACACTTGTCCTCTCCTTAGTACATGTAGCCACCTGACGATATACATCAAAAGGTGTGAGGTAAAAGCCCAGTAAGAGGATAGATAAGAACAATATAGCATGGGGTGAGCATTATCATGACATATGAAGACGATCTTGAACATGAGAGGAGCATAAACAATAAACTTGAAATGTGGAAAAGCATAAAAATGAAACATCATGTCTTAGTGGTTAACTACCACACATACTTTTGAACAAATCTAGAATAATTTTCACGCATCATTTCACATTTACTCATGAGATTCATCACTTTACCCAATGCATTGGAGCGCTATATAATTCCGGGCGCACCCGTCACATTTAAACATTCATATTGCGCTATATAATTCCGGTTGCACCCGTCACATCATAACATTATCATTATCATGCTTGACACATAGAACACAAATCAAACATGTAAATAAATAACCCATGGAAAGGAATGGGTTTCATCTCATAATAACACATTCATAAGCTTTGGGTTCCCAAAAGAAAGAGGGAACAACATACTTGATATATGAACCATCAACCTTGAATGAGAGGTAAATGGTGAGATCTTGAAAAACGAGTTCTTTTGGAAAACATTTTGATGGACATAAAAACCAGTAACATATATTTATATCCTAGAAAAGTAAAGGAGAAGATGAACAAAAGACCTTTTAGGAGTAACCATATCAAAAATGGAGTGAAAGAGGGAGAACCCGAAGGATGAAAATTGGGTTCGAGATTTCCCTTACCTTGTACTCGAATGCCTCCTTCTCTTTAATGTCCTGTATAATGACATTATATTCATTAATTAGAAATTCCAGAACCGTTTATACATTAATAGGGTTAATTCTGGTTTCATTATTTCATATTATGTTTCTTTGGATGACTTATAGAGTTTAAAAACATTGATCGGTGATGTTCGTTTTTATGGTTTTCTTGAGCGGTCCACTTGTATTCTTAAATTGATGTTTGGGTAGATCATGGGTAAACGTACAGAACTGATATTACATGTAATTAATGAAATTACAGAAGCTTGAATGATTTTATAATGACTTATATTAGATCCATGTGGACTAATTATTAGATAATAATTAAATGAAGATTATTTGGGTTAATTTGAGCTATTTTTGGATCACAACGAACTTGTTTTAACTTTTCACTTAGTAGTATGGCCATAGATTATTTCCAGAACATAAAATAGAACATAATACATATAAAATATTCTGGTTCAACCATAAAAATGGTTTCATGACCAGATTGAAGGTATAAATGGAAGAAGAGAATATGTCGTTTTTGAAGGTGATAAATTATCACCACATGAACAACGTTCTGTTTAATAAAATAAAAGGAAGAGGGAAAGGGTGTGGGGTGATATAATATACCATTAGAATCATAAGATTACAGTATATTTATAATACTGGAGTTACAAAACAATTTGGATGAAGATAGGTAGGGAGAGATCAAGAAAAGAACTTGAACTTGAAAGGAAATTAAAGGAGAAGAGGGAGAGAAATCACCTTTTGGATCCTCCTCTTGAGAACCTCCTTAAGGGCCTAATATTGGTCTTTTGATGAGACCAGGGGCTATTGGACGTGGGGTAGAGGCTAGGAGAGATGATTGGGAAGAGATTAGACAATTCTTGAAGCTTGAGAGGTGTGGTTTGGCAAGAGGAGGGGGAGGGCTTATTTATACATCAGGAGGGAGGTGTTTTTGGCATAAAATATTAAATAAATTAATATATCATAAGTTAGACTTGTTATAGTAGTTTTATGACATCCTAAATCATATATAAATATAATAAAATTAGTTTTAGGCTTTAACTCTTCTTTATAATTCGAAATCATTACTTCATTAAAAGGAATGTGAAAGAAAGAGAAAAAGACACTTTAAGAAATCACCTTTTCGACTTTAGGCTTTGGAAAGTTCTTTTTAGGTTTAAGAATTGAATTTATTGTATTTCAAGGAAAACATTATGCAATTTAATATGTTTTGGCCGAATCTAAAGTTCTAGAATGTTTATGTCATCATTACATCATTAATGATGCAATTTAGTGTACACCGATTATGTGAAAAACTGTATTTTTTACTATTCACCCAAAATTGAAGTATTTCAGAATAAACCCAAAAATTTACCCCTACCATTTTTCGACATGTAGAATCCAAAAACGATTTCCATTTTTCAAAAATAATTTTATAAATATCATTAATTTAATATTTAATTAAAACCATAATTTACTAAAAAAACAGTTTTTAAAATTAAAACTGATTTTGCAGTTCTTTCAAAAATTACTTAGGGTCTTATAAAATTATCTAAAAACTATTAGACAATGATTCAATAATTTATGAATATATTTCAAGAAAATAAATATTCTTTTAAATTAATTAATTATTTATAATAAATTATTTATGACTTATAAAATACCAAAAACGGTTACTAAGGTCAAATTACCACTTTCTATGATGTCTCAATTTTATTTTCTTAATAATAGGTAATGTTACTATTATTTACTATTCATAAGGTTCATATTACTATTCATAAGGGTATGTTACTATTCACTAAAAATTATTTTTGTTTCATTAGACTTCAAAAACTATCTAGAACACAACCGTGTATGTTGGATTTTTAAAATTCCAAACATAGGGGTATCAAAATTATGTTTAATGGTCACTTATCACTTAGTAGTTCATTATTTTGTGTTTTTATGACATAGATATAAGAAGGGAATTTTCCATTGAAAAACTTTGGGTCGTTACAGATTTTGTACTGATAGACACATGTGCTAGTTATTCCTTTCTAGCTACTAATCATATTCGAGACCATGAGATTCCAGTTGAGTCGTTGACTCTGCCCTAATGCTTAGATACACCGACTGGAGAAGATTCAGAGATCACGCACCTTTGAAGATAGTGTGACATGACCCTTGGAGGTGAGATTTTCGGTTGGTGTAACACCTCAAGCTTCTATGGTACGTTTCCCTTCGAATAATGCGATAGCGTGTGTTGTACGCAACCTCGAGTTCTAACACACACCACAACTAATTAAACTAGCCGTTGTGAATAGTAATACATACTTTTTGAAATCATATATATTCAACATTTCAAAATGGACTTCATTTTTAGATTCAGAATATCAAAATTAGCCTAGGGTGAAATTTTGGTACATTTCGGATAACTTTCATATTTTGATGAATAGTGAAAATTACTAAATTTTAATTAAAAACAACTTTTTTAATAAAAATAATTAATAGTGATAAATTATGAATTTTAGTGGTTTTAAAGTATATTTAGAATATATTTTTACATTTTAATATAATGTTGGTCATTGGACATAATTTTACAATTAAACCGAACATAAACAAGTGTCAATCTTTTGATAGTTATTATCTCTTAAAAACACGCTTTTTGTTTTGACAGCGGGAATTAATTTTAAATTAATTTCTGCCACTTCTGTGTTTTGAATTTAGGAAAATGGATTCCATATTTTGAATCAGGATGTTCAAATTGTGTAAATGGTTAACTTTTATTTTTAGACATTTTGAATAATTACTGCGGTAAATATTTTATTTACCATGGTTAAGGGTAAATCCGGTAAATAAGGGTTAAAAAATAATATTATAATAATACTAAATTACCCTAAAACGTGTCTTAACCCTATGGGTTGATACATGGTCGACCATGGGCATCTTTGGGTCTATTTTGGGACCCCATGGATCCACTTGTAAGTGATAATGACACTTTATTTTAATTTAGTTAAAATGAATACAAAAATGACACAAGCATATATCTTTTAGAACAACAATTTTTACATAGGGTTATATATTTTGGATTTTAGATTATAAATATTAATTAGAAAGATAAAAAGATTTCCTACATAATGATATTTTATTTATAATTTTTAGACATTGAATAATTTATTTTATTTATGACACAATGATGATGCAGTAATTACTATAATAGTGAAAAATTAAAATAATTGATATTATAAATACCCAAATAATTATAATATGAAACTTTTAATGAATTAAACTAATTTTATATGATAATATGATATATTAGGATTGATTTAATTGACTTTGTTCGAAGTAATCAATCTGTTAGGAGTTTCAAAAAAATCAACTATTGAATAGTGTCAAAATTGACATAAAAGAGTTCTTAAAACAAATATTATATTATTAATTGATATTAAATTCCTAAAAATCTAAGGTTCGGCCAAAAGACTTATATTATGATAGGTTAATCATTAGTGGACCACTTGGGGGTCGCTTGGATGTATATAGTAAGTTTATTAACCATATTATATAAAAATACAAAGAGACATTGTAAAAGTGAAACTGATTAACTTAGAGTTAATACTTAAAGATAAGGTTAATATAAGTACCCAAACCTGTCTAAATTCTATTGGATGAGTTGTTTTCGACCTATCCCCACCTCATCCTTTGAATAGTCAACTTTGTAGCCTTTGGAAACTGAATATGAATTTATTATAAATTAATATTTCTAGCTTTTCCAAAGGTGCCCCCCACCCCTCTTATAAAAGAGAACTCCTCCTTCTCATTTCTTCACACCTTCAAAGCCTTTTGGTTCGGCCAAACTCTGCCCAAATAATCTCCCAACATCCCTCACTACAACCTAGAGGCCTTAGTTTGATCAGAAATCCAACCTAAGGAGCCCTTTTGATCAAATCAAAAGGAAGAACCCGAAAAAGAGGTAATGATTTCACCACCCTTTTCTAAGTTCATTTCTTCTTCCACTTCTTCTTCCTTTGTTCTTACCATTCTAAAATAATAACTCCAGTATATCACATATACGGTGATGTTATTATAAGTATGGTACAACCATATTCAGTATTCTATCCACCCTTTGAATAACATGTCACCATACGTGCGTACGTACGGCTTACCGTCTCCACGTCGTGGTGTAATTGTTATTCAATATAACATTATTTGGATGGGTATAATAATGATTTTTAACTCATGTAAATAATAAATATAACATGTTAATGATTCTGTATATATGATATACCATTCATTTATATATTATTTTAATATCAAAAGAATGATATTGTCGCTCGTGCGTACGTACGGACTACCGTCTCCACGAACGCGAGGAGATTCATTCTCCATCGTAACCATTCAAGTATAATTATCATTTGATGATTTAAAAATGATTTTTAAGGACTAGATATCATTCTGGATATGAATAAGATACAACAACCATGGCTTATGTAACAAAACATATAAAGAAAATGAGTAAGTTAACACCCGAAACGACGATAATACTAAGATATTATTATCAAATCAATATTAAAAGATCATATATGATATCATATTAATGTATATGATTCTTGTATAATTTAATAACAATTATTTCACCATTATACAGGAGGTTAACCTACCACAACCAAGGAAAAGTACAAGGTAAGGGTTATTTCACAATCTCTTCTTTATCCGAGGTTGTTTATACGTAATAATCTACTGGGATCTCGTTATCATCCACATCCATGTTTCTTCAAAATGTATTTCAAAACATTTTTACTATTTACAAGAATATGGGTTAAAGTCATTTATACCCTTGTTTGACTTTTTATAGGAGGTTTATAAAGGAATCTTTCCGTCGTTTTCAAAACAAGGTCCTTTTTAACATTTTCGACAGAATTGAGGTAAGAATGTTTTTTTAACTTATACGGCGGGTGCGGTTATTTTCCGCCGTTATAAAATCGTCGAAGCTTTCCATACAAGCTTATAAGAATATTTTCAAAGAAAATGTTTTATTTTATATGGATCTTAAATTATTTCAAAATAAAAGGAGATACTTCTTTAAAAAGAATTTTGATTTCATCTATGTCAACATCCTTTGATGGATTTTAAGATTATTCGAAGTTGATTTATTATGATACAAAACTTCTATATTGTATTGAAGGTTTTGTGATATGTTTGACTGTGGATGTGCTATTTTTATACCATTCATAGTTTATGGTGAAATTATTGACATTTCGTATGCTAGTTTTAATATGAATGTTTATGTTATGTTTAAACCTTTTCATATGGGAATGCATTGGACTTAATAAGTGACGGGTGGAGCCCGCTATAGCTCCTCGATGCATCGGTAGGTCTCATGAGACAAACTAGTGTCTTGGCACAAGGCCTTGACAAAATCTTATTTGTAGTCTTGGCACGAGGCCTTGGATATGTGGTTATGATAGTCTGGCATTATGCATTCCAACATTATGAAAGTGGTTATTGATTTTTGCATGTGATTATTCGATTAGTAGAATATCCATGTGAATAAGTTAATGGCATTATTTCATTTTATTTATGCCATACTATGTTAAATGTTCAAGTTTAAAAGGCTTTTGTTTTAGTTATACATTGCCTTAAATGTTTATTCTTATTTATGAAAGTTTCCGCTAAGTTGTTATCCTTACTGGGCATTTGAGATCACCCCTTTTCTATGTTTTATTTTCCCAGGAAGTGAAGATGTATGTTATGAATGACCTGCAGGGATATTATGATAGGATTATAGTGTGGACTGTGGAAACATTATGTTGTTGTATTAGTTTTTCATTTTATGATGTAATGTAAAACTTATGAATATATCTAGTGTTTCCAAGGCTACTAAACCAATCGGTCTTTCGAGATTTGATCTTTCTTGTGATCATGCCAATGTTACGAAGTAATGCACCGACTCTGGGTAGCTGGGGTCGGGGCGTTACAGTTGGTATCAGAGGAAGTTTAGTACAAACCTTGGAAGCTAGATTTAGATAAACTCTGAGTAGAGCACGTAGACCTAAGATGAACTTTGAGGATTAGTATAGAAGAACTTCCTAGAATTTTGGTATTGTAGAGATTTTGTGAGTTTTCTGAGCAATACATCCCTGTCTGGATACGAGAAGGTAGAGGCGGCTCTGGCACAGATGTACCTAGGGGTAAAACCCGAAAACACCGCTTTGAGCTAGACTCGAACGGGAACTGGTGCACGACAACGGGCCTTGCTGCACTCTTGGTTACGACACTCCCGGGGGATATGCTTAGGATAACTCTCATTTTCTTTACAAATCATTATGAAGGGTTTATGAGTATATACTTCCTCAAAGAAAACATTTTTATGATTATGGATTATATCCATAAATAGTTCAATTTATGTTAAGTGTTTTATAAGTATGGGATTATGTATTTTGATTCATAAACTGATCTAGTTTATGCCATTGTTTAGAAATGGCGCCTAGTGGAAGAAATGGAAACCGTATCAATGCACGCACTCCATGTAGGGATTGCCCTCCTGCTCAAGATAATTATAGTGGGGCTGGTGATGCAACTGGTGCTGATCAGCTAATCACCGTACTGGGACAACTTACTCAGGTTATGAATAATAACCTTACACGTATGGAGCACCCTGATCCGCAGCGTGGAGGATCAATGTTAGATCGATTCATGAGACAACAACCACCAACGTTCAATGGGAGTACAAATCCCTTAGTAGCTGAGCAATGGATATTTTCCCTAGAGAAAATATTTCAGGCTTTGGGGAGTACTGAAAGGGAAAAAGTTACCATGGCAGTTTACCGCCTCACTGGAGATTCTGATCAATGGTGGTCATTGATTCAAAACATGAAGGAAGATGATGAAGTATCAAACATGGAATGGAGGGAGTTCAAAGATCTGTTTTTAGAAAAATACTTTCCTCGCGACCATCGAGCAGATATGGAAAGGCAATTTCTGAGTCTGAGACAAAAGGAGGATGAGAATGTCACAACGTATGAGGCTAACTTTACAAGGTTAGCGAGGTATGCTGGAGATTATATTCGCAACCCAAGAAGTAAGATTGATCGTTTCTTTGATGGGTTAAAACCATTTCTCCGTCGAGCATTAGTCTCACAATCCTTTTCGTCGTACGAAGACATTGTCTCATGTGCTATCAAGACCGAAAAAGAATTCTCTAAGTCTTATGACTTTAAAGCGAAGAAAGAGAAGAAGAGACCTTCTGATCAATCTGGGAATGGAAATAAGGGGAAGAAGGGAAAGGTTGAATATCCATCTTGTGGTAAATGCCGGAAAAAACATCCTGGTACTTGCTTGAAGGGAATGGGAGTCTGTTACAAGTGTGGTGAAAAAGGCCACCAAGCTCATGATTGCAAGGGGAAGAAGGAAGCTACCAACGTTCAGTGCTACAATTGCAGGGAGATGGGGCATTATGCAAATGCATGTCCTAAGCGTCAGGAGAACTTACCTCAGAAAAGGCCAAGGGATCAAGGCCAGGCTTATGCTATCACTACTGCTGAGGTAGAAACTCCGAAAGACGTGGTGGCAGGTAATTTAATGGTTTCCTCAAGTTTAGCAAATGCATTATTTGATCCTGGATCATCGCATTGTTTCATATCTTCCCAGTTTGCTAAGATAATTAGATATTTCCAATTTGATTTAATAAGGGAGTTGTCGGTTAAAACTCCTAAGGGAAGTATCGTTGCAACAAAGTTTTTTGAATCAGTCCCCATTAGAGCACATAAATTTTCTTTATCTGCTGATCTCATCATCATACCTATGATTGAGTTTCATATAATCCTCGGTATGGACTGGCTTTCGGACTATGATGAGAAGATTTATTGTAAGAAGAAAGAGGTTACGATTCTTGATGATAATGATAAGGAACACCTTATTTTTAGAAAAGAATCGTCACCACCTAATTCTTATTTAGATCCACCCCCAGTAGCTCAACTTAATTCAATTATTGGGGAGGAAGAGAATGAAATAACTGTCGGTGAGGAAAGGAATGTTCAAATAGAGGATGTACCTGTTGTGAAAGAATTTGTAGATGTATTTCCGGAAGATTTACCTGGACATCCTCCAGAACGAGAAGTTGAGTTTTCCATTGATTTGATTCCTGGATCAAGGCCTATATCGAAGACCCCTTATAGAATGGCCACTGTAGAGTTAGTCGAACTAAAGAAACAACTAGAGGAATTGAGTAATAAGGGATTTATTCGCCCTAGTGTTTCTCCATGGGGAGCCCCTGTTCTTTTTGTTAAAAAGAAAGATGGATCTATGAGGTTATGTATCGACTACAGGGAGATCAATGCTATAACGATAAAGAACAAGTATCCCCTACCTCGTATTGATGATTTATTTGACCAACTGCATGGAGCTCAATACTTTTCAAAGATTGACCTTCGATCTGGATACCATCAGTTGTGTGTGAAGAAGGAAGACATTCCGAAGACAGCATTTCGAACCAGGTACGGGCATTACGAGTTTACTGTAATGCCATTTGGATTGACTAATGCACCCACTGTATTCATGGATCTGATTAATAGAGTTTTCAAGGAGTATCTCGATGAATTTGTGGTGGTATTTATTGATGATATCTTGGTATACTCCAAAACCTATGAAGATCATGAAAATCACTTGCGCATTATCTTGAAGACTCTGAGGAGGCATGAATTATATGGAAAGTTTAGCAAGTGTGAATTCTGGCTTCAGGAGATTTCTTTTCTTGACCATATTGTCTCTAAAGATGGAATCTCTGTTGATCCTTCTAAGACCAAATCAATCCAAGAATGGCCAGCACCTACGAGTATAACTGAGGTACGTAGTTTTATTGGCTTGGCAGGCTATTATCGACGTTTCGTCCAGAATTTTGCCCGATTGGCTAACCCATTAACGAAGCTCACACGTAAAGGGGTTAAATTTGTTTGGACAAAAGAGTGTGAAGAATGTTTCGAAGAATTGAAGAAAAGATTAGTCAATGCTCCTATATTGACTCTACCATCGGGGAATGATGGGTTCGTTATTTATAGTGATGCATCAAAGAAAGGACTTGGTTGTGTCCTTATGCAAAATGATAGAGTTATTGCCTATGCATCACGACAGTTGAAAATTCATGAACAAAACTATCCTACTCATGATCTTGAGTTAGCAGCTATGATCTTTGCTTTGAAGATATGGAGGCACTACCTCTATGGTGAAAAATGTGAGATTTATACTGATCACAAGAGTTTGAAGTATATTTTCTCACAAAAAGAACTCAACATGAGGCAAAGGAGATGGCTTGAATTACTCAAGGATTATGATTACACGATACACTACCACCCGGGGAAAGCAAACAAAGTAGCAGATGCTTTGAGCAGAAAAGACCATGGAGTTCTGAACATGATGAGAATTGAAAGGGATCCAATTTTCATGGATCTAGAGAAGATGGACATGGGAATAACCAGGGAAGGTGAAACATCAATGCTTTTTCAAATGGTTGCCAAACCATCTTTACTAGAAAGGATTAAGAGTTCCCAGACCGATGATGAAGAATTTCAGAACAAGATTAAAGCTGTGAATGATGGGAGATTGAGAGACTTTGTGTATGAAGATGGACTTTTGAAATTCGGGAAGAGACTTTGTGTTCCCAATATACCTGATCTAAAAAGGGAATTGCTGGATGCTGCTCATAGTTCCAATTTCTCTATACACCCTGGGAGCACCAAAATGTATAGAGATTTGAAGGAACGTTTTTGGTGGGACAACATGAAGAGGGAGATTGCTGATTTTGTATCAAGATGTATGGTTTGTCAACAAGTGAAAGCTGGAAGGCAACAACCTGGAGGAGTCATGCAACCTCTTCCCATACCGGAGTGGAAATGGGACAATATTACGATGGACTTTGTCATGGGGCTACCAAAGACTCCTAGAAGGAACGATGCAATATGGGTTATTGTTGATCGTCTTACCAAGTCAGCACATTTTCTTGCTATAAGAGAAGATCTACCCCTGGAACGTCTAGCAAGACTATACATTAATGAAGTTGTGAGACTTCATGGAGTACCCCTATCGATTGTTTCTGATCGTGATCCCCGTTTTACTTCAAGATTTTGGAAAAGTCTTCAGAAATCCCTGGATACTGAACTTCATTTGAGCACTTCTTACCACCCTCAGACAGACGGACAATCAGAACGGACTATTCAGACCTTAGAAGACATGTTGAGATCTTGCTCACTTGATTTTCAGGGTATGTGGGATCAATATTTACCACTAGTAGAATTTTCCTATAACAATAGCTTCCATTCGAGTATTCAGATGGCACCATATGAAGCGTTAGACGGAAAGAGATGTCGTACACCAACCTGTTGGGATGACGTTGGTGAAAGAAAACTTGTAGGCCCAGAACTGGTGGAGGAAACGGTGGAAAAGGTGAAGGTAATCCAAAATCACATTAAAGCAGCTCAAAGTAGGCAGAAGAGCTATGCCGATAATCGAAGGAAGGATTTGGAATTTCAAGTCGGTGTTCATGTTTTCCTGAAGGTATCTCCGTGGAAGGGAGTCATACGTTTTGGTAAGAAAGGCAAATTGAGTCCCAGGTACATCGGACCTTTCGAAATTCTAGAACGAATTGGGGCTGTAGCTTACCGATTGGCAATGCCGCCAAGTCTCTCCAAAGTTCACGATGTGTTCCACATATCTCTGTTGAGAAAATACATGCCTGACCCAACGCATGTACTCACCTATGAGGAATTAGAACTGGAACCCGATCTGTCTTATTGCGAAGAGCCCGTCAGGATTCTTGATACAAGAGAACAAGTACTGAGAAACCGGACGACGCGTCTGGTAAAAGTTTTGTGGAGAAACCATAAGATGGAAGAGGCAACGTGGGAACCCGAGCAACTTATGATAAAGAACCACCCGAGTCTTTTTATGCAGTAATACCCTAGAAATTGCGAGGACACAATTATTTGAAGGAGGGGAGAATGTAACACCCCAAGCTTCTGTGGTACGTTTCCCTTCGAATAATGCGATAGCGTGTGTTGTACGCAACCTCGAGTTCTAACACACACCACAACTAATTAAACTAGCCGTTGTGAATAGTAATACCTACTTTTTGAAATCATATATATTCAATATTTCAAAATGGACTTCATTTTTAGATTCGGAATATCAAAATTAGCCTAGGGTGAAATTTTGGTACATTTCGGATAACTTTCATATTTTGATGAATAGTGAAAATTACTAAATTTTAATTAAAAACAACTTTTTTAATAAAAATAATTAATAGTGATAAATTATGAATTTTAGTGGTTTTAAAGTATATTTAGAATATATTTATACATTTTAATATAATGTTGGTCATTGGACATAATTTTACAATTAAACCGAACATAAACAAGTGTCAATCTTTTGATAGTTATTATCTCTTAAAAACACGCTTTTTGTTTTGACAGCGGGAATTAATTTTAAATTAATTTCTGCCACTTCTGTGTTTTGAATTTAGGAAAATGGATTCCATATTTGGAATCAGGATTTTCAAATTTTGTAAATGGGTAACTTTTATTTTTAGACATTTTGAATAATTACTGCGGTAAATATTTTATTTACCATGGTTAAGGGTAAATCCGGTAAATAAGGGTTAAAATATAATATTATAATAATACTAAATTACCCTAAAACGTGTCTTAACCCTATTGGATGATACATGGTCGACCATGGGCATCTTTGGGTCTATTTTGGGACCCCATGGATCCACTTGTAAGTGATAATGACACTTTATTTTAATTTAGTTAAAATGAATACAAAAATGACACAAGCATATATCTTTTAGAACAACAATTTTTACATAGGGTTATATATGTTGGATTTTAGATTATAAATATTCATTAGAAAGCTAAAAAGATTTCTTACTTAATGATAGTTTATTTATAATTTTTAGACATTGAATAATTTATTTTATTTATGACACAATGATGATGCAGTAATTACTATAATAGTGAAAAATTAAAATAATTGATATTATAAATACCCAAATAATTATAATATGAAACTTTTAATGAATTAAACTAATTTTATATGATAATATGATATATTAGGATTGATGTAATTGACTTTTTTTGAAGTAATCAATCTGTTAGGAGTTTCAAAAAAATCAACTATTGAATAGTGTCAAAATTGACATAAAAGAGTTCTTAAAACAAATATTATATTATTAATTGATATTAAATTCCTAAAAATCTAAGGTTCGGCCAAGAGACTTATATTATGATAGGTTAATCATTAATGGACCACTTGGGGGTCGCTTGGATGTATATAGTAAGTTTATTAACCATATTATATAAAAATACAAAGAGACATTGTAAAAGTGAAACTAATTAACTTAGAGTTAATACTTAAAGATAAGGTTAATATAAGTACCCAAACCTGTCTAAATTCTATTGGTTGAGTTGTTTTCGACCTATCCCCACCTCATACTTGGAATAGTCAACTTTGGAGCCTTTGGAAACCGAATATGAATTTATTATAAATTAATATTTCTAGTTTTTCCAAAGGTGCCCCTCACCCCTCTTATAAAAGGGCACTCCTCCTTCTCATTTCTTCACACCTTCAAAGCCTTTTGGTTCGGCCAAACTCTGCCCAAATAATCTCCCAACATCCCTCACTACAACCTTGAGGCCTTAGTTTGATCAGAAAGCCAACCTAAGGAGCCCTTTTGATCAAATCAAAAGGAAGAACCCGAAGAAGAGGTAATGATTTCACCACCCTTTTCTAAGTTCATTTCTTCTTCCACTTCTTCTTCCTTTGTTCTTACCATTCTAAAATAATAACTCCAGTATCTCACATATACTGTGATGTTATTATAAGTATGGTACAACCATATTCAGTATTCTATCCACCCTTTGAATAACATGTCACCATACGTGCGTACGTACGGCTTACCGTCTCCACGTCGTGGTGTAATTGTTATTCAATATAATATTATTTGGATGGGTATAATAATGATGTTTAACTCATGTAAATAATAAATATAACATGTTAATGATTCTGTATATATGATATACCATTCATTTATATATTATTTTAATATCAAAAGAATGATATTGTCGCTCGTGCGTACGTACGGACTACCGTCTCCACGAACGCGATGAGATTCATTCTCCATCGTAACCATTCAAGTATAATTATCATTTGATGATTTAAAAATGATTTTTAAGGACTAGATATCATTCTGGATATGAATAAGATACAACAACCATGGCTTATGTAACAAAACATATAAAGAAAATGAGTAAGTTAACACCCGAAACGACGATAATACTAAGATATTATTATCAAATCAATATTAAAAGATCATATATGATATCATATTAATGTATATGATTCTTGTATAATTTAATAACAATTATTTCACCATTATACAGGAGGTTAACCTACCACAACCAAGGAAAAGTACAAGGTAAGGGTTATTTCACAATATCTTCTTTATCTGAGGTTGTTTATACGTAATAATCTACTGGGATCTCGTTATCATCCACATCCATGTTTCTTCAAAATGTATTTCAAAACATTTTTACTATTTACAAGAATATGGGTTAAAGTCATTTATACCCTTGTTTGACTTTTTATAAGAGGTTTATAAAGGAATCTTTCGGTCGTTTTCAAAACAAGGTCCTTTTTAACCTTTTCGACAGAATTGAGGTAAGAATGTTTTTTTTAACTTATACGGCGGGTGCGGTTATTTTCCGCCGTTATAAAATCGTCGAAGCTTTCCATACAAGCTTATAAGAATATTTTCAAAGAAAATGTTTTATTTTAAATGGATCTTAAATGATTTCAAAATAAAAGGAGATACTTCTTTAAAAAGAATTTTGATTTCATCTATGTCAACATCCTTTGATGGATTTTATGATTATTCGAAGTTGATTTATTATGATACAAAACTTCTATATTGTATTGAAGGTTTTGTGATATGTTTGACTGTGGATGTGCTATTTTAATACCATTCATAGTTTATGGTGAAATTATTGACATTTCGTATGCTAGTTTTAATACGAATGTTTATGTTATGTTTAAACCTTTTCATATGGGAATGCATTGGACTTAATAAGTGACGGGTGGAGCCCGCTATAGCTCCTCGATGCATCGGTAGGTCTCATGAGACAAACTAGTGTCTTGGCACAAGGCCTTGACAAAATCTTATTTGTAGTATTGGCACGAGGCCTTGGCTATGTGGTTATGATAGTCTGGCATTTTGCATTCCAACATTATGAAAGTGGTTATTGATTTTTGCATGTGATTATTCGATTAGTAGAATATCCTTGTGAATAAGTAAATGGCATTATTTCATTTTATTTATGCCATAATATGTTAAATGTTCAAGTTTAAAAGGCTTTTGTTTTAGTTATACATTGCCTTAAATGTTTATTCTTATTTATGAAAGTTTCCGCTAAGTTGTTATCCTTACTGGGCATTTGAGCTCACCCCTTTTCTATGTTTTATTTTCCCAGGAAGTGAAGATGTAAGTTATGAATGACCTGCAGGGATATTATGATAGGATTGTAGTGTGGACTGTGGAAACATTATGTTGTTGTATTAGTTTTTCATTTTATGATGTAATGTAAAACTTATGAATATATCTAGTGTTTCCAAGGCTACTAAACCAATCGGTCTTTCGAGATTTGATCTTTCTTGTGATCATGCCAATGTTACGAAGTAATGCACCGACTCTGGGTAGCTGGGGTCGGGGCGTTACAGTTGGAACCACTTGGTGGTAGCGTCGAGGCCCTACAATTTCATTATTAGTATGGACTGGATATCCACAGTTCATGCCCATATCAGTTGTTTTAGACCAATGGTGCAGTGTGTCCGCAGTGATGGAACGAGGTTCTATTTTTTTGGTGAAAGAGAGACCCAAGAAGCACCTGATGGACTCGTGCGTAGGAAGGTGAAACCGATATCATATCAGTTGTCTATCTTATCCCTTGGAATAACAGATGTTATGAGTTTCTAGTTTCCAGCAGTAGTGGCTAAGTATGAGGACGTCTTTCTGGAGGATGTCCCCAGACTACCTCCCCATCGGGAGATAGACTTTTGCATTGAGTTGCAACCTGGGAAAACACCGATATCAGCATCATCATATCAGATGGCTACTACAGAGCATCGTGAGCTGAGGGTTAAACTAGAAGACTTGTAGAATAAGGGATTTGTGGGACCCATCATTTCACCATGGGCGGCCCCTGTACAGATTTCCAAGAAGGAGGACGAGAGCATGAGACTATGTGTGGATTACCGATGCTTGAATCAGGTGACAGTGAAGAACCCTTATCCACTTCCCAGGATCATTGACCTCTTCGACCAGTTGAGTGGGGCAAGATGGTTCTCAAAGGTTGATCTACGATTAGGGTATCATCAGCTGAGAGTATGAAATGATGACACATAGAAGATGGCTTTCAGATGTCGCTATGGTCACTATGAGTACTTGGTGATTCCCTTTGGCGTGACGAACGCCCCGACAGTTTTCATGGGACTGAAGAATTGGATATTTAATCCATATATTGATCGGTTCGTAGTGGTCTTCATCGTTGATATCCTCGTGTACTCTGCGTCTGAGTAGGAGCACGCGAGACACCTAAGGATGGTTCTGGACACACTCCTAGAGCACTAGTTGTATGGGAAACTCTCGAACTGTCAGTTATGGATATAGGAGGTCCACATTCTAGGACACGTTATCCTAGCAGATGGTTTAGCAGTGGACCCAGCCAAGGTGGAGGCAGTGTTAGCATGGAAGCCACCCTAGAGCGTGATGGAGGTGCTGAGTTTCCTTGGGTTGGTAGGCTACTATCAGAGATTATTCTTGATTTCTCCAGGATTTCAGCACCCATGACAGCTTTGACCCAAAAGGGGAAGACTTTCGTATGGACTGAGAGATGGCAGCAGGCTTTCCAGTAGTTGAGATAGAGTATGATGAGTGCCCCGATCATGATATTTCCGGAGGAGGGTGTCGAGTACGTAGTGTTCTGCGATGCATCAGGAACCAGGCATGGTTGTGTCCTGATGTAGAGGCAAGCGGGGATTGCCTTTGGCTCACGCCAATTGAGACCCTACGAGCAGAACTACACGAACCATGATCTTGAGTTGGCAGTGGTAGTCTTCTCTATGAATATGTGGTGGCACTACCTGATGGGAGAGCGGTTTACCATCTACTTTGATCATAAGAGTCTCATAAATTTCTTTTTGCAGAAGGATATAAATTTGAGACAGAGACGATGGCTTGAGTTCCTCTAGTATTACGACATTGAGATTGTTTACACTCTTGGGAAGGGGAACGTTGTGGCAGATGCTCTCAGCAGAAAATCCAGTTCGTAGTTGCTGGATGAGGTGACGAGGCAGTTGGCCTCTTTACAGTTATCCTTCATGGATAGATACGAGTGATCTTACCTTTAGTTTATGGATAGTACCCCTCCACTCTTACAGCATGTCAGGGAAGCACATCGCGAGTATGCTAGCTGTGAGACTCTACGTGCTCAGATATCCACAGGTGGTGCTTCTGATGGATATTCAGAAGGTGGGGATCATGTTGTTCATTTCAGAGGGTGTACAATAGTACTAGTGATGTTGTGGGAGGAGTTTCTGAGGCAGTTCTATACATCTACTTTGGCGGTGCATCCAGGAGTGGAAAAGTTGTACCAGGACCTCCGACATCAGTTTGGGTGGACAGGAATGAAGAAGAGTGTGGCAGAGTTTGTTTCTTGGTGCCTTAATTATCAGCAAGTAAAGGCTGAGCACCAGGTGCCTACAGGTTTGACTCATCCCCTTGAGGTGGCAGAGTGGAATTGGGATGGGATATCAACAGACTTCATGATGGGTTTACCACATATGTCTAGGGGACATGATGCCATATGGGTGATTGTTTATTGACTCACCAAGTCATCCCACTTCCTAGCTATACGGGAGAAGAGTTTAGTAGAGATCGTGGGACGCCTCTACGTGCAGGAGATTGTTCGAATTCATGGGGTTCCATCCACGATCTTCTCAGATTGTGATGCTCGTTTCACATCCTGGTTGTGGAAGTGGATTGCAGGATGCTTTTGGGACATAGTTACGCTTAAGCATAATGTTTCACCCTCAGACTGATGGTCAAACGAAGCAGACCATCCAGGTTCTGGAGGACATTCTATGAGCTTGCATACTTGAATTTGTTTGTAGCTAGGAGGATCAGCTACCACAGGTTGAATTTTATTATAACAATAGTTATCATTACACTATTGGTATGGCACCATTCAATGCTTTGTACGGGCGACCTTGTAGGTCACCACTTTGCTGGACTGACCCAGGAGAGTCCGCACTCATGGGCCCAGATATGGTGAGAGCTACTATAGAGAAGGTGTAGGTCATCCAGGAGGGGATGAAGACTGTACAGTGTCGGAAAATGTCTTATTCCAACAGGATGCGGAGGCCCTCGGAGTTCAAGGAAAGAGACCATGTGTTCTTTCGGGCCTCACCTCGACGGGGTTTCAGGGGTATGGCCGAGGCCGCAAGCTATCAATGAGGATCATCGGCCCTTTATAGATTCTGAGTAGAGTTGGCGAGGTGGAATATCGCTTGGCTCTACCTTCTCAGATGGACTGTGTACACAACGTCTTCCATGTGTCGCAGCTATGGAGATACATGCATGATCCATCACACTTCATCGACTAAGGTGATCTGGACATTGATAATGGAGCGACCTTTGCTGAGAACCTAGTAGAGATCAAGGATCGGTAGGATAAGATCCTTCGTGGGCGAGTTATTCCCCTGGTGCGTGTCCGGTGGTAGCACGGGAATCTCCAGGAGAGCAGGTGGGAGCGGGGGGTTCATATTCGTGTGTAGTACACATATCTTTTTTATTATCCTTTGTTTGGATTTTCGAGGACGTAAAACCCCTAAGGTGGGTGTGATGTAATGTCTTGGATTGTTCAATGTATTATTTTAATATTATATGGGAATTAATTCGAGGCCAGGCTCTATGACGGCGTACAGTTCCAAGGCCCAGTGAGCCCGGAACAAATGTTTGAATTTAATATAATAATTAAATTACGCGCGCTTGTGGTTTTCCTGAAAAAGTAGAATAACTCCTAAACTATTTCTCAGATCAGATTTATTAAGAAATCGTTGCGTTCTGAGCAGCGATTTTACCTTAGGTGAGGCCTAACATCGACCGACTCAGGTCGGTGGTGAAATCTACTTTTTGGGTGTAACAGTAATAATATATTTAAAACAAATATTTTATTCTACAGCGAGATCTTTTAAAATCCATTATAACAGTTATATTTTATCCTTTTTAATTATAGTCTTGCGTAGGGGTCCAGGGTTACAATCCTCATAACCCTAAAACCCTTTGCGGCTCTGGAGGATCTGGAGAAAACCTGCCAATGCGGCGACGATGCTCATGACGATTTCCACCGGCGATGACGACGCGACAACCGGATCATCGCCAACGAACTCCGCAGAATCCGTGTAGGTTGTTTTTTTTGATGATTTCATTTCCCTGTTATTGATTTATACAATGAACGCAGGCTAATCCATGAACAGATTAGTCCGTGGATCGATCTTTCTGGCGGGATGTGCTGTTTGCAGGAATCGTGGGGATTTGATTCTTTAAATTAATTTGGTTCTCATTAAACCTTCTAACGGTGATGAACCAAGATCGACACGAACATCGATCGAGGTTCATCCCTCTAGAGTTTTGTGTTTTTCTCTCTTCGTTATTATGCATTCTTCGTTTGTGTTCTATGTATTCATGGAGGAAATCAATCGTTGTGCATTTTTTTGTTGGCGCAATGATCTGAAATCAAAGATCCAACATCGAGATGACCTAGAGAAGGTGTGATGGCAATGGTGGCAGACAAATCGATGTGGTTCGAAAATTCCCATTCATCGAGCATTTTCATGCGGGCGGATCAGGACTCGCTATCAAGGCCGATCGGAAGCCCGAAACCGACAGAATCAGTTTCGTAGGGTCTGGACGACCCCAAATCTAGAGTGTCATGATGATCGGATGGTTGGATCATGAACCAGAGATTTGGCCAAGGCATGCGGAGGAAGACATCGATTCTGGAAAAATCCCGATTACACGGTGTGTAGTATGGGTGACACGGCGTGTGTTAATCGGCGGACCACCCGGTGTGCACTCTGGGAGTACATGGAAACGGGATGGGTACATAGCCAAGGACACGGTGTGTATACCCCTCCCCGGCCAGATACATGGGATACCCCTTGTACTGGTACACATGCAGGCGACACGGACACGGACAAAGGTCGTATACAGGCACATGGACAACGTACACAGAGTGAGCCACAGGTGCTCGGACACGGAGTGTGATGCTTCTACATGTCGTGTATTTGATTTCTATCAGACAAGCTGAATGACACGGTCCATTTATACGGGCAGTACCAGGAGTCAAGGAACACGGTGTGTGATTCTTCTACACACCGGGTAGTTGAGTTTTTCACAGCTTGAATGGATGACATGAGACGTTTACATGGGTAGTACACGGGGTCAAGGAACACGACGTGTAACCATTATTCATGCCATGTAACAAATTCTTCGTGGCTTGAGCCACTTTTCATCTGTGACTTATACTAGTTCTCTTAGGGTTTGTACCCTTTGTCTTTTTCCTGAAGGTTCTGGCATCATTTCTTATATTCAAGAGTATGATCCCTTCATGAGGACTTCAGGAATAGACTTGTTGGAATTCCTTCTGTGAGACTCAGAGTCAGATCCTCTATTCATTCCTAGAACCCTATGTAGAGTTCTTGGTATCGATGTGACCAACTTTACTCGGGCACTAGTCCTCTTCTTAGCGGATTAGCTTAGACTGAGTTGTCAGAATCACCCCATGACTTGTTTGTTATCCTCATCTGAGCATCATGTTCTAAAGTACATGTGGAGTGTGTTATCCTGGAATGAGTACTTCGTATATCCCTCTTCAGACATAGGATTTTTTCCTCCCAGTTGAATGCTTGGTGGAATCATCGAGCTGGATCTTAGTGGTGGTATTTCGCGATAGTCGATCGTGCATGAGTATATCTGGATATTCTTGATATCTGTTCTGTATACATATACTTTGTAGATGTGACTGTATCTTTCCCTTATGGTATTTTCCCTTTTTGTGCTTCCTTTCTGGTTTTAGGGTGTCCTACTAGGTATTGTTATAATCACCCCTGCCGGGGCTTTGCCCGCACATGTCGTGTCTTTTGAAGACGAGCGAGCCCTTCATAAGATTCTAGGTGGACTAGGACCAGATGGTAATCAGTGAGATCAGACAGGCTGAGGTGTGTTCTTACGACTATAGACTGCAGTCCCAACACCTTTCTTTGCAGGTTGGACTTTGGTACAGACTCTCTTTTGGTGGGCTTGTACTTTTGGCCTAGGATTTTTACCATACTTTACTTTACATTCATGTCGTACACTATTGGTTGGGAGTTTAGTGTATCCATGCTATTCTATCTTTAGTAGATTTTACTTTTCAGAATTTTGGGCTTGTAGATGTGTGTGTGTGTGTGTGCGAGTTTATAGAAAATTCCTCCCATGTTAGTAACATGCCCACTTGGTGCTAGTCACCAACCCCTGGCCTATTAGAGGCGGGCATGGGGAGTTGTGGCTCAGGCCCCACTAGGACAGGTCATGACAGGTATTGTCAGCAAATTTGAGGTTGTGGTGTCCCGAGGAAAGGCTGATTTTACTACAAAGTTGAAGGAGCTAAATCATAAGACCAACGAGAAAGGTGTCCAGAAGACGCACCATCACCAAAAGTTAGATGTCGTTACGGGGGAACCTGAGAAGCTTAACAATTCATTGGAAGGAGTTCAAACGAATGGTATGAAAGACATTGCAGATGCTAAGAAAGCACTCCATCAAGAAGAAAAGATTGACTCTGGTCAAGTGCATGAGCTTCAAGTGGCTTCTGATGAAGCACGGGATGCTGTAAATCAAATGAAGATTTATGTTGACAGCCTTTTGTAATTCTTTGAAAAGTGAAGAGACTCCAGTCTATGGATGCCATTCTAACTTTTGTGCATCAATAAAGAATACTTTCATCTTCAATCATTTGTGCTTGTATTCTTTTTCTACCTGCTTTAAATTTTACGTAATCCAATGGGCCAAGTAAGCATAGTTTGAATTTTTCTAGGATTATTATGAATAACCCTACAAACATTTAATCTTTTTTTAAACTATATTACCTAAATCATTCAAAATGTATGTTTAGTGAGATGGAACATGTCTTTTATACATAGTTCTCTTGTCTTTTGTGTGCAGTTTAAAGTCATGCACGTTGGACATAAAAATGATAATATTTAAGGTCGAAATAGCTTTAACCGAATGTATTAAAATTGACTCAATTCCTTGAAAATTTATCTAAAAACATATTACCACACTCATGTATGAGGGAAAACATGTAAACTATGTCTTAAGAAATTTTGAATCTAAGGAATGAAATGAAAAAGGGATAAAAAGAATTAGAAGAAATATTTCCCATGAATGAAGTTTCCACTATTTAACAAACCTGTTAGGGGGTTGAATTATGCAGGGCCACTTAAGGGAATTGGCTGAATAGTCAAATAATAGCATCTTTTGGCTGACAGGTCCATTATGTAGAGTATTTATGTAGGGCCGCCGAAGGGCACATGCTACATCGTCAGGAAAAATAACTCTCATAAATTTACTTTTCTACTACTAAAAAACAAGTGGAAGTTTATAGAGATTCAAATTTTCCAAATCATAGAGTTTTATCTATAGAGAGAGGTACATGAATATGGATAAGATATTTACAAACATGATTGTCTAAGAACTAAATTAATGTCACTCCTATGAAGGTATGACCCAAATGTAGGGAAGGGAAAATATAAACCATAGACATGAATACATTCTGATCATGAAAACGAAATGGGACAAATATATTAAGGATGTCTATTTTTTGGAATCCCTATGTATTATCATAAGAAAACTACGGAAAAAGTGGTTTTCTTCCCAAGAATTAAGTTACCACTATTTAACAAACACGTTAGGGGGTTGAATTATGCAGGGCCACCTAAGGGCATTGGCTGCATAGTCAAATAATAGTATCTTTTGGATGACATGTCTGTTTTGTAGATTGTTAATGTAAGGCCACCTTAGGGAACGTGCTAGATAGTCAGGAAAAAGAACTCTCAGGTATTATACAATTTTTGACAAGAAGTCAATAAAAAGGTTACAGAGATCTGGAAGTATTTAAGGTTATGAGTATGACACATCAAAATGGGAATTGTCCAATGCATGTAGAATATAAACATGACAATGCTAACCATAATCATGTTGTGGCTGGGTCCTAAATTAAAATGTGGGAATTCACTACGTATCCCATAAGGATGGTAATCAAGCCATACGTAGTTCTTGAAATACAATTTAAAATCATGTTGGTCAAAATTATGGGAGATCTTATTTAGGGTCATAGGGCTTGGACCATAATAATGAATACACAGTGTGTGTTTACACAGGGACTTTTCAACCAGGATTGAAAGTGGAATTTGGGGTTAGACCTAAAGACATGGGACTGGATTCGAGGGATGCTTGAACGTTCCAATGTATCCCATAAGGAATGGAATCAAGCCGCACGTAGTTCTTGAAATACCCTCTGTACAGATTGGGTTCATACAAGTGAAGGGTGAGAGGGTAGTTTAGTGAAATGATGGTTTTACACAAGATAAAAGGTTCGGCCATTTCCATGTTTGCACGTAGTCTTCAAAATATAACATTATTGGAGATCAATGTAAATAATGATTCCCTCTCAGATGAGGGTGTGAATCAATGTTGTAGTTTATTGTCATACATGACAAATGTGTGAACAGTTTAATGCCATATGGCAAGGATGAGGGTGTACCAATGTAAAAAATATTGGTAATAGGGGAGGTTTCACGAATCAACATTGTATGACACGAAGGTTAAACGATGTGAATAGATTGATTTTGGGATTGAACCTTAGAAGGTTGCCTACGTACCCATCCTAGAAGGCAAGGATCCAAATCCGCAAAGTTAAATTAAATAATGAATTGGTGGTCAAGTTTTTTTTTGAAAACAGCGACCTAAAAAATGGTGTTGGGACTTACACATGGTTAGCGGCCCATAGAGGGTGTTATGGTTGAATTTTACTCTATCCTCACGTGATTCATACTCAGCGTGAGAAACAAGAGGTAGAAACAACCTTAACGATGCACAGTTTAATGTCATGTAGGACATATGAAGAAACTATGCAGTTTAAAGTCATGCAGTGAGGATTATTGGTGCTGCAAAGTTTAGTGTCATGTAGCAGGGAAAAAGTATAGTTTAACGTCATGTAGGACATATTCAAGGGACTTTGTTTAGTTTAACTTCATGTAGGACAAATATAGGGACACAGTTTAACGTCATGTTGGACAATAATGGTTCTGTACAATTTAGCGTCATGTAGCTACGACGATGGGGACAATATAGTTTAACGTCATGTTGGATGAAAGGGGGACTATGCACTTTAGTGTCATATAGTAAGGACAAAAAAAGAAACTATTTAACGTCTTGTTGGATGTATTATGGACTTTTTCACAGTTTAACGTCATGTTGGATGATGGTGTGAATAGTTTGAGGTCATATGCATGGACCAATGATTATGCATGTTAATGTCTTGCTAGACGTAAGGGACTTCTGTACAGTTTAGCATCATGTAAGTAGGATGTCACAGTTTAACATCATGTTGGACGATGGTGCGGTTTAACGTCATGTTGGGCGATGGTGTGAATAGTTTAATGTCATATGCATGGACCAACAATGATGCAGTGTAACGTCTTGTGGGACGATGGTGTGAATTGTTTAAGGTCATATGCATAGACTGGTGATGGCGCAGTTTAACGTCTTTTTGGACATTGGGGTGAATATTTTAAGGATGTATGCATAGACTGGGATGTCACAATTTATCATCTTGTTGGACGTTATTATTTGTGTTACCCAAAATACTTCTTCAGAAATCAAGCATTGGATGGAGTAGTGAAAAGTTATCCTTCCATTGAGATTAAAGAATAAGCTCCATTGGAGTAGTCCTTATGTATTGAATAAGTTCCTTTCCATTTTGGTTCCAACTTGGGTGGTTTCATTCCTATTATCATAGGAGTTATGAGAACAAATACCAATTCTCCCCGAATGAATGAAAGATGATGACATTTTTTGTTAAAGGCTCGTGCTATTTGATTTTGATAGACTTCCATGTGGTGTAAGGTGACCAATATTTTCTTGTCTAATCATTCCAATTCAACCAATCACTTTTGAGATTGTTCGTCTGTAGATGTATAATCAGAAATGGGTACCCTGAGTGAGGGTAATTTAACGTCAATGAGAAAGACTGATTTTCTTCCATACACCATTGAATATGGAGTTTTATGCGTTGCAGTGCGGGTGGTGGTTCGATAAGTCCACAAAGCATGAAAAAGTTTATCAGGCCTTGACTTTTTATCATTATCCACCATCATTTGCAGTATATTTGAAAGAGTCTTGTTTAAGGATTCTATTTGGCCATTTTCCACTACATGATACCGAGATGAATGGTTGGATTTGATGTTGTATTCTTGATACAACTTCCTTAGCTCGGATGAAGAGAAGTTGGTGCCATTTTCCGTCAATATAGTATGAGGGAGACCAAATATAGTAATGATGTTAGACATTAGGAATCTATCAATGCTTTTAGAACTGACATCCTTGAGAGATATTGCCTCTGCCCATTTGGAAAAGAAGTCAATAGAAGTAAGAATGTACTTGAACTTCTTGGATGTACCTGAAGGATAAGGTTCTACTACATCCATTCCCCATTAGAAAATGTCAATGATTATTTAGCTGTATGATGCCACTCTGGGGGTTGATGAATGATGTTGGGATGTACTTGGAAATAATGACATTTCTTTGTGATATCATCAAAATCATGTATCATTGAAGGCCAAAAGTATCCAAGCATTTGAATTTGATCAAATAGTCTTTTTCCAGACTGATGTGCACCACAAACTCCTGTGTGCACTTCTTTCATGAAATCCATTGTCTCTTCACCATCAATGCATCTGAAGATAATTCCATCAAAACTGATTTTGTAGAGAATTATCCCTATGTGATCTAGGCTGTCATAAAGAGTGTAGTTGACCACACGTCACCAGATTTGTTCATTCCCAGCTCTATCATTTGGAAGTAATCTGTTTTGAAGGTGTTCCCTAATAGGTGTCATCAATCCCGTAGTATGACCATAAGGTTCAGGAATGGGACTATTTTCATTGATTTCCTCTGTTCTGGTTTGAAAAAAAGGTGAAATTGTACGACGGTGGGCAATACTGATGATTGTCTCATCCCAATTTGGATCTTCCGGAGCTGTGGTTATATTAGCTAGTGCATAAGTTTGAGCATTGTGTGATCGCGGGACATAAAAAATGTTGATTCTGAAGTAAATTCCTCCATTAACACTTTGACATAATAATACAAATGGATTAACTCTTCTTTTCGTATGGAATAATCCCCATTGACTTGTTTGATTACTAGGTCTGAATCACCATTCAGCTTTAAGTGATTAACTTGTGCATGAAGGGACAACTACAATCCTGCAATGAGAGCCTGGTATTCTGCTTCATTATTTGTACCGCCTCCCAAAAATGAGAAGGAATAGGGTAACACTGCCTTTTCTGGTGAAATAAGCACAATTTCTAACCCAACATTGTTGAATTTAGGATTTTCCATTTTCCTCCCTGTTGGACTTCTAGAAGCACCATCAAAGTACATTTCCCATGTTTGAAGACTACCTTGTATAAAGAAGACTTACTCAATAGGATGTTCAATATCTGAAGATGTATCTTCTACTGATGGGTGTTCAGCAAAGAAATCAGCCAGAGCTTGTCCCTTTATTTCCTTTTGAGACACATACTGAATATCAAATTGCTACAAAATAACCACCCACCTTGCCAGACGTCCAATAAGCATTGGATGAATAAGGATGAATTTGAGTGGGTTATTTGGAGATACCAATTGAACTTCGTGAGGTTTCAGGTAGTTTCTCAACTTCTGAACTGCAAAGATTAATGCTAGGAAGCAGTTCTCAATACTTGAATATCGGGTTTCTACTTCAAGAATAATCCCACCGAGATAGTAGAGGTTGTTTTCATTCCCACCATCATTCTTTTGGGGAAGAAAGGCACCTAATGATAGCTCTAAGGATGTCACATAAAGAATAAGTGGATTTCCATCAACATGCATCATTAATTCCGGTGGACTCAAGAGATATTTCTTGAGAATATTTAATGCTTCTTGACATTTTTCAGTCCAGTGGTAAGTGACTCCCTTCTTCATAAATTTGGTGAAGGGTAAACTTTTTCCTTCCAAATTGGCGATGAAATGCCGAATATAGGCCAAGTTTCCTTGAATTCCTCTCAATTCTTTAAATTTATGAGTAGGTGACATACCATGGATTGAATTTTTCTTCTCAGGATCGACTTCAATAACATGATGGTGTACAAAAAATCCGAGAACTTTTTCTGAGGTTACCCCAAAAGCACATTTTATGGGGTTCATCTTCAAATTATGTTGCCAAAGATTGTGGAATATGACTTCCAAATAATCCAAGTGATTATAAAGTTGTTTGGATTTAAACACAAAATCGTCCACATAAAATTCAACCAACTTCTCTAAAAATGGTTTGATGATACGATGCAAGACACGCTGATATGTTGCACATGTATTCTTTAGGCCAAAGGGCATTACCCGATAGCAAAACACACCCTGAGGCACTATAAAAGCTATATATTCTTCATATTATGGAGCCATTCAGGTTTGATTATATCCAGAATATACATCCATGAAGGAAAGTGATTCATAGCCGTTGTTGCATCAATTAAGAGTTCTGCAATCGGAACTGGAAAATCAACCTCAAGACAATGCTGTTTAAGATATCTAAAATCATTGCAAAATCTAATATGTCCATTATCCTTTTTCACATGGAAAATATTAGCCAATCACATGGGATATTGAACTTTTATAACGAATTTAACTTTGATAATATTATCCGCTTCAACTTCAATTTTGGAATCATATTTTGGGTGTCTTCTTCTAGCGACTTTCTTAAATCATCGATGTTCTTCTGGAATACCGAAATGATCAGTAGCAGCACCAAGATCAAGAGCTGGAATCTCTGTATAGTTACAAGAAAATATATCTCAATTTTGCTTAAAAAATGAATCATACATCTCTTACTCTTCAAGAGTCATGGCCGCACTAATTAAAGTGGGGTGTGGATCTTCTTTTATACCCAGATTTATTTCTCTGAGTTCATCCACAGTGGTAGAGATACCTTCATTAAATGATGGAGGAGCATCCCTGAGATCTTCCTCTTCTTCTTCATCATTTGTTATTTTTTCTGTTTCTACTTGCATAGTAGATGATGAAGCAGAATTTTCATGATCAGAAGAGATGTTAAAATTTGAACTTCTTGAAGAAGAAGCTTCCATTTTTGACGAAATTGATGATGAATGGTCTTACTTGGGTAATAAAAGGGATATGATGGATTGGAAATCAACATCATCATTAACCTCTAACATTTCTATAACTTCTTATGGACTGATTGGAGATGTATAGACTTTCTGGTTTTCAGCAGATGAAATGAATACATCTCCATTGGAGCTTTCATCGTTACTTGGTGAACCAAAAATTTCTCCCATGTTTTCTAGATTGATTGATGTAATTGACATTATGGAAGTTTCCATAAGAGTACTTGGATTTGGGTCTATCATGTCAATTTGACTGATAGGAAATACGTAATCTATACTCACATGTGTTAATGGGTTTACTGGAATCTTTTCCAAACCATATGGAGCATTAACTATGGTATCCTCTCTTGTTGTGGATTTCTCCTTTCCCTTCATGTGATAGAATTATGCCACAATGTATTGAGATTCACAGGTCTTGAATGGCGCTTTATCACCATATAGTGTCCCAATTTGACAATCGAAACAATATTTGAGACATTGATGGTATGATGAAGGGATAGTAGCATGTTGATGTATCCAGGGTCTTCCAAGCATGATATTAAAGGTTGAGTAATTATCAACAACCATGAAATCTTAATTGAATACAAGATCTCCAAAATGTGTTCTGAGTCTAATCTCACACACTAGTTTTTGTTCATTTTTATCATATCCTTGTAACATCATTATAGAAGAAGATAAATCAGATTTTCTAAGGCCCAATCGATGAAGTGTACGAATGGGGATGGGGGTGACTCCTAAACCATTATCAATGAAATCTCTTTGGACGTCTACACCATTAACCTTTCCAGATAAGTACAAATGTCTAATATTTCCATGCACAACATCATCTTCATCTTCATCTATGAAGGATATCACTGCATGGAATTCTGCAGGACTATTCTCAACATGGTATACTTCATCCGCAACAATTTCAGTTTAGAATTCCTAAGGACTTGAAAAAGCCTCGATGAGTGACTCTTGAAGATCCTTTGATAGATTCAATGCATCCATAATTGATAACATGGCTGGTATTTGGGCCAAATGTTTCAAGACATCATATTTTTGATCCAAAGGTCTGTGTTTCCCAAGAAGAACATGTGGTCTCGTAGGTGCCTTAGAAGTTGATGCATTGTAAGTAGATGAATCTTATATAAGGGTAGGAGTTGGTAATAATCTTGGATTTGGAAGATTAGACTGAATAGGTCTATTTACTTTCTAAGAGGAAGAAGATGGATCCTCTAACTGATCCTCTAGAATAATTGTGCCATGACTGAATCTGCTCTAACCGATCCTCCAGAATAATTGTGCCATGACTGAATCTGCTATTGGGGGAAGAATTTTCTTGTTCTTATTGAGCCTGTTGAAGGGCTCTCCCACGAGTTTCTACTGCATATACAGTTCTAGCTGGGGTAGGATTAGAATAGTGGCTTCTGGGATATCCATGTATTCCTGTATATCTCAGACCTCTAGAAATTCCTCTAATTCCTCTGTTTGATACAGAGAACTCAGGCTCATCAAAATAGAAACTGTGGATGGCATAAGGATCTGTTAAGCGAATCATGTTAACAGAACCAAAGATCAATTCTTCTTCTGAGGAAGAATCTGCCTGATTAGCCAATTAAGTTGTACTGTTTGGTGGGACGATGTTCGTAGCTTTGAAGTAGATGTCATAAAATATGCCAGAGTCAAAGAAAACATTGGCATTGACACTATCTCATCTTCTTCTGATTGTTACTTTTTCTTTGAATTATGCCACTTCTTTGAGGATTATCCCTCTGATGAAGAGGGTTTTTCCGTGGAATTCATAGTAGAAGACACAATTGGTTTCTTCAATTGCGTTTGAAAATGACATGAGTTCGGTTGATCATTTTTCTGACCATCCAATCATCATATTTTTGCACATTTTTGTTTTTGAATTCTTGCCACTCGCCTTCTTCCTCTGGATTTGTTGCAGTAACACATGCTACCTGAGCTGATGAACCTTTCAGTTTGAATTGTCTTGAGTCCACCGTATTTTGAAGGAGGTCTTTGAAGAAAAATCACTCCCGAATGGCATGCCCCAACATATGATGAAATCTACAATAATTGGGACGGTTTTCATCTCCTTCTTTATTTGGCATTTTGGGCCTTGGAAATTAATCCAAATTAATTTCTAGAGCCAAAATGAAGTAACCATGAACATGACCATTTCGGAAAGAATAATTTTTGCTCTTCAGATCCTCAAACTGTTTCCTTCTTTGATCTCTTTGATCATATTGATAAAACAACCTTTTTTGTTGACGCTCAGGAGGTGGAGGCCTTCAATAAGATGATGGTTTTGAAGTAGAAGCAGGTACATGTGCTTATTTAAGTGTAAATATATAAGTCTCTACTTTACCCATTCTCCTTCCGGGAGCTGATGGAATTACATGAACGTTATCCTTAGTCTTCATAAGAGAATCATCAATCTGTTGAGCGATCGAAGTAAGGTTTCAAAACCCTCATGTGTATTTCATAGGGAAAAATGGTGTGCGCAACTCATCACGCAAATTTGCCACACATTTTGGCAACAACTCTTCTTGAGGAAGTGATAAGCTTAGGTAATATGTCAATCCCTTCCAGCGAGCAATGAAATTTGAAACCCTTTCATTCTCCCTTTGCGTATTCTTTGAAAGATAAAAAACTGTTGTCTTTGGAAATGTTGAGCTGAATTGAAGAAGGAATCATTGATGGAGATCCTCCCACCTGATAATTGATCGGGATTCCAAGCTCATATATCAAACAATAGAAGTCCCTTGTAATGACTGTACAAAACCCATGATCTTAATGCTTCTTGTTGGCGAGGGGTTCCCATAATAGGATCTCAATTAGAAACAAAATGTGTTATGTATATCTACAGGTCTCCTAAACCATTATTGATTGGGAATGTGGTACTTGAAAATATTTATGGGGGAGGAATTTCATCATCCCCTTCAGGGTAAGCTCTCTTTTATGATTGAATTTGATCTCTTTTTCCCTCAATTGCTTCCAACCGAGCTATTATCGACTCAATAGTAGTTATTAACTTTTGAGAATCATCTGTTTGAGCGTGGACTTGACCAGGTGCAACCACTGGAGCTTGGATAGGTGTGGTGCCTGGTACTACAACTGATGGAAGCAACACCGATTGTTGTTGCGCATGACGCATAGGAGTAGACTTGGGAGGGTTTACTGATAAAGGAGTATATTTTTTATTCATCTTAGTTGCCACAACAAATTTTCTTGGCAGACTGACTCCATGAAACATAGGAAGAAGACTACCTTGAAGTAGTTTTCAATTCAACCTCCTTAATTCCTTCATTTCCTCCTCCTGTTGTGAAAATCTGTTCTCTAGTGAGAGAAATTGGTTTTCTCTTGAGTAAGGATGGGACGTAACCTGATTATTTCCTTTATCCTTGTTGGATCCCTTTTGGAGTGGGGGAAGTGGGTTACCTGAAGGAATACCTAGATTTTGGGTAAGCCTTTGGTTTCATGTACACACACCTTATTCATTTGTGTCTATGTGCACAACCTATTGAGCAGGAACATCTTCATCTGATCCCTCTAAGTGGACCTCATATGGGGGATCAGCAACAATGGAATTGATGAAATTAATTTGTGCATAACTCATTTGTTCCCTTCTGTCAGCATTTCTTCGATATTGTCTTCTTCCATGTCCTTGATGAGACATTGCCTTTTGTTGAATCGATCTCTCAGGAACATCTTGAAAAACCGTAATTTGGAGGGAATCTCCGGATAATTTTTCTCTTCATTCCTCTTGTGCCTTATTTCATAATCAAGATAATACTTAATTTCTCTATGGAAAAGACTGAGGATTTGAAAAAGTACCCAGTCTTGGGGCAGAGGATGTTCCTTCTATTCATGCTCAACTCCTCGAATCCTAATTGTTGATTCTGAGGGTTGGGCTAAAAGAGTCCCCAGTCTCGCAAGTTGGGGTGGTTCTTGAGTTGCTACATCTGAGTCTTTCTTGAAATATCTCCTGATCTTGCTGACATTAGACCAGAAATTAGATGGATGCATCAACCTACATCCACTCTTTTCACCCGGCTCAAAAGAACGTTGGATGATTTCTGACACTTCTGTCACTTGATGATGTGCATGATCCAAACAAGATGCATGTTCAATATTCTCATTCACTTGATACAGTAGTAATTATACAACTTGTTCCATGTATGATTGATTATAAAAAGAACTAGTTGAGGGATGTTCTTGAGAGAGCCTTTGATTACGAACAAAGCCAATTGGTTGTGGCCGGCCATGAGCAATAACATTACATGATACCATTTGTGGTGGGCTTTGTGGGCTGGAGAGTACAGTGAAATGTAGTGCTCCATGAACACCCCATCCCCTTATATGAATACCGGATGGGGCATTGTCAATTAACTGGTGCAATCTTATTAATGCGCCCATGCATGAACGTTGAAGGGCTCTCTGCTACTTTTCAGCCTTCAGATATCGAGAAACTGATAGAGATTCCAAGTCAATTTGGTGTGGTAACCCTTTTATTATCTTGATATGATTTTCATATTCATAATAATATATTATTTTATTTTTTAATTAACATCGATTTTCCCAGATGTTGAGACGAATATCTTGAATACAATCTTCCGTAAACATCTCTGGAATGTCATACTGAGAGTCATCCAAAGGCCAAAACATGACTGCCAATTCACCATTTGCCAGTTGCTTTCTCATATTAAGAACTTCCTCTTTATCATTCAATGAAGATTCTTCTACCTGATTTGACTAGAGCTGCTACTTCCTTGTTGCTTCATTATATTCAACAATATTGGTAGAGAATTCAGTTATCAAACTAGAAGATAGATAAATAAGGGGTGGTTTAGAGAATGACCTACACCCAGGGCTATCTTTTGATTGAGAAAGTATTTCACCAGATAATGGTAAACCATCAGACATGATTGGATTCACATTTGCATGTGCATCAAGATAAGAGGTCTCTGTCATCACTGCATTGTCCTTGGAATAATTTTCCCGACAATGTGAATTACTACTATGAAGAGGACATTCGTAGATAAATTCATCATCATGGAGAGGACCACCATCATGGGTTACAACAAAAGATGAAACCTCGTGCTCCTTAGTCTTCTGGACACGTAGAGAGTTATCGTGGATCTCATCTGAAGATGATACATTGAGATCGACCAATCTATCATGATATAAGCCTTCATGAGGTAGTGTCTGATGTAGACCATCAAAATTAATGTTCCCACTATTGGGAATGAGAGATTAGAATCTAGAGTTGCAACAGATAATTGTTTGAGTGTTTCAAGAAATCCAGCATCAAGAAAGTCCTTGTTATAGATTGGCACTTGATTTCTTGACTATGATGGATGGGTATTTTTCTTAGACACCTTCTTACTCACTTCGGGAACCACTTGTCGAAGAAAGTGGTTATTATTGGTAGGTGTATGTTCTTGATCAGAAAAAATAGTTCGGTTAGGCTGATTATCTCCACTCAAATCAGGTGTTTGTTCCTGACTTGGTTGTCCGTATGATATGGGGGAGTATGCCCCACAACCCTCTTGGACTGAACAGAGGTGTGTGTCTATTCCGGAGAGAACTGTTGATGTGTCACTCCACTGGTAGGGTTGTGTTTGCAATTCTATCCCTATGATGCTGCTGAAGCTGTTATAATATCATGGAAGGAATCTAAAATATGAGCTGGGATTTGCTTCTTCTCATTCACCATTGAAAGAATATTCTTGGTGACTTTAGCTGCTGGAATGGGGATATACATTCATTCCGTGCTTGGTGTAGGTGTGTGTTCCTTCTCCTTTCCTCCTTTTCCTGCCAGTGAATTCTGATAGTACTCATGTGTGGCGGCAGAGAGTTGAGTATGCCTTCTGTTTGTCGTTGGATCATTCCAACTGACTTCTCCGAATGCTACCAAACAAGACTATTGGTAGGATTGATTTACATTGGCAGGTGTATGTGACTCCTCTGTATTCTTCATCAAGTATGGTTGATGATTCTCCTTCAATACTGGTAAACGAGACTGCTGACATAATTGTTGACTGTAAACAAGTTTTTGTTCCTTCTTTTCAGTTGCCAACATATTAAATTTGCGACCTTATTTGTTTGTAGTCAGACGAGACTACTGACTAGCTAATGAGTTATAGACATGTGTATATTCCTTCCTATAATACTCCACCGGAATTTCCTGGTGGGATTGGCGTGTTGCTACCAGACAAGTCTGCTGGGCAGTAACATCTGAACGAACGGGTGTGTATGCCTACTCCTTATTTGGAATCAAGTTGGTTTGATGGACTTCTTAGGTAATGTAAGAGATAAGAACATGCTCACTGTTGACCGGTCGTTTCTTCTTGTGGTTCGTCTTACCTTCTCGGGTTCGAGTAACCTGAGCCGAACGCTTGGAGACGACACCCTCATCATGTTGAGGGCGCACTACGGTGCGAGTCTGGTGGCGATTGTTTGTGGGAGGCCTTGGTATGGAATAATGTTTCCATTAATTAAGGCCTTCATTGACCTTCTCATTAACCTCCCTGGAATATGGGAGGGAATGCTGATTGTGTTCTAGGGATAACGACTCGAAACAGTTGGAAACAGTGTATGGTACCACCTGCTTCTTGATCGCTGGTCATCACAGTCCGGACAACCAGGGTGAATTATTGACTTAGAGGGCTTGTTGAGTGTCCTCCAGAGTCAGAATGGAACTGTGATGATGGTATTCCTCAACCAGTGCATTTTACACCCATCGTTGAAGACACTGAGTAGGTGATGTCATCCTCAGAGCAGATGATGATCCAGTAGGAGTAGCAGCAGAGACATTCACAGCAGAGGTATTCACAGGTGTGAACTTTAGAGAATCCATTTCTGTAATGAAGAAGATAGTGGAAAAGAATGCCTTTTGATATAATAGACATAATCAAGATATGTTCGACTACTACATCTTTTGGATGAGCACATATTTTATTGATTTTTTTTGTTGGCCCTCTCATTGATATTAAATAGGGTCCTAACAAATAAGTAGAACATCAATTTATCTTGGTTAATGATTCACATTGGGTTCACCATTTTTTGTTTCCTCTGGAAATGGGGATGTCCTTTTTTAAGGTTCAAACATTCTAATCGGTTACTAACGGGTTTGTTCGTAGAACTGAAAACATCCAATGATTCTATATCCATTTAGACCTACTTTCCATAGGTAAGAGTTCAGTAGTTGTGAACCGATGAGGTTTAAAAATTTTCATTGGTCAAGAGGATGGGAGGTCGGACTCATCACACCTTTGTGAGGGGAATTATAGTCTACTCCAGGACTCTCTTTATAGATTTATGTTATGTTCATGAATCCTTATAACATTACCATGTATGAAAATGATCTTTCCTTTAGATCTGAAAATCAATGATTAGTATGTATAAGATTCAGAGAATCTTTTATATGTATTCAAGGGTTTTCATTGATAGAGAATCATCTACATCTGTTAGAGATTCATGGTCAATGGTATCCTTCAACACATTGTATAAATATATCTTGGTTATTATGATAACCATACTGGTTTTAAAGCCACTCAGTGGGGAAGTTGATGTTTATTGTCGTTCAGAAAGACATGGATTATTTCAGAGTTAGGATCATACCCGCAGATGGTCTACCTACATATCCTTGTTTAGAAAAAGAATCAGAACCCACGTAGTTCGAGTAAAGAAGTATGATGTTTGATTGATGGCTCAAAGAGAGATTTCATAATTACTTTTAGGATCTAAGCTCAAGTGAGTCATGCTCGATGTGAGAAACAAGAGGTATTGGTAAAATCTGACAATTGTTCCATGAAAGATGCAATCATAATAAATAATGTGGGGATTATGTATGTATGACTGCCCAAGGTAGATGGGATTTACTTCAAGAAAGAATCCGTGGAACAAGGTCCACAAAGGAATATGTGCTTTATCAAGATTTGGATACTTAACATTGGACATAATCTTTAGAAGGATGCCAAAATTAGAGAGGACTTATGCTTGGATTTTATTCTTGAGAAGGAAGTCCAAATAAAAAGAAATTAAGACTGGTTATGAGATATTATAACTGGGGTTTACTCCTAAGAAGGAGGCACAACATAAAGGGATTTGAGAACTGGGTCTTATTCCAAAGAAGGAGGCCCAGGTTAAGGGGAATTATGACTGGGGATTATTCCTGAGAAGGAGGCCCAGGTTAAATAAAATTGAAATTTAGGGATGTGGACTGGGGATTACTCTTGAAAACGAAGGCACATATTAGGGGAATTATGACTGGGGCTTACTCTTGAAAAGGAGGCCCAGATTAAGGAGACTTGAGACAGAGGGCTTATTCCTAAGATGGAAGCCTATGTTAATGGAATTTATGAGTGGGGCTTACTCTTACAGATGATTCCCAAATTTGAGAAATTATTTCTAGGGATTATTCTAAAAAAGGAGGCCCATGTTAGGGAACTTCTTATCATGAAGGATGAGGATGAATGAATGAAATCTCTCACCTTAGTGACATGATGATATGTAAATCACTAGGTTTTGTGAGATGTTCCATAGAATTCCTTTCAGATAAGGAAACCATCAATGGAATCATGCCTTAAATGGATTTGAAGATTTGTCTGAAGGTGAAATCTTGAAGAGGAGAGGTGGATTTAAAGAATTCAAGTGAATAAGCAGGAGGGGAACCCAAAAAAGGAGAGAGGCGCACAAGTCCTGTGTGGGTGCGCAAGTCCTGCGTGGGTGCACAAGTCCTAGTTGCGTAGGTATACTTGCGCGACACAGGGGTAATTGCACAACGGTCAACCCATAGGGTAATAATTTGGTGAGACTTGGATCAAGACCTTAGTATTATACCTAAAGGCTTCCAAAAGAGTACAACACAAGTTGTTTTTAAGGGATATGGCGGAGCAAAATTGTGGCCATTTCCCTTAAGGACTGGCCACTTAGGCGCGCATGTGTTGATGAGTTTCTACACTTAGGCCATGTTTCCCCTGTTTAGATCTTATATTCTTGGTAAGAAATCACCTTATAAGTGATCGGAAGACTTCATACAGAGACTAGGTAGACCATAGGTTAGATATGACTTTTGGAATTTTTCCATCCCAAAATTGGGGGCCGACTAGGGGTATTTATAGACCAGGGAAGACCTTGGGAGAAAAATCAAATAGGGCATGCAAGTCACCTACGTGACCACTATGTGGTGCACATGTGTACTTGCATGACCATGATGAAACTTGCACGACCTAAGTGTGAAGAAACCCGTGTTCATTCATTTTTTAATTTTTGATGTTTCTTCAATGGATGAATCACTTTAGACTAAGGTATTTCCCTTTTTCAGTAATTAGACTCTGTGATGTAAAGGAGTGTCAACAGGTACGTATGAAGCCTCCATGAGGTTCATGACCACATGGACCCCTGGTCCCTTCATGTCGGTTCACCGACACCGTCCCAAACAATGTGAACTTTTATCCATGTCAATGCATGGTACGTAGGAAGCCTCCATGAGGTTCAATACCCAACCAGCTTAGGGAACCTCAGATTATAAGCCCCATCCACCATAACTATGGGGAATTTGATCCATGCCAAGGCATGGTATGTGGGATGCATCCATGAGGTTCATGCCCCACTACCATGGTCCACCTCAGAGTGTAAGCCCCTAATGCACTTGCCCCGCACGATGTTAAACAGTATTCACTAACCCAAACTATAGGTACTTTGAGCCATGTCAAGTCATGATACATAGGATGCCTCCACTAGGTTCAATCCCACCATCCACTGGTCGTTGCAACACCCTTCACGTCGGTTCACAGACTCTTTGGGTAACAAAGTGTGTAAGCCCCCACACCCATCCTAAACTACGTGGACTTTGATCCATGTCAAGGCATGGTACGTAGGAAGCCTCCACGAGGTTCAAGGCCAATAATAATTGGCCCCGACCATCTCTGTGTCAGAGTTCCAAGCCCCATTTTCACCTGAACTATGTGGTATTTGATCCATGTCAAGGCATGGTATGTAGGACGCCTCAACGAGGTTCACGCCTATCAACCATTGGACCCAAGGTCTACCTCCACTGGTATTCCATTGTGATCCTATCCCAGTGGTAAGCCGTTGTGACCGAATACAGCGGTAAGTCGTTGTGATTCCATCCAGCGGTAAGTTGTTGCAATCACATTCTAGCGGTAAGCCGTTCTGACCCAATCCAGTGGTAAGCCATTTTGATTCCATCCAATAGTAAGCCATTACGATCTCATTCTAGCAGTAAGCCATTGCAATCCCATTCCAGTGGTAAGCCGTTGAAACTCCCAATCTACAGCAAGTCATCCTTAGATGAACTATGTGGAATTTGAATCCCTATCACGAGGATACGTAGGAAGTCCCTTCGAATCCCAAGACCAAAACCATCGTCTCTCCATAACAGTTCCACCCCATTCACCATCCATTTCATTCAACCGCTCCATTATCCATCTTGATTCTTTCCCAGGAAACCAAATCCATGTGGAATCATGCCACCCCATTCCTCATTCCGTCTAACAGCATTCGGGAAGCCACCCATGTGTTGTCACCTATATTGGCATTCCCTCAAGGGGGTTCCTAAGTCTGATCCACTGTATTCAGTCTTCAAATCCGCCCGGTACGTCTCTGCGGGGCGTTAAACATGTGGCATACACTGTGTTAAACATAAGAATCTGAGGAAAACCTCAGATACATGCCCATGGAATATGGTTCCCCACATTTAATTTGGGATGCCTCGGGCTTCTCTTCCCTATAGAAGCCCTATAATAAGGGATAAAAGATAGACACGCCAATCCCCTAGCATCCAGAAACACTGGTGATTCCCCAAAGTGACTACTCCCCTAAATGAAGGTTGATGCCCTTACTTGACCCCCTGGAATGTCCTAACAGAAGCAGTTTAATTAACTATTATCCTTGAAGACATGGAGTTGGGAAGAGTTTCATGAACAACGTATTAAATCTATGAGGGAGACCCAGACTAGGTGGTGAGTTCCAAGGAGGAATCCTTGGAACGAAGAACTGACATTCCATCATCCTGTTTCCATCAAGGAGAAAACATCCCTAAATAAAGAGCGGATGACCCCTGCCTTTGGAAAGTGGTAATTCGGGGTAATAGAAGTCTGAATCCTTTGTCCCCAAATGAGACGGATGCACGCGCCCCGGAGAAAGCGTCAAACATAGTGTCAAGATAACTTCTACCCTAATCATCATCTTCTTCACACACTACCTTATGGAAGATCTCCCACGGTTTATAGATGTGAACTTATACCATTTATTAAGGAACTTTTGGTATACTATGTTAAAAAACAATTGAATCTTCTTGGTCTATGTAGATTCATTGTTAATCCTCATTACTTATCCTTCAATAAAATGTAATTATTTATTAAAATACACCTTCTTTTTATTTAGAAATTCATATACACCTCCTTTCCAATTGTATCGACATGAATGACATTTCTATCTACACAAAAGTTTTCTTGTTTGCATGTTTATCCACTTATACTCCATGGAATAATGGTCTTAAAGATAGTGCCAGGTTCCACAATTATTTGATGTACAAGACTGATAAAAGAATAATAGAGTCATCCTCTTACTCTTCCTTCTGTTATCTTATTATGGGAGGTAGAATACTGGATATGATATTTCTATTTCAATATAATTTTTTATATGGATTTACATTAATTTTTACTCCATTAATATATGTGTTTTATCAGTCAAACATAAAAATATTACTATATGATGCACACTACATAGTTTTATTTTGATACTTCCCAAAAATAACTTCCTATATAAACTCCCATCAACTCCTTAATCTCTAAAATTCTGGTCGATCATTATGCATTTAACGTCTTTGTGTTCTATATTTATTGCACACTGCAGTGTGGTATTAATTTATCATTAAAAAAATATAAATGTCATTATCAATCCATTTAAATTATATTGAATTTTGATTAAAATTTAATGAACATGCTCTCTGGGTAATTTAAGATTTTTTAAATATTTATCTGAATTGTATAACACTTCTCCATTTTCTTACTCACAATAACCATTATGTAACCAACATTGTAATGATGTGTTCTATACATATCCATGAATAATTCTGATCCAACTTCATTTATCTTTTAGCACAACATGGTGAGGCTCCACTTTAAGAGAAACATGCTTTTAAATGATTGTAACAATGGCCAATGGTCATTTTCAAATTTCTCCTAGTAAAACATGATACGTACCATTCCCATAAAAATGACTTCACACAGGGCACCATGATGTGGGGGTCCTCCATCATACAGTTCAAATTATCTCATGCAAGACCACCATGACCATCTATATTCCATAGTTGGATTCCCATTTCATAATAGTAGACACCTAATACCAAAACATCGATCTCCATAGTGTGGTAAATCCATGCATGAAACTCACGAGGACCAGATCCACTCATGAATTAGGGATCATCATCTTTCATGGGAAATCTCACAAACCACCACACCAAGTAAAATATTGTGGTGATCCCTTATGGACTATTTTATCTCATGATCATACCAAATCCATTGATTGTGGATACAATTAACACTTCAGTCAATGTATATTCCAATGAATGGTGAAAAAGTATTCTTTAGTGAGATCTACTATTCTATCCATTATTCAGGTGTAATATAATTCCTAGAATTGATTTACACATGGCATCCATTACATTGACACAACTCAAGTAACGATTCCAATACCCATACAAAGCATCCAAATTATAATTTTACCTTTATATAACTTATGGATTTCACATTTTAACCTTTCATAGGTCATTCATTTGGTTATCCATTACCTCTTTATACCAGAACCCTTATAGTGATATGACCCTTTTGAAAATTAACATTTACCTTAGTATAATCCTCTCCATTACATGGTCTAAAACATGTGTGTATTTCAGAATAACGATGTTCAGGGAACCTAAGCAATATGATGTGGTTTGACTCCACCTGTTTCCTTCCTTTATATCCACATCCATATGAATTAAAAACAGCTTTCCTTTGGTTCCTACACCTCCATTCAATAAAAACCAACTTTTTTTCAAAAAAAAATAACATTAAAACTTTCAAACAGAACAATGTCTATCTCAAAAGGGTATAGTTACAAAATTACCTTTGGAGACCTTAAAAATATTTTCAAATCACCTAATCACATTCAATAAGAGAATCTATTAATTATAACATCATTTTTTAACATACATCAACTTATATTTTCAAAAAAATACAATACCAACTTATATATTTTAAATATATTGTTAAAAATTAATCTTTACATTTATGTATTTGTGTTTCATTTTTATTTATTCATTTGGTGATCTTGATCCTCCATTAACAGAGATATAATTTCCATATTGATGGACCTTGTTATAAATTTTCATAGCCACTAACTATAGAAACGTGATAGTCATTTTAGAAATTTCTTGGTTGTTATGATTTTGATGGGATGATATAATGATGTTGCATTTGAGGGACGACCATGAAGCGAAACTACATGCTTTGGAATGTTGTTTTTGATGTTATATATGTGGTTTTCATATTTTTTTGGTTTTTTATTCTCCATGAAACCATGGAATTAGTAACACTGCAAAAGAAATAGAATGTGAATATCGTATTAAAATAGGATGTACATGGTATTTTAGAGGAATTAGGTCGTATAAGCGGTGATTTGTTGAGGATGAATATGTATTTTCCACAAAAATTGTAGTGGATAAAGAATGTGTAGTTTCTGATGAAAATTAGAAATGGGGTTTGGGTATTTTAGATGAAAATTGATTAGAGGATGAATGTGATGAAGATATTGGTTGTTTTTTAAGGAATTTATTGAGAGAACATTCATTTGTGGAGGTAATCAAAATAGAATATGAATCAGCATTTTCAAAGTAATATTATAAATAGGGAGAATTGTAGGAAGGATGTTGAATTGGGGGATAAGGGAATATTGATAGGTGGAAACATATGTGTTAATGTCTATGGTTGAGCTACATTTCCTTGGAAGGAACTATATTTAATTCAAGAAGTGACATCAAATGAGATACTAGATTCTCCAACTGAATAATGATCATAGAAAAAAATGAAGGATAAGAGCATGAGTAACCTTATCATTCCAAAAAACTCCACCATCAGGAGTAATGAGATAGAAGATATTATTCTTATGGTATCTCAAAAAAAATCATTTTTTTGAAGTAAATAATATTTTAATCACCTTATTTTACATGGTCAACATGCTAACACATTGGCCATATGGATTTAGAAATTTTAGTGTTACATCCAAATCATCGTCTAGGATTGAAATTATTGATAACACTACATCTGATGTGGGTGACAATAGTGATCATTGATCCCACATTCAATGGCATCAAAATAGATGTTAGGTTAGTGTATTGTATTATCACTTTATCTTTTTATCATATAAGCCCAAATAAATATTTTATTCTTAACATCAGACTCCTACAATGTCTGAATCGAATGGATCATCCCCTCAAAATAAACATCATTATTCCAAAAAAAATTCAATCCTAATGATAGTCTAATATATAGGGTTCATGTACCATGTAATAATGTTAATTTGGATGGGGGATAGATATGTTATAATGGAGGAAATATAGGACACCAACGTAAACCTAAATAGGATGATCCATTCGATCAAACATAAAAATCTATACTAATTTTCTATTATTAGAGTACATTCATCCCTTTAAAATAGGTAAAAGTGTTGACTGTGTGTCCCAGATAAGAAATTCTTATATCTTAGAAAACTTTTAGTAAATTGATAATCAAATTAAATTACCTTTTTTCACCCCCCACTTTTCATTCAGGGACATGATATCATTAATTCCCCAACCTATTAGAATAGTCCATGTTTATTGTACTACAATGAATTTAATATCAATCAATATAGAAATTTATCCTTATATGGAGGAAACTCATATAACCCCACAGACTCACATGTAAGGGAATCATGATGTTGAATGTAGGAACCAATGTGATTCAAAGAGAAACTCTTGACCCGAAAATCTATATCCCCCCTCTAAAGAAGGCACATACCACGAGGGTGACGATTTCAGAAAACCAAAAGTCACCCATAAAAAATGAATTTCTCATAAAAATGGACATGTCATTAATATACATTATGTTTTTATACATAAAACCTAATCAATGCCACACTGATAAATTGATGTTCGAGTATCTATATTATAGTGGTTTTCCAAGCCCATGACGATTCAAGATTAATATTTTTATTGGGATGGGATGGTTTGGATCACCTTGGCATCTTCCCCTATATAATCAATAATGGATCCATACCCCACTATTTTACAACTTATAGAGTCTAACTAAATATAATTTAAAGACATTATAATTATTTTAGAGTATTTGGGATCCACTACATTAATATAAATTCTAAGATCCCCTAGATCTATCATCCTCAATATCAAATGCCTTTGATGGTTGTCTATCATTGTCACATTCTGATGCACACCTGACTTGGAGGAGAAAAAATGAGGATCAAAACTCAGAGAGACAACTTGTTGTGCAGTGTCAGAACATATCCTTTTAGATTTGAATGATTTATTGTGTTACCCTCAATAGTTTCAAGAAATCATGTCACAGTGTTGGCAATCACTATGGGAAATTTAGCATGGTAATCAGAAGGTCTTCCTAAAACCATTTGGAACAATTTTGGATGCTGAAATCACTAAATCCTCTGGCCACATAGGAATATTTTGGCCTATAAAATAATTCAATAGTCCCAACCTAATAAATTTATTTTGACCATGAACATAATTCATGCATCCAGCCTTAGTGGGATTATCTGTATCCCTTTGTCTCTTTACCTCCTTTGGTAAAAAAAACTCAAATGGTTATTCCAAAATTCATGGACATTACTACGTGAAAATTATAATATATCAATCAACCACATTAGGGACAAAATATTTTTTTTATGACTAATGCATCTATATTAGATAAAAAAATTCATATTCAAATGAGATCAAATTATTTTAGTCTTACATAAAAAAGTAATGTGGCCATAAAAAGTGTTTACGAGTCATTATGAAGAACCTTTATCTACACATAGAAACACAAAATAATGAAATATATGTGATACCAATCAACAAATTTCTTACTATAGACTCCAATATCCGACATAATTCATTTCAAAATTTTATAAATTGGGGTGCCAAAAATTCAAACATAAAATTGTGATTTGGAGAAATTGACATTATAATCATACCCATCATCACACAGATTCATCATTTGAATTATATAATTATCCAAATGATCATAGATTCAAAAAAACCATTTTAATTTATTATTTTTATTGACGAATTCAAGGATCAGATGACCATATCAAATTTTCCTTATTAAAAAGTTATCCTCTAGATGCTACATAGATTGGATCATATTTTAAAAGGACGTTTTTTATTGATGGCATCATTGGTGATGAACATGTTAGGGGATATTTATTGTGACCAAAGTCTTTTACACATATTATTATATTTGTTTTAAACAATAATATCCAAAAATTACAATCCTGAATACTATAAGGCTTAGTGAATTTTGAGGATTAGGTTTGTATTATGTCAAAAGGAATTTTCATTTTATTCTTCATAATGATATCTTAAAATTGCATTATATAACCTAGTGGATGCATAAATAAATGTGTGAGTTAAAAAATTCCATTATTGGAACAAACATGACTAGGAAACATAACATGTGGGTCAATGATGTCACATTATATATTAAAAGAGAGGGATCATGAGGAATCACATAGATGAGTAACATAAAGAACAAGGTATAATAAGATCATAGAGTAATAGGAAATGTGGAAGAAACATATAACATGATAAAAAATTGAGTCATGGATAATTTCCCTTACAATACCACATTGTGGAAAATGTCCCAAAATAGATTAGGATTACTCCCTAATCCCATACATCTCACCTCATGAGACTGATGCATTACCCAATGCATTGGAGTAAAAAATTGGTGCAACCATAATTCCTTGTTCATGATATATGTGTTCCATGTCAAGGATTCAATCCTGATTCAAAACATAATATTTACCCATGGAATGAAAAATGGTTGAATATTCTAGTTACAAATTATAATCAATGGAAATTTCAAAATGATGGAAATTGAAAAATTCTCATAAAGAAAGTATTTCCCCATAAATTAAATGGATAATAACGTAGTTATATATGCTTGATACATATATATAATTTAAAATAATTATATAACATTAATGAGAGAGATAAAGTGTGTTAGAGATAGAAAGTTTACACCCTAAAAGAAGTGTTGGTTTAGAGAGACCCCTTACCTCGAGCCTAATTTTTTATGTATGTTATTTATCTTCCTAAATATTAAAATTATCTTAATTATTTACTCCCTTAAGAAATTATGTCACCTTTTTATTACTTTTATTTTATTCTTAACTATTCTTTATTCAAATACATATCCAATTATTTTTATTTCAGTAGTTTAAATAATAAACGATTTATATGTCCAAAACCACAATGGTAAGTTGACCATCATCAAAGAGAATATTATTTAATAATACCAAGAATACTAATAATCAAATAATTATCTTTTTTATATTTTAATTTTATAGTTTTAAAAGACCATTAATTAGGATTATGTTAAATGGTCTATGTTACAATGATCAAAATAGTATATCCTATGTATGGATGGGTAACATTTCGATTTTTTGATGATCATTATGGAAAAAAAGATTAATATTATTTTATCATTTTTGTACTATAATAATATCATAAATAACATATTATTTCTTTTAAATACTCGTTCACATATCATCCACGTGATTCAGTAATAAAAATGAATCGTATCACTTAGCAACACGATAGTCCTTCGTTCACACAATGGACATTATCCTTTATTCAATGGAATGTAATATAAGAAATTATATGATATATTTATTTTTGATATTTATTATTATGTAATTAATTTAATTTATCAGAATAAAATTAATCATTATTTCCATCCATATAATGTGTAAGTAAAAAATGAATCACATCACTTAAAAGGCGATATTCTACCTTACACATGAGTGATATTATCATATTCCCTACATAAAGGAACTTAAGAATGAGTAGTTTATATGATAATTAGTTATTTATAATTATTGCATAAATATAATATCTAATCATTAAATACATCATTATTTCCATCCATGATTAGTTGGGAAGGAAAAAATTGCCTCGATTATCATGGAAGTCATCCTTCATACATAAGATCAATGATTATGTATCCCATTTAAGGGGAGAGTAGATGGATGTAAGTAATTACCTAAGCCTAAAAAAAATAATTATATATTACTTTGGATATTAATTTGTCATTATTTAATAAGAAATAAATTTTGTGAAATATTAAATATAACAAAATTCTAGTTTAATGGTGTTACCGCTTCTTCGAGAAACTTCTCTATATTTTCTTCCAAATCCATACTAGGATTGAAATATGATCAGATTATATTCATCTAGGATGATGGGATACAATTAAGGAATATATTTTGATTGGTATTAGAAGTAAAATGGGTTTTTTATGTGTGTAACTGAGTGGAGAGTGGGTTTCCTATTATATATGGAGGAGAGGACAAATACTTAATTAAAAAAAATAAATAATGTAATGATTCTATCGTGTTTAAAGGAACCAAAATGGACTATTATTGATCTCTCGAATACATAATGTAAAACTATTTCCATAAAATAATAATTGTTTATGTTTTGTATTATTTTTAATGATTATATTTTTATATTAAATCCACGATAAACTTGTTTTTATTATAAATATTTAAATTAACTTTTATTGTATTCACTATTCATTATGTTTAAAATTTAAGAGGGAATTTTTATATAATAAAAATTATGATGACTCCAAATATGAAATCCATTTTTTGAAACTCATCTTATTGATGTGTCATAATGTAATTTAAAAATAAACCAGTATACATGACAAAAAATGGGTTTTCAAGAACTACATTTTTTAAGAAAATTTTATCTCATATTATCTATATCAAAAGTAATCATAATTAAATGGATTTTAATATGTATAAATATATAATATATATATGTAATAGTTGAATTTAATTTAAATCATTTTTAGTATGTTTTATTTCAATAATTTAAATATGGAGGAACATTATGCACTATAATGGATTTTTTAGAATAAAAGTGTTTTAAATCCCAAAAAAACATTTACTATAATCGAGTATAAAGATTATTTAAATGAAATTAATTGGATTAAATAAAACAAAATTATTATAATTATAATTTGAAATTAAATTTCACATATAAATTTGGATTATTTTTTTAAAAATAAATCACAATTTGAAAAAATATTTTCACTATTCTTATAAAAATAAATATTTTTCAAAAGAACTAATTTTTTTTGTTAATATTGAATTACTTATTTAATGAATTTTGTTCTTTTTATTTATAAAATTTCTAAATCCTCAAAAAATTAATTACAGTATTTTCTCATTAATAAAATTAAAAATCATTTTTAGAGTAAATGTTTTTATTAAAATAATGAGAAATTATTCCTCAATGTTTAAAAATGAATTTATATTTGGTATTATCTTTATATATATTCTATAAAATATTTAATCATATTCATATAATACATTTTAATAAATAGTTCATAATGGTATTATTTTAATAATAAAGGTTCATTTCGGTTCGGTGTTACATGTCACACTAGCTATTTAACAGAGTTTTCTCTATTAATAACAAAGCTTGTTCCATTATTCCCCCTCTATGAAATTTCACACATAATTTTTTTTTTAAATGATAAGGTGAAAAAAATTGATGGTATATATCCATTATATCCACCTAGAGTTCCCATGTTTCTTCTTTAAACATACGGTTTCCCCACAACACTTTGACTCAGTCAGTTGTCTTCTTTAATAGAAAATTATCCCTAGGATTTCATATATTTACTGGCCAATATGCATAGAAAGGTATTTTCTGATTTGAATCAGCACTAAATACAATACATGGTGGGATTGTGTTATGTACATTCCAAAGATGAATACACAGAAAACATCATGTACTATACGTAGGTTAGGTGGGATTTCTAATTGGTAGGCCACAGCTTCGATGCAATCAAGGATCTCATTGGTGATTATGTATCTAGGAATAAGCATTAATTTTTTTCCAAACGTCATGAATATTTTCAATGGGGATATGTAGAGAAAAAATTATCTCTAACATCAAAATGAAGGTCTCACCAATGATTATCTTCATAGAACTTATATCGAATTCTGGCATATTTCTTGTGATTCTTAATGGTCTGAAGCTTCTCTATCATATTACCGAAAATATCTTGTGCGATCAGAATCCACTCTCCAAGATCATCATAGTATATCCATGTTCGAAACTACATGACATACAAAGCCTAATATGGCTCTCTATGAATGCTACAATGGATAATTTTATTATATGAGTTCTTTATGATGTAAATGTGTTAATTATAATGTACATGTAAATAAAATGAGCAAGATCTTAGAATTTTCTCTAGAGTATGGATGGTTCTCCTATACTGACCATCCTTATGTTGGTGATATGTAATGTTGAAATAATGTTGTATACCAAACTCTATCTAAAGGATTCTCTAGAACCAATAGGTAAACCTCATATCCAAATTAGACAATATATATAGTGGAACTCCTTGCAATTTTAACACTTAAAATATGTATATCATAGTGAGTTCGCCAAGAGGGAAATATTATTTGATAGAAATGAACCGTTTTAAACATGTAAATTTATCTACTAAAAAAATAAAATTATAACCATTAGTTAACATAGGGTGTGTTTGAATGAAATGCATGATTTTGTTTTCTTATTTCCAAACTGGTGTGGGAAAATATTGAATTATACCATTTCACTTATATATTTCATCCTACTATCTTGTATACCATGCTTTTAGGCACAAATTCCATAATATCCCTCTTTAATTTTCCCACCAAAAGTTTCTCTTCAGATCTCTATACATCATACTGCTTCCCATATTAATAGATAAGTGTAAGATATATGGTTTATCCAGAATATCCCTCTTCAGTTATGGTGTTTATAGAATACATAATAGTATTCCAAACCTTACAACTCCATCTACTACAAAGATGAACAATAGAGTATTCACTACCATTTTCTATATCACCTAATCACTATTCTAGTCCTCTGTGATCATCTGATGAATTTATGTATGAACAATAATCTTATAGATGTAGGATGTAGATCATATAACTATTCATCATATTGTATTCCATCGTTCCTCTCATTTGGAAGAGAATAATAAAACAACATCTAGAATGAAAACAGATTGAAAAGAAACTATATTCTCACCACCATAGAACTTCAAAAAAATTGAAACCCATATGAATAACCAAACCCTAGGAAAACATTGTCACACACTCTCAGATGTTGATAGTTTTAATTAGAAATGTAATTTAACCTAGTGTATGTGCTAAAAAACTAATTCATTGAATGATCCTAGGATGGGGGTGGTAACATGAGGTTCGACATTTGTATATATTATGAGTTTTTGAATTTTGGAACCTTTATAAATTTAAATAATTAATTTTTTTATAATGTTCAAGCATGTGATTTTCAGATTTTAAATAAAATGTGTAATTATCTGAAAAGTTGATTTCGTAAAACCCTTCAAAACAAATCATTTATCATGAATTTCATTATTTAACTGTGTCAAAATTTGATGATTTTTAAGGGAATTTAATGTTTATTCATGCAATTAAATTAATTTTTAAATATTTAATTAATAAATTCATATGAAACATGTTGACAGGTGTTCCTACAAAACATTGCTCTAATTTGAATAACATACTTGTTAGGATTCTAATGAGATAATGTTCTATAAATCACTAATGTTATTTTATTTTATCCTCTTAACCATTCCCTATCCAATTACATCTTTCTATTGATAAATTGATAAAGAGATTCAATATATCTCATTTTGGCACAGGATTTGATGTGCATGGATTATAAGATAATATAAGGAGCAAAAGAAACTCCCTCGAGGTTGGTTTACCCCAAATATATCATACAATTTCATGTAAAATGTGTTTAATTGTTTTTATTATAACATATAAAAATAAATAAGTTACCATATTGATTTAAATTCACCAATTTTTATAAATTTAAATATTTTTAATAATATAAATATGCGGATAAATTAATTAAAATTTATTTTTATTAATGGTGAAAAGTGTCCTGGGGGTATAGATATTTCCAATCAATATATATCATCCATATATAATATTTATCATACAACGGTTTTCCTATAACATGGTTTGTCATTGATGCTCATACATTGAGATATTAAAAGGGATCACTGTTATCAATAGTGAAGGAGCTACATAGTGGTGAGGGGAAATATAAGGTCATGTCACAATGAACGGGAAAACATGATTGATGTGAGGCCAAGATAGTGTGAAAGTGAAACTGTATTTCATGAATACATTATCTATTACACTTTTTTCCCTACAATTTTGGGATTTGGTGAATTATTATGAGCTACCATATTTTTAGAAAATAATAATTCATGAAATGTTAGGGGTCAAATATTTACATACTTAATGTATATTTTAAAAATTATATATATATATATATATATATATATTAATGTGAGTTGTATTTCAATTTCTACATATTAGAACTTATTTATAAAATTATTATTATTATTTTTATATTTTAAAATGATTTTTGTATTATATTCAAATTCAACCTTATAAAATTCTATAAATAATATTTTCATGATAAGAAAAATAATAAATATAAAGAGTAACTCGGCCATTCCGCTTGCATGTAGGTTCATAAGTGTAGGGCTAAGGCATATTAAATATAAATTTACTTATATTTTATTCATTGTCATTAGGGAAAACAATATATTTTCTTATAATTTAATGGTATATTTTTAATTGTGTTATGAAATTCTGTTTAATATAGAAATAAATTTTCTACATAATGAAATATATTTTTTGTTTTGACTTTATTAAATATATATATATATATATATATATATTGGGTAGAACATGCTAAATAAATGTAATAATAAAAATAAAAATTTTATAATAATGTGTTATTTACATTGAGTACATTTCAAATTAGTTACTATATATTGAAGTAATCCTTACAAAATTTTGGTACGTTAGGATTAGGATCCAAAAGTATTTTATGATGTGTACGGATGAATCAAACATCAATCCGACACACTATGTGACAGTTATAACTCTAAACAGGTGTTTTTATTTTAATATGACATTAAATTAATTAAATATAAAATTTTAAGTAATAAAAACCTAGAAAAACATTATGATTGTTTTTTAACTTTAGAAAAATGATTTATATGTCATTTTGATGTGTAGGAATTGACTGCCCCATAATTCGATGCATGGTGTGACCAATATGACTAAAAGTGTGTATTTTTATTCAAAATTGACCATAATTCTAGTAAAACGATCATGTGAAATATGGAGAACTAAAAAACACATTAAAATTATTTTCATACTTTCGGAATATGATCCATATGTCATTTTTTATGTGTTGGAATTAATCGCACATCAATACGTTGCGTGGTGTAACAGGTATGACTCAAAGTGCATGTTTTCTGTTTGATATTTAATTTTAATAAAATCCATAAGTGATATAATTGAAATTGGGAAAACTTATTCAGATTATTTTCATACATTAAGAAAATGATCCCTCTGTAATTTTTGTTGTGTAAGAATAATCTTCAACACAATATGATGCACAATGTGATTAGTATAACTAAAATTGTTTCTTTTTATTTAAAATTGTAATGATTTTTTTGGGGTTTCCATGGGTTGGGTCGGTTCGGGTTGGGTTGAGGCTGTTTCTGGTCCTTACCCAAATTAAGAAAGGGTCTAGTAGTGTGGGGTCACATGTTTCATAACAAGTTGACCTAACCCAACCCAACATATGGGGGCTGGGTTAGGGGTTTCATGGCCAAAGGACACGCCCCAACACAAACCGATGTGGGTTAAGTAATATCGGGTTGGTTTATGTGGTATTATACATTAGACATGACCCAACATGATGGATCTATTCCCAGACTCGACCCTACCAAATGGATCTAAATCATGACCCAGACACAACTCAATGCAGCAATGTGGGTTCTAATATAATCCAATCCAATAAATAAAGAAAAATATAAAATGAAAATATAGACCCAAAACCAAACCAAAAATGCAGTGTCATCCAAAATGAGGCAACATCCAACACCAAAATGAAATAGTTGCATCCTATAGAGTGTGTTCAAAATTTTAGTGGCATCGATTAGGCATTGGTGGAATTCAAAAGGTAACAAAATTAATGAATGTTGTAGTAGAAAAATATAAATATGAAATACAATCAGAACTCCATATGTTTAATCATAAAATCAAAAACATATTTATCATCCAATCAAAAGGCATTTTTATGGAATTTGAAACACGATAAAATAGGGGAAACAAATAGGAAAAGTGCATAATAATGAGTGGAGGGTAGCCAACCTGTTAAAAAAGAAAAAAAACTCCGAAATATGACCCCAGTAGCTTTGTGTTAACACTATAAGTAAAAATATTGTTATTTTTTCCACATCATATAATTGGATTAGTTAAACTTGGTAAACCCCCACATCCTGCTGAAAAGAGTAAAAAATTACATGAACTCAAACATCATTCTGTTTTATTTTTTTTTCATTCATTTATTCCATTTGAACCAAATCGTGTCTAAGGTATAATAAAGTAGGTAAATACATCCTAAAAAGAATTCATAAATACAAAAAATACTATATAAATTTAGTAAAAGAAATAAATAAACACCATCAGACGTGATCTTTTTCATTGTATCCTCTGATAAATAGGAATATGTCAAAAAAATGTACTACACAACCAATCAATAAATTAATCTACATTAAAATAAAAAATCAAGAGAGGTCATTATTCTACATTAAAAAGAAAAATTATCCTAAATAATGAAAACCATTTTAAACTATTATTACGATTACAATACACTCCTATAAACATTATGCTATCAGAAAAAAAGATAAAAAAAACCAAAAACATTTTTTTATTAGTGAGAATTGTATAAATATTTTATGCAATGAAATTGTATGAGTGGTGCAAAATTAATAAACTCATGCAGCATAGTCATTTTAACAGCTGTGTGGAGAAGGGTCAAAATATTATAATTAAAATATCGTGATTGTTTTAACAAAAAACATAGAATAAAAACTCAGAGTGCACATTCAATACATTGATTTATAGTTCAGATCTGTATTCAATGATAGACTAAATTTTTCATATAAATCATCCCCATCTGTATGTGTGTTATCCATATCCATGCACTCTTCCCCTGGAATTATCAACATAACACCAGGAATTAAGAAAAATAACATTGTCTTCAAACACAATAATATTCCAAATGAAGTATAATTTTGTTGTAGGTGGCCTTTGGAAAATGACCATCATATTTACCTCAACCATTCCAATGAATGTAAAGTGGCCCTATATATGACATTAGAAGAAATATATTAAATCAATCATGAAACACTGATATTGATTTAATTTAATATCAGGATAGTTTTTATAACTTTGGTGGAAAAATAGATGAAGTACATAAAGTTATTTTTTATAACTGACAAACAAGTGGCAATATATATATCCAATATATGTGACTAATCAAATAATTATAGAGATAAATTTACCCCATATCTGGTGGATTTTTCCTTCCACAATGTGATAACATAATATAAGAAATTAAAAAGAAGTAAATGTGATACAATTTATTTAATCGTTGTTTCTATTTAGATGTCATGTAATGCACATAAGTGTGAAACCAGTGGGCTTTAAAGTGTTTGAATTTATTATTTTCAATCTATTTTCACATGATTTATCAAATCATGATGAATAATTATTTCAATAGCTTTAATTTATTCTCAACACATAGAAGCAAAATCATTATGGGTATAAAATAAAATATAGGAGTGGTCTTAAAATTATAATGTAAAAAACCATGGTTTTAGTTTATCTGTTGGGACTAAGTTTGATGGATAAGGAATTAAGAAAAGTTGGTTGTTATAGAGTGTTGTCTTTTGTTGTCAAAAATCTAAATGAATTCACATTGTGATGAACTTGAAAATCAGACGATGCATTGCTAATTTGTATTTTACAATCATCTCACGTTTGTAGAACTTGTGGTGAAATCCATATAAAGGATAAAGAGAGTAAAGATGTGTTTTTTGAAAAACACATTTCAACATCCTAAAATCGTAAAATTGACAAAGGCAAGAAGATGGTGTGAAAGTGGCGGTGCGTAAGTGTTGTAGAGGCACAAAAGTCGTATTTGAAAAATAGCATTATTTCAAAAATATGGTAAAAGAAAGAATGTGGAGTGTAGGTTGTGGTGCGCAGGTGGTGGCACACAGGTGGTGGCGCGTAGGTGGTGGCACACAGGTGGTGGTGTGCAGGTGGTGGCCCATAGGTTGTGGTGCATAGGTGGTGGTGTGTAAGTATTGGCGTCCAAGTCTAGGTCGCGCAAGTCATCAAAATACCTATAAATAGATGACTACTATCCTCATTTCTTAAGGCTCAATACTTGAGAATTATCTTTGAGCTATGGGCGCACAAGAAGAGAATTGGGCGTGCAAGTGGAAGATAGTTAGAAGGTGCGCAGTTTGGGGGATGCACATGTTGGAGGTGTGCAAGTGTTAGTTGGCACGCAGGCTGCAAGAAGGCAGTGCGTCTGAAGGGCATCATGCATGAAGAGGTGCGCAGGTATAGGTCGCGTAGGTCAAAGTGAGCGCATAGGCTGCATTTGTCCAAGGGTTCCTGTCGGCTTTTGGGTAGGAAAGAATAAGAATAGGCATGCAAGTATAAGGCACGCAGGTATAGGTCATGCAGGTCAATGTGGGCGTGCTGTCTATTTTTCTCCAAGGGTTCCTTCTAGCTTCCAGGTAGGAATGTGATGAATTGCTTTGAACGATTTGATTTGTATAAGATCATTGAGAAGCACTAATCCATTGTATTACCCTACTTGTTCCAAGATGGAGCACACATACTATTGGATTTTTTTCAATGTGTTGCACGAGTGTAACGGTATATCCTACTCATTGTATTCCAGGTCAAAGAATTGTTTTCTTGTGGATTGTGGGGTATTGGATTATTTCCCTACCATACCAAAGATGTAGGTACTATTGTTGAGTAGTGAACCTTGTAATTCTAGTGTTCCTGTTTTTGTTTGTGTTTAGTAGGGAAGAAAATCTGTAATAGGAGGCGAAGGTTGTTTCAAATAGGAGAAACTTAAAAAGAAAAAGATATCATTGATTCACCCCCTCCCCCTCTCAGTGATATTTGGATCCTAACGGGGAACTTTAATTGGTATCATAGGGACATGATCCCATCATTTATTCTTTGCTGAAGTGGTTGAAGAGAAGTTGTGATGGAGAATCTAAATTACGTGAATAGTAAGGGTATCCCAATTTATAATGGAATGAACTATCACATATGGAAGGATAGAATGATTCCTTATCTTATTTCTCTTGGATATGATGTTCATGAAACTACAACAGATGGATTTTCTACTATTGATGACAAGGTTCCTCTTACTCATATCGATTAGAAGAACCTTGAGAATTATGGAAGAGCTAAAAATTCATTACTCTGTTATCATTCTGAGAGTGAATTTTTATGAGAGAAATGTGTTGCTAGAGCTAAAGGCATCTGGGATATGTTGATGAACATCTATGAAGGAAATCCAAAAGTGAAGAAGGAAAAACTACAAATATGGAGGCTGAGGTTTGAAGACTTGGAAATGGGAGAATCTGAATCTGTTGGGGACTTCTTTACCATGATTAATGACATTGTCAGTACAATCAGATGTCTTGGTGTAATTTTGGAGAATTCTACGGTTGTCGAAAAGATCATGAGAATTCTTCCAGAAAATTTTGATTCTAAAGTGTCTTCACTAGAAGACAATGTCCCTGAAGCATTATCTCTGGATAATATTCATAGTACTCTCATTACTTAGGAAATGAGAAGGGAGAAGACCATGAAGATAAAAAAAAACTCTAATACAAAAATTTCATTCAAAGCTATAAATATATAGTCAAAGAAGAAGACCCTTATTAAAGATGATTCTGGTGAATCCAATTCGGAATATGAGGTATGCAAAAATTTTGATGAAATTTTATCCTTGTTTTCTAAAAATGTGAAAAGAGGTATATGGAAATAGAAGGGAAAACATCCCATGAAATGTTTTGAGTCTGGGGTAGTTGGTCATTTAGAGGCTAATTGTCATCAAAAGAACAAATAAGACAATGGTGATTATGAAATAATGCCAATAAGTTCGTGGAAGAATCAAACTGACAAAGACAAATATTTTTCAAAGGGTATGGATAAAATGTTCATCAAATAAAAATGAAGAATCTTTTTATCTAAAGATGAAGAAGAAGAGGATATCAAAGATGAATCTGAGAAATCATTTGCTGAGAAATCTAGAGATAATACCTTTATTTCAGCTGTGAATAATGAGGAGTATGAGTGAAATAATTCAGAAGAAGAAGAAACCCAACATGAATGTCATCTGAAAGAATAATTGAAAGAATTATTGAGGAAGATCAGAAGGCTTGGGATGGAAAATAACAAGCTGATAAATGAAAATTCCACATTAAGCAATCAAGAAGGTTTTAATGATGATAAAATCAAGATGGAAAACAATATTGATGATCTGAAAAATTATCTTTAGAATTCAAATAATCGTAATGATCATCTTGAAGTCAAGTTGAAGGAAAAAGAAGAACATTTGGAACTTGTCCAAAAGAAACATTATTAATCTCATCAAATGAATATCAGTTTCAAAAATTATATCTCAGAAGATGGTGAATGTTACAATAAGAATGAATCAAACAAGGAGTCACAAAATCTACCTTCAAAGGTTGAAATTAATGATAGAACTAGTTCTGGTAAGAACAATGATGGAAAGACCAAGTATGTGGTCAAAATCAGTAATGATGAAAAATAAGAAGAGCATAAAAATCACATGTCAAGAAAGACTTATAATACTTCTGGTGATGCTAAATTTGAACTGCGATATAGGGTTACAAATGAAAACATGAAGGTTGATGGTCAAAATAGTTCTATTAAAGAGGTTGTTGAGAAGCATGTTTAGAAATATGTCCAGTATAGAAATTTCAGAGGCAAATATTCTTTTTATGTTAACTACTGGTAGTGTGGTGGATTCAGACACATGGAAAATATGTGTTAGTTAAACCAATGACAATACAACTATTGCAAAAGTTTTGAAAGACAAGGATTGAGGGGGAGTCAACCATTTCAAAATATAAAGTCTACAAATAAATTTCTGAAGATATCTGAGAAGACTGATGTGAAAGTTGATAATAGGTTCCAACTACTGGAAAATTTTTGTGAAATATGTGATCGTCCTGGACATCTGGCCCAGGGCTGCCTTAGTCTGTTACGAGAGCAACAAAAGATTCTTAATAATTTTCAATAGATATAGATTTTAAAATATATGAGGGACAGGTCTGATAAGTCCGAAATGAAGGAGTGCATGGTTGTCTGGCCAGAACACATTGACCTGGATAAGAAATTGGAGGAAGCACAACAGAAAGTGAAGGAAAAGGAAGACCAAAAAGCTCTTGTTGTTGAAACTGCCTTGAAAGCTACAAAAGGGGAATTTCCATGGATTCTTTATAGTGGGTATTATTCTCATATAACAGTAGATTTAATGTTGGTGATGAATGTGAAAGACTTCAAAGAAGGAACAGTGACATTTGGAAATGAGGAATGTCCAAGGATCAAAGGTGTTGGATATGCCATCATTGGAAAAGAAAAGATGAAATCTAGGAAAACACTATATGTTGATTGACTAAAATATAACCTACTTAGTCTATCAAAACTCTATAATTAGGGAAAAAAATTTATCTTCATAAAATATGGATTTGTTTTGAAAGGCAAAAATGATGGGAATATAGTTACAAAGGGCCAACGTACAAGAGGGAATTTGTTCCAACTTGGTGAAGTGAAGAAATCATATTACATGGGTGTAGCTGATGAAAATCAGTTATGGAATAAAAGGATGGGACATATGTGTCAAAGAAATATGTGCAAATTATCAACGTGATACAATGTCTGAGATATTCCTGATTTATCAAGAATAAGAGATTGGTGCTCCACTATTTGGGAAAAATGGAAGATTACAAACTCTTTTTATAAGAGAGTTGAAATTCGCTCAAAACAACCCTTGGAACGTATACATTATGATATATGTGGACCAATGAGAAAGAAATCAACATATTGAGATAATTACTTCATCACGTTCATTGATGACTTTACTCTCATTACTTGTGTTATGTACATGAGACATAAGTCAGATAATCTAAAAATGATTAAGTGTTTTAGGAGAAAAGAAGAAAAATAATGTGAGTATTCAGTGAAGAAGTTAATAATTGATAATGGTGGTGAGTACAAGAATGTATAGTTTGGATTTTATCTTGAGAAGCATGGAATTAGACATGAGTTAATTTCACCCTACACACCTAATAAATGGGGTTCCTGAAAGAAAGAATCGAAGCATGGTGGAAATGGAAAGAACTATGTTACGTCAACAAAGTCTTTCCCATTATTATCGGAGGCATGCCATGAGCACTGTTGTTTATATTCAGAATCTATTATCCTATAGGACAAACTCTGATGTGACTCCATATGAAATGTTCTTTAGAAAACTCCAAGTTTGAAACATTTAAGAGTATTTGGGAGTCCATGCATTATAAAAAATAAAGGTGGAAACCTTGGAAAGTTTGAGAAAAGAGGAGATGATGGAATTTTATTGGATATTCTCTATAAGGAAGAGGATATATATGTATCAACATTGAAACTGGAAGAATTGTTGATTCTTCAGATGTAAAAGTTGTTTAAAATGTTGAGAAAGAAAAGCAGTCATATATTGATATGGAAGTTGAGCAGGATAAAAAAGCTTTTGTCAATGATTCTGATAATTCAACAGACTGTGTTAATCCTACCATTGAAGAGGAATCTGACTAAGAAATCTCGAGTGATGAGGATGATGTTCCAACAACTCATCCTAGGTTGAGGAAACAATTGGATGCTCATAATATTATTAGAGATAAACATCATATGGTTCAAACAAGAAGAACAATAGATGTTATATCACATACTTATCTTTATTCAAATGTTGAACCAAATGATATAAATGAAGCATTTGAGCATATAAAATGGGTTCATGCAATGAATGAAGAGCTTGATCAGATAGGGAAGAATGATACTTGGGAACTTGTACCCAAGCTGGACAACAAGAACATTGTTGGTACAAAGCTGGTTTTCCAGAACAAGCTGAATGAAAAAGGTAAAGTAATAAGAATCAAAGAAATATTGGTTTGCAATGGGTATTCAAAAATTGAAGGCATTGATTTTGATTAAACCTTTGCTCTGGTGGAAAGATTAGAAACAATCATAATCTTTCTTGCTATTTCTGCACAACGAGGTTACAAAATCATTCAAATGGATGTAAAATCTGCATTCTTGAATGGTGAACTTGACGAGGAAGTTTACATTGATCAACCATGTGGATTTTTTATTGGAAAGGATGAAATTTATGTGTACAGGTTGAATAAGACTTTTATGGTTTAAAACAGGCTCTGAGAGCATGGTATTCTAAATTAGATACTTGCATAATGAAGATGAACATTAATAAAGGGACAGTTGACAGTAATCTCTACATCAAGGAATTCTAGGAGGTTTCACTGATCATTATTGTTTATGTCGATAGTATTATACTTTTTGGAAATGATAAAAGATCATGTGAATTTTTTTAGGAGGTGAAGAAGTTATTTGAGATGTCCATACTAGGAGAAATGAAGTATTTTCATGGGCTAAATATTTTACTGAAGAATAATCAAGTTTATTTGTCCCAAGAAAATTATACTAAGGAACATCTCAAGAAGTTTGGTATGGAAAATTAGAAACCAATTTCCATACCAATTACACTGGGAATCAAGTTGTCTAATGATGGAGAAGGCATGGAAGTTGATCAGAAAGAGTTTCGACAGCTGATTGGAAGTTTGTTGTATTTTACTACCTCAAGACTCGACATCGTCTATGATGTAACTTTATGTGCAAGATTTCATAGTGCTCCTAAAGAATCACATTTGATTGCTAGAAAACAAATTCTAAAATACATCAAATGCATAATGAATTCTGGGGAAAATTTGTGTTAGTTGGCATACCAAGCAACATAATTTAGTAACTATTAGCATAACTAAAGAAGAGTATGTTGCTGCAACTCAAAATGTAACACAACTAATGCGGATGAAGAATCAGTTAGAATATATACTTGTTGATGTAAAGCTACCATTGTTCCTGGGTTTTGATAATTAGAGTGCAATCAATCTTTCAAGAAATCCAGTACGACATTCTCATTCAAAACACATTGATATAATGTACCACTTCATCAAAGAGCAGGTGGAGAAGAATGAATTGAGGCTAGAGTATGTTCCTATATCTAAAAAAGTTTCTGATATATTCACAAAACAGTTACCAAAAGCACCATTTACAAAATCAAGGTTGAACATGGGAGTCCAACCTCCTTCTCATCAAGGTTAAGGTAAGAGTTTATGTCCCCTCTCTCATATTAACTTTGATAGTGTTTTCAAGTGGTAGAATTGTTTCATAAATCTATCCTTATGGAAGTATTCATAAAGGGGGAGTTCTAGGTAAGCTGTGAATCCAGAATGTGTGTGTTTGAACTATTATAACTATTTGTGGGAGTGGTTGTTGGAAACAGTGTTGTTTTCCAAGAAATTAAATGAAGTGAAGAATTCTGAGGTAGAATCTTGAAAGATTATCTAAAGAAGGCTAAAGAGGTACACACAGGAGATTTCATAGTCGCTGCTTTGGGATAGCATGGTTTTAGCTGTCGTTGTTTCCTACAATGAGTTAGCTTGCGTAGGCATAGAATTGTTGATAAGTAATCCATTTCTTATGGTTACAAAATTCAGTGATTTATGATTCATGGTTGACAAAAAAATCCAAAAGGGGAGATCGTTGGGACCATGTTGGATGGATAAGGATGTAAGGAAAGATTTCTGTTACAGAGTGTTGTATTTTATTGTCAATAAGCTATATCAATTCCCTTTGTTATGAACTTGAAAAAACAAAAGATTCTTTGTTGATTTGTATTTTACAATCATCTCATGTTTTGAGAACTTGTGGTTCAAGCCATGTGAAGGGTAAAGAGTGTAAATAGGTGTTTTTGGAAAAACACATTTCAACATCATAATATCCAAAAATTGAAAAAGTCAAGAAGATGGAACACAAGTAGAAGAGCGCAAGTGCTGTAGAGTCATGCAAGTCATATTTCAAAAAAAGGCATTATTTCAGAAATATGGAAAAGGAAAGAAAGTGGTGTGAAGGTGGTGGTGCGTAGGTGGTGGCACGCTGGTGGTGGAGCGCAGGTGGTGGCATGCAGGTGGTGGCCCACAGGTGGTGGCGTGTAGGTGTTGGCGTGCAAGTATTGGTGCATAATTCTAGGTCACGCAAGTCATAATAATTCCTATAAATAGACGACCAGCCGCCTCATTTATTAAAGCTCAATACTTGAGAATTATTTTAGAGCTCTGGGTGCACAACTACAGAATTGGGCGCAAAAGTGGAAGATAGTTAGAAGGCGCACAGGTTGGGGGAATGCAAGTTGGAGGCGTTCATGTGTTAGATGGCGTGCAGGCTGCAAGAAGGCAGCGCTTCTGAAGGGTAGTGCGCAAGAAGAGGCACGCATGTTTTAGGCGCGCATGTATAGGTTGCGCAGGTCAAAGTGGGTAAGCAGGCTGTGTTGCTACAAGGCTTCCTTCCAGCTTCTGGGTAGGAAAGAAGAAGAATAGGCATGCAAGTATAAGGTGCAGAGGTATAGGTTGCGTAGGTCAATGTGGGCACGCAGGCTGTTTTGCTCCAGGGGTTCCTGCCAGCTTCTGGGTAGGAAAGTGAAGAATTGATCTTAAATATTTGATTTGTATAAGCTCATCAAGAATCACTGATCCATTGTATTACCCTATTTGTTCCAAGAGGGAGCACAAACACTATTGGATTGTTTTCAAAGTGTTGCATGAGTGTAAGGGTATATCGTACTCGTTGTATTCCACATCAAAGGATTGTTTTCTAGTGGATTTTGTGGTACTAGATTTTTATTGTACCATACCAAGGATGTAACTACTCTTGTTGAGTAGTGAACCTTGTAAATCTTGTGTTCCTATGGTTGTATGTGTTCAGTAGAGAAGATCTCTTTAATAGTAGGTGAAGGTAGTTTCAAAAGGGGAAACTTAAAAAGAAAAAGATATAACAGATTCACTCCTCCCCCTTTCAGTGATACTTGGATCCTAACTGGGAACATCATTATCAGGTTACATGAGAAAACCAAACAAATATAATTTTAATAATTTAGAAACGTTTCAGTTGATCAAATTTTTCAAATGATGATCCATAAAATATATATGAAGAATAAAATAAAAGGCACATTTTTTCATTGATACATTAACATATGAACAATATTATATGACAATTTGGTGCTTATACATCTAAAATTTAAGGTAAGTATATATTATTGAATATTTTCACCCAAAGAATTATCTTAAATGGAAGGTGATGATGTATCACACTAGAATAACATCATGAATAATATTAAGAAATTTTGTATTGAAAAAGGGTTTTACATGATTGATTCAACACATTTAGTACACTGAATGATATTATTTTATTTTAAGTAAAAATATGACCATGGAACTCATGGAAAATATCATCTAAAAAATCATGTCATAGTAGGAAAAGAGAATAGTTTTGAACGACCTGATATATATGCTTTTTTACATCAATATGTATGTGGAGTAAGATAAAAATAAACGTGAAGAGTTCAAAAAAAAATCAGAAATCCATTCCCCCATCCTCCTTGCTTATTCAATTTTAGATAGTGAAACATTGATCATACGTTGTGGATGATGGAATATCTTAAGAACACAATAAAAAAAAGAACAAGTATGTTTTTTTTTCTTTTTCAAACTATGGGTTTTAATTGAAAAATATCAAATCATAAAAAATCATAATATTTTTAATGGTATATAATTCAACCAATTCCACTTATTCTACATTATTTCGAATATAATTTTTTTTATGATTTCAAAACCAATTTTCTGAACAATTTAATGACTCAACAATATTGGTATTAATAGAACTAAAAATGGGATCAAGGAATCATTTTCCAATACTATGTGTAGACTCTGTTGATACTATACGTGGTATTTTTTTAATATCCTTAGAAATTCATGATGGATCATGATAGATTCTTTTCATTCCTTTACAAGAACATAAAATATCATATCCATTGAAATAATCATCATAGTTATCAATATCAATATATATTTCGAGTTCATTCTATTAGTTTTCATTTACATTTCTTTGATCTATATGAATATTTCCATTTCTCATCATTCTCACTACCTATACTAGCATCATGACTATGTGAATCTTGACGAGAACATAACTTGCATTGATCATCATGGATGGGATATTATTTTTTATGAAACTAAAAGATATTATTCATAATATCTATTAATTTACTAATCCAATAATTATTTTCATCACCATCAAACATAATTTTTAAAAAAATCATTATCATATTATATTTTTTAAAATCTATTAACTATAACTTCCACTATTAACAGAGAATTAAAATTGGACCAATACCATAATACTTGTATAACATCACCATCAGTGAAACGACCATTTACCTTAATTTAATAACATTTCTCCTTAACCATTTCAAGAATTTCTATATATATCATATTGATTATGAAATAATTTGTGCTAAGACAAGTGTTTAGAGTAGAAAAAACTAGTCAATTCTATCATAAAATATTCTAAAAGACATGAAAAATAAATTATCATTCTCCCAATCATATGATGTTGGAGCCGCACCCTCACAGATGAGATTACAATAAAATTATGAATCCTACTCAAAGAAAATATATACTTTCTCATACATCTCTACAACATCCAACATAATCTAACAAGAATTCCACCATTAAGCACATCTATAATTCTTGTTTGTTGACTAGGAGTTTTAAACTCCTCAAAAATGCTAATGAATAGAGCCAATCAAAAATGTGAACTTCTAATAATTTTTCTTAATCTCTAAATCATGAAATTGGTATTTATAATTCTTTTATCCCATCACACAAAATAAGGATTATATTATGTTCACAACATCTTATATGCATATACTGTCCTTTATAAATAGGCCAATTTCAACCATTAACCCTCAAAACCAAATAATTGATTATTGTATTATTATAATTATAATTTTATATGGTTATGGTATTAATCCTTTAAATCCCCCATAATTTCAATGTTGGTTATAATACTAATCCAATATTCCTCTTTTATAGTCTTTAAAAATAAATAACCATATTTCTTCATTATGATCCAATTCTAATCAAAAAAACTTAACGTCACAAAAATATTATTCATATTCAAAATTGATGTCCATATTTTAGTGGTAATACACACCATATTAGAGGACATATCAAACAAAGATATTAATTTCATTCCCTATCAAATTTAACTACATGAAACCTTTAGAACCGTTTACCTAGATGGAACTTGAGATTGAGGTTAAACAACTTCAATAATTTCTCTATGACCTTGATTCTCAACATATGTATATTATAACTTATAAATGATTACCATTTTTAAAGATTTATTAAGAACTACTATGGGTTAAAATGGTCTACTTAAATTTTAACTATCCCATCATCCTCATATTCACAATTCTTACTATGACCAACAGTGGATTGACTATTCTCAAATTTTGATTGAGTATTGTTTTCACCTTATCAGTTATATATTCATATTAAAAGTTCCTTGATGGATATACGTGTACGCATAATCTTTTCCACAATAATAACTAATGAAATTTAAAATTTTCTTATGAAAATGTTCCCATGATAATGAAACTACATTAATAATATGAGATTTATGAATTGTTACCTTTTTAGGTGGCCACATACCTATAGTTTCATCAACTAGTTTGCTACTACAAACCCCACTTATTTATGTAATTTAATGTGTAGTTTGAGAAGACCCATTATGAATTTGAGTTCATGCTGAAACTGGATGGTTAGAACCACTTTTCCTACCACCTTCCTTGAATGGCTAGCTGATGTCTGCTACCCCCCCCCCGACCCAATGAAAATATTCTCTTATGGCACACCCTGAGAGGTAGGTGAATAAATAGTTTTTAGTGTTGGTAGTGTTATCATCAACACCAAAACTTCAGTGAATGGGGAAGATAATAATAAATTACATGATAAAAAAATACTATGTAACACTAGACTACACTCGTGACACATGTATGAGGAGGGGATTCCGGCGAGTAGACTTTCTCCTCGTACTAGCGAGGGAATTTTTGGGGAGGAGGTGAGAAATGAGGGCTTCCATGGCTATGTGGGTGATTTATCAGTGTTTTTAAAGGAGTTATAAGAGGAGGATAGAAGGAGGAGTAGGGTTGTTTCAACAGAGAATTAGAAGAGAAAATGAGAGTGAGGGTTTTCTTGTGATGGAAGCTCGTGGAAGGAGGAGAAATGGGGAGAAGACGAGGGAGGGAGTATGGTTTCACCATTCACTCACAATGTAATGATGAGGAAGTATAAATTATGGTTTTTCCATGCGCGGGAAGTAAAATATTTGGTGGAGGAGGAGGAGGTGGTGGCATGCACGAGGGAGGGAATGAATGAATAAGAGTTGGCCAGTTGGGGTGCGGGTTTTCATTCATACACCTTTTAGGTCATCAGGTTAGTTTGGGTCTATATATAGCCAAACTGAGACCTAACATTACACATATATGGGTCGACCTAGAAATAACCCAACCTAGTTATTTTTTTAACATAACCTAACCCTACCTGATCGGGTCTGGACACCCCTATTAATTTTAGTAAAAAAGTGGCATACTAAAAACTATGAAAACACATTTAGTTTTTTTGATACATTGGGACAATGATCTATAATTCATTTTTGATGTATAGGAATCTACCACAATATAATATGACACATGGTGTGACCAGTATGATGCTAAGTGTTTCATTTAATTTAATAATGGATTTTATTTATGTATTCCTTGATATTTTTTCTTAGATTTATTTATTTATATTGTTACTAACAAATGATTTATTTTCTTATACTAGTGTATTCATTTACTCGGATTGTGGTGTTTTGTTCGAAAAATGATATCCTAGGTAGTATTTTCAAGGTGGGGTTGTGGGTGAAAAGTGAAATGAAACATTTATAATATTAAATATTTTTTTATAGAAATTCTAAATGTAATTATACAAAACATTTTTTGAGTTGTATATATTAGTTTTCTTATGTATGATGTAAAATTTATTTCAATTAAATTATATATTTTCATATAGGAATATTTTCATTTGGGTTACTTATGAATATGTTTTTGTGTAATGTTATTCAATTAGCATATCACAACAAATTAGGCATTATTAGAACAATTTACAATACCAAAAAGTCCCACCATTATTAGCACTAAAATGGAGCTAATAAATTGAGTCATTTATCAATGATTTTTTAGCATTGATAATAGTCCCCCTTTGTCATCACATTTTTGTGGTGATAATGGGGACCCAGTATAATAGATTTGAGGACATCGTCACTTTTTGGCACTATTAAATCCCTTTTCCCCATGATTCGAGGTACACATTTCATATGATTATAATGGTATAAATTGAAGCTCCATTTAGGAAGGTTGATCTCTAATATCTCATTCAATTTCCTAGAAAATGTTGTTAATTATTTTGATTAAAATTTATAATAATTAATTAGTTAATTTATTGATTTCAATCATTAATTTCAATTAATTTTATTATTTGTATCAAAATTCTCAATTTGTAAATTTTTTAATTCATATCAATGTTTATGTATGATTAAAAGTGGTCTAGCAATATACATATTTCTCATTGATATCTCACATCCAACATTTTAAATTAGTAAACCATTCAACATGTGTTGTCTTTCATATAACTTGGTCGGTAGTTGATGTTAAACAATTATTATAATAAGATGGAATGCCCTTATTTCAAGTGATGGGGCTATGGAGTGGTGAGGGGAAATAGAATGTAAGGATGCCTAGCATGGGAAAACATGGGGGAGTTGCAGTGAGGAATTTTTCAAATAGAAACTGGATTTGGTGAATTATTAATGTGGTGCACCTACTTCTATACTCATTTAGGGTTTGGTATATAATTTCAAGATGCCATATTTCTAGTTAATTGTAATTCGAGTATTATTATTGGACAACAGTACAAAAAAATAATATATATTTCATTATTTATATATATTTATACATTTTATTTTGAATTTGATAACAATTTCTACATTTTATAATATTGTTATAAAATAATAATTAATGTTTTGAAATTATTTGATATCAATATTTTATTATAAATAAATTCATCCTTATAAAATTAAATAATTTTTTTTTATAGAAATGAAAAATAAGAAAAAGAATTTTTCATTTGATCATCTTACTTGCATGAAGGTTCAAAAGAGAAGAGCCATGGCTTGTGAAATATAAATTTATTCATTTATTATTAAATATAATTTCAGAAACATAAATGTATTTATGGAATTAAATTTTGTATTGGTAATATTTTAACATCCCGACCCAGCTCACCACTAAACCGGCAGCCAGACCGGTCACCACATAACCGCATGCACACCTCCCCATACGCCAGAGGCTGCCAACAAGCAGCAACGGTCTAAGGATAGTCAGTGGGGAGACTATACCCTCATATTAGTGTTCAAAAATAGACAAAGGAAATATAATCAGAAATAGTATAATAAATGAATAAGCAACAGAAATCAGATTTTATAAATCTTGTACAAAACAAATGGCCAATGGAAAGTTATACCGCAGATCCATGCACGACATGATAATGATACAAAAGTAGAAAACAGTGAACCAAAAATCATGATTTACATTTCAATGAATAAATAAATAGATAATGACTTAAAGCACCAAGGGAGATCACCTTGAGAATCATGAGCCTCCGCTTGGCCTCGTGCTCCTAACCCCCAAGTAAATGCAAACAACATAGTCCTGCAAACAAAAATAATCTACTCGGGTACCCAGGGCAATGCCGACCCGAGTTGGGTGTGAGATATAAATCATAGTAGGCCAGGACCACCAGTGTCTACCCTAGATAGACATTTAATAAATAACTTATAACATGTGAAGGCATGCATAAATTATGTAAACTGTACAATGTAACTATATACCCAAGTACCTGCTTCAGCCATTAGCTAGTGTCTAAACATACATTATAGATTTTTCATACATACTCAATATTCATTACATAATCAGACATCATTTATTAATTATTTCAATATTAATAAATTATGAAGGTCTTGAGATTCGGCCTACACACAACATCTACCATATAAGTCACTCACCACAGATGTCTTTAAAGACCATTAATGTATTCAAAGTAAACACTGAATCCAAGCTTTTGCTTTGGCTTGGATAAGTTTTCATCAGTAACTAAATTCAACCATTCATATACTACGGCTGAGCCCATCCACTGAAATTGGTTCACCCAAATCATAAAAATTCTGAACCTTTTCTCAATATCAATTAACAAATCATCATGTCACAACAGCCTTCATTGACCATCAAACTCATTTCATGCACAAAATATTGGACCCATAGACCAATGTTAATTAATGGGTGTAGAACATCATGTATAGCACCCTTGTTAGTATTCGGAGCATCAGTCCATGTCTCACAACCCATGAGTATTTGGAGCATTAGTTTCTGACCCATAAAATAATATTTTCTTGCAAGATGGGTGTAGTACATCATGTCTAGCACCCCGTGAGTATTTGGAGCATCAGTCCCTGTCTCACAACCCATTTATCAATAATACATATATATTTATCATTGGTGTCGAACTCCATTTCTAACACTCCACAATCTTCCTTTAATTATTTGATAAATTAATTAATACAATCTGTTAATTAATTAATCAACTAATTAAAAACATTTATCGCCTATCAAAAGTCAACCCTTAATTTAACATTCAACATCTCAATAGTAAATAATTAATTAACCATTAATTATTCTTATCAAGACATATAAATAATTTACTCAACATTTAATTATTTAAATTCTTTAACAAGTCTGTACTCATCCATTGATATAGTGATTCATCATGGACTTTAACAATTTACATGCATGTCATAATCATCACAAAACATGTTGTACAAATCCCATATATTTAGAAACCATATCATGCATCATCTCATAATATAAAACAACTCCATCCAAGACAACTTAATGAATGGAAATCTAACATGCATAAAAAGGACCAGTGGCCCACAGTCGTTACAAACAATCGATTCACCAATCTTAATTTTAATGCAGGAAAATTAGTTAATTCAAAAATTAATTAATTAAATCTTATATCATTAACCAATAATAAATTAATTAACAATATAACAGTTTTACTTGTAATAATTAACCCATCCCTTAATTATTACCAATTTCCAATTTATATGTTTTACCATGTCAAATATTAAATATTCCTAATCATCAATAAAAGCAACAATTTTTTTTCCAACTCATGACTTGATAATTAATTCTACAATTAATTACCCTATTACACAATCTTCCAATTAAAATCATTTAACTATTTAATAATATAAGTTTAACCAAATTATAAAAAAATGCATAAAGTCAATAGAAGTTCAAGCACTCATTTATCTCATGTGGGATGCATCATTTAATAACATCAAAAGACATTTATCAACAAATAATATATCACAATTAGAAATTTAATCAAACTTACTAAATTAACATTTAATTGAAATACAATATAAATACTTCACTACACAAATTATATATCCAAAAAAATGAAGCATTGAGTTTTTTATGTATTTATTAAAGTTGAACACATAGGAAGGGACCCTACCTTAGGGTGGAACCATTACAAAACCCAAAACTCTTTAATATACATGGTGGAAACGAGTCCACAACTGGTCCGTAATCGCACGCACGCGATCCATTATAAATATATATATATATATATTTGTGTGTGTTTCCTACATTGAACAACGAAAATTCAATATATTAAACCAATAAACAGAATCAATGTTGTAATGAACAACGCATCCGTTACATGGTACCAGGAACTCATAAAAAATAATAGGCCTTAATATACCTTGTGCAAAATGAAACAATCGGTTTAGAAACCTAACCGAACCAACGGCGGTAAGACAATTTGAAACCATCTGCCTCACCCATGGGGGAAAATGTCGGATTATGGACCAATGGGTCCGAAGTCAACATTCACATATCCTAAAAATAGAGGAATGCAAGAATCATATTAAAACTGAACATTTGTGTTTTAGCCGAGAGAACAAGGCGAGAGATAGCAGTCAAATGATCGATGTGAATCACGAGTTATACATAGATGGACTCACCTTGACGAGGTAGAAAAAATTTGTGAAGTGTCCGAGGGGAATCGCCGCATGCAAGGTGGAGTCTAGGAGAAGGGGTGGTGCACCTCTAGGTATTGCCCGGAGGGGGGTCGCGCCTTCGAGGTCACGCGCTGCAGGAGCTCCGCCCGGGTGTTGCACTACTCCAGGGAGGGTCTCCCAAGGGTTTGTGTGCGTCTTGGTTGCACCGAGGGAAGGAGCTCATGACGAGGAAGGGGCTCGAAGGAGGGAGGAAGGGGTCACATCATGGGGTGTGCTCTGCATGCGTTCATCACCATGTGCGTAGGGAGGAAGAAAAGGGGAATTTTATTCCCATTATTATCTTTTTCAAACCCCTAAATTAATTTCCATTAGTAATAGTTATTATTAAACTCTTAAACCCCCATAATAATACTCCCATTACTGTGATAATAATAATAATAAATGATAATAATAATACTCATTTTATTATTATTATTTTACACATTAAACACTTATCTAAAAAGTTAAAAACTCTTCAAATCGCTACTATTATTATTTATAATAATAATATTCCTAATTATCAATAATTTTGACCCTCATAAAACCGAAATTATAAAAATATCATTATTATTACTCAAAACTTTGATATAACCCAACAACTCTATTAAATAACATCACTCCTTCATTAAATTCAATACACCTTATTTTATTAAGCGTTTCTTTGAGATACCCAATAGCTTCATTAAATTCACATAAGTATTACACACAATTAAATAAAAACAGAACTTTGATAAACCCCATAATTAAATTGTATTAAAAGAAACAATAAAATGCTCTTTTTAATTATGTCCATCCTCCCGATATAAATCCAAATTAATTATCTAATTCATTTTTAGCCTTCATTTATTATTCACATAATATATGTTTCGTAATTAATTATAAAACTCCCTATTGGTCCTTGTTTTATTTTTACATTTATTTAACAAAATAACCTCAAAAATAATAATAACATCGTTATTATTTTTATTCCATATTTCATTTATTTAAAAAAACACAAACCCCCAATTTATTACAATATCAATAATATGATAAAAACTCCAACCCATAACCCCTCATTTAATTAAAAGTTTCTTTGAGAAGCTCAAAATCCACATTTAATTTTCATAAAAGATACACCCCCTTAACGTGCAATTAGAATCCCAATTTATTAAAATAATTTATGACTCCATAATAAAAACAATGACATTATTATTATTATTACCACATTCCTCTAATTAATAATAAACGGTCCTTTAATAATTCTAAAACTCTTTATTTAAATAATACAGTTCTTTGATAAACCCAAAAGCCACGTAAATATCTTTAACTTCAATTTTATTAATTCTTTAACATTCAAAAAATTTAACAACCACAATAATTGTAATAATAAATTCATCAATATGATTATTCTTAAAACATTATTTTAATTAATCCAAATCTATCATATAATCATATTTAATTAAAAAATAATAACATATTAAAAAAGATAAACATCACAGGTTGGACCACAACCATGCACTACCCATGAAGATCCATTAAAGTGGATTTTTCCGGATCTGGTGCACCAAAGACTCTTATAGACACCAGCTCACATTTATCGGGTAATTACACAAGTCCAGAAACGACACCATTAGGTGTTCCAACACTCAGAATAACATTATCTAGCTCAGTTTAAAAAAACGATGCATTCACAAATCAAATTTTTTTTATTGAAAACATTCATATTATAACCCCATTCAAAAACACGGGACATTACAATATAACAACCTTTAAAACATCTCTTCCCCAAGAACCCTTCAGGAACCACTACTAAATCAACTGACCTACCATGGGTAACTATATACCCAATGATAAATATATATGTATTATTGATAAATGGGTTGTGAGATAGGGAATGATGCTCCAAATACTCATGGGGTTCTAGACATGAAGTTCTACACCCACATTGCAAGAAAATAATTTTTTATGGGACAAGGACTGATGCTCCAAATACCCATGGGTTGTGAGGAATGGACTAATCCTCTGAATACTCACGAGGGTTCTATACATGCTGTTCTGCACCGATTAATTATCATTGGACTATGGGTCCAATTTTTCATGCATGAAATGAGTTTAATGGTCAATGAAGGCTTTTGTGGCATGAGGATTTGTGAATTGATTATGGGAAAGGGTTCTAACTTTTTATGATTTGGGTGAACCACTTTTAGTGGAATGGCTCAGAAGTAGTATATGGATGGTTGAATTGAATAACTTATTACAAGTTATCCAAGACAAAGCAGAAGCTTGGATTCAGTGTTTACATTGATTACATAGATGATCTTTAGAGACATCTGTGGCGAGTGACTTATATAAGAGATGTTGGGCGTAGGCCGAATATCAAGACCTTCATAATTTATTAAGAATTTAATAATTGATAAATAATGAATGATTATGTAATGAATATTGAGTATGTATGAAAAATGTATAATACAGGTTTAGAAACCAGCTTAGGGATGAAGTAGGTACTTGGGTATATAGTAACATTGTACAGTTTACTTGATTTATGCATGCATTCACATGTTATAAGTTATTTATTAAATGTTTTTTTGGTGTAGACACCGGTGGTCTCGGCCTATTGAGATTTATATCTCACACCGAACTCGGGCGGCCATTACACTGGGTACCCAAGTAGATTCTTTTTTGTTACAGGACTATGTTGTTTGCATTTACATGGAAGTTAGGAGCACAGGACCAAGCGGAGGCTCGGGATGCTCGAGGAGATCGCCCCTGGGGATTTGAGTCATTATTTATTTATTTATGCATTGAAATGTAAACATTATGTTTTGTTCACTATTTTCAACTTTTGTATCATTAGCATGTCATTGATGCATCTGCTGGATAATTTGGCATTGACAATTTGTTTTGTACAAGATTTATAAAATCTGCTTTCTGCTGCTTATTCATTTATTATACTGTTTCTGTTATTTATTTCCTTTGTCTATTTTTGAACACCAGAATGAGGGTATAGTCTACCCACTGACTATCCTTATACCCTCACTGCTAGTCTGCAGCCTCTGGCATACGGGGAGGAATGCATGAGGTCATGTGGTGACCGGTCCGGCCACCGGTTTAGTGGTGAGCAAGGTTGGGACGTTACAAAGATCAATCCACTCCCTTAATTAATCAACAACTAATTAACAACATAAATTGCCCGTCAAAAGTCAACTCTTAAATAACCATTCAACATATCAATAGTAAATAATTAATTAACCATTAATTATTCTTATCAATCCAAATAAATAATTAACTCAACATTTAATTATCCAAATTCTTTAACAAATCTAAACCCATCCACTGAAACAGTTATTTGTCCAGGACATTAACAGTTTACATTCCCGTCATAATCATCACAAAACATGCTGTACAAATCCCATATATTTTGCAACCATCTCATGCATCAACTCATAATATAAAACAACTCCATCCAAGACAGCTTAATGCATGAAAATCTAACATGCATCAAAAATGACCCTTGGCCAATAGTCGTAACAAACAATCAATTCACATTTTTAATTTTAATGCAGGAAAGTTAATTAATTCAAAAATTAATTAATTAAATATTATATCATTAACCAATTATAAATTAATTAACATTTTAACATTTTAACCTTTAATAAATAATCCATCCATTAATTATTACCACTTTTCCCATTTATATTTGTCAACATGTCAAATATTCAGTATTCCCAATCATCAATAAAATACACAATTTTATTCCAACACATGACTTGATAATTATTATACTATTAATTACCCTATTACACATTCTTCCAATTCAAATCATTTAACTGTTTAATCATATCACTTTAACCAAATTAGAAAAACAAGCCTAAATTCCACACAAGTTCAAGCTCTCATTTATCTCATGAGGGTGGCATCATTTAATAACATCAAAAGTAGTGTATCAACATAATACATATCACATTTAAAAATTTAATCAAACTTACTAAATTCACATTTAGATGAAATACAGTATAAATACTTCACTACACAAATTAAATATCCACAAAAATGCAGAAATGATTTTATTAATGTATTTATTAAATTTAAACATATGAAAAGGGACCCTACCTCTGGGTGGCACCATTATATAACCCAAAACGATTTAATGTACTTGTCGGAAACCAATCCACTGCTGGTTCATAATCGCACGTGCGAAAAACATTATTTATGTGTGTGTGTGTGTGTCCGCGCGCGTTGCCTACATTGATCAACAAAAATTCAATATATTATACTGGTAAACAGAATCAAAGTTGTAATGAATAACACATCCCAAACATTGTACCAGGAACTCATAAAAAACTAATATGCCATAATATACCATGTGAAAAACCAAACTACAAGTTTAGAAACCTACCCGAACCAACGGCTTCAAGACAAATCGAAACGATCTGCCTCGCCCTTGGTGGAAGATGCCATATTATGGACCAATGGGTCCTGAGTCAACATTATCATATCCTAAAAAATTTGAGGAATGAAAGAATCAGATTAAACTCGAACCGTCGTGCATTAGCCGAGAAAACAAGGAGAGAGATAACAGCCAAATGATCGATGTGAAACACGAGTTATACACAGAAGGACTCACCATGACTAGTCAAACAAGATTCATGAAGAGTCTGAGGGGGACCGTTGGGCACAAGGAAGAGTCCGGGAGAGGGGGTGGTGCTCCTCTAGGTATTTCTAGGAGGGGGGTCATGCCACGGAGGTCGCGCACTGTAGAAGCTCCGCCCGGGTGTCGCACTGCTCTGGGGAGGGTAACCTGGGGGTTCGTGTGCCTCTTGGTCACACCGAGGGAAGGACCTCACGCCGAGGAGGGAGCTCAAATGAGGGAGGAAGGGTCCGCATCATGGGGTGTGCTGCAGCGTGTGTGCAGCACCATGTGCGTATGGAGGAAGAAGATGGGAATTTGATTCGCTTTATAATCTTTTTAAAGCCCCTAAATTAATTTGAATTAATAATAGTTATTATTAAACTATTAAAACCACATAATAATACTACCATTAATGTGATTACAATAACATTAAAAGATAATAATAATACTCATTTTATTATTTTTATTATACACATTAAACACTTATCTAAAAAGTGAAAAACTTTTCAAATCTCTACTATTATTTTTTATAATAATAATAACCATAATTGTCAAAAATTATAACACTCATAAAACCAAATAAAAAAAATATCATTCTTATTACTCAATACTTTGATATAACCCAACACCTCTATTAAATAACAACTCTCCTTCATTAAATTCATAACTTCTTATTTTATTAAGTGTTTCTTTGAGATACCCAATAGCTTCATTAAATTCACATATGTATTACACCAAAATAAATAAAAACAGAACATTGGCAAACCCCATAAATAAATTTTCTTAAAAGAAACAATAAAACACTCATTTTGATTTTGCCTATCCTCCCTATATAAATCCACATTAATTATATAATTCATTTTTCACATTCATTTAATATTCTCATAATAAATGTTTCGTAATTACTTATAAAACTACATATTGATCATTAAATTATTTTAACATAAATTTAACAAAATAACCATAAAAATAATAATAACATCATTATTATTATTATTCAAACATTTATTTATTTCAAAAACTCAAAACCCCCAATTTATTATAATATCAATAATATGATAAAAACTCAAACCCATAACCCCTAATTTAATTAAAATTTTCTTTGAGAAGCTCAAATTCCACATTTAATTGTCATAAAAGATACACTCCATTAACAAGCAATTAAAATCTCAAAGTATCAAAATAATTTATGACTCTGTAATAATAACTATGAAATTATTATTAATATTATCACATTCCTCCAATTAATAATAAATTTTCCTTTAATAATTTTTAAACTCTTTATTTAAATAAAATGGTTCTTTGATAAACCCAAAAGCCACGTCAATACCTTCAACATCCATTTAATTAATTATTAAACATTTAATATATTTAACAACCACACTAATAGTAATAATAGCTTCTTTAATATTATTATTATTAAAAAATTATTTTAATTAATCCAAATCTATCATATAATAATATTTAATTTAAAAATATTAATTTATTAAAAAAGATTAACAACACAGGTTGGACCACAACCATGCGCTGCCCATGCAGATCCATTAAAGTGGATTTTTCTGGATCTAGTGCTCCTGATACTCATAGTGACACCAACTAAATTTTATCAGGTAATTACGCAAGTCTAGAAACGAAACCATTGGGTGTTCCAACACTCAGAATAAAATTCTAGATCTCTGTTTAAAAAAATGAACCGTTGATAAATCAAAAGAAATTTGAAAACATTCATATTTTAACCCCATTCAAAAACATGAGACTTTACAAATATCCTGATTAAATTCCAATTAGATAAATTATAATTTTTCTACATAAGAATATATATTTTTGGGGTTTATTTTTTTACAATAAATTAGGTCAAACATGCTAAAAAAATTAATACTAAAAATGAAAAATATTTAATAAAATATTATATTCTATGATTTCATTCCAAATTAGTTTTTTAGTTTCTATATAGTCCTTACTAAATTTTGGTATTTTGGGTCAAAGACATCCTAAATCTTAACTTGAACCTAGTGATAAGATCTTAATAAATAATAATATATCTAAACAATGAACCCATCCTTGATTATTTAGTTTATCATAAAATCAACCTGAATATTTCCAATGAATTAGCATAAAAGTAAAATAATAAATGTGTCAAAATAAATCAATCCACTATAGGTTGAAACATCCAAGAAAATTAATCATCAGGACAACATATACATAAAATTTGGAAAAAATTACAATTAGGAAAAAAATCATCAATTGAAGAGTCTGTGTTTTTTTAAATGAAATTTAAGAATGATTTATTTTTTTTAAAAAAAACCCACCAAATAACTACTTAAGTCATGAACACCATGTCTTCTCATGCAGATCTAATCCAACATGGCCATGATGGTGTATGATAATTGGGGAGGAGTTTAAATGAAAACGAATAGTGATGGTTATATTATAATTCTAAATCTGGTTGACCATATTCTCCATCTGCATGATCACATAATTGGGTATAGGGTTGTGGGGAGTAAGAATCAAGATCTGAATCCGTGACTAGGGATTCACCTAATGCCTTCCACATATTTCTACCTATCATGTCTTCACAAACATTATTTACTCTATAGGATTAGAGGATATTAGAAATAACAAGGAATGCTGCCTCTATCATCCATATATCCTAAACATCATTCTATGTCTCTGAGAAGGTGATTGAAATAGTATTATGGAGGTATTTTTATGTTTAGGTGATGTGTAGAAATAATTAGAAAAGTGTGAATCCTCCATGTCCATTAGTTCTGAAAATGTTATTATTATTTTCTATCCATTGGTGGGGGAAAACCAACAACATTAACAATATCTAGGGAGAAAATATTGTGGGATTAAACTTGGTGTGTGGATATGGCATTATTTATTTCCACCTTTGGCGATGTAGGAATGATGTTAATCAAGAAAAATTATACATGAGGGAACCTTCCAGGGCTTGGCGGTGGACATGGGGATGATGACACCTTATTTTGGGACCACATAGATTCTTCAGGGTTTGGTCTCCATGGGATAGTATGATGAACTCACTCTACAGGTTACAATGATATGAAATCCTTTGTCGGATTATATACGAAATGAAAAGTGATGATATTTGTGTTCCAACATTTCAAGAGAAGTGGTTAATTCAAAGAATCCATTTGGGGTTTGTGTCTTTTTGTGATATTTGAAAAGAAAGAACTAAAACCATGATAGTAGATCCATGGAAACTATACAGAAGAAGAGTGTAGAGTTAGTTCACATGGGATCAGATACTACAACCCTGATCTTCACTGACAATGCTGATACAAACCACACACTCCATAATTTATATCGTATTTACTAAATCTTTATAATTTATAGTTTTATGTATCTTAAATTTTATTCAATATATATTAATATGGATAATCATTTTCGACATAGTGTATGAGAATTAAATTAATATTATATGGATTTTATGATCATTGACTGAGGTATTTCTTTATTTCAAATTAGTGAATAAAGACCTATTTTTTCACATAAAATTAATTGTATTATATATAGAAATTATATAAATTTTTACTGAAATTATTTATATAAAATTATTATTTATGGAAGATATTTTTTGTTAATGGATAAATCAATGCTAAAAATGGATATGATAAAAGAAACTACTTCATTTTTTAATTATGTCATTAAATCATTAGTATTATTAAAAAATTATTAAGATTTACTTTTAATTTAAGATGATTTCCTTGAAAATTTTAATAAACAAAAATTATAATTTAAATATTTTTCAAAATGAAAATAGTCATTTTCTATTTATTGACTCCCAATAAAGAATGTTATTGTGTGAATGCTACCCACACACACATATTATCATTGGCCCAAAAGACCTAGGGGATCTAAATCTCATTAATTATCGAGGGTGGTCTGAAAACATCATGTTGGAATGTGTGTGACAAGATTTAACAAAGGAGGATGGTCCCAAAGGCCATTTACATTTGATTAATGGTCGGGATGGGTTGTCTAGTTTGCCTCAATAATTTGAGGAAATTGATTACAATTGTATGATATTAAATGTAATGTATTATATCTTAATGTTTATAATGTTTTATTAAAATTATTTATGTACAATATTTATTTATAGATACTATTTAATGAAAATTTTCTAAAAAATGCTAAAGATTTAGATGATATATGAACTATTTAATCACATAATTATTACTTTAAATCATTATTTTTATTAAAAACATATACCTAACCCATTCATTTTCGTGACAGGAGTATTTAATTACAAATTTTGATACACGTTCTCAAAATAATTGTGGTGATGAACTATGGGAACTATGTCCCATGTTGAGGGAGTGGGAGGAACATTGAGGATGAAATGAAGTGAGTGGGGTGCTTGTGACACATGGATATAGAGTGAAAGGATGGCGATGATATGTGTTGGTGGAAGAATTATATTTAGTTATAGATGGACATTTATGTGCACAGATGAATATAAATTAAATAAATATATTCATGAAGTATTAATACATATTTGTGTGATTTGAAACTGTGTATTCTTGTTTTATACATAATAATATATGGAATTTGTTAATTCAGAAGAGGCTTGGGAGGAAAACCAATCTTCAAGGAGAGGGAATGTAGACTACAGTTGCATGAATTATATAACATATTACTGCATTGTTGACAATGTGGTGTGTGTATGATTTCCACAATATAAAATAGTTTGTATTGAAATATAATGATTGACAATATAGAAAAGAATTATTGGTATTTTATATGTGTTTTGTTATTGTTAATGAATATTTTAAATTTCACCAATGAATTTTGAACTAAACCATTTGAACTAATTGAATTTGAGGTATGTTGTTATCATGGTATTAAATTAGTTTATAGAAATACCATAATCATGAGTGGAAGATATTGAGTACATACATCATGAGACATTATAAGAGAATCCCTATTGTTTGCAAGACTGCCTATTGCGATCTATAATCCATTTCCCCAAAACCACCTTGTGAGTAACCAAATGCTTTGAGTCTGAAAAAACTAAAGCCTACTAGACTAACATCCAATCTCAATCTTTTTTGCAAACACTTATATGCTTGAAACTGTATGTGCACCTATTCAGGTGGAGTCTAACCAATTATTTCCATCTATTTATCTCAATGGTATCCATAGTATTAATTTTAAAAATGATTCTATTTCAAAACTGAGTACTATAATATAAACAACATAAAATAATTACAAATATAAATAGGACTAACAAATCCAAAAAAAGATGATTGGAAAAATATTAATAGCTAATTGTGATAGAGTAGAAAATCATGGTATCCAATTATTGAATAATGAATTATTTCTAGAGGGATGGGAATGTGATATACATTTACAGTGGCTAACTAGAAGTTCCTTGGTGTTGATATTTGGAGGATGAATCCCCTGAAATTAAAACACACATTGTTAATTAGTTTTACATTTCAAGTGATAACTAAGAAAATAAATATATAGTTCATATTGTAATGGAATTGATAATTTATAACCCAAAAAATCACATAATCATTCCATGAATCTCTAATTGAGTGATAGATTTAAGTATATGATATATATCATAGTATCCTGTAATATTATTCTAAACAAATAATATATACAACATATAAAAAATTAATCAAACCCCAGCTGATAGGAAAATAAAACAGATGTATATAAATCTTCTAAGCTATCAGAAGTTATAATCACGCAAAATGTATGCAGGTATGTATTTACATGAATGAAATCATACATGCCTATAGAGTATTACAACAAAGTGGAGAAGAAAAATTTCTTATACCTAATTGGAAATTAAAAATTGTAGTAGAAAAAATTGTTACCCAAACCATCATATGTGAAATAATTACCATTTGATGAAGTGTAACTAAAATTATTTTCCACACATGTATTCAAATAACTGGTAGGGACAAGAATAAAAAATATTGTAAAAGTTAAAAATTATCATTAGATGGTGTGTGAAACTATTTAACATGTGAGGGTGGTTCCAAATTCCATTTACATATGAATAATGATTAGAAAGGATTGTCCAATTTGTCTCAGCAATATAATAACATACTCGATAATTACATGAAATAAAATTTCAAATTTTAGCACTACATTAATGAACCTTATCCATATACAAAATTATATTTGATTAGGATTTAAATCTCTAAATAAATAGAATAACTGATTAGTCATGAACTAGATAATTTGATAATGAACTCTATCGATGTCAATCCACACCACTCTCCAATGGAGTTGCATCCAAAAGTCATACCTATAAAACAATTATGGTAATTAGGATCATAGATGGAATAAAAATAAAAAAAATACATGGGATATGAAAATGATGTCCCCACTATGGGAAAATGAGGTTTTGTGACGGGTTTGTCTCCAATATGAAAATAGACTCTCGAAAAAAACTATTTTCAACGATATTTGTTTCTCGTAACAAATAATCCAAAATGTACTATTATTTGTAATGGGACAACATTAATATCACATAAATAATTATCGCTTGTTCTTGAAAAATCACGAAATAGTTATTTAAAAATTATACTTACCGTCATCACAAATACCTTTCATCATTTTTGTTATTTGGGACTGGAATTAATAACAAATCCCAAATAATATGTCAGTAGATTACTATTTGTAACAAGACCCATAAAAAATATCATTTTGAACTGTTGTTAAACATATTTTCAGTCTATAGTATTTGAGACTGGTCTCATCGAAAATAGTTTTGTCACTACTAATATAACCTAGATAAACCCCCACAAGAATTTATGGTATTCATATTTTATTTGGCTCTACTATCCTCTACCCTGCATTTCATTATATAAAAAATTAATTTTTTACCAGAATTTTTTTTTCAATTTCTTATCCCCTATAATTTTGGATTTTTAAGTATTCATTTAAATTTTTTAATTTTAGATTCATATATTATATTTCATATTATAATTTACTATTATTATTTAGCAGTAATTAGCCATAATAATGAATATTTATTTATAATTAGCAGTATTGATTTTATATTAAATATGTATTTCTAATTAGTAGAAATTATTTTCAATCAGAATTAATCAGGTTTTATATGAAATAACTAGTAGTTGTATTAATCATTAGTAATTAACAGTTTAACATTACAATTTTAAAAAAAAATTGGCATGAAATAGTAATATTTAGTAATAATTAATAGTAATTAGTTAAAAATAATAGTTATTAGTTAAAATTTCTAGAAAATGGAAATAATTATCGTTAATCGGTGATAATTAATAAAAATTAATGATTATTAATAATACATTGTAAATAAATGGTTTTACTAAAAATAAAATTAATTACTAATAAATAGCAGAAATTACTAAAAAATAGCATTAATTTCTAAAAAATATGGATATGTATTTAAAATTAGTTTGTATTATTGAAAATTAGTTGGATTCAGTAAAAAAATATAGGTAATCAATTAAAAATATTAGAAAATATTAGTAATTACCTATAATTAATAAAAACTAGTGGTAATTATTGATAATTAGTAATAATAAACATTGCATAGTTTAATGTAATAAAACTTAGAAGTAATTAATTGTATTGAATAGAAAGTTGTAGTAATTAGAGGTATATAGTAAAAATTAATGGTAATCACATATCATTAGTGAAAAAATAGTCTTAATTAATGAGCATTAGTAAAAAATAGAGGCAGTCATGTATAATTATTAAAAATTAGAGGTAATTAGAATTACAAAGTAAAAATTAGCGATAATTAGTGGTTTATAGAAACAAATAAGAGTAATTTGTAAAAATGAGCTATAATTATCTTTTATTAATAAGAATTAGCAGTAATTTGTAAAAAACCGTCGATACTTAGTAGTATTTAGTAAATAATAGCCTTAACTAGGGGTAACAAAAAAATTTATCAATAATTAGTAAAACAATTTTTAATTACTATAAATTATTGCTAATTAGATAAAATTAGAAGTAACAAGTAAAAATTAATATTAAATATCGATTATTTTTAAAAAACAACATTAATTTACTGTAATTAGTAAAAAATACCAGTGATTAAAGATGATTATTGAAAATTTGTAGTAATTTGTGGTACATAAAAATAAATTAGCAAAAATTTGTAAACATTAAAAGAAAAAAATAATTATAAAACAATGGTGGTAATTAGATCTACATAGTAAAAATTAGAGATAATTAATAAATATTTGTAATAACTAGCAGAAATTAATTGTAATTAGTTGTAATTATTAAATATTAATTGTTATTAGTGGTAATTAGTAAACATCAGTCATGATTAGTAAAAATTAGTGGTGATCAGTGAAAATTAGAAATAATCCAAAAAAAATAATAAAAAATAAAGATATTTAGTAAATATTAGAAGTAATTGTATGTTATTATAAAAAAAGTAACTATCACTAATTAGTAAAAAAATATAAGTAACTAGTATTATTTATTGTAAATACTTATAATTAAGAGTACTTATAAAGTGATAGTTTTAATTAAGTGTACATAGAAAATATTAGCGATAATCAGAAAAAAAATAAAAACAGATCAGTAATTGTTGATAATTTGTGATGATTAGTAAAAATAAATGGTAATTAGTGGTAATTACTAAAAACAAATGGAAATTAATGAAAATTTGTGGTATTAGTAAACATTTGGTGTGATTAGTCAATTTTAGTGATAATTAGTAAAAAATAGAGGTAATTAGAAAAAATTAACAATAATTAGTTAAATTTAAAATTAAATATAGGTAATTAATAAAAACAATAATGGTAATTAGTAGTAATTAGTAAAAAAATAGATGTAATTAGTAAAAAATAGCTTTAATTAATAAAAATAAGATGAAATTACTAAAATTTATTGATAATTAGTCAATAATGCTGCTAATTAGTAAATAATAGTGTTAATTAGTAAACAGTAAAGGTAATTAGTTAGAATTAAAGTTAAATAATGATAATTAGTAAAATTAAACTACAATAATTAAAAACAAGTAGCATTTCATGTAATTTAGAAAAAAATATATATATTTATCTATAATTAAAAAATAACATTATTTACTAATAATTTTCTAATAATTAATTAAAAGTATGGGTAATTAGTAAAATTTGTTTCTAATTTGAAAAAATTACCCTTAATTAGTTAAAATTATATATAATTAGTGGTAATTAATGATAATTAAAAAACCAATACCATTTATTAAAAATCAGTGGTAAATAGGTAAAATTCCTAATATATACAGGTAATTGTTAATATTTTTATTTTTAAATTTTAGTAGAAATATGAAAGAAGGATGTAGAAAACGGTAATTGTTACTTGATCTTGATTTGGTAAATCATCATAAGAATCTGAATAGTTTTAATTTAAAACAAAAATATATTGAGGGTGTTTTATCTTTTTTATCAATTTCATCATCAAAACGATTATTTTTTTTTTGAATGAGAAATTAATTTTTCATGTAATAAATGTGATATGGGGAGGTTTTTCATATTTTAAAATCATTAGTTGTCATCTATTGTGTCTTTTTTTAAAAAAAAGTTTGTGTTTTTTGAAATAATCATGGTGAGCATAGTTCATGACATGATTCATATTATTTAGTTCCATATCCATCGGAATTTCAAACTTTTTTATTTATGTTGGATGACCATATTTTCAAGAAAAATAAACTCAGGATGATATTGCTTTCACCCCTTATCTTAAACATTAATTATTTTTTGTGTTACTAAAATTTATTGTGGATGTCATTTGTCCTTGATATAAGACAATAAAATTAGATGTGGCAAAAAATTCATGGATATTAAATGAGATAACGGAATTTCGGGTTTCAATTTTGACCAGATATTCTCTTTGGTTAAATCACTATTACCTGAAGGAAATTTGTTTCGTATAAATTTCTATGAGATAAATTGGTTGGTTCATAATTTGGGTCATGGTTATCATAAAATTTAGGAAGACTCAAATTTTCATGACCCATCCTTGAGCTGTTAAACCTTGGACTGCCACATGACCCCGTCCAATAGGCCAGGAGGTAGTGACTAGTTCCAGGTAGTTGTATTCCATAAATTGGATTTATTATAATAAAGTACATGTACACACACACACACACATCACCACACCCACAAATGATAAAATTTAAAACCACTGAAATAATTCATGCATACATCTGAGGCCCCACAACATAGTACAATCGTAATGTAATGAAAATAAAAAAGGGGCCAATTTCAAGGCCACATTAATCAAAAACGAGTCCATCCTACTCCAAGGGAGTGGACTGTGTGAAAAGTAGACTCCTAGTGAACTATATTGTCTATTAATATCCATTTATTCTATACCCACTCCCTATCCACCCATGTCACCATAAAATGGTTTATCATCGACACAAGACATTACACATGGGGGGAAAAACTCTTGTGAGGATTGAGTATAATAATTTTCAGTAAGATACCTAGATAACACTAAACATAAAGTACCAAATTTATTCATCTCAATACAAGATATACCTGTCACTGTAGATCTATAAAAAATCCCAACTATACTTAGGAGAGACACCACACCATTAGGTGGTAATAACCAACTCCCAACCTTAGGATTATACTCAATGAAATTCTCATTGCTGGAGAACTCACTCCACCAGTATTTCTATCATTGTAGACACTCAACAGGGAGGTTTATCTCATTGTGCCCCACCGAAAGGGAATGAGATAGTTTATGAAGAAATTTAGGCACATATAGGGGGTCACACCCAAAACTGTTGGGGGCACCATGAACCTAATCTGGGTCAACATGCTGCATAGAGGTTCTTATAAAAGTGATTCCACAAACCCTACTAAAAGAACCTTCTAGATGGCGTATGAACACCCTATATAGGGAGGTCATGATAATTCCACAAACTCTATATAGGGGTGATAAAGGATAACACTCTAATATCATGGAGGGATACCACAACTCTATCTGAGACATGGCCTCTAGAGGGGATCACAATCTAGTGAAGTGGATGTAATGTCACATTGTACATTCGACGAAAGCACCAAGGGAGAACACGCAAACTACACTGGTCCACACTAAGTAAAAAAAGAGCCTCATGCACTCTTTAATGGTGTACTCGGCATGTACCAGGGTGTACACAGTGTGTCCAGCTATCCCATGTTATTCCCATGTAGAAGTTCCTCACATTATATGTAGTCCCCAAATGCATAATGTGCATAAGAGGATACACAGAATGTAGAGGCACATGATACTATGTCTGTGTAACATGTCCGTGTCTATGTGGGAGTACACGATATGTCCATTCTCTTGTACTCCAATCTATGTCCATGTACTTTTGATTTACACATTGTGTTAACCAAATAGGTTCACTTGTTGTGTGATAGTGTTCACACGTTATGTGATCCTAAACATCATCTAGAACCCCAACACTATATAAAGTGGTCCCATACAGTGTGTTGACCCATAGGGTCACCCGTATATAGCCTCGAATGGTGTCATGCCAATGGAGGAATGGTAGTTGTTGTTTTATGTGAGATACACCAATGGTAGGTGATACTCACAACTATGTACAAAATACAACATTGAAGATTTCACAATGTTATCTAGAACCTTAATTTTCCACTCTGTCTAGCCATCAGTGTGATGGTGAAACACTGTTCTAAAGTGTAGCTAAGTCCCAAACACCCCTATAATCCTTTACACAACTGCGATGTAAAGAGAGCATCACAGTAAAACAAAATTGTATAGGGAAATACATGGAGTCTCACTATATCTTGTGAATAGAGATATCCCAATATCTCTATTAAACTCTGCATACATATTGCTAACAAGAATGTTGACATTTTGAGTTTATCTACGATCACCAAGATGAAATCATGTCTATTAGAAATATGTTGTAAGCCCATCATGATGTCCATGGATATTCCACCCCACTTCTTCTTTGTCACCTCATGTGTTGGGGTTAAACCTTCTTGATATTGGAGCCATAATTCACGTTCTGAAAAGTAAGGCATTAAGATACAAACATTGAAACTCCATTGATTATTCCTAGCCACAAAAAATGAATTTGGAGGACCTGGTTAATCTTTTGCAATCATGGATGTACCTTCAAAAGAGACATATGAAACACTAACATAACCTCATTTTGTAAAGTTAGTGGTACCATTTTGCATCGTATAAAAATAATTTCAAGATCAACACTTTTAGAAAATACATCAGGAGCATGTCCTGTTGATATTTGAGAATGCAGTGACTCCCATTCGACATCTACAATGTGTGCCTCTCAAAATCACTATTAGAGAATAGGGGCAACAACCATTAATTATAGGAAAATTGTTCCATATTCATCTACAAAGGATAACTGCAACAAGGACAACATCTCAAAAACCTTGTTCAAAAACTACCAACTCATGGAAACACCACATCTATATCATGATCTAGGTTGGATCCCAAGCTAACAGTACCTCGAACATGTTTGGTTCCACTACAAATCCATATAAAGAGATAATGTGTCCCAAAAATTTGTCCCATATTCATCCTCATGAGTCTCAAATTCTCATCATCTAATGCTACGTACCTATGGATATCATTGAGGAAGACTACCTTGAACCTGTCTAAGAATGGCTGAAAGATCATGTTCATGAGTCCCATCAACAATTCTTGGGAGTTCTGCATGCAAAAGGTCATCACCAAGTACACATAATGACTACAGAGACATCTAAATGTCATATTTGGTGTATCCTCATCATGTAATCTTATCTGGTTATATCCTGATTTGAGGTCAACTATAAATAACCATTGATCCCCTCTTAGCTGATCAGAGAGGTCATCGATTATCAATAGTGGATACGTATTCTTTATGGTCACCTAGTTTAAGTGATGATAGTCCACATATAAGCACAATCCCCAAACATCATTCTTGGTAAACAAAACCTTGGATTCCTATTGTGGAAAAACCACACCCATCTACTAAAATAGGAAATCTAAGCATTAATTGTGGACAACTTTTCCATACCAAGAATGATTTCTCAAGGCCTCAACGCTGTTACCAAGGGATCCCAACAAAAACTCTCATCTATAAGAGTCAGTTCACACTATCGACACTAATGCATGATCATTGAGTCTCATCTAGTATGAGTCTCCAAGCATAAGGGTTGAATCAATGGTCAACCAGAATCTCTATGTCTCGAACAATATTAGTGGCATGAAAGAAATGGATAACACCTTTTTCTATAAAAATATATTAAAAGGTAGAAAAGAAATAGGTCATACCTCATATCATCCATAGTGTCTTAGGGTCACAAGAATCCATAGCTTGTAGCTGGCCTCATCCCTACCCCCTTCTCTCGGAGCTTGGATAGACCACCTGGGGGAGGGGTGGTAATAGGTTGAACATCCAACCACCTCTTAGAACATTTCCTACCCCAAAAAACATATGTTTCCATATAAATCAACCTTATATGCCTCTATCCATATCTCATTGGCCTCTCAACCATCCCCTGATCAGATGTATGATGGATTGAGTAATCACATATCATATGTCCCCTACCTTCGAATGAGAGACACTACATGTCCCTATGTTGATTCGAGAAACTCGGAGATCCTTGCACAATTGAACATTGGTCCTAGGATTGCCTATGAAAGAATATGATCCACTTGGATCCCTGTGACTACCGCAAGATACCTACTGTCAAGGTCTAATATAATGGGAGCCCACATCAAGCTCCCACTACTTGGGTCCTCTATACCATGAAACATTCTACCATCAAGACTCACTCAGGAACCCCATCATATGTTGAAATGTTGAGAGATACCACTGCCACATTGATTTTATTGAGTAAGCCCACCTAAAAGGACTGAGCCCTGAAGAACATGTCTCATTTCATATATATTTTGGAATGTGACTGATTAGTAATCCTCAAGAAATACTCATCCACGGTCATACTGCCCTTTTTCAAATACAGGATATCGTGCATGCGTACCGATTGCAATTTCACCAGATAAGGCTCTTATTTAAAATGAAACTTTATGTCTATTCATGAGATAGATTTCTTGTTTTGTGACTTGGTAACCAATCTCAACCATCTCCCCACCGAGTCATAAATAACACTTGTAGTAAGGATTGTCATCTGATCAGTAGGCATCCTCACAAGGAGGAAAACATGAGTGACTGTCTCTATCCAATCCTCAACCACCTGGGGGTAAGGCTCACCCAAAAAACTAAGAGGTCATAGTAAATTAATCTCATGAAACACACCCAGCCAATGAGAAACCTCCACTAGTAATTTTGGGGATAGTTTTAGCTCAAAGGGTGGTGGAATATCTAGTGAACCACCGAAATGTGTTATCTCTGGTACAAGCACCTATATTGATGTCTCGTACCTAGGTGCATCATCCTCATGATCATGTATTATAATCGAAGATATATGTATATGTGGAGGGATACTGATGTAAAAAAATATGTGTCGTGGTCATTGTGTATATTGGGAGAGAATGCCTATGAAGGACGTGGAATAAAAATCAATCATATATGATGTGCAATGTCCAGATCCCAAATGTCTAGAGTCGATGCAATATTACATTACATTGGCATGATGACGAGGAATCAAATCCATAACGATCATTTAGTTTATATGTCTTAGAAATCCATACTACATACATGATAACCATAATACATTGGAAAATAAGAAATATAAACCTAATACATAATAAAATGAAATAAATTATGTCCTTGAATGATAATTCATATATCTATTCTTCATAACCAGTGGAAATGAAACAAAATAAGGATGGGGTCAAATTCTCATTAAAGGTAAATAATGAATAAGCCATAATGAATAAATGTGAATAAATTTACATGGAAAGTTAAATAATTATTAACACATGACATTCAAATTACTGGATAAGGAAATATCATTATAAAAAAGTATGAAATTAAAACTCATTCCATCTAAATCAATAAACTGAGAATGAAATGTATCAAAATATATATTGATGAAAAATCTCATGGATGAATAATAATTGAATCCAAATGAGGGAAATGTATAATTCTTCATATATATAATATTCCCCTGAGGCTTCATTCTCTAAATCTTATACATTCAAGGCTTCATGCCATGAATATAATACTTTTAGGGATACATTCCAAGAATATAATTTTGTCATGGATTTTTTTTGATGAATCTAATATTGCCAATGCTTCGTGAAAATAATCTAATATATTTAGGGCTTCATGTCTAGAATCTAATACTATCAAGGTATCATTCCATGAATCAAATATTTCCAGGGATTCATGCTCTGAAGCTAATACTTTCAAGGCTTCATTCCAAGAATCTAATACTATCAAGGATATCTTCCATGAGTCTAATAAAATAATGGATTCATGAAAAAATATAATACATTCAATGTTTCATGCCAAAAATATAATACATTCAAGGATTTATGCTACGAATCTAAAAAAATTAAATTGAACACCATATGAAAAATGGTATACGGTTTTTGCAATAATCATATCAATGAAAATTGATATGGATTTTTATGTAAATTTATGACTAAAAATTATTAGAATAATGGTATTGATTCTGTATAATGTTAAAAATAAAAAACGTATGTGATATTGTAAAGATAACCATTTTGAACATTCTTGAGAAGAATAATCTTTAAACATTCCAATGTGTCCCATACAACATTGATACATTTGAATCATCACATCAAGAAGGGTATGACCTAAAACATAGAATATCATGATATTAATGGTATTCATTATAAAACATGAAAAAGATAGTATACACTCCAAATAATTGTTAATTGGTACATAAAAAAATAAGTCTCAATGGATTGTAAATTGAGATAAAATTACCTTCCTATATGAGTAAAATTTGAGTCAAGGATTCCATGAAAGAGTAACATTAATTGAAACATATAATATCCTGAAATAATGGTAAATAATTATATAATATGTCAAAATGGTCAGTTTTTATATAACACAAAATAAATACGTAGTTAATATGACATTAATCACACAAATTTAAAAATTGAAATGAAAATAACTTACTAATGTAGTAACTAATGAATTGGAAAACAAAAAGGCAATAAATCATAAATAAAACATTTAAATACCATGAAGATAATGTAATTAATTATATTATATTTCAATGTGGATGTATGTATGCCATATATTAGAAATTAGGTGTACAACAATTACATATGCCACACATAATGAAAATGATACAAGAATCCAATACCTTAACCATAATTTTGTTGGGTAGTCATTATCCTCCAGTATAGTGGTTTAAAATAAGTTAATAACATACACCAGATATATAATCATGTTTATAATATCATATATTAATTTCTTATAATATTTTATTTCCCTTTTGTTAACACTCATTAATTATTTAAACTATTTAAGGTGTAAATTTCCTAGTTTTCTTAAGTATGTTTCGACTTATAACTTGTTTTGCATATTTGTTACATCATGATTTCATCATACCCAAAATTTAATCCGTAACTAAATTATTTTATATATTAATTACATTTTTATTTTGAATATTCCGTAATATTTGGTGATTATAAATGAATTGAATTGTTCATGGAGTCGGTAGACCGTACATATGCATGAATGAAACTTTCATTTCAATGTTCGATTAAAAAATGAAATCTAAAAGATAAATACGTACATTATAATTCTGATATCATATCAATGTAACATTTTTTATTTATGTTTATTAAAATTATACTCTATATGTTCCATGTATGGCATGAATGAGTCATATCACTTTGAGTGGGAGGTAGTCGGCACTTCCTCAAACAAAATTATCTTATTTACCGAACTTGGAAAATCATAAAGGTATGTTATAAGTAAATTTTTCAGAATCATAGAGACATTATAAATATAATTTATATCATATATAAATATATTTTCCTTCATAACGGCCACAAATAAATATGGTAATGGAGAATTTAACAGTCACAGTTTCATGTGGTAGTAGTTTTTCGTACATTGAAATAGTATGTTTGTCACCCGTTGGATGTCGATGTTTGTATGTGTTGGTTAAAACTTTATCATAACATCACCCTAGTATATTGGTTCTAATTTTTGTATGTAATGATATAAATATATGATTATATGGAGTTGATAATGGAAATGAAACTAAAAATATTTAAAGAAGATGTTACCTCCTTATCGGTTAACTTATTTTAGTTTATTCCGGAAACATATTTGGAATGATTTCTAGCCAAGTTGAGGATTCTAGGAATAGGGGAATGAATTTTGGAGGCAACTTTTATAGAGTTTTTATGATCCAATGTGGCTAGAGATGTGTGAGGAAGGTGTATAGTGCTTTCTTTTTTTAGTGGAGGGGGAGTGGTACTCTTGTAAATACAAAAAGTTATTCATTAATGGGAGGTCTAACTTACAAAAAGTGCCTCAAAAATTGAAAAAAATGGATTAAATGGGATTCATGGTACATTATAACATCCAAAAAACTAAAATATGTTCATTTTAGTAATGGGGTTCTATAACATCTATGATCCCTCAATTTTATCATTTTTCTTTTTTATTGAAGCATCTAGTTTTCACATCTAATTAATTAAACCATTAAGACTAAAATAATGTGGAATTTATTTGAATATATAGATAAAATGAATTATTAATATTATAACTAATTTATAAAATAATATATCCATGTTTTTTGGAAACTAATTTTAAAACAAGCGCTCGTGACACGCTAAAACATTGCTTAAACCCGGACTGTGTGAATAATGTTTTTACAATATATGGTTCAATATGTTAATTATATAAGATTAATTGGCCCCTTAATAGACCATATGTAATATTTATTATCACTTAAATATATCTTGGAAGAATATTTTATTTTTACTATTTTTAGATCATTTAATAAAATTTCATTTATTATAAAATAACATTAATGACTATTTTACCATTATTTATTTAAATTTAATTATAAAATATCAATATAATATAGAAATTTAAATATATTATGTTTAACAGTGTGTAACATGATATATTCTTTTAAAAAATAATTAAATACAATATTTCTATCAATTAACTTAACTTTTAATTTTTGTACTATCATTTATTTTAGTTAATTATTATCTAAATAATCACTACATTGACATTTTAACGCATTTTAAGTAAGTACAATTAAACTAAAAATTATTGATAAATTATTATGATAAATATGACCCATTAATTTTGAAAAGGTATATATACATAAAAAAATATGATGTTTTTACAAAACTCAATGTTTTATAAATGTTAAAGGTAAGGACTATTTTTTTATCTTATTCATTTCCTGAAGTTTTATATGGGGAACACCCATTTAGTAATATCTCAATAACCAATTATTTTTAAACCTAGTGGGGATATGGTATAATTTTTGCAATCCAATGGATATTTGACAAGTTTCTATGTCATTTGTGTCATTAGTATTATGGTTCATTCCCAAATTAAGTTTAATCTTACCTTAATCACACTAATTAATTTTAACCACGTTCACTAATGATTGTGGTCAAAAATTAATTTAAAAATATTAGAACAAAATTATCATAATAATTACATCCTTGTAAATTGGATTTTCAACATTCAAATCAAATAGGTGGCAAAATCAGTATTAACACTAAACCCACATATGAGGGGAAATAATGGGTTTTAGAAATAGAAAAAAACCTTAAAAAGTTTTTTATGTTTTTATATTCAATTTCAAAGTGAAATTGTTTATAATGAATAAATTTTATAAATATATATATAATTGGTCTAATGTGACCCTTTAACAAAGATAAAATAAAATTTATCATTAATAATTTTTTAAATGAAAAGACTGTTTTAAGCATTATTGCAGTAAATTTCACAATTCATAAAAAAATAAAGTTTCAAAAATATATCCCAAAAATTTAACTAAGATTAGTTTGAAATTATAAATTCAATAATAATGTTTATGTTTTAAAATAAAATTCATAAAAGTATCCATGTTTGGTTTTAAAAAAGGTCTTCCAATAAAAGGTTCTAAAACTAGTTCTTTGGTGTAAGACAAGCTCATTCTGTGTTGTGTGTAGCGTACGTTTATAATTGTGTATAAATAATTCCAAAAAATATATATTTATTCTAAAATGATAATATTATAATGTATTGGTGTGTCACATGATTCATGTTCCATTGTTTGTATACATCAGTCATTGCTACAACACTACAATCCCAATACTGAAAGCCGAACACAAAACACATAACACGATTTCCCCAAACAAATCTCAAAGTCCCCCCAGTCCAAAAGTAGAACTGAACACTCTGATACTACTCTATCAATACATGTCATAGAGGGGCCTAACCTATATCTACCCCAATACCACTACTAATATTTTAGGGGCTAGTGAATAGCTCTATGTAGGTGTATTTCACAAATGGTATTCATTAGCCTAATGTACTTGTACACACACACTCATCTTAATAGACATAATTATCTAATGTAAAACACCTGTTAAAATGCATGCATACATATAATACCCTATAATATTGTAACAATAATGACTGAAAATTAAAAAAGGTCAAAAGTTAAGGCAAACTAAAACTACAAATAGTCTAACCTACTCTAAGGGTGAGGACTGAGTCAACAATATATTTCTGGTAAACACCTAGGTATGTGAAGGTCAAGATGTGCTCCAAATACTCTATATCCTCCTAAGATGATTTCAAAAGATTATTAATCATCAAAATATACAACATGTTCGAGAATAGACCATACATGTGTATGTACAGTAATATTCAGAAAGAAACCCCTTAAAAATTAAACACCATGCACCGAGTATAGTAAGTTCAATACATGATTAAAAAATCAATTTAGAATAGGAAAAAAACAAGATATACTTAGATGATAAAACATTTCATCAGGAGACCTTAACCAAATATCATCAACAAGATTATACATGACACAACAATAATTGAAGTAGAACATTCTACACGATCCATTCTATCATCAGAGACAATCAACAAATAGATCTATCTCATTGGTACCCTCCCAAAGATAACGTATTGGTCTAAGAAGACTTTGATACATATATAGGGGACACAACCAGATTCGATGGGGGGATACCACAAGCCTAATATTAATCAACCCTCTACATATGGGATCAAATGAAAATGTTTCTAAAAATTCTACTGATATGACATGCTAGATGGAGGATCAATGAACCACTTAGGGAAGTAATTATGATTCCACAGACTAAAACTAGGGGTGATAGAGGATCACACTCGATTCTGATAGAGGGACAACACAACACTATCTAACAGTCCACATCTAGAGGTGATCACAATATAGTTATGTGTTTGTAATGTTATATTATACCCTTGAGTAAAGGACCAAGGGAACACATTCAACCTATAATTGGAAAATCTAAGAAAAAAGAGTTCTGTAAACACTCTTGAAGGGAGTACCTTGAGTGTACTAGGGTACATGGTGTGTCAATATTTCCTACATCCTACCCATGTGCAAGATCCTCACACGACATGTATTGTCCAAATACATGGCATGCCGAAGATGACACATTGCATGTAGAGACACGCAATACCCTGTTTGTGTGGGATGGTCATGACAATGTCAAATTATAGGGTGTTTTTGTGCCCTTTTAATCCAAATAGTATATGCGTAATTCCAATCAAAACACTGAGTAAACCGAGGAGGGTCACACCTTATCTGATAGGGGAAACATAATGTGTGATCCTTAACATCATCAAAAACCATAGCGATGTAGCCAAGGGGTCGCACGCTGTGTGCAATCTGGAAATACAAGTCATGTTTCTTGGGATTATCCAGATCCTTTGGCTCTTCTGTGTCAATCTAGGCAGTGCCAAAGCCCTTGATCTGGTTAGAACCAGCCAATCAAGTTTCATCCAAGTATCTTGTTTCCAGATTAATAGATAAATGGTTCAAATATGCTAAAAATCACCATTTTTTAGCCATGCATTGTCATACAAAAAACCTGTTCTGAACGAGTACCTCAAATCTATTTAGATTCCATCATCACACCTTGATCACATCACTGCTCATGAACCACACCTGTGGTATCGATCCATTGTGCCGAAGAATGGTCACTCAAAGATCTAATACTGAGTATTAATCAGACTATGGGAAAAATGAAGTGTCAAATATGTACGTCAAAAGAATAGAGGGAGAAATCCCCAAAACATAAAAGTGAAGAAATAACATCATTGTTGTTCATTTGGATACAATTCATTATCACATAAACAATGAACTATGTGGGATAAATCAAGGAACCAAAATCAATTCAATCATTTTTGGATTCTACTGAAGATGCACATATTATTTCATGTTCTATGAATTAATCCATGGGTTTCTCAGATTAATAACTGCATGAAAATTACACCACAAAACATCCTACATAGAGTTTGGGTTAGTCACTTATGAGGAACATATACATTTCCATCTTCGATGAGATCCACCAACTCAACTGATGTGATGATCCATGATCTGTTTTTGATCAATTATCATCCCCCAAGAATGATCTCCTCTAACATCATCTAGGTCTATAGGGTTTAGCAGACAAACCTGGGATGATATCCAAAGACGTATATTTAAAAGTAATCATGTCACTACGCTAAAAAATTAAAATAAATTATTAATATAATTTATTTTCATAATTACGTGCTAATGAAATCTTTTTAAAAAATGACCCGTGCAACCCACAGTTATGTAGTCCCTATGGTAAAATATCCATTTTGAACTCAACGGTGCCCTCTGATTTCAAATCCGATCACACATCATGGAATTATTCCACCTTTTCCGAAAAATTTCAGGTGATTTCTATTTGATATATTTAATATAATTAAAAATGTTTATTTGAGGAACACATGGTCTCAGAATCACATGTCATCTAAAAACCTGGTCTCAAAAATAATCCATATAATATTTAAAAACAAAAAATCAAAGATGATGGAAAAATGATTTCATCGTTTATTATGGTGAAAATGACTTGTTATTTAGTTTTCCTACCTATTATATATCAATGTACAAAGAGTGTAACAACCCAAACATTTGAATTAAATTTTGTTTTCTAAAAATTTATTTTTTACTATGTAAAATTCATTAAATATAAAAAGTATAAATTGAATTGAAATTATATATTTTAGACTGTTATGTGACTGTTGGACTATTGATCAAAATGACCTTTGAAAAAAAAATAACATTATAATTATTGTATATAAATAGAAAGGATAAATGAAAATTAATTCAGAATGGAGAATCAAGGGCCTATACTAGTAGAATTGGTCGATGTGAAGACCATTTATTAGATTTTCCTATGAAGATATCATTTCATGTATTTTTCCTCATCCATTCCCATGCAGAGATCCAAAAACATAGGCAAGAGAAAAACCATTTATAGGATAATATCAATCTCATAGAGATCACAACCCCAACCATGTTCACTGAATGGCCCAATGAAAGCCTTGACGTCGCACACCTTACTCTTATGGAATATTCTATTGTAAGAAATGGTTATATAACAAGACCCGATAATTATTATTATGTACATTATTTTTCATAGAATAATAAATTTAAATTCATCATATTATTGTTACATTGAAAATTATTCTTAAAGCACAATTAATATTTTTGGTTAATATTTAAATTCAATTTAGAAATCTATTTTGGTAAATTAGTTTATTTTTGAAATAAATAACATTTTAATAAAATATTATCATCAAATTAATTTTATTAAATATAATTGGTCATATAATTTCTATGATGTCAAATGTAATTTCTATTATGGTTTAAAATGATTTTTTTCAAAACATGTAAATTTTCAAGAAATGTAGTTTTTATTTTAAAAGTGTACATTCACATATATAGAAAATTATTTATATAAAATTTATATTATATTTAGAATCCAGATATAGAAATTATCCAATAGTTAATTTTTCAACATTTTCTAATGTAGTCAAATTTTTGGGTAAAAACTAAATATCATGTGTGTGTGTGTGTCTATATGTGTGTTTTATGACCCATAATGACAGAATATTTATGTAATAAAAACTATAAAAGGAATATTAATCTAAATATATGTTTTAATTTTAACAAAATGTGATTTTATATTTGTTTGTATTATTTTATAATGCTTTAGTGAATCCTCCTATACATATTAAAAAAATTATGATTTTTAAATAATTTCCCTAAAAGTATGACTCACCACCACATAAGCAATGAAAATATATTAATATCATCATCCTATAGCCATATAAAATAATTTATACCACTCCAATTTTCCATAAATCATGGGAAAACCCATGGGATGGTCTGTGGTTTTGAATATTTTAGTGTGTATTGTTCAAATCCAAAATAATAACAAATTTCACCATTATTCCAATATAAACCCACCCATGCTTCCATTTATCTTCACTAAAGCTCTTTAAATCTCTTTCATCCTCTACATATTACTTCATATAGTACTCCAAAGTTCCCTCTAATCTCCCACGAAGCCTTTCCCAGTCCATTTAGACCACACGTCCAAGTAAGAGATCTTCTACTCTCCGCTTTTATCAAGCACTTCTTTTATGATATGTCTTGTAATTTCAATTTTCATATGTTGGGATATATTCATACATACTCCCCATATAGTCTAGTTTATTTATAAATAATGATATATTCCCTTCCACTCTCATTAATTCATCTGAAATCCATTATATAAACCCATTACCATGTTGAACATTCTTAAGGGATTCTCACCTTCCTCTCCTAATTTCAATTTATGAACCATGTAATAAATTTGTCTTCTAAATTTAAATTGGTAATATTTTAATCCATTTAAAATAAATTTAAAAAATTATATTTTCTTTTATTTCAATGAGATATCATTTATACTGCCCCATTTGGACCCTAACCTGAGACCATACTATGATGAAATTCTATAAGGATTCCATCCTTTCTCAATTTTTGTCCATGATTCCTTATATTGTTAAATCATTTTTAGTATAACATAAGTTTTATATATTGTGTTTTATAACCACCATAATACTACCATTATTATGTCTTAATGATTATAGACCCCTTTCAGTCTCATTAATCCCTCCTGTGTACACCAGTTCCCATGCCGAAATTTCGTAAGGGATTTCTCTCTTCTCATTTCCATTCAAAATTTTCTTTTATATTATGTATCATAAATTCCATTTCATATGTTGGTATATTATGTTCCATGATACCCTTACTGTCCATTTGATGTATAAATGATGATATACCCCTTTACCTCTCATCAACCCATCTTACAAATATCAATTTGATGTCATTATGCTGCCGAAATTGGACCACAATTTTCCATGCCAAAATCAATGTGTAGTGAATATCATACCTACTTATCTATTAATGGTATCCATAATTATGATGATGTACTTATATATTGTGGAATTACATGTATTTATTCCTCAGTCCTCATTCTTGGAATAAATTATGATTTTTAATGACTCCATGTTGTATGATCTATGAGGCACACTTATACATGAAAACGAAATGACTATGAAGGGTGTGCCCTGATAGAACTCCAATATACTTTATAATGTTTAGTATCAAGATAAATCATCATCAATAAGATTTTACTCTTTATTATTCATGTTCAATTATGGTTTACTCAAGCTAATTCATGTGCAATGAGTGTTTACTAATTCTAATCCATGTTGTATGAGCCTTAGCTCATGCTAATACATGGGCAATGAACCTCTTGATATTATGAGTTATATTACGTGAATGTTTGTTTAATAAATCATGTTTAAACATGAAATAAAGTTTATGGTTATTATAGTTGGTATTAGAGTACATGTTTAGTAATTATTTGTATTAATATTTGATTACTCTAGTGAAATACTTAAGAATAATTCTATGAATCATAAAATAATCCCAAAATTATGGTGAGTATAGAGTAAGTGGTTTATCAAGAAAATAAATCCTTGTCTAGATATGAACAAGTAGAGGTGGATCTAGCATATATGTATCTTGAGGTAAAACTAGAGAACACCACTTTGAGCTAGACTCAAATTGGAACTCGTTCACGATAGTGATCCTTTTTCCACTCTTGGGTCAACCCTCCAAAGGGATATTATTTGGTAAATTCATAATCATAATACAACCCATTATTCGGTGAACAAAAAAATCCCATATGAATATATGTTATGAAATAGATCTTGGATAATGTAGATTTAAACTTAGTGTTACACAAGTTCTGATATATTATTCATTTGAAAGAATACCCTTATATGTTTTCTTTTTTACATTATTATTAGCTATGTCTTCAAACCCCTAATGGTATTTTATTTTCATTAGAAAAAATATAGAAGGAGGAATATCACAAACAATGCTTATATCTCCTCTTGAAGAACCACATGGAAATATTATCTTGATGTAATGCTCAGATGACTTTGAAACCTATTCAAAAATCCAAGTTACAGGAAAACAACTTTATGAGGGATTGAATACCTCTAGAATTACATGATTCATTCATGGATCATGTACCATATATTGGAAAATAATTTGATCTCATATTTCTTACAATGATATACGTCAGATGTACCATCAGGGTAATTTCAAATACTTCTCGTTATTCCAAAATAATGATGCACTAAATTATTTTCTAGATGCTACAAAATAAGGAGACCTCTGAGCGACCTATATTTATAAAATTATATATATTTTTTCTTTGGGTCAAATACAAAACCTGATATACCAAAACCCTATTTTGAAATATTTTAAGATGAACCTGTAATAATTTTTATAAAAAAAAGTTCAAGAAGACATTTAAAAATTATATATAATAAATAACTTTTTATGGACTTATGGGTGCTTCTATCAATATAATTCATGATCCATGATGTGTTTTTGGGTAAGGGATGTAGATAATCGTGAAAATATCATAAGGTACCTTTGTGATGCATGAACTATTTCTATATAAATTAAATTCTAATATAAAAGACTCAATACCTCTTTGAAAATATAATGAAGAAGTACCCTCACCTATTTTTTCCTCAATATGTCCAATGAAATTTCAAGGGTGAAATTTCTTATAGGGGAGGAATCTAATGACCTAACTATTAGTTTTTGACCTTTACGTTACTGTTGGACTATTGTAATAAATAATAATTTTAAAATTTTAATTATTTCTTATAAATAGAAACTATACTGAAAAATTAATTCATAAAGAAAAGTCGATGGAATCTAATAATATAATTGTTCCATATGATGCCCATTTATCAGAGCTTCCTAGGGAGATAGAATTTCTAGGATTTTCCCTTTACCAAGAACAAGCCAATTTCCAAAAATATATGCATAAGAGAAACCATTTATCAGAGAGGTTCAAGCTTATTATGATCACCATCAAAACAATGTTCATCGAACATCCCCATGAAAACCCCACCATCGCACACCATATTCTTAGGGCCTATGCTGGTGTAATAAAGGGATACGTAAAAAGAACCTTGCATTATAATTATGTACATTATTATTTTTATAGAATAAATAATATACATTCATCTTATTATTTTCACTTTGTAAATTATTCATATCGCAAAAATAGTAATTTTGGATAAAATTAATATTCACTTAAGAAATGTAATTTGGTGAATTATTATATTTTTGAAATAAATAATATTTTAATAAAATATTTTAATTAAATAAATTTTATTATATATAAATTATCATATGATTTTTATGAATAAATATGTAATTTTTCTAGGGTTTAAAAACATTCAATTATTTAAGAAAAAATGTATATATAATTGATATTATTTTTGGAATCAGGATGTCAAAATTATCCAAATTTGAGTTTTTCATAATTTTTTGAGACAGTCGATTTTTTTGGTAAAAATTAAAATATGTATAAATATATAATGTATTTTATAACATCATAATGATGAAATAGTGAAGTAATAAAATAATATAAATGTGATATTCCAAAAATTATATCTTTAATCTTTTAAATAATTTTACTTTTTAATCGTTTGTTTTATTTTATGAATCATTTGTGAATGCTCCAAGACTTACTAAATATTTTATGATTTTAAAATAATTTTATGAATGTATGACTCACCATCACATAAGAGATGGAAATATTTTAATATATGTGGCCCTTAGAATTATAAAATAATTTATTCCACTGAACTATTCCATAAATCGTTGGAAAAACCCATTGTATAGTTTGTAGTTTTGAATATTTTATTGAGTAGTGTCTAATACCAAAATAATAAAGAATTCCCCCACATTTCCTATATAATTCCACAAAATCTCCCATTTATCTTCACTAATGATCCTTTTAGATCGAACACCCTATGCCTATTACTCTCTAAAGTCCTCAAAAGTCGCCCCCAATCTCCCAAGAAGCCTCTCCCAACCCTTTGGGATCACACATCTAAGTAAGGGGTCTTCCACTCTCTTCGTTAATCAAGAACTTCTTTTATGATATTTCTTTTAATTTTGATTTCAATATGTTAGGATATGTTCATACATACTACCCTCAATTGAGATTTTGTTTATAAATAATGACATATTCATTTACCCTCTCATTAATCCATCCATGATTCTTTATATACACATGTTTCCAGGTTAAAATTTCATAAGGGATTTTCACCTTCCTCTATTCCTTCCAATTCAAAAACATGTTTGAAATTTTTCTTCTTAATTTAAATTAGTTATATTCTCATACATTGATAATAAATTAACAAATTTTCATCTGTTATTATTTCAATTAGTGGTCATTTATCATCCACCATTTGGACCATTACCTATGTCATTACTATAAAGAAATATTGTAAGGGTTCATTTCGTTATCAATTTTTGTCCAAGAATCCTTTTATTGTAATATCAATTTCTTTTTAATTAAAAATTATGGGGTATTATTTTTATCCTCCCCCATACATACCTTATTATATTTTAATGATTATAGACCCCTTTATTTCTCATTAATCCCTCTCGTGTACACTCGTTACCATGGAAAAATTCCGTAAGGGGTTTCTCTCTTCTCATTTGCATTCACAAATTTATTATATATTATGAATCTTAAATTCCATTTAATATATTTGGATATTATGTTCCTTGATCCCCTAAAAATTTATTTCGTGTATAAAATCTGATAGACCCATTTCTCTCTCACCAACCCATTTTACAAATTTCTCTTTGATGTTATTATGCTATTGAAATTGCACCACGAATTTCCATGCCAATATAATCATTTAGTGAATACCATACCCATTCATCTATCAACGTTATTCACCATTATTATCATGTACAAATTTATAGGAGGCTTAAATTTACGTATCCCACATCCCTTATTCTATGAAAAAATTATGCTTTTTAATGAATCCATGTTGTATGATCTATGTGGACACTTATACATTAAAATGAAATGATTATGAAGGGTGCACCCTGATGGAACTTCAATGGTTTGGTAAATGTTTAGTATCATGTTAAGTCTTGTTCAATGAGTTTTTACTCATTATTATTCATTTGGAATTTTGGTTTACTCATGGTAATTCATTTTCAGTGAGGGTTTACTCATTCTCATCCCTATGCAGTAAAACATGGATTGTTCTAATATCATGTTTCATGTTGTTTCCACATTTCCATGTTATGAATATCATGTTATATCATGCCTTCATGTTAATGTTTCTTTTTTGAACTATTGATATTCCTATTGACTAAAATGTATTGTATTTCTCAGGTCGTTACATTTTTATTCCCTTACTGGTCTTTATAGATTACCCTTTTCTTATGTATGCCTTCAGGATATCCCATTCAATGAAAAGTAATATGGAATGTTGTGGTCATGTAAAAAAAATCAATAAATAATTGTATTTTATGTTTTATATTGTTATGTAATGTTACTAGGCCTCAAATACACTAGACATATTTATCTATGAGTTTTATTGAGGTAATTTTTCTGTAATAAGTCATGTTTAAATATGAAAAAAGAGAAAGGATGTTATAATGTGTCTCAAAAGGGATGTATAGATTGTTTGACATTATAGTGTTAATGTATTTCCCTCTTCCACAACGATTGTAGTGTTTACTTATTTCAGAAAACATATTGTTGTTGATGTCATCACACAAAACCAATATCACATCCAGTAAAATATTAAATCAGTATTTTGATGTTTATTCATCAATAATATTTGAGTAGGCACATCATAATTTTTACTTGGAATCTTGTAATATGTTCTTGGTATCAGTTCCTAATTAACCCATGATAGTTTTTATGGTACTGCTACACGGGTGTCTTCTAGCTTTAGGGGAGATTTTGTAGAGTCAGCATCATCAACTGCACAGTATGAGGAGTAGTTGTGAGCTTAGATTGAGAATATAAATACAACACATAGTGAGAAATAATAGATTTATAAAAAACAAAATCAACAGGATGATGAGATGTGATTCTTAAAGGAGAAACTACATGATCAAATGATGCAGTATATGTGACTGTTGGATTAGGGTGTATGGAAAGAGTTTCCTTCCCCTCCTCCTCCAAATGAACCCCCCTCCCCCTAAAGGATACCCTCCACCTCAACGGTGATTTATACACAAAGAAAATATTTATTATGTTCAAATTCGAATGATAATATTTGGTATAAAATATTTATTATTTTTGATGTTTAAATATTTTTTCATTATTTTAAGAAAATTATATTTCTATATTTATATTTTTAATTTTCCAAATTTTTTAATTTTAATCCAATATGTGACTGGACAAAAACCAATTTGAATTACAAACTTATGGTGTGTCTTGTGGCCCATAAAAAATATTTATTTGAAATATTTCTGATGGAAGGTCAAAAATAGTTCATTAAATAAACCTAAAAAACTATTTGTGATGGGCTTCCATACCATCGCAAACGATAGTTTTCGATAGGGCCCATCGTAAAAGCACCCTTTTGTTACATGTTTTTTTGTGGTGGTATTTTTATGATAGGTCCCCATCACAAATATCCCATTGAAAATAAACCATTTTCAATATGTTTCCTAACCACTCATTTTATAATAAGGACATACTAAAAAATTTATTTGGGATATAGTTCAAAAAAATATATGAAATTTGTTAACAAGATTATCCAGAAAAACAAATCATGTGATCTAATACAACACGACCATGTTGGTGATGAAGAATTAGGAGGGGTAGTTAAAATGAAAATGAGTCTCATTGGTCATAGATATCATCTATATCTGGTTGAAAATATTCTTTATCTTAAATATTCCATGTCCCTGAGTTTGTCATGAAAACATTGCACCCCACCTCCAAGTCCTCCTCCATCATCAGTTGACATAGTTTTCTTATTCTTATATTTGCTTTTGTGGAGGTGGAATCATCTCCATTAAAATTGACTAGTATATTCATGTTTTAAAAAACATGTGTTGTAGATGTGTGGGGAATTACTTATCCCTTAGGTAGGTTCAATGGAAAAAATGAATGTGGGATGGAATCACCCACGATCTGATGCCGGAGGTGGGGCTGCAAAACATGAATCATTTTTGGGTGTCCATGGGACAACAACCTCGACTAAATGCGGGGATCCAAAAGCCTATACAGGATGGATCAACCAAAGAACATATGATGGAGGTGGGGATTGGGACCCCCAAGATTCTTCATGGTTCGGTCTTCGTGGGACAGGAACATCTATAGAACGACCTCCCTAGACAGGTAGCGTCCCATGATAGAGGTGTCCATACCTTTATTATGGATGTGGGTCTAATGATGAGTAGTTTTTGGACCCCACATATTCTTCACCTCCCTCATGAAGAGTCTTATAACCAGGATTTGTACATTGGCATATTCATGGTGATGATTAATCTAGCTCACTATTTGATTACATAGTTATTGTGTAATTATTGATGCATCGACTAAAAACAAAATCCATATATGGGAAGACTGTATGATACAAGTTAGTATGTTAGACCCACCCAAATGAGATTTGAGAGTAGTAAATGACTCATTTAGACAGATTGGAATTGGTTGGGAATTTCCAGTTATTACTAGAAGGTCAACCAGGATTCTTCCTGATTGAAAACACTAAGAAGGTGTTAACCAAGAATGTGGTATGGTTTTTTTAATTTTTCACGAGATATCCTTCTAATATATTATTGGTATATTGATTAAATCACCAATATTAACCATAAATGAGCTTGGTAATGACTATGGCTTACATTGTGATGTATCATGAGTTTGGATTTGAGTAATTCCAATCCATAATGGTCATGTGGTTGCCTAAGGGTCTAGATAGTTAAGGCCACATAAGAAAATCATCCCATATACTTTATATATTTGGAAATATTTTTGGTTTCCATGAGATGTTATTGTTATTATCATCAGGGTGAGATATTTTTCAAATACACTAAAAAGTGTTTGATATATATTTAATCACAACGTCAAATGAACCATTGATAATAGTGAATGATTTTGTATCTATAGTCCATTAACATTAACCAAATGTATATCATCAATAAGGGATACACATTTTCTAATGTACTATATTTCTATGATAAAACATAGGTAGTGAATGATTCAGGTATCAAGTAGAATACAGTTTCCCACTTTGATGAGATGTGACATTAATTTCAAAAGTATCATAGCAATGTGACACTTATGTCTTTATCTATCACATATTAACACCTCAGTTGTATTATGGGATTAAACGATTTGATTCATACAATTTATTCATGAGAGACATGATAAACCTTTTATTTCTTTATATTTTATTAAATGTTGGTTAATTCTTATTCATGTATTCTTTTTAATGTGCCTCTTTTGGGAATTATGTCTTTGTGATAATACATAAGTGTCTCTTTTAAAATGACACAAGTGTTCTGAAATGCTTCATAAAAAATAATATGTGTTCAACATAACGTTTTTTGGTTTTAAACAGATTTAATAATATTTAAATACATGGTACAGATTAAAGTTTTATTCCAATTGTTTTTCAACTCACCTGATTAACATTAATAAAGGGATATGAATATTTTTAAAGTGTATTTAATACTAGTTTAATTTATAAAAGGATATGTTATTTTAAAGAGGAAATTTTGTAATTGGGTTGTTTTTTTAATGGTATTTCATGTGTGATTTTATAATTTTTATTTCAAATTAATTTGTAGTTAGCTTATTAGTGGATGATTCTTAGGAAACAAAATGCAATAAAAACTATCATTAAAATGTTGAGTTCCCATTATTTTAAAGGACCCTTTTGTGAATTTATTTTGTTAAATATTAATATCACCTAATAAAATAGGATGGATATGAAGAAATAATCGATGGATGCCAGTCATTTAACACAAGAATATGAAGATGGATTAAAAGAGTTCATGAAGTTTTCAAAAGATCAGGCATATGGCCCTTCTCAAATCTTGTGTCTGTGTTTATGCTTTTTTTATTCCGGAAATGTTATTCCAAAGGAGTTGGGATACCACTTGATCTTTCATAGAATAGAGCCATGTTATAAATGTTGGAATAAACACAAGAAAAGTGAATGTAACTAGTAGATAGGATAACACTGCATTTTATGGATCATTAGATATGATTACATGTGTAGACAATGAAGAAGACTATATCAAGGATGTGATTAATGATGTAAATGCTTATGAGGATCATATTTCTAAAATTAAATGAATAGTTTATGATAAACATCATGATTGAATTTTTTTTGAGATTTTAAAGAGTTGTGAAAAGTTTCCATTGTATGGTGGTTACAATGAATATACAACTTTTTCACCTATATAGATGTTGTATAATTTAAATGCATAGAATGGATAGAGTTACACCAGTTTTATATAATTACATTCTCTCTTGAATGACATGCTCCAAGAAAATAATGGCCTCTTGAGCCGATTACATGATGCCAAATGAATGTTATTATCGAGGGGTGTGATCTCTGAAAAAAAACATGCATGTCCGAATGACTTTATACTATTTACCAAGGGCCAAAAATCACATAGATAATGCATAATGTGTGGTTCTTCTCGAAACATTAAAGATAAATCTGGTTCTATGAAGGTTATATTGTACTTTTGAATCATTAAATGTTCTAGGTGCTTATATAGAAGTGTAGAAACTGCAGGGAAATATACATGGCATATAGACACAAGAATTAAAGATTGGAAATTATGTCACCTAATAGACTCTCCTCAGTGGAAGAAAATTGATCATGAGTATCCTAAATTTATAAACAATCCATGAAACCTTCTTCTTGTTTTATCTATAGATGGAGTTATTCTTATGGATTTTAAAATAATAACTCATAGTACATGGAAATTTTAGTTTGGAAATTATAACTTTCCCCCATCGTTATAAATGAAAGTAAAATAAATCATGTTATCTATGCATATATGTGGACTAAAACAAGATGGAAATGATATTGATGTTTATTAGGATCCATTGATCAGTGATTTGAAATTGTTGTGGGATTTTGGTGTTATGTTTTATAATGCAAACAGAAATGAAGATTATACATTGAGAGCCATTTTTTATAGGACGATATCTGAATTTTTTTCTTATGTAAATTTTTTAGGATATAACATTAATAGAAATCATGTGTATACTATCTATGAACAAGGTATGAAGACAATTAGGATGAAAAATTCATTGAAAAGTGTGTTTCTATGACATCTTTAATTTCTACCTCGATGACATAAGTACCGATCCTGGACGACTTCATTTGTTGGATGTTCAGAAGAACATACAACGACATCTCCACTAACAGGTGTTCAACTATTTGAGGATGTAAATGATATGGACACTAATTTGGGTAAAAAAATTTAAAAAAACCATAAGAAAACCATCTTGAAAAAGGGATTAATTTTTTTGAATTACCAAACTATAATTGTTTTTATGTCATAAATTTTCTTATGTTATGCATGATGAAAACAAATTATGTGACGGTGTCATTAGCACATTTCCAAATGCACCTGGGGAAAAATAAGATGTAATTAATGGAAGGTTCGACCTAGTTAACATGAGAATATGAGAAGCGTTGGTGCTAGTGAAGGGTGAAAAACAAACTTTTATTCCGCTTGAAGCTCACACTCTTTCTATGTAAGAGATTTATCCATTTTTCAACTTATTAAATGACATAATGGTTTCAGAGGGATATTCATTGACTATCAAAAACATTGTGTCAATGACTATTTTAATGTTAAATTGTCTAAAATCACATGACTGCAGTGTTTTGATGCAAGATATAATGCCTAATGATTTATTTGGAATTTCTTCAAAGAATTTTCTTCATAAATTAATCATACTCTATTTCTTTTTCAAAGCAATGTGCTGCAAAGTTATAGACCCGGTGATATTCCTAACTATTGAAAGATAATTTTCCATCATATTACGTGAATTATAAATAATAATTCAACCAAAATTATTTGATATGGGGGTTTATTTAATGGTTCAATTAGTGATATAGATTTGACTATATAGTCTTATATACTATAGATAGATGTTCACCATTGAACGGTATATGATGATTTTGAAAGGTTATGTCAAAAAATGAAGTCGAACAGAGTATTGTAGTGTATGGTGATATATTGTTGAGTAATTCCTTGAATTATATACTCATTACCTATATAGTGTAGAATGAATTGTTATATAGAAATCATGTCACTAGCTGACTTGTGGGTGAACGAATATATGGAAGAGATGTTGTCACAATTGATATTACAGATCGATAGTAAGCCATACATTACATTTTGTATAAACGTTGGGAGGTTTTCCTATATGTTAGAAGCCAAAATAAAATTATTAAGAATTTGAATCCATCAAGGGTAGATATATGGATATCAAATACACATAATCAATAATTTAATGGATCATTTCATGACCATATTTTTAATGAGTCAGATGAAAATTCAGATTCAATTTTAGAATGACATTGATGCCTAGATAGAAGACCATATGGGTATGTATTATCATAAAATGGTTATGTAATAAATTGTTATACATTCTATAAAAATTATGATGATGAAGAAAATAGCATGAAAAACAATGGAGTTACCCTCGTCGATGAAGTAATTCAGGTTTCTAGTACTACGGATATAAATCGAATTTATGGAAATATGTTATAATTTGGAAACATATAGAAAATATGGGGCATAGATTATACAACAATCCATGTTCTGATTATTCAATTAATGTGGGTTGATAACATGGGTGATGTTTAAACATATATGAATTGGGATTCATGAATATTGATTTTAGTATGCATGGGTACAAAGATAAACCATTTATAATGGCATCAGAGGTGGTACAGTTATTATATGTTCCAAATCCAACAAATTGTATGTGTTCAATTTTTCGGTTATTGACCAAAACCACTGAAGGGTCATATGAAAATTCACCTCAGGATGACAGCATCATTGGGACTTTACAATATTTTTGTAGTGTTCCCAATGGATGTAGCATTTTTTATGTCATAGAATACCACAATTAAGGTATTTGGATCATCTATAGAAGGGTAAAATCTTGTCATCCATTAAGAATGAAAAAGATTGTCCAATAATTAGGTTACATTTTTTTATAATATATATCAGGTTACCTCATGTTAATATTCATTATCTGGTGAATTTATGCACTCTTTGTTAAATGTTAAACCACTTCTATATATCAGGTTACCTCATGTTAATATTCATTACCTCATGTTAATGTTCTAGTTCACCCATTACTAAGGAACACAACTATTCTCAACCTGATGTTGCTCCCATTAAAGAGGTACAATGACCATATGCAGTTGCATATAAAACCACTCCAATAGTATATATTAACAATGTTGATTCTGGGGAGATGGTAGGCGATGACGGACCAATGATGTAGAAAAAATAGGAGTGTCAAAGTTTGATGATATTATAAAATATCAATAAGGTGAAAGTCAAAGAATTAAATTCAAGGTCGTATTGAATGTACAAGGCTTGAATCATAACCCCAAAAATACCATGTTTAATAGTTATATTGGAATCAACAAAGATTAATGTGTTCCAATTGATTTATATTTGAGGAACCAAGTTGTGCATGGACTGAAGACACTGATGTGGGAAGAGATGACAGTGACATTATTATATTATTTCATCATTTTACAGAAAAAAATAAAATAATTAAAAATTGAATTACTACTCATCATCCATTGTAATGTGAAATTATAGTAGATGAATCCAACAATAAGTATGTATTAATGTTCGATAGAAGTATTCATAGAGGATATTACAAAATTTTAGCAAGAAATAATCTTAACGATTGTGAAGGGAAAATATACCTACACCCACCAATTATCTATGCAATCATGATAACCTAAGAAGCCCAGGATTCATTTACTGATCAGCATGAAAATGTTTCATTTTAGGTACATTTTAGGAATTAATACATTTTTTAATGATATGTGTATTCATTACTCTCATTGACAATTTTTTCTTTATGAAACTACAGCTATGTGCTAGAAATAAGAAAAATGTAGAAAAACAAGTCTACCCCTATGTTGACGCTCCTTTCGTCACGGAATCTAAAGTTCGGAAAAGTGAATATCTGAGCTCAAAGTGATTAATCCTTTGAAGAAACATCAAAAATCGACAAAGGGATGAAAAAGGAGAGCATTGCCCAGAGGTCGCGCAAGTTCCCTCTTGGTCGCGCAAGTACACTTGCGCGCCGCCTCAATACTTGCGCGACCCATCATGGTCGGGCAAGGGACTTGCGCGACAGATCTGATAACCGCCCAGTAACCGCCCGGGGTCTTCTTTTTGCCTATAAATAGACCCTGTGGGCCCCCCATAGAGGGGATCTCTTCCCAGAAACTCGGATCAAAGCTCCCGACGCTCAAGTCTCTTCTCAAAAGCTTCCGGAACACTTCTAAGGTAATTTCTTACCTAGAATGGAAGATCTAAAGAGAAGAAGGAAGGCCCAAGTGTTGAAACTTATCAAACACTTGCGCGCCAACTTAATTCCTTCAATATAACTTGCGCGTCCCTTCTCTGGAAGAACCTCAAGAGGATGGGAAAGAGTTTAATAAAGAGTCGCTCAAATAATTCAACTCTGGTTGAAAATCGCGCAAGTATACCTCATGTCGCGCAAGTATACTTGCGCGGCCAATACTTGCGCGCCACCGCAGGACTTGCGCGACCTTCAATACTTGCGCGCCCCTATCTTTTTGGGTGCCCATCTTGCCCTTTTTCACCCCTCTTAAGCCATTTCACCCTTCCTATTCAAGATTCAGTCTTCAAGATACTCTTCAAAGCCATTTATGGCATGATTTCTTGATTTGACATCCTTATCTGAAAGGAATTATGTGAAATATCTCTCAAAACCTAGTGATTTAAACATCTTTATGTCGCAAAAGATTGAGAGTTCATTCATTCAACCTCATCCTTTAAGATGAGAGAATCCTAACCTGGGTCTCCTTTTTCAGGAATAAGACTCAGTCATAACCTTGGGCTTCCTTTTCAGGAGTAAGCCCCAAGTTCCCTAACCTAGGCTTCCTTCTCAGGAATAAGTCCTAGTCATAAATCTTGGGTATCTTCCTTAAGAATAAAGCCCCAATCAAAATCCTTTAAACTTGGGCATCCTCCTCAGGAGTAAGCCCCAAACCTTAATCCCTAACCTGGGTCTCCTTTTCAGGAATAAAGACTCAGTCATAACCTTGGGCTTCCTTTTCAGGAGTAAGCCCCAATTCTCTTAACCTAGGCTTCCTTCTCAGGAATAAGTCCTAGTCATCAATCTTGGGCATCTTTCTTAAGAGTAAGCCCCAAGTCTCTTAAAATTTCTCTTAACCAGTCATAAATTTCCTTTTGATTTGGGTTTCCTTTTCAGGAATAAAACCCAATCATAAGTCCCCTCCTAACTTGGGCATCCTCCTTAGGAGTAAGCCCCAAGATTAGAGTATTCAAATCTCCATGAAGCACATATAACTTTGTGGACCCTGTTCATGGATTTTCTTCCTAAAAGTAAATCCTAAACCTTCATCTATCTGGGCAGTCATCCATACATAAGCCCCAAACAAAATTTTTATGATTGCATCCTTCATGGCACAATTGTCTAAATTTTACCAATACCTCTTGTTTCTCACACCGAGCATGACTCACGTGAGCTTAGAGTGTAAAAGTAATTATGACATTCATCTTTGAGCCATCAATCATAAAACATCATATCCCATTCCTCGAACTACGTGGATTCTGATTCCTTTTTTTCAAAACAAAGGATACGTAGGTAGCCCATTCATGGGTTCGATCCCAACATTGAAATAATCTCTGTCCTTCTGAATGACGATAAACTTCAAGTGCCCCACTGAGTGGCTTTAAAACCAGCCTGGTCATCAAAATGACCAAGAGACTTTTATATAAATGTTTTGAAGGATACCATTGACCAAGAATCTCTAAACAAATATAGATGATTCTATATTGATGAAGAACCTCGAATACATATAAAAGATTCTCTAAATTTCTTGCATATTTAATCATTGATTGTTAAAACTAAAGGAAAGCTCATTTTATACTTGGTAATGTAATAAGGATTCACGAACTTAACTTAAATCTATAAAGAGAGTCCCGGAGTAGACAATAATTCCCCTCAAAAAGGTGTGATGAGTCCGACCTCCCATCCTCTCGACCAATGCAAATTCCTAACCCTCATTAGCCCACAAGCTAATGAGCGCCTGCCTTTGGAAAGTAGGTCCAAACGGATGTGGAATCATTGGATGTTTCCGGTTCTACGAACAAACCCGGTAGAAACCGATCGGAACGTTTGAATCTCCCGTCCAGGAGGTCATCCCCGGATTCCGCGCGAAACAAAAATGGTGAACCCGACGTGAATCCTTAACCAAGTTAAAAGTGATGTTCTTCTTATCTGTTAGGCCCTTTTGGGCCAACAAGGCAATCATTGACATATGATCATCCAAAAGATGCAGTAGCCGGATTCATCTTGATTATGTCTGTTATATGGAACAGGCACTCTTTTTTCAAGATCTTCTACAAAAAAAATGGCTTTCCTTAAATTCACCCCTGTGAATACTGCTGCTGAGAACACCTCTACTGTGAGGTCTGCTGCCATGAAAACCAATGCTGCTACTCCTGCTGGAACGTCATCCGCTCTGAGGATGACATCACCAACTCAGCGTCTTCAACGCTGTGTTTCAAATGCACTGGTTAAGGAGTACCGTCGTAACGGTACTATCCCAACTCTGGAGGCCGCTCGTCAAGCCCTCCAAGTTAACAATTCTACCTGGTCGTCCGGACAACGGCGACCAGCAATCAAGAAGCAGGCGGTGCTGACTACCGTCTCCAACCGTTTCGGGTCGTTATCCCCGGAACGTAATTTCCATTCACTCCCTTATTCTGAGGAAGTGAATGAGCAGGTCCCGCGGGACCTTAATTCAAAGAGACAGGAGTCCTTCTCAAGGGCTCCCATCAACAATCGCCGCCAGACTCGTGCGGTAGTGCACCCTCAACATGATGAGGGTACCGGCTCCAGGCATTCAGCTCAGGTTCCTCGAACCCGAGCAGGCAAGATGAATCACCAGAGACGGAATCCGGTTAATAATAGGCAGGTTGTCATCCCTGCCATCTCCGGAGAAGTCCACCAACCTAACTTGGTGGAAAATAACGAGCAGGCATACACACCTGTTCGTTTTAATCCCGCTGTCCAGCAGACTCGTCTGGCAGCATCAAGCCGATCCCGCCAGGCAATTCCGGCGGAGTACCATAGGCAGGAAAATACACCTGCTTATACATCAGCAGTTAGTCAGCAGGCTCGTCTGACTACATATGATGGATCTCGTCAACCGCGTTTGGCGAAGTATAATCAGCAGGCACATACACCTGCTAATACTAATCAAGCCTACCAACAGTCTCGCTTGGTAGCGCACGGAGAAGTCAGTCGGAAAGTCCCGACGACAAACAGGAGGCAGACTAAACTCTCTGCCTCCACACTTGAGTACTGTCAGGATTCACTGACAGGAAAAGGAGGACAGGAGCAGGCACATACACCTACTCCAAGCCCGGAATGGACGTATATCCCTGTTCCGGCGGCTGAAGTCACCAAACATATTTTGTCAATGGTGAAAGAGCAGAAGCAAATTCCTGCTCATATTCTGGATGCTTGCCAGGATATCATAACAGCTTCAGCATCATCTCAGGGACAGACACATAAATCTATCCCTAGCAGTGGAGTGACACATCAACAATTCACTCCAGAACAGACACACACATCTGTTCCAGTCCAAGAGGGTTGTGGGGCCTACTCCCCCATATCATATGGACAACCAAGTCAGGCACATACACCTGATTTGAGCGATGATCGTCAGCCTAACCTGACCATCTTTCCTGATCAGGCACATACACCTGCTCAGAGCAATCACTTTCGTCATCAAGTGATTTCTAAAGCGAGTAAGAAGGCATCTAAGAAAAAGATCCGCCCAGCACAGTCAGGAGATCAAAGGCCAATCTGTAACAAGGCCTTGCTCGATGCTGGAGTTCTTGAAGCCCTCAGACATTTATCTGTCGGAATTCAAGATTCTACTCCCTCAGTTCCCAATAACAGGAACATTAATCCCGAAGGTCTTCAACAGACACTTCCTCATGAAGACTTGCTTCATGAAAATTCGGTCAATCTTGAAGTTTCTTCTTCAGATGAGAACCACAGGAACCCTCTGTGTGGTCAGAAGACCAAGGAGCAAGAGATATCATCTTTTGCTGTAACCCATCATGAAGGTCCTCCTCATGGTGATGAACTTCGCTGCGAAAGTCCTCTCCGCAGTAGTGATTCACATTGTCTCGAAAATTCTTCAGAAGGCAATGTAGTGACGAGAAAGCCCTCCTATCTCGAGGCACTTGCAAACGTAAAACCAGTCATGTCTGAAGTTTTACTATCGGCAGGTGAAACTCTTTCTCCATCAGAAGATAGCTTGGGGTTCAGGTTATTCTCCGAACCTTCCCTAGGTCATTCATCTTCCAGCATGAATAGTGATTCCTCTACCAATCTTGTTGAATCCGATGAAGCAACAAGGAAACACCAACTCTGGTCCAAACAGGTAGAAGAATCTTCATTTAATGATAAAGAGGAAATGCTGAACATGAGGAAAAAACTGGCAAAAGGTGAAGTACCAGTCATGTTTTGGCCTTTGGCTGATTCACAGTATGACATTCCAAAGATGTTGACGGATGATGGAATCCATGATATTCGTCTTGACATATGGAAAACTCTTTGTCAATTAAAGAAGAAGGTATTATCTTACGATGAATATGAAAATCATCTTAAGATAATAGAAGGGTTACAACGCCAGATTGATTTGGCATCTCTATCAGTCTCTCGGTATCCGAAGGCTGAAAAGCAACAGAGAACCCTTCAACGTTCATGCCTTGGCGCGCTGAGAAAATTGCGTCAGTTAATTTCCAATGCTCCATCTAATGTTCATATTAGAGGATGGGGTATTCACGGAGCACTACATTTCACAGTGCTTTCCGGTCAGCAAAGCCCGCCGAAAATGGTCTCATGCAATGTTATTGCCCATGGCCGGCCACAGTCAATGGACTTTGTTCATAATCAAAATCTTGCTCGAGATCAAGCTTCAACTAGTTCCTCTCAAAATCAAGTTTATAGAGAACAGGTTGTTGAATTGCTCCTACATCAAGCAGGCGAGAATATTGCGCAAGCCTCTCGTCTGGAGCAAACACGTCATCAAATGACAGAAGTTTCGGAAATCATCCAACGGTCTGTTGAACCAGGTGATAAAAGTGGATACAGGTTAATGCATCCAGCTAATTTCCGAACTAAGATCCGCAAGATCAAGAGAGATTTCAAGAAGATCTCAGACATAGCATGTCAAGAGACACCCCAGCTTGCCAGACTGGGGACTTCTCTAACCCAACCCTCAGAATCAACGAATGGGATTCGAGGAGTTGAGCAGAAGCAACAGGAACACCCCCAGTCCACCGGACTGGGGACTTTTTCAAATCTTCAATCCCTCCCTCAGAGAAAATCAGTATTCTCTCGATTAGGGAATAAGCCTCAAGAGGAACGAAGAGCCAAGATGTCAGGAGATTCTCTCCAAGTGACGGTTCACAAAGAAATTCCTGAGGGGTCATGTCAACGGAATTCCATGTCTTATCATGGACATAAAAGGAGACAATATCATAGAAATGCTGATAGAAAGGATTTCATGAAATATGCATCCATTAATGTCATCACTGCCGTTGCTGCTGATTCACCAGATGAGGCTCAATCAGAGGGATCAGATGAAGAGGTTCCTGCTCAAGAAGTTGCGCACACAGACCTAAATGAAGAAGGTGTGCGCACACGTAATCAAAGGCTTGCCCAAAATTTGGGTATTCCTTCAAGTAACCCACTTCCCCCTCTCCGAAAAGGATCCAATAAGGGGAAAGGAAAGAATCAGGTTACTTCTCACCCTTCCTCTGAAGGAGGTCAATCGCTCTCATTAGAGCAAAGGCTTGCACAACAGGAGGAAGAAATGAAATAATTAAGAAGGTTGAATGCAGAACTACTTCAGAGTAGTCTTCTTCTTAAGAATGCTGAAGTACGACAGCCGAAGGAATTTGTTGTAACTACTGAGATGGATCAGGAATATCCTCCTTTATCAGTACACCCACAGAGGTCTAATCCTACGGGTCAAACGCAACAACGGTTGGCAGCACTACCATTAGTTGCAGCACCAACCTCCACGGCTGTCCAAGCTCCATTCATTGCACCTACCCAAAACCAAGTTCAACCTGACGTTTCTCAAAAGTTAATAACTACTATTGAGTCATTAACAGCTCGGTTAGAAACTATGGAAGGGAAACGAGCGCAAGTTCAACCTGAAAAGAAAGTTTACCCTGAATGGGTAGATTCAATTTCTCCTCCATCCAGTTTTGGAAACCCTATTTTCCCTACTTTCAATGGATCAGGCGACCCTGAACAACATTTGACGCATTACGTGTCTTGTTGTGATCCTATGATGGGAACTCCAGAACAACAAGAAGCAGTGAAACTCAGATGCTTCGTGCGAACCTTGCAAGGACCAGCTTTTGTCTGGTATACAAGCTTGCAATCCCGGTCAGTCATCGGATGGGAGGATCTTCGTCAAAAATTCCTTCTTCAGTTCAGCTCAACTTTGCCGAAAACGACAGTTTTCGATCTTACAAACTGCAAGCAAAGGGAGAATGAAAGAGTCTCTGATTTCATTGCTCGTTGGAAGGGATTAACATATTCCTTGAGTTTATCACTCCCTCAGGAGGAATTGTTGCCAATCTGTGTGGCAAATTTGCGTGATGAATTACGCACGCCATTGATCCCTGTGAAATACACAGGAGGGTTTCGAGACCTTACTTCAATCGCTCAACAGATTGAAGATTCCCTTATGCAGGCTAAGGTTAAATCTCGTGTAATTCCATCAGCTCCAGGAAGAAGAATGGGTAAAGCAGAAACTGCTACAGTTATGCTTAAACAGGCACCTGTACCTATTTCTACTTCAAAACCTTCATCTTCTCGAAGGGCTCCACCTCCTGAACGCCAACAACAAAGGCTGTTTCGTCCAAATGATCAAAAAGATCAACGACGAAAACAATTTGAGGATATGAAGAGTAAAACATACTCTTTCCGAAATGAGCACGTTCCTGGTTACTTCATTTCAGCACTGGAAAATAATTTGGTTCAATTACCAATGCCGAAGAGACCAAACAAGGAAGGAGATGAAGACCGTCCCAATTATTGTCCCTTTCATCAAATGTTGGGACATCCCATCCAGGAGTGTTTTGTCTTTAAAGACCTCCTACAAAAGATGGTTGACTTGGGACAAGTCAAATTGAAGGGTTCTTCAGCCCATGTAGCGTGTATTACCGCTACAGATCCAGAGGAAGGAGGCGAGTGGCAGGAAGTCAAAAGCAAAACTGCGAAAAAATATGATGATTGGATGGTCAGAAAGACAATCAATCGGACTCATTCCATTTTGCGAACACAATTGAAGAAACCAATTGTGTCTCCTACAAAAGCTGCAGTAAAGCCTCCATCAAAGGACAAATCCTCAAAAGGGCAGCGCAATTCAATGAAGAAAGAAGAATCAGGAGAAGATGAGTATGTATCAAAGCCTAAATTGTCTTTGACTCTGGCAGATTTCATGCCATCTACTTCAAAGCAACGGGCACCGTCCCACCAAACGGCACAGCCTAAACAGGCCAACCAGGCAGAGTCTTTATCAGACGAAGAATTGATCTTTGGTTCTGTTAATATGATTCAATTAACAGATTCATATTCCAGTCTTGATAAGCCTGAATTCCCTGTATCAAATAAAGGAACCCGAGGAAGTTCTAGAGGTTCAGGATATAGGGGAAGACGTGGATCTTTCCGAAGCCACTACTCTAATTCTACCCCTGCTAGCACTGTATATGCAGCAGAAACTCGTGGTAGAGCCCTTCAGCGAGCTCAAAATGAACAAGCAAGTTCTTCTGCTAATGGCCAACTCAGCTTCGGCACAATTATTTTGGAAGACCGATTAAAGGATTCATCTTCTTTATCTCAGCAAGCAAATGGATCTAATCAGTCTAATTTTCCAAAACCAAAGATGTTGCCAACTTCAATACAAGATGCATCAGCTTCCAAAGCATCTGCTTCCAAGATACCTGCTAAACCACATATTCCTATTGGGAAACGCAGGCCTCTAGATCAAAAGTATGATATATTGAAACACTTGGCCCAAGTACCAGCCAAATTATCAATTTTGGATGCTTTGAATCTATCAAGAGATCTTCGGGAAGCACTCATCGAAGCTTTGTCAAGTCCTCAAGAGTTCGAAGCTGAGATTGCTGCAGCTGAAATTTATCACATAGAGAATAATCCTGCAGAATGCCATGCAGTGATATCTTTTACTGATAAAGATGAGGATGATGTTGTGCATGGGCACATAAAACCTTTGTACTTATCTGGAAAAGTCAATGGTATAGATGTTCGAAGAGCTTTCATTGACAATGGTTCAGGAGTCAACCTCATGCCCATTCGCACACTTCGTCGATTGGGCCTCACAGAATCTGATTTATCTCCTTCTACCATGATGTTGCAAGGATATGATAAAAATGAACAAGAACCACTGGGAGAAGTTACGCTCAGAACTCAGTTTGGAGATCTTGTTTCCAATTCAGATTTCATGATTGTCGATCAAGACTCAGCTTTCAATATCTTGCTTGGAAGACCCTGGTTACATCAGCATGCAGCTATTCCGTCATCATATCATCAATGTCTCAAATACTGTTTTGATGGTCAAGTTGGAACATTATATGGTGATAAGGCCCCGTTCAAAACATGTGAGTCTCAATACATTGAGGCGGAATTTTATCACATGAAAGGAAGAGAAAAATCTACAATGAAGGAAATTACCAAAGTTAATGCTCCATATGGTTTGGAAAAAATTCCAATAAATCCATTTTTACATGTGAGTATAGATTATGTGTTACCTATCAGTCAAATTGACAAAATAGGCCCAAATCAAAATACTCTTATGGAAAGATCCATAATGTCAATTACGGCAATCGAGCCAGACAACATGGGAGAAATTGGTAACTTACCAAGCAATGATGAAAGCATAATTGGTGACGTTTTTATTTCGTCTGCTGAAATCCAACAAGTCTATACTTCACTAATCAGGCCAGAAGAAGTTATAGCAACACCAGAGGTGAATGTTGATGTCGATTCTCAATCCATCATCTCCTCTTTATTTCCCAAAGAAGACCCTTTTTCATCAATAGGGACGGAAATGGAAGCTTCTTCTTCAAAATGTGAAAAGTTTGACATCTCTTATGATCATGAGAATTTCGTTTTTTCATCTACTTTGCAAGTAGAAACGGAAGATATAACACATGATGAAGAGGAAGAGGAAGATCTTAGAGATGCTCCTCCAGCATTTGAAGAGGGTATCTCTACCACTGTGGATGAACTCAGAGAAGTAAATCTGGGTACAGAGAAAGATCCACGCCCCACTTTAATTAGTGCGGCCATGACCCTTGAAGAACAAGAGATGTATATTTCTTTTCTAAAGCAAAATAAAGATATCTTTGCTTGGAATTATACAGAGATGCCTGGCCTTGATCCTGATGTTGCCACCCATCATTTGGGTTTGCCAAAAGAACATCGAGGATTCAAGCAAGCCGCGAGAAGAACACACCCAACCTATGCTTCCAAAATCGAGGCTGAAGTGGATAAGCTTATCAAAGCTAACTTCGTCAGAGAAGTTCAATATCCCAAGTGGTTGGCTAATATTGTCCCAGTAAAGAAAAAGAACGGACAAATTAGGGTTTGCATCGATTTCAGAGATCTTAATCGGTATTGTCCCAAAGATGATTTTCCAGTTCCGATTACAGAACTCTTAATTGATGCGACGGCTGGCTATGAAGTACTTTCTTTCATGGATGGATATTCTGGATATAATCAGATCCGAATGGCCCCAGAAGATGAGGAATATACAGCCTTCAGAGCTCCTCAAGGTGTGTTTTGTTACCGGGTGATGCCCTTTGGTTTAAAGAATGCAGGTGCAACATATCAACGCGCCATGCATCGTATCTTCAAACCTTTTCTAGGGAAATTTGTTGAATGCTATGTAGATGATTTGGTGGTTAAATCCAAACAACGTTTTGATCACTTGGCTGATTTGGAAATCATATTCCACAAGCTTCGACAACATAATTTGAAGATGAACCCCTTAAAATGTGCTTTTGGGGTAACCTCAGGAAAATTCCTCGGCTTTGTTGTACGCCATCGTGGTATTGAAGTCGATCCTGAGAAGACCAAATCAATCCTTGGTATGTCACCTCCTCAGAATTTGAAAGAATTAAGAGGACTTCAAGGACACTTAGCCTATATTCGGCGTTTCATCGCCAATTTGGCAGGCAAAAGTTTACCTTTTACCAAATTATTGAAGAAAGGAGTCACTTACCAGTGGACTAAAGAATGTCAAGAAGCATTTGATGTTCTCAAGAAATACCTCTTAAGTCCACCAGTACTCATGCCACCTGTTGAGGGTAGACCTCTTATCCTCTATGTGACAGCTTTAGAGCGATCATTGGGTGCCTTTCTCGCTCAAAAGAATGATGCTGGGAATGAAAATAGTCTCTACTATCTCAGTAGAACTATGCTTGAAACAGAAACCCGGTATTCGAGTATTGAAAAATGCTGCCTAGCATTAATTTTTGCAGTTCAGAAACTGAGACACTACCTGCAACATCACGAGGTCCAATTGGTATCTCGTAATAATCCACTCAAATTCATCCTTAGTCGTCCAATGCTTACAGGACGTCTGGCAAGGTGGGCGGTTATTCTACAGCAGTTCGACATTCAATATGTGTCTCAAAAGGCAATTAAGGGCCAAGCTTTGGCTGATTTCCTGGCTGAACACCCTTCAGTGGAAGACACATATTCAGATATCGAACTCCCTGATGAGGAAGTTTTTTCTATTCAAGAGAATCCTCAAACATGGGAAATGTATTTTGATGGTGCTTCTAGAAGTCCAACAGGGAAGAAAATGGAAAATCCTAAATTCAACAAAGTTGGTTTAGGAATTGTGCTCATTTCTCCAGATAAGGCAGTGTTACCTTATTCCTTTTTGTTGTGGGAAGGCGGTACCAATAATGAAGCTGAATACCAAGCTCTCATTGCAGGCTTGGAGTTAGCGCTTCAAGAACAAGTGAATCACTTAAAGGTAAAAGGTGATTCAGACCTGGTAATCAAACAAGTCAATGGGGATTATGCCATCAGAAAAGAAGAATTAATCCCTTTGTATGATTACGTCAGAGAGTTAATGTCGGAATTCCCTTCAGAACCGACATTTTCTTATGTCCCAAGATCACAAAATGCTCAAGCTGATGCACTGGCTAATATAGCCACAGCTTTAGCAGATCCAAATCGGGACGAGACAACCATCGGTATTGCCCACCGTCGTGCAATTTCACCTTATGTTCAAGTCAGAACAGAGGAAATTAATGAAATTAGTCCCATTCCTGAACCATATGGTCATACTACAGGATGGATGTCACCTATCAGGGAATACCTTCAAAATGGAACACTTCCACCTGATAGAGCCGAGAGAGAACAAATTCGGCGACGTGTGGTCAATTTTACTCTTTATGATGGTCCAAACCACCTCGAGAAAATTCTCTACAAACGTGGTTTTGATGGAGTTCTCTTCAGATGTATTGATGGTGAAGAGACAATGGCTGTCATAAAAGAAGTGCATGCAGGAGTCTGTGGTGCCCACCAGTCTGGACATAGATTGTCTGATCAAATTCGAAGACTTGGATACTTCTGGCCTTCAATGATACAAGATTGTGTTAATTTCACAAAGAAGTGTCATTCATGCCAAGTATATGCCAATTTCATTCATCAACCTCCAGAGTTGCTTCATACAGCTAAATACTCATGGCCATTTTCCACATGGGGAATGGATGTGGTGGGACCTTACCCTTCAGCTACGGCCAAGCAGTTTAAGTACATTCTTACTGCTACTGATTTCTTTTCCAAATGGGCAGAGGCAGTACCTCTCAAAGAAGTCAGTTCTAAATGCATTGTTAGCTTCATCAAGTCTAACATCATTACTAGATTTGGTGTCCCTCATACCATATTGACAGACAACGGCACCAACTTCTGTTCTTCTGAGGTAAAGAGATTGTATCAAGAATACAACATTAAGTCCAACCATTCATCTCGATATCATGCAGCGGCTAATGGCCAGATAGAGGCCTTCAACAAGACTCTTTCAAATATACTGCAAAAGATGGTGGATAAAGATAAGAGGTCATGGCTTGATAAACTCTATCATGCTTTATGGGCTTATCGGACTACCACTCGCAATGCAACGCAGTCTACTCCATATTCATTAGTATATGGAACAGAAGCAGTCTTGCCAATTGAAGTCCAATTGCCCTCACTCAGAATAGCCATTTGTGATCAATTATCAACAGATGAGCAATCCCAAAAGCGGTTGAATGAATTGGAACAGTTAGATGAGAAAAGATTGTGCACTTTGCACCACTTGGAAATCTATCAGAATCGAATAGCACGAGCTTTTAACAAAAAAGTTCGTCTTCGTTCATTCATTCAGGGAGAATTGGTATTGGTTCTCAGAACACCAATGATACCAGGAAAGAAGCCTCCCAAGCTTGAACCAAAATGGGAAGGACCTTATTCAGTACATAAGGTCTACTCCAATGGAGCGTATTCTCTGATTTCAATGGATGGAGAACACATCACGACTCCAACTAATGCCAGATTTCTGAAGAAGTATTTTGTATAAACACAAAATATTGTTCACAGAACTAAGACTCTTACATTTGGTTCATACAACAATGGTCCAGTATGACCTTAAACTACAACTACGTCCAGCATGACGATAAACTGTATGGTCCGTGCATATGACCTTAAACTATTCGCACTTATGTCCCTGCAACATGACACTAAACTGTGCAGCACCAATAGTCCTAACTGCAAGACTTTAAACTGCATAGTCCCTGATTTTGTCCTACATGACAATAAACCGTATAGAAGTTCTTATATTTTTGTCCGAGATGACATTAAACTATATTTTGTCCTAGCGACATGACATTAAACTGTGTGGCACTTTCATCGTCCAGCATGACGTTAAACTGTATTAAGTCCCTTATTGTCCTACATGACATTAAACTGTATTCTGTCCGAGATGACATTAAACTATATTGTGTCCTAGCAACATGACATTAAACTGTGTGGCACTTCCAATGTCCAGCATGACGATAAACTGTAAAAAGATCAGAACTGATATCCTCATATTGATTCACCTTAGTCTTAGCTACATGACTTTAAACTGTACAGCATCAGTTCGTCCTTGCTATATGACGCTAAAACTATACAGCAATGGTCCAGTATGACTTTAAACTGCAACTTCGTCCCACACGACATTAAACTGTGAAAAAGTTCCATAAACAGTCCAGCATGACCTTAAAACTGCATCATCCCTGGTCCATGTATACGACCATAAACTATTTGCAAATATGTCCAGCAAGACGTTAAATTGTGACGTCCTAACTACATGACGCTAAACTGTATAAAAGTCTCTCACGTCCGGAAAGACGTTAAACTATATAATCATCAAAAGTCCAGCATGACATTAAAACTGCACAATCCCCCTTTCGTCCAATATGACGTTAAACTGTATTGTCCCCATCGTCCTAACTACATGACGCTAAACTGTACAGAAAATCCTTGATATGTCCTACATAACATTAAACTGTGCATCGTTAAGGTTGTTGTTACCTCTTGTTTCTCACACCGAGTATGACTCACGTGAGCTTAGAGCGAACATCAACCATAACACTCCCTTTGGGCCACTAACCATGTGTAAGTCCCAACAACATTTTTTTTTAGATCATTGTCCACAAGAACAACTTGATCATTAATTCATTCTTTAATTGAACTACACAGACTTTGATCCTTGCCCTCCAGGCTGGGTATGTAGGCAACCTCCCAAAGGTTCAAGCCCAAAAACAATCTCTTCACATTGGTTCACCACAATCTCATATGATGATGATTTGTGAAACCACCCTTGGAATCAATATCTTTACATTGATTCACTTTTGTCCTTGTTATATGACATTAAACTATACAACACTTTTGTCCGGTACGACAATAAACTACAATATTCTTTGATTTCCTCATTTGAGAAGGAACCATTATTAACATTGATTCTTTTTCAATCATGGTTTTCATTTTCAAAAAGACTACGTACATACATGGTAATGCCTAAACTTTTTATCTTAGGTTAAAACCATCATTGCACTAAAGTCCCTTTTCACCCTTTACATGTACGAACCAAATTTGTACAAAGAGTAGTTTCTAGAACTACGTGGACTTGATTCCCATCTTTATGGGATACGTAGGAACATTCGAGTGTCCCTCGAATCCAGTCCCAAGTCTTTTGGGCCTAACCCCAAATTTCACTTTCAGTCCCTTGGTTGAAAAGTCCTCATGAAAACACACACTGTGTATTCATTATTATGGTCCGAATTCTATGACCCCAAAAAAAAAAAAACTAAGATCACTCATCCTATCGTCCTGCACGACATTAAACTGCATTTCAAGAACTACGTATGGCTTGATTCTCATTCTTATGAGATACGTAGTGAAGTCCAAGTTCCAATTCAGGACCCAGCCACAACATGATTATGGTTTTCATTGACCTATGTATCTCTATATACATTGGAAAATACCCATCTTTATGTATTATAATCCTAACCTTAAATATTTTCAGATCTTCATAACCCTTTTCATGACTTATGGTCACAAAAATGTCAAACTTCTGAGAATTCTTTTGCCTGACTATGCAGCACGTGCCCATAGGTGGCCTTGCATAAACAGTCCACATAACAGACTTGTCAGCCAAGAGATGCTATTTATTTGACCATGCAGCCAATGCCCATAGGTGGCCCTGCATGTTTTCAACCCCCTAACGGGTTTGTTAAATAATAGTAACTTCATTCTTGGGAAGAATGCCTCTTTTGTCCTTATTTTTCTTAAACGACAGTATGTAGGGATCCGCAAAAATAGCCATCCTTAACGTATTTGTCCCATATCCTTTTTCATGATCTGAAAGTATTCAAGTCTATGGGTTATTCTTCTTCCCTACGTTTGGGTCAGACCTTCGTAGGAGTGATGTTCATCCAGTTCTTCGATATTCTTGTTTGGAAATATCTTCTCCATATTCAAGTACCTCTTTCCATACAACAAACTCTATGCTTTAGAAAATTTGAATCCCCATAAACTTTCACTGGCTTTTAGCACTAGGAAAGTAAATTTCTGAGAGTTCTTTTGCCTAACTATGCAGCACGTGCCCATAGGTGGCCTTGCATAAACAGTCCACATAACAGGCTTGTCAGCCAAAAGATGCTATTTTATTTGACTATGCAGCCAATGCCCATAGGTGGCCCTGCATATTTCAACCCCCTAACGGGTTTTGTTAAATAATAGTAACTTCATTCTTGGAAACTACTTCTTCTAATGCTATTTAGCTCTTTTTCATATCATTCCTCAGATTCAAATATTCTTAAGTCATAGTTTACATATTTTCTCTCATGCTTGAGTATGGTAATTTGTTTTCAGATAAATTATCAAGGAATTGAATCCATTTTTATCCATTTTTTCGGTCAAAGCTATTTCGACCTTAAACATTAGCTCCTTTATGTCCGACATGCATGACTTTAAACTGCCCACACAAAAGACAAAGGAACTCTGAATAAAAGTCAAGTTCCAGCTCACTAAATATACATTTTTTATATGATTTAGGTAATATTGAGCAATTAAAAGATTCAAAGTTTGTAGGGTTATTTGTAATAATCCTAGTAAAAATCAAACTATGCTTACTAAGCCCATTGGCTTAAGTAAATTTGAAGCAGGTAATGGAAGAATGCAAGTACAAATGATTGAAGACAAAAGTGTTTTTTATTGATACACAAGAGTTAGAAGGACATCCACAGATTGGAATCTCTTCTCTTTTTCAAGAAATTACAGGAGATTGTCAACAAAAGTCTTCATTTGATGTATAGCATCCTGAGCCTTATCAACAGTTGCTTGAAGCTCGTCCACTTGACCAGCTTCACTCTTTTCAGCTTGCTGAAATGCCTTCTTAGCATCTGCAATGGCTTTCATGCAATTTATATGAGTTTCATCCAATGATTCATTAAGCTGATCAAGTTCCCCAGTAACAGCATCTAACTGTTGCTGGAGTTGCACCTGCTGGACGACCTTTTCTTTGATTTTTTGTTTCAGATCCTTCATCTTGACAACATAATCAGCTTCAGCCTGGGATATCGCAGCCTCAAATTCGCCTAAGTTGACTGACAATTTCACTCTGGTCAAATCTTCGCGACTTGTCTGCATTTGCTCCCTCCTAAAGATAATCTGTTTCACTGCAGCATGGATCTTTTCATACCCAAAACCACCAAGTCCCATTATAACAAATTGGGATGACAATCGGGAAATTTTTGATGGTAGCTCTTCTAAGGGCACCCCCGATATGATGTTCCATATATTGTTCCACGCCTTACGTCGTGAAAAGCTGAACGCTTTGAGCATCTCTGGATCTGATTCAACATCTTCGTCAGAAGGGGGTATGTAATCTGGAATTAACATGCTTAAAGAAGTGCCTCGTTCTGCTCTTTCCCCTCTGACTTGGGCTTCTTCACTTTCAATTCCCATTGGGGCAGAGGCTGAAGCCTCATCTCCGGATCTAGCCATTACAGTTGATGGCCCTACATGATCAATTGAAAGATTTTAGTTGAATCTTAAAGAATAACAAAAGAATGGATTGTCTTGCAAATAAAGTACAATCACAAATATTGTTATCCCTTACCCAATGGTGGTTCAGCAACATGAGAAGACTTCTCCCCATCTTTCCCGGTTTCAACAGGATTTTCAAGATGGGTCTCAGGAGAGTTTATTGGATTTAGCTCTACTTGAGCTAATGTTTCTGCAATGATAGGGTTGACATCAGTGTCCACACCCTCTTCAAGCATTGGCAGTTCAGCAGCTTCTACGGAAGAAACTGCATATTATTTTACATCATGATTAGAAATATTTTCTTTCAAAAGAAAAATTTGGGCGAAGGGTAACACTCACGCCCAAGGTCTTCTAAATCACATGACAATCTAGCATGATCATAAAATTCTTCAAAAGTCATTCCTTGATTCATCATTTCATCCAATGATACTTCAGAATCTTGGTTAGTCTCACCAGTGGGAGCATTTGCTATGTCTTCTTGCTGACTTATGTCCTGCAACCCCTGACCCTGGACAGCATCTTCAGTAGTGGGAGGGATACTGGGAATGGATGGCAGCTCTTCTCCAGGAGCTACCAAGTCAGCTTGAGTTTGTGGTTGTTCTACAGCACCCTCCACGGCCTTTGAAGAAGGATCAGTCCCTTCCCTCAAGGGGGAAATTGAAGAAGCCCCTGCAATCCTCAGAAATATGAATAACCATATGATTATGGGTATAAACTCATGATTGTTCGAAGGACTTACCACTGCTAATGAAACGTTTAGCTAAGGATTTCCTCCTTCGTTGCCTTGGCTTCTTTTGCTTTTTTGGAGTTTCAGCTGTCTCCTTTATTGGCACTTGGATTGGCGAATGAAAGGCTATGTCCAGTGCCTCATTCATGGCCTGCTGGCCTGGAGATATCTCGCCTGGTTCGCGAGGAGAATCAGCAGCAGCCCCAACAGCGGTACCACCAGGGCTATATTGTGGCGAGGGAACCCCGGTCCCTTTCTTTGCAAGCTGCAAGATGAAGAAAATAACTTCCTTAAGAAACAAAGCTTCAACTGAAATCAAATTGCAAAGAAAATAAGGAAGGAAAACTTACATCTTCAGGAGCCACGTACTCTTGCCACTCCTCATCTCCAGAACCACCAGCCCCCTTAGTGGTGCCACGATCAATCATTTCCTTCACCCGCCTGGTGATAGGAGCTGAATTATCGGTGGTATATATGAGCATTTCCAGCTCTCTGATGTAAGCCCGCACTTCATTGGGGTTATCTCCGTATTGAAGGTCTTTTGAAGCTAGAAGATATCCTATCCCAGGAAGTTGTAGACCCTCACACAAATCCAGCCAGGCGGTTTCAGTATCACAGTATAAGCTCTGCCATAGCTGAACAGCCTCTGGTCTTAGATATAAAGGCTGTGAGGAAGGTCCTACAATTTTTGATTTTAATTTCTTCCCAACTCCTGCAACTACAGATAGAGAATAAGAAAGTGAGACTTATTACTTTATAAAGTAGCAGTGATTGAAGTTATTACAATCAAATAACTCACCAGGAGCTGATGGAGTGGGTCTTTTAACTCTGGCCGGAGGATTATATCGGGCACGAAACCGCTTTGCTGCCGGTTGTGCCTCATCATCCCCATCATGATAATCCGAGGAATCAGTTCTAGAGGAGGAGTCTGTTGAACCTATTTCAGGAGGAGAAGCAGCACCTTCATGAGGAAGAGTTTCTTTCTCTACAGTCCTCTTCCTCTTTCCCACTTGATATACAGGGTGATTCAATATCCCTTTAGGGTATGATGCTATCCAGTGTTCGGCATAAAATGTAGTCAGATAATGTGCCGCTTTTTCAACTGGTAGATCAAATACTGCTCCAGTCTTCTCTCTTGTCGTCAGCAACCATAGTTGTCGAGCAACCATCGGATGTTGCTCTAACCTGACGTGTACTGGAGGGGATACAACAATCTGTTGCAAACATTTGAATTGGCGTGCAAATCTATATGGAGCATAGGCCTCGCATATGATTTCTCCATCAATCCTGGCTACTAACACGCCATCCCTGCAAGCTAGCATGTATGCCCTCAAATCCAAAGGGGCTTTCCCATCATCAACAAACCGCCCAGATGGCGGACTTCCATAAGGAAAGAAGTTGAATTCCTTATACATGCTTAGTCTTACTTTTATGTCATAACCATTGACATCTAATGGAGCAATTCCAGAGAATGCTTGCACTGACGGTCTGAAAGAGCTTCCAGGAATTTGTAATCCATTCTGTACATTGTAAGTCCTGAAGTGAGTGGCGATCCATCCCCACAAAACCCGGAATGGTCCCACTATTCTTAAAGGAGATTTACCCTGGAAGACGTGAAGTAAACTCCTGTGGATCTTTGCTAAAATGGGGGTGGCTAACCCAACCATTTTTCCCTCAGCTAACTTGGCCGCAATGACGAAGGTCCCTGGCCTAACGCCTCCCTTCGAATCCCTGACCGGCAAAAGGTAAATACTGAGCCACATTGCCAAGAAACCCGCCAGACGAGTTTTCTTTGGAATTATTTGATTCACTTCATAGCCCCATTTTTCAAACTCTCCTGCTTCTAGAGTTGGCCAGAATGTGCCAGGAGCTCCTCTCTTCTCAGGTTTTGGGCAAGTGGTAGGACGTCTGGGCCGGGTATCCTTGGATTTATTTTTCTTGGATTCTTTTTCCTTTGGCTCCATCCCTTTCTTCTCAGTAAGAAACACCTTCATCCATTCTTCCAGATGGATATCTTTTCTGAAATGAGTTAATGAGGTCTCTGAACTCTTGAGCTTATGAAAGATTTTGAATAATTCTCGAGCCAAAACAGGAGTCTTCTCTGGATCATTCCAAGTCACCTTGGGAGGAATGAATTCATCATACATATCGCCCAAGATTGGAGCTCCTGAAATCTTGTGGACATCCCACAAACTGATACCTACTTCTCCATGAGTCAAGTGGAAAGAATTAGTCGCTGGACTCCAGTGACTGAGTATCTCTGGCACGAAGATATCATGTCTGTAAATATATGTCTGCCCAACCCAAACAGCCTCATATATTGCAGCTCTCTTCAGATCTTCAATAAACTCTGCGCAAGTCTGTCGCACCCAGTATGCCCACATCCAAGTTGGCTTCACACCCCCCCCAGGGCGGAAATCCCAACTTTTCTTCCAGCCTTTGGACTGATCCATCTGAGCATCTCGGAAGATTGAAGGATGGCAATGTGGTTGAAGCTCAGGTGTATGTTTTTTCAGATCTGGTGTGCAAGGGCTATGATGCATCACATACGCCTTCTCTACTGTTCCATCAGTTTGAAATACTCCTCCGCCTGAGATATTTGCTGAAGCAAAATTGGTATAATTCTGAAACCAAGAAAATGGAAGATAATTCTTTACTTCTGGAATAATGACTTCTTGCAGATGACCATGACCATACAAAGGTAGATAAGGGCAGTGAGGAAAGTCGTGATGATATTTCTTCAGATACTTAGCCAAATCTGGAAGAGTGCTGTTTTTGACAGTATAGTAATCAGGGCCAATGATATTCATCATATCATCTATCCGCTTGCTAGCCAGTTCATCAAGGAATCCAGGTCTAAGAGCCATTGAATCTGCACAGGAATTGAATAAATTAAACTCTTAAATGGGTTTTATTTTTTCATAAAATTTGTGAGAAAATCTGAAAAAAATGGCTAAGGCATTAAGGCGCGCAAGTATGGAGATGTCGCGCAAGTGGTACATATGTCGCGCAAGTATTTGTCGCGCAAGTGTGTGCCGCGCAAGCCTTATTACCTTGAGAGTAGCGCGGCAGCGAGGAAACAGCGAAACTAGGAGACTTGCGTGGCGACAAAGACTTGCGCGGCGAGAGCTCGAGAAAATTCGGGGTCAGATACCATCTACGGCCGGAAGCAGCATATTTATAGGCCAGGAGGCCGATCTGCGCGCCGCACCCAGAGTGCTCAAACGCCTGCGCGATGCAGACTTGCGCGACTCCTTCTGCGCATTGGAGACTTGCGCGCCGCCCTTTTCCTTTAGAGGGATTCGATTTCCTCAGAGTCAAATCCTCATTTTTTCTCCGGATCCAACTCTGAGGGGGGACTTTTGTTGACGCTCCTTTCGTCACGGAATCTAAAGTTCGGAAAAGTGAATATCTGAGCTCAAAGTGATTAATCCTTTGAAGAAACATCAAAAATCGACAAAGGGATGAAAAAGGAGAGCATTGCCCAGAGGTCGCGCAAGTTCCCTCTTGGCCGCGCAAGTACACTTGCGCGCCGCCTCAATACTTGCGCGACCCATCATGGTCGGGCAAGGGACTTGCGCGACAGATCTGATAACCGCCCAGTAACCGCCCGGGGTCTTCTTTTTGCCTATAAATAGACCCTGTGGGCCCCCCATAGAGGGGATCTCTTCCCAGAAACTCGGATCAAAGCTCCCGACGCTCAAGTCTCTTCTCAAAAGCTTCCGGAACACTTCTAAGGTAATTTCTTACCTAGAATGGAAGATCTAAAGAGAAGAAGGAAGGCCCAAGTGTTGAAACTTATCAAACACTTGCGCGCCAACTTAATTCCTTCAATATAACTTGCGCGTCCCTTCTCTGGAAGAACCTCAAGAGGATGGGAAAGAGTTTAATAAAGTGTCGCTCAAATAATTCAACTCTGGTTGAAAATCGCGCAAGTATACCTCATGTCGCGCAAGTATACTTGCGCGGCCAATACTTGCGCGCCGCCGCAGGACTTGCGCGACCTTCAATACTTGCGCGCCCCTATCTTTTTGGGTGCCCATCTTGCCCTTTTTCACCCCTCTTAAGCCATTTCACCCTTCCTATTCAAGATTCAGTCTTCAAGATACTCTTCAAAGCCATTTATGGCATGATTTCTTGATTTGACATCCTTATCTGAAAGGAATTATGTGAAATATCTCTCAAAACCTAGTGATTTAAACATCTTTATGTCGCAAAAGATTGAGAGTTCATTCATTCAACCTCATCCTTTAAGATGAGAGAATCCTAACCTGGGTCTCCTTTTTCAGGAATAAGACTCAGTCATAACCTTGGGCTTCCTTTTCAGGAGTAAGCCCCAAGTTCCCTAACCTAGGCTTCCTTCTCAGGAATAAGTCCTAGTCATAAATCTTGGGTATCTTCCTTAAGAATAAAGCCCCAATCAAAATCCTTTAAACTTGGGCATCCTCCTCAGGAGTAAGCCCCAAACCTTAATCCCTAACCTGGGTCTCCTTTTAAGGAATAAAGACTCAGTCATAACCTTGGGCTTCCTTTTCAGGAGTAAGCCCCAATTCTCTTAACCTAGGCTTCCTTCTCAGGAATAAGTCCTAGTCATCAATCTTGGGCATCTTTCTTAAGAGTAAGCCCCAAGTCTCTTAAAATTTCTCTTAACCAGTCATAAATTTCCTTTTGATTTGGGTTTCCTTTTCAGGAATAAAACCCAATCATAAGTCCCCTCCTAACTTGGGCATCCTCCTTAGGAGTAAGCCCCAAGATTAGAGTATTCAAATCTCCATGAAGCACATATAACTTTGTGGACCCTGTTCATGGATTTTCTTCCTAAAAGTAAATCCTAAACCTTCATCTATCTGGGCAGTCATCCATACATAAGCCCCAAACAAAATTTTTATGATTGCATCCTTCATGGCACAATTGTCTAAATTTTACCAATACCTCTTGTTTCTCACACCGAGCATGACTCACGTGAGCTTAGAGTGTAAAAGTAATTATGACATTCATCTTTGAGCCATCAATCATAAAACATCATATCCCATTCCTCGAACTACGTGGATTCTGATTCCTTTTTTTCAAAACAAAGGATACGTAGGTAGCCCATTCATGGGTTCGATCCCAACATTGAAATAATCTCTGTCCTTCTGAATGACGATAAACTTCAAGTGCCCCACTGAGTGGCTTTAAAACCAGCCTGGTCATCAAAATGACCAAGAGACTTTTATATAAATGTTTTGAAGGATACCATTGACCAAGAATCTCTAAACAAATATAGATGATTCTATATTGATGAAGAACCTCGAATACATATAAAAGATTCTCTAAATTTCTTGCATATTTAATCATTGATTGTTAAAACTAAAGGAAAGCTCATTTTATACTTGGTAATGTAATAAGGATTCACGAACTTAACTTAAATCTATAAAGAGAGTCCCGGAGTAGACAATAATTCCCCTCAAAAAGGTGTGATGAGTCCGACCTCCCATCCTCTCGACCAATGCAAATTCCTAAGCCTCATTAGCCCACAAGCTAATGAGCGCCTGCCTTTGGAAAGTAGGTCCAAACGGATGTGGAATCATTGGATGTTTCCGGTTCTACGAACAAACCCGGTAGAAACCGATCGGAACGTTTGAATCTCCCGTCCAGGAGTTCATCCCCGGATTCCGCGCGAAACACCCTACCATAAAGCAAGGATGGGATATGCTTCACTTGAAAAAAATGTTACTTATTTTAAATCTACCGTAACACTTCTATGTGACATAAAAAAGCGCCATAATTATGTTCCTTTATTTATATACAGATTGATGACTCTAAATCCATAACCACTTCCATCCAACACTATGTGCTATAAAAGGAGGCACATGTACATAATGAGGGGATACTAATAGATGAAAACACACAAAATAATGTTTGGGAAACATGTGAATGTGTTACATAATAAAAAAAATTGGTTTAAATCACTATTATATGAAAATTATCTCTTATTTACCATTATTTTCTATCTTATATAGTCACAGAAATCATGAAATCCTATTCTAGATTAACACAAACTATGGGTGGCCTTGAAGTGCCTAGAACAACATGGTCGTGTCAGAGTTGAATGTTTTGGGATGGAACCCCGAATATATTTTTAGAAAAAGAACAAGATGGAAATCAAAGTGAATTCAGAAAATAGATGATAGAAATAATATCTTCCCTTGAAGAATAATTCAAATAGAAGAGAGATATTATGACAAAATAAACGGGAGAGACATAGAGAAGAACCAAATCATGAACAGACACTGCATGGAAATCCCACCCCACCCCCACCAGCTATGAGGTAAACCATTCCCCACAACAATATATTTTAGTAGAGTTAATCAATGTTCTAATAAATTCTTCAATGAAATGTGAATTACAAATACACAGATATCTTTCCTATATTGATATTCTATTATGTGATAATTACTATGATTTATATCTAGAAACACCCTACCATCAACTTGTTAGGAGGGCCTCAGTGTTCAATATTAAAAATGACATGCTACATAGTAGACCACTTCAAACCTGTAATTTGAGAGTGTTGGTCAGTGTATCCCATGAGATGAAAACTCATAGCTATTTGTTCCAATTCATGTGGAATATCTTCATACAATCAATAAGTTTAATATAACATTCATCACATTGGCCACCAAATCTTCTAAAAATATTTTGATAAGGAGGTATTCACTTCCAATTTACATTTTAATCTAAACAGTTATCATTTAATGGAAAAATGTCTGAACAGATGAATGTTAATTTAAACGGACAAAGGTATGGTGATAAGGAAAAATACCATCTCTAACACATCTAAATGATAGACCAATCGATCAAAAATATCTACCAAAAGCACCATTACCCACACATTCTATATCAGATTTTACTGTAATTAAATGTTTATGTGGATACAAAAGTAAATGATATTCACAATCACATTGTAGATTTTGAATAAAATATGTATGGAGAAAATGGTCAAGACTCCGCTGGTGTTGAGAGTGTCATTTAAATTCATGACTATGAATGACTAAGAAGCTCAGTTGTAAATTTTAAACATGAGTTATATTTTCAGGAATTTATTTTCAAAATGTTGATATAATATGTTAATTATGACTAAATACACTTCATATATTTGGAAGATTTATATATAACAAACAATTGAATGGATTTTCCCATTATATTTTTTTTGGACTCGTTAGTCCTCACATCACCTCTATAGAACAAAAAAATAGATTAAGAATGATGAAATAGTGGAAGGTCTAATCGAATGATTTTAAAGAAAAATATTGGATGGCAGACTCTATTTAATACCAACGATGAAGGGGAAATACTCTGAAATTTAATCATATCAAATTTATTAACATATCATCCATTACTTTTTCCTTTATGTGTTTTTGGGCAGCATTGGATGCTCATTGTAGTAAATTTGGATACTATAAAGATTTATTTTTAGGATTCAATGCAAGGATATCCAACACACCATACACACATGATAGATTTTATGAATTTGTATTATACATCATCCATAATATTAGTACTAAAAATCATTTATATAATATATATTATCTTTTAATGAGGATTCTATTATAATAGGGTGGTGCATAAATATCCTGAAAAAGTGAATGAGGCCATGAGTTAGGGATGAGAGAGAAGATAAGTACAATGGTTGGAAAAGTATCAGGGTATATATAATAATATTTCTCTATCTAAACACATATCAAAACAAATTACTTGTTGCACTCAATAATTATATAGTGTTTAAAACAAAACAATGAAAAAGATTGGGTAATTATATTTTTAAATACATGAGAGAGATCGTATTCCATGAACAGACTAGCATCCCTAAAGAGGTATTTTTGAAGATAATTACTATTTAATTTACATTATTTATTAATCCTTTGTGTATTTATATTTTTCCAGTAGTAATATAACTGTCTAAAAGAATCATTTTCACAAGACGATATAGATGTGCTCAGAAATGAATGGGCAACCTACCTGATAGAAGAATCTACTCAAAATGCATGAATATGTGACTTCCATAGAAGTAGTTGATTGTTTCATATTTCTATTTAATTTACTTATTTTTAGTATTACTCATATAATAAATGTTTTCATATATAGGTGGAATACATTTTTGGAGTAAGTTGCTTCGTTCGAAGATGGCCATTCTCCTAAGAGATAGGACTTCGAAGATAAAACCCTAAATTCAATGAGAAAGTAATTTTTTAATATATTATGTTTTTTCTCATAATATAATATCTAATATATAGCATTAACATAATCTAAATTAAATTTTTGACTAATCGTATATAAAATATCTTTAGCATACTTGTTCTCTCTCAAAACCTTGTCACCCCTACACTATCGTCATTTATCACTTTCCTTCAAAAGTAGTGGAGGGAATGGGAATTTAAGTGATAAATGTTGACAGTGAATGTTTTCCATTTTGAAAAATAAATAAAATGGAAGGATTTCTAACACACGATGTGGACATAATGACTCAATGTGTCTATTTTTATTTAAAATTCTTACTAATTTAGGTAAAAACAAAAAGTGACCTACTAAAAACCAAATAAATTCATTGAAGTTGTTTTTATATTTTAGGACACAATAAATTTGTCATCTTTTGATGAGTATGGATCATTCTTACCTCAATACGATCCACAGTGTGCCCGGTATAACTCAAATCATCTCTTTTTATTTAAAATTATCATTATATAATGTAAAAAACAAAAAGTGGCATCCTGGAAACCAATAAAACACATTCATATTGTTTTTATATTTTATTAGAATTATCTATTAGTCATCTTTGAGGTGTAGGAATCATCCACACCCCAATGCAACACATGGTGAGGCTGGTATAACCCAGAGTGTCTCTTTTTTTTAAAATATCATTAATTTAAGTAAAAACGATAAGTGGCATAGTAAAAACCATGAAAAAGAATTTATATTGTTTGGATAAATTATTTGAAAAATCGATGAGTCATTTTAGATATGTGGTAGTCAAATATACTTTAATATTATGTACAATGTTATCGAAATGACTACAATTTTTAGTTATTAGTTTAAAATGGACATTTTAGTTCAAAATGTGTCACTCAGTGAAAACCAAGAAAATGTGATCTTGTTATCATGATAAATTAGTACAGTAATTTGGAATTCATTTATGACATATATGGAGTTTTATCATGTCAAAATGATGCATGATGTGACTAATATGACTTAAAATTTGTGTATCTTTTTTGAAATGACATTTTAGTAAAAAAACAAAACTGATATACGAAAAAAATGAGAAAATGAATTTATATTTTTTGTATGTCTTAGAAAAATAATATATTATTCAATTTTGATTTTTAGGAATCAGATTCACCCCAATACAACATAGGGTGTGGCGGGTATAACTCAAAGTGTCTCTTTTTATTTGAAATTGACATTAATATAAGTAAAAACAAGAAGTGACATACTTAAAAATGAGAAAATTCATTCGGATTATTCTGATAATTTAGAAAAAAAATTCCATGAGTCATTTTTTATACTTAGGAGTCAACTTCACCTCAATCCATCACATGGTGTGACTGATATGACTAAAAGTGTCTGTTATCAGTATGAAATTGTTGTGTTAGTTCAAAACATGTCACTCAATGAAAACCATTAAAAAATCTGCGATTGTCTTCATAATTTAGGATAGATATTCACAAGTCATCTATGATGTGTATGAAGTAGTGTAAAATTAATCCAATGCTTGATGCAACCCGTTTGACCCAAAATGCATGTTTCTGGTTTGGAATGAAATTTTAGAATAAACCCCCAACTGGCATAATGAAAACTGAAAAAATGCATTAATATTGTTTTGATATTTTATGAAAATGATATATTATTCATCTGTGACATGTTAGAATCTTCTTAACCACAATACAATAAATAGTGTGGCTGGTATAAATCAAATTGTATATTTTTATTTAAAACTAACATTAATATAAGTAAAAAACAACAAGTGACATACTAAACACCAAAAAATTCATTAAGATTGTATTGATATTTTTTAAATTGATTTATTAGTCATTTGAGACATGTAATAATTGGTCGAGCCTCAATACGATGCATGGTGTTCCTGGAAAAATAAAAGTGTCTTTTTATATATAAAATAGACATTAATTTAAGTAAAATCTAAAACTGATATACTGAAAACTAGGAAAACACATTCAGATTGCTTTGATATTTTATAAAAATTATCTATTTGAAATTTTTCTTGTATAAAAATTATATTCTCCTCAATATGATGCACGGTGCAGCCACAATCACTCAAATTGTCAGTTTTTATTTAAAATTGACATTAATTTTATTAAAAACAACATGTGACATACTAAAAAGTGATCTAATGTATTCATATTAATTTTATAATTTAGGAAAATGGACTATTAGTAATTTTATTGTGTAGGAATCACCCTCATCTCAATACGACGCATGGTGTTGCTGGTATAACTGAGGGTGTCTCTTTTTATTTCAAATTCACATTAATTTAAGTAAAAACAACAAGTGACGTATTGAAAACCCAGAAAAAGCATTTGGAATGTTTTAATATTTTAGTAAAATGATCTACTAGTCATTTGTTACATGTAGGGAGCCACCGAAACTAAATACGACTCATGGTGTTTCCAGTATAACTCAAAGTGTATCTTTTAATTTAGAATTGAAATTAATTTATGTAAAAGCATGTGCCATACTGAAAACAAAGAAAAATCATCCAGAATGTTTTGAAACTATAGTAAAATGATTCATGAATCATTTTTTATATGTAGGGTTCAACCGAACATCAATATGATGCATGGTGTGACTGGTATGACTAAAAGTGTTTGTTATCTGTAAAAAAATTTCATTTTAGTTCCAAACGTGTCACTCATAAAAACCAACAAAAAACACTATTATTGTCTTGATAATTTAAGAACTAGATTCATAAGTCATTTTTGATGTGCATAATGTAGTTTCATTTCAAATTGACACATGATGTGACTGATATGACACTAAATTCATGTTTCTAGTTTGAAATGAGTTTTCAGTTAAAAAACCTCAACTAACATTCTGAAAACCCAAAAAATGTATTCAGATTCTTTTTATACCATAATAATGTGATCCATTAGTAAATTATAATAGGAAGGAATCAGATGAACCTCAATTTGATGCATGGGGAGGCAGGTATAACTCCATATGTGTCAATATATAAAATTGACATTAATATTATAAAAAGAACAAGTGGCGTTCTCTGAACCAAGAAAATGAATTCAGGTTATTTTGATATTTTAATACAATGATCCATATCTCATTTCTAAAATTTAGGAACAAATCCCACATTAATAGAATGCACAGTCTGACCGATATAACTCTAAATCATTCATTTTATTAAATATTGACATTTTATTAATGTGTTATTTTGAATTAATGTTTAATTTTCTCCTTTATAGTATTACTAAGATAGAAATTATTTTCTTATATAGGTGGAATATTTTTCTCAAGTTGATATGATTTCTTCTGAAACTGATACTATGGGAAGATAATTCTGAGGGGGGATCATGGGCATCAAAAGATGAAATATTAATGAATTTGAATTTTTGTTGGATAATTGTAAATGTAATTATATTAAAAAATTTATTTGAAATGTAAATAGTTTTGGTTTTTGTTATACTCCATGGGTGGGAATTTTTTTATTCAGGGCGTCAATTAAATATATATATCATTGTTTGTAATTATATCATTTTTTGAAATTATAGGGAAATTGTAGGTTTTTTCTTTTGGGTGTGATGTTATGTTAATATCACATGCAAGTAGGTCGGCCTATATCAATTCAAAAAATAACGTTGATAATGGTTGCATTTATCATCACTAAAAAACATTGATAAAGGGGGTCCATTATCTGTGATTTTTAATGTATAAAGTACCCCCATTATTACCGCTTTTTTATCAATGATAATGGGGACCCCTCATTATCATCAATGCAATTAACCGTTCTTTTTTATCACTGTTAAACGCTATTTTTTGCACAATGAAATGCCATATTAGTATTAGTAATTATGGTGATGATCTATGGAATCTATGTCATAGGTTGAAGGAGTGGCAGTAAGTTGGATGAAAAAATGAAGTGAGTGGGGTGCTCGTAACATAAGCATATGGAGTGAAAGGATGGTAGTGACACTTCTAGATGGAATAATTATATATAACTATAGATGTCAATTTATATGAATAAGTGTATAGAAATTAAATTAATGTATGCATAAAGCATGAATACATGTGTGTGTGTGTATTTGATTTAAATCAATGTATGCTTATTTTAAGAATAATACTATATGGATTTTTTAATGTAGAAGAGTCAAGTGAGGAATATTAAACATCAAAAAGAAGGATTTCCTACTATAATTTCTTGAATTTTATAATGTATAAATATATTGTTTAAAAAGTAGTGAATGTGGGATTGAAGCGATATAAAATAGTCTATATTGAAAAATAATGATTGAAAAACATGAAAGGGTGTCACTAAAAAATTATTATCATTTTCCAACATTGTTATATCTATTGGTAAAAGAACATGTTCTGTTGGTAAATCGTCTTACCAACAAAATGTTTCATGTCACCAAATTATTGGTAAAAACTCTATCCGTAAATGTTATTGAGATATATAAAACAGATCTTTTTCAATTATAATAATACCAACTGATAATATATATATATTTTTAAAAATTTAAGAAATAGATTAATATCATAGACTTATCTATTGGTAATATTATCAATACATTTCTTTCAATTTATTATATGTAATACCATCAGTTAGTATCAATTTTTAAATTATATTTTTTATAAAACATTAAATGTTGATATTCTTAATATTTGAGGATAAAATTTTAAAATTTATTCATTTAACTAAATATATATATAATAATTTATTATATAATAATTATAAAATTATCTTATGAGAAACTATAATGGATAATTTTTTAATACATTTAAAAAATTAATTAAACCATGTTTAAAGATGTTCAAACATTAGAAACATTACATAATACCCAAAAAACATCATCTATATTTTTTTCACTCATGAATTAGTTGTAGATGTTGGTGTACATATGCCACTCATTTTCTAACACCCTTATTATATTTAGGAAATAGCCATGCCTCACCGAAGATCGGCTAGAAAAGCATCCTAGGCAACTGCATGTACACCCATGTGAAATACACCCCGCCCTTTGATTCATTCTCCCCCACCTATTCTTACCCACAGTTGTAGCAGTGGTTGCTTGGGTGGATCCATGTTAGGAGGTTTTGGTTCTACCATAGCATAGGATATAGATTTTGATAGTAGAAGTGTAGTTGTACATAATGTGGGGGATTTTGTGATGGGACCTCTTACTACACAACATGAAAATATTCCATATGATGTTTCTCTAGCCACTAAACCGACCGTGAATTGTCTTGGTGGCCATAAAACTAGTGCATTCTAAGATTTCATGGGTAGCCTCAGCAATGGAATAGGTAAGTGAACAGAAATATGATTGAACATTTCCTGTGAATAAAGGATTTAGCTGAGAATTTTTTTTGCATACCTACAAAATGATGAATAATTTCAGTACATTCAATATATAAGAATACCAACAATTGAAAATATTCAACCCATATTACAAGGGATTCTCACTTAAGTGACAACAAATCATTACAGCATGTTACACTTCTTGTGTGGTACGAAATCTAAAGCAACAACATAAAGTTTTCTACACCAAATGATTCATTCACATACCATGTTTAATCATCATAAATGATCACACATTTCTACAACCTTCTCAATGAGAACAATAAGAAAAATTAAATATAACAAAATGAAAAAAAGAAATAAACATAAGTAATTGATGTAGTTTTACCTAATGATTATAAGAAATTGGAATATAAATATATGAGTGACATGAATACTAATTTAAATAATAAAAACCAGATAAAAACGAACAATAAAAAACATTATAGTTGAAGGAAAATATATAACAATTTTCCATGTTGTAGACTTTCCTATGTTACTGAATGATTAAGGAGATTCTGGATGGGGTCTTTGTTCAGTTTGGCTGGTTCAAAGCGCATGGTGAGGGACAATTTTAATGTTATTCAAAATGAAAACTACCAATGTAAAAATCATTTCATCTTACATTAACTTATAAAGACATGGTCTAATACCCTAACCCTGATCATTTTCAAGGAATATTCTTTGCAAAATCCAAAAAAATATGCCATTTTAACATGATTTTAATATCACTACAATAAAAAACCTTGAACTAATCAATCTGAGAACAAAACAATATGTAACTCAGGAATGGGTGTGTTTGTTGACCAAGGATAAAGCGGATAATCTGAGTTAATCATTATATATTCTTACCATAAATGAACCCACCAACATTCCACTCACTTATTTTATCAAATAAGATTTATATTAAATAGTAGGAAACATAATATTTATTATTTTCTACAAGTATCTCAATGTTAATATAATGAAAAAAAATATATATCAAAATGAAAACAAGAAATAAGAGTAAGTAATTAATGTTTTTTCTCAAATGGTTATAAAAAATGAGAATAAAAATCTATGTTCAGAAATAATAAATGAAATATAAAAAATAAAAGGAAAAATAAATAATATAAATTCTTATAGTAGAAGGTAAACATGTTACCATTACTCAATTTTATATCCTTGAAATGTTTTTATCAAGCTAGAAAGTTCATATCTTCACAACATGAACACCTGTAAAAAGTCCATGAATGGCCAATAAGCGCCTATTTGGATATAATTATAATCGGAAAAAAGGATTTCTGTGAAAATAATGCTTGTTATATGACATATGATGTGTCAAATAGTATTATTCACTTCTTCAGTTACAATGTTTTAGAATCAATTTTTCTCTAATTACATACACAAATTTATTCATATTAAAAGCACATAAAAATAAAAGGAAAGAATGAAATATTTCATTATAATAATTGTAATTATAATATTTAGATAAAAAATCATCCTCTTTCATATCAAAAAATAAAAAAAGATAGCTAGAAAAAAATACCTATTCATAAAAGATAACATAAAATATTAATTGCAACATTAGAGTTCAAAGAGATCAAAATCAAAATTAAGCACTGGTGATCTAGGTGGATTGATTAGTTAAAACTCCAATATTTTAACTATTTCCAATGTCCCAAGATGATTTCATGAATTCCCCATGATGAAGATTGAATTTCATAGGTTATATCCAACACCGTCCCAAATTTAGATTTGGAGATCCTCTCAAAGTATCGACATCCTTATATGGAGTGGTCTTAAATCCATCTTCTCTTTTATTTGGATAATGCACTCTACGAATTGGTATCCACATTCACACTCCTACACTTTAACCACTGAATAAATTATTTTCAAATTAAATCTCAATAACTCAGACTTCTTACCGTGTCATTAAATTCTAGATATACCACTTCACTGACATCCTATATAAAATCATGTAGTTCAATAATGGACTAGTCTTAAATTGCCTTAATAGAGAAATGTCTCTATACAACATTTATGTAGCTAGTCATTTGGACTACCCTGCATATGGAAAATCAGTTTCAGGACTCAATAGATATACTCCATATTTCTATGAATTTATCCTCACATCAATCTCCACTACACTATCCATATCATGCACATTAAATCGAGCATTTACAAGGAAAATCACATGGAGAGTTATCAATTTCCATTAATAACTCCAAAATAGATCTAATCCATCTATTTGGTGAACATACCAAATAGAAACCAAACTTCTCCACCATAAAACTAGACACTCATACAAGAACAAGAAGATCACCGAAATATGCTCCTTACAATAGAAGCAACAAATAACTCATTTTAAATATATGTAATTAGCCTCTCAAATGATAGTTAACTATATTCTAACATAAAATGTCCCGACCCACCTCCCCGGGCCATGAACCTTCTCATATGACCCCATGGGTCTCCTGTAATACCTTTGTTTCCTTCCCAGCACAACATAGGCTATTACTCACAAGGGTCGCTTATCAGGCTAATGACTATCCCATAGGCCAACACTTGTTCGTTCAGTGTGTTTTATCCTCACTCACACGCATCCTTGGAAACATTCCAAATGGTCACCCATCTTAATTACTATTCCAGTCCAAACATTCTTAACTATGGAGTTCTAATCATGTATTCTCCCAAAATGAAAGGTGCGCCTTGTTGACATGGGTAGTAACATTTATCTTTTTAAGGCTCAATTTTTTAGGGTTTTTACTTTATCAACACCTTTAAATCACAACACCCTAGTTGTGGACCCCAAGCCTCAATCACAGGCAGTGCCTAAGCCCTTCCGGATGAGTATTGGATTTGATACCATTTGTCATGACCCGCCTCCCCGGGTCCTAAACCTTTCCATATGACCCCATGAGTCTTTTGTAATACCTCAGTTGCCTTCCAAACACACTATAAGATATTACTCACTAGGGTCTCTTATAACACTAATGACTATCCCCACAGGCCAACACTTGTTCTTTAAGTGTGTGTGAGTGTGGAAAAAACACATTGAAAGAACAAGTGTTGGCCTTTGGGGAGAGTCATTAGTCTGATAAGAGGCCCTAGTGCGTAATAGCCTATGGTGTGCTGGGAAGGAAACCAAAGTATTACAGGAGACCCATGGGGTCATATGAGAAGGTTAATTTCCCAGGGAGGTGGGTCCTGAAAAATGGTATCAGAGGTAGGTTATCTCTTAGCGGACATTTCTTTTCAGAGATCCCTTTGTTATTTGTGCTTTCTAGGTAGATATAGTAGTATTTTTGGGACTCGAGGGGTAGGATTGGGAAGAGCGTCGTGAACTATTGCTCGGTTTGATCCTCGGGTTCCCATGGGAACTCTAGATTAATTATTTTATTTGGGTTTTTATGGAAATGTTTTTCGATTGGGATACGACAAGGGGAGTTGGTAAAATAGTCCTCCTAAGCCACATGGTCTATAAAGCCTTGTGGATCTAGGGACATGGTCCAAAAATACTCTCTGTGTCAGTGGCGTGATTGTTATATGGCTTCCAACCAAATGGTCAAGTTGCCCATAAGAACTAGTTCCTTGTTTGAGATGTTTTGGGTCTCCTGTAACATCTGAGAGTGTCATGAATGATATGTTTCTAGAAAATAATGTTGCCTTGTTTTGTCCTTGGTGTTCCTTGGGTTTCTCACATGCATAGTAGTATTTTGGATTATGAGCGGATGTCTGGTATGAAATATGGACGCCAGGGGTGGGACAGATACATTCATGTGAGTGAGACTCTAACGAATACTAATGGTTGGGTTTAACCCACCAAGTTCATTTTAAATTAATGATGTTTTGAAAAGATTTTTTTTGATTTTATGATGGATCGTTTTCTTGTGTTTATAGCCTTTCATATATGCGTTTTTGGTTTTTGAGGATTCTTATCTATTGAGTTGGACTTGATTGGGTTTTTTACATTTCCTTGTCCAGTGGATACCCCTTTGATGCTTTGATGGGTGATCATAGTGCAGTTGATCAACCAAATGATTTTATGCTTGAGATTTGGAAGCTAGATCCACCTATCTTTTATGGTATAGCAGAACCTTCCGTAGTGGAGGAGTGGATACAGATGATTTAAAGGGACTTTAACCTCATTGAGTTTCTCGAGTCCTTGAAGGTAATGTTTTCAACCTTCATGCTTGAAGGTTCACCGTGGATGTGGTGGAAGTCAGTGTCTCAGAAAAAACCACGTCAAGAGCTTACTTGGGAGTTCTTCAAGGCTTTGTTAATTCACCAGTATTTCATTGGGGATGAAAGGGAGAGAATGGGGATGGAGATGTGTTGTCTGCAACATGGTGATGGATCCATGTAAGAATATTTCTAGCACTTTGTGGAGGTAGTACCTTATGATTCAAGGTATTCCATGAATGACCTCATGAATGTGAGACACTTGGAGGTGGGTCTCCGCCCTGATCTATAGTCGAAGGTGTCCGAGTCCAACCAAACATCGTTTGTCAATGTTGCGAGACTAGGTTTTCATGTCGAAGCCACGATTGTTGGAGTGCTGAAAGTAGTTCTCCCTCTTTCGATCCCTATGAGTAGTGGTGATGATTCTGGAAAGGAGATGAGTAAGAAAATGAAAGTGTATGGAACATTTTGTAGAATCAAGAGGCCTCAAGATCTATCATCAACCTCTTCTGAGCGAGTGATCCTCATGTGTTATCAGTGTGAAATGTTGTGTCACAATAAGCCATTGTTCCCAAGCTCTCTGAAGCCCTACAAGGCATGTGGACGCCTGAGTCACTTGCGATGATTCTATTGGGGCATTGCCAGAAATCATCATAGGGTATGTTCTCAAAAGTGATATGTTGTTGGGGTTTGGTGCACAGTTTCTGGTGTAAGTTTCCTTTCAGTGTAAGGGATATTTTATCATTGCAGTTGTACGAATGGTGTTTTTGGTTTTGGCATGTATGGGATGTTGTGGGTCTTTTGAGGAACTCCAATTTTCAATGCTAGTATGTTTTTTATTTTAAAATCATTTCCATTGTTTTGTCGAATCAAAATATGTATGTTTCTTATTGGGATTATCATAAACTGGCTGCGAGGCAGGAGACGCTTCATCCATCAGATCTCCAGCCAAAGGGCCTTGGAGTTAAGCGAGTGCATAGTCAGGAAACCCCAGGGAATTTTATGGAGTCTGGTTAAGGTTGAGCCTCTACTATGTGGTGAGGCAGTTTTCTGGTTGCTGCCCTGGTTTCTCAATCATGGAAATTTTCCTCTAATCGCAAGGTGCGTGATGGACTTATCTCTCACGTAATGTCGGTAATTTTTTTTGATGCATTTTGCTGATTAGTGACCTTTCATGGAACACCCATGTGAATCAGTTGTGTCCCTGGTTTGTTTCCATCCCTAAGTGGTGAGTCGTGAGTACTTTTTCCTTCCATGTTTCAGTAATCCAATCCTTGGCCCCTCCCTCCCCACCCAAGGGGTAAGGGTTTTGGTTTGCACAAACCTTTCGGATCAACTCATATCCCATTCGAACGGCTGTGATTGGTTTAAATGTTTTTGCTGAGTTCTTTTATATCTTTACTAAGGAATGGTTCTGGCCTAAGTTGGATTTCTAGTTGTTTGCTAATAGGTTGGTCCTTTATGGTCGGGAGACCTACTATGAGTCTCTTTGGGTTTTTCTTAAGTCATTATCGAATGCCAGTTGAGTTCTTATGGTGGGGAGCCCGTTGAGGCCTCCCCTCTACTGGTGATTTATTTTGGGCAATGTGGTCCAGTCCTACTGGTAGTATGTGTGATATCTTTGGGATAAGAAGTTGGATCGTGTTGTGTGGAATCCATAGGTGTTAAATGTTTGGTTGGATAGTATTATGGCTTTCCCGGGGCAGAAAGCATTATGGTGGGGAGAATTGTCACTCCACGGCCTATGATGTTATTTTATTTTAATTTTTTTATGTCCTTTATATATTTTTTCTGCAGTCCGAGGTGATTCTCAGACGAAATTTTGAGTTTGCGTTTTGAAAATTGCGTTTTTTTATTTTCGACGTTGTTGGGTGCATGAGCAAAGCGCATTTCGGAAACCCCGTGCACCTCCACCCGGGTGACAGCGTGACTGCCCGTTCTCATAAAATGAAAATAAATTATTTTTTAATTAAAACAAAATTTAATTCCATTATTTGAAATCTTTATTGCTAATATTTTATGATTATTAAAATAAAATAAATATTTTTATTATCTTAATATTTATCATTCGGATATTATAATTAGAATTATTCTATATTACTATTGTTATTATTATGATACTAGAATTTTTGGTTTTTATTATTAGTTTTATTTATTTATTTATCATTATTATTATTTATTTTATTTTATCAATCATATATTTCTTGCCACTTCTAGTTTTAGGGTTTCACTTTTTTTCATTCCCTCCTCTCTCCCTGCATGCGGCACCTCCCACTTGGCCGCCTCCTTCCCCTTGTGTGTAGTGTAGCCCAGCCACCTCCTCCCGTTTTCTGTAAGCAACCCCCAGTCGGACGCTATAGCAACCCAAGCCTTTTACATAAAACATTTCCTGATTTTAAGCATAATTAAATATCAGAGTACAAGCAAAGGATAGTTAAGTCTAGTGTCTTGGAAGACTAGGTACATATATCATAAAACACGGGGAAAAAACTCCTTTATTTAATCTCCATATAGAGAATATAACTTCTTTTGAGCTCTTTCATCTGCATAGGGTACCCTGGGGAACACATGAACAAAGGGATGAGGTGAAAAGCCCAGTAAAGGGATGAACATAAGGATACATCTCAAGCAAATGAGTTAGGAGGCCTGACATAATGATATCCAAAGAATAAAATAATTTAATATAAACATGGGATCATATAAACAAGAAATCATATAAATGTGGCAGAATCATAAATCATATCTTTAGTACAGGTCAAGGCTAACCGCCAATCCCGTTTCCAATTTTAGTACGGGTCAAGGCTAACCGCGAAACCCATTTCACATCACATCTCATGAGACTTAACCTTACCCAATGCATTGGAGTGCAATCTGGGCGCACCCATCTCAAAATATTCATGAATATTATTTCCACATAAATAATCTTTACACATAAATAATCATACATAATCAACCATACATAAACATAAGGTTACCCATGGAAATAATTGGGTACCACAATCATGACATAAAACATATCCAATTGGAGTATCACTAAAGTGTCCATGAAAGGAAAGGAGTAGAACATACATAAAAATTTATAGGGTATAATAGGCATATAACATGGTATGTGGTGTCAAATATAAGTGAAAACATAAAAAAAATTCATTTTAGAAACATTAGCATTAAAACTTTTTTGTGCGGTTTTATGGAAAACACTCTAGAGATTTTAAAATAGAAAAGAGGACATTATTTTATATAAAACCAGAATTTAACCAAGAATTTTTTCATAATAAAAGTAATTATTTTAGAAATAAATTTTTGTTTTAAAACATAGGACAGAGTGCACTTGAAATTTGGGTAAAAATTTGGGAAGTCCACTTGAACCAGCTTTGCTTATTGGAAGGTTCTAAAGAGGGAATCTTTCAAAATCATGTATATCCCTGAACGAATGTGATGAAAGGGTCCAGATATAAGAATAGTTTTCAACTAACTAGAAGTGATAAGACTCACATAGATATATAACATAAAACCATTTTTAAAGAAAGATAAGGCCACCTGAAAGAACAAAGAACGTTCGGGTAGAATTCATTACGATTCTATCGGCATGGTGTCGGGTGAGACCATGAGGGAGTGATGAGAGAGAAAAATGTATTCTCATCACTTAAAAATCCGGAAGGAATTAATGGTGAGGTTCTTAAACCTACCCCATCATATTCTAGTACACATATAGAGGCATAGTATTGAGGACAATCATGATTAAGAGAGAAAATGAGAGGATCCTTTACACTAAATTTGGTGGTATTCTCCACTTGTAATTAATTACCTGAATGAACAAATTAGGATTATTAATTCATAATTACAGAACATATTCTATATTTAATTTAATTATTATAACCCTTTTTTGTTTATTCAAATCCTTTTTTATTAATTATAAGGTTCAAATTCATTGTTCGATCTCATTTGTTGACATGGCTTTAAAGATCGGTTAACTTATATTCACGTTTGGATTATATTCTAGATGAAAGTGGTTGTCCAGAATTGAGGTAACATTATTTAGTTCATATTCAATATATTACATGGTTTTAATTTTAATAAGGTTACTTAGAGTGATGTTGAATTATTACATATATAACCTTAGTGATAACTGTTTTTTTCGGTGGGTTCGATTACAAAGAATGTGTTATGATTTATAACTTCATTCAATTTCTACCAAAGTATTATAGAACCAAAAATAGGATTTATATTACATATATAATAATATGGTTCTACCATAACACAAATGGTTTCATGACCAGAATTAATGATAATAATAGAAATTGATAAATCGTTGTCCTTGAATGTGCTGAATTAGCACATCTCAAACGGTGCTTTCATTTCATTAAAATAAAATGGTGGTGAAATGGAGAAGATAATGAAATATACCACTATCATGAATAAATTCCAGTACATTTATGTTACTGTATTTATCATACTATTTTGGTGAAGGGAGTTGAGGAGATAAAAGAAGAAAGCAACTTAAAAGAAAAGAAGCAATTTGGACAGAGGAATTTACCTCTTGAGACTTCCTCCTTTGAGAACCTCTTAAGGGAAGAGGTTTTGGTATTTTGAGGAGGTTGAGAGATTTTTTACGTGGGTTAGGACCTTGGGGAGAGATTTGGGTAGAATTTAGAGAAGTCTTGGAGCTCGAGAGGAGTGGAGAGTAGAGGGAGTGAAGGGGGTTTTTATAGTGGAGGAGAGGAGGAATTTCATAATATAATCATCATTAATTTATTATTTCGTCCCAAGACAAACAATATTAAGTATTAAAAGAAAAATAATAGTTAATAGGTCATGTGAATTAGAACCAAGTGGACTTACATCTGTAGATCATCATCAATGACTCAATTAATCAATTATTTAGCATTTATTGTAAATTATCGGATTCTATTATTCATCAAAAATTAAAGTCTTTTAGAAAATTCCCAAAAATTCACCCTATCCATTTTTCAACAGCTTGAATCCAAAAATATAGTCCATTTTTCAAAAATAATTTTCTAAATATGAATATTTAATTGTTTAATTATAATTATAATTTATTATCAAAACCGGTTTTAAAAACACTGATTAACTCATTCGAAAATATAGGTATATTGTATTTCCAACTTGAATATGATTTTTATACCACCATAGATAGGGTTAATATTCATTAAGGTATATCAGTATTCATAAGGTTATGTCACTATTCATTAGGGTAGGTTACTATTCACCAAAATTTATTTTTGTTTTATTAGAGTCCAAAAAACATCTTGAACACAACCGTTTATGCCGAGATTTCAAAATTCCAAACACATAAGTGAAAAATGTAGGTTTTAAGGTCACGTTTCCTTTGTAGTTCATTATGTTGTGCTTTCATGTGATTTTATGACTTAAATATAAGAATGGAATTTCCATTGAAAAACTTTGGGTCGTTACATTCTTCCACCCTTATGAAATTTCGCCCTTGAAATTTCATTTTACATACTAATCCAAAAACAGTTGCGGGTACTTTTCCGTCATTGATTACTCTAATTCCCTTGTTTCTTCCTCAAAACATATGGTTCCTCCACAACACATGGAAAAGCTGGGTTTTCTTGTTGTGTAGAAACTTATCTCTCCGATCTAGATTCTTTATTGGTTACTCCTCATAGGAGATATCATCTTCCAGCTCCACCACCTCTGAGTTTCGTACATGTGAGGGATCAAGTATGTACTTCCTCAAGAGTGATACGTGGAAAACATCATGAACTCGAGACATATTCGGTGTAAGTGCAAGCCAATAGGCCACGAATCATATGTGGTCAAGGATCTCAAATGGGCCAATATACCTTGGGCTTAGTTACCCTTTCTTCCCGAATCACATGACCCTCTTCGATGGAGATATTCAAAGGAAGACTTTATCTCCAACATAGAACTCCAAGTCCCTTCGACGGTTGTCAGCATTTTTCTTTTGCCGACTTTTAGCAACATTGATGTGTTTCTGAAGGACATGCACCTTCTCTGTCATCTCTTGAACAAGATTGAGTCCAAGTAGCTTTGTTTCTCCAACTTCATCCCAACAGGTTGAAGTTCTACATCGCTTTCCATACAGAGCATCATATGGATCCATCTGAATACTTGAGTGGAAGCAATTGTTGTTTGAGAACTTAACCAATGGGAGATGCTGATCCCATCCACCTTTGAATTCTAGAGAGAAGACTCTAAAAATATCTTCAAGCGTCTGAATAGTCATTTCATATTTTCCATTAGTTTGGGGGGTGATTGGTCGTGCTGAAATTTAATTCATTACTCAAATCATTTTGAAGAATCCTCTCGAATTTAGAAGTGAACCTTGGATCGTGGTCAGAGAAAATTTGAGTGGAACACCATGTAGTCTCACCACATTTTTCACATATAACTTTTCAATTTGATCAAGCGAAAGATCTTCTCGAATAGTGATGAAATGGGCTGTCTTGGTGAGTCTGTCAACCACCACCCATATTGTATTATTTCCCTTCGACATCTTGAGGAGACCCATGACAAAGTCCATAGTAACATTTTCCCATTTCCATATGGGTATAGGCAGTGGTTGCATCATACCTTTGGACTTTTGTTGCTCAACATTAACTATATGACATACCAAACACCTTGATATATATTCCGCAATCTCTTTCATCATGTTATCCCACCAGAATTGTTCTCGGAGATCAAGGTACATTTTGGTACTCCTAGGATGGATAGAGAAGGTCGAGTTATGTGCATCATTCAATAAATCCTTCTGTATCTCTAGATCATATGGTACACATAATCGTGTCCCAAATCATACTACTCCTTCCTCATCAATTTTGAAATCGGAGGATTTCCCATTCTTAACAGTTTCTACCCTTTTCTGAATTTCCACATCCTTTCATTGAGCAACCTTTATTTTCTCCATGAGGGATGGTTGAGAAATAATTTGAGAAAGGATTGGTGACTTTCCTCCTTTAATGATTCCCATGTCCATACTTTGCAAATATAAGATGATTTGATTCTATTCAATTCTCATCATTGATAAAGATACATGATCCTTTCTACTTAGGGCATCTTCCAACTTGGTTTCCTTACCAAGATGGTAGTGGATTAGGTTTTCATAATCCTTAATTAGATCTATCCATCTACATTGGTTCATATTAAGATATTTCTTTGTGAATATATATTTGAGACTCTTGTGGTCAGTATATATCTCACATTTTTTCCCATAAAGATAATGTCGCCATATTTTCAATGCAGAGATCACAATCGCCAACACCAGATCATGCGTGGGATAGTTTTGCTCTTGGATTTTCAGATGTATTGAGGAATAATCTATCACTTTATCATTTTTAATTAGCACACAGCCTAATCCATTCATAGAAGCATCATTATACTCCACAAAGAGTTCTGCACTTGAAGGGAGTGTGAGTACCGGCGTTGTGATAAGCCTCTTTTTGAACTCCTTGAAACAGTATTCACATTCCTGTGTCCGGACGAACTTGACTCCCTTCTATGTCATCTTGGTCATTGGGTTTGACAATCAGGAAAATTTCTTCACGAATCTTCAGTAATACATAGCTAGACCTAAAAAGCTACAGATCTCCATTACATAAGTTGGCCGCAGCCACTCTTCAATTTCCTTTGTCATAGAAGGGTCTATGTATATCCTTTTCCTAGTGATAACATATGCCAATAATGATACTTCCTCCATCCAGAACTCACATATACTGTAGTTTTCAATAAACTTATCCCTTCGTAATGTCTTTAACATAGTTTCCAAATGCTCCTCATGATCCTCCTTTCTATTGTAGTATATTAGAATATAATGAATAAAGACCACCACAAATTTGTCGAGTTAATATCTAAATACTCTATTCATTAAATCCATGTAAATTGCTGGAGCATTAGTGAGTCTGAAGGGAATCACTATGAACTCATATTATCCATACCTCGTTTGAAAGGCAGTCTTGGGAATGTCTTCCTACCTCACATTTATCCGGTGGTATCCTGACCGAAGGTCCACCATAGAGAAATAACTGGCCCCACAAAGCTGATAGAACAATTCATCTATCCATGGAAGGGGATACTTGTTCTTTATAGTGATTTTATTTAGCTCATGATAATCAATGAAGAGACACATTAATCCATACTTCTTCTTGATGAAGAGGACTGGAGCACCCCATGGTGAAGCACTGAGGCGTATAAAACCCTTCTTCATATTCTCCTGTAACTGCTTCTTCAGCTCTTCCAGCACTGCGGTGGCCATTCTGTAAGGTTTCTTTGAGATTGGTAGAGATCCTGGGATAAGTTCAATTGAGAACTCAACCTCTTGGTCAGGAGGAAGTCCAACAACACTTCGACGAATACATCAGTGTAATCCCTCATGATGTGCATGTATTTAAGCATGATTCCTCCTTTGTATCAATTATTTAAGCTAGGTATGCATGCTCATATGGAAGCAATATCCAAACTTGATATGAATATTCTAAAGGAGTCTCATCTTCCTCCTTGCACTTGAATAGAATAGGAGTATTATTCGGGATGTGAAGAGTAGTCATACTGTCCTAGAAGTTGATGTTTTCCTTGAACAATGATAGCGAATCCTTGCCCAAGATAGCATCAAAATCCACTAATGGAAGTATGAAAATATTTTATGGGAGGTTCAGTCCACAAACATTAACCGGAGAAAAGTTATAAACCAAGGATGCAATAATTTCTCCAATATATGTTTTTATAGATAAATTTTCCACCAAATTTTGAGGTAGTGTTTGAATAGTTCTACTAAACTTGAAAGATATGAACAAATGCGTAGATCCAGAATCAAATAGTACAGTCGCTATTCTTGAATGAATAACAATCATACTTGTCACCTTATCTTATTATGGCTCCACCTCAGCAGAAGTGATAGAATAATCCATTCCATGTTGCTATAGAGGTTTTTGCTAATTTCCTCTAACTACCCTCAGATTTGGGAAGTTGTTCGTATAATGACCTAGCTCTTTGTAGTTACAACACTGCACTACAGGCTGAGTTTTTATCTGATCCTTCCATTCTTCTTCAACATTAGCGGGATTTTTCATATCGCTTCGGCATTTATTGGCCATATTACTAAACTTTACACATTTGATGCAATTCCTGGTTCCCTTGAGATAGTCACCAATATTCTTCTTCCCACAATTTTTGCAAAGGGGAAAGTGAGGCTTCTTTCCAGCATGGGATTTGTTTGATGAACCAACCATGGTGTTCTCCATTTTCCACTTCTTATAACTAGGCATATGAGACCACTTAGAATCTCTGAACTCCAATTCAACCGTGAGGGCACAACGGACAATCTCCTAATAGCTTTCAAAGTCTCAAATTTCCAACATTATTCATAGACTCGGCTTTAATCCGCTAAAGAAGCGATCAACCTTGCTTTCGGTGTTCATGAAAATTCTAGAGGTGTACCTTGCAAGCCTTGTAATATTCTCTTCTTACGCCCTGATGGAATCATCTTCCTTCTTCATGAGTCCAAGGAACTCACTTTCCATCTTGAGATTGAGGGTTCAAGGAAAATATTTTTTGAAAAACATCCTCTTGATTTCCTCCCAATCTATGGAATCAATTTCCTCTTGGGACTTTGTATTCTTGATCAGTGTCCACCACTGATCATCTTCCCCATCAATACGTTAGACTACCAGTACAACTTTCTCTTCTTCCAAGCATAGGAGGACAGAGAAAATCTTTTCAACGGATTTAATCCATTGTTCTACGAGGAGGGTATCAGAAGACCCGCTAAAAATGTGAGATCATTTCTGCATGATGGATTCTACGGAAACGTGATCATTCCTTGGAGGATGGGGATGTTCCACCTGATTCATGTTATTATTCATAATTCAAGCCTTCTGAGAAAGTACTTCCATGACGTTTTGGGCACCCACTTCTGTCACATCAGGTATATCATTAGGTCAATCATCACATTTCCTATCACATTGGTTTTTGGATCATGTTCTTCTATTTCCCTCCATTAACTAAGAAAAATGACGTATAATTAGTGGTCTCCAATACATAGCTATTGAGAATTAAATGGAAACTTTTAACATTAAAGGATAAACTTATAAAAAATAATTACATACTATCATGGGATTCCTTACGTTTATATCTAGGTTATCCTTGATCTATTTATTAACATATATTCTAATTGGATTTTTGTCCCTTAATAATGAATTTTAGTAAGCTCATGAATCTACCAAAGCATATCCTACGGGAGTGTCATAACCAAGAATGCAGCAAGGCCCATTGTTGTGCACAAGTTCTCATTTGAGTCTAGCTCAATGCGGTGTTTTTGGGTTTTACCCCTAGATAGATCTGTTCCAGAGCCACCTCTACCAGCTCCTATCCAGAAAGGGATGTGTTTGCTTGATAAACCACTTACTCTATACTCACCAAAATTTAGAACTATTTTCTTATAATTAGTCTCATCCTTATGGTCCTCACTATGGTTCTCTATTCCTAATCCCCAAAAATAACTAGACCATCCTATGATACCAACTATAGTGACCTAAACCTTTTACATTAAACATTTCAGGATTTTAAGCATAATAAACATAAGAGTACAAGCCATGGATCTTTAAGTCTACTGTCTTGGAAGACTAGGTACATATAACATAAAACATGGGACAAAAAAATTCATTATTTAATCTCCATATAGTGCTTCTAACTTCCATTGAGCTCTTACATCTTCATAGTGTATCCTGGGGGACACATGAACAAATGGATGAGCTAAAAATCCCAGTAAAGGGATGAACATAAGGATACATTTCAACCACATTTGTTAGGAGGCATCACATAATGATATCCAAAGCATAAAATCATCTAATATTAGCATGGAATCATATAAACATGGAATAATATAAATGTGGAAAAATCATAAATCATATCTTTAGTACGGGTCAAGGCTAACCGCCAATCCTGTTTTCTTTTTTAGTTCGGGTCAAGGCAAACCGCCAATCCCATTTCACATCGCATCTCATGAGACATAACCTTACCGAATTCATTGGAGAGCTATATGGGCACACCCATATCAACATATTCATTAATATTCATTCCACATAAGTAATCTTTCCACATAAATAATCATACGTAATCAACCATAGAAAAACATAATGTTACCCATGGAAAGAATTGTGTACCACAATCACGACATAAAACCAATCCAATGGGCGTATCATGAAAGTGTCCATCGAAGGAAGGGAATAGAACATACATGAACATTAATAGGGTAATATAGGCATATAAAATCGTAATTGGTTTCAAATATAATTGACAACATATAAAAAATGTATTTTAGAAACGTTAGCATTAAAACATTTTTGTGCGGTTTTACGGAAAACACTCTAGAGCTTTTCAAATAGAAAAATGGACATTCATTTATATACAACCAGAATTTAACCAATATGGTTTTCATAATTATAATAATTATTTTATAAATAAAATGGTTTTATAAAACATATGATAGAGTGCCCTTGAAATTTGGGTTAAAATTTGGGAAGTCCCCTTGAAACAGGTTTGCTTATTGGAAAGTTCTATAGAGGGAATCATTCAAAATCATGTATATCCCCGAAAGAATGTGATGAATGTTTCTTCATATAATAATATTGTACAAATAACCCGATGTCATAAGACTCACATAGATAGATAATATAACACCTTTTTAATGATAGATAAGGCAACCCGAAAGAACAAAAAAGGTTCGGGTAAAATTCTTTACCATTCTATCGGTATGGTGTCAGGTGTGACCACGAGGGATTGATGAGAGAGAAACGGGGTTTATCATCAAATATAAATCCATAAGGATGTAAGTATTAGTTTCTTAAACATACCCCATCATTTCCTAGTACACATATAAAGTCATTTTATAGAGGACAATCTTGATTAAGAGTGAAAAGGAGAGGATCCCTTACCTGAAATATGGTGGTGTTCTCCACTTGTTTTTATTGTCCTGAATAAACATATTATGATTCTTAATTCATAAGTCTAGAACCTATTAAATATGTATTTTATTTATTATAACCCTTTTTAATTCATTCAATGCCTTTTTTATTAGTTATAAGGTTCAATTTCATTGTTCGAGCTCATATGTTTACTTGGCTTTAAAGATCGTTTCACTTATATTCATGTTTGGATTATATGCTAGATGAAAGTTGTTGTCCATAATTAATGTAACATTATTTAGTTCATATACCGTAGTATCGTGGTTTTAATTTTAATTAGGTTACTTATAGTGATGTTGAATTATTACATATATGACCTTAGTGATAACTGTTTTTGTTTTTTGGTGGGTTTGATTACAAAGAATGTGTTTTGATTAATTACATCATTCCATTTCTACCAAAGGATTACCAAAAAAAATAGGATATATATTACCTATATAATAATCTGGTTCAACCATAACACTAATGGTTTCATGAACAGAATTAATGATAATAATAGAAATGGATAAACTGTTTTCCTTGAATGTGCTTAATTAGCACATCTCAAACGGTGCTTTCTTTTCATTCAAATAAAAGGGTGGGTAAAGGGAGAAGATAATGAAATATACCACTAGCATAGAGATATTACAGTACATGTATGTTACTATATTTATCATACTATTATGGTTAAGGGATGTGAGGAAGTAAAAGAAGAAAGGAACTTAAAAGAAAAGAGAAAATTTGGAAAGAGAAATTTACCTCTTGAGACTTCCTCCTTAGAGAACCTCTTAAAAGGAGAGGTTTTGGTATTTTGAGGAGGCTGAGAGATTTTGAACATGGGGGAAGACCTTGGGAAGAGATTTGTGCAGAATTTAGAGAAGGCATGTAGCTTGATAGGAGTGGAGGTAAGAGGGAGTGAAAGGGGTTTTTATAGTGGAGGCGAGGAGGATTTCATAATATAATAATCATTAATTAATTATTTCTTACCAGGACAAATAATAGTAATTATTCCATGACCAAGAACATTATATGGGACATCTAAATTCTAACCAAGTGGGATTACATCAGTAGAGCATCATCGATGACTAAATTAATCCATTATTTAGCATTTATTGTAAATTATCAGATTCTACTATTCATAAAAAATTCATGTATTTCAGAAAAATCCCAAAAATTCACCCTTACCATTTTTCGACGTGTAGAATCCCAAAATGATGACCATTTATCAAAAATAATTTTATATATAAGATTATTTTAATATTTAATTAAAATAATAAGTTATTATCAAAACCAGTTTTAAAAACACTCATTAACTCATTCTAAAATATATGTATAACATATTTCCAACTTGAATATAATTTTTATACCACCATAGGTCAGGTTATAATTCATTAGGGTATATCAATATTCACAAGGGTATGTTACTATTCATTAGGGTAGGTTTCTATTCAAAAAAAATTATTTTTGATTTATTAGACTCCAAAAAACATCTTGAACAGAACCGTGTATGCCGGATTTTTGAAATTCCAAACACATAAGTGAAAAACATATGTTTAAAGGTCACTTATCACTTATTTGTTCATTATGTATTGCTTTCATGTGATTTTATGACATAAATATAAGAAGTTAATTTCCATTTAAAAAATTTGTATCGTTACAGACGCAGCCTCCCATGCTCCTGGCGCTACGCATCCATCTGCCCGACACTCCTCTCTTCTAGCCGGTCGTAACCCCCCTCAAACCCCAGCCTCCTATCCTTTGCAGTGCACAGCCTTGCCGGAAGTGTTCTGAAGTTATCCAGCCATCACCTTCTCATGTTCCTCCTCCCTGTAGCCCACCTCTTGCTTCCCTCACAGCAGCTATCGCCCGCGTAACAACCCCTTCGTCACCTCCCTGGTGCGCTACATACTCCCAGCGCGATTTCCCGATGACCGGTGTCTCCCTTTCCTTCGACCATTCCAGTGTTTCCCCCTCTCCCTCACCTCTGTAAAATCAACATTGAGCACCTCTACCCTCCTCGTTGCCCACTTATCGTAGCAACCCAACACCGGCCTCCAGCACTCCATTCCAGCGCACCCCATTCACTCTGACGTGACCTCCGGCGCGGCTCCTGTTTCCTGTCGCAGCTCCCTGTTTCACCCCGACACGATAGCCCGACCCCTGAGAATCTCTGGTTAATCCGCCCTCCTATCTGACACACCCAATGGCGCGACCTCCTCCGAACGGTGTGCACAACATCGGTAATCCACCTCCGGCCTTCCATCCTTCAGCGCACGTAGCCCCTTCAGTATTACTATCTTTATTCATGGTTTTACTTTTAGTCAGTATGAGTTTTTTAATTGATTAGAGATGAAAATTATTATTATCATTTTTGGGTTCATTTGGGTAGCGTTGGGTTTGTTTCAGCCTCTGGAGAACGTGGTTGAGGTGCGAACGAAATCTTGCACCAGTTCCGAGGTTGCATTATCGTCGCGCCACGTATCCGAGGTAAGAATTCCCCTGCACTTGTTTTTTTATTTAAGAAACATTAATTATATTTTTTTATTTTTTTCGCACTTAATATATGTATTATTTATTTTTTGAATCCATTTTTTAGTCGTTTTTTATGTGGTATATGTTTGATGTCTTGTCGAGTATGGTCTCATGTGCAGTTAACATTAAAAATAGCATTTTTGTTTAAAATTGAGTGTCTTTTAAGTGTAACATTATTGTGCCTTTGGATTTGTGTTTTATAAAATTAACAACATTTATTACATAATTATGGTAGTTTTTTTATGTTTTAAAACATTCTTGAAGTGGTCTCGGGTTTGCGTCGTCGTCACGCTTCAGTTTCGAGCTGAGCGTTTCTCCCCCACAACTTGGTTTCATATACTCTAGTGAGTTTTTGAATGTGTCTAAGTCCTTGATATTTATTATGCAGACTGTTGGACATTATCACATGGTTTCAGACACATGTTGTACCATCGCACCTTGGATCCAAGGTTGTTTTGTCATCGCGCTTTGATCTTGAGGTAGGTTTCCATTGCACTACTTTTTTTTTATTTAAGTTACATTATTTACTTCTGTTTGGTCACACTGTTTATTCAAATTAAATACATTATTAATTTTAATAAAGGTGAGATAATATAATAAAATTAATTTTGAAATGATTACTTGTTGTAAAAAGATCCGTTTATTTTATACATGGCACTTGAAATATTTTCATGATGAACATACACCTAGTAGTGAAAGAATTAGAGTTTGGATTTTAAACATAATTCACCAAATTCTAATTATAGTTCTGGTTTTAATGATAAATTATTTCTTCTAAAGCATGAACAAGTGTTTGGTTCTTTCTAAAGTGGTGATTGTGAAGTGTAGTTAATTCTTGTTTGGCACTTTATGAAAAATGATGAAAATGTTTTTATAACAACCCTCCTAGGATATCTCTCCTACCATGGTTGCAATTGATTTTTTTGGAGGCCATTATTAGAGGATCCCAGGTGCTTGGGTATTTTAAAGGAAAGAGGTGGTCCCATGGAGTGGCTCGGGGTGATGCATATTGTGCTTTATATATATATGGTTGGATGCTCAGATGGCATCAGTTGGCTCACCCCCATTTAAAATACATGAGACATGGGAATCTGGCATATTGAGAGAATATTATAAGAATGAGTACTGCCTTGGTAGGTTATGGTACTGACCAGTGACCCATAGTAGGTGGATATATTAGGTTTATTACTATGGGATTTTCCCTCGGCATGCCTAAGGAAGGATGGTCGAGCTTATTGGGTGTTTTCATTTCATTGTGTGTGACATGTAAACGAGGATGATATCTCATGTATAGGTGTCTTCTAGATTATTTTTGATCTCCACAGTTCACCCATGTCTATCGACATTTTAGTTACCTGTAGTGATGACTTGGTACTTGTATGTAGTTCTACATTGACCTTGTTGTGTACTTACTCTTGTGCATTTTTGTATATTGTTTTCCTTGGAAAGTGATAAATTGGATTAGACTTGGTTTCCAGAAATGGGTTTCAAATGAAAGTGTTTAATCCTTTTTGTTCAAATTTGAAAATATAAACATCACTTTCCCTTTCTAAAAATTGTTTTACACTAATGAAATGAACCCAAGTTTGGAAATGTTTAAGGGGAATGGTTTGTACTTTGTTTTTAAGTAAAATGTTTAGGAAAACATACTTTTATAAATTGTAGTTCAAACATGAGATGATGTTTCTCCTTCCTAAAAGTAGTGCATTGGGAATAGATATTGGGCTAGACTACAGAGTTTTATTACTCATGCCTATAGGTATTTTTTGTTTTTAGTGGTTGGGCAGGCTACATCATGAGTGTGCGCGCCTTGGGTGATGCGTGATCGTTGAGTCGGAGAGTGGACCACGAGGTCGTATGTAGTTAGTTGGGACGTCGTGTTTGGTCAGTTTTGTTTTCTTTTGTTCCTGTTTAGTCTTTTCTACTTGTTTTATTTATTCTGCACTACTCTGTATTATTTATGCTGTATTATTTATTCATATTAGGTGAAATCATTCCCAAAGCCTATGCTAATGCCTTGGCGCTTGTCGCCATCCCGGGAGGATCAGGAACGCCTCTCGGGTCATGCTGCTGACTGGCTCAGGTGATCAGTTCAGCGTCGACCCGGGTTGGTTTGTGATATAAAATCAATTAGAACCTCAGACATCCTCTTTTTATAGTATCTATTTGATTCAAATATGTAGTTGTATTTCCTCAAACAAAATATGTTGAAAACATTGAAAATAGATTTGCAATGCTTCAACCTGTGGAAATATAAATCTATGTCATCTAACTCTATGACCTTTAGATAGACTCTAACAAGCAAGAGTCTTGAAAGAATTGGATTTAGTGCCCTCTCCATGAACCAAAAATGACATGAAAAGGCTCTATTCAGAGAAACAGTATACTAAATTCAATTAATATCCACCGAAATTTAACACCAAGGAATAGATACACAAATTACCCCATGGATAGAACCAACGATAAGAAAACTAGTTATGACGCTATACTTCTGAACTCCCTTCAATCTAAATATTCCACTAGAGTAGCCTCTTTATAATAAGTTATACACTCATAATTTACATCATATCACTATGGCCTCATTATTACATTATAACTTTAGAAATCACCTCCATAACCATTGCGGTGCTCAAACAAGGAAATTAAAAATATATTTTATAAAAAATAAGATATACTTCTCCATATTTTAATTTATTTAAGTTTATTTCTTCGACAATTTATTTGTAAAAAGATCCTTAACCCCATTGGAGTACTATAACATTTATTCCATATTCAATGGAAAATATCTAACAATTAAATATCATATAAATATAATAATTTTATTATATAAACTTTGATTACATTATAAAAAACTTTGGTTTTTAATCAAAGGAATATAGAATTGTGATGTTCCCAATATAAATGAAATTCAATAAAAAAAATAAAATTATACATATATTTAAACTAATTAGATATATAAGGAATGTAATTTAAAAACACTTAATAGTATATAATCTAAATATAAAATTCAATAGTATATCTAAAAATCAATGTGAGAACATATAAAAATCCATAAACAACCTATAAGTAACATAATTTTCTTGAATTACAATTAATCCCAACAAAACCTCTAGAACAGGTATCATGGATCAACCTCTTATAAAACTATAGATCGTAGACTTGTCGATTAAATCAATATGAACTAGAACACAGCCCAAAAATATGAGGTCAATTCCAGGACATGAGAATCACAATTAGGCTCCATTTTATAACACTATAAACCAAGTTTAACAAATAATAATAATAAATTTTCTATATTATCACATATTTATGCTGAAAAATTTAACCTTAATATTTTGTATAAGAATCTCAATATGTGAAAAAATAGAAAAGATGAAGAAAAAAATATTAGTATTGAACGTAAATAATCTAGAAACATGGAACTCTTCACTCAACCTGATCAGCTTCTATTATTCTTCTCAACATTTCCAATTTAATTCATCACAACATGAACATTGGAAAGAGACCATAACATGTCTATATAAACAAAAATTAGAAATAATCACAAATAATTCCCACAAAACATGAAGACCAGATTCCATGGGTAAGCCTCTAGTAAAACCATGGAAACCTAACAAGTCCATCACATCAACAAGAACTAGTGAAAAACCCAAAAATAGGATTCCACTACCATGAAACACTACGATTCAGTTACATTTATAATCATGTAATCATTTCATTATGATGATCCAAATATAAATTCAATTCAATAAATATAGGAATTTGTTATGTGTATTTCAACTAATTAAATCTACAGGGTATTTGTTGAGAAAACTCATAACAGTATGGAATCAATATATGAAATTATATATACTATTAAACGATTGATATAATAAAATTAATATAATGAATTTAAACATAATAAGTAATGGAAGACATACATTAATCATGAAAAGGCACATCATTTAGCTATTGTGTACACCAAAAAAATGAATTGTTCCCTTATAAAAAATAAATAACTATTATTCATAGAATGAAGAATGAATCTTTTAATAAGATTATTGCGGGTAAATTCATATTTAAAACATTTAATCACCACTACATTCTAATGTATAATTTCTATATGAATTTTATGCATTACTATAAATCATAGAATGAAAGTGTTTGGTCAATTACAATTACATCAATATCTATAATGAGACTTAAAAAGGAGTCTGTTAAATCATCAAAATATGTGGGTGTCATCCTTCACTCAAACTTTGTATCCCAGTATAGGGAAATCATAATAGAAATTTTACATTTCTTCACATCCAATATGTTCTTTGATAAGGATTGTGATTGACGAAACAAGTAATTGATTTATTGAAGGGGAATCTAGGTGGTGATTAATTGTGAGGCGATGAGCCAAAGGGGGTGAAAGGTAACTAGATACTGGGGGAAATTGATTGATTTCTATATTTGGGGGAGAGATGAATGGTGATGAGCACTGTGGTGATAAATTGAAAGGATTAACCCTGTGAAGATGAATGAAAAGGACGAAGCATGTGACGATGAACCAAAAGGTCGAACCCTATGGCGATGAGCCCGAGTGGGATAAACAATATGGAAATGAACAATGTCTTGACTTCCTCATTATATTTAGTTTTTTTAGGTATGAGATTTTGGAATGAACTTCCCACAGTTGGGACTTGGGGAATTATTTTATTTATAGGATGATATTAACAAAAATAAAATAGATTTTTTTTATAAAAAATATATATTTCTTAAATAAATTGTGTATTTTCAGTACTTTCGATTCTATATATTTTTAATTGTATGATTATAATTTAATTGGTTAGAATCAATATAAGTTAGAATCATTCATTAGAAATTTTAATTTATATATATTAATTGCATGAAATAATATTAAATTAACAATATTTTAATTCAACATATATGCACATATTTTTATTGATAAATGACTTTTTTATAAAAAAAATTAAAATTTATAATGTAAATAATTATTAAATTTTTTGATGATGTCAAATAATTTCTTATAATGTATTTGTTTAATGGGAAGTGTTTTTTCCATAATAATAATTAATAAAAATATATTCTTTTGTTTGTAAGATGGTTTTTGGTAACTGTATGATATAGTGACAAATTTAATTGATAGTAAATGATATTTTGGTATAAGGTAGTTAGTACGAATATGTGTATATTTTTGTAAGAAGAGTTATCGGTACTTATAAAAAATAACAACAGAATAATATATATGTTGGAATTAATATTTTATTAACATATATATTATCTAAACAAAACAATTATGTTGTTATAGGTCACATTTTTTTGTGTTGTTTGTTGATTTTTAGAGAGGTTTTATTATTCTTATGGTATCTAACAAATTTTAATTGTTTATATTGAACTAAAACATATGAATTAATGGGATTTATATGGAAAATTTATCTTAGTGTAAAATTAGTTTATAGAAATCTTTTAATCATTAGTGAATGTGATTGAAGAGATACCACATGAGCCATAAAAGGTGAATCCACACTTGTTTCAAGTTTGTGTGTAGAGATATGTCATCCAATGTCCAAAAACGCCTGGTTTGTAACAACATGTGGTGAGTCTGAAACTACTAATGCCTACTAGATTTCCGTCCAATATCATTGTTTTGTTAAACAGTATGTGCCTGTATTCGGAGTAAAATAAATCAATTAATTGTGGCCCATCATCTCAATAATTATCCAAATTATGAATTTCAAAAATGATATAATATCTATATTGTGTACTCTAATATATATAACATAAAATGATTTCAAAAAATTAGGTCTAATAGAACCAAAAAAAGATGATTGAAGAATGAGTAGCATGTAATTGTGATAGAGTAAACTATGATGGTAACTAATTATTGAAAAATTAATTATTTCTACAACAATGAGAATGTGAGAAACGTTTCATATGGATAACCATAAGATCCATCGTTATGATTGTTAGATGATGAAGCATATTAAATTAATAGACACACCAATAATTTATTTTTATTTTTCATGTTAAAACACTGAAAAGAACAATATGATTCACATTTTAATGGAATTGATAAAGTAGAACCTAAAAAACAATTTCTCAAAGGCGTTTTTTTGAAACACCAATAGATTTCTATTCATGTGAATCAACTGAATCATACAAATAATAGAATACAGAATCGATGGAACTGGACATTTTTTCATGATCAACACTATTGATTATATAAAATAGATGATTTATCATGGAGTCCTAGAATTTGAAGTCATCGAAATAATTAGAAGATGATGAATTATACGTATTTTAGAAGAAATATATTTTATGATTAGTGTAAAATAGACTTCAGAATAGAGTTACGAAATTTAAAAATCAGAAAGGCCTAATAATTTTATTAAATTTAAATCGAATAATTAGGATGAAAAATATAAAATTAATTTGTATAATATCTCAAATATATTTACTGATATGATAGACAAAAAAATTCATGTTCATAAATAAATTGGTGGTCATAGTTTAATATTAGTAAGAGCGTATTTTATGGTTTTTTATGAAAAAAACCTCATAGTATTGTAAATTGAAGGTTGATTCCAAAATATGTAAATTGTAGTATATTGAAAGTCATTCATATTGAAAACAATAATTCCTATACGTGAAGCCCTGTGATCTAAGTGATTAATATTGAATACTCATAAGAGAAAATACTAAATTGAAAACTCACATAGTTTCATGCTAAGTGTAAAGGTGTAACACCCCAAGATTTTATAAGATATATTATTTTTATTTTCTTGGATCTTATATTATACACTACACCAAGATTAGCTTGTACTATACGCAACACTTCATTAGATTGAAGTATATGCAACACTATTCTTGTCTTGTATTACACGAAATCGCGACCTACCTTGATAGTGTGTGTAGTACGCAATGTCGGGTTTCACTAAACAATGATATATTTTTATAATATAATTATGGACTAGCCTTTATGAATATTATTAACTAAATTTTGAATTTTATAACATTATTATTCATCTTACACTTTTTCTAGAATATGGTATGAGAACAAAATAAATTTTACGTGTATAATGTGTATTTTTAAAAAATTGCAGTTTTCCCACCTTTTGATGGCGCACCCACCTTAAATCATTTTTTTGACATGTATATATGTTCAATTTTACAATACAAAATTCTTATTTGGAATCAGGATAAAAAAATTTACATTGGATAAATTTTTCATATTATTCTGATAACTTTCATATTTTAATGAATAGGAAAAACACGTTATATTTTAATTAAAAACAACTTTTTTCATCGCAATAATTTATTTGGTGAGATTATCTCTTTAATTGGTTTTAAAGTGTAATTAGAATAAATTTTTACCATTTATTCCAATGTTGTTCATTGGAATTCATTTCCCTTTGAAATTGGATATAAACAAGTATCAATCTTTTGATAGTATTTATTTCTTAATAACACGCTATTAGTTTTGATAACGGGAATTAATTTTTTAAATTAATTAATTCCACTTCTATGTTGTGAATTTGGAAAAATAGACATTAATTTTGAATACGGTGTATCAAATAATGCTTGGGCTGAATATTTGGAATTTTTCTAAAAAATATCAATTTTTGATGAATAGTGAAACCACTTAGTGGTAGTTAAAAAAATGACTTTTTAATTTAAATAAGATTTTTCCACTTCTGTGAATTGAATTTTGAAAATCCGAGAGACACGGTAAATTTGAAGGACTAAAATGTGGTTCAATGAGATGAAAATAATTTTTCGTGAAAAGTAACTTTTTTAATTTTATTAACCATGGTTAAAAGTAAATATGGTAATTAAGGGTAAAAATGCTATTAATATTACCCAAAAACATGTTCTAATTCTATTGGATAATTGTAATTAGACCACAAACAACCTTAGTAATAATAATTGACCATTTAGGCCTACTTGGATTAGATTAGGACATTTAATATTATTTTATTTAAAGAATAGTTAAAATAGTTAAAATCAACGTTTAATAACTAAAACATTTTTAATATAGGGTCATACATAAGATAAATTCTACTATAAATATTCACTAGAAAGCTAAAAATATTTACTACCTGATGGTTTTTTATATACAATTTTTAGACTTTAAATAATTTAATTTATTTATGACACAATGATGATACAGTAATTATCACATTAATGAAATATTGACATAATTGATGTTATAAATGTCCAAATAAATGTAATTTGAAACTTTTTATGAATTAAAATAACTTTATAGGTTAATATGACATGTAATTATTGATTTATGTAAGTTTTTTCGAATTAATCATTCTGTTATGATTTTCACAAAAATCAATTACCAAATAGTTTCAAAATTGACATAAAATAGTTTTTAAAACAAATATTATATTATTAATTGTTATTTTATTCTTAAGAATCTAAGGTTCGGCCAATGACTTATATAAGGTTATATATATTAATAATAAACAACATGGGGTTAATTCTTCTTGTTATAGTATGTTTATTAACCTAATACTGTAAGAAAAAAAGAAGACACGGTAAAAGTAAAATTATTTAACTAAAAGTTACATCTAAATGATAAGGTTAAAATAGAAACCTAAACTTGCCTAACTTCTACTAGATGAGAGGATTTCGACCCATCCCCACATTATCTTTGAAATAAATCAATTGTGATCTATTAAAAACCGAATATGACTTTATAATAAAATAATATTTTACATTTTCCTAAGGTGCCTCTCTCCTCCCTTATAAAAGGGAACCTCCTCCCACTCTACCTCAAACCACTTTGAGCCTTCAATCACGGCCAAACCCTGCCAATTTCTCTTCTCAAATTCCCTAAAAACATCCTAGAGGTCTCGTTATTCTTCAAAGACCATCTTTAGTTCCATAAGAGGAGGTTAAGAAGAGGCGCTTTAAAGAAGAGGTAATGTCTGTTAACGATTCTTTCAAATTTATTTCTTCTTTTACTTCTTCTTCTTTAGTTGTTTTATTATGAAGAAATAACATCAGTATCACTAATATACTGATATGTTATTATATGTATGAAACAACCCTATTTCACCATCTATCTATCCTACGGAAAACGAAATCGCCGCGCGTGCGTACGTACGGAATACCGTCTCCACGCCGTGTTGTAATCTGTTTTCGACCACCACCCTACTTGGATGGGTATAATGGTGTAAATAAATTACTATAAATGGTTAATTTAAAGTGATATTTATTCTGAAATATTATACATACTCTTCAATAAAATTCCACTATCATGGGAATGATATCATCGCTCGTGCGTACGTACGGACTACCGTCTCCACGACACGATGAGATTCATTCTCCATGTTAACCATTCATGAATGATTATAAAGTATATATAATAAGTAATCATGAAATATATGACATAATAATGATACATGATTTATTTATATTTATATGTATGTCATCTACTTAATTATATTCAATCCAATAAGGAAACGAAAATAGCATTCATGCGTACGTACGGCCTACCGTCTGCATGAACGTTGTATTTCATTCCATTTATTGATCTATCATATATATATGTATATTTTGAATATATATTACATATAAATCATGTTTTAAATTCTGGAATTAATTAAATCAGGATATAAGTAATAATATCAAGAACAACTAGTTCAAACATGTACGATAAATAAAACGATTTTACCCAAAATAATGCTTTATCATGGAACATACAAAAGAACGGGTAATATAAAGTCATAAGTGATCCATATATGATATCATAACAATGAATATGATTCTTTAATAAGGCAATGAAATTATTTAAATCATTATACAGGAGGTTCAGATACATATGAAGCATATCAGACCTAAGGTAAGTGATAATTATTCCAATCTCATTCTTATCCGAGATTTTTTATTCGTAAGTATTTACTGGGGTTATGTTTATCATCCATGTCCATGTTTTCTAAAAATGTTTCAATAAAATTTTATTATTCTTCCATGTATGTTTAAAGTCATTTTTACTCTTTTTGACTATTACCACAAGGTTTGGATGGAATCATTATTTTGTTTACCATACGAGGTACTTTTTGAATTTTCCGACAAAAGTACGAGAAGAATGTTATTTTTAAATTATACGGAATGAATAGATTTTTATGGTTTCATAATGCCTAATTTTCATAATGATTCTTCTACATGTTTTCATAATTATTATCAACAAAACCCTTTTCTTTTAAAAGTTCATGGCATTTTGTGAAAAGAAAATTATTTTGAAGAAGAAAGGATATTTTTTCATCAAGAATTCATTTCAAGTGTTTTATCAAAACCATTTTCCATCTAAGATGAAATTATTTCATATGTGTATGTTTCAAGTATAATGTCTCTATGACTTACATGGTTTCACTTTTCTTATTATGAAATAATATCCATTTCTTTTATATGGATTATGTGATGATGGGATGATGTTTATGAAACCCATTTTATTCATTAGGTTAGTATGAATGATGTATGTTTATTTTGTGGAAAAAGTAAGAATGATTTCATTATTAGATGGGTGTGTCCTATATCTCCCTCCAATTCATTGGGTAAAGATCTATATCTCATGAGATTGACATGGTTGGAATGGTAAGTTAATCTGGTTCAGTAATACAGGACTGGAAGGAGGGGTGAACTCGATTCAAAAAGGGAATTTGTCCACAATGATGGTCTTGGAAGAAATGTCTTGGCTACTATGGAAATCATATCATGTGATTAATGTTTTTCCACAATTAAATGTTTTATTTACAAGCTATTTTATCATGATTGATGTTCTATTTTGATCTATTCCTTACGTACTACCATTTTTTATGTCATTGCTCAAGATTTCGATGTTTAAACATTATGTTCGTGTTTTTATATTCAAATGTATATGGTTTGTTTTATTTTTTCCATGCTTACCCTTATTCAGAATTTTAGCTCACCATTTTTGTGTTTTCTTTTCCCCAGGATATAAAGAAAGGTTTTATGTAAGAAAAAAAGGGAAGATCTTTATCGGAGATATTGAAGATCTTTCACTAGGATTAGAAGATTACATTACATATTTCCAAATACACAAAACTATTATAGTCCTTGTGTGTCTGTTTTTGTTATGTACTAAGTATTCCGCAAAAGTAATTTAATTTCCATGTACGTCAAGCTTTGGGTCTCTACAGTTGGTATCTGAGGAAAGGTTTAGTTAACCTTTGGAAACTAGGATGCGATAACTTTGGTGAAATACCTAGAGATATTTCTAAGGTATGTCTAGGGATATCACTACGGTTAAGTATACGTATAGGTTATAGTCCTAGTATTGCACTAACGGTCTTAAAATAATCCTAAGATGTTAGATATTGAAGGTAATCCCCCTTTATTATGTTGTTTTCCCTAGAATTGTATTTTCCTCTCACACTATTATTTTTGGGTTTTAGACAATGGATGGAACCTAAAGGAACCGTATTGATCAATGTATTGTAAAATTCAATGATTGTCCTCCTGACCAAACCAATGTCATGGGAGATGGAGTGCACAATCTTATTTCTATACTTACACAAGCTATTAATCATTCTGGACTAGAAAATGAGCAGAGAAAGGATCAAAATTCTGGTGAATCCTTAATGAGGCAGCATCCACCTTCATTCAGCGGGTCTTCTGATCCCTTAGTGGCTGAACAATGGATCAGTACCACTGAAAAGATATTTTCAGTTCTACAATGTTCTGAGCATGATAATTTCATATTAGAATTATATTGTTTGTAAGGAGATGCTGATCAATGGTGGAATATTATCATCAATACGAGGCAAAGAGATGAAATTGATTCCATGGAATGGGATGAGTTCAAGAACTTGTTTTTCAGTATGTACTTCTCTCGTATTCTTCAAAAAAAGATAGAAAATGATTTTCCTCAGCTTAAGTAGAAGGATGATAAATCTATTGGTATATACGAAGGTAATTTTACAAGACTTGCAAGGTATGCATCCACATTTATCATCCAACCTGAATGTAAATTTGATCTATTTTTCAGTGGCATAAAACCAAGTCTTCGACGGGAATTATCTATAAGAGACTGTAGTAGCTATGAAGAAATTGTGTGTTGTGCTATCAAGGTAGAACTGGAATTTGGTGTAACATATCCATCTCATGGTTTTGGAAAGAAACAAAATATGTAGTTCAAGGAGAAATCTCAGAACAATGGTGAAATGAAGATGAATGTTTCTTTCTGCTCAAGGTGTGGAAAGAAGCATGGTGGAGATTTCATAAAAGGTACTAGAAAATGTTTTAGGTGTGGAAAAGAAGGTCATCGAGTGGTTGATTGTCGAAGTAATGGGAAAAAGGTTTCTAATTATGTTAACAGAGAAAAGGCTAGAGAGAACTCTCCACCAACACTTCAATGCTTCAAGTGCAAGGAAATAAGGAATTATGCAAATAAATTCCCTAATCCACAGGTTAATGATTATCAGCGTGAGAAAACTCTTAAGGTAAAGGATAAATGGAAGTCTCATGTGATCACTATTTGTGATGTTGAGTATGAAAATGATGTTGTGTAATCATTAAGTGTCTATGTAATGGTATTTAAAAATAGTATCATGGAATCTCATTTATGGTATTGTGGAATTTTAGTATATCTATGTATTGGTTTTCAATAATTATATGGTACTGGTAACCATGAAAAGGTGATTGAAATATTTTTGGAAAGAAAATGAAATGCGCATAATGAAGGGATAAGGAGAAAATAATATGGTAGTAATCATGAGCTCATGACTAAAATAAGGACAAAGTGATATCATGGTTTGAGTATATAGAATTTTTGGGATTTTGGTATGTGGAAAGAGGTTACTTTTTAAAGCATTCATGTTTTCACTAAGGTTAAATGGGTATTCATTTTTCAAGAGAATATATGATTAAGGTATTCACATGATTGGAATGTGATCAACAAGATATATCAGGGATAAATGATGGTATTCACATGCTCGATTGATGACATTTCTAGTAATTGTTTTCTTTATACTATAAGATTGGACATAAGTATTTTGGATAAGGATAATGATTTGAAATGGATTATGTTGAACATAAATTAGTTTTAGGCTATAACTGTTTTTGATATTATCGATGGAATGTCATAATGAAGTAATTTTAGAAAAAGGACAACCTGTAGGACGAGCAACAACCCGTCGCGTCGAACAAGGCTGTAGGAATCAAACCCACAACCGAAGTGTGACTGGCCTTTATCTTAAACCACTGTCCTACAGGAAGTCCCTAGTTAGTTGAAATTAGTTTTATTTTATTAAGCAGTATAATAGTTGAATTATAAGTCCATTTTTGGAATCATATACGATTAACCTCACAATAGATGAACTTATGTATATTTGATAACTTTTGCTAACCTTTTTTTTGAAACAGATGGAATGACCCATCATTCTATCACATGATCTGCTAACACTTCACGAATAATAAATTCAACTTCATTTCTTTAAGAGATGAAGTGTAAATTGTTCAAGGCACAAACAACAGTGAGATGGTACCAAAATCATGTAAGTATTTCTTTTAATTCATCAACATTAGGGAAATGATATTGAAAACCATAAAATGTTTTCCTAGTGCTCTTATATCTGTTGAATCATATGGTACCTTAGATCATCAAAAATTTATGACTTTGTGATTGATGGCTTTTTCATAGCCACGTTCTCTACCACTCTCCATCAGAACTTGATGGTTAGATTTTCCTCCATATCCATATTTTCACCTATCCTCTTCTATATGAAAACCATGTGATGAGTTACTTTGGGTAATCGTTACATTTCATATATTAGTTTTTAAAATTAAGCTTTAGTATTCCTTTTTACGATGTGGTTTTCTATGAATTGTAAACGATTTATAACCCCGACGAATTTCGAGGACGAAATTCATTTTAAGGGGGGATGAAAGTAACACCACGAGATTTTATGAGATATATTATTTTTAATTATTGTGATATTCTATTATACAATACACCAAGTTTATTTTATACTATATGAAACACCTCATTAGCTTGCAGTATATGCAACACTATCCTTGGCTTGTATTACACGAAATCGCGACGTACCTCGATAGTGTGCGTAGTACGCAATGTTGGGTTTCACTAAACAACGATATATTGTTATAATATAATTATGGAGTAGCTGTTATGAATAGTATTAACTAAATTTTGAATTTTATTACATTATTATTCATCTTACCCATTTTCTAGAATATGGTATGAGAACAAAATAAATTTTTCTTGTAAAATATGTATTTTAAAAAAATGCAGTTTTCCCTCCTTTTGATGGTGCACCCACCTTAAATCTTGTTTTTGACATGTCTATAAGTTAAATATGACAAAATAAAATTCTTATTTGGAGTCAGGATATAAAAATATACTTTGGATAATTTTTTCATATTATTCTGATAATTTTCGTATTTTAATGAATTGTAAAAATACGGTATATTTTAATTAAAAACAAATTTTTTCATCGCAATAATATATATTACTAGATGATATTTTTAATTGGTATTAAAATGTAATTAGAATATATTTTTACCATTTAATCCAATGTTGTTCATTGTATTAATTTCATTTTGAAATTGGATATAAACAAGTATCAATCTTTTGATAGTTTTTGTTTCTTGAAAACACGCTATTTGTTTTGATAACGAGAACTAATTTTAAAATTAATTAATGCCACTTCAGAGTTTTGAATTTTGAAAAATAGACATAAATTTTGAATTTGGAATACCAAATAATTCTTAGGCTGAATTTTTGGTAATTTTCTGAAAAACATCAATTTTCGATTAATAGTGAAACCACATAGTGGTAGTTAAAAAACTGACTTTTTTATTTAAATGAAATTTTACCACTTCTGTGAATTGAATTTATAAAATCCGAGAGACATGGTAAATATGAAGGACTAAAATGTGGTTCAATGAGATGAAAATATTTTCTAGTGAATATTAACTTTTTTACTTTTATTTACCACGGTTAAAAGTAAATATGATAATTAAGGGTAAAAATTATATTAATATTACCCAAACATGTGTCCTAATTCTATTGGATAAGTGTAATTCGACCAAAAACATCCTTAGGAATAAAATCTGACCATTTAGGCCCACTTGGATTAGATTAGGACATTTAATATTTTTTTATTTATAGAATAGTTAAAATAGTTACAATCAATGTTTAATAACTAAAACATTTTTAATATAGTGATAAATAAGTTAAATTAGACTACAAATATTCATTAGAAAGATAAAAATATTTCCTTCATAATGGTTTTTTATTTATAATTTTTAGACATTAAATAATTTAATTTATTAATGACACAATGATGATATAGTAATTATCGCATTAATGAAATATTGACATAATTGAAGTTATAAATACCCAAATAAATGTAATTTGTGACTTTTTATGAATTACACTAATTTTATAGGTTAATATTACATGTTATTATTGATTTAATTAACTTCTCTCGAACTAATCATTCTATTATGATTTTCACAAAAATCAATTACCAAATAGTGTCAAAATTGACATAAAATAGTTTTTAAAACAAATATTATATTATTAATTGTTATTTTATTCCTAAAAAATATGGCTAGGGAAAATGACTCATATAAGGATATATATATTAATAATAAACAACTTGGGGTTCGTTTTTCTTGTTATAGTAAGTTTATTAACCTTATAGTGTAAGAAAAGAAGAAGACATGGTAAAATTAAAATTATTTAACTTAAAGTTAAATCTAAATGATAAGGTTAAAATAGAAACCTAAACATCTCTAAATTATTTTGTACAAGAGGATTTCAACCCCTCCCCACCTTATCTTTGAAATAAATCTATTTTGTGCTATTAAAACCCGAATATGACTTTATAATAAAATAATATTTTAAGTTTTCGTAAGGTGCCCCTCTCCTCCCTTATAAAAGGGCACCTCCTCCCTCTATTCCTCACACCACATTGAGCCTTCAAGCTCGGACAAACCCTACCAATTTCTCTTCTTAACTTCTCTATAAACATCCTAGAGGTCCTGGGATTCTTCAAAGACCATCTTTAGTGCCCTAAGAGGAGGTTAAGAAGAGGCTCTTCAAAGAAGAGGTAATGCCCGTTACTGATTCTTTCAACTTTATTATTTCTTTTACTTCTTCTTCTTTAGTTGTTTCATTATTAATTAATAACATCAGTATCACTCGTATAATGATATTCTATTATAATTATGAATCAGCACTATTTCACCATCTATCCATCCTACGGAAAATGAAATCACCGCGCGTGCGTACGTACGAAATACCGTCTCCACGCTGTGGTGTAATCTGTCTTCGACCAACACCCTAATTGGATGGGTATAATGGTGTAAATAAATAACTATATATATTTATTGTAAAGTGATATTGATTCTGAAATATTATACATACACTTCAATACAATTACATGATCATGGGAATGATATCATTGCTCGTGCGTACGTACGGACTACCGTCTCCATGACGCGATGAGATTCATTCCCCAAGTTAACCATTTATGAATGATTATAAAGTATATATAATAAGTAATCAAGAAATATATGACATAATAATTATAATTGATTTATATATATATATATATATGTATGTAAACTACTTAATTCCATTAAATTAAATAAGAAAATTAAAACAACGTTCATGCGTACGTACAACCTACCGTCTCCATGAACGGTGTATTTCATTCCATTTGTCGATCTATAATATATATTTTTATATGATGAATATATATTACATATAAATCATTTTTTACATTCTCGAATTATGTAAATCAGTATATTAGAAATAAAATTAAGAACAACACGTCCAAACATGTACGATACAGAAAATGATTTTACCCAAAATGTTGCTTTAACATGGACCTTACAAAAGAACGGGTAATATAAAGTCATAAGTGAACCATATATGATATCATAACAATGAATATGATTCTATAATAAGTCAATGAAATTATTTAAATCATTATACAGGAGGTTCGGATACGTATGAAGCATATCAGACCTAAGGTAAGGGATAATTATTCCAATCTCATTCTTATCTGAGATTGTTTATTCGTATGTATTTACTGGGGTTATGTTTATCATCCATGTCCATGTTTTCTAAAAATGATTTCATAAAAATGTTATTATTCATCCATGTATGTTTAAAGTAATTTTTACCCTATTTGACTTTTACCACAAGGTTTGGAAGGAATCTTTCTTTTGTTTTCCATACGAGGTACTTTTTGACTTTTCCGACAAAATTACAAGAAGAATGTTATTTTTATCTTATACGGCTTGAAAGGATTTTTACGGTTTCATAATGCCTCATTTTAATAAATCTTCCTCTACAAGTTTGCATGATTATTTTCAAAAAAACCTTTTCTTTTAAATGTTCATTGCATTTTGTAAAAAAATGATTTTGATGAAGAAAGGATATTTTCCTCATGAATTCATTTCTAGTGTTTTATCGAAACCATTTTCCATCTAAGATGAAATTATTTCATATTTGTATGTTTCAAGTATAATGTCTCTATAATTTACATGGTTTAACTTTTCTTATTATGAAATGATATCCATTTCTTTTATATGGATTATGTGATGATGGTATGATGTTTATGAAACCCATTTTATTTAGTGAGTTATTATGAATGATGTATGTTTATTTTGTGTCACAAGTAAGAATGATTTCATTATGAGATGGGTGGGACCTATATCTCCCTCAAATTCATTTGGTAATGATTTATATCTCTTGATATAGACATGGCTGGAACGGTAAGTTAATCCGGTTCAGTAATACTAGACTGGAACAAGGAGTGAACTCGATTTAGAGAGGGCCTTTTTCCACTAAGATGGTCTTAGCAGAAATGCCTTGGCTACTATGGAAATCATATCATGCGCTTAATGTTTTTCCACAATTAAAAGTTTTATTTACAAACTATTTTATCATTATTGATGTTCTATTTTGATCTATGCCTTATGTACTGCCATGTTTTATGTCATTTCTCAAGATTTCGATGTTTAAACATTATGTTCATGTTTTTATATTCAAATGTATATGGTTTGTTTTATTTTATCTACACTTACCATTACTGAGAAATTGAGCTCACCATTTTTATGTTTTCTTTTCCCCTTGATATAACAAAAGGGTTTAGGTAAGAAAAAAGGGGGAAGATCTTTATGGAGATGTTGAAGATCTTTCACCACGATTAGGAGATTACGTTCCATGTTTCCAAAGAAACAAAACTATTACAGTCCTTTTGTGTCTGTTTTTTTTATGTACTAAGTATTTCTCAAAAGTAATTTAATGTCCATGTATATCATTCTTTGGGTCTTACAAAAAGCCTACCATATTAATGAATATAGGTTTAGTCAAAGTCACTAAAGTGTATCCTTGTAACTACACAAGTTTTGATGTAGATGAAGATTTATTACATAAAATGTAATCATGTAACTCTATAAATGTAGCAATATAAATATCTATACATGTGTAGATGCACTCACTAAAGCATCATAGATACATAAATTTCATGATATTATAGAATTAATTCCTAATATATATATATATATAAATACTCTTAGAGGAAAATTGTATAATCTTTATGTATGAATTCTTTATTTTTATATAGTTTCAATATGAAATAGGAATACAGTAGTTTGTTTAATTTTTTGTTGTAATTTTAGTTATCATATGCGTACTTTATTCATAAAGATACAAGTTGCTTTAAAATTTTAGTTTATACAAAAAATTGTTATCTGAGTGTAGTAGATATACCTTAACACATAGTAGACAAAATGTAATTGGAGGTGAAATGATTTTGGGACATAAATTTATGGTGTGTAAGTTTGAACTTGTATACTATATATAGATTACCATATGTTATCAGTATTATATAATTTAAAAAAATTGATAAAAATGTTATGGAAAAATAATTATATATTTACAAAATATATAAACATAAAATATGTGATTTTTTCCCAATGAAGAACATATTTTCTAAATTCATGGTGGTTTTTCAAACTCTGATAGCTTTCATACAATATATATATGGGTATTCATACTATTGTTAACATTCCAGGTATGAATATAATATGAATATAGGCATAATGAATACTTACCTTTTTAAATAATTTAAAATATTATTATTATAGAATCATGCATCAATATGGTATCAAAAAGTTCGTGTTATGAATATGATTATCTTGTTTTTTTTAAATTCAAGAAGTAAAATTACACAATTTTGTGAAAACAACTAACAATGAAATTAAGTGTAATTAAATTAAACTGATATTTTGAAAATATAGAATGTATCAAATCAATGATATGGGTTTTAATTAAATTATAAAAATCATATCATAAAATATGAAATTCCATGAAGTTACACCATTTCTAGTCGTTTATAAAGAAATATAGTGTGTAGAGTAAAGGGGTCTATACTATCAAGTATTCCATTAAAGGAATATGTTTTCCTCAAGTGAGATTCCTGAATATTTTACGTTGAAGTCACACCATTGCTAATATCATAGAAAAACTAGATATTTATTGTATGAAATAGATTATTGAAATCTTATATTTCATATTTTTTATGTTAGAATAGACTAGTGAATACCTATAAAATGTTATTAAATCAATGAATAAGATTAACGGTAATGTAGAAACAAGTGACATACAAGATCAAATTTGTAACTAATATTTTTGGGGACCATTTTTGGATTTACATGATCAGTTTATTATAATTATCATACTTCACAAACAATCATTAATCAATCAATTTTGTCACTGTTAATAACAAAAACATACAGTGATAGTGTTAATATAATTATAATGATTTAAAACACAAATGATGAATTTAAGAAAGATAATTAATTATATTCTATTAGATAGTGTTGATGATCTATGGATGAGGTAAATTTTCTAACAAGATTCATAAAATTAATATCCCCAAATTTAAATAAAGGGAAAAACTGAGATATTGTGATATATTATACTTTTTCAAACATTGTGTTGGAATCCTCATGTGATAATCATGTTTTAATGATCACAAATTCTTTTACTGCTAATTAATCTCGGTCATCATTGCACATCTTTCTGATGATCTTCAATCTCAATAATAACTACTCATCATGTTTTAATAATAACAAATCTTATGGATGTTAATTACCCTCTTTATTATTTACATGTCTTCTACATAATCACAAATCTGACATATATTATCAAGCCTTTGTGTTTATGATTCAAGTTCTCTTACTCTCTAACGATTAATCTTAATCCATATTCTGTATATTCTGTCTATGTCCAAATACAGATATTTGTCTAAGTATGGACTCACCGTGAAGGACTCACCGTGACCCAATCATCGTGACTGAGACACCGTGACCTAGACACCGTGACCCAGACACCGTGACCCAGACACCGTGAAGGACAAACCGTGACCTCGACAGCGTGAGCTAGACACTGTGACATGGACATACTGTGAAGATCATACCATGATGCTCATACCGTGAACCTCATACCGTGAAGAGGACACCGTTTACATAATCATTGTGACACTGTTCCTTAACTTTTTTTCAATATTATTTAAATAATACTAACGGTCATATTTGATGTTTTTAATGCAATTAATGTTATTTAATGATAGTTGTTGGCATGTCAGGAAACCATATCTTGTACCTATGAAAATGGAATCATTCCTACCACCATAACTCATTGAATGTAAGGAATACTATGATGCAGTACACAACATAGAGAAAAATAGAATGGAAGTGGCGTGCAAGTGTGAATATACAACGAGAAGAACTTACATACACCGAGAGCACTACAAGAAGAACAATCCTGAATAAGAAATAGATTGATAGACTTTCAAAGAATTATCATGAATGCAATACAACAACAATGAAGAACACACGATGAGTCAAGAGATATTTTTTCGTTACTGTAGAAGGCATGCTGACTACGACACTCTGTTTTTCAATAGAATGACCAGAGAGGGACTCAGAATCATTCCTGCTGAATCCAACGAGTCCAGAGCTGCCTTGATAATCACTAGATCTTTTTAAACTCTTATCTTCTCTATCTAGGTGATTTATTTATTAAATTTCGATAAGTTTGGTGTACTATGTATTTCTTATACACACACTGTCTTTTTCACTGAACTGGGGGATATCAAAATACTCACTCCAAATATCTTATCTCTTGTTTACCCACGTCAACTGTGGAGGAGGTCCTTGTGTGGCCTGGTCTTTGTTTTGTTTCCCACGAAGAACAGTGGTAGAGGTCCCTGCGTGGCCTGAATAGTTTTTTAAACTATTTTTAACCCCAATCTAGGGTGTGGATCAAATTTATATAAATTTTAGAGGACTAAGTCTCGGCTTGAGACTAAACCTCTTGTTATATCTGTTGTGCATCTTTAGTTTATGTTTATAGTATACTACAAATATCTTATTTATTCCACTTCTTTTACATTGAAATAAAAAAATAATTTAAATCTACTTTGATAGTTAAATTAGAAAGTGTTTAAACTTGTTTTAAATCAGTAGGTTAGTTTCACAAGTTAGTTTGATATTGTGGTTAAATTAACTGAGCTCAAATAAATCTTTGAGAAGCTAAGGGAAAATTTACAATCTGTATAAATTCACTAAAATTTAACTTGTTTTATAAATTGGGGGATTTTAAATAGACAATATTTTAATAGAATGTTTAATTGGAACTCAATTCGCCCCCCTCTTGTGTATCCACTCCGACCAATAATTGGTATTAAAAGAATTTTGAAATACTCTGTCTTTCAACTGTGATTTTAGTTGAATCCATAATGATCTTAAATTTTTGTTAGTTCTAAATTTTATATCTTTAAATTATCTTTCTAAAATATAGTTATGGATAATAGAATAGAGGGTGCTGCTACTAACATGACACCTTTCTTAAATGGTACAAACTATGCCCAGTGGAAACTTAAAAGTAAAATTCATTTAGAAAGCATGGGTTTTGATATCTGGACTGCTATAGAATCTCAACATAAAATTCCAGAAACTGAAAGAATAACATGGGATGAACCTACAATGACTACCTACAATAATAATTGTAAAGCTATGAATTCCATGTACTGTGCTATAGGAGATGAAGAGTTTAACATAATTTCTTCTTGCAAAACTGCTTTTGAAATTTGGGATACTTTGGGTGTTTCTCATGAAGGAATAACAAATTTTAATGAAATGCGATTGAATACTTATACTATTAAATATGATAATTTTAAACTGAAGAATGATGAACCTATTTCTGATATGTATCTCAGGTTTAATGAGATAGTCAATACAACGAATTCACTCGGAAATGTTGTTCCATCAAAGGAACAAATTATGAGAATCTTGAGATGTTTACCAGACCGATGGAGAGGCACATCTGTTTCAATCAGAGAGTCATGTGACATTGCTGCTATACCTATCAAAGAACTCATTGGTAAGCTCATGATGTATGAGGAAGAACTCAAGGTGAATATAGAGGAAGATGATGATCCTAAGAAAAATTATGTGGTTTTCAAGACCACTGCTTCAAAGAGTAAGGACAAAGATAAAGCTCAAATACAAACTGACAGTTCAACCAGAGAAAATTCAGACTCTGATAGTGATGCTGAAATATCTCAGATAGCCAGAAGGTTTAAGAAATTTTATTGGAAGAATAAATTTTTCAGAAAATCAAATTACAAAGGAAAGTATGACAATAAGGGACATCAGAATAAGGATTGTAAGAATCCAGATAAAAGTGATGAAGTTGTTTGCTATGAGTGAAAAAGAAAAGGACATATAAAAGCAGACTGTCCAATGTTAAAATTCAAAAAGAAATATGATTACAAGGACAGTAAGTGCAAAAAGGCTCTTATGGCTACCTGGAGTGCTTCTAAAGACAGCACAAGTGAATTTGAAATGTTTGATTCTGAAAGAAAACATGCCAACATGTGTTTCAGGACAAACAATTCTGAGGCAACATCTGAAACTTCTGCTTTAAATTCTTATTATTCTGGAGATGATTCTGATTCTAAAAATATATCAAAATCTGAATAGTTTGAATACTATGATATATTGGAGGAAACTTGTAATGAGATGAAAGACAAATTCAAAGGTTTAAAGAAACAATATGCTTTAACTGTTAAACATAAATATGATCTTGACATAGAAATGCAAAAGAATGCTAGGTTGCTAAATGAAAACATTGAACTGAAATTATCAAATAAGAAACTTAGAAAGGACAAAAAGAAATTCAAAAAATGGAAAAGATACACTAACTCAAATGCTATGTAAGTAGATTGCAACTAGATACACTACTGGTAAAGGATACAAACCTGGACAGAGACAGATTACCAAGAATAGATTTATTCCTAAATCTGGACAGAATACTGCATGTTCTAGTTCTGAACATTTATATGTTTCAACTAGTTATTCAATTAGTTATAACTCTAATTGTGTTTATCTTTCAAAATATTTTGATTCTATGAATTATATAAGACCTATAAGACAAATGTGGGCACCGAATGCTTTTATTTATAACCTATCTGGACCTAAGGAAAATTGGGTACCAAAATCATTTCCTATTTATATCAGTTTTATTGGAATCCTGGTGGAAGAGTTCCCACAAGAAGACATGGTATCTGGATAGTGGATGTTCAATACATATGTATGGGGATTACTCGTGTTTCAAAAGTTTAATAAAGGTTGAGGGAGGTCATGACACCATTGGTGATAATTCTAACAGAAAGATCATCGGCCTAGGTCAAATTGGTAACACTGATTCAGTTTTGATTTCCAATGTTTTATTTTTTGATGGACTTAAATATAATCTGTTATGTATTTCTCAATTATGTGATGATGGTTTTAATGTCAAATTTGAAAATCAATCTTGTAATGTTTTTAATTCTAAAAACGTTTTAGTCTTTTCTGCTCTAAGAAATGAAAATTTGTATGTTGTTGATTTAAATTCCTTAGCTAAGCAAAATGTTACCTGTTTATATGATTTTCATAAAGATTCTTGGTTATGGCATAGAATATTAGGAAACTGCAATTTACACTCACTTAGCAAACTAACTAGGAAGAACTTGGTCAAAGACCTACCTAAACATGAGTTTCCAAATGACAATGTTTTTAATCACTAACAAAAGGGAAAGAAACATAAGATTTCTTTTAAATCAGAGAAAGATGTTTCAACTTCTCAACCTCTTGAGTTGGTTCACATGGATTTGTTTGTACCATCTAGATTTTATAGCTTAAATGGGAAGAACTATGTCTATGTCCTAGTATATTACAATTCTAGGTATACTTGGTTATACTTCTTAGCTCACAAAAGTGATGCTTGTTCTTACATTGTTAAATACTCCAAATCTATAGAAAATTATAGGGGACTTAAGATTAAAACCCTAAGAAGTGATCTTGGACATGAGTTTGAAAATCATGAGTTTGAATCCTATTGATCACACAATGGCAATAGTCACAATTTATCTTCCCCTAGGACACCTCAGCAAAATGGTGTAGTAGAAAGGAGGAATAGAACCCTGCAAGAAATTGCTAGAACTATGCTTAATGAATATGACCTGTCTATTTACTTGTGGGATAAAGCTCTCAATAAAGCTTCTTATATCATTAATAGAGTCTTAATTAGACATGTTCTTAAGAAGACCCCTTATGAGTTGTGGAACAATAGAAAACCTAATGTTAGTTCTTTAGAGACTTGGGCTACAAAGTCTTTGTTCTAAATACAAAACATAATCTTGATAAGTTTGCTTCTAATAGTGATGAAGGAATATTTTTAGGATATTCATTAACAAGAAAAGCCTATAGAGTCTTTAATAAGAGAACCATGTGTGTGGAAGAATCTGTTCACATCATGTTTGATGAAACTGATCCACATGAGCCTAAAACCTCTCTGGAAAATCTTGAAGAAGATTTATCTGTTCTGGACCTTAATGAAAAATCTAATGAACCTGCTATAAAGACAACCAGTTCTGGACTTATTCTAGAATCTATTCCTAATTTACTTGACCCCAAAGAAGAACCTGAAATTTTTAGCCCTACCTTTACTAGATCAACTAGAATTCTAAAGAATCATCCTTTAGATGCTGTTGTTGGAAATCTTGATAGAGGGACACATACTAGACCTTCTCTTAGAAATCAGGATGAACATAAAGCCTTCTTGTCACAACTTGAACCTAAAAACATTGATGATGCTATTAATGTTGAATTCTGGGTAATTTTAATGCAAGAAGAACTCAATCAATTTGAAAGAAATAAAGTTTGGAATCTTGTTGAATGACCTAAGGAAACTTTCACAATATGCACTAAATGGGTGTTTAGAAATAAAGTAGATGAATATGAAAACATAGATAGAAATTAATCTAGGCTAGTTGCACAAGGATATAGTCAAGAAGAAGGTATTGACTATGAGGACAATTTTTCTCCAGTAGCCAGATTAGAATCTATTAGGATTTTACATGCTTATGATGCTCATCTAATTTTAAAACTATATCAAATGGATGTCAAGAGTGCATTCTTGAATAGATATATTTCTAAGGATGTTTTTGTTGAACAACCACCTATATTTTCAAACCCCCATTTTCTAAATCATATTTTCAAATAATCAATATCATTATATGGTTTAAAGAAAGCTCCAAGATCTTGTTATGATAGATTAAGTACTTTTCTAATTTCTAATAGTTTTACAAAAGTAATAGATGATCCTACTCTATTTATAAAACGAATTTCAAAATATGTTTTTATTGTACAAATTTATGTAGATGATATTATTTTTTGTTCTTCAAAAACTACATTATGTACTAATTTTTCTAAAATGATGCAAAATGAATTTTAAATGAGTTTAATGGGTGAACATAAATTCTTTCATGGATTTCAAATCATTCAAAATGATAATGGAATTATTTTAACTCAAAGTAAATATACTAGAGATCTTTTAAAACGCTTTGCATTGGATAGAACAAAAATTAGTGACACTCCCATGAGTACCACCTATAAGATGGATCTTGATGAAAATGGTAAATCTGTTGATCAAACCACTTATAGAGGAATGATTGGTAGTCTACTCTACTTGACTACTAGTCATCCTGATATTATGTTTAGTGTGTGTATGTGTGCTCATTTTCAAGCAGACCCTAAAGAGTCACATTCAAATGCTGTATAGTGAATTTTGAAATACCTCAAGCATAATCCCAATTTAGGACTATTCTACCCCAATGGACATTCATTTGAATTAGTTAGTTATTCGGATTCTTATTTTTCTGGATGTATGTTAGATAGAAAAATCACCTCTAGAATATGTCACCTTTTAGGCAAGTCACTAGTATAATGGTGTAGTAAGAAATAAATTCCGTTTCATTATCTACTATAGAAGCTGAATACATAGCTGCTAGCAGTTGTTGTGCACAAATTTTGTGGATGAAACACACATTACTGGACTATGGATATCAATTCAGACATGTACCAATAAATTGTGTCAACACAAGTTCTATTAACAATTCTATGAATCTTGTTTCTCATTCTAGGACAAAACATATTGATGTAAGACATCACTTTTTGAGGGATCATTATCAAAAAGGTTATATCACTTTGGAATTAATTGGTACTGAATATCAACTTGCTGATATATTCACTAAACCAATAAATTCTGAATGATTAGACTACATCATACATGATCTTGGTAAGATTAATCATAAGTAAATATCTTACTGATCTTAATGATTAATACTTTATTGTATTTTACTTTACGGTTTCATAGTCACTGTTTCTAAGTTACTATTTTATGTTCACGGTCTCACCATCAAGACTTTATGCTCATGGTCGGTCAACATACGGTCTCACTGTGATTGCACAAAATGCTCATTATCTCACCGTGACGACTACCAACTGTCTCACCGTGATGACTAGTTTTCATCACACCGTAACGCCTACTCACGGTCTCACCGTGAGGATTTTTTTATATTCTTATTTTTACACGTATCACGTAATTTTTATTTTACCCATATTTGATTTTCTGCATTTTTGTTTTTATGACATTTGACATTTCCAAATGATAAAACGTAAGGGTTTCATTCGATTTCTTACCTGAACTCTCTCCTAAAACTTCTCTTCTCTCTCGCCCGAACCATCAGTGGATGTCAAGGATGAAGCATCCATCTTCACCCTTGTCTGAGAAGTGCCGCTCTAAGAAATATATGAGGATACCGAGGATAGCTCCTAAGGGGCCTTTAAACCCAAACCTGGTAAGCCGTACAGTTGTACCTGAAAAAGAGGTTTGCACAGAGTGGTTGTTGTCTAGCAGATATTTAGTTTTAAAAGTTTTAAGAGATCATGGATGGATTGGATGGTTCACTGGACAGAATAGACTGATATACCCAAGATTGGTATCTCAATTTTTTCAGTATGTGATGTTTTCTTTTGAGTTTGGAGAAATCATTATGGTGACAAGTTAGATAAATGGTTAAAATTGATCTTTCTCTTTGAGGTTGTGGGCTGTATTCCTAGGGATTCTCCATGAAGGAGTTTGTAAGGATTACCAGAGAGCCCCTCCTCCAACAACCGACATATTTGACTTGGAGACTGCTTTGGAAAACCTGACTAGAAATGGAACCAAGTGAAGGGCCATAGCTACTGAATTAGATGGGGAGACTAGACTTCTGTTCAAATTTGATCAAAATTTGATTAGTCCAAGAAAAGGAGATTTTTCTTTGATGAAGTATCAGGATGTGTTCGGGATTCACCTATTGAAGAATGGAAATAAAATCAACCTATGAAAGTATGTTATCAACTATTTCTATGAGCTGATCAAAGTCACTACCAAATCCACCTCCTTGTTTTACTCAAGGATTATTTCAGCTATGTTAGTTGCCAACGGGATGGTTGTACCAAATGAAGAAAAGTTAGAGGACCTTGATTTCTGCCTATTCGTGCCTATCATCAGAATGATGAAGATTAGCTGGAACCCCTGGAAGAAGCAGTGGGTTGAGGATAATGATCATGTGTATAAAAAGTCTAATCCTGTTGACTATCCAATAAGTCTTAATAATCTATATGATCCTGGTTTTGAACCAGATGAAGTGGATGATTTTTCAGAAGAAGAAGAGGTGGAAGTAACAGTTGAAGTATCTCCAAGAGAAGAAGACAGAAGACCTCAAATGGAAACATCTCTTGTTGACAAAGAAAGGACTGTTGTTGATGTTGTTATCCCTACTGAAGTACCTCAAGAAGATGAAGTTGGTGTAAGTTTGAAAGATTAGGAAGCTCCTGTTTCTAGTGCGGATATAAATCTAGAAGCTCATCCTAATGCTGCAAGGAGTTTGGGTTTTCCTGATTCAGAAAAACAAGTAACCTTAGAGGAAGATCCTGTTGTATAGGATCTTTGTTATAAAAAAGAAGCAAGTCTGGAAGTTAAACCAGTGGAACAATCGGTTCCTGAGATAATTCCCTCTGCTGAAGAGAGGATGGAAATTTCCTTCCAGCTGGCAAGGCAATATTTGCTGAAGATAACAGGAAGGATCCTATGGATCTTGTTCATGTTCCTAAGCCTCAAGAATCTAAATGGAAAGCACAATTGGAGGTGGAGGAACCTCAAAAACTTGAGATTACAGAAGCTAGATTTGCTGAAGCTTCTCAACCTTCTGTCTCATACTCGGTGCACACCCGATTTATTTTCCCATTATTTCATGATTTGAATGAGTTAGAGAAAGTGTCTACAACTGGAATGGACCTTTCTTCTCTATTTCAACTGAAATCTGTAGCTCATCCAGAACCAGAACCAGATCCCCAACCACAATTCGAATCAGAATCTGAGTCTGATGATGACTCTGAACCTCAACCAGAATCTGAACCACTACCTTTACCTGCACCCTTACCCACGCATCACTCCTTTGTGACTAAATATGATCTGAATTTTTTTGGAGATACTTTGTTAGCTAGAGTTGAGAAAATTGTCTCTACCTAACCTCGTCCAGCAACTCAGTTAATTCAAGAAGATGCATTAATTCTCTTGGAAAATATTATCTTGCATATTCAACCAAGGATGATCCGAGAAATTCAAGAAGTCAGAGTTGAAAATATGCTTTTGGGTGCTGATGTTGCAAATCTGAAAAATATGTTATAAAATTTGCAGAATGAGTTATCTTTGAGATCAAAGCCTACTCCTATTTCTGCTCCTGCACCTGTTGTTGCTTCACCTGAGGCATCTGATTCCCTCCTTGTTAGAGAGATTGTGTCTCAAGTTCATCCATACCTTCTTTCATTTGATGAAAAGATTGCAAAAAGACACACCAATATGGTAGAATTCATGAGAGAGTTTGTGGAATATTTGAATATGCTTACAGATGAATACACTGGATTCCTGCAAAAAGTGTTCAAACAACACATAGTTTTAACTGAAGCTGTCAAGGCTTCTCCTGCTTCTGGTCAGACCTTCACATCTTCTTGGGATGATTCTATGCTGAGATCTATAATCAAGAAAGATCTTCAGAGTGCCTTTAGTGGCTTGGATCTATCTTCTTTGTCAAAAGTGGTTAAGAATAGTGACAGAGCATTGGACTTGGATAGGATTCACTCTAAGATAGCCAATGATGATCAACAAGAGATCACCAAGAAAATAGATCTTTATCTCTCCTAAATTTTCTCTAAAAGTGATATGACAGATCACTTTAGATATCTTGTTGAAATTTTGAGAATCCCTCCGGTAAACCAAGCTTTTAAAGCTCATGTTCAGAAACATACAGAGTTCACCAGATTGTTGGACAAGTTTATAGAGAATAAAGATGATTTTGAAAAGGCTATGCAATATGGTGGTGAAATCATTACTGATTTCATCAATCTTTTGAAACTGTATCTTCATGTGCAGAGTATTGCTATAGTTGCTCCATCTCTTGCACCCCTTAGACCTGGTCTACCTGCCTTAGCCTCAACTGCCATGACAGTCTTCCAAGGTATTTCTCAGATCCAACCAGTCATTCCTGCCCAACCTAATCCTAGATCATATACTAATCCCACTTTGGATCCATCTTTTTGTGAAGGTCTAACCATACCCTCTTTATCTACTACATCTATGCCTTCTTCTACTTTAGCACCAGATCCTGCTGCTGATGAAGGTAAGGAAAAGATGGATCCCTGAAGAGTCTAGAGACTGTTTTCATTTTGATGGGATGTAATTTCTTGTTTACTTTTTGTACTTCTCATGTATTTTCTATTCTAAAAACTTTTTTTAATGAAAAATTCCAAGTTTCATTTCATTTTCTCTACTTTTTTGATAATCCCAAAAGGGGGAGAAAAATATACAAGTATTAATGGGGGAGAAAAATTACAAGTGTCAGTTCTATAATGTTTTTTTCTATGCTAGTATAGTTAATGTTACATTTCATTTATATTCTGACTATATCTGATTTGTGATCACCAAATAGGGGGAGATTGTTGGACTCCTCATGTGTTAATCATATTTTAATGATCACAAATTCATTTACTGTTAATTAATCTTGATGTTCATTGCACACCTTGCTAATGATATTCAATCTCAATAATAACTACTCATCATGTTTTAATAATAACAAATATTATGGATGTCAATTACTCTCTTTATTATTTAAAAGTCTTATGCATAATCACAAATATCACATATATTATCAAGACTTTGTGTTTATGATTCACGTTCTCTTACTATATAACGATTAAACTTAATCCATATTCTGCATATTCTGTCTAATTCCAAATACAGATATTTGTCTAAGTATGGACTCACCGTGAAGGACTCACCGTGACCCACACACCGTGACCCAGACACCATGACCCATACATTGTGACCCAGACACCGTGACCCAAACACCGTGAAGGACAAACTGTGTCCTCGACACCATGAGCTAGACACCATGACAAGGACATACTGTGAAGCTCATACTGTTATGCTCATACTGTGATGAAGACACCGTTTACATAATCACGGTGACTCCATTCCTTAAAATTTTGTCAATATTATTTAAATAATACTAACGGTCATATTTGATGTTTTTAATGCAATTAATGTTATTTAATGATAGTTTTTGGCATGTCAGTAAACCGTATCTCTTACCTATGAAAAGGGAATCATTTCTACCGCCAGAACTCATGGAATATAAGGAAGATTAAGATTCAGTACACGACATAGAGAAAAACAGAACAAAAGTGGTGTGAAAGTCTGAATATACAATTAGAAGAACTTATATACACTGAGAGCACTATAAGAAAAACAATCCTGATCAAGAAAGAGATTTCCAGAATTTCAAAGAATTCTCATGAATGTAATCCAACACCACTGATGAACACATGGCGAATCAAGAGATCTTTTTCATTCCAGTAGAAGACATGCTGACTATGACACGATGTTTTTCAACTGAAAGTCCAGAGATGGACTCAGAAGCATTCATGCTGAATCCATCGAGTCCAGAGCTGCATTGATAATCACTAGATCTTTCTAAACTATTATCTTCTCTCTCTAAGTGATTTATTTATTAACTTTTGAGATGTGTTGTGTACTCTGTATTTCTTATACACACACTATATCATGCACTGAACTGGAGGATATCAAAATCCTCACTCCAAATATCTTATCTCTTGTTTACACAGGTCAACTGTGTAAGAGGTCCTTGTGTGGCCTGGTCTTTGTTTTGTTTCCCACGAAGAACAGTGGTCGAGGTCCTTGCGTGTCCTGGATAGTTTTGTAAACTATTGTTAACCCTGATCAAGGGTGTGGATCAAATTTATATAAATTTGAGAGGACTAAGTCTCATCTTGAGACTAAACCTCTTGTTATATCTGTTGTTCAACTTTAGTTTAAGTTTATAGTATACTACATATATCTTATTTATTCCGCTGCTATTACTTTGAAATATAAAACTATTTTAAAGCTACTTTGATAGTTAAATTAGAAAGTGTTTACAGTTATTGTAAATCAGTAGGTTTGTTTCAATAGTTAGTTTGATCTTGTGGTTAAAATAACTGATACGTAATCAATCTTTGAGAAGCTAAGTGAACATTTTCAATCTGTATAAATTCACTACAGTTTAGCTGGTTTTATAAATTGGGGTACTTTAAATAGACAATATTTTAACAGAAAGATTAATTGGAACTCAATTCACCCCCTCTTGAGTATCCACTCTGATCAACACATTGTTTATGTAGAAATTAAGAAACAGTTAGTGTGCCTTCTTTGTAATACTAAAAATTTTTATATCTTTTGAATTCAATATCAAAATTAGAGAGTGATAAGAAAACACAAATATTAATTAGATCACACTCCATGGAAGCAACATAATAAATAGACATCAACTATACCATTATGTAATGAATTAAACCCTTAAGAAATTTCAATGGGATTCCTCATTCAAAAAAAATAAAAAAGGTATCACGAATGGAAAATATCTTCAAATTAGTAATTCATACACTAAAACCTGTCAAATTAAAACCACTACATGTTATCCTGTAGGAATATACAATTAAATAAATAAACCTTGTGTACCAGAAACTAGATAATTTCACCACCCTAACCATTATCACCTCATAATGAATTATATTTATAAACAATCTACACTCAATTAGGATCAAACTGAATTTAATCAACCTCAAATTTTAATTAAATGAACTATAACCTACATCTCCACAACCAGAATTAATTTATCCAAGTAAAACCCTAAAACCAAACATATGAAAACGTAGAAGATAAGAGAGTCTTGAATTTGAATGAAATCAATAAATTATACAATAAAAGTATGGACTATGAAAATATACCATAACATAGTTAAATATGCAAGAACCACAAGTAAAATATTTGATGCCATTAAAATAATTAAAAAGACCCAATATTGTTCAACATAAATTTGAAATTATAATAAAATCCTTAAATCATTTCAATTTTAATCAAGGAGCACTAAACATTAATATTCAACAGCTAGAAAATCATGATAGAAATGACCATACACTACTAATTATTCCTTTTTGTGTCCCATGAAGAAACACATGTTACGAATAAGCCACAAAAATCATTAACATAACATACTATAAGAACCAAATTTTTCACTCATGTGTGGATACATTAAATTTTTGTATGATACATTATTTTGGTCCTATTGTGGATTTCTAGTGAGTTAAAAAAGGTCTATAGGGTGTCTATGGATTTTTTTGAGTCTGAAACCAAGATTATTAGAGAAATTAGCATGTCAGAATATTAGAGTTAACTATGCAGGAAGAGCATCCGGTTGGAGTTAACCGTGCAGATGGTCTACAGTTTCAGGAAGAGCCATTTCACCCTTTTAGTGCATATTTTGCATAATTATGTGGAATATCCATGAAAGAACCCATATTCCTATAAGTGATTGGGCATGGATTGTGCACGGTTAAGAAAATCATGTTGCCAAAACATGCACATGATATTTTATGGTTAATTTAACTTTTCTTGAATTAATTATATAATTAAACATACCCCCCTTCTCATATGTTATTTCCAGTGGAATGAATACCATTTCATCCCTTTGGAATCATGAAACTCATTAAAACAGGGAATTGTGAGATCCCATCCATCTAGAATCTAATTTGATTTTATTCAGTTACGTATGATGGGTATCAGTAATATCTATACTCCATATTATCCATTCTTCATGTTTGTTTCTCTAAATTATTTTATCAAGGTTTAGTATCAAATTCTTTATTTTTAAGGCATTGATTCTTTATTTATTTTTACTCCATTACATGATGTAATAGAGGTTAATACTAGATGAAGAGAGTCATTAGAGCCTAAGTTATGTTGTCTATAATCGATCCCTAATGTTTCCTCATTTAATAAATTTCCATGTCATCACACCGACTTCATCGGGCATCATTTTTCGAAATTAAATTTCATTATTATAAGTGTTTTTAAATTATTTCATTCATCGTTGGTGGTAAAATCTCCAACACCATCCATCCCATGTAGGATCTATCACCAAAAACTGGTTTTTAGTGTTTTCAATCGATTAAGCCACCATTCAGGTGTGCCTTCAATTTACCCTTCTAATTGTAAGCCTTCCGATTTTAATTGGATATATAATTAAAATGTAATTGAAAGAACCTGTATTTTATGGATTGACCCCTCTAAGTGAAATCCCATCATTAATCAATTGACTATTGATTTTTATTCGTTAGGATTGAGTGTCACTTGACCCACTTAAGGTATGTACATCAACTAGATTAATAAATTGTAAATGAAATTGGAATTTATACTCTATATTTGAATTATCCTAAGGAATTGTAAATAATTGCTTGGTTTCATGTCTATAGAACCCCCATTCCTTGTTAATGTAACATATCGAGGTGAACCTTATTTATTGAATATGCCTTAAATGGACTAAATCTTATGGTTTAATTCTAATTGGCCTTGTCGAACTAATGAAAGGAAATTTTTAAACCCAATGACTTTGTTGAATGATTACGACTTAAATGAATTGATAGAATAGTTTCTTGTTAAATTGGCCTTATCACACTAATTAATGAAAATGGATTGAACCTTATGACATATATAATTGAATATTTACTTTATTCCCTAAATTATAAAATAAATTAAATGTAAAGTGCCTAATTATAATAGTGGACCTTGACATGATTATTATTATAGGAATTGCTTGACTCTATCTCACCTTGGATTCATAAGGGAATGCCTTGAGAAGTCGAGGATCCCATTTCTATTCAAGTATGATGGGTTCATTTGGTTGAGACACACATTGGAACATGATCCTTGTCTATCATGGAATTCCAAGTATGACATCATATAATCCCTCAAATATTATGGCAGTTTTCCTTGAATACACTCCTTGGATCCATCCTTGGTTGTAGGTTCCATGGTTATACTCATAAGGCCCCCTAATCTCTTAGTATCATATTACCATTGATGGATTACTTAAAATTTGAAGAAATCATTATTACAGGATGCCTTAGATAAACTCCATGGATCTAGAGTGGATTTTAGGATCCATGGTTATACCCATCATGCCCAGTCATCACATACTAAATATTTCTCTGGGATGGATTCCTCTATCTCATTAGAAGTCATTATTATGGAATTCCTTGGATGATTCTCCTTGGATTACACTCTTACCCCATCACCATGTATCAGTTACTACTGATTTGGTGACCCTTGAGGTATAGGATTACTTGGTTATTACAATGGAACATTTTATTATTGAAAACCATTATAGGATGGCTTGTTACATCTTTTAATCATTTCTATTATTATCAAGATTTGATGTTAGTGTTGGTTTTTACCTCATGTGAATTATAAAATAAACTATAAAATAATTAATTAATGAACTGGAAACGTGTTTAGACATGAGTTGATGGATAAATTAGGTACTTGGTTATTTACATTACTGTACTTTTATACATTATATATGCACACTTAAACATTGTTTCAGTTTATATTACATGGACATGATGCTTTAAACAAAAATAGTGGTGCCCTGTTGAGATTTAACTCATATCCTATATATGAGGGGAGAAACTCTATGTGTGTATTCCATTGATACATATGTTAAAGAATATAGAAGAGACACATTATATAACAATTTCAATCCATTTGTATATAAATCCTAACTATCACAGCACGAACCAGAGGAGGGTAACTTCTATTTTGTTGATGAAATTTTTCAGGTCTACTTTTTAGGCCATGATACACCTTTTGGAATGGGTGCGAGTCTTTGTGGAGTGGAATGATTCATGGGAAATAATCTCATTTCTTGAGATAATCCTTTTGTTGATGAATGTGTAATTTTTTTTCCAAGTCAATAGAAGGGAACCAGGTGCACAAGACCTTAGATACAAATATTTAGAATATTTTATTGGTTATGTTGGAATGACTGATTCAATTAAAATATATCATAAGAGCGAGTATCATTATTTTGGATATGAGAGTGGTGAGGGTTTTTTTATAGAGGAGATGATAGATTTCCCATGCTGTAGGACACTTAGAAAAGATGAAACATTTGGCCCTATGATATAGAAGTAATTTTTAAAAAGGACTAAATTGAAGACATCATGGAATTGGGAATTACTAGAATTGATTCTATCAGTGAAATATATATTTTGGAATATGTGATATCATGGGTGAAAAATTAGTTCATATGCTCTATCAAAATTGGCATAATAGACAAGGCAATCTTAATGGGGATGGAAGAATCACCATCCATTTATAGATCAAGGAAAAAGCTTGTGATACTTCCATAGATCTCATCTTACCTCAAGACGATAGTTCCTTTTGATGAGGTAAGATGTGAAATAATTTAATTTTTCACCATACAGCTTATTTTTGATATATGCAGTGTGTATTTTAGCCACCCTCTTTAATGTGTATGTCATTAAAACATATTCAAAATTATATTTCTTCCCGTATAAGGGATTAAATATATTAATATTATAGTACTACAATTGTAGAATGGGTTGCGATAGTGGGTGGGAGAGAGTGAATATTCTAAATCCATTTCTTCATGGAATAAAATTGATGATCTGATTAGATGAACCTTTTGATACTTTACTGGATGAGGATTGAGATGATATGGTTGATTTTATTTTTAATATTAACACCTTATAGATTCCATCACGATTTATTATCCCCATTGTATTCTATTTAAATAATCCAGTAGCATTCAAACATGATGGTAATTTTTCATCTTGGGATCTTGTGGTTAGTATTAAATTTAATTTTAATGGGTAAGTGGTTTGACATGGCTACTGTTATGTGAGGAATGTGGAAAATATTAAATATGTTGAGTCATGAAGGGGATTCCAAGAATATATCAAAACAATTTTCAATATGGGTGTACTATAAGAATAAATTTAGCCACATTAATATGATACAATCATGTCCTATATTGGATTGTCTCTTTCTTTTAATCACTTTTAATAAATATCCCTTGAGGGTAGTGGATCTTTAGGAACCCCCCTAATTTCTCATGGAACTATTTTTTTAATACACTGCCAATGAAAACCATTCCCCAAATGATAATCCTAAAATAAACTAAGATATACCAGTACATGAAAATGTATATTTTTTGGGCTAATAATAGAAACCCAGAAAAACCTAGATAGTTGTACCCAGCTATTGAAGGGAGGCCAAAATATGGATTGGGGAGAAGCATTTAATTCTAATGTCCTCATATTGCTTCCACAGGAGGTTGATTCCACCTTCATGTCCATGACGAGTGATATGGAATCAACCATGAGGACAAACCTTGGATGTGATTCCACATATGATCATATTTTAGATCATGGTTTCAGAAAAAAATGAATTCTAGGGAATCATTTAGTACTTATATGGAAGAGAATTTATAATGTTAGTTGGTTTTCAATCCAACCACAATTCTGAAATAACAGTTTCATTGGAGTTCGAAGGTTTGTGTAGAGTCCCCTTTTTCACCTTGTATGGATTTTTAATATTTCTAAATATATTTCCTGAGCTAGGAGCAAGAATGGTGTTCCATTTCATGTCCCAGTTTTCTAGAAATAAATTACAAAAATATATTAAGTGTTTTTGTAAAACTCACACAATGATCACATGATATCTCTAAATTGTTTGACTATATCAGAAATCTGAGACCATGTTTGGGTCTATAACATAGTGTTTACCCTAGGTGTGACTTAAAATTTTTCTTTTCAGGATGTTCAGACCCCTTTCTCGTTATAGGTACAATAAATAAATGAATTAATTTATTAATTTTTTTTAATAGCTCAATCTCAAATAATGATCAAATGGTAACTCAGATCAGAAATATGATGCCATGTTTATGTCCATCGCATTTCATTTACCCAAAAAGGGGTATAAGTTTTTTCGGAGCTATCCATCTATAGAAAAAGTCTCATAGGGAAAAACATAAATAAAATAATTAAATTAAATTTTTTTATTTGAAACACAGCATTGAATAACATCCCAACAAGGACATAGATTACAAATGTGAGATCTTTGTTGAGTTTGTAGCATGGTTTTTTCCTAAGGGTTACCTTATATGAGAGGGCATGGGAGATTCAGGTTTCGTTCCCGCATGCAGTTTCCTATAAATATGATTTTAGAGGAATGAGTGAGGGTTGGATAATTTCTCTCTCGGATGAAGAAGCTCTGGACGATAGTGATTTGACTTTCAAACACCATCAGATCGCGATGAAACATCTGACACTAGTAGATCAGATCGTAGTGAATGAAATGGTGCAACCAGATTCATAGTTGGGTTTCTATTTCTAATTTTGTATCCCTCGAATTAATATTTTTCTCCTTATTTAGGAATTCTGTTCATTTTCACTGCTTTGGAATCCATTAACGATGGCCAAACAAGTAATAGTCATTGTCTATTTAATTTTTTTACTTCCCGTTATTTTCATTATTTTCATTATTCATCGTAAATTTTTTTTCTTGTACAAATGACCTCTAATCATGAAGTTAGACATGTATATTTGATGCCCTAGACTTGAGGAATACCGATCTGTGATCAGGGTCATTTTTCAGGTACTATAGGATGTGTTGCAATGATTGGAAGTAGCGACTAATTTTCTCCACATCAAAACATTGATGGATCATTGAGTGGAGGTTGGCAGTATGAAGCTCTCATCTTAGAGAGTACAGATATGGTCTCGGGTTGCAATTTGTACCACATGAGTGATCGTGCTGGTTCGTGGAAGGTTTTTGGTGGTGGGTTCCAGTGAGGGAATCTAGTTAGTGATAGAGCGTGTGGAGGATAATGGTGGAGCTATGGTAGATGGTGGAAAAGAAGAATTAGTGATGCGGTTCGGTCCAGATTGGCCAGTTCGGGCTAGTCCAGGTTGGTTCAGAACAGAGGTTTTTAATAAAAAAAATTGTGTATCTTTCAATCTTAGGGGGTCCGTTTTATGTGTCGTCTACGGAAACACGATCCTTATTTCACTGTTTACCATTTGAGGCCATTTTGAGATATTTTTTCTTGGGCTCAAGGAAGAGTGTAACAAAACAACCATTTATAATAATAATAATATTATTATTATTATTATTATTATTATTATTTGATGATTCTCGTACCAGACGTAACTTCTGTGTTCGTCGTCCGATCGACACGCCGTCAGAGGCATTGTCACCCTAGAGCGGAGGAGGAAATTTTAATCCAAATTTGGAGTGCTTAATATGTAATAGTTTTTCTTTCCCCATGAGCCTCATTTTGGGAATTTACAGTGAAATGTCACTTTTTCACCTAGTCTCCATTTTTCACAAATGAGTAGTCAATATTGTGTGTTTTTTTGAGTATCGCAATGGCATGATCCACCCAACTATATTTAAGGCTAAGTTATGGGGCGCACAAGATGCCTTTTGACCATAATGTTCCATTTTACGACTTCTATATTGAAAGTCCTTTTGGGCATGGAAATATTATACCATTTATGCTTTTCTTCAAGGATTGCAATGCTGTGATCCGTTTGGATTTGTCGAGCCTTTTCATGATCAGTAGTGATCGAGCACCAATCAAGCGTTTGTTGTGAAAATAACCCTTCTAACATGTTTTGTTTTTTGGATGAATGAATAGATGATCCCATGCATTTCTTGATGGGATCACAATGGCATGATCTGTATGATGGGTTTCGAGATCGAGGTATGCGCCCCATGGGGCACTATTTGGGCACAGCGTGGTGCAATGCATTTTCTTCACCGAGAATCTGTTTTAGGAAATTGAATTGATGATATTGTGAATTTTCCAACATGGATAGAAATGGTGTGATCCATTTGATTATATGAGACCATTTTCAAGAGGGATGTTGGGAGGCTAATGTTTTCTCCCTTCTGATCACTAACGAGCAACATACTCTCGTTAGACATTTGGCTAGATGTGTTGTGTTCTTTAAGAGTACACAAGCATGCCTTATGGTTAATATTTCACAATTGTGTACCAGAGTATTTCTAGGTTTTTTCCCAGATGATGAGGTAAGTTCACATGTCATGTGGGCCCCACACGTATCCTGTAACACATTACAAATCTTTTACCTCTCATATCTCTTCCTTATGAACTTGTATTTTGGCCTTAGAGTATAATATCATATGTTTTCTAACATAGAATGTGATGGTGCCCTCGGTAGTGTATTTCAAGGTACTATGTGAGACTTCTTGAGTGTGAAACCTATCTGAGGTGATGCTCGGTGTTCATGGTGTGATGCCTATCTAAGGCGATGCTCGATGAAGATAGTGATGAAAAAGATGTTTTCAGATTAAAAAGAGAAATATCAACTTACCCTCCTACATGGCTGGGTAGTGAGGTTTTTCGTTCTCTATTCAGGACATACCCTCTAGTGGGGCTACGTAGTGGTGTTTGACATTTACTATTCAATGAACACTCTCCAATGGGGCTGGGTCATGAAGTTCAGTGTTCTCTATTCAGGGATTATCCTACAGCACGGTTGGGCAGTGAGGTTAACTGGTTAATATTTCTATACTTACCCTCCTATAGGGATGGGTAGTGAGGTTCGCCATTTAATCGTTCAGGCTTACCCTCCTACCGTGTAGGGCAGGGGGTTCACTGATGACCCTTTTGAGCATACCATCCAATGAGTCTAGGTAGTGTATTCATGAATATGGGAAATGATCCCTCGACTTTGTGGCACAGGGAAGAGACATGTTTGATGTGACATTGGACTCTAATGAAATAGGATAACTTTTTCCACCAATATAAATCCTTATTACATGAACTAAAACCATGCGGGAGAGATAGACTCTCCCAATGCGAATAGAATCAATGTGTGGTGATTATGCCCCTTTGACTAGAAGTTCAGGGAAGAAGAGTGGGATGATGTGCATCAGTAGTGCAAACTTATAGAACTATTGGAAAATCTTTTCATGGACTAATCTAGTGATATAGAGATCCCATTACTCTCAAGTTTGGGATAATTTAGTTGATCATATTTATATATTGTATTGCAGTACCCACTCATTGGGCTTTGGTTACTCTCCGTCCATGAGAGACGAAGATGTGTAGGGTATCCTATGTGCATTCCATGTCCATATTCTCATGGTTGGATGAGTATACTCTCCTACTATAGGTAGTAAATACTCAATGAGAAGTTCATCTTCTCACTATTTATATGCCTTGGTTTTTTGATGAGCTTAATTCACTCTCTAGTTGATTTGAGTTATACTCTTTTTCTGTACATTATTCTATCCACTGCTTCCCTCTTCAATACTTCACTTGTTTCTCCCTTGAGACTCTGGGGTATCCTACTGAGTATTTTTATACTCACCCCTACCTAGGATTTTGTCTCACATGGAGTTCCCTTTCAGACAACAGATTAGTTGATAGTGACTTCACAGGTGCATAGGAAAATGGGGTGCTTGGACCGCAAGAGGTGGTCCTTGAATTGGAACCAAGAGCAGTGCTCTCTCTCAGTGGTTTCACTTTTCCACCTATTAACAGGTTGTGGAACTGTTCTGGTGGGGAGTGTATTTTTTCCCATTTCCTTTCAGGATACTTTTACGGTTTAAAGAACTATAAATATTTTTTGTTTAAATATATATCATTGTTGTACCTTTTATCCTTTCCATGTACACTTTTTTCATTGAGTTGGATGCATGTGTGTGTATATGTACTTTGTTAAATTCCTCTCTGAGTTTGTTATGCCTTTGGTTCTAGTTTCTAGCCCCTACCCTATGGAGGCGGGCTTGGGGTAGTGTGGCTCGAGCCTTGATATGGTTTGGGTCATAACTAAGTAGCTATTAGAGGTGGTTCATTCCATGGGACATTGTTCGGATGATCCTTTAAAATTAATTGGTTGGAATTTACTAAATAGTGTCAACATTTCTGGAGAGTGGCTCTCAGGATAGGGAGCCCAGTGCTAGTGCAGCGGCCAACCTAGCAATTCAACAATACCCTGATTACTCGCTTATCGAATCGACGTGCTAATACACTTTTTGCAAGGAAAACTATTTCATGTATCATATATTATTGAGCCTTTAACTATTCTTATTGATTAATCTCCCCATCATTGTTGATATATATATATATGCTCATTTGATCGCTGAACTCGTTTATAGGATTGTGGATGCCTCTGTGATGATAGTCTGCCATGATACGAGCTCTGGTTCATAATGATGATTTCGTTATAGAATAGGCCTCAGTTAAGGATCCATAATACAATTCCCCTTTCTATAGGTGATAGAAAATTAGAACCTTCACCTGTGGAGTAGAAGTTAGTACCTTCAACACATGCCAATGCCAATCATAGGATGAGCGCACCTTGTCATTTCTAGCATTACAAAATGCAGAGGTTTTGCGGTGAGCCATACCCTCATGAAATTTAGGTTTTGATAGATTCTGTGGTTTACCACATTAGGCTTGCTCAGACACCAACAGATTAGATAGAATCTTTTTAAGCCAATCATTTTCAATAGAGAAGCTCGATGTTGGTAGAAACAGGACACTTAAATGCATGATGATTCAGTACTCTCTTGGGATGACTTCATGAAGCAATTTCTTGAGGAGTTCTACCCCTGTTTCTTAATATCTATATGGTTTCAAGAGCTATTGGAGCTTCAACAGGTAGGGATGATGGTGGTTGAGTACATGACTAGGTTCATAGACCTTAATCAATACACTTTGGACGTGGTCCATGATGAAAAATTCTAGGCATGAAAATTTGAAAAGGTTATTCATTGAAAAGATTCACACTAGCATAGTTCCATTGTGAATCCTCACATATCTTGGAGTTCAAGAACAGGAACTAGTGATAGAGATATTTCTATTAGAGGGTGACAGTTGGTCGGTTATGGTAGTTGGTGCAATAGTGTTGGGATATCTGCAAAAGCTAATAGACATCGATTGGCATGCCCTTGAGACAGGAGGCCTCCCCTTGATAAGATTTAGGAACATGGTCAAGGACAGTGAAGGGCATTGGGGAATCCATGGAATTTCTAGTCCTATGCTTATGATGAGCATGGTCACGTGGCCCGAGTCTACCTTGCTAGATGTGCTGAGAATTATGGGCAGTTGTTAGACGTACAGCCATGGTAGAGGAAATGTCATTATCAGGGATCTCCTAGGTGAGGAAATTGAAGTCCCAAGGGAGGCGGTGTTGGAGGAATAGTATAAAGAACTATGGTTAGTGGACGGTGTTGTGACATACTTCCACCACCACTAGGCAGCCTGCATCATGATCGGGGAGATAGTAGTCAGGTCTATGGGTATCTCCATTCTATGGATTTCTATAATCCTACAGTGCATGAGATGATAAGAGTTACACTACGTGTCTTTTCTACCTTTTTTAGTAGAACGTATTAGAAACTATGTGAGGAACTCTTTTCTTCGAATTCCTTACATGAGGAGTTACTAAGGGTGAAACAGAGCGTATATATAACCTTGTGTTAGTGTTGTTCGATATAGTCTTGAATGTACGAGAAAGAGGGGTTCTTCCTTCACTAATATGGTTTTTTTGTGGCGTGATAAAAAACGTGAGGGAGAGTTAGTACCACCCAAAGAAGATATTATGGAGTTGTGGTGGATGAATCCCCCTAACATGTGTGTTCATGGTGGGGTTGTGCAGTGGAGTGTCAGAGAACGTCTTGGATTTTGTTGTGGAATCGTACTAATTTACCACACATCGCTTGGGCTTACACTAGTGGGTTTGGAAGAGTGCATGTTTTGGAGACGCTACCTTTTGGGAGCACACTTTGTGGTTTTCTCATTCCATTAGTGTCTCGGGTGACTCTTCACCAAGATATACATGAACCTAAGATGGTGGTGCTGGATGAAATTCATGTTGTACTATGACTTCAAGGTAGTCTATGCTCCAAAAAGTGGCATCATTATAATAGGCTACCTCAAAAGGAAATCCCAGGCACACCAGGTGCGGGAAGTTTTGTAGTAGTTAGCTTTCATGTGGCTGGAAGGGTGAAACATTCCTTTAGCCAACAATGTTAACACCTTCAGTTTGTGAGCATGTTATAGTGTCTCAGTTGAGATGCATAGACTCTGAACTCTTGCGCGAATAGATATCCTTGGGAATTTCACCATATGTATATTCTGAAGGAGGTAATCACGAGACTATGATCTATGGACAATTCGTTATTCCAATCACAACATGGAATATAGAGGTTTCGCAGGGGAATTAATCTATCCCTGAGTTTCTTCAAGGTATTTAGAATCATGCAACAGATCGTGAGGTTTCATACTACCTTTCCCTGTCCCCCAATAGCTGGACTCGGTGCATGTCATCTTCCATGTATCACAGAAGATGAGATATGTGTGTGTTCCTATGCATTTCATTGAAAGAAGTATACCTTATGAGTACATACCATCTCTTTTATTCAAATGTTCTGCCAAGATGGTGATGTGAAGGTTTTCTAGTTGAGGGAGAGGAAGATATGAGCTCGATATCATGAGTTTTGTTTCCTAGTTTTCTTTTCGGGGACAAAAATCTTGAATGAGGGAATGATGTAGAGACTCATTTTTCACCACGTAAGACTTACGAATATTTCTACATATATTTCCAGAGCTAGGAAATGAGAAAACATGAAATTTCGAGGCCTGGTGTTCCCGGAATAAGTTATACAAAAATATTAAGTGTTTTCGTATTATTCACATAACGGAAATAGGATATCTCTTAAACAGTTTGTCATATCAGAAATATGAAACCATGGTTGGCTCTTGAACATGATGTTTACCCTAGGCCTGACATAAAATATGTTGGTGCAGGTTATCCAGGCCCCACGCCTTTTAGTGGTATGTTAAATGGATGAATTAATTTATTAACTCATTAATTTAATATCTCAAACCCAAATAACTCTCAAACGGTAACTTGGATCTCAAATCTGATCCCATGGATGAGTCCATAGAATGTTCTTTAACCTAAGAGGGGTATATGTTTTGTCAGTGCAAGACTTATGTAGAAAATGTCCTGGAGGGAAAACCGTAAATAAAAGAATTAAATTATTTTATTTTTTTCAAAATGCTACATTTAATAACAAAAAAATGGGTTCTATGATTGGAAATGTGAGACCACCGTTGAGTTCGTAGTAGGGTTTTTACCCTAGGGTTGACCTCAGTTTAGATGGAATGGGATATTCTAATTTCACATCTGCTGGCAGTTTCCCGTTAATATGAGGTTAGAGTAATGATCTAGGGTTGGATCATTTCTCTCTCACATGGAGAAGCTATAGATGATGGCAATTCGATGTCTGAACGTCATCAGATCACAATGAAACTTCAGATTCTTGTAGATCAGAGTGCAGCAGATGAAACGATGGAAACATATTTGAGTTTGTATTTCTATTATCGATTCTATAGCCCCCTAGTCGAATATTTTGCCATAATTTTCGACTTTTGTTTGATTTGGCCACTATAGAATCCTTTAATGATGGATAAACAAACATCGTCCATTATCTGTTTCAATTTCCATTTTACCGTTCTTCACATTCATCATGTTCTTCACCCCAAAACGTTTCGTCTTTCATAAATAACCTCTGATCATGGAGATAGACCCATATTTGTGAAGCCCTCAACAGTATGAGTCCCAATATATGCTCGGTGAAATTCCCAGAATAGTGCTACGTAACATAGAGGGGAGGGGTGAATCACTGATCGCCCCTTTTTAAAATTTTATTTTTTCATTCTATGAATTGCCTTATTTGCTAATTCAACCTATACGGTAGGTTAAGGGCTCGATCTACTCTTCAAAAGATGCAGTGAAACAAAACACAGGACATAGGGACTTACAAGGTTTTGTTCAAATACCTACTCATTGCTCTGTTAGTTATTCTCCCCAACACGGATTCTTAACTATATTAGAAGATGATTACAAACAGTAATAGCTTAGACCCCCCAATTACAAGTTGGTTAAAATCACCATCTTTTCTGCACCTTCTTCTTTCTTCCTGAGACTGGTTATGCCCCCCAATTTTGTAAAATCCCGGACCCAGCCAGCAACCCGAACAGTTCCGAACGGGTCGGGTGTCAACACCTTTGGCGCACCTCCCCGAACGCCAAAGGCTGCCGACTAGCAGCGAGGGTCTGAATAGGTATAGTACGGAGGCTATACCCTCTTGAAGGATCATAGTACGGGTACTGGTCCGAGTATAACAGTAAAGATGCAGTGGAAAGAAAGACTCAGCATACTCGAACCAGACCCGCAGAGCGGAAGCATATCCAATAGTAATAAACAGCGGAAGCAATATAGGAAACAACTTTAGTAGAAAGTCAACAGAACAACATGCCATCAATCAACTGCAAAAACTACTATAAAAAACCAAGATTGCATCCAAATAAGGTTATACACAACTGAATATAAAAAGGGAACCAATGCCTAACCAACATTAGCTACAAAAAGCAAGCATGATGATACAGAAAATTAAACAGAACAAACTGAACCCCACCTAGGCATGAACTCAAGGTCCGTACCATCTCCATGTAACAACTAACGTAACCCAGATCCTGAAGCTGGCCCCTTTCCTGCACGTAAATCCATGAAGTCTGCACGCATATCGAAGGGCCCGTGCAGGGTGTGAGACAAATCTTAGTAGGATACCACCCAACGGTGCGTACCAAATATATGTGTTTAAGGAGTCATGCACTTATCAGGAAAGCAGTAATCAGTCCAATGCAAAACTAAATAGAAGCTCCACTAGTGCTCAATAGCCACCATGGAGTGTCACCTGCTTCGGATAACGCCGGAATCACTATTGTGTAACCCAGCACCATGTGCCACATGACACCTCGTGTCTCAAGTATCGATGTCCCGAAGGCACGCCCCAAATAGTAACTCGGCACCAAGTGCCTCCTGACACCTCATGTCTCATGTACCAATGTACCGAAGGCATGCCCACAAATAGTAACCCGGCACCATGTGCCTCCTGACACCTCGTATCTCAAGTACCGATGTCTCAAAGGCTCGCCCATTTCCTGAAGGCTCCTCACCTCCCCCGTGGCTTTCTACAGCAAGCACCACCAACAAAAAATACATAACCACAACTACAGGGGCCTCTACCCACATGATTGGTCAAAACCACCTCATCACGGAGTATCTTTGTGTGCACACTACTCAATGTCCCAGTGAGCGGTAATCACCAAAATAGTCCTAAGCCACCAAAACATCTGACACCTTGTGTCCCCGCGACCATGTCGCTCAAGTCCGATGGAATCGCCACCCTAGTATCCCGGGCCATGCCCAACATGACAGTCACACTGCCTCAAACCGACATCCATGACGCCCAATCTCATGGTCAAAACAACCAAAGAAACTCGGGCAATACTCCAACCTGTGATCAGCATCACTCAAGCGTAACCGGGCCAAGCCCAACATAACCCAAAGGGGGTCCAGCAGATGCAATTCATCAATTGCATATATATCATATGTAAACAGAGAACATAAACATGCAAAACCAACTAAACAATCGAATTTCACTATACTAGGTGTTGTCTCATACCAGCACATCGGTCTTAGATGCCTCTAACAATTTAACAAGCTTTATGAAATAAATCTGAACAGTTTATAACAATAACATTTCATTTAAAACCATTTTGGCACTCCCCGTCCAAAATGCCCCGACGAGAAACGACCCCTCAACCGGCCGTGCTCACACAAACTAGTAACCGGGCATACCCAAAGGCATCCAAAAGGTCCCATAAACAATACAGTTGAAAAAGCTGATAAAACGTGTCCTGCTCAAAAATACTTAAAAACGCATCGAAGATGGGCCACCCAAACAAGCACGAAAACATAAAATGAGGTATGCACCACTTACCTAAGACTCACACGATGCTACTCCTCCGGTAACACCCTCTAATTCGGTCTAAAATGCGTTAAATAGAGGGGGTTCCAATGCACTAATCAGCAATCGAATCGGACATCGGACGAAGAACCATGAAGAAAATGAAGGTCCGGCCAGCTTGGTTCGCGTACCCGGGCAGAATACATGAGGTTCTGTATCAATACGAGGATACTTCCCATTTTAAGCGAAAAAAAGTACACGACATGTACTTTGTAACTACAAGCCGTGTATGGTTCATTTATCTCTTCATAAGACAGAAAGGTTTCACCGACTTACTTTCCGAGCCTGCAAACATAAGTACACGGCGTGTACCTCTGGGTACACAGACTGTATCAGGTTCCTCTTTTCTTCCTCACCGACATACCCACACACCATGTATATCCCTCATACATGGTTAGACTACACGGCGTGTCCAAAGGGAACACGGCGTGTCCATGGTTCTTAACCGAACAAGGGCCTACACGCCATGTATGGCCTCACACGGTCGGGGGTATACACAATGTTTTCAAAACTACTCGTTGTGTAGTAAGAAACTAATACACGGTCACCACATGGCATGTACTCGGCGAGCACACAGACGGCCACTCACCGAGACACACACGGTGTGTACTCATTGCACACAGTGTGTAGTCTAGAAATTTCTAGAAACTATGAATTTTCTCCAGTTTCCTCAGAAACTAGTCAAAAAATCCAAATAGGGTACGGATTTTGACCCGTCCTAAAAACCCGGGTTCTTACAAACTCCCCAACATAACGTAGCTCGTCCCCGACCTACAAAACGAAACCAGGAGATGGCACCGAACATGCCCATCCCAGTTAAACAACCCAGACTACCCCGGTCTCAAAGGTTCCGACTAAATTCCTCAAGGGGCTCCCCACCTTAGGAATTGCCTTACCCAGTCTGAAACCATGAAAACGTAACGAAAACAGGGTTTACTAACCTGTTTTCCGGAAGAAAAATCCTCTAGTGACGCATCGTCACCCCTGCACCTCATTGGTGCACCTGTGTTGCTTTCGACACCCAAAGTATCTCGCACCGCATCGGTGTCCGCCTCCATGAGGTCCTGGTGCCTAGCACCTCATGTAACTCGCATCCACAATGCCCCGATGCCCACGATTCCTCAAGTAACCTTCATCCACGATGCCCCGATGCGCACGACACCTCAAATAACCCTCATCTACGATGCCCCAATGCCACGTATCTCATATATATATATATATATATATATCACGCACCCTAGATGGTGCCAACCCACTGACTAGCATCTAGTCAGTCCACAATGATCTTGTACACCTTGTGTACTCAAAACAGACATACCTCTATAGGTCATGACAAAAAGGAAACATAGAGATCATGCTCACACCGCGGTGTACCTCTAACTGTCATCGGCTCACCGGCATGCTCAGCCTCTGGCAAATCCACGGCGTGCACCTGGCCTGAAGCACGACTGCCTGACACATGACCTCCCTATGGTGCTGCTCCAGTCATCAGCCACTGACCCATGAGATTGGTCCCACTATCTCTTTCATGGCCTCTGCGCACAGCTGAACCTAGACTACCCTCTCCAGGTACCGAACCTGAAAAACCTCTAGACGCTACAGTCTGTCCTGGTCCCTGCCTGCCGTCTATCTGAGAAGGCTGCTTGAAAAACCTCTCCAGATGTCTATCCTATCCACATGCCTGGAACTCCTTCGGAGGCCTATCGCACTGCACCCGATCATGTCCCGGCTGTCCACACTGGAAGCAAATCACCGAAGAACTCCCACGAGGTGGTCTAGGTGAATCACTGGCCTGACTGGCCTGCTGGAACTCATCTCGTCCTCGCTTCCTACTGTCCAAACCGTCAGCTGAAGTTGTCGTCCTACCCAAGCAAGATTTCTACCTCTCGTTTCCCTCAGCTATAAGTGCATGATTCACCGCCTCGGAGAAATAATCGAGCCTGAAAATGTTCACCTGGACCCGAATAGTGTTTCATAATCCATCCTCAAAGTGCCTCACCCTAGCTGCGTCGTCGGTCACCATACCAAGTGCAAAACGGGACAACTCTGTAAAGGTAGCTGTGTAGTCCATGATGGACATATATCCCTGCTGAAGACTCAAGAACTCCTGATCTCTCTCTACCCTCAGTGTGTCTAGGTAGATGTTCTCAATGAACATGCCCTCGAAGACCTTACATGCCAGTCCCTCGTGTCTAGGAGCCTGAACCTATACGTCCCACCAACGCTTCGCCGATCCTCTCAGCATGTACGTTGCCAGCTTGACCCTCCACCCTGGAGGCATCTCGAGCTGCTCAAATATCATCTGCATACTCTCTATCTAGTTCTCAGCCACCTGTGGACCACCCTCTCCCTGAAAAGGTGGTGGGTGTTGCGACTGGAACTCCCGCGTCAGACATGCCATAGAAGGCTCTGCACCCTGAACGCCACTGTCAATCCCCTACAAGATGCATACCAGGCTCGCTCAGAACTGCCCGTCGAGCCACGGCCCGAACGATGCCAAATCCAGCTGCTGTGCTGCCTGCACTAGATCCTGAACCTAATCCTGTCCCTGAGCCTGTACCTGTGGCTCATGCGCTACCTGTACCGAATTCTGACCCTGATCCTGCGGCACTATACCATCTCCCTCCTGAGGCTCTATCGAGCCATGAAGGAGTAACCCGCTGAATACAATAAATGGTTAGACATCCCATACTTATGTATAACAATATATTCTACGCTGATAAAGAAAGCAGTAATAGGCAGTGCATAACAACTTCCCTTACTCCCCCTCACTGAAACCCATGCCCCACGGCATCCCGGCCACATGGCCTCCTTACCTGCTCAACAGAGCCAAGTATCGATAGTACCTTGGGCCATGCCCATCCCGACAACTGATTTTGCCTCAAACCGACGACCGAGTCACCCAATCCTGACAGTTACACTACCTTAGTCATAGTACATGCCTGCTCTCATAAGAGTCGGACCCAAATATCGTGCAACATGCAATTATACAAAAACTAAAGCATGGCATACACATTGCAACAACTAGAAATTCTATCAAGAATTTCACCATTTTAAATTTCAAAGAAGATAAAACATGGAAATTGATTTATTTTATTCACATGGTATTATCACTTCAGAAAGCATACATGCAATTATGAAATTGAAATACCCTAAAATGTGCATATCAAAAGCCAAGAAACAAGCCTTTCTATGCTAGGCAAAGGTCCAATTCTCCCTTACCATATCGGTTCAAGGGTCACATATCACAATCATGAACATCACACACCAAGTGAACCACCGAGGTGGAAATCATATAAACCGTAATCTAAGCAAAAGCAAATAGCAATTCCCACCCGTGGAAACTAGGTCCATCACTCATACCTGGGGCAGTAGGATCCCAAGATCAAGCTAAAAAACCCGAGTCCCATTAACCACAACTTATCTCCAATATACCATATCCCAAATAGTGAAACCAGCAGAAATAAAAAGAGAAGTCTCAATCTAACTAGTAGCCAGAAAAACATTGATACTAAATCCTTGTCAAGAACTCCTCTGATACAACTTTATAACGTCCCGGACCCGGCTAGCCACCGAACAGTGCCGAACGGGTCGGGTGTCACTACCTTAGGTGCACCTCCCTGAATGCCAAAGGCTTCAAGCTAGTAGCGAGGGTCTAAATAGGTATAGTGGGGAGGATATACCCTCTCGGAGTATCATAGTAAGGTTACTGGTCCAAGTATAACAGTAAAGATGCAGCAGAAAGAAAGACTCAGTAGACTCGAACCAGTCCCGCAGAGTAGAAGCATATCCAATAGAAATAAACAGCAGACGCAATATATGAAACAACTGTAGTGGAAAGTAAACAGAACAACATGCCAACAATCAACTGCAACAACTACTGTACACAACCAAGCATGCATCCAAAGCAGGTCATACACAACTGAATATAAAAAGGGTGCCAATGGCTAACCTACAGTAGCTACAACAAGTAAGCATGCTGATGTAGAAAATTAAACAGAACAAAGTGAACCTTAGCTAGGAATGACCTCATGGTCTATACCATCTCCATGCAACAACTAACTTAACCCATCTCATGAAGCTGGCCCTTTTCCTGCACGTAAATCCATGAAGTCTTTACGCATCCCGAAGGGCCCGTGCAGGGTGTGAGACAAATCTCAGTAGGATACCACCCAATGGTGCATACAAAATATATGTGTTTAAGCAGTCATCCACTTACCAGGTAAGAAGTAATCAGTCCAATGAAAAAATAAATACATTCTCCACTGGTGCTCAATAGCCACCATGGAGTGACACCTGCTTCGGCCAATGCCGGAATCTCTGTCGTGTAACCCGGCACCATGTGCCACCTGACACCTCGTGTCTCAAGTACCGACATCCCGAAGGCACGCCCCAAATAGAAACCCGGAACCAAGTAATTCCTGACATCTCGTGTCTCATGTACCGATGTCCCGAAGGCACACCCACAAATAGTAACCCGGCACCATGTGCCTCCTGACACCTCGTGTCTCAAGTACCGACGTCCCGAAGGAACACCCATTTCCTGAAGGCTCCTCACCCCCCATGTGCCTTTCTACAGCAAGCACCCCCAACCAAAAATACCTAACCGCAACTATGGGGGCCTCTACCCACACGAGTTGTCCAAACCACTTCATCATGGAGTATATCTGTGTGCACACTACTCAATGTCTTGGGGAGCGGTAATCACCAAAATAGTCCTAAGCCACCAAAACATCTGACACCTCGTGTCCCTGCGACCATGTCGCTAAAGTCTGATGGCATTGCCACCCTAGTACCCCAGGCCATGCCCAACCTGACAGTCGCAATGCCTCAAACCGACGTCCATGACGCCAAATCCCGTGGTCAAACCTCCCAAAGTAACCCGGTCAAACCCCCAACATGTGATCCGCATCACTCAAGCGTAACTAGGCCAAGCCCAACACAACCCAAAGGGGGTCCAGCAGATGCAATTCAGTAATTGCATATATAACATATGTAAAAAGAAAACATAAACAGGAAAATCCAACTAAACAGCCGAATTACACTATACCGGGTGTTGTCCCATACCATCACAGAGGTCTTAGATGCCTCTAACAATTTAACAAGATTTATGAAATTAAACTAAACAGTTTATATCAATAACGTTTTAATTAAATCCATTTTGGCGCTCCACGACCAAAATGCCCCGACGAGCAACGACCCCTCACCCGGCCCTGCTCACACAAACTGGTAACCGGGCATACCCAAAGGCATCCCAGAGGTTCCATAAACAATACAGTATGAAAAATCAGATAAAATGGGTCCCACTCAAAAATACCTGAAAACGCGCCGAAGCCACACCACCCAAACAACCACGAAAACACAAAATGAGGTATGCACCACCTACCTGAGACTCGTACGATGCTACTCCTCCGGTAACACCTGCCAATTCAGTCTAAAACGCGGTAAATCTAGGGGGTTCCAATGCACTAATCAGCGATCGAATCAGATTTCGGACGAGGAACCAGGAAGAAAATGAAGGTCCGACCGGCTTGGTTCTCATACCCAAGAGGAAGACATGAGGTTCTGCCTCAATACGAGGCTACTACCCATTTAAAGTGAAAAAAATTACATAGCGTGTACTTTGGAACTACACGCAGTGTATGGTTCATTTAACTATTCATAAGACGGAAAGGTCTTGCCGACATACTTTCTGAGCCTGCCGACATGAGTACACAGCATGTATCTCTGGGTGCACGGCATGTATCGGGTTCCTCTTCTCTTACTCACCGACATACCCACACGCCATGTATATCCCTCATACACAGCTAGACTACACGGCGTGTCCAAAGGTAACACGGCTTGTCCCTGGTTCTTACACGGCCAATGGCCTACACGCCATGTACGACCTCACACGGTCGGGGGTCTACACGGTGTGTTCAAAGCTACTCGTCGTGTTGTAAGAAACTACTACACAGTCACCACACAGAATATACTCGGCGAGCACACGGTCGGCCACTCGCCTAGACATACATGGCGTGTACTAAAAGTACACGGCGTGTAGTCTGAAAATTTCCAGAAACTCTACATTTTCTCCAGTTTCTTCAGAAACCAGTCAAAAAAATTCAAACAGGGTCGGGATATTGACCCGTTCTGAAAACTCGGGTTCATAAAAATTTCATATTCTTCCATCGAATGGATATAGAGTTTTCCTTCTGTTCAAGTAGCTTCAACAAACTCTGTTGGAATATGTCAGTCTTTCTCAAATTACTTTGCACACACACTTTGTTCTTATGATTTCATTCACATGAACTCCTCCATGCATGTACGCACCTTCTTCTTCCTCAACTAAATCACACACAACCCAAATAGAATAGTGTAACGTGTATTGGTGAGTTTTTATTCTCAAGAGGTAATCAAAGTCTCGGCCTCATGCATGTTTTAGTATTTGTGAAAACACATATCCTTGAGTTCTTCTTCATCATGAAAAAAAAGGACACACAAGATATTATTCATTTCATGAAGGGAGCAAAAATATCTAACATTCAGAATCATAAGTGATCCTTGGTTTTCTCTTCGCAAAGGTACAACAAGGGTGTGCAGCGCCAGTTGAGTAGCCTGATGGATTCTCCTCTTAAAGACACAACGAGGGTTCAGAAGAACCTATCAAGTGCTCTCGGATTACATCGCACAAGGTGTGCGATCACATTTGGGAACCAGGGGGTTTATGGTTCTTCTCTTCGCACAAGGGATGTGCGGGAATCCCTCTTCTTCACGTATCTAGGTTGTGCGGAAAACGTTCACTCAGTGCTCTATTTCTTAGAAAACAGGAGCTCTCTCATGATCTTCAATAAGAGAAGTTGCAACCTCTTCACGACATGTGATCCTTATTTTATAGGTGAAAAGCTCGTACAAACCCATGGGGTTCAAATCTTTTAATGCCCGATATATTCTATGTTTGGAAATCTTTAAACGCATATCATGATATGGTCATAAATCTCGTTATATTCTGTTCAATGTGGACTCCTTTCTTGGTGAGTACATCTCGTGCATGAATTTTAGAACACATGAAAGGCTTCTATTTGACTGCTCGAGTGACATGACATGGCCTCGCAACTTCGGTATCTTTGGCCTTTGTGGATTCATCATTTTAATCACATGCAAGAAACTTTTAATGCATGCATGATTTCGTTTCTTCCAGACAATCTCAATGGGCTTGAAATGGGCTCAAATGATGCCCAGAGAGATGAGATCGTTGTCTAGCATCGTCACTGGTTCTCAGGTGATTGGATGATGAAGACGGCCTCTGTAGAGAGATCGAATGGCCATTGATAAAACACTCCGTGGGACATGTTCAGATTGATGGCCAAAAAGCACTAGATTGAGGATGCAGTGATCGGATGACATACTGTGTGTCTGAGATACATCGGATGGTGGAGATAAAGTCTCAGGATTTTTTTCCATCCCACATCCAATCAGAGACATGGGAATGAATTTTTTATAATACAATCTACGGAAACTGAGACTTAGATTACTCTTCCCCCACTCTGGTGTCGCCCCACATCGATTCTTCTACATGCACACTCTAGAACCCATTATGCTATTTTGGGCACTCTCTAACAACCACACTGCATCGGTTCATTACTCTGCGGATCCTTTGGGATTACACATTTCCCACACTCAGGCCTCATGTGAGGTTGTCCTGGAGGGCTTCCTTCGAGCACGGTAGATGCTCGGGTTCCACAGGTGCTTGAGGTGAGGACTTCAGCTGGACTCCTTGGATGGATTATTATTTAGTGGAGGAAGAATTTAATTGGTTAAAATCCAAGTGTCATGTATATGGAAAATGTATGGCCACCTTCCACATTCAAATCCCATCCTTTATTTTTCATTTTGAAATAACAAATCTAAAATCATCAATACATTATTTTAATCCAATCATGGATGATGCATGGATCATGTCTTCATTCCTCATGTATTAAAACATAATGCATGGCATTCAACACTTCATCCACTTAGTGAATATTGATGGATGTCACTTATTTCCTTATGCAATAGAGTATTACTTGTTACATAGAATCCAATTGATACATGTCTTGGAACATAAGACCAGTTCTTCAATCGTCAGAGTTTTGCTCTTATATAATTGATCAAGTGTATCATTCAATGCTTTCAATCCAAAAAAATTCTCCAAGGCTTCACCAACTTATTTCTCAATACCTTTCATTCACATATTGACTTCTCATTGACGTAAAATTCAACTCTTAAGCACTTAAATCCATATTGACAAGAAATGAAACTCTTATGCTCTTCAATGTCCCCCTTTGTATTATGTTTTCAATATCACTTAAGCACACAATATCACTTAAGCACACTTTTTATGGCTCAATATGTATGCTAAAAATTTCTCCCCATTATTGGAAACCAAATTTAATGGGATGAAATCACATAGTTAATTTATCATAGAGCGTGTTGTTAATCAACTCTATGTCTATGTGGGCTAACCCAAGGTCGAAAGCAAGAGAGATAAAACCAAGGTTTTCAATACAATTAAGAGACATCCATATATGAGAAAGATTTCTCTGAATTAATCAGCTCATCTTGAAGTGGTGTGAACAAATTTTTTATTGAACTACAAAAACCCCACACAAACAACCAATAAACAATTCTCCCCCTCGAGGGATGCATTCATCTCCTTCAATTCCCTGAAAATTAGTGCATGAGAAAGTAGATAGATTTAGGGAATAAGGAAGAACCTGTTCATGATCATCATGTGAGGAAAAGGATGAATATGAAGTTTTAGCCTTCACTCAACAAACCTCTCTACTTGTATTGATTTAGTGAAAATATCATCTATTTGTCCTTGAGTAGAGATGTATTCAAGCATGATGCCTCTACTGGCCAATTTTTCTTTAATAAAATGATATCTGATATAAAAATGATTTGATCTTGAATATTATTGGGATTATTAGATATTCCAATTGAACTTTGATTATCACATAAGATCTTTAGAAGCTTCTCAATTTCAATTCGCAAGTCTTCTAGGTGTACTTACATCCAAACCATCTGGGTGCATGAATTTGTGGCAGCCACATATTTTGTCTCATCTGTGCTCAATGTTACTGAGTTTTGTTTATTTATGTACCAACTAACACAACCTTCTCCCAAAAAGAAGGTTCCACCGGAGGTGGATCTGTTATTTGTACAATCACCTGCCCAATCAGCATCTGTAAACCGCCAACAACTTCATTTCTCCATTGTGTTTGTATAACAAAAAAAATTTCAAAGTTCCTTTTAAATATATCAAAATTCTATTAGCTGCTGATAAATGATATTCTTTTGGATAAAATTGATATCTGGAAAATAATTTTAATGCATAAGTGATATCTGGCATTGATGCTATGAGATAAAGTAGGCTCCCAAAGATTCTTCTGAAGTCTTTCTGATCAACACTGTTTCCATATTTATCATTTCATAATTTAGTTCCAACTGAAATGGGTGTTGAATCTTATTTTTCATTTTCTATCCAATATTTTCCACCTATTCCCTTGCATACTTCTCTTGTAATAGAAATATGAAATTGTGTTTTTTTTCAAACTGAAATCCCAGAAAATATGTCATTTGAAAATGCATGGACATTTCAAAGGTTTTTTTCATCTCCTCTGCAAATTCATCACATAAATATTCCTTGTATATAGAAAAGATGATTCCATCTACATAAATATTGACTATGAGTGTACCAGTGGTCATTTCTATGACATAAATATTGTTGTCAACTGTACCCATGACAAACTTCATATCCCTTATACAACCATCCAATTTTGAGTACCAGGCTCTATAGGCCTATTTTAAACCATATAGAGATTTTATTAACCTACATACCATGTTGCCATATTTTTCCATAATAAAACCATCTGTTTTTTTCGATATATACATATTCTTCAATATCTCCATTTAGAAATGTAGATTTCACATCCATCTGATAAACATTATAATTATTTTGTGCTGAAACTGCTAAGAACATTCTAATGGATTCTAGTCTTACTACTAGAGAAAAAGTATCTACAATGCCAACTCCTTATATTTTTTAATATCCCTTGCATACCAGTATATCCTTGTTTATTGAAACCTCCCATTTCTAATTTATCATATTTCTAAAACCCACCTAGTCCCAATAACAATATTATTCCTTGGTCTAGACAGAAGATCCCGAGTGAATTTATTCTCAAACTGATTAAGCTCCTCCTACATATCTTGTATCCATTCCTCATGTTCAACTGCCGCATCCACTATATTAGGTTCAACTTGAGAAATAAGTGTAGTTTGATATTCAATTCTCAATCTTCTTCTTGTATGCACTGGAGATTGTAAATTACCAATGACATTTTCTGTCTCAACTTGTTTCATTAATTTATTATACAATTTTCTTTTATTTTCATCATCTTATTCTTCATCACTAGTATATTTAGAATTAATGTCAACATTTTCTTGTTCTGTCCCAGCTGCTTCATCATTATTTTATTCCATAGTCATGTCATTGTCTTCCAAATCTTCGGAATCACCAATCATAGAGATATCTAATTTGATATTGTTTTCAATAATTCTGACATCACTGAAATCCATCAACTTGTTCATTTTTTGTTCCAACATCTATATCCATTACCATCAGGTAGGTAGCCCATGAATATCCCTTCCTCTTCCTTTTCTTCAAATATTCCCAGATTAATGTTCTTAATCTTTACGATGTAGGGACTTATAAATACTATAAAGTATTTAACGGTTGGTTTTCTGTTGTACCATATTTCATAAGATGTCATTTGTGTTTCTGGTCTCAGAAGACATCTATTTTGTATATGTATGGTAGTACATAAAGCTTCTATCTAGAAAAACATCAAGATGTTATTTTCATCCAACATAGCTCTTCCCATTTCAACTAAGCTTCTGTTCTTTATTTCAGTGACTCCATTTTGTTGTGGAGAATAGGGTTTACTATATTGATTCTTGATTCCATGATTGTAGAGATAGATTTCAAAATCCTCACAAGTATACTCTTTACTATGGTCTCATATCACATTCTTAAAATAGATACCCAAATACTTCTCAGCATGCCTTCTAATGTTTTTAAACATTGTGGTTGTCTCTGACATGTGTTTAATAAATATAAAATGAGTCATTCAAGTGTAATCATCAATAAATGTTTTGAAATATAGATCACCTCTTGTAGACATTGTCCCACATATGTCTGTGTTAATAAGTTCAAGTGGAATTTTTGATAGGATATCCACACCACTGTGTGAGTTATTCGTCAATTTTTCTTTTCTGACATGTTTCACAAACATCATCCCTTTCTCTTTTCAATTTGGGAAGATCTCTCACAATGTCATACATCTGGATTTTGCATATACTTCTTTGAACAAGATGGAAAAGTCTACTATGTCAGAGATTGTTTTCATCCTTGGAATTCAAGTAATATAAATCACTAGAATTACCAATTTGAAATAGATTTCCAGTTTTTCTTTTTCCCTCACTGATGATTCTTCCATCCATTAATTTTTGATGACACATGAGTCCATTTTCAACAACACCTCATGTCCATCATCACATAGTTGACTCACACTAAGTAAATTGTTTTTTAACCCTTCAACAAATAACACATCATTGGACTTTAGATTTTTGGCTTCAATCATAGCATTGGCTAATCCATTTATTTTCAGAGAAAAATCAATTACAAAGATTATGGATACTCCCTCAAGATTGTCTATGTTGCTTACGATTTTTGTATCCCCAGTCATGTGTGGTGAACACCCAATATGGAGAAATCATGAATTGGTTTTATAACTGGATTTCAAAGAAACTTCAACAAAACATGATTTTTCTTCATTTAATTTTTGAATTCCTTTTCCTTTCATGGATTTGAGGGCTTGTTCAGGAAGAACAGTCGTACACGTTTCAGCACTATGAAATTTCTGATCACATCTTCCACAAGATTCTTCCATGTATTTATATTTGTTCTGTGTTGGAATATTAGATAATTTCTGCATTGCCCTTTTACTTTCCGAATAGCTCCCCCTTGATTCATTCCTTACATGATGTAGAGACATGTTATACCAGAAAAAATATGATTTCTGCACAAAAACTCCATAACACCAGCTGTATCCTCTAAACCATGATCTTCCCAATAGATAGGAGTCTTTTCTGGAATATTGTTGTTTTTTTCTTTCCCAAACATGAATGAATATTCCTAGAGGATTTCATTCTATATTTAGATTAGAAAAGGATTTTTCAAAAGAATTTGGGCTCCAAAATTGCCTCAGATTTGTTTTTGAACCTATATTGTTAGAAATAACAAATATATTTTGATATTTTACTAGTTTTGAATTGACCTGCTTCTTTTCACCAGTGTGTGAAAATTCTCTCTTGACCTCAACAGCCTTTCTGAAATCTTCTTTGGTCTTCCTCGATCTATTTTGTGCTTCAAGCCACATGGACTAAGTTATTGATTGCTCTTCTTCTTTGAGGTGCAGTTTCTCTTCAAGGTCTCTTACCATCTTTTTCATTTCATATACATTTAGTTTGTGTCTTTTTATTTCTTCAATGTATATTGTTACATTATTTATACATTATTTATTTTCTCTAGTAATATTTTCTGTTTCTTTCAAAAAAGACCTATTTTATTTCTCTAGTTTTCTATTTTTTTTCAAGGAAATATTCTAATTCCTTTTTCAACATGTGTTCAATATTTGTCCATTTTATTTAATCGTCTTCTCTGCTTGAAGTATCAAACCCCTTTCCCATATGATCCATGAAATTAGTTTCATCTTCTGTTAGGATGTCTGATGTGAAGACAATATCTTCTTCATTTCTCACATATCTTCTTCTTTCACCTGGTAAAAAAAATTTTCTTCCTTGCACCAACTTTTATTGAGTCTTTTGTGCTTCTACCCCATTTCTTCTTTTGTGAATTTTCTTCGTCTGTCTCAGGTGCAGTAAAACTATTCGTTAGATAATTAACAGCAATGTGTCTGATGTTATTGCAGTTATAGCACCTTGGTGCAAGATTCCATTTTCCCATAAATTTTTAGTACCTAAAACATTTTGATATAAGAGTAATGATTTTACTGTATTCTTATTATTTATCTTCTTCATAAAATTCACTTGATTATGATGCTTTATCATCTTTGATTTTGAGATTTCTCATGGTTGCGAAAGCCATCTCATCTTTTATCTTATTTTGAGTGACTCGGAACTTTAACATTTCATATGCAATGAGAATGTTATCTAACTCATCAAGAGAAATATCATCTCTATCTTCTAGAGCTGAAACTTTTGGATCAAACCTGTCAGGAAAATTCCTCATTAGTTTTTTCAAAATAGTTGAATCATCCAAGATCTCTCCAAATACCAGAATATTTCTGACAATCTCACTGACTCTTGTGAATGAATCATTAATGTTTTCCTCTTATCCCATCTTGATATCTTTGAATTTCCTCCTCCAAATTTGAAATTTTGATTCCTTTCATTTCATGTTTCTTTCATAGCTGCATTCCAATTTATCCTAGATTTATTTGGAGTTTGTAAGTCCGATAAAAATTGTGTACAGTTTTCTGAAAGAAAAATTATGATGGAATTTGGAGGTTTAACATCAACTTGCATATTTATTTTCTCAGTAAATTGCATAACAGTTTCATCTGAAATAGGATGGAATCCAATCATAGCTGCATCTATAACTTCATGACCAAGGGATAGAAGATAGTGTAACATCCTATTATTCCATATTTGAAAATTTTTTCCATAAAAAGTAAGAACACCACTAATGTTAACAGAATTCATATTGTCTATTTTCTGAAATAAGTAGATCCTTACAGAGGTAACCTCGCTCTGATACAACTTAAAATGCCTAGAATAGTGCAAGATCACTGAGAGGGGATGTGTGAATCATTGATCTCATCTTTTTTAAATTTTATTTTTCCTTTTTATAAATTTCCTTCTTTCCCAATTCAACCTTTGTGGATGTTTAAGCCCTTGATATACCTTTCAAAAGATATAGTTAAATAGAAGCACATGACATAGGGATTTAAAAGGTTTGGTACAAAGACCTACTCCTTGATGTGTTGGTTATTCTCCCCAACACAGATTCTTCACTATATAAGAAGATGATTAAAAATAGTAATTTGATAGACCCCCTAATTACATGTTGGTTAAACCACAAAACTTTTCTGCACCTTCTTATTTCTTCCTAAAACTAGTTATGCCCCCCAGTTTCAAATTCTTCCTTTGAATAGATTGAGAGTTTTTCTTCTGTTCATGTTGATCAACAAACTCTGTTTGAATCTATCAGCCTTACTCAATGTACATTTCACACACACTTTTTTCTTATGTTTTCATGCACATGAACTCCTACATTCATGTACCCACCTTCTTCTTCTTCATGTAGATCACACACACAACGAATGTAAAAGTTGAAGGTGTATGGGTGATTTTTTATTTTCAAGAGGTTATCAATGTCTCAACCTCATGCATGAGTTAGTATTTGTGAAAACAGAAGTCCTTGGGTTCTTCTTCTTCGTGAAAGACAAAAGGACACACAATATCTTCTTCATTCTATGAAGGGAGATCAATGATATCCCATAAAAAATCTAAAGTGATCCTTGGCTTTCACTTATCAAAGGTACAACAAGGGTGTGTAGCTCTGGTTGTGTAGCTTGGGGGATTCTCCGCACAAAGACACAATGAGGGTTCAGAAGAACCCGTCAAGTGCTCAGAAATTACATTGCACATGGGGTGTGATCTCTTTCGCAAACCAGGGGGTTTAAGGTTCTTCTATTTATGAAAGGGATGTGTGGGAATCCCTCTTCTTCATGTAGCTAGGCTACATGGAAAACATTTTTGCAGTTCTCTGTTTGTTGGAAATATGGAAGTCTCTCAAGATATTCTACAAGAGAAGCAACAACCTCCTCACGGATTTGTCTCCTCCTGCTATAGGCAAGGAGCTCGTATAAAACCACAGGGTTCAAATATTTTAATGCCTGAGATATGTGGTGTTTTGAAATAGTCAAATGTGGATGAAGATATGGCTATAAATCTTGGTAAATTTCATTCAACGCGGACTCCTTCTTTCTTGCTGAGTACATCTGATGCTTGAATTTTAGAATGCATGCAAGGCTTCTTTTTTAGTGCTCTAGTGACATGAAATGGCCACTCACCTTTGGTTACTTCAGCCTTCTTGGATTCTTCATTTTAATCAGATGCATGTAACTTTTAATGCATGCATGATTTCGGTTCTTCTATACGATCACCACGGGCTTGAAATGAGTTCAAATGATGCCCATATAGATGAGATCATCGTCCAGCTTCATCACTAGTTATCGAGTGTTCAGAGTGTGAACATGACCTCGGTAGAGTGATCGGACATTTATAGTTAAAAAATCGCGTGGAACGCGGTCAGATGGATTGCCCGGATGCACTGGATCGATGATGCAGTGATCGGATGACGGACCGTGTGTCTGAGATACATCAGACAGTGGAGAACGCGTCCCTAGATTTTTTATCCATACCACATTGAAACGGAGGCACATGAATGATTTTTTTATAATACAGTCCAAGTAAACTGAGTCTCAGATTACTTATCTCCCCCCTCTAGTGGCTCCCAGTACCAGTTCTCCTTCGGGCGTGCCCTAGAACCCACTATGCTCTTTCAGGGGCACTCTAGCACCCACACTACACGGGTTCATTACCATGTGGAACCCATGGGATTACACATGGTCCGCACTCATCCCTCATGTGAGGATATCCTGGACGGCTGCCATCGAGCATGGTTGACCCTCGGGTTCTGCAAGTGCTTGAGGTGAGGTCCTCGGCTGGCCTCCTTGGATGGTTTATTTTTAGAGTAAGATGAATTTACATGGTTAAAAACCAACTGTCAAGTATAAGGAAAATGTATGGCCACCGTCCACATTAAAATAACATCTTTTATTTTTCTTTTTGAAATAATAAATATAAATTCTTTAATACATTATTTTAATCCAATCACGGGTCATGCATGGTTAATGTCTTCATTCCTCATGTATTAAAACATAATTCATGGCCTTAAACACTTTATCCACTTAGTGACTATTGATGGATGTAACTTATTTTTATAGGAAATTGAGTATTTCATGTAACATTATATCACCTTGATACATGTTTTGGATCTTAGGACCAGTTCAACAATCGTTAGAGTTTTCCTCTTAGAGATTTGATCAAGTGTTGCATTCAATGCTTTGAATCACCAATTTTTCTCCAAGGCTTCATCAAATTATTTCTCAATACCATTCATTCACATATTGACTTCTCATTGAAAACAAATGCAATTCTTATGCACTTCATTCCATATTCCCAACAAATGAATCTATTAATCACTTCACTTGGGTTCAAGTTTATGGAACCAGAGGAAGCACAACGGAAAGCAGAAGTGGTGGTTACTTTTTACCACACTGAAACATCAACGGATCATCGAGTAGAGGCTGGTGATTTGTGGGTCTCATCCCGAGGAGTCGGGGTCTAGTACTATATCTCGATTTGGACAACCAGAGTGGAAATAGTGGAACGAGGAAGATTTCTAGTAGAGGGTTCCGGCGAGGGACTCCAATGGTGTTGCGGTTCAACCCAGACCGGTATGTTCTGGATATTCCTGGCTGGTTCAGATTCGGGTTTTTAATAAAAATCATGTATCTTTCATTTCAGACATCTGTTTTTCATGTCGTCTATGGAGACACGATCCTGGTTTCATAGCGGACCTTTTAAGTCCATTTTCATATATTTTTTTTGACTCGGGGAATTGCATTACAAATGTCTGTTTTTAATAATTATTATATAGTAACAATTATTCGATGATTCCAATACCAGACATAACTATTGCATCCAACTTTCAATTAATGAACCTTTAGAGGCATTTTGAACCTGGAAGTGAGGCAGACTTTTCAAGAATGATTTTGAGTGTTTAAACTAATACAATGGTGCGGACACCATGAGCATCATTTTCGTCATTTTTGGTGGAATGTCGTATTTTCACTAGGGTGTCTGTTGTGGAAAAACAACTAGTCGATCAGGTGTGTTTATTTCGAGAGGATCGCAATGGTGTGATCCCCTGACTAAATTCAGGGCCAAGGCATGGGCCCCACGAGATGCCTTTCGAGCGTAATGCAGCATTTTTGAACTTCTATATCGGAATCGCATTTTAGGAAAGTTAATATTGTACAATGCATTATTTTAAGAAAGGATCAAAATGGTGCAATCTTTTTTGGATGTGCATAAAATTTTCGTGATTCGTAGTGATCGAGCAATGATCAAGCCTTTTCTGTGAAAAGCATCATATGCACCAGTTGTCTATTTTGGACTAATGAATATGTGATCTCGTGTGTTTTTATAAGGGGATCAAAATGGAATAATATATGTCATGTGTTTTTGGATCGAGGTGTCGACCACATAGGGTACTATTTGCACACAACATGGTGGAATGTAGTTTCATCACAGGGATTCCATTTCCAAAAAATAAATAGTCTCTACTATGTGGGTTTCTGCATGGATCACAATAGTGTGATATGTTTGGTTACTCAAGTCCATTTGAAAGAGGCATTTCTGTAGAATTATTTTTCCCCCTTCGTATTAGTAATGAGAAACGTGTGCTTGTGAGCATTTTTAAAAGAGGTTCCATGTACTCTGGGAGTACACCAGCACACCGTGAGGGTACTAGTTCATAGTTTAGTACCCGAGTATGGATAAGAACATTTCCATATGATCATGTGTGGTCACATGTATTGTGGGCCACACATGTGATGTGTACCACATTACGAATCTTCTACCTCTCATATCTCATCATTTTATACTTGAATTTTGGCTAGGGTGTAGCATATCATGAGTTTTTTTTTCACGTAGAATGTTATGGTTCCCTTTTAGTGGATTTAGATGTACAATGTGAGATGTTATGAGTGTGATGACAATCTATGGTGATGCTCGATGTTCTGGGCATGACGCCTATCTGAGGTGACCCACAATGACGACAATGATGTTAATGATGTATTCAGAATCACCAGCGAAATACCGACATACCCTCTAGTGTGGATAGGTAGTGAGGTACATCAATATCTAATAAGGACTTACCCTCTAGCTGGGCTAGGTAGTGAGGTTCAGTATTTACTCATTCGGGCATGCCCTCCAGCTGGGTTGGGCACTGGGTTTGACGATGACTCTTCTGAGAAAACCCTCCAATGGGGATGGGTAGTGGCTTCCCGACATTGTGAAACAATACCTCGACTATAATACATAATGATCTGTCATTTATTATGTGACTATAAACTCTAAATAAATATGAGGCACTTTTCCCACCAATATTCATCCTAGTGATGTGACCTAAAATTGTGCAGGCGAGAAATACTTGCCAATTGCGGATAGTGTCAAGGTGTGGTGATTGAACCCCATTGACTTTATGTGTAGGGTATAAATGTGGGATGCTGGGCCTCGATAGTGTTTACTTCTATAACTATTCATGAGTCTTTTGTTTGGACTAATCTAGTGATATGGATGTCCCCTTACACTATCATTTGGGCCTCATTAATTGAGCATATATATATATCATATTACAGTACGCACTCCTTGGGGTTTGGTTACTATCCTTCCAAGAGAGATGAATATGTGCACAGAATGCCACGTGCTTTCTGTGTCTAGAATCTCAAGGGTGGACGAGTCTAATATCCTTCTATAGGTATTGAAGACTCAATGAGAAGTTCATATTCTCAAAATTTCTAGATCATTGTGTATAGATGAGCATACTTCACTCTATATTTTGGATGAGCTGTACACTATTTATGTACATTGTTCTATCTATAGATTACCAGTTCAGTACCTCAGTTCCCTCTCCCTTGTGCCTCCAAGTTATCCTATTGAGAATTTTAATACACACCCCTAATTTGGATTTTCCTACACATAGAGTGCCCTTGTAAACGATGGACATGTTGATCATGAATTTAGAGGATCCTATGGATACATGGTTCATGGACTGTGTGAGGTGGTCATTTCTGGAGATCCAGGATTGGGGCTCTCTCTTAGATGTTTTATTTTTCATCACGTTGTTGGGTTGTGGTACATTTTTTGATAGGTATGTATTTTTTCCTTTTAATTTTATATTACGTTTATTATTTAATGTCGATGCATATTTTTAATTTATTTATATAGTAGTGGTGTACATTTTTTTACATTCCCAAGGCACATATGCATTGAGTTTTCTATGTGTGTGTGAGTACATGTACATAGTAAAATGTCACCCATAGTGTGTCATTCCTTCGATGCTACTCGCCAAACCCTAGCTTATAGTGGCTGGCTTGGGGTAATTTCAACTCGAGCCCTAGTACGGTTTGGGTCATGGCAGATTGGTTGATGCCTGCCACCAAATCTATGTGTTCCAAAAAAGAACCATCTTCAATTTTCATGTATATCTTGGGTACATGATACCATGCATGTAAGGTCCTGGGGTTTCGTCTAGCTTCTCAGGGTCCCGATGCTAGATGGTTGATGTCATGTTCTCATCAATGAAACCTCCTTCAAGTATGTATCTTTTTATTTTCACATACATACTATTTGAGTAGTATTTTCATGATAATGGGAGGTGGAAACATGGGGGAGATGAAGGGTTTGAGGTCTGATTGTTCATGATGTATAGGCTTTGGGCTAGGGGGGAATGCGGTTCCTTTTCGGATTGGGGAGAGTAAAAATGTTGGGTTGTAGCCTTTGATGGATGTATCTCCATGTGATCATTAGGGATATCCTTATTTCCTAACATAAAGTTGGATACATGGTGGTTCGGTATTTTGTGGTTGTGAATATTATATTCAATTTTATTTTGTAAATTAAAATTGAATTTTATTTTAATATGATACATGAGTTTAGTTAGGAATTAAACTACACTTTTTATCTTATCTTAACATTTTTCCCAGTGGAACCAAACCTTCTTTCACCAATTTACCTGTAGGATTTTTTTATTTGTATATTATATTCTTCATTGAAAATATAAATTGGGTAAGAGCTCCTCAAAATTGAGGGTTTAAATTTTTGAAATAGAGAGATGAAAGTGGGTAGGACTCCACTGTGCCACCCTTCTACGTGTGGTTTAGGTTCTATTAAATGGAGTAATCAGGAAGTAGCCTGATGAGGTCAATTATTGAATATAATATCTTATCGTTGTTAGTGGAGCCATGGTAGGAAGAGTTTTCTCTCACAGTTAGTGTTTCTCTCTCCAACCATTGGATATCATTCCCTCTCATTACTTATTCTCATCTCGACAATGGTAGATCATAAAAGTGATCCTCTTCGGGTACACATGAGATTTGGATTGCTACAGTGGTTCAAGGAGCACTTCAACTCATATGGATTGGATATTGTAGAGGATCTGAGATAGTTGTCAGCTACCTGGAGGACGGTAATGCTTGGACTCATCAGCGAAAACGAAAAAATGTTTCTTGAATGAAGGATCATAAAAGGAAATGATAGATCCCAGTTAAGAGGTCTTTGGTTTGGTATTCATGGTGTTCTTGTTTTTTTTTATTCTTATATGTGTTTGATTATTGATGTTGTAGTGTGCGTAGATGTACATTTATGCAATCTTAATCTCATTGTACTCCACTTTATATTGTAATGTGAAATCTTGGGATGATCTAGCCTCATATACATAGGTCATTGGCTGAAGCGCATACATACTTGGAGACCATTTAATATTTTCCATTCAACCTTTTCTAGATCTGTATTACTGAACATTGATGTTTATTGTTTTAATTCATAATTTGCAACTAGTTATATTTTTTGTTTTTAATTTATTGTGTTAAATAGAATTAGTTTGGGGTGTTCTGTATCCTGGTTATTCATCAATGGTTCTACTTCATAGTGATTCTGGAAATATATATGTGTTTCTGGAAATTCCATTTATCATTGCTTGATTCTATTTTATTGAATCTATGTTTATTGATTATATTTTCTATTGTAAAGAGAATTATTTCATGTCTTGAATAATTTTAAAGGCCAATGCCAGTATGTGCTCTTATTGACTTTTGATTTATTCATTTGATTTATTCCTCGTTATTAAATTTCAACTAGAACGTTGTTTTTATTTATCATTTTGTTTATATTAATCTATAAATAAACACCATTTTTTCATTTTTGATTTTAATGAACCAAAACACCCAATAGATTATGTGTTATTGTGTGGGGAATGCCTCTCATACAAGGGTGTTTCCCAAAACTATGTGGTATGAGAGACTAGTTGGGTTTAAATTTTTCTTCATTAAAATTTGAATTTTATTACTCCTTTATTTCAAATGTTTTGTAAGTAGATTTTACCTATTGTAGCATAAATTGATTGTTTTATTTATCCTGTTTGTGTTCTCTCTTGGGTAATAATTTAATTCTATTTATGATAGTATTTTCCTTGTCATTTCCCTTTTTGAAATGTCTATCTAATTCTTGAAGATGCCTTTTAAAAGTCTCTACCTATGTGTGTCAATGGTTTCAGGGTAGAAATGGGTTCTGTGTGAGTTTCTCCTATATTTGATAGCTGGTTATTTGTAATTTGTTTGAAGGATCTTATGTCTCAAGTGTCTTACTTTTTCCTAGGAGGAGATCTTTTTTTAGCTCTGTTGTGTTCCTCTGTGTTCATTATGACTGTTTTATATAGGTATGTCCCTATAATGAGTTTAGTGTTTGGGTTTGGGTTGCTTTTGTGTGAAAATATATTATTTAATTCTTGGATGGCCACTAGGATACTTTTTTTTCTGTTCAAACCTCATTAGCATCAATGTATTGGTATCGTAGTTTTAGTAACCTTATATTGTTAGTAACTATAAACTAGGATGTATGGCCCTTTAGTGATGTTTCTTCCTTGGTTACTAGTTGGATAACTGCATTTGTTGTTATGTCATAGAGTCTTCCAATGATGTTTGGACTACTTGCGTGTATCCTTGAAGATTATTTTTTGTTTGAGGGTACCAATTTTTTAATTTTGTTTAGGTGGTCATATCCTTGGGTGGAAATTCAGAATCCATCATTTACAGATCTTATGGTTCCTTGCATTGGGAGTCGTCCTATTAGATTTTCTAGGTTGTCTGCCTTTGTCTTAAAGCCATCAATTCTTGGTTCTTTGGTCCTATAATGTATTTTTGGGTCTAGGTGGAGAATTATTTTCATTTTTTCATTTAATATAAATTTTTTCTATCATTTTCTCTCTCTAGGAGATTTTATTTAAGTTTTTCTTTTCATGATATCATTTTTTAACGACTTATATTCTATGTGAATTCTATTAGTAATGTTTTTCCATTTTTGTGTGACGATCGATACTACTCTATTTTGATTGTATTATGAAAGAACTGGTGAACTATTCCAAGGACCTGTATTAGAATATGATTTTCTGTCCCTATTTTCCTTAATGTCATCTTCTCAGAGTGTGATTAAGGTAAGTTCAGGTACGACCATTTTCATCATGTTTTTTATGGTTGTTTAATTCTATGAAAGTTTACTAATTATTTAAAATATCATTAAATTTTTCAACATTTTTCCAACTGATAAATGTTAGGGGGACCCTTTGGGTCGTACCCTATAGGGTTTTTCTATTTAAGATGTGATTCCAAAATTAATGATGGTATGTGGTGCAAAATCATTATGTGGGCAGTTTTTTATTTGTATGGTAGAGTTTTGTTTCATTTTAAATTGTTATGAATTTTTATTTCCAATGTGGATATTAGTGAATTTTATATTCACTTTTATTTTTTAATTAAAATTAAACATTATTTTAATAAGCTAGTTGAGTTTTGTTAGGCGTTAAACCGCCTCTTTCATCTCATTAGACGATGTTTCCCACTAGAACTGCCCCTTCATTTTGCAATTTCATTGTTGGATTCATTATATGTATATGAATCACATCAGTAAAAAAACACTCCTATGGGAGATCCTTTAAATTTAGGGTTTTTTCACTAGAGAGGGATTAGTGTAGAGAGGGTTCTAGCGTGCCCCCCTTCTTGGTGCAATTTGGTGTCTCTTATGTGGAGAAGCCAAGAATCAACATTATGTGGCCAGTTCTTGAATAGTAGATCTAGGATTGGTTATTGGAACCATGGTAGGAAGATAGTACTCTTGTCGTTAGTGTATCTACCTTTCACCGTTGGATATAACTCTCTCTCGTCATTCATTATTATCTTGGAACTATATGATCACTTTAGTATGTTTCATCTAGTACACACAATATTTTGACATCAACAGTGGTTCTCGGACCGCATCGGCTCATAGGGATAGGCAGACATGGAAAATCTAGGACAATGTTTTAATACCCGGAGGGTGGAGATGCTCAAAATCATTAGAGGAAACATTGAACTATGTCTGGCATTAGGTATCTTCAACAGATTAAACTGGGACTAGGTAAGGGGATTAATTCGGTTATTATTGGTATTTATGGTTTCTTTTAATTCTTGTAGGTCACACTTTGATGATGAGGTAGCATGCATAGTTAACATTTCCACAATCAATGTCTCCTTGCACTCTTCATTATTTTGATATGTGAAAACCTATGATGATCTTGCCTAGTGAACACAGTTCATTGTTAGAATCCATCAAATCTTTGGTGTCCCGTTTACTATTTTATTTTCCACATTTTCTAGATCTCTATTATTGAATGAAAATGATTCTATTTTTAAATTCAAATTTTCATTCATGTTATATTTATAGGTTTGAATTTATCTTTTTAAATAAAATATGTTTGGGGAATTTTTTTCCTAGTTGTTCAACAATAGTGATGCTTCCATGTAATTATGAAAATATATTTGAGATTATAGAAATTATTTTTATCATTGCTTGATTCAGTATTATGGAATCACTATTTACATATTATGTTTTATGTTGTAATGAGAATAATATCAAGGAATGAATAGTTTTAAATTCCAATGCCAGTATGTGCTCTTGTTGACTACTGATTTCTTACTATGATTTATTTTTTATTATTGAATTGAAACTTGAACATCGTTTATGTTTACAATTTTATGTATTAAATTGTAAGTGAACACAATTTTAGACATTTGGAATTTAACAAACATAAAATCCCAATAAATCTTGGGTTATTTCATGGTGACTTAATCTCACGGAAGGGACCACCCCACAATAGGGGTGAACAAAGTGACTATGGTCTGTAAAAGGAGTTGAGGGTCTCAGAATGATACCATTAGAGTTGCCAGAGTATGCTTTCATTTTAAAGACCATGGAAGTATTTTCTCAATCAATCATTCAAACTGCATCTGGGGTGAATGAAATTTTTTCTTTTTTCAGTTGGATCCATGGGCCATACTAGAGGATTATGGTACCTCCAACATCAAATTCCTTGGAGGCACAATCTTTTTCAGCATGTCTGATCCAAACATATAAAAAAGCCGATGAGATGTTTCTCATATTAAAACATGATCCATATCCAACGATACTACATGGAATGATGTATTCCCCTCATGAGAGGTTATGTTCCATCAATGGAACCTTAATAAATATTTAAGGTCCCCAGTGCATTGGATCTAAGCAAACCCAATTGATTAAACATCAAATGTTACTACCTATAATCTGGATCATTTGTTCAGATCTCATTCTCAAAGGGATGTTTTTAAATAATATTTGATAGGGTTTATTAGCAAAGGCCACACTCATGACATCACCATCATTTTGTAGATCATACTTTCCATTATGTTGATTATTAAATGACTAGGGAAATCTAGGGATCATCCTTTTCTTACCCTTGTCACTTATTGATTAAATTATCCAGAGGCCCAATCAAAAATATCTTATGGCCATGCCTTCCACATACTTCCAATCAAATTTCAACATTTTTTTAGAAAATTCACTTTGAAATATCATTTTATGATGAATTTTCCCATGATTATAAGAGATATCAGGTGCACTACGAAGGGGTCATCGTCAATGTTGGAAATAATATGTGATTTTTCCTTCTCTGATAGATATTGGTTACACCAATGAATTGACAATTTTATTTTCTTAAAAACTCCAAAATGGTAGGGAACTATTCCACCATATGGGGATGTAGATGGGGGAGATGAGTGAAGTAGGATCGTCAATACAACACAGTAGGCAAGGATTCATTGTAGCATGGATAGAGGGTGTATTAGTAGATATAGATAGAGAGAAGAAGGGATGCCAACTAGTCACAATAGTGACTATGAACCCCAAGGAAACTATAAACCCTAACAAATGGTTGGATTATCATCTCTTATAGTGTTGAGACAATAGATTACAACTACTACATCTTCATGTAACCACATATGTTTTTTATTTTCTTTTTTTTCATTAATATTTATTTTTTGCTAAGAATTAAATATAAATATATGTATTTATTAATAATTAATAGTTGAATTTTAATTCCAAAATTATATTTATAAATCATTTATATAATCTTTTTCCATTTAATTTATTCTTTACCCCGATCCATTAAATTTAATATATGATTATTATTATTTCAAATTATGATGTGTATTTTTTCTAATAAATATTTGATTTTTATTATATTAGAATGATCATTATATATATATATATATATAACTTAAAAGTATAATTTGGAGTATTTAGCATATTTATTTAGTTAGATTTTTAAAAATAATAATATGTACAATTGGTATTTTCTAAATATTAATAGTAACACTATTACATGTGATGTTAAATATATCAAATAAATAAAAATAAAAATATATTGAATTATGTTTATAATAAATAATAGAATTAAGAATAAGAAAAAGAATTGTTTCTGCTACAGTGCAACACCAAATTTGGAGTTTCACTCTAGCAAAACACAAAAATGCTATTAGGGATAGCGTATATTTGAGTTCAATTTCAGACTAAAATGGCATTTTCATGCCAAATTGACCTTTATTTTATATGGTTTTTAGGAATCAATTATATAAATTTGAACCATATTAGAAAAATTCAAACATAATAATTAAAATTTTTTAAATATTAATTATATAAATTACAAACATATTGAAAACATTAAAACATAATAAAGAAATATTTATTAATTTTAACAATAAAAAAATTAAAGAATGATTAAAGAATCTAAATAAAAAAATAAAAAAAATTAAAAATTAATAAATAAAAGTAAATAAATTTCAAAAATAGTTTTTTTAAAAATTCATTAAATAACATTTATTATGTGAATTACAATCAAAAACAAAATGGATAAAAATGAATGAATACATAATAATACCATTGATAATTATTTATATATGCATTCTATCGATTAAAAATAATAATTAAAATTAATTATTAAATTTTATAATTTTTAGTCATAATTGAAAAAATCATATTTAATTAAACATAAAATTATTTTAAATTTTATAAAAACTATCAAATTTTAACATATTAAAAAATCAATTTATCAAAAGGTCGTGGTTGAGCGTGTAGCTATGATGATTGAGTTGCAACATGGGGGTGTGGTCTAAATGTGTCTACTAGGTCTTCCTTCATGTAATCTATGATATGGCTCACTCCGGAAAAGGAAAAGGTCAAGGACAAGTATTATGTGATCTTGACTGAATGGCCCGAAGGCCTTCATTTTTTATTATTTTTGATAATCCACCATTCAAGGGTTGAGGTTGAACGGTAAAAAGGACCGAAGGCTTAGAGACAATTACATGACCCATAGGTCGTAGAAGTAATCACCTAGACAAGACAACTTTGAACAGCTCCTCCCCACCAGATGTCATGATATTAGCACTCCACCTTCACAGGGCTGGTTAGCTAGCTATCCTATGTAGAACTACACATGCCTAGAATCGATGGAAATGTATTACCCTCTCATTTTGTCAAATTCCGATTAGCTCTACTCTAGTTAATGTGTCTGCACTAAATTCTAATCTGGAGCCATGATTATTGTAGTGTGACTTGTACATCTACATATTCATGTGGCCTGAATTCCTTGGGGAGGCTCAAAGGCCATGAGGTGGCGTGAAGGCATTTAGAGAAAACTAGCCCAAAGGCCTTATGTAGCTCGAAATCCTTATAGGACCCTGGAACCAAACTGGGGGCCTAGAGGCCAAGATGGATGAATAGTTATGACTGCTACAGTACTGGTCAGTACCCACTTTGGTGCCTGTTACAATACTTCTATAGTGACTTGGAAATATGTCTACACCCATACTTGATCGCGTGTCTCTTGGACGCACTTTCTGAGTCCTCACAATCGGGCTAAGACTCATGTGCATGTACTATGTGATCTTCAATTAAAGGAAATTCCACTTAGAGTGGGAACCAACTAATGATGATGATTAATCTGACAATTATTATGAAAATAACCATGTTAATTATTTTTAGTTTGCCTTTATAGATGAGGAAATGCCTCTTCATTATCTCATCCATCCTTTTTTCACATTGTCGACATTATTTTACTAATAAAATTTCATAGGTATGTGTTTTCCTATCTCCTGAACATTTTGAGTAATATTGATGGTGAGTAAATTACATAATATAATAATAATAGATAAATATCAAAAATTGAATAAATAATATTAAATCAATAAACAGACATACATATAGACACATATATATATATGCATAGATATAGTTATATAGATACATACAGGTATATATAAACATATATACATACACTTAATCTTTCACACACACACACATAAATACGCACATACATACATATATACACATACATACACATACACATTCAAATTCATATACATAGACATACTCGTACCCATAAATATACATATAGATTCACAAACATACATATAAACATACATACACATGTATGCATGGAAATACATATATATACACATACACATTCACACATGTATACACATACACATACATATAATTACATAAATGTGTTTATACATACACATATATATGTTTATATACACAATCTATGTAAATACACACATGCAACATTAATATATGTAAACATACATATACATATTCACATTTCATATATATATATATATTTAGATACATATACACATACACAAACACCTATATATACATACACATGCATGTACAAGAATTTAAAAACACATATACATATATAAACATATATGAACATATACAGACACACACAAACATAAATTTAAACACATAAACTTACACATAAAAATTTCAAACACACACAAATACACAACACAACACAACACATGCATACTCATACAAAACATATATACACACTCAATTACAGATATACACATACATCCACATATGTAACTCTCCAACCCCAGAATCCTAGAGATGGTGCATTATCTTATTACACTTTCATGATAGTAAGGAATCAAATATTTAAGGACCAGTCAGTTTAGTAGTCTTGGTAAACTATATACATACATAAAATTCACATTAAATATTAAATCATAAAATATACAATTAATTTTGTTTGACCATTAAATTAATCCTGTTATTTTTACCAATCATATAAAACTCAAGACACATCATTGTATCCTTGGTAAAATTAAACATATGAATGTGATGATATTTAATGCTCAGTAAGGGTAAAAAATTCCGTGGAAACTATCATAAATAAGCAAAATTTTTAATGGAATATGTATTATTGAAACATAAGAATTTTAAACACAGTCTAGTGCATAATGAGGAAATAATAATAAGATGATTACATATAAATATTAACATGGATATTTTACTAGATGAATAATCATATTTAATATAAAAAACTGATCTCATAATGATGGAATTCATGATTCAAGATGTCTACAAAATAATGATCTATCCTCAAGACAGTTACTTTCAAGATCTACCCTCAAGATATTTTATGTCTATGGGTAGAAACACATCTGAATTATGTCATGATCTATCATCCTTACAATTGAAAACTTCTTGGAAAAAAATTTCGAAGGGTTTTTAACAACTTATTTCATCTAATGAGACTTACTAATGCATCAAGTGGCTATTGCCGGTGTCACCCATCACTGACTAAGTACAATGCATTCCTCACATGAAAAGGACGAATCATTAACATCAAAAAAATTTATATTGAGAAACTATCATAAAAAATTTGAATACATCAAGCATAAAAAATGAATAGTATCAAAATAGCACATCCATAGTCAAACAAATCATATATACATCAATAAAATATGGTATAAGGTATCATAACATAACAACATCGAACAATAATAAGATCCAACAATGGATGTTGACATAGATGAAAATAATATGATAAAATCCTTTGAAATTTCATTATAGTAATAACACTTTTTAAGTTGATATAATTTATTCAATAGATCTGTATTTATAAAAGAAAAAAAATTTGAAAGATAATTTTTGAAACAATATGTCCCACGACACTTTTAAAATTATGAAGGAAATTCTAAAATTAAAATTTTAAAACATTCATGTCCTTATAAATATAACCATAAAACCCATTTTGAAAACAAATACATTATTGAGAATGGTTTATAAGAAAATTCATAAAATCATTTAAAGTGATATTTTACATAAAGATTGCACTAATCAAAACCTTAAATATTTCCAATTTTAAGATATTATAATTGACATAAATAAAAACATATAATATCCTTTATAATACTTTTATATAAATATGTAAAATAATATCAATAATATTTGCATTAAAAAATGATGTGACAAATAAATCTTTAAACATTCAAGGTGACCCATAAAACATTGAACATTTAAATATTATGCTCCATGATTATTAAAATTTTAAAAAAATATTATATAAAAAATATTAAAGACATTATATGACTAAGGGGATGTATGAAAACCACATAAAATATGGTTGGTGTTTATAACATCAAACTATAACTTATTGAAAAGAGATTGATATGATGTCCCTTACTACGTGAGTAACATTTGAATCATGAGATCCATGAAAGATAAAATCAAATGGAAACATAGAATATCATGAAATAAATTAAATTCATGATATAACTTTATAGTGGTTGGCATTAACATTGTATATGATATATGAGTGCTCAATATGGAAATTATCTCATAAATATAAAAATTGTGATGAAATCCCATTACCTTAGGTTTGATAACCTCTGTATGTCACGACCCGTCCTCGGGGCCCATGCCGTGACCACCCCAAGCCCCCCTTCCATAGTCAAGGGGTTGGCGACTAGCACCAAAGGCGTAAATCCAGATAAAAGGGAAGTAATTGCATTTATATAAGTAAAAAATCACGATAGAGTACGCAAGGTAAAGTAAACACTAAGTATACTTAGTACAAAAGTAAGTCCTGTAATGTAAATGGGCCAGAATACAAACCCAACTAAAAATAAGTACAACATTAAAGAAATAACAGATGCAGTAAAGTAAACCTGCAACCACTGAGTCGTCCTCCGAATATCCCACCTTAAGGGTGGGTACATATGGTGTCCTCAGCTCCTCGGGTCCGGTCGTCCGCTCCATGTATGTCCCGCCAAGTGGTCCACCTCCAGGTACAGTCCCGCTCCACTAGACTCCACCTCGATCAGTGTTGTCTGTCGTCTACATCCAACACAATGTAGTGTGGGTATAGCCCGTGCAGGGGTGAGTATACGATACTCATTAGGGACCTCGAGACCCCTGAAGGTCTCCCAGAATCCACAAAAGGATAAACCACAAAGAAAATATACAAACACGAAGTATCAACCAACTCTACTTAGGTATATGCCCATATGTATAACTAGTTCATCAATTCCAGTTCAGCACTAACTCACGACCCCAAGTACAACCCAGTCCACCCAGGAAAGCACAACCCAATCAAAACAGAAAATCAAGTCAATCACATCGATGATAATGACTGAAAATCAAGACTCATGTCACACAGGTATACTACTCACGATGAGGGATGGAGATGATAAATATAGCCTATGAATCATCTCCCCTGTCGAACCCATGTAGGATCCAAGTAAAGACGTCGTTGCTGCCGAACCCACATATGATCCAAGTACAGTAACCATTGTTGTCGAACCCACGTAGGATCCAAGTACATTCATCATCGCTTCCAAACCCATGAAGGATCCATATATAGTAGTCCTCGATTCCTAACCCACCTAGGATTCAGGTACACTTGTCATCGTCGTCGCAGCCGCAATGAGCTCTAGGGTCCCCGCACACAGCACGCTCGATTCCAGGAGGGTCCTCTTCACGAGCCAAGGGGGTCGATACATCAACTGTCACAAAGTCCAGAGTTTATGTATCAAAAAGTTCCTTCTTGTCAATGAGAACTCAACGCGACAGACGTCACATCAATCGGACGCCCGGTCTGAGAGAAATTGGATTTTCCATCCCAGGGGCCCGGTTTGAAATACGCTCGTTTCTAACCCAGCTGATATCCAAATTCATCAGAAACTCACTTTGAGTATCGCAAAAGTACCATATCATCGAAAGAGTCCCAGTGCCACAGATGGGGTGTTGATCAAATGTGCGGTCCTTATGTTATTCACGTTTAAGTGAATAACGGGCCCGACCCGTTTAACCTAGTGGGCCGATGGGTCAGGATGACACAGTTTGACATGTATGACCCAGCAGGGGTGTCGGACCAGTTTGAATAATTACATAACTCAGCCCGGCGGGGTGCGGCCCGGCTGGGGTCACAACCTAGCTTGCTCGGCTGGCTGGCCGAGTGGCTCGGCCGAAGCCATGCGGGTTCCAGGGGGGGCCGGTTTTCCACACCAGCAGCGCCAGGAGGTGCCACCCTTCCCCAAACCAGCCGGTATTCTGTGCACGCAGCCCGCATGGGCGGGCCTCCGATCCTCTAGCGTGGCGCCCTCCTGGCGCCGCGGTCCAGCTCAGCCCGGTCGGCCGACGGGCGGGCCGGTCCTCGAGTGCGGCGCCATCCTGGCACTACGGCTCCTCTTCACCTGTCCAGCCAATGGGCCAGCAAGTTCATCCGTTGAAGCGGACCATGTAGTGGGCCGTGTTTCTTCCCGCACCACTGGCATGACAGTGCCAACCTCCATTGTCACGTTCCCGGCACGATGCGATGGCGTCGTGCCTCCTCTGCCTATGCTGGCCAATTATAAATAAAATAAACAAGTTCAACGGAGGGTCATCGGGCCAAGTTCGTTCGGCCCGCTCCCTCCGCATAAAGCGATAGAAAATGGAAGAAGTAAATAAGATGCTCAACGAAAAACCAAAGAATAATTTTAATCAAATAAAATTGAACTTAACCCCTACCTCAATAAACGATGTCGAACATTGGAATTGTAGTTGACGACATCACGATATAAGGATTCGTAGATGTCAACGGAGAGCATCTGAGGAGGAGGCAGCGTCTGAAATTTTTATTCACGGAGAGAAGAAAACAAGGTGTGACATCATTGGCGAGTTCCCGTGTTGGTGTCTCCTCCCATGTCGCAGAGGAAGAAGAGGATGGAGAATTCGGGGTCACCGAGTCGAAGTTCTTCGTCGGAGAGTTGGCGTTCTTCGTTGAGGATGAATTTCTTCAAAAACACTAGCATTCTTCCAATTCCTCCCCACAAAACAATTCTAACCAAAATAAAATAAGGCTTCTCCTTATTTCATTTCATTTTTACATGCATTAAAAATTACAAAATTCAAATTCCAATTCCCTTAATTAATTAAACCCTGAGTTGTCTGATTAATTAGGTGATAGGTTGGAAAATTTTAATGAGGGAGAGAGGGGCGATGAAGAGTTAATAAAATAAATTCAAGGGGGGTTATAAGGACACATACTCTACATACATTGTTATTTCCTCAAAATTGAAGCATACTTATTTTAACATATAACAAAACCATGAAAGTACCGTAGAGGTATAGTGTCTTTAGAATCTGGGAAACATAAACAACTAGTTCATAAATCACCAACATTGTCTCCAATTTATTTCATCATATCTAGAGTCCCTTTTGGAATATTCTACTTAATACCCTTGTACCTGGCCTGGGGAAAAGAAAACATACAAAAGGGTGAGCTCAAATGCTCAGTAAGGGTAAACAAAACAAATATCAATCATATCATATTCTTAAGAACATAACATTTTTAATATCTTAACCTCAAAAAGAGATCATAATATCACGACATGGATAAATCATAGTTGTGATATGTAATCCCAATAATCATAACATAAAAAATAAAACTTTGTGGAATACAAACATTATCATAGAATATAATTTCATACTAGTCAAGGATCATTGCCAAGACCATCATAGCGGACAAAGTCCATTACTGAACCGAGTTCACTCCTCGTTCCAGTCCTGTATCACTGAACCAGATTAATTTTCTATTCCAGCCATGTCTATCTCATGAGATATAAATATTTACCCAATAAATTGGAGGGAGATATAGATCCCAACAATATCATAATGAAACCATTCTTATGTGTTCCATAAAATCATAATTCATACATCATATAATAACCCATGTAATAAAAGTGGGATTCTTAAACATCATGACATCATAAAACAATTAATATAAGATAAAAGACATTATAAAAATAATTCCATCACAACATAATCAAATCAATGTAACAATTGGGATAGAAACAGAACCCTATATTATCTTATATTTAAAATAATTTTGATAAAACACTTGAACTCCATTCTTGAGGAAAATATCCTTTCTACATCAAAAACATTTTTCCTTTCCTAACATGTCATAAAATTTTAAACTAAATGAATTAGAATAAAAAATAAACATGTAAACTGGTAAAGGAAGCTTCATGGAAATAATGTTCTATGAAATCATAAAAAATCCATTCATTCTGTATATGTTAAAAAACATTCTTCTCGTACTTTGGCTGGAAAAGTCAAAAAGTACATTGTACGAAAAATGACAAATGATTCCTTTCATATATTTTACTAAAACTCACCAATTATTAAGATTGGAACTAAAAAATTGAATGAGGATAGAAATAATATTACATATTGACGAAACATGGATGTGGATGATAAATATTCCCCAAGAAATTTTGAGGTATAAACAATCTCGGATAAAAATGAGATTGTGAGATTTTCCCTTACCTTAGGTCTGATATTCTTTGTACGTGACCGAACCTCCTGTATAATGATTTAAATAAAGTCATTGAATTATTCCAGAATCATACTTATTGTTATGATATCATATATGGTCATATTCTTAGCTTCTTATTAGTAATATTTCATTGTTACTTCTTATTCAGGTGTTAATTGCTTTATATTCTTATGCGTGTTTTGTCAAATAAATTCGTATTCATCATTTTAGGTTATATATACCTCATTTACAGAATGATATTTGTGTAATATATATCATATTTACTCATTCAATTCTTTTATATAATCATTATTCAATGAAGATCATGTAGAATGAGTCGCATCACATTGTGGAGACGGTAGGCCGTACGTACGCACGAGCGATGATATCATTACCATGATCGTGAAATTGCATTGAAGTGTATGTATACTATTTCAGAATAAATATAATTTTTCAATAACCAAATATAGTTATTTTATACACCATTATACCCATCCAGTTAAGGTGGTGGTGGGAAACAGATTACACCACGGTGTGGAGACGGTATTCCGTATGTACGCACGCGCGGTGATTTCATTTTTCGTGGGATGGATAGAAGGTGAAATAGGGTTGTTTAATATATATAATAACATATCAGTATATTAGTGATTTTGATGTTATTAATTCATTATGAAACAACTAAATAAGAATATGTAGAAGAAGAAATAAATTTGAAAGAATCAGTATCCGATATTACCTCTTCTTCGACACGCCTCTTTGAAACCTCCTATTAGGGCACGATGATTGGTCTTTGAAGAATACTAGGACCTCTAGGATGTTTCTAGAGAAGTGGAGAAGAGAAATTGGCAGGGTTATTCCGAGATTGAAGGATCAATGTGGTGTGAGGAGAAGAGGGAGGATGTTTCCTTTTATAAGGGAGAAGAGGGGCACCTTTTGAATTATAAGAAATATTAATTTATAATAAATTCCAACCCCACTTAAAAACCTCAAAAAATGACTCAAATCCGAGTCTTATATGAGATAGGGTTATAATATCATCAACCAATAAAATTTAGACAAGTTGGGAATTTATTTGAAACATTATCGACAAGATTTATCCCTGTATAATCTGTTTAATTTTATTTGTGGTAATAATATTATAAATTTTAAATCATTATAAATAATTACTTATATGTTGTGAATTGTCCATAATTTTATACTTTATTACATTTTCGACGATATGAATTTTAATTTATAATTTGTAAATATTTTTTTTGATTTTTAAACAATTTTTTAATATTTAATTGTTATAAAATAACAATAGTGTCAATTTTGACACTATTCATTTATTTGACTTTAAATAAGATATACACAGAAGATATGTTCAAAATAAAAGATTTAATAGATTAATAACATGTCATATTTATATATAAAATTAGTGTAGAACATTAAATAGTTCATATAATATTTATTTTAATACTTTTAAAATCATTTATTTGATAATTCAATCAATAAAATAATTTCAACATCACTATTGTTCATAATTAATGATAATTATTTAATCCATAAAAATTATAAATAAATTCATTTGATGTAGATAATTTTATTAGATTTATTGGGACTATTTATATCTAATGTTTTATGATGTTTATCACTAAATTAAAATTAATACACTTATAAGATTTAAGAGAGTGACATGTTGTCACTTTCTTTGGTTTTAATAACAATTATATTATTTCATGGTCAAAAGTACATGAAATGAATCTAGTCCAAACCTTAAGTGATATGGGTCAAATTTTATTCATCCAATATGTTTTTGGAAAGTGTTAAGGTAATTTTATAATCTTATATTTGCCCTTAATTACCCGATTTACCTTTTACTGCAGTAAATAAAAATTATCATAGTTACTATTCATAATATCAAAAAAATAAAAGTAACCTATTAACATAATTTGGACCCATTGAATCCAAATATAGAATCAATTTTTCTAAATTCAATAAATAGAAGTTGTAGTAATTAATTTAAATTTAATCACGTTTTTAGGAAAACTGGTTATAAAAGTTAAAATATTGCCAAAGATTAAAATGTTTTTACCTATGAATTCAATGTAAAATTAATGATAATGAAATAAATTATAATAAATGGTGAAAATATATTCTATTTATACTTTAAACCCATTAAATATTATAATCAAACCATATAAATTATTACGATGATAATAGTTTTTTAAAATTAAAATATATCGTGTTTTTACTATTTATTAAAATATAAATGTTATCAGAATAATATGAAAAATTTATCCAAAGTAAATTTTTATATTTTGATTCCAAAGAAGAATTATATTTGTTCAACTTGAACTTATAAACTTTTCAAAAACTAGATTTAAAGTTTGTATGCCATCAAAAGGCGGAAAAACAGCATTTTTTTAAAATACTTATTTTAAACGAAAAATTTATTTTGTTCACATACCATGTTCTAGAAAATATGTAAGATGAATAATAATGTTATAAAATTCAAAATTTAGTTAATGCCATTTATAAAGGATATTCCCTAATAATTTATTGTTGTTTAGTGAAACTCAGTATTGCGTACTACACACGTTGTCGAGGATGGTCGTGATTGTGTGTAACACAAGCCAAGATATTGTTCTGTGTAGTGAAAAATTACATTGATGTTGCATATAACATAATACATAAAAAAATATACTTCTAAAAAAATATCAGGGTGTCATATTCTACCCCCCTTAAAATGATTTTTTCCCTCAAAATTCGTCACTTCGTAACAAATAGATGAGGATACCTCTCCCTCATCGTATCATCAAACTCCCATGTAGCTTCTTCTAATTGGTGGTTCCTCCATAAAACATTAACCAAGCGAGTTGTATTGTTCCGTAGAATTTTTTTTTCTATGATCCAGAATCTCTATCAGATGTTCTTCATAAGAAAGATCTTGCTCCAGCGGTACAACTTCAGAGCGTAGTACATGTGAAAGATCAGGTATGTACTTTCTCAAGAGAGATATATGGAACACATCGTGAACTTGAGAGAGATTAGGTGGAAGTGCCAATCAGTAAGCTACCTTCCCAACACAATCCAGTATTTAGAAAGGACCGATATACCTAGGGCTCATCTTTCCCTTCTATCTAAATATCATTACTATCTACCAAGGAGATATTCGTAAGAACACTTTATCACCCACTTCAAACTCTAGGTCCTTTCTTCTGTTATCGGCATAACGTTTTTGTCGAATCTGATCTTCTCATGTGTGTTGTTGAATATACCAGACCTTTTCTTAAATATCATCAACAAGATTAGGTCCTAATAGCTTTCTTTCCCCAACTTCATCCTAGAATGTTGGAGTTCCTCATTTCCTTCCATAGAGAGATTCATAAATAGCCATTTGAATACTAGAGTGACAGCTATTATTATAAGAAAATTACACCAAAGGTAGGTGTTGATCCCAACCACCTTTGAAATCCATAGAGAAATCTCAGAACATGTCTTCTAGAGTTTGAATTGTTCTCTCAGACTGACCGTCTGTCTGGGGATGATAAGCAGTGCTGAAACTCATCTCTGTATCTAGAGTATGCGGAAGAATTTTCCAGAACATCAAGGTAAACCTCAGATCCTAATAATATATAATGGAAAGTGGTACTCCATGCAATCTTACCACTTCCTTCACATATATCTGGGTAAGATGATCCAAAGATAAATCTTCTCTAATAGCAATGAAGTGTGCCGACTTCGTAATATGATCAACTATGACCCAGATAGTATTATTGACTTTGGATGTTTTAGGAAGTTCAATGACAAAGTCTATAGTGATGTTTTCCCATTTCCATTCGGTTATGGGTAATGGTTGTAACATCCCCTTAGACATCTGTCTCTCATCATTAACATGCTGACAAACCAAGCATCGAGAGACATATTCAACAATATCTCTTTTCATGCCATCCCACCAGAAGTACTCTTTCGGGTCCCTATACATCTTTGTGTTTATAGGATGAATATAGAATGAAGAACTATGATCCTCATCCAGCAGCTCTTTCTTTAATTCTGAGATGGGAGGAACACAAACCCGATTACGGAACCTTATTATCCCATCACAATCAAGGTTGAATTCCGGAACATTTCTCACCTTCTTTTGTAACTCTACATCTTCTTTTTTTTGCCTCTTTAATCTTCACATATATAGGTGGTTGATCCTTCATTTGAGAACAATATGATTTTTCACCTTCCATTATAATTCCATGATCTATCCTTTGTAAATCTATAAATATTGGATCTTTTGTGATCCTCATAATGGATAAGCTAGCATGGTCTTGTCGACTTAATTCATCTGCAACCTTGTTTTCATTCCTAGGGTGATAATGAATTGGGTAGTCGTAATCCTTAATCAACTCCAACAATCTTATTTGGAGCATATTCAGCTCCTTTTGTGTGAAAATATACTTTAAAGTTTTTTGATCAGTATAAAAATCACACCTTTCACCATAAAGATAATGCCTCCAAATCATTAATGAAACGATTACCACAACTAACTCCAAATCATGAGTTGGGTAATTTTGCTCCAGGATTTTCAACTGTCGTGAGGCATAATCTATCACCATATTGTTTTGCATGAGAACACACCCCAATCCCTTCTTGAATGCATCAGTGTAGATCACAAACCTTTCTACACTACAAGGGAGTGTGAGCATAGTTGCACTGGATAAACATCTTTTCAACTCCTTGAAATTCTCTTCACACTCATCCATCAACAGGAACTTAACTCCTTTTCGAGTCAACCTGGTGAGTGGATTTGATAATCGTGAACAAGCTTTCACAAAACGTCGATAATAACCAGCCAAACCAAGAAAACTTCGGATCTTTGTTACTGTTGTTGGTCTTGACCATCTTTCGATAATGTCTGTCTTTGGTGGTTCCATAGATATCACCACTTTTGAGATTATGTGACCCAAAAAATGAAACCCTTTGAAACGAAAATCCACACTTGGTAAATTTGGCATTAATCTTTTCCATTCCTAGGGTCTTTAATACAATTCTCAAGTGATCTACATGTTCTTACGTGGTCTTCGAATATAAAAGAATATCGTCTATAAAGACTACCACAAACTGATCAAGATAATCTCTAAAGACTCTATTCATTAGATCCATGAAGATAGTAGGGGAATTAGTATGACCAATTTGCACCACTATAAATTCATAGTGCCCATACCTGGTACGAAAAGCTTTCTTTGGTATATCCTCTTTTTTGACCATTAATTGATGATACCCTGAACGAAGATAAATCTTGGAAAAGTATTGATCTCCACGTAGTTGGTCAAATAAGTCATCAATGTGGGGGAGAGGATATTTTTTCATGATAGTGATCTTGTTAAGTTATCGATAATCAATGAAGATTCTCATTGATCCATCTTTCTTCTTAACAAACAGAACAGGTCCTCCCCAAGGTGACGCACTAGGGCGTATAAATCCTTTATCAAGATTATCTTGAGGTTTCTTCTTCAATTCCTACAACTCCATAGGGGAAATTATATAAGGTGTCTTTGAAATGGGAATATCACCCGGTATGTGTTCTATTGAAATCTCAATTTCACGATTTGGTGGAAGACCTGGAAATTCCTCTGGAAAGACATCATCAAACTCCCGTGCAATGGGTGTATTCTTAATCGTGAGTTTCGATCCAACCATTTGAGATAAATAACCATAATTTATTGGAATCAAGACCCATAAGATGGAATAAATTTCCACTGGAAGGATATATTCATCCTTACATCGATAGATGATAGTAGATTGATCAGGAATATTAAATGTGATTTCCCTTCTTTGGAAATTGATATGAGCTCTGTATAAAGAACGCCAATACATGCCAAGAAAGATATCAAATTCCACTATAGGAAGGATCACAAGATTTTCATGAATCACTTTCCCACAAACTTCAATTAGAGAAGAATTGTAAACGTTTGATGGGACTGTTGTGCCATTATGGGTTGTCACAGCTGACTCAATATCTAACTGCTGAGGTAATATGGTGACACCCTTACAAAATTATTCAGAATTAAAAGAGTGGGTGGGTCTAGAATCAAAGAAAACATTTTCTACTTTAGAGTGGATGGTAATTGTACCTTTCACCACTTCATTATCATACTCCACATCGCCGATAGAAATTTCATGTGACATTCCTTTTTCTTTGGCCTTAAGAGTTTGTTGACGTCGATAATCATCAAAAACCCTTGGATTTGGGCATTGATTGACATAATTCCCCATCTCCTAACACTTGAAACTTTGAAGTGTAGGAGGTGTATTCTGTGTATCCCTTTATTTGTACGAATCATTAGAAATCTTCTTCCCACTATTTCGACATTCAATTGCCCTAAGACCTTCTTTTCCACACTTAAAACATTTTCTTGTCCCTTTAAGACAATTACCTCCATGTTTCATTTCAAAATTTGTGCATAAAGGAAATCTTATCTTATTTTTAGTGTGGTCTTTATATTTTATTTTGAATTCCATTTTCCTCTTCATATCAAACCCATGTGATTGATGTGTTACTCAAATCTCCATCTCAACCTTGAGAGAACATCGAACAATTTCCTTGTAGCTATTGAATCCCCTTATGGCTAACTCCCTTCGAAGACTTGGTTTTAAGACACTAATGAATCGATTGATCTTACTCCCCGTTTGGATAATAATTCCGTAAGCGTACCATGCAATTCTTGTAAAATTTTCTTCGTAGGTACCAACGTATTCATCATCCTTTTTCTTCAGTTCAAAAAACTCCTTCTCAATATTTTTTTGAAGAATAAGAGGGAAGTACTTATTGAAAAATAATTTCTTGAACTCGTCCCATTCCATGGACTCAATTTCATCCCTTTGCATGATATTCTTGAAAAGATTCCACAATTGATCGGCTTATCCTTCCAAATGATATACTGTTAAGATGACATTATCATGCTCAGAACATTGAAGGACTGAAAATATCTTTTAAGTGGTACTTATCCATTTTTCAGCCACTAATGGAACAGAAGACCCACTGAATGAAGGTGGATGCTGCCTCATGAAGGCTTCAACAGAATGTTGCTCCTTTCTTTTGCTCGTTTGATGTCCTAAATGGATCAATCTTGAGAAATTTTAGTGAGCATTGCTATAATATTTTGCATTCCAGCTCCCATAACGTCTGGTTTCTCAGGGGGACAATCATTAAATTTCTCATTGACCGTGTTGTCATGAAATGTCAAATTGATTATGATTTTAAGGTTGATTTATAGTCTAGGGTATACCCTAGGTCATCTCTCAAGGAGCGTTGATAGGTTTATAGAGTGTGTTTTTAATAAAAAGTACTGAAATTGGCTGTGGATTTGAAAACAATTTCTAAAAGTCACATGTCCCAATAAAATATCGCATATATAAATAGTTGCACCATCATGAAGATTTATCATTTGAGAAAATTTTAATTCCCCAAAGTAATGTGATCAATGCACAAACTGCACCAAGGAGTTCTTCCCAGTGAAAATGGAAAAAGATGTCTCATAAATCATATCATAGTAAAATTCAAAGTGATTTATGACACCAACATGAGCAAGGAATTAAAAAGTCAACCATTACACTAACTCTCCATGTGTGTTGGTGAAAGCCATTCCATGCCATTCTTTCCACTTTATATCAAATAAATATAGGTTATTTTAACATTATTCATGTTTAAATGATTTTTCACCAAACTTGTCCTACATTCTTTGCAATCATATTTCAGTACCCACTCATTTAAGCATTCATGGAAGTCAAACAATAAGCTCCCGACCTAGATATCCCCATTTGTTTCACATTTCATTACTCCCCTAATTAATTATATATTTTTTTTGAAGTTGCATTTGGAAAAAATCTCGCACTCATCTCTCAACCCTTGTTTGATCTCCTCACGACACTAATTGCAATAGTTATAACAAGATCCATGGTTGAGGAGGAGTGGTTTTTCACCTGCCCAAGTCACAACTAATTTTTTGTTTTTGATTTTGTTTTTTTAGGGCGTAAAACAGTCGAACATTAGGTACGCACGCATAGTAAAATATGTTACAGTAATGAAACAGATCTTATAAGGAATTAATCTATGGAAATATCATTTAATGCTGAAAAATATTAACCCAACATTTATTTACCTTATATTAAGTATGAAATATTCACACTTTGTGGATAGGTGCAAAAATTTGTGGAGATATTAGTGACACAGTTTTCCCAAATACAACTCACAGAAGGAGAATCAATCATCTCAAAGGATTCACAAAGATACGACCATTTATATCATTGACATAAATCCAATTCACTAAAAAATAACTCCTTGAGGGTAAATTCATACACATATTATTTTTATTCTTTGTTATGGTATTTTTACATTCCCCCCTTTATGGTCGCAAAATCATGGAACTTCAAAATTGTTGATTGGGGAAATTGAAAATACCATAAATAAGGCCAAAAAGAGAAAATAACGGGAGGAAATGTTGAAGATTCCTAACTGGCCCAGGAATGTATACACCCCCCACGCACACACACAGTGTGCAGTGTCCTCACTATAGTAAAAGAGAATGTGTGAAGGATGCATAAAACCTGGTGGATGTCATTCATAGTTTGCTTCTTGAACTTGGAGTTCCTCCATCGGGGACTCCAAAACGGATTCATGATCGTGCTTCAGCCGCTGCCCATTGACAGTGAAGGTTTTCTTGGTTTCTTCATTTTGAACCTAGAAAAAACCATATGGAGAGACATTAGTAACAGTTTATGGTCCAAACAAGTAGGAACGAAGCTTACCGGGATGCAATTTCAGCCTTTCATTGTAGATGAGGACCTTCTACCCAATTCAGAACTCTCGATAAAGGATAAGTAGGTCATGGGAAGCCTTGGTCCACTCCTTATAAATCTTGGAGTTCTCATAAGAATCTATACGCATTTCGTCCAGCTCTTGTATCTGTAACTTCCTTTGAGAACCTGCACCAGAAAGGTTAGAATAGATTTTTTTAATGGCCCAGTAGGCCCGGTTCTCAATCTCAATAGGGAGGTGACAACTCTTTCCAAAAAACAAGCCTATAAGGTGACATTCCAATGGTAGTTTTAAGACCAGTACGGTAATCCCATAATGAATCATCGAGTCTAAGACTCCAATATTTCCTATTGGGTTGGACCGTTTTTTCAGGAATTTGTTTTACCTCTCTATTTGACACCTCGGCTTAACCATTAGTCTATGAGTGATACATAGTAGATACTCTATGACCGATCCCATACCGATGCAAAAGTGATTTCATTGTTCGGTTGCAGAAATGAGAACCCTGGTCACTGATGATGAACCTAGGTAATCCAAACCTACGAAAGATCTGAGTTCTCAAAAATTCTACATCTGTTTTGGAATTATCTATCCTTGTGGCTCATGCCACTACCCATTTTGATACATAATCAATGGACAAAGAAATGTACAAGTGTCCAAAAGAATTGGGAAATGGACCCATAAAGTCAATACTCCAATCATTGAAGATGTCATGAAAGAGAAAGGGTTGTTGTGGCATTTCATTCCTTTTGGAGACATTCCCCATTCTTTGACAACAAGGAAAATATTTAAAAAATTAAAGGGAATCCTGAAAAGGTGTTGGCCAAAAGAGACCAGAATCAACAACTTTGTGAGTAGTCCGTTGGGGGCCAATGTGGCCCCCACAAGAAAGAGTGTGGAAGAATCTAAGGACAAACTAAAACTCGTTATCGAGAACACAACGCCTGAGGACCTTGTTGCTACATGTGCGCCAAAGGTAGGGGTCATCACAAATATACCAATGAGACTCATTTTTTAGATGACTGGCTTGGTTTTTTTTGAATTCAGTAGAAATGAAAGATGCTACCAAATAATTTACAATTTTAGTATACCAGGGAATAGCATCTTGCACTTTGTAAATTTGCTCATTAGGAAACATGTCATTAATGGGAATACAGGGGGATGAGACAATATCTGAGGATGGGAGGATCCTACTGATATGGTCTGCCACCACATTCCCTGCTCCTTTTTTATCTCTAATTTCCAGATTGAATTCCTGAAGGAAGAGAATCCAATGAATGAGACGTGGTTTGGCTTCCGGTTTCTTTAGGAGATACAGGAGGGATGCATGGTCTGAGAACACAATGAATTTGGACCCAAAAAGGTATGACCTGAATTTATCCAAGGAAAACACTATGTCAAGGAATTATTTTTTAGTTGTGGTGTAGTTTTCTTGGGCAGGGTTCAGTGTACGTGAGGCATAGGCTATGACATTGGGAGCTCGGTCGACCCCTTGTGACAAGACTTCCCCAACTGCATAGTTAGAGGCGTCACACATGAGCTCAAATGGTAAATCCCACCGAGGTGGTTGGATTATCGGGGGTGATGTGGGACTCAATTTTAACTTATTAAAAGATTCTTCACATTCCTTATCAAAAACAAATTCCTTTTCTTTTTGGAGTAAGTGGGATAGGGGGAGTGCAATTTTACTAAATTCATGAATGAAACGTCGGTAAAATCCAGCATGACCTAGGAAATACCGCACATCACGTACATTTTTATGGAATGGTAAGGAAGAAATGACATCCACTTTAGATTTATCTACTTGGATACCAGTCCCAGAAATGACATGTCCAAAAAAAATACCCTGTCTCACCATGAAATAGCATTTCTCATAATTTAATATAATATTCTTTTCAATACAGCAATCTAGGACAGAACCAAGACTACTTAAACATTCATCAAAAGAGGATCCATAAATAGTAAAATCATCCATGAAAACTTCCATGCAATTCTATAGGAAATCCGAGAAAATACTAACCATACATCGCTGGAAAGTACCTGGGGCATTGCACATGCCAAATGACATCCATATATAAGAAAATGTTCCAAAGAGGCAAGTGAAGGTTGTCTTTTCTTGATCCTCAGGGGAAATATGGATATGAAAGTATCCAGAATACCCATCAAGAAAACAGTAATGGGACTTCCCTGCTAGCCTCTCTAGCATTTTCTCAATGAATGGCAATGTATAATGGTCCTTCCCAGTGTGCTGTTTTAGTCGGTGATAATCTATATAGACCCGACAACTATTCTGCACATGAGTCGGAACCAATTAATTGTTTTCATTTTTAATTACCGTTAGGCCAGTATTTTAGGAACAACTTGAACGTGACTGACCCATTGGCTATCAAATATGGGTTAAATGATTCCAGCTGCCAATAATTTTGTTACTTCCTTTTTAACTACTTCTAAGAGGGTTGGGTTCAGTCGACGTTGTGTCTGCCTCACTGGTTTAGCCTCATCAGTTAATAAAATATGATGTGTACAAATTTATGGGTCAATACCAGGAATGTACGCAAGTGTCTATCCCAATGCTTGTTTGTACTCCCTCAAAAGTTCAAGCAGCCACAATTCATGCTCAGGAGGGAGTGAACTAGAAATGATGACGGGCAACTTGTTTCCATTCTCAAGATATGAATATTTTAAATCATGAGGTAGTTGCTTTAGTTCCAATTCAGGTGGATTTTGGATTGATGTGAGTGTGTGTGAAAGTGGGAGGTCACTAATCTCATCTAACTGCACAATGGTATCATCCTCAGATAAGGAATTAGCTTTTCCAAGCGTATCAGTATCATCAATGGTCATGTGATCCTCCGTGTTCAATAAATTATCAATTAATAAACATACATGACACTTTTCTAGACCACTACAACAATAAACACATGATTCATTACCAAGAATTTCAATCAAAGAGGAAAATTTGGAAAGGGGATCAGGGGAAACAAATGAAGTGATTTTAGGGGAAGGGAGTACATCAATTGAATTTACTGAGAGAGGGGAATGTTCTTCTGAGGGGTGATTCGTGGCATCAAGGATTTTGAAATATACTATGTCACCACCAAATTTCATTGATAATGTACTATTATGGACATTAATAATGTATGTGGAAGTTTTCAAGAATGGTCTCCCCAATATAATTGGGGAATTCCCATTTATCCTATCATCTTCCATTTTTAGCACATAAAAATCAGCTGGAAATTTTAAATTTTGAACCCTCAGAAGAACATCCTCTAACACACCAGAAGGTTGTGTCGTACTCCTATTTGCTAGCTGAACAACTATTCCTTTGGGTTTTTGTTCTCCGACCTGCAAAGAAGAGTAAATTGAGGGAGGCATCACATTAATAGAGTCACCCAAATCAAGCATAGCATTAGAAAAATAATACTCCCCTATGGTACATGGAATTGAGAGTGTTCGAGGATCATTGCACTTGGTGGGAAGCGATGTTTGTATCAATGCTGAGACATTCCTCCCCAAACATACCTTATCATCACCACGAAGTCTCCTTCGATGTATACACATCTCCTTTAGAAACATACAATTACATGGAATTTGCTTCATGACATCAATCAATGGAATGTTAACCTACACTTTTTTTAAAGTCTCGAAGATTTCTTTATCATGTTCAGTTTTCTATTGTTTCTTTGGTTGGGTGGCTATTTGGGGAAATGGATGAGGAATTCTTGGGCATGGTATCTCATCAATAGACACACTCTTTCCTTTGGTAGGACTTATCTCAAGACAAGGTTCCACCTCATTTGAACCATTATTAGTGGTTGGGATGGTGGTTTCTTTAGGAGAGGATGACTCTAATGGAGGGTTCATTTGGATTTTAAGTTGAGTTCCACTCCTAAAGGTGACGACACTAATATTTCCCTTATCCCTAGGATTGACAGGTGGTTGAGAGGGTAGTTTACCAGACCCATGGCTTTGGATTTCACCCACTGAGTTAGCTGGTTGGCCTAATTGGGTTTTGAGGTCTTGTATGGATGCATGTGTCATTTGTTGGAACTGGAGATTATTGGTAGCCATTTGTTTCATCATATCTTCTAGGCTAGGCTCGGGATTTGGAGGGGGTTGTTAGAAAGGCCTTTGGGGTGGTTGAGGATTTCTGGGTGGTGGTGGAAGACTGCTCTGACCTTGTTGGTTCCATTATTGTTGAGGTTGGTTTAAATACCCCATTTCCTATAGGCTTGGTTGTCTTTCCACCCATGGTTGGATGGATAGTAAGGTTCTTGCCTATTGGGTTGGTTGTAGGGGCATCCAGGAAATATTGCCTCATAACTCGCAAAATTTTATCTCAATTGGGGGCATTAGTTAGAATAGTGGGTATCAGAAGAGTATATACCACAATGTATGGGAGGAGGAGATTGTAATTTCCCTTGGTAAATAACAAGTTGTCTTAGAAGGGTACTTACCTCTTCAAACTTTGTGTCCACCTTCTTCTCGAATTCAGTACTTCGCACCTCATGGACTCCCTGAATGGGTAAAATAGACCTTGAACTAAATTGTTGAGTATTCTGTGCCATGGTCTCAATTAGGGCCCTCACAGTGATTAGGGTTTTATCCACTAGTGCACCACCTACAGCACCATCAATCATGTTACGATCTATTGGAATTAAACCATCATAAAAATATTGTACTAAAAGTTGATCGCTTATTTGGCGGTGCAGACAACATGAAAATAATATTTTAAATCGTTCCCAATATTCATGAAGGGTTTCTCCTTGAGATTTTCTTATACCACATATTTCTTTCCTTATTGTTGCAGTTTGAGAGGCTGGGAAGTATTTTTCAAGAAAAAATCATTTATTGTCTGGCCAACCACTAAAAGGTGAATTAATATAATACAACCAATCTTTAGCCATGTCTTCTAATAAAAATTGAAATTCCCTAAGATTTACTTTTTCATAATACACATTAGAAGGTTTTAATGTTGAACACACAGTATGAAATTATTTTAAATGCTTATGCGGATCTTCTCCAGGAAGTCCATGAAATCTTGGTAATAAATGAATTAAACCAGATTTTATTTCAAAATTGGGTGCCTCACCTTGTAATTGAATGTAAGTGGGTCAGATATCAACATCACACGAGGTTAGTTCATTTAGTGTTCTATTATTTTCAGCAATGTTATAAAAGTTCTGTTCAGTTTTAACTTTGGTTTAAGAAGAAGAAGAAGGATCAAGAAGAATTTTAAGATGTGATGTCTTCTCCTTCAAAGTGTTGTCTTGTGTGTCTCGGTTTCGTTGATGTAGGATCCTCTCCCGTTCGAGTTCGAATGTTTGTAGGTATCCCGGAGTAGAACGCGTCATACACAGAACCTACACAATAAATAAATTAGAACACAAAAATAAAAGCAAATGTAGAAGATAAAACAAACCAATATTCACAAAAATTACAAAACTTTTATAAAAAACATGCACAAAAAACCAAAGCGCTCCCTGGAAACGACACCAAATTTTGACTGTGTTGTTGTGACACATCAAATTGTTTATTATTTTAAGGTAGATTTATATTATTGGGTAGACCCTAGGTCGTCTCTAAAGGAGCATTGATAGGTTTAGAGAGTGTTTTTTTAATAAAAAGTACTTAAATTGGGGGTGGCTTTGAAAAAAATATCTAAAACGAAATGACATAATTTAAATAGTATAAGAGTTGAAAAACTAGTGGATTTTGTAAAATATAAGATAGGTATGTGGTCATTGCTGAGTTACTATAGCACATAATGATTTCCTCATTCTTAATTTATTATTAGGTTTTAGTGTAATCCTTTTCTTGAGGGTTAACCAAGATCTTGGGTACCCACAAGCCTCTTAAAATGATGCGATTAGAACTAAAACATGACATACAAATAGTTTAGTCATGTTCCAGCCCCTTATAATGCTTTATGGTTTGTAAAGGAACATTGAAATATCAAATGTTTGGGAATGAAAAGGGTTCTTATGTTGTCCAATTGGAACAACACAAGACCCACATATTAAATTACACACCGATCGATTATGAAATAAAAGGTGTTTCAATTAGATGCATCAAAACAAGTTAAGATACATATAAAATAACAATTAAAATCCTCAATATACACCAATATAGTAGAGAATTATGTTCCAGAACCCCCTCTTCACATGTGTAGCTCCCTCGCAATGATCACTCGCTGCTTAGCTCGACATTGGGAGGAGGAACTCGAGTGGAACTCCTTCTTCATCATTGATCCCCCTAGGAGGATATGGGTCTATAGAACATATTTTATGAGGAGAGGACTCCTTTGGTACTCCAAAACGGCAGAACATCACCTCTGGTTCGAAATTGAAAATGGGGAGCCCAAGGTGTAATTTTTTAGGAAAATTGGAAGGTGGTTTTAGGCACACAGATTTCATCAATCCACTTGTACCGTGCTTTGAGACCTTCATACAGCCTTATCTCGCTTTTTAGAAAATAGGAAATTTCTATCCCTACCTCTTGAATGTCTCCACCGAATGTTTGGCACTATTTCGAGAACTACAGCTCATAATATTGATAAAATACAGAACACCGCATTTGACTGCGTCCATATTCGGTGGCTCGGACAGATTAGTTCGTATGGTCCCCATAGAAGCTGAATCAGGATTGGGTTTCTAAATATGAAATGTATCATATTAAATATTGGACCTGAACACAAAATTTCAGCCCTTTGTGATGCACATATTACATGTAATATTCAAAACAGTGGACATATGTCCATGGATCCATGCAATTTAGGCCATTTTTCTTTCACTCCTTCAAGGTCCCTCAAAATCACCTCCACCTACATTGAAATAATAAAAAATAGTAACATTTCCATTTATAATGTTGATTAAAATTAATTAAATTATTCAATGATAAAGTGAAATTTATTATTATATTTTTAATATTCATTACAAAACTAGTTTAAAACATCGGTGTAAGTGTGGAATAAAATAGTGAATCGTGGTACGATCACCCATCGCATTCAGCATTAACACGGTTCCTTCGGGTTCCAGCCATTGACTAAAACCAATAAGAATAGTCCGAGAAACACTAATCAAAGTAGTAAAACCACATAATCAAAAATAAAATTATACACTTAAGGTCTTTTCTTAGGTCATTCATGGCAATTTCTAAAAAACTAATATTGTGTTCTATGATTAGACATATCCTTAGGGTTCTTACTAAGGCATTCACATCCTAGTTTCCAAAGGTTGACTATATCTTTCCTCTGATACCAACTATAATGACCCTCACACTACATACATTGTTATTTCTTCAAAATTGAAGCATACTTATTACAACATATAACAAAACAATGAAAGAACCGTATAAGTATAGTGTCTTTAGAAACCGGGAAACATAAACCACTGCTTCATAAATCATCTATGTTGTCTCCCATTTATTTCATCATATCTAGAGTCCCTTATGGAAACTTCTCTTTAATACCCTTATCTCTTACCTGGGGAAACGAAAACATACAAAAAGGTGATCTCAAATGCTCAGTAAGGGTAAAAAAATAAATATCAATCATAACATATTCATAAGAACATAACATTTTGAATATCTTAACCTGCAAAAGATATCATAATATCATAACATGGGATAAATCATAGTGGTGAAATGTAATCCCAATAATCATAACATAAAACATGAAACTTTGTGTCATATACACATAATCATATAAAATCACTTTATATTAGTCAAGGATCATTTCCAAGACCATCATAGCAGACAAAGTCCATTACTGAATCGAGTTCACTCCTCATTCTAGTCCTGTATTGATTAACTTGTCATTCCAGCCATGTTTATCTCATGAGATATAAATATCTACCCAAATAATTGGAGTGAGATATAGTTCCCACCCATCTCATAATGAAAACATTCTTATGTGTGCCACAAAATCATAATTCATACATTATAGCATAACCCATGTAATAGAAATGGGATTCTTAAATATCATGACATCATAAAAAAATTCATATAAGATAAAGGACTTCATAAAAATAATTCCATCACAGTATAATCAAATAAATGTAATAATATGGATAGAAACACAACCATATATTATCTTAGATGTAAATAATTTTGATAAAACACTTGAACTCCATTCTTGGGGAAAATATCCTTTCAACTTCAAAAACATTTTTCCTTTATTAACATATCATACAATTTTAAACTAAAATAAGTTGATTAAAAATAAACATGAAAATTTTTAAAGGAATCTTCTTGGAAATAATTTTCTATGAAATTATAAAAAACCATTCATTATGTATAAGTTAAAAAAACATTCTTCTCATACTTTGGACGGAAAAGTCAAAAAGTACGTTCTACGAAAAATAACAAAAAATTCCTTTCATATCTTTTAATAAAACTCACCAATGAGTAATATTGGATTTAAAAAATTATATGAGGATATAAATAATATTACATATTGAGGAAACATATATGTGGATGATAAATATTCCCCAGTGAATTCTGATGTATAAACATTCTCAGATAAAAATGAGATTGCGAGATTTTACCTTACCTTAGGTCTGATATGCTTTGTACCTCTCTGAACCTCCTGTATAATGATTTAAATAATATCATTGACTTATTCCAGAATCATACTCATTGTTATGATATCATATATGGTCATATTCTTAGCTTCTTATTAGTAATATTTCGTTGTTACTTGTTATTCGTGTGTTTATTGCTTTATGTTCTTACTTGTGTTTTGTCGAATAAATTATTATTATTCTTATTTGGATATATAAACCTCATTTCCAGAATATTATTACTGTAATATATATCATATTTACTCATTCAATTAATGTATATAATCATTATTCAATGAAGATCATGTAGAACGAGTCGCACCACATCGTGGAGATGGTAGGCCGTACGTATGCACGAGCGATGATATTGTTCCCATGATCGTGGAATTATATTGAAGTGTATGTATACTGTTTCAAAATAAATATAATTTTAAAAATTTCATATATTGTTATTCTTTACACCATTATACCCATCCAAATAATTTGGTGGTGGAAAACAGATTACATCGCGGCGTGGAGATAGTATTCTGTACGTACGCATGCGTGGTGATTTCATTTTCCATAGGATGGATAGAAGATGAAATAGGTTTCTTTCATATTTATAATAACATATCAGTATATGATTGATTCTTATGTTATTACTTCATAATTAAACAACTAAATAAGAATATGTAGAACACGAAATAAATTTGAATGGATCAGTAACGGATATTAACTCTTCTTCGACCCGCCTCTTTGAAACCTCCTCTTAGGGCACTAAGATTGGTCTTTGAAGAAGATCAGGACCTCTAAGATATATATATATAAGTTTAGAGGATAAATTGGAAGGGTTTTGACGAGCATGAAGGCTCAAGGTGGTGTGAGGAGAAGAGGGGGGAGGTGCCCTTTTATAAGGGAGGAGAGGGGCACCTTTTGAATTATAAAAAATTGTAATTTATAATAAATTTCAATCCCACTTAAAAACCTCTCAAATTTACCCAAATCCTGATCTTAGATTATATAGTGTTGTAATATCATCAACCAAAAAAATTTAGACAAGTTGGTAATTTATTGTAAACATTATCAACATTATTTATCTCTATATAATCTATTTAATTTTATTTGTGGTAATAATATTATAAATTTTAAATCATTATAAATAAATACTTATATGTTGTTATTTGTCCATAATTTTATACTTTATTACGTTTTAGAAAATATAAATTTTAATTTAGAATTTTAAAATATTCTTCTCATTTTTAAACGATTTTATAATATGTAATTTTTATAAAACAACAATAGTGTAAATTTTGACACTATTCATTTATTTGAATTTAAATAAAATATACATAGAAGTTATGTTAGAAGTAAAAGATTTAATAGATTCATAACATGTCATATTTATGAATAAAATTAGTGAAGCACATTAAAGAGTTCATATTATATTTATTTTAATAATTTTAAAATCATTTATTTGATAATTCAATCAATAATATAATTTCAACATCACTATTGTGTCATAATTAATGATAACTTTTTAATCCGTAAAAAATATAAATAACTTCATATGATTTAGATAATTTATTTATATTTCTTGGGGACTATTTATATTCGATGTTTTATGATGTTTATCACTAAATTAAAATTATTACACTTATAAGATTTAAGAGAGTGAAATATTGTCACTTTCTTTGGTTTTAATAATAATTATATTATTTCATGGTCAAAAGTCCATGAAATGAATCTAGTCCGACCCTAAGGAGATATGGGTCGACTTTTATTCATCCAATAGAATTTTGTCAAGTGTTAGCGTAATTTTATAATCTTTTATTTACCCTTAATTACCCGATTTACCTTTAACTGCAGTAAATAAATATTACCATAGTTACTATTCATAATATCAAAAAAATAAAAGTAACCTATTTACTTTATTCGGACCCATGGAATCCTAATATGGAATCCATTTATCAAAATTCAAAACACAAAAGTTGGAGTAATTAATTTATAATTAATCCCGTTGTTAAGAGAATAGGTTTTAAAAGTTAAAACATTGCCAAAGATTAAAATGTTTTTACCTATGAATTCAATGTAAAATTAATGCTGATGACATAAATTATATTAAATGGTAAGAATATATTCTATTAATACATTAAAACCATTAAATATTATAATTAAACCATATAAATTATTACGATGAAAAAGTTGTTTTTAATTATAATATAGCGTGTTTTTACTATTCATTAAAATATGTATGTTATCAGAATAATATGAACAATTTATCCGAAGTAAAATTTTATATCCTGATTCCAAAGAATAATTTTAATTGGTCATATTGAACTTATAAACTTTTCAAAAACTAGATTTAAAGTTGTTGCGCCATCAAAATGGGGAAAAACTGCATTTTTTTAAAAAATACTTATTTTACCCGAAAAATTTATTTTGTTCTAATACCATGATCTAGAAAATATATAAGATGAATAATAATGTTAAAAAATATGAAATTTAGTTAATACTATTAATAACGTATAGTACATAATAATATATCATTGTTTAGTGAAACTCAGTATTTGCGTACTACACACGCTATCAAGGAAGGTCGTGATTGCATGTAACGCAAGCCAAGATAGTGTTGTGTGCAGTGAAAGATTTCTTTGATGTTTCTTATAACATAAGACATAAAAAATATACTTCTCATAAAATATTAGGGTGTTATTGGGGTTGTCAACATTAAACAAAGGAGTTTAATGGGAGGTTTAAGGGGTTTAGGGAATGTGAATGGTTGGGGCTCGTGTGGGCCCCACATCACAATTATCCTCACATGGGTAGTTAAGAGTTTGTGTGTCCCATACTAAATTCCCCATGTAGGATATGACCATGTAAGATAAATAATAAATATTTTTCCACAATTTTTATTCACTTTTTATTTAAACCACAAAATTAAACTTCTCCTCACGTGAAAACACAATTCTGGTAATGGCCCTCTTAAGCAATTATCGGCGTTGCGAGTTCATCGGTGCCCTCAAATTTTAATTCTGAGAACCGGTTCAAATGATAGAAAAACCCGCTCATTTGTTTATTGAATGTACCCGATCTAAAATTCGGAAATTGATTCCGGGCACACCGGGCCTCAGAATCATGTGCTGTCAGAAACTACGTACTTGTAAAATTCTGATGTATTTAAGAAAAAACATTTCCTTGAAATTTCAGGGTCTTTACACCGTATATGTAAGAAACACATGTAAAATGGTTTTAAACGTATTATTATATTTCAAAATAATCATTTCATCATTTATGATATCATATATGATACATTTATGAATATATATTACATATTTCTTAACAATTTCCATGTTAAAGAACCATTTCTATTAATAACTGCTAAGTTTACGTACGTGTATTGACATAAAATTCTTGATCCAATGACATAGATAATGATTTATTTATTTATCGAATGTCAATAATGATTTATATATCATATATATTAATTATATAATCATATATAAAAGGTAAATATATGAAATAGAATACAATGTTAATGGTGACTGTAGGACGTATGTACCTGTAAACATTGTTTTTATTTCCTTATTACATTGAGTAGAATAAGTTAAATGACATATATATATATATTATTCCAATAGAATTATTATTCCATATTTATTCCTTAAATACATTTGAATAATAATTCTTCAATGTCAAACATGGAAGATGAATCTAATCGCATCAAGGATACGGTAAGTAATATATACGCATAATCAATGGTATCATTCCCTTTATGGTAAAGTGGTAAGGAATAAGATGGAATATTAATTATAGAGAATCAATTTCATGTATTATTTATATCCATTATATCCATTATTATACCCTGTTAAATAAAGTAGTCACGAAACACATATAACACCATGGCATGGAGAGGGTAAGCCATAAAAACACACGCATGGTGATATTATTTTTTATATGTTGGATAAAAGAGGTAATATGGTTTTACCGTAATCTTAATAACATCTCACAGTATATAATATACTGAAAATTTTTAATTTAGTAATGAAATAATCTATTAATATAAACATCAAGAACAAAAATACTAGAATGAGTTGGTAAAAAATTATCACTTCTTCGTTGGACATCATTTGGACCTCCTCTTAAAAACACTCGTGGAAATCATTTTAGAAGAGTTGGACCTCCAGATGATAGCTAAATTTAGTTATAGGATAAATCGGTTGGTTTGTTTCAATATATAAGGCTGAATTTGGTTTTAGGAAGTGATGGAGGAGGTGCCTTTTTATAAGATAGGTTAGGGGTGTTTTTTGAATCCTCAAAAAAATTAAATTAATATAAATTAATTTTATATTAAAAATGAATCCAAAGGTTTCTTGAAATGGTTATAATAAATGATATATTCTAACCTAGGTTTTTTGAAAATGTTAAAATTTCATCATAATATTGATATTTTTATAAACTCAGTTATCCAATAAAAATAGGAATATTTTATTATTGTTACCTTTAATTATCTATTTCACCCATAACTATGGTAAATAAAAATTCACTATAGTTATTAATCAAAAATAAAAAATAAAAAATAATTTTATCATATTAGACTTTAAATATCATAATGATTACAATCATGTATCGATGCTTTTCCTAATTCAATACACTTATGTGGCTAAATTACATTTAACCCAAATCATGTAGATGTGGAGAGAAGGCTGGTAAACGAGACATTCAATAGTTGGATAAGTTATTATATTTATCATTAATATAAAAATAATTCAAATGATTTAAATTGGTTTAATATATGTATTGTTCATCAGTTGTGACTTTTAAAAAATAATATATAATTTATCATTGATAATTATGAAAATGTAGTTTTAAACTAAAATGCTGTATTTTTCAGAATTAATAAAATAATGAAACATCCCATAAAATTTCCAAAAAATCACCCTATGATAATTTCAATATTAAAAATTCCAAAATGAAGTATATTTTTTCATAAAAATTTCTATATATTTAAAAATTCAATTTAAAGTGGGATCTCCTTTAAAAGCCTGTAAATTTCCATTTTATAAAATATATAGTTTTTATGAATAACATCTGATTTGTTCTTATATAATTTTCAAGGAAATACAGAATTTGAATGTTAAAATTATGATAAATATAAATAAATTTCATAATGTGGTTAATACTATTCATAACTACTATTTAAATGAAAAGTTTGTTTGAACATGGTAAGCTTGAACTCGATGTTGTGTGGAACAAAAATATTGAAGAGAATAACATTAGAAGAGAATATACCATAAAATATTAGGGTATTACATTATCCCCTCCTTCCATTAATTGAATCCTTGAAATTTTTTAATTCGGGTTTGGAGACAATGTTTTTACAATTCAAAATGCATTTATTTAAATTCCACATTGGAACAACGGTCCATAAATTTTCACTTTAGAATAAAGAACAGGAAGTAAGAAGGTCATTGAAGATATCATATTCTAGGATTAACATGTTGGAAAATTGGGACAAGGAAGATAAAACTGACCATCATGTTACGATTGAGAGTGATATAGAACATGATAATGAGAATGTTATTAAACCCAAATCTATAAATTTTTGATGATCTAAGAGACCATTAGTTTCATTGAAAAAGAAGGTTCTAGGATAATTTGGTGGTTTCAAGATATTTATACCCAATTTTGAACAATTAATTTACCAATAAGAACATATGGAAACATAATTATTAAAATTTAGAGTTTCCTCATTTAGTTGCACTTCAATATATTTTCACTTCATTTTCTGCACATTAATAAGGGTAATCAATATAAAATTTTATTCTGATTTTACATATGATAAATCATAAGTTCTATAAGTTTTTACTTCATCATTTAAATGATTATCAATGAAAATAATGTAAGTAAATTATATCTAGTAAGTCATACCTTACACTTAAACAACAATATCCATTTTTCAACTAAATATATTCTATTAATAGTTACCTTAAGTCTTATTCAAAAAACATCGGTCCAAATTCAAAGTCCACACATTTAGTAAAAGGAAAACTAAATTTGAAAAATTAGATTCCCAAAACAACTCGTAATATCACAAAAAAAAATATGAATACATTGATCTCTTTAAAACCTTAATGAAAACATTCATGCTTCATGATTCTTAAAGAAAATGTACTGCAGTATATTCCTTATATATGACATCAAGTTTATAACCATTAAATCACTGATAAAATAGCCAAATGAAATAATTTATTGAATCCAAACATAATCACATTAATCATTCCTCTTTGTTTATTTTAGTAGTATAATCTTGACCATGACCAGTCATCCTCTTTTGGGGTATATTCTTTTGACGCATGATACATTGATTTTCATATTTTCTCAGATCAATATAGTTGATGAATTGTACAATAGAATATTTTTTCTTATACTTTCAATACTATTCATGGAGACCTTTATCTCTTAACAAATAAAAAACATTCGTTCCTTTTACGTATGTGAAAAGGTGATTATTTCCACAATTATTACATTTGGGAAAATAGTTCTTTCCCTTCTTCCCTTTATGTGTATTTTTTATGTTTTTCAATTATTCTTGTGCTTCCATCCAGAGAAATAATACCAATGGTACTCTGTACCAATTCCAATATCACGTGATATAATGTACTCATAACATGATAAGTATTTAGAGAATATATCATGTCGAATTATTGGATTAAGACCACTAAAAATATGATCATTCATTCTCTCTAGATCACATGTATCGGTGAGGTTCACAGTCCTTCTGTTATGTTCCATGATTAAATTAAGAATACAATATGGTAGATTATTTCATAATGTATATACCCAAAGAAAAAAGAAAAATAATTAACATAAATTGAAAATTTTGTGTGTATCTAGTCTCTTAATCATAAACATAGTTTCTTTGGGGAAATATTTACATTTAAATCTCTCATAAAGTTTTGTTATGATAATGTAAAGTATCCTAAACATATCCCCTAGGATTGTCACACTAGGTGTGCAGTAAGGCCCATTGTCTTGTACCAGGTTATTCCGAGTTAGGCGCAATGCACCTTTTCAGAGTTGTTACTCAATCGTACATCTATTCCAAAACAGCCTCCACTTGTAATATCTATGCCACACTATATTTCTAGGAAGACACACGTAATATATACCATATCAAAATTCATATATTTTCTTCTATACTTATCCTCAAATTATATCTTCGGGTTATCTTCCCTAATTTATGTTTTCTAAATCTGATTTCCATGTTTAGTACTAAACTTCCTTTGATACCAACTGTAATGCCCTGAACCTAGATGCCCGAAGCCTATGAATTGTTTTATTACATTTTGATGATTATAAGGAATTGAATCCCAAAGGACAGATCCATTTAATTGTCTCGGTAAACTAGATACATACATGAAATTCACATTATATTTTAGAAAACAAAAAACAAAATGATTTCTCTTTTGTCATTCCATCAATCCCCTTAGTGTACCCTTGTGTATCCTACTGAAAACACATCTTTGTATCCTGGTGAAAATAATACATAATAATGGAGCGAGATCTAATGCTCAATAAGGGCATATAATTCATCTGAATCTATTATAAATAATCAAATACATTTAAGTCAAGGAGTAAAACTAAAACATAATCTTTTTAAACATAATATTGAGAATAATATGGAATTAATAGATCAAACAATACCATATAAATATTCAAATAGATATTTTAATAGTCTAATAATATGTAATATCAATACAAAATATCACAATGATGGAACGTATGATGTTGGATGTCATCACTATCAAGATCTGTCCTCTAAATAGTTTCTGCCAGGATTTATCCTTAAGATAATTTATGTCTATGGGTAGAAACCCATCTGATTTGTGTCATGATCTATACTCCTGATAATTTCAATCTTTTTGGAAAAAACATGAATGTTTTTTCACCATCTAATTTCATATCAGGTTACCGACTAATGCATCAACATTCTATAGCAGTCTCCTCCCATCACTTAATATTTCCAATTCATTCCTTTTATTAAAATGGTGAAACATAAATATCATAAACATTCATACTAAGATACTATCATATGAAATTGAAATAATTAACTATAAACCATGAATGGTATCAAAATATAACATCCATAGTCAAACTAAACATAAAAACTTAAATATCTGTAGTAGAACATATCATATGTGATCAAACACAATCAATCATAAGACCCAAAAAAGGATATTTACATAGATAAAAAATACTCTAATAAAATACATACAAATTTCTTCCGAGGAATACCCCTTTTTTACAAAGAAAAAATTTATTCAAAGGAAATTAATTTATAAAATTAAAAATATTTATTAAATCATATTTTTTGGATTAAAGTGTCCCATACCACTTTGAAACATTTGAGGGAAATTTTAAAATTAAAATTTTAAAACATTAATGTCATTATATATAAATTTGTAAATGCAGTTTTGAAAACATAGTCATGAATGATAATGATTAAGAATAATAAATCTTAGAATCATTTAAACCTATGTTTTAGTTAAAGAGTCACTTACATAAAACCTAAAATGGATACCTAAATAAAAAATGAGGAAAAATTAAAATAGAAATAAACTATTTTTTATAATCCTATTGTATAAATATTTAAAATAATATCATGAATATTTTTATGGAGAATAAAAGAGATAATTAAATATTAAACCATTCATAGTTTCCCATGCCACATTAAACATTTAAATATTAATCTACATGAATATTAAAATTTAATAAAATTGGATAATAAATATAGTAATGACATGATATATCAAAGGCACTATAAAAGCACCTCAAAAAAGAAGGTTGACGGTTGTAATAACAAAATATGACTCAATGACCTGAGATTGAGATAAAGTCCCTTACTAACAGAGTTACTTTTGAATCATTAGATCCATGAATGAATAAAATCAATTGGAAGCATACAATATCATGATATAAATTAAATTTGTAATATAACATGTCATAGGTCATTATATACACCACATAAGATAAAAAAGTGGTCAATATGGAAATTATCTCATAAATATAATAAGTTGAGATCAAATCCCCTCACCTTAGGTCTGATACCATCTGTACATTTCCAAAGCTCATAATTAGTGGTTTTAAACATATTAATAAAATATAAAAAATATAATAATATTTATTATTTCATATATGATACATTTTTTATTTTATATTATCATTTTAGTAACAATTTCCAAGTTAAAGATACATTTTTGGTAATAACAGATTTGTTTACAATAAGTATTTTGACATCTTATTAATGATACTGTTATATAGATCATGAATTAATTACATTAATAATTTCAAACATGATTTATATATCATATATATTAAGTATATAAACACATATAAAAGATAGATATATGAAATGGAATACACTATTATATCTGTCATTATACCCATCCAAATTATCTAGTGATGAAAAATAGATTACACCACGGTGTGGAGGCGGTAAGTTGTACCTATGCACGCATGGTGAAATTGTTTTTTGTAGGATGGATAGAAGGATGAATGTGGTTTACCTATAATCATACTAAAATTATAGAATATATTTTATGCTAAATTTATTACATTATTATGTCAAAAAACATATTAATATGATGTAGAAGAAGGAAAAACATGAATGAGTTGGTAAAACAATTACCTCTTCTTTGATGTACTTCTTTTAGATCTCCACTTAGGAACACTAGGGTGGTCTTTCTTAAAAATAATGACCTCCATAACTGAGATAAATTTTTTTATTGTTTTATGTTAAGTGTTTTGTGGATCTAGGAGGATCATAGTAATTTGAGGATGTTATAGAGGAGGTTTTTTTAATAGGATTGGTGAGGGAAATTTTTTAGAATCCTTTAAAATATTAAATTAAGATAAATTAATTTTATATAAAAAATGGATCCAAAGTGAGATATTTAGAATATAGGATGTGTATGGGTCAAAATAATCATAAATTTTTTTAGATAGGTTTTTGTCACCTTATTGAAATTATATATTGACTTTAACCATTTGTTAAACAGTTTAACTCTTACCGTGACAACTTATCTTTTTTTACTATTAATGGTTAATATAATAACTGAAAATTTACAAAATTAAACCCCAATAGATCATTTCTGAAGTATTTAACCTTATTCTATTCATTTGGATGAATTTTAGTTTTTTAGAAATTTTTTATCATTTACTAATATTTTACTTATCTTAAAGTATCATTTTTTTCAATTTCGATATAATTCATTGTTGGTATTTTTATAAATATTCAATCAATATGATAACTACCAAAAAACACTTATTCTATGTCTCTATTATGTCTATGATATCTATAAAAAATTTTAGTGTCATTAATAATTTAAAATTATATTTATTTAAATATGTCTAATATCATTTATTCGATATATTTAGTAATTCAACAACTGCTACATCATTATTATTGAATCCTTTAATTAAATTATTTATTCCCAACAAACTAAAAATAAAATGGCATGTTGAGGAAAAACTAATTATATTGAAAACTACTATTCAAATTCAATTTTATCTTATTTATAACCCTATATTAAATATTATTTATTTTTTAAAAGTATGAGTATAATTGTTTTACCAAAAATATTATGAAAATGAGTGAACCTAGTCATTAAAAATTTATTATGAAAAATAAATCAATAATAAAAGTTCACGAATTAGAAGAGGTTTAAAAATATTAGAGTTAACAATTAATAATATGCCATCATTCACCAGTGATTTTCAACAGTCAGGTTCTCTGAAGGACCACATTGTGCTTACTTCAAGGACCGCCCTCTATGGAAATGTATATTCCACCTAGTTGGCCTCTCTATATTCATGTGAAACAAGCAAGTTGAGATGATTAATACGATTCATTCAAGCCACCCCATAAAGAAGGAGATTCCATGGGACATTCGTGGTTTTTATTCTCAATGTTTTCAATGCATTTCACATATCATATTCAATATATAAGTCATTCCACTTATGATAAATAAAATGTTTAATCAAATAAAATAATGCCCATTTTCATCCTCATAACATTTCCAATTCACATATCATTATAAAAGAAGCATTTAACAAAATAATGATGGGTTCTAAACATACCTTTACATAATAATAGTTATGGAAATCTAGAGGATGTTCTATCAACATTAGCTTTGGTCCACAGTCTGATGGGAGGTATCCATCTCACATATTTGAGGACCATAGGTTTGATTGGCCTTCTTCCAACTCTAAATATTATAAGAATTGTCAAATCACTAATTTCATTGTATGTAGATCCATCCTAAATCATAGAAAAAACATGAACATCCCTATGAATTTGGAAAGAGCCAACATTTATGGAGGGGACCTTATCATCAAACAGCTTCATGTTTCGTGCCCTTCATATGGAGTCATGAATAGAAGAAATATCTACCAGCTATAGATTCTATAACTGCTTACTCAATCTATTGTTTTAGAGGAATGCAAGCTGGTCAGTGAGAGACCTAATTGTGTTGATTTCTAGACCAAAACACATCCATGAATATTTACTAAGTGATATTTCATATGAACACTCAATGAAAATATGTTTAATGATATCATCATCACCAAGACAGTGTGGGTAAGATGAGATAATGCACTGTCTATATTTACTCATTTTTTTAGTTGGTAATTTTTTTCACTAGATTTCCAATATAGAAATGGGTTTTTGTAGGTTGAATAAAATTTACTTTGATTATTCTATTGGAATTACATGTCTTGGCCTTGTAATAATCCTTGATAGTAAACTTCCTATTGCATCCAATCCTCTATACAATAGTGTCAACATCTATGAAGGTATGATTTTGAATATCCATTAAAACATACAGGGTAATATATTCAGGTGTGCTATAATATGTCATAAAATTAGAGATATTCATTTTCCTAATGTCATAAGGGACATCCAGCCTGCTCTTAAGGGTCTTATCACGCAGGCCAGTGTCAGATCAATAATTATTAGTGTTCCTAAAATCAAACCATTTTGTTTTTAGTATAATTTCATTAATGGATAACTTAATAGATGGCTAGAACGCGGACTTGTGATTATGGGGGAATCCTTCAATCAACCAATCCTTGATCAGCAAGTTATGAAATGAATTGTGGGTTCATCAAATATTAGCATATTCCATGTAAATTTTCTAATCAAACCATCATTGGAAACCATTAGATATTTGATACCAATCCCTCCCATTTCAATGGGTTTAATATAATATTTCTAATAAAAAGTGACCATTTTCCATACATATTCATAGTTCGTTCAGATCATGTTTCTAATTAGGCATTGTAGTTCACTAATGATCCCTCTGGGCCACCTGTAAATGGAGAAATGGTGAACAGACATTAATGCAATGAGATAATTAATGAGAGAAAATCACCCAACTTGAGATATTTCCTTCCGATTCCATTTGGATTGTTGGATGATGATACTATTATAAATTCCTTTGATCAACTAGGTCTTGGCATTCTATAAAAAATAGGGACAATAAGATAGATAAACAGAAGGGAACCCTTCCTCAACCTAAGACTATTTTCCACCATGTTCTATTTTCATATAAGAATTACTTCACCAAATAAAATAAAGGATATTCCCCACCTGATGGCCTATTTGGAAACTTTCTCATTGTGATAAAAGAGAAAATGAATATTGTAAATGGTTCTCTTTAAAGCTTTTCCAATGAGAAGGATATAATCCACATAGAGTAAGTTGGAGGGAGTGAAGAAATTCCTCTCATCCTTGATTTTTTAAATGAGTCCAACATATTAAAGATCATTAATACACCAACTCAATTAGTCCTTAGAAATTGAAAAAATAATCTATTAGAGTTTATCCCATTGCCTAACTCCTCGAGTACATGGTAAGTAACCCCTTGGGATTACATTTATTAAATGGAAAATTGAGAATATGAACGGGAAAAACTTATTAGTAAAAAAAGTTGTATTAAAACCCATATATACTAAGGATATTGCGAATAAAATTTGATTTTAGGGTGTGAAAGGCTTTAGAAATATCAATCATGAGGGAAAATTTCCCTCTATCACTTTCCTTTTAATAATGTTGACACTATTTGAGGTAGTAAATAAGAAATTATAAATGCATATTCCAGGGATGAAACCATATTGGTTTGTAGTGATGTGGTCCTTAATATTTCCCCGTAATCTGGACACAAGGATTTTCCTAATGAATTTAGGAATTTTATTCCCATGGGCCATTGGTCTAAAGTCCTTGATGTTGATCACATAGTCCTTCTATGGAATCAAGGAATTAAAATTTGAATTGAAACCATAGGGAAGAAAATATGCTAAACAAATTCCCTCAAAACATGAACTGCAACTTCCAAGAGTATTTCCTAGTAAAACATGAAAAACATATTTAAAATCCATTGCTTCTAGCTACATATTCCATGTTTTGGGAGAAATGTGTTTTCCAGATTTCATATATGTCAAGTGTTCTAACAAGATCATTATTTTCTACTCACAAATATAGGTGGAAATATTTTTAATCATCATTGATGTGTTTTCCAACCCATCATCTGAGTAAATTTAATTAAAATAATAAACCACTACTATAAAAACATCATTTTTAGTAGTTTATAGTTTCTTATTAACATTAATTTCATGATTACCTACCTTGTCCCATTTCTCCCTATGAATCCTATGAAACATATTTGAGTTATTATCTCATTAATTCAACTATTTCACATTCATGTGACCCTTATCCATATTTTCCTTTAGGATTAAAAGTTCAAATATCTTTGATGGAGCTTTCACATCCCCTATAAAAAACATGTATTGATTTGGATCCCCATTTTTTATAATTTCAAAATGATGTTCAATACTCTAAATGTCAATATCCATCTTCACAAAATTATTTTCCCCCACTCCGTTAGATGTATTTTGTTATATTTTTTCTTCCCAAAAATTCTCTTCAGTGGGATGCTAGTATTCACCAGCTTTCTTGCCTCCAAAAAAATTTCTCTCCATCTAAAAATGATAACCCTATAATTATTAAAACATAAAGGTTTATGGGTTCACCTTGAGATAGTGAATACCTCCATGACAATGGTATTATACTCTAAATGATTTCTGAGAATATAGTGTCTTGATAGTCTAATGTAATCAATTCTATCGTCATTTTTTATAAAACAACTACCATGTTTTCATTCTATCATTCTATTCTAGTTGAACCTTCTCTAAGTGAAATCAAAAATAGCAAATGGAACTTTTGTTAAATATCCTTAATCAATGAAGTATAAGAATTCACTCATTGATTATACATAGATGATGGAGACTTTATTTTACTATGGTGAAAGAATAGTATTGATGTCACCCATAACCTCCCACTTTGTAAAAATCTTCCTAGAGATCTCCTCAGACTTCCTACAAATATCTCCTCTCCTAGTGTTGTATTGAAAAGAATACACCAAGGATTACTGGATGGTATTCCTAGAGATATTGAATGTGACATCTAGACTTTTATTTTTCTGATAACTTTGACAATTTTGATACTTTCATGCATGAGAATCCAAAGGTGATATGTTCCATTACTATGAAAGTTAATAGAGACTATGTATTATCTCACGGAGGACCACATAAAATATCTCCTTTTTTTAAAAATAATTGTGGGTTCTAAAATCCCAATAAGAATTGGTTTATTTACATAATTAAATACCAATGGGTATTGGATGTTATGGGGTTCCCTAAAAATTAGAAATATCATTAGAAAATATTCATTTTTTGAATTCTGTGACCCTAGTCAAAGGGCACATACATTGAACCATCTGCACGTAGACCTTTTTCTTTTTCATTCAGCCTTCATTTTTTCCATCATGGGGGGTGTGCCTTTATTTTGAGTCCTTTAATGTTTTCATCTACCATAATTTTTCCCTTTTCATACTTCGGTGATGGTTGATCATCAACCTCATCACTCCAAAGTTTACCACCATGTGTTGTAAACATATTCTTGGATATAATAAGTTCATGTGATTCCTATTTAGGAGTTTTTCTTCTAGTAGTTTGTCACTAGTAACCTATGGGAATGGAATTCTATCTTCCTAAGATACAAACTGATTTTGAAAAGATAATTTCACATTTGAGCATTTTTGGGTGCTTCCTATAGAAACTGATACATTACTACCATCAGTAACCACCTACTTTGAGGACCCCTCCTCTAGAAGATGAATTCTAGATTGATCATCATCTTCAAGTCCATACAACATAGTCCGTATTGGCCCCTCTTTATGAAAATGATCATTATTGATTTCATCTTGTCACGCACATAGTAAAGTGCATTCTAGAGGGGTATATTCATGAGATAGAGGGTATCACTTGGTATGTGCAACCCTTGTAGGCTACTAGGGGACCAAATAGTTTCCACTGAAGTATGAATCCCATGGATCCCATCATAGTGGGTATTCTCCTTCCGAAAATCCATACTATTGGGATTTGTTGGTTTGGATTGTAGGACATGAGTATAAACTAAATTCTAGGGCTTGAGATTATTATTCCAATCTTTCACAATAATTTTATGATGCATCAGGGTAGGTTTTGGTTCATGATCAACATTGCATGTGTTATTTCTAGAGTTATCATGATAAACATTAATAGGGTTGTCTTATCTTTCATAGGATTGGAATTCTCACCCTATATATCATTATGAGGATCATCAATGGGGAGGTGGGATGCCTAATGGATTCATATTTTCTATCCACATTACTGTTTATCATCATACCAACACTAGATGTGCCAAAAATTGGAACATTTGTAGGTTCACGGACTGTGATGTGATCATTTCCCTTCCTCTTATGGTATTTGGGAGCATCATTCCCTTTCATACTGCAAAAGGATAATTCCATAACTATATTTCCATCTTATGAGAGATGAAAAGAAAAAAATATAGCTCTTATAAAAGTTCAGTTTCTTTTCATACTGGATCACTAATATGATGATTTCATCTCTTTTGGTTAGAACAACTCACTTCACATGAGTGCATGACATAAAAAAAGTTCAACTAGGACCCTCACATAATTCTCATACCATGGGTTAGCCTTTTGGTGGTCCATCCTATTGAATTCCCCATGGAAAAGGCAATATCCCCAAGAATGATTGGGTGCTAGTATAGCCAATTAAACATCTAGATATGAATCTAGAATTTTGCATGAGTGTTATTTTCCTTATTTGGGTTGACATTTTGATCCTAATCTTGATTTCATAAAATTCAAGACCTCATGGAAAATGATCCATAGATTCAAGCCGTACTCTTATGATCATCAGATGGAAAAATGATATGGTAATAAACTCACTCCATTACAGTCATCTTCCATACTCAAAATCCCCAATGTATATGGATCATATGCATAAGTTCATTGAACATCCAAAGCTGCTGACATTTTTTAACAAAAACTCTGATGATAATAGAGTACCTTCATAGGTTAACTATTTCCTTGACTACCTCTTGATTTTCATATGCATGCACTATCCAACCCTTTTCAATAACCCTCCCATGAGTGGTAAGATAAAAGTCTTCTAAAGAGGGGTTTCTAGAGGATTTGAAAAAGCATGGAATGTTCTTCTTTGAATCAACATTCTTGTCTAGTACTCAATCCTCCACCCTCAGCTTCTTTGAAGCATGATGAAACAATACTGCATGTCCAACGTGATCTATAAAAGATGAGTTCTTTGATATTTTAATTGGAATAATATTCCCTCATCCATCTAGGATTCCAAGATCATGGTGTTCACCATTTTACACAAGATCTACCATCTCCCCCCCATATTTATAGGCTCATTATAATTTCGTTTTATATTATCCTCAAATAAAATATAATAAATGTCATATTTTCACCGTAGTGGATAAAAAATGTTATTATTTTAGTCTAGGGTTAATTTTTTCTGAAACCCACTCATCCAATGAAATTAAGATAAGGGATAGTGTAATTTTATAATATTATAATATTATTTTTAATTTTAATTACATTATTTACCATTAATTGTGGTACATAAATATTTACTAATATTACTTTTAATTAAATCCATGAAATATATTTTGATCCTTTTAGACATTAAATATCGTACTGATCACAACCTTTTAAATTCATTTTTTCAAATTAAATTCACAAATGTGGAAAAACTAAGTGTAACACTATTCCTTCCGATGCGACAAGAAGGTGTGTAAAAGAGTCATTCAAAAGTTCTATAATTTTTTATATCTAATTTTAATATAAAAATGATTCTAATAACTTTAAATAGGAAAAATATAATAATTATTGAACTCTTGTGACTTTAAGAGAAATAAAATATAATTTAACATTGATAATTGTGAAAATGCAGTTTTTAAATAAAATGTTGTATTTTTTATTATTCATCAAAAAATAAAACTTCCCAGAAAATTCCTAATATATATCATAAGATAATTTCAATATTCCAAATTCATAAATGATGTTTATCCAGTTATATTTAAATTCGAAATGTGTTAAAAATTTGTTTTAAATGTGGATCTCCATTAAAAAGATGTAAAATTCCCTTTTGAAAGAATATACTTTTTAGGCATGAATTCATATTTTTTCTTATATAATTGTAAGAAACATAAGAATAATGTTAAAATTATATTGAATATACATAAATTTCATAATGTGGTTAATACTATTTATAATTTCTATATAAATGGATATTATAATAGAGCAAGGGATACTCGAACTTGGTGTTGCTTGCAACACACCCCATCAAAGAGAATAACATTAAAAATGTACATACCATAAAATCGGAGGGGTTATAACATACTTACACATACAGATATGTGCACATAGATAAATCTACATATAATTTAAATTATATAATATGAATATGAATATATATATATTCAAATATGAATCACATGTTTAATGTAATATATTATATATTCATATAATGGTTTAAATAAAATATTAGTATATCATATTTAAGTTAATATCACAAATTATTTAATTAATTTCAATAAAAATATTATGAAAGACTTTTATTAATAATTATACATATTTGAATATAATTATGAAAATAAGATTTATTAATTTTTTATGAAAAGTTATATAAATCATATTTATATAGAATATTTAAATATTTTTAATAATTTTAATGTAAATATTTTTTTTAAAAAAATTTATGTGAATATAAATTAAATTATTCACCCTCTCCCATTTTTGAAAGCTTCCTCAAAGGTTTTCATAAGGGTTGGGTCTTTTATGGTTCTTCCTAGGTTGGGAAGATCTGTGATGGATATGATTCTCTTAGATATTTCCCTATGGTTTCTTATCATTGGTTAGGGCCACTTATGTTCCAATTTACTAATGCGATGGATAATGATTTGTTGAACTAATGGTGGTGTCTATCACTTTCGAAAAATGATAAGGATCCCACTTCTATGATGAATGATGAAGAAGGATTATTGATGTGGTGAATGCATATCATTAGTGTTGCGAAATTCATCCCCAATCCCCATTTTAATTTCATTACATTGAATAATATTCTAAAAAATATATGGTGTATATAGTATTGAGTGGCCATATGAGATACTGTATTAGGTATTTTGGTCTTTGGTTTCTTTAAAGAAACAATATTAATAGAAAATTCTTATAACGAGGTATTAGATATTTGGTATTCTTATTATCTTAAAGTAGGATCTGGATAATGGGGGTGAAATCAAAAGTACATCATTCTATGGGTCATCCTATTACATTTAACTTCTGGTAATCCTTGTTGGGGAGATCAAAATGTGTTCATAAAGAATGCGGGGACCACAACTGACCATTCCAGGAATGGGATTGATAAAACCCTTTTTCTGTCGAGAAACCATTTTATTATTAAGGTCCTAGTTGACATTAAATTACCTAATTTATGGGGTACGTCCTAGTCGTAAATAACCAAATGATTTGAATAACAAGAGAATATGAAATAATGGATATGTTTTATTTCTTATATCGAAACATTGGACACTCAGAAAAGGATTGTGCTACCGTGGTATCATATTAAAAAGGTAATATAATTCTGCAATATTTCCTTTCATTACATGAAAAAATATTGGGGTATCCTTTTTTTCATAGTTTAAATGACATAGGGATAGAGAAATACATAAAAAGGCACTTACAATAGATATAGATCTAGTATAAAATATCATGAAAATTAGGGGGCCACAACATCATCATATACACCGCAATGCTTATATATATCCAAAATAAATGATGAATTCATCCCCACAAAATGTTTCGGTTGTTTCCTAAAATACACAAGTTGGAATAGATGATTCTCTTATATGGTTGATTATATTGCATGTATGGCCACAATCATGGTTTTAGAGTATTTCTAAACCCACCTCCAAGATGAAACAAATTGGTTCTGACCCTTCCCCCCCAACAGTTGTCAAACCCCAAACTGATGGACCTCCAATGAATTCATCTAATAATGTTGAATTCTTTCTTGGAATGATAGTGGAAATCCCGAAAAACACCATACATGATTGATGATTATCATAGGGACCCCTACATTGACCATCCTACAACTAATCAATGTGGCTATAAATGATGTTATAAGGCTTCCAGACTAGTATCGTTTATCAAGTGTGGTGAAATGTTATGGTTGAGGGATCTATTCTCAAATATTTAGCAGTGAAGGAAGGAATGAACGAGCCCCTCCTACAATAATGTAAATTGTTATATGGGACTCTAATTGGATTTTCAACCCACACTCACCTTGGATCTCCTCCATAGGAGCACTAAAATCCATCCAGATATTTTTTTCATTCCCAAAAAAATGTTTTATAGGAAGTACATGTGTCATGTCGCAATAATAGCTGGCTTTTGAGGGTGTCTGTTAGTATCTGTTTAAGTCCATTTTGGGGCCTATTCATTCACAAAAAGGAGGATGTAGATATCATAATTTGTAATTTTTCTCATAATATCATTGTTATCTTTATCTATTTTTGGGATTCCCCAACATGGGTGTTTAATGGGATTCTATGGATTTCCTACCCATAGTGGTAAATGAATATCTTGGTAGATTCTCCACACCCTATGTAAAGAATTTCTAGTCCCCTTCTCATTGGTGAGTATTTTAACGAAATTATGTTTTCTTATGAGAAGTTATGGGTTGAAAATAGATCATTATCAATGATGTCAATTTTTCTTTGGGTTATCCAGAATACATAGCTAACTGATTTGGGATACTTAGGACACACATTTACCAAGTTTTAGTGGAATTCAAAAGAGACCCATATTGAATTATGACCAAATACGTATCACAATTTTACTAATTGGGACACTCATTTTTACTCCATACTTATTTCACACCTCCCATATGCCCCACCTAACCATGCCCCAATCCTCATCTATTTATATCATGATGATGGTAGACACAAATAAGAGAGACCCTATATATTTGAATTTATTTGGGTCTGAGAGGAGGATTGGGAGCAAGTTATACATTCATGGTTTTGGGGGGATACTAATGTTATGTAAAATATATCTCTAGTGGACACTAAGTTGATGCATTAATGATATAATAAATGACACTAACATGATTTTGAGTGAGAAAATAATTAATGTAGGATAGATTTAAAAATATCAAAAACTAGTAAAAGACTTTGGTTTTATGATAAATAACATCCCAACCTATATACTACATGTGGATACATACTTTGGAATGATTGTACCCAGTTCAAATAACCCTAAAGAAGGTGTGATAGGTATTAATATTACAATGGAATAGTGTCTTAATAAGATGCTTATCTACAAACCTAGTTTTATACTACATGGTTATATGCTTTAGAAAATTTAAATTCACTTTACAAAACATAATTACATATAGAAATTAGGTCAATGAAACATGTGATTTTTATCTAGGGATACTATCATAAAAAATGTTGAAATATTTAACATTGATATTATGTTTCATTCAAAATATATAATTAATAAAAAAAATTACAACAAATTAAAAAGTGGTACACCTCTATTTATTGAAATGGTTAGATATATAAAATTGAACAAGGTTATAGTTATAATATGTAACTAGATGTTTTTGTGAAATTTGGATAGTGTAGATCTTTAGAATCCATTCAATGTAAAAATATTATTAGGATTAAATCAATGAATAATCAAGAGAAATTAGACATCCAAATTACAAAACTACAACATAGTAATACTTTATGGAATATTTCATGTCAAGTGGATAGTAATGATGATTCAGTACTAATATTTTCATTTGTTAAGAATGAATCAAATGATAAAATAATGGATTTGAATATCTCCCTAGTTACTATAGATGTTCCCTTGGAATTGGAATTTTCTCCATTAGAATTAATGATATAATGTCATTTTCTGATGCTGTAACATCTCATGATGGTCCATCAGTAATATTAGTTTTTTCATCACATCGACAATCTCAACATTTATATCCTCATGAATCATAGGTAATGTCCTCTTATCATGGATATTAATACAGATAACAGAGATTAGATAGTGGAAATTTTTGAAGATGAATAAAATTCAAAACAAGAAGATGACGACGGTGTTGAACAATAACTGAATACAGAAGAACATGATGGCCCCACCCCAATGAGGTTTCATTTAACTTTGAACCATTATCCACTAATAGAATAATGTTCAATATAAGGAATTACAATCTTACAATAATTTTACTAGTCAACTATAACTCATGTTACATGGTTTATAATAATTATTCATGGCTTGAATCTAGTGTTGGTTGAACGTGTTTTATATATTATATGAGACATTGTTTAAAAATAGGTGATGAACGTTTTGATAAAACAACATCACAATTAATGATAATATTTTTTATACAGGAAGAGTCAAATAAGTATACTTATATGGTTTTGTGGGAATCAATTGATACAGACTTCCAGATGCATTTTCGAGCAATAAGTGATATAAATTTAAACTATTTTTGTAATACTAAATTTAATCCACATATAAGATTGAAACTATTAATATCATACTATAATGGACCTAAAAGATGCTTCACTTTATTTGCGGTACAACACCAGATTTTGGATGTAGTTTGAAGCTATAAAAACTAGAGCATAGTGATTACACATTGTGTAATCTCATTAAACAGTGTGAATGTATCAAGTGAAGTAGATCTATCTAGACAATTCATGGAGAGGTTACATGTTTTGAAAATCAATTACGCATCATGATTCTCAATTACATGTCATAAAATGAGCCAAAATTCTAGATACATGAATAAAATTTTCGTGAGATTTGTGAAGTTTTAAAAATCAGAGAGGAAACTTAGATAAGAATTACACGATGTGTAATAACATTACACATAATGAAAATTGTCAAGATGATCTCATCCAATGTCTATAAATGAAGGTTCTTCCTACTATTGTTGGGAATTCAGATTCAAATACACTACAGACCAAAGCTTGGAATGAGAAGTTGCGCCCTCCCCATGTTATTTCATTCTTTTCTTTATGCTCTATTTTCTATTTCCTTATAAACCTATTATAGCTAGGATTAGGGGGTAAACCCACATTATTCTATGGTAATTTAATATCATGGGGAAGGTTCCATTGCATTTATTTCATTTATTCATGTTTTTGGAATGCATAATTTTATCCTTTAACTTCTAATCCCTTTCATTTTCATTTATCAGGATAGTTGATAATTTAAATTTTATGAATCCATTAAATTGAGAATGTATTAACCCTGATTAAGGAATTAACATTGTCAACATTAGGAGAAATCAGGTTTAAATGTAGTATCCAGACAAACATGATTCAATAATGACCTAAATTATCAGACCAATGTAAATTGGGAATGTCCACATTATGGATGGGATTCTATGACCATTGGATCTTTATATTCTTGAATATCACACCAAACTGGAATTAATCAAATTATTTTATTTATTACAATTTCACCTACACCCAATATTAAAGAACCCATATATGCTTTAAAACATTATTTTCAAACTAAATCGATCTACCGTGTAATTCATTCATTATTCATTTTCAAAAATTCAATCAAACAATCTCTTTTCTCACCAGTTTCATCAAATATAATAAAATTAAATATTTTCGAAAACTAAATAATCCAATTCACCATCCCTAAGGACTGATATCGACCTACATATTTACAACATTTGAATAAATTGAGTAGCAAAATAGAGTTTTTATAAAAAATATTTATGTAGACCTGTCAAGAATTACTGAATCCCCTTGGGGCTATCAAACTAGAGTCGTTTTCAGGGATGGTTTATTTTTAGTTTTTAGGATTTCAATTTTTAATTAATTTTTGTTTTTTATTTTTGTTATCTTTTTATGCTAGGTATTTTGTGCCACGATTATCATATAAATGTCTTTTATTCACAATTGCAACACTTAGGTATGGTGAAAGACATCATCGAGTACACCCTCCATTATAAACCAATTCCAAATATTAATGTTGCTAGAATCATTGAGGGAACAAACAAAACTATCTTTCTATGTTGATTCAAAGAGATCAAGGACTTAGTATGATCACAGACTACATGTAGCCATCAAACACATGATTGAAACCAATCATAAATGCACCTCTATAATTGAAACCGCTTCAAAATCAAGACAGAAATCATTTTAATGATCTAAAACAACATTCAATTCCTCGGACATATACATGAAGATATGAAAAAGTATTTTGTAATTTTTCATCATATCTATGACACATTCCTATTCTAGAATCATTCAGGCACTGTGGTAAGACTCTGTATTTTTTTTATTTTATTTATGTGATCAAGCTTGAGATTGAATAAAAAGATTTCTAGCACATTCTATTACAACATGGGATGTGTTGAAATGAAACAACCCTATCCACTTATTTCCACCTTTTATATCAATGGATATATGGGTAAACATTCTAAATTTTTTTCAATTTGAATTTGTGTCACTGTACTCTATGTGGGAATGATATCAAAATCACTAGAAAATCCCCCCATCATGGAATAGAGTAGTGTCTACTTATCCAAACATTCTATAAGGGTTTTTCATTGCGAAATAGATTCATTATTGATGTTTTAGCTACAGGATCCCTAATAAAGAAGTTTCTTGAATTGTGCTACAACCTTATGGAAGAAATGGATAGCAATAGTTTCTACTAGAAAGGAGAAGGAATGAAAAAAAACCCATTAATTAAATCAATAATAATGACAAGATGAAAACACAAGTAGAGTCATTCACCATGAATATGGACATCATGATGGGATAACAACAAAAACCCCAACGTACATGTGTGTTGGATGATAATTATGCTGATTAATAGAAAGGTAATAAATTTCGGGTTTGGAGACCACAAAAACAACAACAAGGGAAATTATATCAAAAAAGACCATAAGAGTTGCAATAAAAAGAACCTCAAGGTCCTACACTAAAGTGAAAGAACCAAACACTATAAGAGACACTAGAAATATTCATGGATGCTTCTAGGGTTGTATTCAAAGAAATAAAAGAATAAGCATCGAACTAAATATCCACATTAAGGAATATAGAGCTTCAGGTTGGCCAAATTACTGATCATCCTTGAGATAGACCAATATGAATACTTTTAGGATTCCCTAAATTTCACCCACATGAAAATTTGATCATTGATCAACTAAGTTGTGGAAATGAAACAAAATAACGTGGTAAAGAGTTTTTAGGACCACAACCAGTAAAAGCAAGAGAAGTGGGAGGCAACAAAGAATAATTAACTTAAGAAGAAGAAGAAAAAGAACCACCTCAGTAGAAGAAAATAATTCATTTTCTAGAATGAGTGGTTCATGTGATGAAGAAAATTCATAGAGGTAATGTTCTAGAACGATTTAGAAAATTTCATATTAATATAGCTTTTGAAAAGGCTCTTGAGAACATAATGGCATATGTTAAATTCATGAACGATCTGGTATTAAATAAGGGGAAGATAAAAGATATAGGAACTATTCCACTCAAATGGGAGTGTTTAGAAGTGGTATCAAATTACCTACCTAAGAAGCAAAGCCTTCAAGGTATCTTTTTAATACCATTATTTATCGGAGCTAACAAATGTGGAAAATACATGTGAGAGTTTAGTTAAAGTTTCAATATCATGCCCTACACAACTTTCAAGAGTTTGGGACTACATGGAATAAAGCCTACAAGAGTACATCTTTAATTAGAAAATTATATAGTGAAATACCCAAGAGGATTCATAGAATATATCTTGATTAAGGTTGACAAATTCTATTTCCCCACCAACTTCCTAGTATTGGATATGGAAGAGTGGAAAAATTCACACATTCTAGGAAGGACATTTTTAGACTTAGGGAATGCACTGATTGATTTTAAAAATGGAGAATTATGTCTTATTGTTGGAAGTAATCATGTAAGTTTCAACATAAACCGACCAATGAACAACTATGGTCATAAAGAGGAAAATGATTTTTTAGAATAAAATACAGCAGAATCTAATTATTTTTCAGAAATTGAATAGGTACATGCACTCTATGAGGTCGTAAAAGAGGATTCTCAACTGAAGAATGATTAGAAGTTGAAGAAAATGACTGCTGACACTAGAGGAGTGATTGACCCCCACAACATTTGAGAAAGTAAAATAGGTATGTATGGTACATGAACTACCATTTAGTTCATTAGGATTGAGGAAGAAATTGTGGGTCGGTTTAATGGAGATCAATAATGTACTACCAACAAGAAGAAATAATCATTTCATAGAAGAAGGATAGGGGACGACTAATTGGATTAGATATAACTGAGACCATTTATGTACCATAAAGATGTACCAAATTTTCAATCATCTCTCACATGAACTAAATATAAATGAGTTAATGTCGTTACAATAATGTTAAACAAAAAATCATCAAGGAGGCGACCTGAGTTTTTTAGTTTTTTTATTTTTAGTGGCGTTCAAGCCCTCACACCAAATATTTCAAAATTCATTGATAATGGAATGACCTTTAACTTGTTTGTTTTTAGTTTTTAGAACCATAAAGACCAAATCTAGTAATAACATGTAGATGGAAGAGATACTACAATACCATTCCACATTGTAAAGACACATTGCACATTATAGATTTGGATCAGGCAGTACCTACACAACTGAATTCAAATAATCAATTTGAAAGGGGACTAAGAGTTTTAGTTTTATAATTTTCTATTATATTCCCCACATTTTAATTATTTAGAGATTTAATATCCAATATCATGCCCCACCTTTGATTCATACTTTAATAAATTGAAATAGGATACATAAACTACCTTGGATAGTTATAATGCTATAAATTTTGAATTCATTTATTTTTATATTTGAATGTGAAAAATGGGGGAAAGAATTATTTGAGATATCCAAGTAGATTAATATTTTAAAAAACATAATTTTAGGATCATATTATTCATTTTTAATGAAATTTTTCTATGAATTTTTCATGCTTGGAATTTTTTATATTTTTATTAATTGATTTTTTAATCCTATGAATTTCCATTGGTAATTGTCCCAACCATTCATATCCTTCTCGATACACCCATTGAGCCTAATATTATCCATTATTTTATTATATATTTCGTGATAAACTATGGAATGAATTCATGTAGAGAATTATTTTCATCTTATTGAATATATGACTGAACATAATTAATTTTAAAATTATTGAGATATTTGTTTTTATTAAACCCTTATTGTGAGACCCGCATTTCAATAATCTATTATTATAGATATATAATCCATGAGTATAATTGTTTGGAAATGAAACATGTTCAAATCCTATCTTAACCATTTCTATCTTTCAATTAATTTTTTCATACTTTTTAAATGAATAAGCATATGAGGGGAGATTTTAGGGTGTATTAGTATATACATAACTGTGTATATTTTTATGGGGTATTTATTATTATGACTTGGTAGAGTGTCCATGTATCATTCATTTTCTTATATTATTCACATCTAATGCATAAAAAAATATGAAAAAATTGGGTTGTGTCTTGGGAGGATAAAAAAATATTCATTTTCCAGACTGATGATCTATTAATATTATGTGGTTAGGGGGTGGATGTCAGTTTTATCCTAAGCATATATTTTGGGAAAAAAACTAAAAAGAAAAAAATAGGAATATAGGTTGATTCATTTATTGAGATTACATGAGAACTGTGCCACCTCTAATAATTATGGGGGATATAAAATGACATCTGTGAATATATATTTGTATTGAGATATTTTTTATTATCATGAAATGTAATTTAGAGTTGAACCTCCTTTTTTAGCCTTGTATTTTTATATCATTTTCCTACCAACCCTGAACCCTTTGATTCATTTGATACTAATTGGTGAATCCCTCATGATTACTTATGGTTTTGTCTTTATGTGGTGGATATGTTAGATGCTTTGCAAGCCTAGAGTATGTTACATGTTCTTGAGGTATGATATGACCTATATTCATTTGTACCATGATGATGAGCAGAAAAAATCAAAGTGAGGTAAATAAAAAGTGGTTTTAATATGGAAAAGGAATTGAAAAATAAAAATGGATGACTAAATAAGGGTGGATATTTCAAAAGAGGGAGTGAAAAATACATTGTTGATTTATATTATTTGAAAAATGAGGAATTGATAAATTTCCTCTATATGAATATTGAGCATTTAATTTTCCATTTGATCAATTTATTTTTTTTGAAATAAAATTTCAAGCATGGTAAGGTGAATTTCCATTGTAGTGTGTTGAGATTACATCCTTGAGTACATATGTGAATTCATGTGTGGGGGTATTTGATAACTATATTTGATGAATATATTTTATGTTATTTTAATGTATTGAATTGTGTTTTTAAATGAATATAATTTTCAAATGTTGGACAATTAAAACTATTTTTAGATTTTTGGTATGATAGACTTAATTTATAAAATAATAATGAAAAGTGAAAACTTTTGGAGAAAAGAGACACTTCACACTGCGAGTGGAGTGAAGTGGTGCGACACTAGATTTTTGAGGATGATCATAGACAACTAATAAGGAAAAAATAAATAACATAGGTAAAATGAGATCTAGAGTATTAAAATGATTTACACACAGTGAAACATTATTAAATGAATTGTAGTTTCATTTCCTATAATTCCATATAATATGAAGGAATTTCATTAAATTTGAAGTTTTGAAACCATCACATGACAAGATTTATCATTACATGTCATGAGTCCCAAATAAAAGCTGTAAAAGGAGTCCAAAATCCAAATCTCTGATCAAATTTCATGCGAGATTCACACAAATATAAAATTCACGGAGGCAAACTCGGATCGTGGTTACACAATGTGTAAACACATTACACATCATGTAAATTTTTTGGATGAATTTTAAGTGACCCTTCTGGTGCCTATTAAAGGAAACCTATGATCCTATTATTGGGACATTCAGATCTAGGTTTGATAAAGACCAAATCCTAGAGCAAGATGATGTTTTCTCCATGAGTTATTTTTTTTTTTTCATTATTATTTATTTTCTACATCCCTCTAAACCTGTCATTTCTAGTCATTAACATTGATTAGTGTGTTTTTGATAGATTTAGAATGTATTTTCCTTATTTCAGTTCATCATCAAGAAATAATTAATGTAATATAGTTTTATAGTATATCATGGAGACCAACACCTTCCCATCATCGATACCGCACTCAACACATTTCATGATCATATGACTGGTTTTAGTTCTCATGTCATTATCCTATTACGTGAGAAATGTTAAAATGATTTCAATAACATTCTTACATTATTATATGCTTTCACAAAATTTTTTATATAATGTTATCTAGAATGTTTATCTTGAGAGCAGTTCATTTATTCTGTTTAGAGACTAGAGAGTAGTAACTACTACTACACTTATATATGGATGCATGTTGGGGGGTATAAGAATTTTGGTGTATTTTTTGATATTACCATTCTTCTGATATACATGAATGGGTTGTAATCAATTTGGAGGACAAAGTGAAGACGAATTTGAAATGACGTGGATAGCCCAGTTAAGGGGCACCTCCACAATGGTTTAGATTATTCAACTATGAATGTCACAAGAGAACCTAATTCCCCAGTTGTATAGCTAAGTCATCTAATAGTAATAATTATTTATATAGTACATCAATTAATATAAATGATTTTATTTTTAATTAATTTTTTAATAATAAACATTTAATGTTGTGAAGTAATCATTCATATATAATTTCACCAATAACATAAAAATGGAATATGGTTTTAAAATTTTAATGAAAAATGGAAAAAAATTGTAATCCCATATCATAAATAGCATTATTTAATATACCATATATAACTATAGGTTACCCTTACATAACCCTCACATAACATGAGATTACCATTACAGAACATTATATTACCATTACATAAGAAATTTTTTTGTTAACCATATGTAACATAAGCAATATTCATGTCAACCAACAATAACATAACATAATTTTATGTCAACCTAATATAATATAAGAACTTTTGAGTAACCACTATGAAACATAAGAAATTTTCGAGTTACCCATCAGCAATATAAGAAAATTTAGAGCTACCCTTCAGGAACTTAAGGAAATATTGTTGTTAAACAAATATATTTATATAATTTAGTAGATATATAAATATATGTATTAAAATAATATATATTAAAATCAAGGTAATCTATGTTTGAAATAAAAATAATAATTTCAAATAATTATAAAGAATCATCTCACACTATACGGACAACTTGGACAACACTTCTTACCATTACTCAACTGGAAAAGGCCTTTTGGTATGACCTCCAATGTTAATGATTTCCACACACCTTCCAATGTAATGTTTTGGGACCACCGTTTAAACTTAATGGCATTCACATCCACATCCGATATTTGGGATAATGATAAAAAATGAAATCTATTCACACCATAACTTCTTTAAATGTGTGTCAATAAATATAAAATTACAAATTCATTATGAAAATATTTATCTTAATATTTTATGAAATTAAATTTATATCCACCACCACTATAATTAATGAAAATTTTATGATATTATTTTTTTTATTTTAATAATAATTAGTGGAAGTAATTATGATATAAGATATATTATTTTATCTTCTATTTTTTATATTCAATTATTAAATAACATTAAATGGATTCAATGTATAAAATTTTAACATAAATTTCTTCCTTAAAATTGTATGTAATATTAAAAAAATAATACATTTCAGTTTAAGTGATAAAAAATATTTTTCTCACTTCACATGTTAAAGAACTGAATCCGTAAATTAGTGATCTCAAAATGTATATAATGCTAATTTTACTGGTCATACACCCTATAAAATTATAATATATAATAAGTTATTAAAATACAACAAGAATTTACGAAACAATTATTTTTAAATTTGAAGGATTCTTCAAATCATTTATAAATGACGGAGAATATCATAATATTTTTAAAGAATGTGTAGTAGCCCAACATGTTCCTTTAATCATTTCCTTCCCCAATACTCATGTGGATCCACATTCATCTATGTGGTGATTTAATCTTAAATAACACTAATAACAACCCAAACCCAAAACGTGGCTATGAATCATTCACCTCTTAAGATGATTCTATATGTTTTGGTTTTACATACCAATTAGAAGGGAAATCATATTCTCATGAAATTTACAGAAAAACAGATGCATTAGTGGAATTTTCGTCTTGTTATCCCATATAGAACCATCCATGAAAAAATAATACAGACCTAAATCTAGAAATCAACTACACCACATCCATCTTTATTTCTGGGTGGTTCTGTAACACCATTAGCTTTTATAAATTAATTTAATATTGAATGCATGAAACACCGAGTCTCCAAAATAACACCACATTTTTATAGCCATTCCGATATAAAAAATTTACACCACTGTGATTTTAATTTCGAATAAAATTTTAGACATAGTTGTGTTCATTAAGATATATAGAGTCTGATTAGACAAACATTATTTTTGGTAAATAGTATATACCATTTGTGATAGTAATATAAATAGTATTATGAACCTTATGAATAGTAAATAATAATATTACTTTATTGTCGTAAGGTTATATTTTATTGTGATCGTGATTAATTTTTCAAGGTGATATAAAATAAATTATAGTTTTAAAATTATTAATTTTGTTATAAATTATGATTTTATTTAAAAAAAGTATATTAATCATATTAATGAAATTATTTTCATAAGATTCAATTCATTTTTGAATTCATAACATCGATATTAGGTTATTTTGAATTTATGATAATTTTATAAAATACTGTAGTTTTTCATGAATAGTAATCATACTGTTTTGATTCTTTTGGTATGATTAATAACTTCATAATGATATAACAACTAATATAACATTCAGGTATCCTTTTTTACCTTAAAATATGATTTTAGGTGTCCCAAGTGGGAAATACCATGGGCACATAGCATTTTCAAGCCCATGGTTTTGAAAATACCACTAATGAGGTTTCCTTTGAAATTAATAAAAAAACTCCCCCTCTTTTACTGGAAATACCCACTCATTACTTCTTTTTCATTCATTACAATTTCATGATCATTGAATATCTAGTATTTTTATCTACGTATGAGTCATCCTACAGTGTCCTTAAGCCCCCAATGTCCCAACCATCACGTTTTATGGGTAACTCTACATAGTAAAGGAATCTACAACCCTTCTCTTTTTCAAAAACTCTTTTTTGTTATTATCTTTTAATTTCAATTGATTTTGTTGGTATATTTCATTACATATCCCCATTAATATCTAAATTATGTAATAATGATGATATACCCATTTTTATCTCATCAAAATATTTTATTAATTTTTTAGTGACGTTGTTTGGCTATTGATTTTTTGTAATGGATTTCTCAACGTTCTTTTTATTATGAGTTCCTTTTTTCATTTTCATTCTCCACCACCTTCAATCAAAATTTTATGATAACTAAATTTCCTTATGTGTGCTAGAATTAAATTTGATAATGTAAAAAATTAATCATCATCCCTTCTTTCACCTTCTTTTATACTAGAAATGAAAACACCATCCTAGATGTGTTAATTTATCACATTCACGGATGACAGGTTTTAAATTTCTACTTCCCTCTTCAATTTTGGTCATGAACAAAATTTTATGGTTGAAACATAATATAATATAATTATTATAATTTATTTTAGGTTCATCATTATTTTTTTACACAAGATATTAATTTTAAAATCAAAATGAGTTTGTTTAGATAAAAACCTTCCAATTAACCCAAACAATTATCATTAAAGTTTTATATAATGATTCATCTTTCCTCCCAATAACCAAAGTAATTTTATAAACATGTAATATTATTAATTTTTACAAAATAAATATAAATTATATTCTATACATCCATTCTCATCTTACATTTTCATCCTTACAGGTATATAAGTAAGCCGGTCATGAATACTACGGAAGAAAATGCTCCAAAACAATAAAACTGAATCTCTTAAAAACATCAAGAAGGACATAAATGAACTTAATAAGGATATAATAAATAAATTACATAATTAAAAGGTTATATAAATATTTATTAATTAATTTAATTTGGCTACCATGTGCACTATGTTCTAGTGATGAACACTGTCGGGCTTTAGGTATGGGTTTTCTACCCGAACCTCAATTTTCATTCGGGTTATTCTTATTCCCTACATACCACAATTAAATTATTATTTATTGATATTTATTAATCATGAATTATATTTTATTATTCTATATATTTTTACCAACCATAATCTTACATTCATTTTTTGGGATTTATATGTTTTAAAATGATCTTTAAAAATTTCTTCCAAAAATACATGCCTGGTTCAAGGGAATTTCTCAAATTGTAACCTATTTTCAAGGGAACTCTATAATTTATTTTCACAAACCATTATATTTATAAGATAACTAAATTATTATTAAAATATTGTCTTACTTCACGTATAGTTATATACAAATATTTTCCCATAAAATCTATTCTTTTCAAAGTAAAAGAGTATTTATTTCAAGAATTAGTCGATTATTTTATAAGAGTATCTTCATCTATTTCAATACTCTTGTTGATTCATATATATTATATGGATTAATATTTTCTAATATAATATACCATATTTAATTGAATGGTTTATTATTAGGTTGACTTTGGATGTGATATCTTAAAACTGTTAACAAAATAACTCTGAATGGATAGTGTTTACGCTTAATGTTGGTGGAAAGATATTTACATTTAATATGATTGTTTCAATATGAATGAATATGGTTTTTTGTTTATACCTATTAATATTAATAATGAATTGGACTTATTAATTGATGTTTGGGGATCTCTATATCCCCTCGATGCTTCGGTAGGTCTCATGACACAATTACGGTCTGGGATCGAGGCCTTGACAAAATGCTTATTTGTGATCTTTTCACGAAGCCTTGACAGTATGGTTATAGAGTCCAGAATTTTTCATTCCCTTAAAAGAAAATAGTAATTAATAGTTAATGTGGTTATTATTCTAGTATAATATCAATTCTTATTATTTATTATGATATTATTTATTCACCTCTTATTCCTACTATAATCTGTTGATGTTTATTTTTAATGGTATGTGTGTTTTTTAGTAATTCATTATGCCTAAGGATTATGATATCCATAACTGTATTGCTTACCCTTAATGAGAATTTGATCTTTCCCCTTTCTTATGTTTCATTTTCCTAGTACATCAATAGGTATATTGTGAATGACATGAAACAATATCCTAGGAGTTATGAATGGTGACAAAAAAACTTTTATATTATATTTCATTTCATGTTGTAATGTTGAACTTATGTATGTATCTAGTTTTAAAAAACTACTAAACTATTCATTTATTTGGGGTATAACATTCTTTCAATCATGCTAATTTAATGAATTAAGACACCAGCTTTGGGCAACAAGGGTCGGGTCTTTACAGTTGGTATAAGATGATGTTTTGTAGAAAACATTTAAACTATATTTAGAAAATTCCAATTTGGGTAAAAAACCCTAAGATAGAGTTTTAGGATAAACATACAAGAACATTATATAATTTTGGAAATTAATTTATTATTATAATATTTCTTGAAAAAACATCCATTTCAAGATAAAACAAGTAGACAGGGTTCTGGCACAGATGTACCTAGGACTAACAACTCCAATAAAAAGTTTCGGGCATGACCCTGGGTATCCCGGTAAATGAAAAAGGTCCTTACTATGCACATTGTTTTACACTCCATGGTGATATTATTAGGATAATTCACATTTTCCGAAAAAACCATTATGAACGAATTAAATGTAAATTATTCCTCAAAAAACCATGTTTATGATAATGAGATTAGAGATGAATAGGATTTAAATCTATGTTATTTAGTATTCTACGATGAGATTATACATTATGATTCATAACTGAATCTACTGTATGCCATCATTTAGAAAATAGGCCTGGTGGAAGGAATGGAAACCACATGTACACACATGTCTCATATAAGGATTTCCCTCTGAAGTAAAATAATGTTGTTGGATCTAGTTATATGACTGGTTTTGGGAAACTTATACCTATAATATGACATCTAACTCAGGTTATGAAAAATAACCTTACCCATATGGAACATCCCGATCCACAATGTGGATAAGCTATGTTAGACCACATAATGTGACAATAGAAATCATCATTCAAAGGGACTACAAACCCATTCATTGTGGAGTAGTTGATATATCTATTAGAGGAGATATTTCTCACTTTGGGATGTAATGAAAGAGAGAATGTTTTCATGGCAGTTTATCATCTATCGAGAGATGCAGATCAGTGGTGTTATTTAATTCAAAACAACAAGTAGGGGGAGGAAATATAATAAATGTATTGGAGGGATTTTAAGGAAATATTCTTTGAATAATACTACCCTTATGAATAGTGAGTATATATGGAAATGTAGTTTTGGAATTTGAAGTAGAAAGAGGATGATAATGTTGAAAAAGTATGAATATAACATCACAATATTATCAAGATATGTCGTGAACTACATGTGTAATTCTCTATGCATGATTGATCTCTTATTTTATCGGTTAAAACCATTCCTCTGAAGGGATCTATTCTCCCAAATATTTTCATCATATGAAGATATAGTCTCATGTTCTATCAATATTGGAAATGGAATTCTATAATTATTATGGTTATAAGAGAAATAAATAGAATAATATACCTCATAAGAACTCTAAAAATGGAAATAAGGAAATGGGGAAGAACAAAAGGGTTGACCTTCAACCCTGTGATAATTGTGGGAGTAGACACCCTACTAGTTTCCTGGATGGTATGGTTGTCTGTTACATGTGGGGAGAAAAAGCCACCTATCCTGGGATTGTAAGGGGAAGAAAGAGGCGACCATTGTTCAATTCTACAATTACAGGGATATGGGACACTATGAAAAAGAGATTCCTTGGAATCAAGTAAATGTTCCCCAATGATGGATAATGGATAAAGCCATATTTTATATGCTCACTGCTATTGATATTAAAGTCCCTAATCATGTGGTGTATGGTATATTAATTATTTCCACAAACTTATCCAATGATTTATTTGACTCTGGATCGTCATATTTGATTATATCTTCCTAGTTTTCAAAGAAAATTAGTTATTTTCAATTTGATTTAATATGGTAGTTGTCAGTCAAATATCCAAAGAGAAGTATTATCACAATAATGATGTGTCAGTTAGTACCCATTATGGAAAATTAATGTGCATTATTTTTTTATTTTATCATCATACCCATGATTTACTTTTATATATTCCTTGGTATGGATTGCCTTTAAAAATATGTTGTGAAAATATTTTTCAAGAAGAATGAAGTTATAGTTTTTGGGGATATTGTGGAATCCCTTATCTTTAGGGTAGAAACATCACCATATGATTCTCATCTAGATCGACCCCCCAGTAGCTCTATCAAATACCATAATTGGGGAGGATGAGAACTCAAAATCTAGGAGTGAGGAAAGGATTATTCAAATCATGTATGTACCTATTGTGCAAATATATATTGATGTTTTTCTAGATGATTTACCGGGACATCCTCCAGAGTGGAAAGTTGAGTTCTCTATTGATTTAATTCTTGGTTCCTGGCCTATAGCAAAGACTCCTTATAGAATGGCCATGGTGTAATTAGTAGAACTGAAGAAACAACTAGAGGAATTTAGTGATAAAGGATTCCTTCTGCCTTGTTTCTCTCCATGGGGATACCCTATTATTTTCGTAATGAAGAAATATGGATATATGAGGTCATGCATTGACTATAGAGAGATCAATGCTATAAGAATAATGAACAAGTATCCCCCACCTCACCTTGATAATTTATTTGATCATCTTCATGGAGCCCAATATTTATTGAAGATTGAACATTGATCTGTATATCACCAGTTGTGTGTGAGGAAGGAGGCTATTCCAAAGGCAACATTTTAGACCATGTATGGGCATTACAAGTTTATATTAATGCCATTTGGACTGACTAATTCACCCCTTGTCTTCATGGATCTAATGAATATAGTTTTGAAGGAATAACATAAGGAAATTTTGGTGGTATTTATTGTTGATATATGGTTATACTATAAAAGGCATGGATATCATGAATGTCACTTGCGCACTATTCTGATAAATCATTGAAGAAATGAATTATATGGGATATTTATCAAGTGTACATTTTTGGCTTCAATTAGTTTCTTTTCTTTGACATATTGTCTCTAAGTATGGGATATCCATAGATCCTGTGATGAAAAAGGTTGTTCAGGAATGGCCTACTATAATGAACATAATCATGGTACATATTTTTATTTTTTTAATCAGGTTATTATTGACATTCGGGTCAGAATTTTCCCCATTTAGCCAGCCTAATGAACAAGATTACAGGTAAAGGGGTTATGTTCGTATGGATACAATAATGTGAGTAATGCATAAATGAATGGACATGGTTGTTTCATTATGTAGAATGATAGATTAATTTCTTATTATTCAAGGAAGTTTAGAGTTTAGGAACAAAACTATCCTACTGATGATCATGAGTTTGTAGTTGTGATCATTGCTCTTAAAATATTGAGAAACAGTCTATATGGTGAAAGATGTGAGATATATATGGATCGCAAGAGTCTGAAATATATATTCTCGTAGAAAGAAATTAACATGATGAAAATTATATGGCTTAAACTACTCAAGGATTATTATTGTTCCATACAGTACCACATGTAATGGAAAATTAGGCACCAAATGAATTCATTATGAAAGATCATGGAGTTTTAAACAAAATGAATATTGAAAGGGATCCTGTATTCAAGGATTTATAAAGGATGGACATGAGAATTATCAAATGAATGTGAAACTTCACTACTTTATTAGTTGGTTCCTATAATTCAAAAATCAATCTAGGGTAGTTCTAATTAGATCTCACTACAATTTGATATCATTTTTCTAGATCAACCTTGTTGGAATAAATTTTTAAGGACTTTCATTTTCAAAGAACTCATCATTTAGTCTATTGGATAATATAACACATCATATTGATAGATTATATGATCACATAGAGCACGAATAATTATTATATAGATTCTATAAGTTTTAATGAAAATTGGAGAATATTTTATATAGTCTTAATATATAATAATTCATTTTAGAATTTAAAATTAGTAAATGTAATTTTTTAGTTATCTTCAGAAAACGGAACTTTGACTTGATGTGATTTAGTATAATAACATTCAATAATAAATAATAAATTTTTTTAAGTGATTTCATATAAATCAAAACTCATTTGGTCAGATACCCCTATATGTTCACATCTTAAAAAACTAACATTTTCTAAAAAATCTTTATATATTCATTTCGAGAACATCACAAACCAGATTAACACTGAAATAGATCTCACCTGTCAAAAATAACTATAAAAGACACTTTATAGCACTTCACATCAATTAGATATTGATTTCCATGGTTTCAACCATCAACCACATGTTTTATCATTATAAATTACTGAAAATATGTTTTCTATCATCATGGGAAAATTATACCTCTATTTGATGCACCACATGTTCATAAAATAAAAATAAAATAATTTATGATTGTTTTTTTGATTTCATAGCTATATGAGCTCATTTGGATGGCTCACCTGCTCTGGCACACATTTTTAAAGACTATCATTTTCTAAAAACACTTTATTAAATATCAAGAAAGTGACTTTGGTGGCCTATAAAAATATAAACTATATGAAATATTTAACCGATTAATTATAATGACATATAATAAATATTTTAAAATAGAAATAATTAACAAATATAATAAATTAAAATAAATTTACATGACACAAACATTATTGACTAAAAAAATAATATTTCCACATTAAAAAATTTATTCTCATAAAATATTGTATAAATAAAATCTATATGTATATTTAAATATTAACTATGAAAATAAAAATTGATTGAAAATAAAATGTATTGAGGAAAATAATAAACAAATGATATTAATTTTCACAAGAAAAGTATGCTATAAAAATAATTTATAAGTACAAAGGATGGGTTTTTAAAGAAAAATTTCTTGTGCCCTAGAAATTATTTGTCATCGGCATTTTTTATGATACTTTTCAGTTTTTTCTACTTCTTATATGGTTAATCCCGTTTTTATGTTTAACACAGATTGGTCTTGTAGTTTATATTTTATAGGCTTCTAAAGTCACAAACATGAAACATTATTACTTTTCAAGTAGGTGACTTTGGAGGCCTATAAAACATCAACTGTAACACAATTATAAATATAACTAAAAACATTGATCAATCATATATGAAATAGTTAAAAATTAAAAAATTATAATAAATAATAAAAGAGAAAATAAATTACATGGCACAAACATTATCGATTACAAACATTACATTTACTAATCAAAAAAATTATTTGTATGAATTATAGTATAAGTAAAATACATCTGAAATATAAAACATTGACTCTTCAAATAAAGATTAATTGAAAATAAATGGAACATAAAATAATAATAATAAATAATAATTATGAATAATGATGTAAATAATTTTATTCATATTTTTACTAAAAAATTAGTTATTAATATAATATTAATTTAATTATAATTAAATATTTTATAGAGAAATAAAAATATTCAAAAAAAATTTATTATTGAATATTTATAATGCAATTATTATACATTTACAATAACCATAATAGTAATATATTTAATATTTTAATAATAAAAAAATATTATTATTTTTTAAATATTTTATATAATCTAATAATTTAGGTATTTAATAATACTAAATAATGATTTAATTAACAATGGTATTAATTTTAAAAAAAATTATTTTGTCGAAATTATTATATGCATATTATTATTATTTGAAATTAAAAATATTTAATGATAATGTTATTGTAATATATTTTACTAAAACAATTAAATAAAAATTATTTTATTAAATAAAAAATTATATATTTTTTTAATAATGATATTTTTATTTCATTATATTTTTATCTTTTATAATTAATCGAACATTTAACTAATCTAATAATAAAATAATTAATATTCATTAGACTATTAATTATTACAATTTATTAATATCCAATTATATATATTATTATTATTATTTATATTCACTATTTGAAATTATAAATAACCAGATTTTTATTATTAATTACATTGTCAATCACATTATTTAAATAAAATTAAAAAATATTTAATTTTTTCGTTTATTTTTCCATACATGTACATAAATAAACAAAACAAAAAATTAAAATAAAACTTATTTTTATGAAAACCAATTGGACGGTCAGTGATTTTTAGAAAAATTAAATTCATGAATATTTTTCATAAGAAGGCCCATTTTAAGAAAGCGGATTCTTATGTGCATTTCTGTAGAAGGAATTTTTATATTTAGTCACTTCGATAATGAATATTTGTAGAATGCATTCATTCAAAAGATGCCCATTCTTCAGTGAACCCCACTACCTATGTCGAATGGTATATTGGGAATTTGTTTTCATAAATCTATATATTAGTAAAATAATCATTCATAGGTATTGTAGAAAAATTTTCAGAAAGGGAATACTAATAAAACCCCTGGAACTGATGGATTTGGAGGATTCCGCCTTTTCTCTTTCCTCCTTCTTATCACATTAACATTTCTTTGTGAATGAGTAGGAAGAACCCACAATTCTATTTGAGAACCCATTATGGGAAAAATATAATTATGTTCATAAGGATGGTGGATGAAGCGGGCCTTGGTTTTTATAACAGTTGGGATGCAATAGAAGAACCCTTCACCCAGAAATAAAGGTAGCTCATTGGGGCCTAAAACAAGGAATTAAATGGAAGGTGTTACAGGAATCACGAGAAATTGATTGGGTTCATTACTCTTTCTCCCTAGACACCTCTTATAGTCATGTGGATAGTGAATTTTAAGCTACTACTGTTAGAATAAATATTTTATAATATGATCAAAATGATCCATGGATTGTTTTGAAACCATAAAACAAGCACAAATAGTATGATTTATGTGAGATTTATGATGGATAATATGGTTATCTAGATTTAGAATATGACTATAATGATCACATTTCCTTTACATTTAATCTCCCCCTCCCAATTCTATATCACCATCATCTACATTTTGGAGTTTGAGAAGTTTATATTATTGTTTTCTAATTTAATTTTATTTTTTAATATGTTGTTTTTATTTAATAAATTTTGGGAAAATTTACATATGTTTGATCATATTGATCCACTACTTATTTACTGAGTTGTTAGGAAATTATGTCTATTTTACCTTCCATTGTACACATTTCTCATATTATGGATGCCCACCAACTCTTCTTGGTTTCAATCAGCCTCTTCAATTTCAGCTGTGGTGCTTCTTTTTCCAGCACCCAGTTACCACTCATGTATTGTGGGTGGAAGGTTTGATTTCACTCAGAGGGAAATAATAAAAGAGGAAGTAATATCTACTTCACATCAAATGTGTACATAAATGAAATTTGGTTGTGTCCCCCCGGTCCACCAAAAGAGTGGCGATGGAGATCTTTTCCTTGTTTTGGCATGTTTCCTTGTGGAGAGTTTGGAGTGCAACCACAACATTTCTTCATAATTCAATGTAAGATATAAGAGTCCACAAATGTAGTTTTCCTATTTTCCTCAGGTAATTTAATAGTGGATAGATTTTATTTATTGATGCAATAGTTCTTGACCGTGGCCCCATATGAAGATGATTCTGGTTTGTGCAAACTCAGATAGTGGATGTGTACTTGGAAGGCCATGGTGGATGATCGAGGATTGTAGTGGCATACTTGTATGACATTGATAAGAGATAAGAGTGTATATTGATGAACTTCTTGGTTTGATGGAGGAGGTCTCAGAGTTATTCCATGTGAATCTATAGATATATGACATAGAGTTGACTACGTCGATGTCTAGCAATAGTAAATAGGATTAGAAAAAGGTGACCCCAAAGGCCATGAGGGGTGGTTGGTCCATTCTTATTTCATTCTCAATTTATTTTCAATCGTTGCATTTCATGAGGCATTGTTGCTTCATGTAAACCATTAAACCTTTAATATAGAAAACTCATGATGGCTCTGGCATGTCCACATAGATAATTTGGAAAATAAGGTTAGATAAAAAATTTACATTGGATGCTTTCCACATTTTTACTACAACCAATAATACTAAACTTCACTAATATCTGATTTACAGATAAATCTATATTAATATTATTTAATTATAATGATGATATTTAAGAATATTTATCCTTGGATTAGTCTCTACTTGTTGATTCCTTCATTGGTTCTTAGTGATTTTATTCTTTATGATTTGGAATATGTTTTTCAGTTTTGGAAATTCATTTTTATTGAATTAGAACTTATATTCACATAGATGTGTATTATTATTTGTTTTATTATCATGTTGAACTCATCTCATTATGTTTTTGGGAGTTCAATAAATTTTTTCTGATGATTTATACATTGACATGTCATTTTTAATTATGGTGTTGTATATCATTTGTTCAGTAATGAAAATGGAATTTTTTTAAGAACAATGTTTATAATATCACAATAACAGACATATATTTTCAATTAAAATTTTTTGATTATGAAAACCAATTTTAAACACAATGGATCCCAGATATTAAATGAGGATGATTTTATACGGCACATCCCCAAAATGTTGGTTGCAGAGCCTAATTGAGCATAATTTTCTGATGTCATAATTTAGAATTGATTATTCATTGTGTTAAATAATTTTGTTTGAGTTTTTCCATTATAGAATGATTTAATTATTTTCAATCATTTTGGTTAGTTACTCACTTTATTTGTAATTTTCAATATTCTACTGATGGTATTTACTTGTTTTTCCCCTTTTATATTTGTCTTTCAGAGCCCTAAGATGACTTCTGGTTCATTGTACATATGTGTCCCACTTCTTTCAGGGTTTGGAATGGGTTTATGCATGGTTGGTCTTGGTGAGAGTGTCTCACTTAGCAGTGGTGTGTATGGAAGAGCCTATCCAATTGATTTTTCTTCATTGTTATTCCATTTAGCCTTAAGAGATTGGGCTCATATTTTTCTCTAGTTTACTCATTAGTTCTATGTTTTGGATGGGTGTAGAACCTCATTATTATTTTCTATTGTGAGTGGTGATGTGACTTTTGTAGTATTGGGTGTTGTGTTAGTGTTTGAGTATTTTTTCATCAAATATATCTTTTGGAATTTCTGGTTCAACCCATTAGTGACTCGAAATAGTTTTCTTGTGAATTTAGTGTCTTATGTTTCTAGAAATCTAGATTGGGATGTGACTTCTTTGTCTTTATATTGTTTCTCTTTTATCTCCAAAGTGTCCCGCATCATATATTTTTGCTATTGCAGGTGATTTACAGTGTTACCCAGTTATTGAGGAAGCCTTCTATTCACTTAGATTATGAAAACTATTTTAACTTGGTGGAGATTCCAAAACCTCTTTTAGGATTCATTTTATCCAATATTGAAATACCTCATTATGGGTTTTATCTTTATAGTGTGTATCATCTTGAGGAGTTTCTTTTTTCAATAAGATGTTTTTGGTGTCTCATCCATAGTGTTATAGGTTCTGGTGGAGACTATTGTTGGTTTCAAACACATGAGAAGCGTGCAAAGGTGGGTGAAAACTAAAATTTCTTCTAATAATTGTTTCTCCATTCTAAGAGTCATGATCTTGTATGTAAAATTTATAATTATTTTTTAAAATATTTGATGACATAAATACATCAGCATAGTAACATTATTCGTTTATGAATGTTTATCATTTTAAAATACCCTTCTGAATTACCATCATTGTGATATGAGTATCCATGGATAGAATCCCTCTTGTGGTGATCCATACATGCTCCTATGATCTTTAAGAAACACCACTCATTTTTTGGGTTCTAGGGCGATGATTTGAATGTCATCTTTTGATCATTTTGGATCCCTTGTTCTATGGTCAAAAAGAATTATCTGTCAAACTACTTGTTCTTGAGAGGGATAGAGAAAGAGGAGTTGAGAGAGAATTTTTCATGTGCAACAACACTCTATTCCCAATTTTTGGATTTTCTAAACAATAGAAATAACTGCCTATTTTTAGAGTTGGGATATAAGATAAAATATTACTTAATTTCATAAAAACTACTAAATAACATTTATTACATTCAATAAATCCCATGTCGTATAATAATAGTTATATATAAATATTATTTTGTGTAGTGAGGCAACATTCACAATTAGAAATATTATATAATGGTCTTGTTAATTAATATTTGTCAATAGACTTGGTCTTGGTCCATTCAAACTCCTCAATCATTTATTAAATAAATATATTTTATTCATAAATAAATATTTTATTCACAATCTATAAAATAAAAAATTATTAAAATATTAAAGAACCATAATAAATATTATATTCACATGCCAGCGAATAAATATTTTTTTAATTTATGAAATCTATATAACAAGAATAAGTTTATTCATCATAATTGAGAATAATAATTATTCCATTAATTAAACTCAAATAGAATTTAATTGATATAAAAAAACACTTAGTGTGTGACCATCTAGGATTTTATCCTATTGGAATTAAGGGGACGAGCCTAAAGTTCGAGATTACAATCTACAGATTTGATAGGGAACATTAGAGTATGAATTTAATGTAAAAATATCAACAACCACATATGAATGCCCGCTATGTAATATATCCCCTTTTTCACAATATCTCATCTAGAAGGTTGCACAACTATTTCACCATCCTATATGCTCGATATGTCATTCATTGACTATTTGAAATAAACACACCAATACACAATGTCCATGGAATTTAATGTGATAGTTCTATTAAACTCAATTGGATGATATATTTGATTTTATAAATATGAATGGGATAAATCCATGCTCAATTTATTCATTAATGATGTCACACCCTGACTGATGCTTAGTTTTAATTTAATTATTTTGGGTCACGCTTTTGAGTGGTGGTTTTAATCAGTTCTTATTTTTTAAAAAATGGGTTTTATAGGGGTGCGCGATTGTGCCCGCGACTGTTCTCAGCTCTCGTCCTTAATAAGAGAATGTTTTAGTTTTATAAAATTTATTATTACACGGGCGTGCAACGTGGCATGCGACCACACATGCAACCGATCATGCACCGCTCACGTGACCAGGCATGTGACCGCGCACATGACCGGTCGTGAGACCATGCACATGACCATGCATAGTGTCCAACCTCAATTAAGAATGATGTTATTATTTTGTCTGGTTTTATTATTTTAGTTTTATTATTCGTATTTTCATTATTTAAGTTAATATTTTAATTAGGTTATAATTATTATTATTACTATTATTGTTATTTTGTGTTTATTCTTTAGATTTGGTCGTTGATATTAAATTAATGTTACAATTATAAAATAATTAACTTTCTATTTAAATTACCGTTATTTTTGTGATCATTTGTATGTTAGTTTAATTGTTTTTTTTCATTTCATTTTTTATTCCCCATTTCTTTTTCTCTTTTTTTGTTTCTCTTTTATTTTTTTCCTCCCTCCCTTGCACTCCCCTCTCCACGCACAGATCCCCTTCCCCCAGGTTGCTTGCACAGTAGCCATCTCCTCTGAACCCTAACCCCCCACCCCCTTCCTCTTACTTCTTCCAGTCGTCCGCCCTCCATCCTCTTCGGCGAACTAGGTTCCTTCTTCTCCATGGAGGTGCAATGTCCTTACCACCTTGCTCCCTCCTCAAGAGTGCCCCATCTCTCTCCCATCATGGAGCCTCTCTTCCAGCTGGACCGACAACCCATGACTCTTCACCATCTCGCTAGACTCCTTTGGTACAACGTGTGCCGCATGCCCTCTGCTTCGCGCGACTCCCATCGGTGCATAGTACCTCTAGCGCAGACCTCTGCTCCCTTCCGCCACGCCATCAGCCACTTTCCACACACCCTTCACCCCTTCTCCTCACCGGACCAGCTACCTAAGCCGTGTCGCTGCCCCAATGGACTCCATCAGCGCATCACCATTGTGAAGCACCCCCCCCCCCCTTGAACCTTTGAGTATTGACCCACCTCTCCCTCTTCGGTCAACTACCCTCCTCCATTCCAGACAACCTTGGCCGAACCCCACTTCATATTCTGATGAGTCTAGCCGGCACGACGCCTTCCGACACCATACCTCTTGCTCGAACAGCTCCTCATTCCCTTTCCATATGTTTGATATACGTCAATTGTTAATTATTTCAATTTGTTTAAGTTGTGATTAGGTGTTTTGGTTTGACTTTTGGTTTAATTTTGTTGTAATTGGTTTGTTGTTTTGATGTTAGAGTTTATTTGAGTTGATTGTGGCGAATTCAGTGTGCGATTGGAGCACTGCTTTGATATTTGGGGTTTTCCATCACCATGGTAGGTGGTTCCACGTTTTATTATTAATTTATGAAGTAATTTGAAAGTTAAATAAAATTGATTCTTATTTAAATTATTTGTTTGGTGAAAAGTTAGTTTTTAGCGAATGAGGAATTGATTCGGACATTTAATTTTATGGCATGTGTATATGTTATAGAGTCCAGTTTTGTGGAAACTCGTGTTAAGTCATTTATTTTAATTTGTTTTATAAATTGAGGAATTAATATATTAAATTGTGATAACTATTTATTGAACGTCATAAGTGCATTTTCATAATGTTTGAATAATGCAATTGGTGTGTGAGGAATATTCGAGTGTGCGTTGGTTTTCAATGAGAATCATCTTACTGTATTTTTATGGTAAAACCTTATTTCACACGTTGGGATGTTCTATTAAGTTTTTAATTGATTTTTTAAATTTTCTATGTGGGGCGAAAATAGTTTTACGATCGTTTATTATGAGTTGGGTTTTTGATGAGGTATGTTTATATGAGATATGATGAATTTTTGATAAAAATCCACTTTGGGTCATTATGTAGTGGTTTATTAAATTTCGTGGTTGGTTTATTAAAAAGATTAAAGGGTTGTGAATTGCGTTTTAAAAATGGTTTGGTGTGCGTTGATCATAAAGGATATATATATATATATATATATATATATTTGGTAGGTTTTATGTGCATGGTCTTTTGTTACTTATTGGACAGTGTTTTTCTAAAATTTTCAGGGGAGTTATTGAATGGTGGGAAACGTTCTTGGAAAATGTTTTAGTGTGCATATTATTCCGAAATGGTGTTTGTGTGTATTATTTGTGGTTTTTTCAACTATTTGTCTCTTTAAACATTCATATGGATTCTTTAAATTGGGTAAGTGAAGCAGATTTATTTTGAGAGATTTTTAGTGTGCATATTATTATTATTATTATTAAATGGTTTTTGAATGTTCAAGCATGATTTCGGGTAAAGGTATCACATTATTTGTTTTGTTATTTATGTTTGGCATGTGACATGAACTCTATACTACTTCAGCACAAATGGAAAACCTGGGTACGAGGTGGGCAGACTAGGACTAGTACGCTAGGGATATGGAAGTGGCATCGGCCCAATTTCCCTTAGCTGGATTGGCAACTACAACACTAACTATACATTTGGATGATGTTTAGAGACCACTAGTTTATGGATGTGTTTCCCTAATAGTGTCTCATGCCCGATAATGTATATTGTTGTGTTCCAATACCATTGTTCACCGAGACATGATGTTCTAGGGTCCCACTTCTAGGTAGTATCTTTAGGGCCTCTCCCATGTATTGTCCCCCTATTTTGCTCTACGATCACCGTCTTCACACGGTGTGACGTTGGGGTTACCAATAAAGTGTGTTTGTGTGCGTGTGTGTGACAGTGTGTTTGTGTGTTAATTTAAGTTGTTTTCCATTTAGAATAGTTTTCCCTTAAAAACAGTTTTCATTAAAAATCATTAAGCACATATTTAACTCCCCAAGCTTCTATGGTACACTCCCCTTTGAATAATACAATAGCGTGTGTTGTACGCAACATCAAGTTCTAACACACACCACAACCAATCAAACTAGCCGTGTGAATAGTAATACCTACTTTTTGAAAATTTATAAATTTTATCTTTCTAAATGGACTTCATTTTTGGATTTTTAATATCTAAATTATCTTAGGGTAAAATTTTGGTACTTTTCGGATAACTTTCAAATTTTGATGAAGAGTGAAAATTACTAAATTTTAATTAAAAACAAAATTTTAAATCGAAATAATTAATAATGATAAATTATTAATTTGATTTGTTTTAAAGTATATTTAAAATATATTTTTACCATTTAATACAATTTTGGTCATTGGACATAATTTCACAATTAAACCAGACATAAACAAGTATCAATCTTTTGATAGTTATTATATCTTAAAAACACACTTTTTGTTTTGACAGCGGGAATTAATTTTAAATTAATTTCTGCCACTTCTGTATTTTGAATTTGGGAAAATGGAATCCATATTTGGAATCAGGATTTCCAAATTGTATAAATAAGTAACTTTTATTTTTAGTCATTTTGAATAATTACTTCGGTAAATATTTTATTTACCATGGTTAAAGGGTAAAACCGGTAAATAAGGGTTAAACAATAATATTATAATAATAATAAATTACCCTAAAACGTGTCTTAAACTTATTGGCGGATACATGTCCGACCATGGGCATCTTTGGGTAGATTTTGAGACCCCATGTATCCACTTGTACATGATAGGGAAACTTTATTTTAATTAAGATAAAATAAATACAAAAATGACAAAAGCATATATCTTTTAGATAAACAATTTTTACATAGGGTTATATATGATTTATTTTCGACTATAAATATTCACTAGAAAGATAAAACGATTTCCTACATAATGGTAGTTTATTTATATTTTTTAGACATTAAATAATTTATTTTATGTATGACACAATGGTGATTCAGTAATTACCTAATTAATGACAAATTAGAATAATTGATATTATAAATACCCGCATAAATGTAATTTGAGAGTTATTATGAATTCCAATAATTTTCTAGGTTAATATGACATGTTAGGATCGATTTAATTAACTTTATTCTAAGTAATAATTCTTTTATGATTTTTAAAAAAATCAATTGTTGAATAGTGTCAAAATTGACATAAAAGAGTTTTTAAAACAAATATTATATTATTAATTGATATTAAATTCCTAAAAATATAAGGTTTGGTAAAGAGACTTATTTCATGATAGGTGTATCATTAATGGACCACGTGGGGGTACCTGGGATGTATATAGTATGTTTATTAACTATATAATATAAAAATACAAAGTGACATGGTAAGTGTCAAACTAATTAACTAAGAGTTAAAACTAAAAGATAAGGTTAATATAGTAACCCAATGCTATCTAAATCCAATTGGTTGAGAGGTTTTCAACCTATAACCACCTTAACCATTAAATAATCCAATTTGGAGCCATTATAAACCGAATATGAATTTATTATAAAATAATATTTCTAGCTTTTCCAAAGGTGCTCCTCACCCCTCTTATAAAAGGGCACTCACCCTTATCCTTAATTCACACCTTCAAATCCTTTTGGTTCAGCCATACCCTACTCAAATACTCTCTCAACTTCCCTCAAATCATCCTAGAGGCCTTCTATTAGTAAAAAAGCCATCCTATGTAGCCCTTTTGATCAAATCAAAAGGAAGAACCTGAAGAAGAGGTAATGATTTCACCACCCTTTTTCAAGTTCCTATATTCTTCCACTTCTTCTTTATTTGTTATTACCATTATAAAATAATAGCTCCAATATATTATATATATTTGATGTTATTATAAACATTTTACAACCGTGTTTCAGTATTCCATCTATCCTTTGAATGGCATGTCACTATACGTGCGTACATACGGCTTACCATCTCCTCGTCGTGGTGTAATTGTCATTCAATAAATTATTATTTGGATGGGTATAATAATGATGTGTAATTCATTTAAATAATAAATATAACATGATAAGTATTCTTTCTATATGATATAACATCCAATTATATATTTTTTTCACATCAAAATAAAGATATTGTCACTCGTGCGTACGTACGGACTACCGTCTCCACGAACGCGATGAGATTCATTCTCTATCATATCCATTCAAGTATAATTATCATCTGATGATTAAAAATAATGTTTAAGGACTTTATATAATTCTGTACATGAATAAGATACAACCTATCCATAACAAACACGGCTTACGTAACAGTGAATATAAAGGAAAACGAGTAAGTTAACACACGAAATGACGATAATACTAAGATATTATTAACAAATCAAGGTTAAAAGATCATATATGATATCATATTAACGTAAATGATTCTTGCATAATTCAATAACAATTATTTAACCATTATACTGGAGGTTAACCTACCTTCGACCAAGGAAAAATTACAAAGTAAAGGGTTTCTTATCTCACTTTTAATTTCGTGAGAATTCCATTGTTCACCACTTATTTATTACATGAGGTTTGTGTACTGCCAATATTTATATTCATTGTGTAATATAAATTAATTCATGTATATTTACATCATCATTTTATGATCCTTCATTCATGGGTGTATGTTTTTTATGTTACCAAATCAATAAGGGAATTTGAAATTTCAATTTCCGCTCATTCGGCATTACGCATACTTCATTGATTATTTTACTCCACGATTATGTGTACAATCACTATTCATTTGATTATGTCATAATTTCAACTCCCCATTCTATGGATGAAATTCTTATACACATAATCACTCCATTGATAAAATCTCAAGTCATCGGTATGAACAAGATAAGAGTAATTTTAACTCCATCTCCATTTCTTGAGTTAAATATTCAATTAATTGGTGCTATTTTTACAAGAATATGTGTGAATTTAATATGATTGATTTACACTAAATATCCAAAAATATTTAGTGTATTTATTTTTGTCACACATAATTATGTCATTGATTTATCCTTAACATAAGGATACGACCTTTATGAGAGATTTCATCTCAATTTACATTCCATTGAAACTTCTTTGTTGTTATACACCAAATCACTTTTATGTGGTGTATGTAATGTACTTTGACAAAGTATATCATGAATCCCTTTATTATAATGATATTACAATGTTTTGATTACCTCAATTATTTGTATTCAAGTGTCTCTCTTTTGGTTAGAAACTCTAACTAAAACACCATTTTTAAATGTTTTAAAGACTTATTCTTCTACATATTTCTCAATAATGTCCGTGTTTTAAAAATGGTTTTAAGGATTTATTTATATGGACATTAATTTTTTAAAATTAAAACTCCTTTTAAAAGTTTCAAAGTGGTATGGGACACTTTTATTCAAAAATATAATTTTAAATGGCCTCTTAACAAATAGTGTGACTTTTAAATGTTTTCAAGAAAAGGGGGATAATTCTCTCAAATAGTTTTGATGGTTATTTTAATCTATGTCAATATCCTTCATAATTTTCGATTGAGGTTAATTTTATACAATAAAATCATCCATATTGTATCTAATGAGTTATGTTTGACTGTGGATGTGCTATTTTTATACCATTCAATGTTTGTGGTTAAAGTATTTACATTTCGTATGCTAGTTTTAATACGAATGTTTATGTTATGTTTCAATCTTTTCTTATGAGGAATGCCTTGGAATTAGTATGTGATGGGTGGATCCCGCTATAGATCCTCGATGCATTGTTAGGTCTCATGAGACAAACTAGTGTCTTGGCACAAGGCCTTGAAAAAATCTTATTTGTAGTCTTGGAACGAGGCCTTGACTATGTGGTTATGATAGTCTGGAATTATGCATCCATCATTATGAAAGTGGTTATTGATATTGCATGTGAATATGATATTAGTAGAATATCCATGTGAATAAGTAAATGGAATTATTTCATTTTATTTTTTCCCATTCAATGTTGATGTTCAAGTTTAAAAGGCTTTTGTTTTAGTTATACATTGCCATAAATGTTTATTCTTATTTATGAAAGTTTCCACTATATTGTTATCCTTACTGGGCATTTAAGCCCACCCCTTTTCTATGTTTTATTTTTCTCATGATGTGAAGAAGTAATTTATGAATGAGCTGCAGGGATAGTATAGGGGATAAGAGTGTGGACTCTGGAGACTATATTGCTGTAGTTTTCACTTTATGATGTAATGTAAGCTTTATAAATATATCTAGTTATTCCAAGGCTACTAAACTAATCGGTCTTTCGAGACTTGATCTTTATTGTGATCATGCCAATGTAATGTAATAATGCACTGACTCTGGGTAACTGGCGTCGAGGTGTTACAGTTGGTATTAGAAAAAGTTTAGTACTATCCTTGGATGCTAGATTTAGATAAACTCTGATTAGAGCATGTAGACCTAAGATGAACTTTGAGGATTAGTATAGAAGAACTTCCTTGAATTTTGGTATTGTAGAGATTTTGTGAGTTTTCTGAGCAATACATCCCTGTCTAGATACGAGCAGGTAGAGGCGGATCTGGCACAGATGTACCTAGGGGTAAAACCCAAAAACACCGCTTTGACCTAGACTCGAACGGAAACTGGTGCACGACAATGGGCCTTGCAGCACTCTTGGTTACGACACTCTCGGGGGATATGCTTAGGATAATTTACAATTTCTTTACAAACTGTTTTGAAGTATTATATATATAAGATGAGAGTAAATGACCTTGGTTAATCCTAATGTGTTTCAAATTGAGAATATAGTGACATGTTAATCTCTAAATGATTTTATGACTGCTGTTACTCACACAATGCTTTCTGGTTTTAGTCAATGGCTGGATTCCAAGGAAGTCATAGTGACTTTGAGAATGATGTACAAGGTGGGAACGGTGGTGGAAATGAGCAACAAAATGGAATGTTGATAGGCGTAAAAGATATCATCTTTATTATAAATCAATTTTCCAAAAATATGATCCAAAATATATATATTAACCAATTCCCAGACTCAACAAAGAAGAGAAAGGTGATGAATGATAAGAGCTCCAGTAGTGGAGACCATGGAGAAATGAATCCTTAATTTCCATCTTGCATGAAATGTGGAAAGAGACACCCAGGAAAGTGTCTCAATGGGACAGGGAAATGCTTTACGTGCGGGAAGGAAGGTCATAAATGAAAAATTGACGAAGAAAAATGAAGAGTACTATGGAAGAAGATAAAAATGGTCCCAGGAATCCATTTACAGTCATTTGCCATAAATTTAGGGGACCTGGACATTACCTAAGTGAATGCCCTATTCTATAGGATATTTTCTTGGTCAAAGAAGAAGCCATATGGAAATAAATGGTTGGAAAAATGTTTAAAAAGTATTAGTGCTCCTTATTGATGAGTTCAGTTTGGAATAATTGTTTCTTGTATTTGTAACCCTGCAGTTTTTTAGGTGAGAATGATATTTTAGGAAGAATTATCTTTTCTCTAGTGGATATGGTTATAAATAACCATTTGGTTTTATATGATCATTGGGTTTGAGGAAATTACAAGTTATTATAATTTGGGATGAAAATTCGGGGTATGAGATAACATTTGTCGTTAAATTATGTTATGGTTATTTTGAGGAATTTATCTCATTTTGGTAATGTTATAAAATATAGTTTTTGAAAAAGGAAAACATGAAGACCGTGTGACAACCCATCACGTCGGACAAAGCTGTGGGAATTGAACCCACAACCAAAGTAAGATTGGGATTTATCGCCTACCACTGGACTACGTGAAGTCCCTGGTTAGTGTGACTATTATTTTTAGTTTTATTGATCAATAATAATTTGATTTGGGATCTTATGTCTTATCAAATTAATACCCTTAGTATAAGAAAATGATTTGTTGATTAAGTGATAAATGTTATTTTGGAAGTTGTTAGCTTTGTTTTGAACACTATATACCCATGGAAAATAAAATAGTATGAGATTTCATTTGAGTAGTAATAGTGGATTTTTATTTTTGTTTTTAATGTGGATTTATAGTGATTTGGGTTATTTATGGAAATGATAAGGTTAATTACTTTTAAGAATATGAACATAAGAGTAATTAATGTCATTTGGAGATATAATTTAACATGGAAGACTAAATTCTTATAAGTATTGTGATTCAATATTAGTTTGGATTATATTGAAGTATTTTAAGGACAATTGATTATTGAATGGTATTTATTTAACTTTGGGGTATTGTTGGTTTAATTTTAGAAATTAAGATTTGTTTTTTTTTTCTTCTCTAATGGAATAGCCATTTGGGGGATCATCAGATCTTATACTAAAGGTTTTGGTTTTGATTAATCTCTAAAGACAAGGTAAATATATAGTTTATCCTATATGGATCATGTTATTCTATAGAATTTAATTCTAGCTCTTCCTGTCTGACCAAGTCTTCTCGAATACTCATTGTTAAAAAAATGAGTTAGTGGTAGAAATTAATTATAGAATGAAACTCTACATAAAAAGTAAGTATACCTTTTTATGTTCTTATTAAATATCATAAATTAATTCATCATCTTTATGTAATGTAACTTAAAATAGAAAAAATGTTCGTCTAATTTTCCTATTGGGAAACTAATGACTATTTGTCCCATCACAAGTTTGTGATTTCTTTATTGTTAACATTCTCCTGATCAATTTCTCTACCCCTCTCCAACATAACCTGAAACATACTTTATCATCCATATCCATGTATTTCGACATTAATCCTAGTATAGGTTATCTCGGGTGATCTTTCTACTTCTCTTTCTTTCTTTTAAAGTGATAGTTTTATTGACTATTTTTCCGAAGTGGGACATTCCATTATATTCCCAAGCCCAATTTTAAAAATTGTGAGGATTCAATTTATTGATGTAGGGGAGAATGTAACACCCCAAACTTCTACGGTACGCTCCCCTTTGAATAATACAATAGCGTGTGTTGTACGCAACATTGAGTTCTAACTCACACCACAACCAATCAAACTAGCCATTATGAATAGTAATACATACTTTTTGAAAATATATAAATTTTATCATTCTAAATGGACTTCATTTTTGGATTTTTAAAATCGAAATTATCTTAGGGTGAAATTTTGGTACTTTTCGGATAACTTTCAAATTTTGATGAATAGTGAAAATTACTAAATTTTAATTAAAAATAACTTTTTTAATCGAATTAATTAATAGTGATAAATTATTAATTTGGGTGGTTTTAAAGTATATTTAGAATATATTTTTACCATTTAATACAATTTTGGTCATTGGACATAATTTCACAATTAATCCAGACATAAACAAGTATCAATCTTTTGATAGTTATTATATCTTAAAAACAGACTTTTTGTTTTGACACCGGGAATGAATTTTAAATTAATTGTTGCCACTTCTGTATTTTTAATTTGTAAAAATGGATTCCATATTTGGAATCAGGATGTCCAAATTTTGTAAATTGGTAACTTTTATTTTTAGACATTTTGAATAGTTACTTCGGTAAATATTTTATTTACCATGGTAGAAGGGTAAAACAGGTAAATAAGGGTTAAAAAATAATATTAAAATAATACTAAATTACCCTAAAACGTGTCCTAACCTTATTGGGGGATACATGACCGACCATGGGAATCATTGGGTCGATTTTCGGACCCCATGGAGCCACTTGTAGGTGATTGGGACACTTTATTTTAATCAAGTTAAAATAAATACAAAAATGACATAAGCATATATATTTTAGAAAAATAATTTTTACATAGGGTTATATATGTTAGATTTTTGACTATAAATATTCAATAGAAATATAAAAGGATTTCCTACATAATTCAATTTTATTTATATTTTTTATATATTAAATAATTTTATTTATTTATGACACAAGGGTGATGCAGTAATTACCTAATTAATGAAAAATTAGAATAATTGATATTATAAATACCCAAATAAATGTAATTTGAGACTTTTTATAAATAAAAATAATTTTATAGGTTAATATGACTATATATTATTGATTTAATTAACTTTATTCGAATTAATAATTCTGTTATGATATAAAAAAAAAATCAATTATTGAATAGTGTCAAAATTGTCATAAAAGAGTTTTTAAAACAAATATTATATTATTAATTGATATTAAATTTCCAAAAATCTAAGGTTCGGCCAAGAGACTTATATCATGATAGGTGTATCATTAAGGGACAAATTGGGCGTCTCTTGGATGTATATAGTATGTTTATTAACTATATAATATAAAAATACAAAGTGACATGGTAAGTGACAAACTAATTAACTAATAGTTAAAACTAAAAGATAAGGATAATATAGTAACCCAAACCTGTCTAAATCCTACTGGTTGAGTGATTTTCGACCTATAACCACCTTAACCTTTAAATAATCCAATTTTTAGCAATTATAAAACGAATATAAATTTATTATAAAATAATATTTCTAGCTTTTCCAAAGATTCCCCTCACCCCTCTTATAAAAGGGAACTCCCCCTTCTCATTAATTCACACCTTCAAAGCCTTTTTGTTCGGCCAAACCCTGCCCCAATACTCTCTCAACCTCCCTCACTTAATCCTAGAGGCCCTACTTTAGTCCGAAAGCCAACCTAATGGTCCCTTTTGATCAAATCAAAAGGAAGAACTCGAAGAAGAGGTAATGATTTCACCACCCTTTTTCAAGTTCCTTTCTTCTTCCACTTCTTCTTTCTTTGTTATTAACATTATAAAATAATGTATACAGTATATTATATAAAATGTTATGTTATTATAAACATGGTACAACCATATTTCAGTATTCTATCCATCCTTTGAATGACATGTCACCATACATGCGTACGTACGGCTTACCGTCTCCACGTCGTGGTGTAATTGTCATTCAATAAATTATTATTTGGATGGGTATCATAATGATGTTTAATTCATGTAAATAATAAATATAACATTATAATTATTCTTTCTATATGATATAAAATCCAATTATATATTATTTTCACATCAAAATAATGATATTGTCGCTCATGTGTACGTACGGACTACCGTCTCCACGAAGGGGATTAGATTCATTATCCATCGTATCCATTCAAGTATAATTCTCATCTGATGATTAAAAATAAGGTTTAAGGACGTGATATAATTCTGGATATGAATAATATACAACCTATCCATAACAAACACGGCTTACGTATCAAAGAATATAAAGGAAAAAGAGTAAGTTAACACCCGAAATGACGATAATACTAAGATATTATTTACAAATCAATGTTAAAAGATCATATATTATATCATATTAATGTAAATGATAATTATATAATTCAATAACAATTATTTCACTATTATAAAGGAGGTTAATATACCATTGACCAAGGAAAAAGTACAAAGTAAGGGGTATCATATCTCACTATTAATTCCGGGAGAATTCCATTGTTCACCACTTATTTATTACATGTGGTGTGTGTACTTCCCATGTTTGTATTCACTGTGTAATATACTATAATTCATGTATATTTACATCATCATTTTATGATCCTTCTTTCATGGGTGTATGTTTTTTATGTTACAAAATCTATAAGGGAATTTGAAATTTCAATTTCCGCTCATTCAGCTTTATACATACTTCACTGATTATTTTACTCCAAGATTATGTGTAGAATCACTATTCATTTGATTATGTCATAATTTCCACTCACCTTTCTGTGGATATAATTTTTATACACATAATCACTCCATTGATAAATTCTCAAGTCATCGGTATGAACTTGATAAGAGTAATTTTAACTCAATCTCTATTTGTTGAGTTAAATATCCAATTCATTGGTGTTGTTTTTACAAGAATATGTGTGAATGTCATCTGATTGATTTACACTAAATGTCCAATAATATTTAGTGTATTTATATTTATCACACATAATTATGTCGCTGATTTATCCTTAACCTAAGGATATGACTTTTATGAGAGATTTCATCTCAATTTACATTCCATTGAGACTTCTTTGTTGTTATACAACAAATCACTTTTATGTGGTGTATGTAATGTACATTGACAAAGTATATAATGAATACCTTTATTCTCATGATATTACAAATTTTGATTACCTAAATTATTTTTATTCAATTTTCTCTCTTTTTGTTAGAAACTCTAACAAAAATACCATTTTTAAATGTTTTTAAGACTTATTCTTCTAAATCGTGCTCATTAATGTCCATGTTTTAAAAATGGTTTTCAGGATTTATTTATATGGACATTAATGTTTTAAAATTAAAACTACATTTAAAAATTTCAAAGTGGTATGGGATAATTTGATTCAAAAATCCATTTATAAATGGCTTCTTGACAAATATTGTGACTTTAAAATGTTTTCAAGAAAATGGGGATAATTCTCTCAAATAGTTTTGATGGTTATTTTAATCATTGTCAATATCCTTCATTATTCTCGATTAAGGTTAATCTGATACAATACAATCATCCATATTGTATTGAATGAGTTGTGTTTGAATTTGGATGTGCTATTTTTATACCATTCATGGTTTGTGGTTAAAGTATTGACATTTCGTATGCTAGTTTTAATACAAATGTTTACGTTATGTTTCAATATTTTCATATGAGAAATGCATTGGACTTAGTAAGTGATGGGTGGATCCCTCTATAGCTCCTCGATGAATTGGTAGGTCTCATGAGACAATCTAGTGTCTTGGCACAAGTCTTTGACAAAATATTATTTGTAGTATTGGCACGAGGCCTTGGCTATGCGGTTATGATAGTATGGCATCATGAATTCCATCATTATGAATGTGGTTATTGATATTGCATGTGAATATACGATTAGTATAATATCCATGTGAATAAGTAAATGGAGTTATTTCATTTTATTTTTTCCATAAAATGTTGGTGTTCAAGTTTAAAAGGATTTTGTTTCAGTTATACATTTCCTTAAATGTTTATTATTATTTATGAAAGTTTCTGCTATATTGTTATCCTAACTGGGCATTTGAGCTCACCCATTTTCTAGGTTTTATTTTTCCCAGGATGTGAAGAAGTAATTTATGAATGACCTACAGGGATAGTATAGGGGATAAGAGTGTGGAATATGGATTCTATATTGTTTTAGTTTTCACATTATGATGTAATGTAAACTTTATAAATATATCAAGTTATTCCAAGGCTACTAAACTAATCGGTCTTTCAAGACTTGATCTTTCTTGTGATCATGCCAATGTAATATAATAATTCACCGACTCTGGGTAACTAGGGTCGGGGCGTTAAAACATATTTATTTTTATTCCATTAAACTACATATGTATTTGTCATTTTAAAATTATGCGTGGATCATTTTCTTGGTGGCATCCTACTGGGATTTTAGCTCACACCCTACATACACCCTTGGGTGTATGTAGATTCTGTTTATTCTGCATTCCAGGTTGAGGCATCATGAATAGCATTGGTGGTTCATGTCGTCAGCAGCGTCCTCATGTTCGTTTGATGAATGCAGATTTGGGTTGTTACACCTCAAGGTGGTTGGAGGTTTGTGTTAGTGTTTTTTTCCATTATTGTTGTTCCTTTTTTTGGTTTTTGGTTCAAGTTGTAAACATAAATTTTGACTGTAGAATAAGATCATGTTTGGTTATCTATTTTTAGTTTTAAATTATTCATATTGTTGTTTTCTTAGGTATATATACTCAGGTAAATCATTCCAAAGTCTCATTTTGATACCCGGGAACTTGTGTCAGCCCGTGGGGATTGGGAACGCCCTTCGGGCATTGTTGTGGATCGGGTCGGGCGCCATGTCGGATGGCGACGTGGCTTGGTTTGTGGAAAATGACATGTCACTCATAACACACCCAATATATACAACTTCTCCATGAATTGTTATCTTCATGGATTATGAAATATATCAATTTAAGAATATTTTAACATGTGATAATAATTTTCTTAAATTCTAAGGACAATCCCACAATCTTGTACATAGGAATATTAGATGAAAAAACATGTGTAATTTCTATTGGTTGATATTTTCTCAAAATATACTATCATAGAGATTACCAAGTGAGAACATCATGAGGAGAAGCCTCATCTACTTATGAGTAGTCTCACCTGACAGTATATGTTCTATGTGTCTCATCATAGTACATTATCCAACCATATAACATTATTTGAGAATATCTCCATAGCACATCAAGGTTCTCATCACAGCAGGGAACTGGTATGACATTATCAATGCAATGTATACAATAGGAAATTATTACATTAGAGTCGTGCATAAAAAATAACATATAATAATAAGTTTTATTAATATTCAATACATCAAATATTTATATAGTCAAAGTACGAACAGTTTGTTCTAGGACTAATTATCTAAAAATTAAACATGTACTAGATCCAAATGCATATGACCTTTAGTCTCCTAGACCTCACATGATAGTCATGTTTTATTTGATTTAATGATTTAGTCAAGGGGTCCACCAAATAGTCTTCCATGGAAAAAACAACCCACAACAACTTCACCTCTCTGGGAAAAATCCATCAAGAGGTTATAGTTATAATGTGTTGGTTTTTTCCACCGATGTGGCCTTGGAAAATTTGAAAGGTCTACTACTTTAATATTATCAAAATATAGTGTGATAGTATATTTACTATTAGATTCATGAAAAAGATCTTCGATGAAGTTTCACATTGATACTACTTCTTTATCTTCCCCAAAATCCGCAATATACGCAGGTTCTACTATAGAATCTATAACCACAGCCTACTTTGGGCTCTTCCTTGTCACAACAACCCCATTTAATGTCAGGATGTATCTTATTTATGACTTTATTTCATCTTAAATTGTTTGGAAACTAGCATCTTCATATCCAAAAATGACTAGTTCCTCATATCATCTGCAAACTAGGAACATATCCTTATTATTCCTTAGATACTTAATGATAATCTTGACAGTCATCCAATATAGGTCACCAAGATTATCATGATATCTTCCAACCACACGTAATATTTACGCAACATCTTATCTAGTTCATAGCATAACATACATGACTAACCTAATCATTGGTGCATATGAAATCCTTGTCATTTTTTTATTTCCTCATGTGTTTGAAGACACATTTCCCTTGAATGACGAATAACATGTGATGATGGAAGCAATCCCATCATGTATTGTTCTGTACTAAATCTCTTTAGTATCTTGTCTATGTATGTACATTGAGGTAGGCCAACAAAAATGTTGGCTCTATCATAATGGATATTAATCCAAAAAATATATGATTCAATTACAAGATCCATCATAGAGGAGAATTTATTCAACCATGCCTTAACCAATTATAAGACTGTTATTTCATTTCTAATGAGTAATATGTAAACAATATATACTTTTAGGAAAATTACAGAACTCCTACAAAACCATTTATAGAAACATGGATTTCATTCATTAATTATGAAACTAAATTATGTCATGGCCCCATAAAAATCAATGTTCCATGATCTGGATTCTTACATTAATACATAAATAGACCTTTACAACATTCATACCTTGATGGATTTATTTATAGACACAACACCATCAGGTTGTGCCATATAGAAATCTTCTTATAAGGTTCCTATTAAGGAAGTCTATTTTGATATCCAATTTCCAAATAATATAATCAGGGAAAGCTACAATGGAATTTATAATTCTGATGGATATTAGTATTTCAATTGTGGAAAATATTTCTTCTTATTCAATGCCTTGATGCTATTTAAACACTTTGGCATCTAGTCATGCCTTATAGGAACAAACATCCCCATCCATATCAGGTTTCTTCTTGAATACCCTTATGAAACCAATGGGATTTAAATCTAGTGGAGGGTCTACCAAAATCCAAAATTTCTTTGGTATATGGAATCCATTTATGAATTCAAGGATTCTTTCCACTTAGAAACATATCTTCCACTTATTCCTTCCTTTTAGGATAGAAGATCATTATTATCCATTAATAGTGAGTCACCATCCTTAGTTACAAGAAAACCATACCATTCTCGTTCTCAAACCTCTCTAGTAGTTCAACTTACTAATTTTTTTCTCTATAACAATTTATTCTCCCACATGGCATTGTGGAATTTGTTCTTGTTCTAAATCTTTTGTATCTTCAGCCAAGACTAAATCAAAGTCTATATCACTCACACTATCTCTTTTAAATATAAGATCCTCTTTATGAAATGTGGGACATATCTCAATCACAAACTTTTGTTCTGAAGGATTTTATAGGTAGTATCAATTTTTTCTTTGGGATCTCTTATAAATAAAAACTTTGTTCCTCAGGGTGCAAGATTTTTACCAGAAGTGGACATAACAAATGCTTCACAATCCCACACATATAAGTATGAAAACATTGGTTTCTTTACAATCCATAATTGGCATGGAATACTATCTTTTACTTTAGTTAGAACTCTGTTTAGTACCTATGTTGTTGTTGGTAACACATATCCTCCAATGGATAATGGAAACCAATTAAGACTCATCATTGATCTAACCAAGTCTAACAAGGTGTGATTCATCCTTTCACATACCCAATTCCACTAAGGCGTATAAGGAGGGGTGTGTTGAGATAAAATACCACCACCCATAGACAATCAATGATGACTTGATTACATTATTATCAACCATGGTCTGAGAAATGATTCTTAATCTTATTACCAAGATGGATTTCAACTTCATTTCTGTATTCCATGAATTACCCAAAATAATCCAACTTACACCTCATTAAGTAGAAATATCCATTTCTACTAAAATCAATAGTAAAATTTATAATTCTTGAGTACTCACCCCTTGTTCAATAGGAAGTGGGCCACACACATTGTTATAAACTAATTCAAGAAGATCATTAGCCCTCTCACCTTTCCAACTAAATGGGAATTTGTCATTTTTCCTTATAAAAATATGTGACATACACCATGTGGTTTTAGTTCAAAAGAATCTATATATCAATATTGATATAATTTAGTCAAGTGGTTTTAATTTACATGACATTGCCGTTGATTCCAAAGCTTTGTGTGGTATGATTCGTTTGAAGTTACATCATTATCAATTTCCATTAATAGTTTCAGGTTATCCAACACATAGATAATTATTTAAACATGACTTACCAAATCATAAGATATCTTTATAAATGAAGGGGAATTTATTCCAAAATTTGAAAATAAATCCACCCACATCAAGTCTGGATACATAAATAATATTTTTGATTATTGAAGGCTCATAATAACAAACCATTAAAACCAATATCATTCTGATTTGCAACATATGGTGGCAGTTCCGGATAACTATAATGTCCATTATAGTTTCGTTGGCTACTCAATGATCTTCCTATCATAAGTTAGTATTTCTAAATATACCTAGTTCCTAAATTTGAATACAAATGTGAGCACCACAAGCTATATCTAATAATTAATATTTAGAAATAGACAAAATTCACTAAATGAAATATGAATCTCAAGCTTCCCCTGGCTTCTTTGGATGGGTGTAGTTTTTCTTTCAGTGGCCCTTCTGGCCACATGAAAAGTAGAAAACATCATGTTCCCTTTCTTTCCTGTTGATGTTCCTCTTCCTAGAAGGGTTTTAAGAAGCATTGGGATTAAAGCGCTTTTCAATCCCATACCATTTTTTCACCATAAGGAAAAAAAGGTTTTTCATGATTTGTATCCCTAACTACTTGGTGATAAAGATTAGGAATATTTGTTAGAGACATATCAATGTTGTTCACATTAAAATTCACAACAAAGCTAGAGAAGCTCTAAGGGATTGATGACAGAATGTGGTTGGTGACTAGTTCTTGAGGGAGATTAAATCCTAAAACCTATAAATGATCAACTTAGCCAATGAGCAAGACTACATGAAGCCCAGTTGGGACACCCTATCCATGATTTCTCTGAAAGAGAACCTAGGCATCCTCAAACTACTCATCTCTAGATCTCTCATGGTAATGTCCACAGAGCTGCTCGAGCAAGCTATATGCATCCATGTTTTCGTGAGACTTTATTAGTTCACCAGACATCGATGAAAGCATCAAACATTGAATGTCGATTATGTTTCTAAAATGTTTTTCATAGACAATGAACTATTCACTACTGGAAAAATACTTTTTTGCTATGGGTTATTTGCGATGGGTCAAGGGCTCGTCACAAATTACCCGTTGAAAGTGGTTAATTGAGATGGGAACTTTTTTCCCATCATAAGAAAGTCTGTTTCGAAATTCACGCCAAACCGTGGGTAAGGGTATTTTCCACTGATTCCTATTCCTGCCACAAATAATTGGTGGTGGTTTTTAGTATTTGCGACGGGATACCTTCTTCATCGCAAATACGTTGTTGGCAGGTACTATTTTCGATGTGGTCCATTGTAAATAACTTTTTAACGGCCCAATTTAATTAATGCGGGCAGAGTCATTTGTGAAGGGGCCCATCTCAAATACCACTATTTGCAATGGACTACCCATCACAAATAATCAAACCTATATATACCCCCATCTTTTTTCCATTTCATTTCACTCATTACTAAACTTCTCTCTGTATCTCTATTGAAAAAGTTGCAAATAAAAGTTTTCGTACATTAAACATATAAATCTGAGCATTATTTGCAACATTAATACTCTGAAAGCTTCAGTTTCAAGGTATTGATATGTTTTTTAATTTTTTAGTCAATTTATTTTATTTTAAATTATTTATAATTTTTTTAAATTAGATGTCAATTAATTAAATTAGAATTGGATATTTGTTTTTCAGTAATTATTTTTATGAATAGTTATATCAAAGTGTTAATTAGAAATAAATTGTAATAATTAGTTATAATTTTAAATAACTTGTAATAATTACAAATAACTAGTAATAAATTGTATTAACTAGAAACAAATTGTATTCATAAGTAATAATTAAAAAAAATATGAAAAAATAGCATTAATTAGAAATAATTTGTAATAATTAGAGATAATTTGTAATAATTTGAAATAAGATCTAACAATTAGAAAAAATTGTAATAATTATAAAAAATCAAAAAAAAATTGTAATAATAAAAAAAATTAGGAATAATTTGTAATAATTAGTAATAATTAGGATTAACTAGTAATAATTAGTAATAATAGTAATACATTTTAATAATTAGAAATAAATTTTAATAATTAGTAATAAATAGTAATAAATAGCAATAAATAGCAATAAATAGCAATAAATAGTAATAAATAGTAATAAATAGCAATAATTTGCAATAATTTGTAATAAATATTAATGAATAGTAATAATTAGTAATAAAATGTAATAAATAGTAATAAATATTAATAATTTGTAATAATTAATAATAATTAGTAATAATTAATAATAATTAGTAATAAATTTTAAAAATTAGTAATAATTCGTTACAATTAGTAATAATTAGTCATAGTTAGTAACAATTGGTAATAGTTGGTAATAATTATTAGTAATTAGTAATAAATAGAAATCACTAGTAATGACTAGTAATAAATAGTAATAAATACTAATATATAGTAATAAATAGTTAAAAATAGTAATAATTACTATTAATTAGTAATTATTAGTAATAATTTGTAATAATTAGTAGTTATTAGTAATAATTAGTAATAATAAGTAATAATTAGTAATAATTAGTAATCATTAGTGATAATTAGTAATAATTAGTTACAATTAGTAGTAAATAGTAATGCATAGTAATAGTTATTAATAACTAGTAATATTTAGTAATAATTTGTAATAATTTGTAATAATTAGTAATTGTTAGTAATAGTTAGTAATAGTTAGTACTTTTTAGTAATATTTACTAATAGTTAGTAATAGTTAATAATAATTCATAACATTTTTTATATCTAGTAATAACTCGTAATGACTGGTAATAACTAGTAATAACTTGTAATATATAGTAATAAAAAGTAATAAATAATAATAGTTTGTATTAAATAGTAATAATCAGTCATAATTAGTAATAATTAATAATAATTAGTATTATTTAGTAATATTTAGTAATATTTAGTAATATTTAGTAATAGTTAGTAATAGTAAGTAATAATTAGTAATATTTGTAAATACTAGTAACAACTACTAATAAATAGTAATAACTAGTAATGACTTTTAATAATAAGTAAAAACTAGTAATAACATGAAATAAATAGTAAAGATTGTAAAAAATATTAATAAATAGAAATAAAGAGAAATAATTATTAATAATTATTAATAATTAGTAATAATTACTTATTATTGGTAATAATTAATAATAATTAGTAATAAATAGTTATAAATAGTAGTAAGTGAAAATAAATAGTAATAATTGTTAATAATTAGTAATAATTAGAAATATTTAGTAATAATTAGTAACAATTACTAAAAATTACTATTAATTACTATTAATTATTAATAATTAGTAATAATTACTAATAATTTTTAATAATTATAAACATATAATAATAAAAAGTTATAAATAGTAATAAATATAAATATATATCAATAAATAGAAATAATTATTTATAATCAGTAATAATTAGTAATTATTAGTAATTATTAGTAATAATTAGTAATAATAAGTAATAATTAATAATAATTAGTAATAATTACTAATAATTAAAAATAATTAGTAATAATTAGTAACAATTAGTAACAATTAGTGACAATTAGTTACAATTAGTAACTATTAGACAAAATTACTAAAAATTACATACAATTAATAACAATTATTAAAAACTAGTAACAATTAGTAACAATTAGTACCAATTAGTGAAAAGTAGTTATAATTAGTAACAATTAGTTACATTTAGTAACAATCTGTGACAATTAGTAAGTATTAGTAACAATTAGTAACAATTAGTAACAAATAATAACAACTATAAAAATAATAATAACTAGTAATAACTAGTAATAACTATAAATAACATGTAATAGCTAGAAATAACTAGAAATAACTAGAAATAACTAGGAATTACTTGGAATAACTTGAAATAATTATCAATAACTAGAAATAACTAGGAATAACTATGTATAACTTGGAATAAATAGGAATAAATTATAACAAATTTGAGTACATTGAATGAGTCATATGAGGTCGCGATGTCTCAAACAAATGTTGACAGTTCGGCTGAGACCGATGGTCAGACTAGTGCCCCCCGACTTATTGAGGCAGTATGGATGCAGGCGACCCAGTATGGCTTCATGAAAAGTTGGGTTGTTGTTATCAGCTCTTGACTGACCCATGGGGGGTTTTATGGAACCTCTATGAAATTAGTATCCAATATGAGAGTAGCTCATATAGAGTCATCATCATCTCATGCACAATATCATGTGCAGCTGCGAGCTCATATTGAGATTATAGAGACTATAAGTAGGGTGTAGGAGGAGATGCATTGATGGCAGAAGTAGCAGCAGGAAGAGTTCCTCCAATAGTAGCAGCAGCAGCCAATGTAGGATGGGATGTGTCGATGGTGCCATGAGTAGGAGTAAGAGATGGAGTACATGTGATGTCTGACTCACAGTTTAATGATGAAGTTCCCGCCTCCATATCATCCACAGGAACCTCCCCCACATTGATTTATTTCTTACTTTATGATGAAACTTTTGATTGTATTTCTTTGTAATATTAAATATTTAATGTTTTATATAATGTATGATTTATATTTTCTAAAAAATAACAGTTTTTTATTATTTATTTTATTTTTTATTGTATTTATTATTTTATTAATTAATATATATTTTTTTTGAATAGACAGATTTTTATTATATTACTCATATTATTATTTCATTAATATCAATCATAATATTATTGTATTAATTAATTATTTTATAAATATTTTTATATTTTAAATATTATCATTATTATTTTATTAATATTAATATTATTTAATATTTATTGTTTATTAAATAGTTTTATTCTATAAATATTATTATTAGGATTTTATTTATGTTATTATTATTATTATATTACTATTATTATTATTATATTTTTTTAATTCTTCATGTATTTGAGATGGGTCATCGAAAATACTAATTGCGACAGTCTGTTACAAAAGGGTTTATTTTATAATATTTTGAGAAGTATTTGTGACATTCCATCGCAAAAGAGTAAAAACATGGGATCTATTTGAAACAGATTCATATTCTATCACTAATAGTTTCTTAAAAATGTCGTTGAATTTTTTGACGACTCAACAGTCCATTAAAAATAATAAGTTTTTGTGACAGTATGTCTAAAACATTAATATTGGTGACACTATTTCCCACAACAAATCATTTTTATGGGACCCCATTGCAAATGACACATCGCAATAACCCATTTTTTTAGTAGTGATTCGTCTCTCGCCTCATTAGATGGTGGATATGGCATTGAGAATTTAATCATGTATTATTTCTATTCATGGAATAACACAACCTGACGATATCTAACCCACTTCTAGAAGTTACTTCTAGTTAAGAGGTTATCATTACCCAATTTTGATCTTATAGAAAGTGTGGATAATGAAATTGTAATTTTATTCTACATTTTAAAACATTAGATTATTAATACTTTTAATGACTACAAAATAAGTGAGATATAATAAAATTACTATTTCATTTAATCTCCCGCAATTTTATCTTGTCTCAATAGCCCTCACCATTGAACATAAAATATATAATTTCACTAAAATTCTAGTGGCAAGGATCCTCAATAATTTTATTAATGATATTGACTTTGGCTATTAAAACCATAATAATGTAATTAGGTATGTACTTTTTACAACTGCAGACTTGTAGTTTTGTTATCCATTGACTGGATTCCATTATCCTAAAATTCTGATATGAATTTCCTCAACACGTGACTCCAAATTTGTATTCAAAAAACCATAGACATTCAACTGAATATGATTTCTATTAATACAACCAAAAAGTATCCATAGAACTCCCCAATAAATGTTAGTGTCTATACATTGGACATGTACAACAGTTAGATTTATGGTTTCATTCCCAATCAAGTCATAGAATAATTATTCTGAATTAATATTTAATTGATGGATTTTAATTTATCAGGCATAAATTTTATCTTTTTTTATCCTTTACACATATTTTTAATATTAAGTGGATTTTAAATAATTAATTAATCATGTTGTATAAAAAATTTACACATAATTCATTTATTAAATTTTCCTCCTTTTCACATTAATTCAATTATACATATGATCACAATATTGAACCCTTAAAATATGTACTTTCATAGACATAAATAAGTAATTAATTAAATGACATGCTCATTAGATTTATATAGTTGTTGATTTAATGAGCGGACATTAAATCAAGATTTGATCGTGAAGAAATAACTCATATTTCTAGTCATTCCTTGAGTCACAACATTCTACATATCCACCTGTTTATCACCTTGGTTGGAATCATTAATGTTTCATCACGAACCAAATCCACACAACATGGCATGCTCCATTAATTACAAATATTTATTACTCAAATGCAGGTGAGGGGAACAAAAAGATTTTTTAAAGGGGGTGACATAAATATATTTGGACACATAGGTCTTACAAAATAATGGGGGAGGGGTGACTCACATGATATAATTTCATTTAATATTAAATAAAGGAAAACTAATGCAAGAAATTAAATTAAAAATCCAACACATACATAGGTATAGGTGAATCTCAAGAATGACCATTCATGCAATGATTATGAAAATGTAAAATGTTTTTATTCATTTCTTTATTCTTTCTTTTATCATATATGTTAAACATGTTTGAATTCAGTAATAAAAAAATATCTAATTAATCTCCTTTCATCATAATGATAATTCGATCATATTTGGATATAATATTTATTAATGGAATTATTGGATATTAAATGGTAGTAATAATAATGACATATTAATTATAATAAATTAATTAGTCATTTAAAATTATTTAAAAGCAAAATTAAATTGTCAAACAGTCAAAATTTTTCCAACCAATAAATTAAGGTTTTGATAGTGCAATTTTAAAATTAATGTAATTTTAATTTTTTTTCTATTAGTGGGAGACAACATGACATGTACCAATAACTACCTTCCATGTACCTCTGTTACCATATATACAAGTCACATGCCTGGGGCATCAGTATGTTAACTCAGCTGGACTACACGGTGTGTACATGCTATAAACACACCCATTATCCACTTAACATCTACCAAATTGTTACGGTCAACACATTGTCTATAATAAAAGCACAACACATCTAGATTCAATTTTTTATGGGTATATGGAATGTGCTCTGGTTACACATTGTGTTTCCCAGTTTTACTATCCAATGATTTGACACTTCCTGATGGAATCTTCGGTTATTCTTAATTTGTTTATAATCAATTAAGAAAATTAAAACACTGAAAAAACTGATTAATATATCCATAACATGTTAATTCAAATAAGATTAAATAATGTATAATATGAAATGAAAATCTAACCACAATGCAGATAAATCAATAATATATTAATAATTTATAAATTTAAACATGATAACTATAATGAAACATTTTTGTTCTGGGTATATCGAAAGCGTGTAGAGGTGGGAGATATATTAAAATTTATTTTAATAATCATTACCCAAATCCAAGAGAAAGGATCTTGCACATTATATTTATACTTAATTTATTTAGTATTTTAAGAAATAAATACCTAGTCTTTAGAACATTATTCATTGATGAATGAAGATAGTCTGAAAATACCCTTTCAAATTACCTTTGTTGTGATATGTGGATACAAAGATATAATACCTCTATTAGTAATCCACACATTATCCAATGATCTCTGAGAAACACCTCTTGATCCTTGGGTGCTAGAGTGATGAGTAAAACACCTTGCGTTGTTTATTCTTGATCACTTTTTCTACGGTATTAAAGAAATATCTCTTCAATTAATTTTTCTTGATAAGGAGATATAAGTAAGAGTTGATATAGAATTAATTGTGGAAAAAAATTATTTATTCTCAATTTTTGGGATTCACTACACAATAAACATATACGCCTATTTGTAGAGTTGTTATTTATGATAAAATATAATTTAATTTTATTCTGGCCATCAAATAACATTTATTACATTAAATAAATCCCATTCCACATCAAAATAATTTAATAACAATTCTGTTTTGGTGCGAAAAAACTTTCTTAGTGGCTAATATTATATAACATATTTTTTAATTATTATGTGTCAACGTAATTAGTCTTGTTAACTTCAAACTCCTCTTTTATTTATTGAACAACTGAATATTTATTTTATTCATAAATAAATATTCTATAAATAAAATAAATATTTTATTCCAATCTCGGTGAATAATATTTATTTAAATTATGAAATCAATATAACATTTATAAAATTATTCCTTAGAATTGAGAATAATATTTATTCAATTAATTAAACAAAAATATAATTTAAATGATATCAACAACAAAACATAATGTGTGACCCTCTAGGTTTCATTATCACTGGAATTAGTAAGGCTTTCCAAAATTCCAAGATTACTATCTAGCAATGGGTAATGGAACCCAAGAGAAATAACTTAATGACGCAATGTTGAAAACCACATTTGAACAATCACAGTGCAGTATAATCCCTTTATCACAATATCTCATCAAGTAAGTTGCATGTCCACGTCAGCAAAATATATTGTTCATATGTCTATCATTGACTATCTAAAAATTAAAAAGTTGTTACACTATGGCCATATAATTTAATGTGTTGGTTATATTCCTATAAAAGGACCGAGATATCATCTTCCATAAATATGGAATATTCTAATCCTTCGTTAACTTATTCATTAGTGACAATTCACTCATGACCCAACAAACGTATCCGGATTCTACATGAACTGTTATCATTGTGGTTTCTAAAATAATTATAATTAAATGAGTTGTTACATACATTAATAATATTATTAATGTTAAAGGGCCATCACCCGTTCTTGTTGATAAGAATATTTGATGAAAACAACACATTAAGAATTCCTTTTGGAGGGTCTATTCTCATAATCTCCCATCACGGATATCACCAAGTGAAATCACAACAAGGGGAAGCCTCATTTTCTTATGAGTACTTACACCTAATAGTCAATTTTCTATGTGTCCCATCATAGTATATTATACAACAATTGAACATTATTTTTTAATATCATCATAGCATATAATATTTCTCATCATAGTAGGGTAACAATAATGACCTCATTAATTTAACATATACACTTGGAAATTATTACATTATATTCATGTATAAGAACAAAAAATATGTAAAAATATGTCTTATTAATATTCTATACATTGAATATTAATGTAATAAATGTACAAAAAGTTGGTCCTAGGATTCAAACACCACTAACAATTTCCTTCTTGTTTTTTCACATAATAATAATTATTTGTTTATTATTTTTATGTTTTGATTTTCATGATTGAAATGGATTTCTATGTTATATACACTGTGAATGTTTTGGGTTTTATTTTTTTATATTTTAGAGGATTGGTGTGATTATACTCCCCCTTCCATTGTAAGAACTAGATAATATTAAAGGACTTCTTTATTGTCATCTCCATATATAGAGCCATAGATAAGTGTAGGGATGTGTGCCATTTATGTTTAGAATGGCTCAAAATTTGATCATTTTAATCATCTTTAGGTTTTCATTATTTTTTTATGAAATTTTTAATATTGATGCATGATGGGGGTCTATTTGTGTCATAACCTATAGGTGTTTCCAAGTAAGTATCAGAAGTGAGAATTAATGTTGAGAGGAGGTTTAGAATCATTACATGGTTTCATTTTAATTTCCAATGTGGATAATCATAAATTTATATTCACATTTTTTAAATTAAAATTAATATTTAATATGTTATTTTTATTTGATAAGTATAGGGAATATTTAAATTATTTTTTTTCAACTTTATCCACCACCTATCTAATAACTAGTTTGGCTGTTATATATAGGTTCCCTTCCATTGTATGCATCTCCATGATTATGCACGCCGACATGGTCATCTTTATTTCATTAAACCTATTCAATTTCAGGTATGCTACTACTTTTTTCAGTTCATGGTTGGTTATAGCAGTTGTTTTGGGACACGTAATTTCACAAAGTGGGATAGTAGCAAAACGAAGGGGGAATATTTGGTTCACAACATATCTAGATGGCAGGGAATGTTGGGTGTGTCCCCCTGGTTCTCTTCAATAGATGATAGGGCGTTCCTTTCCTAGTTTTTTCCTGTTTCGTGGAATAGTGTTTGAGGTGGGGGAATAATGTTTCCTCATTTTTTGACATGAGATAAGAGTGACCACAATAGTGGATTTCTTCTTCCCTAGAGTGGAAATTGTATTGGATTGATTGGATATGATAGGAAATAGTTCTTGACCTTGGATAGAGAGTAATATAATTCTTATTTTTTTAGACAAATTTATCGACTACATAGATGAAAGGCTATGGAGGATGATCAATGAAAACCACAATGTACTTAGAGGATCTCAAAAAGAGAGAAGAGTGTCTATATTGTTTCTTCTTATATCAATAGAGGAAGTCATAGAGATATTTTTTGGGTATACAAACCCAATATACTCAAAATTTACTATGATGGTGTCTACACGTATCATGTTATCTTAGAAAATGTAATAAAAACACTATTAAGGAGTGTTTTGGTCCAGTATTTTTTCTTTGTTGATTTATTATCAATTTTTATATGTGGTATTTATTTCCCTCTTATTTTAAATGTTTCTTCCTGTAATGTAGAATACTCTTGATGACTCTGCCCCATGCACTAATTCCACTTGGATAAATCATGTGACATCGAATTTTACCTTTTACAGTATTCTGCATTTCTTTCTTTGACCTATAATGATGAACGCTGATGCTTTGTGATTTATTGTCAAATATATTTTGAAATTATTTAGTAATAATGAAGCTATCTAGTAATTTTTTCTTGTTTTTTATGTATCTTTTTGTTTCCTTTATTATTTATTTAGGATATGATTCTTTATGTATAAGAATATTTTTTCATTTAAGGAAATACATATTGGATAAATATAAAATTGTATTCTCAAAGTTATTGATTTTTTACGTTTAATATTTATTTGGATCATATTCTGTTATTTTGATGAGAAGTATAGAATTATTTATTAATGTATTATCCATTGACATGTTGTGTTGTTCAATAGTGTTATATATCATTTTTTTATTCGAATTCATGGAATATAATTTGATTAATTAAGTTTACTTTTATTAGATTATTCAACTAACATAAGAGTAACAAAAATAGTTTTTCAATTCCTTATTTTGGAATTATGTGAACCTATTCTATACCAAATGGATCCTATTTATTAAACGATGACTTCCTTAGAAAACACAGTCCCCAACAGATTAAAACCCAAGGACCATGAAAAGTTTTAATTATTTGGATAGTATTTTTTTAATTTCAATAAATTTTTCCAAATATACTTTAACGTATAATATATAGGCTTATCATGATGATTTGGTTTCCTAATGATTAATTTTATTTGTATTTTAGTATTTTATTTCATGTTGATTAATTTTATTGTATCTTAATATGTATAGATATTGTTAGTATTTAAAATTTCAATTATTGAATTTAATACTAAGACATTACAAATAATTTAGAAAATGTGATATAAGGTTGATTTTATGAAAAGTTGAAAAATCTAGGCTCTTATATTATTTGTTTTAATTATTTTTATAAATTTAAAACCACATTAATATTGCAATTTTGGATATATTTGACCCAAAAAATACAATGGTTGGAAGGTTTATTTCCAAACACAAAAACTAAGTTTAAATTAACTCTATAAAAATAATATATATTTATATATATTTATTTTTTGTTTTTACGTTTATTTTTCATGCATGAAAAAATAAATTACAAAAATAAAATAGTAGAATATATTTTTGGTATGTAAAAAATAATAATTAATCAAATTGGGATTTTATCATGACATTTACACGTTTAAAATGAAATTTCAAAAAATAATTTATTTTCAAAAATGATCTTGAATAAAAAAATATAAATTTTTATTTTCCTACTCTTATAGGACTCTAAAGAAAGCATATAGGTTCACATAAATATAATTTTTCTTTTTTTGATCTAAAAAAAATAATATTTATTACATATTATTGGTCTAACTTTTTTATAATCAAAATTTTACATTAAAAAAACATGTCGAAAGAATAATTACTAATTTAAAAATAAATTATACAATGTAGAAATTAGAATATAATTCCAAATTCATCATATAAAAATTGAAAACATGAAATATATATATTCAATTAATAACTATTGAATCATAATATTTCTTGTTATATATAATCTGTTAAAAATTAAATCTTTCTTATTTTGAAATTCATCAACTCGTAATAGTATATCAAGTCACTAAAGAAATGGGCAGCAATCATCACATTAGAAATAACATTGGCATACATCCCTCATGATGTCCAAGTCAATGTAATTTGTACAACCATTATAACTCCCCAATCCAATTATCATTTATTGTAGATAATGTAGAACCACCTTATTATTGTAGGTTCTGGGTGCATTGGAAGCTTGTGATCGGTTGATGCCATCATTTATTTATTTTCAGTTTCTTTTGTACTTTTATTTCTATAGTCGGCCTAGTGGGTGACCAGTGTTGTATTGTATTTCATAGATATTCTGGATTTTTAAAATATTTTACTATTAAATTATTTTCTATTTCCTTTGTCTACTACTTCTTCACTCTATTTACATTCTTTTGTGAATGATACTTAGTTTTTTTACACTAATTAATATGATATAAAGGTATAGTCTACCCATTATACCACCTTTACACCCTAGCTGATAGTCGGCAGCCTCTGGTGTATGGGAAGGAGCTCTTGAGGCATAGTGAACCACCAACTCAGAGTACCTATTTAGTGGCATCTGTGTCGGGAGATTACACACATGGAACACATAATATTTTTATGGATAAAAAAATACCACCTTCATCAATGTTAATATTTGGATACTTACTATTATTTATATATTATACCTTTTCCTGTAATGATTAATCCACCTTATGAGCTATCTTAATTATTTCATACAAAGTTGAGTACACTGAAATATGAAACCAAACAAAGAATATCCCTATATCCAAGACTTCTGGGACAAAATGAATCAAATCATTAACTAAATGGGCACATTCTAAACATATCATGGTTATTATAGCATTACTTTTTGGACTCAAAGAATGAGACACATTGTTTTGGTTTTCCAGAATGATAAGGAAATCAAACAATCATAACTCTTGATTAGTTTTATCCATCTCCTTTGTCTCATGTTCAATTATATTTGAGTTAAAGTATATGTAAAACATTTGTTATTAAAATATACTTCACATTTCACTCAATACAAATAATTTCTCAAAATTTTTAAATGAAAAAAAAGATAATTCCAAATCATGTGTAGGGTAATTTTACTTAGGATTTTTCAACTGATTTGGGGAATATGGAATTACCTTGTCATTCTACATCAGGGCACATCCAAATCATTTTAAAAAAGAATCTTTGAAACTGACCAATTCAAAATTTATATAAGTAATGTAAATAATTAGGTCATTGACCAGTATTATCATCAGTTCTAGAAAACAATTATTACATTCATTTATCTAGATAAACCCAAATTCCATTTGTGTTAAATTTGTTATTCAACAGGATAAACAAGTATAGTTTTCAAAAAAACTTCTATAATATCTTGGTAATCCCTATAAACCATGAACAACATTGAAATTGGTAGTTCATTGACTCTCTTTAACAACCTTTTTAGAAGGGTTAATAGTTACGCCATCTTTAGAAACAATATGTCCAAGGAATGAAATTTTATGTAACCAACATCCACTCTTACTTATCATTCCATATAGTTTCTATTATTTTAAGGTTTTAAAAAAAATTCTTATGTCTATTTCATGTTCCTCTTGGATTTTAGGAATATTTGAAGTATCTTATATAATATCAACCATAAACGGATCCAAAAACTAATGGAAAAATATATTCATGAGAATCATAAGTACAATAGGTGCATTAGATAACCCAAATGGCATATATAAAAACTCATAATTCCCATATCTCATCTGAAATGATATCTTCAGATATGTCATCCTCCTTCACCTTCAGTTGATGTCATCCAAATCACATATCAATCTTCAAACAACACTGAGCACCCTCGAGCTATAACCATTTCATTTAGATGACCAAAATAAACTGCAGTACTAGAAAAATATTTTTCTACACACTTTTTCATTTGATCATGCTAGTTTCCACCCTGGGTAATCCACATTGGACCCACATTCACAAAATTCCTCAACTCATTGCAACTAAAACATCTTATTTCAGGCTTTTCATTACTCTTCTGATCATATTCCTTATAGTTACAAATCGTATGACCAATATTACCACATCAGGATCACTTCCCAAACAATGAATTATAGTCTCCAATATTCTTTTTAGCACACTTCTCACATGATTGGAATTTGGATTACTTACATACAATATTATTTGATGAATGCATTCCCTCTACCTATCAACTAGAACCCTTATTTTAGTTGTTATCATGGGGCACATGATCATCGGAAAACTCTATTTATACCTTCTCAGCACATTGAATATGTTTCTCACACCACTTTAAATAAAAAGAAGCCACTTCCCCTCTATATCTTGTCTCTAATCCTGAGTAAAATTTATATATCATTTTATTAATAACTTATATAAAATTTGGGAAATACCTTGTCACTTGAGTGAAGTTTTATTTTTATATAGCAGTCTAATATTACTTATATTGTCTCAATTCAATTAATTACTCTTTCATCCCATGTCAAATAGCCTTAGGATAATATTTTTTCAAGAAAAGATTCTTAAATTCATCTCATTCCATGGAATATATATGTTTATTATCATAGTTATTCTTAACTATTGGTCACCACTGACTAGCTTCATATATAAAATGATAAATTGCAAGAGTTACCTTTTGATGATTTGAACAACCCTCGAAATTAATTATCATTTTAAATGATTTATTCCTCCTTTCATATATCACAATGTAAGATGTTCATCTAAATTATGGGGTATATTATCACATAAAATGATCCACAATTTTCATGTTCCTCTATGGTAGATTTGGTTTCCCTCTTTTGCAGATACCAACACTATTTACATCCTTCTTTAGTTGATCTATCACTAAAACAAACTACTTAGTTTTGATTTTGATTATCTCAGGACATAGATTCAAAAGGATATTTTCCTCTCAGTTCCTTCCCACTATAGATTTCATGGTTCCTCCATAGAATACCATTATAAAAAGATATATTTCAAATGAATGAATATAGTATTCTTGAAATTTTATATCATTTTAACCCATCCTTAATGTAAAATATTTCATGGGCATGCTATTAATGTTTACCTAACCTCTAATGTTATTTAAACAGACCATACATACCAACAATAAGGACCCAACAATAAAATATTACATAATCTTGGGTTAGGTCAAGAATTTTACTTTATGTCACATTGAGAATATTTTTAGGTTTAGAGTTTTAGATAATTTGGGAATATCACATAAATAATGAAATCCTGAAATACAAAGTGGACACTTCTGATCAGTATCCATTTTTCCACCTTATATAACATTAAAAAAAATAAAACATGATATCTTCTTTCAAAAAACATCAAACTATCAAGATGAATTCTTCCAATCCCTAACATATCCTTATGTCTAGTGAAAAACATTTAAAAATGTGGCATGAGAATAAATATCTCAATAAGGCGTATAAATAGAAGGAAACTATTAATCCATTATAAAAATTTAAAAAAATATGAAAATATTAACATAATGTAATACATTTCACCTTAATAAGGTGGAAATAACCTTTTTTTGATAATGAGGTCATTTAATACCTTTTTTATGATCACGAGACTATCATAAAAACCATTACAAGCATAGTAAATACATAATGGTAACATTGAATATCATTATACTTTTCACTCTTAAAAATGAAATAACTATATAGTTGAATTCCATACATTTCATTCTTACAATGGAATATCCATACGTCTAACATCCCTATAAAATTCATTTGAGGAATGTCATAGATCAACCCACTGCTAGATTATCATTGATCCACCAATCAATTGTTTATTAGAGAACCACCCATCAAATGTCCACGTATAATTATATAATAATATCACATAAAATATTTGAATTTTCATAATTTTAATCAATATATTTTATTTTAAATCATAAGATAACATTTGAATATATTGAAATATTAAATACATTTTAAAAAAACTATTATGAATGAAAAAATTACCAAAAATGGGAAAATAAGGTTTTTCATTTAGAAAATCATGAAATCTTTAAAATGAATAAAAATAAAATAATTTATACAGTGGGGTAAAATTCATTATCATCATGTATGTCAATAATTTAACAATCCTTTTATCATTTTTTTTCAAAATGTTCCATATAAATCATGTAAAAAGATTTTTTTAAAAAAAATTTGAATAAAATTTAAAATTAAAATAAAATATCCCTTATTTTCTTTATATATATATATAAATAAATAAAATAATTTCAATAATATTATATGGTAGGATAGAACCAGATATTGAAACCTTCAATGCATCCCATGCCACATTGAAAATTTAAATCATAATCCATATGAATGTATAACAATTAATAAAACATTAAATATCATAATAACCGATAAAATATGGATATATAATGTCAATGGGTTGTATATACACCTTATGAATGAATAAAAATTCACATTATCAAGAAATGCCTCAATGAAAGGTGTTTGACATGAAATCCCTTACCTAGAGTTTGTCTCATATCGTGTGTCTCTAATAACCTTAATAATAAGATTATATTAATTTTATACATTCTTGAAGATATTTTTCTAGTTTATTATTACTTTTATTTCATTTATTACAATATTGTATACAACTATTTAAACAATTAGGTTTACATCCTTTGTTTTGATCAAATTCAATTTATGTGTCAAAAAGACATTGGTATGTCAAATATGGTCAAAAGGGTTATTATATAAACATTTCTAGAATAATAATCATGAAATAATTATCATATTTATACATCAAATACAGTTTTTTAAACTAATCATGAAATATTGTTATGAAGAATGAGATAACGTTACATTTATGGAGATGGTAGATCATATTTAATCATGAGTAACGTTCTCATTTTTCAATGATCATTATGGAAATATGGAATGTAACAATTATCTTTTAAAATTATCAATATATCTTGAATAAAATATAATTTATTAATATATACATTCATATATAATTCTGGTGATATAAAATGAATTGCATCACTTCAAGGAGGTTATATACCACACGTCGATCAATGACACTATCAAATTTTTTGTGTGTGTAAAAGTGTTAAAGAAAATTATGAATTATATTTAAAAAAGTGTAATTATTTCATGAATATCTTAAATTTTTTATTAATTTTCACATTTTTTAGTTAAATACAACCTTAATACATTTCATGTAGTGTGTGAACGTATCACATCGCTTTGAAGAGGCGGTAGTCCAAACGTCTACAGACGATGTTATCATATTTAAAAAACCAAAATATAATGGTATGGATTATAAAACAGTTTTAAAAGAATATGAAAATAATTATTATCATATATATCATATATAAATATGGTTTCCATCATAACTACTAACCATGAATGGAGGTAAAGTAAAAAAACAACATCTTTTTGTGAGGCGGTAATTCACCGTACAAATAAACGGTATGTTCGTTACCCATTATATTGTTTTTTGTTTATGTTCCGGTTAAAACCTTGACAAAAAACATCATAGTATATTTAGGATAATTATGTTGTTAGATTAACTTTTAATAATAATATTTTAGGGGTTATATATTTAATATAAAATAATGGACCCTGAGGATGAATGTTACGTCTTATATGGGAAACTCCTTTTGATTTTCTAAAAATGGATTCCTTGGATGGATTTATTTCCCCGTTTATGGTTCAATATTGAGTGAATTAATGTTAAAATGATATTTTTTAGATAGTGGATAATACTAATTTGTTTTAGAGGTGTGAGGAATAGGTATAGGTAGTGCCCTTTGGTAGGGAAGGGAAGGGATTCTCTAGTCATTTTTTAAAGCACATTAGGTGTATATATGTTTTTACCCAAAAAAAGTCATTAAAATAAAAAAAATATGAATAATTGACGTTTTTTGTCCTAAATATGTTCATAAAACGGGTTTTGGATAAGTGTATATGTCATTTGGGCCCTTATGTTTAATGTTTAGCCCCATGTTAGACTTAATTTTTACGTAATCACTTTAATTAATTTTAATCTCATTCAATAATATTTTTTTATAAAATTAAGCTGATATTATTTGACTACAAATATTATACTGATTTTGACCATGAATTTCTTTTTTGGAAATTCAATTCTCAGAAGAAACAAATTATTTTTAATGTTAATCGGAAAGATGTGATGAGAAAGCCGGTTTTTAAGGTGCGAATGTTCAAAAGTTCAATAAAATATTATATTTGAATTCAACATAAAAATAATTCCAATGACCTTAATTATATTAATATTAATATAATATAAATATTTTTACTTTAAAACCTATTTAAAATATAATTTTACTACAAAATTATGTTAGACAAAAAAGAAATTTTGAATTTAAATTCAGTATTTTTCTGTATTCACCCAAAAATGATGTTTCTCAGAAAAATCCCAAAATTCAACCCTTAGAAAATTTCTAATTTCAAAATTTTAAAATGAAGTTTATTTTGACATATAAAATCAATAAATGTCCAAAAAATTAAATTTTTTATGGTTCTCCATTAAAATCTGGTAAAACTAACTTTTATAAATATTAATATTTTTATGCATAGAATTGGAATTTAAATATTATTTCTAAGTCAATAAAATTTATTCGATAAATATATAAATATTTAATAATTCTATGAAATAATAATATAGTTAGTCTTATTTATTCCCAATGATATAACATCAAGGATACAACTACCAATTAAAATAATAATAATATCAATATTTTATTTTTCTATATAACAGAGTCTTGCGTGCAACGTACGGGTTTGGAGGAACTCGTGGTTGCACGTTCGGTATACTATCACACACAGTGTTCTATATAAGGTAAAATTACGATTTAATTTAAAAATACTAATAAATATAAAGAAATTATATTCTATAATTACTTGGGATGTTGCAATAAGTAAGAGGACTATAAATATAAAAAATCAAAACACATGGGAAATACAATGTGGTTATTACCTGTAACGTGACTTTAATATGGAATTGATAATAAATGGGAAATATAATGTCATAAATAAATAATATAGGTTATTATATAATTGAATATGATTCTATAATAGATTTATCATAAACTTATGTTTACTATACATGAGGCCTAAATGAGTATGATGACAGTCACAACCTAAGGGAAGGGTTTTTGTAGTCTTGCTTTTATTCCTATGAAACTGATTCTATATTCACCAATTGCTTTTTTGGTAGTAAATATAATTTCTATGATTGTATTTTATGATTAATTTCCTTAAATTTATATTTATTTTATTACCCATTTTAAGATCTAAATTTCATATGTTTTTATATCTCAAAATTTACAAAACCGTTATAGTAGTTTTTGTCTCGATTTTACTTTTTTGAGACACATGTTTTTCTATACACCAATATTCTTGAATGAGGTTTATATACTTCCATTTTATATCTTATAACAGTATTATAATTATTTTAAATATATTTAATATTCATTTAATTTCATTCTCTTACATGCAGAGTATGCTTCAATGTTATTAAAGTGGTAAGACTTTATAACAAAATTATCATCATTTATAGGGATTGTTTTTTATTATGTTCCCGTCGAGGAAATATTATGATCCATCATGAAAGAACACTAATGAATTTAATTCCGCATTTTTATAATTTATATATTCATTTATTAGTCCCTTTTCACTAATCATTTGTCGTTAAGATAATTGATAAACAAATTTAAAGAAAATCTAGCCTTATTTCTCCCTTCATTCGAAAATATTTTTTATTCAAAAAACATGTTTAAAAAAATTAAAATGTATTTTTAAAAATTATTTTATAATATAATTTTCAATGAGAAAAGTATTCTAAAATGTATTATGGTTTTCAAAGATTTGTTTAAAAGTTATCAAAGAAATTTTTAAAGAAAAATGTTTTAAAAAATGTTTCATATATTAAAAAGTATTTTTGAAAAAGAAATGGATATTTTCCTCACTAAATGTTTTTAATAGAATATTAAAAAATATTTTCCATATAAGATAATATATATTTTTGTTACTCATTTTTTATAGGGAAAGTACCCAAATGATTCATTCATATTCTTTTTCTGAATGGTTTACATTTTAATGAAAATATTTTTTGGAAACATGTTTCTCTTTCATGGGTTATATTCTAAAGAATCCCACTTATTTTCATGGTTTATTATTTGAAGTAATGATTATAAAACTAGTCTCTTTTCCACAGGTTATTATATAATTATATTTTTATGATACCAATTGTATTTTATGGGATATGATAGAATGAATTCTTATGATCTTGTGGCACACATATGTATTGTTTTATTATTTAATGGGTGGTACCTATATCTCCAAATAATGCATTGGGGAATGATTTATATCTCATGAGATAGTAATAAAAATAATGGGGAGTGAATATAGTTCGGTAATAGACTATGTTATCTACTATGGTATTGGGATTGAACCTTGGCTGCTAAGATGGTTTGTGGAGTGAACCCATTACACTATTATGGCATGAGATGTAATTCATTAAAAACTATAGAAAATAAATTTATACTATTATGTACCTACCAAAATTCCATGTCTTATTCCTATGTTATGATTTCATAGATTATTCTCTTGATTCCTTTATTATTTAATGATTATAAACTACCAATATTTATTCTATGATTCATGTTTATGATCTTTGAAAAGTAGGGTATGGTCTTCAAGTGTTATCACCATCTTCTCATGCAATTATGATCATGATTATGCTTACATGTCTCCCTTGGTTACACTTAAAAATAATCTGAGATAACCCCTTTTTAAGTTTACCTTCACCATTTTATGATTAAATATATTATTTATGTTGTGTATAGGAATGTTTTTATTCATTATGAAACTTGTGGGAAATATTTTTTCTCACTTCTATACCACTGTTTATCTTTCCATGTTTCCAAATGCACTAAAATTGTATAGGAACTCTGCATCTATTTTTATAATGTATTAAGTACTCAACAAAAATGATGCAATTTCTATTCATATTAAGAAATTGTCTCCATATTTTTGAAGCATTATTCTCAGGGGGATTCACCATCATAGATGCTTTATTGGCCGGGAGAGAGTAGTCATGGATAGTTCTAGTTTCAACTAGCGATGCACAAATTTTGATCATATGGTAGAGAATATAAATTCTTTAATGGCATATTATTTCCCCAAAAACATGGTCTATTGAATTTTTTTAGTTGACTCTATTGGAGGGATTTTTTGAACTTAATTTTCATCATCTAAGACAGCAGCACCACTCATGTGTTTCAGTGCTCCATTGTTGAAGAGGGTTCTTGGAGATGCTGAGAGGATTTTCCACCATGACTCATTTTTTCCTTCAGGTCTAACACCAAAGATCTATTATGGTAATGGTTGTTATTAAACTAGTAATATATTAAATCTCTACACAGATCTAGATATCTACTACATATCCAGATAGAAGATGAGATCATTAAGACTTTAATTCATTGAACACAATATCATTATGTCATAACATGCTTCTTCTTCAACAACGGTGAGATTGAGCCCCAGTAAGGGGGTATCATTCTATTTTAGTGTTTTTTAATTTTATTTTTTTATGTAAACTTGTCCCCTTCTATTTTTTTTTATTTCCTATGTCATGATTTCATTTTTTCCTCCTTTTTTCCATGTGTATTGTTTTCTAGTTGGAATTGTACTCTCTATTCCTTTTTCATACTAGAGAAAAATTGATCATAATTCCCCATTCATGTAGGCCTATGGTAAAATCACATAAGTTTTCTTGTACCATTTATTTTTTTAACTTTATATATCTTTTCTACCTATAAATAGTTGAATGATCACTTCTTGAGTTTAAATTAGAAATTGGTTTTGAGTTAAATTATCATAATTAGTATCTGATTAGACATTTGCCTTTCTTTGTTAATATTACTAATATTTCTTGCATCCATCAATTCTAAATTGACATATTTGATTGTTGAATTTTATTTCTCAATGTTTCATGTTTTATAAGTCAGTTTTGTACATATTTTATTTTATTTCTAATAATTAAATGAAATAATTTCAATTGTTTGAATTGCCAAAAACCATATGTAGTTTATATCTGAAATGTATGTTGTCGTTAAATAATGTGATATTTTTTTCACCATTGAAATAATTTTAATATATTTCATTTGATGCTAATAAATTAAAACTCAAATATTATTTCTACTTTCAGTATTTTGGTAATAAACAAAAAAGAAACCATATTTTAGAATTTCATATTTTAATGAACTGAATCACCCAATTGATCATGGTATACTACATTGGGATTTCCTATTGCATAGGGGTGCTCCCCGAAACAAAGTGGTATAAAATTCTAATTGGTTTTAATTTTTTATTGTTTAAAATTAGAAATCTTTTATTCATTTCATCTAATTAATATTCTAGAGGATTTTACTAGTGGTGTTACACTTTGATTGTTTTGATAAGATTTGGTTTCAACCATTATAATGAAAGCTTCAATTCAGCATAATAGAAGTGGAGAGGTGGTTCTCCTTCTTTATCTCAGGAGAGCATGGGTTTCCCAATAGCACACGACGCCCACCAATTTTTGTTCTACCAACCTTCTAGATTTTCTTTATTCTATGTTCTCCATTTAAGGGATTCGATGACCTTGATTTTCCCATTCAATGATAGAAGTTCCTCTCATGTGTCTCAATAGTCTGTTGTCTAAGAGGGTTATCAGAGATGTATATTGGAGTTTCCACCACAACTCTTTGTTCACTGGAGGTAAAACATAAAAAATCTTCCAAGGTACTGATAGATGGTTCTTGTTCTTGAACCTTCTGGAATTCAAACCTATATAGTGATGAATATGGACAACTATTACATATCTAGATATCAGATGTGATCATAAGAATTTTAATTCCTCGACCATGATTTCAGTGTCCTTTAGCAGGCTTCTTTCTAAGTATAGGTGTCATCGTGCTTGGGTAAGGGGTTCTCGGTCCGGTTTATAGTTTTTTCCATTGATATTTTACACTAAGACTTGTTCCTTCTATTTGGATTATCTTGTGTTTCATGATTGTATTTGGTCCCACTTAGTTCTGTGTTTCTTACTGTCTGATTAGCCTTATACTCTCTATTCTATTTTGTAGTGAAAACCTAGTGATGATCATGCCTTGTGCACCAAGATCAACGGTTGAAGCACATAAATCTTATTATCTCTTATAAAAATTTACATTTTTACATTTTTCAAACTATAAATTGCTAAACACTTGATTCCTGGGTTTAAATTCAAAATTATTTTTGAGTTCAGTTGTTTAAATTAAATGTTGTTTAGGAATTTGTTTCTCCTATTTACTATTGTTGATGTTTCTTTCTTACATCAATTGTAGAATGTAATATATTATTGTAGAATTTAATTTCACAATGTTCCTAGTTTTATTAATGTAGTGTTTTAAATTTTATGTTATCTCTTTTATGATAGATAATTATAGGCTTATGAATTTATGTAATTTTCAGTTCCCATATACTGTTAATATAGTCCATGTAAATTTTTTTTCAATAATGTGATTTTTTGTTAACTTTTGAATTCTTCTTAATATAATTCATTTGATTTTATGGAATTTCAACAAAAAAAATATTATTTTTAATTAGTTTTTATATAATAAACTAAAAAACATCATTTAAACATTTTGGATTTTAACAAAATAAAACACTGAAGTGGTCCTAGGATATTTCATGGGGACTGCCTCTCACATAGAGGTTCCCCCCAAAAAAAGACCCATTAAAATATAAGATACAATTGTGAAGGAAATAGAATGAGAATATGGAATTAAATTGGGATGGATATGGAATTTTCAGAGGAAATAGGTAAGGTAAGTGGTGATTTGTTGAGGATAAATATGTTTTAACCAATAAAATCAATGTGGATGAAGAATGTGTATTTTTTTGATGAAAATTAGAAATAGGATGTGGGTATTTTAGTGGAAGACAGATTAGAGGATGCGTGTGATGAATCTTTTGTACTATTTTGAGGGAATTGGGGGAGAGAATAGGCATTTGGAGAGTAAATTGAACAATAATATGAAGTATTATTTCAGAGCAAAATATTGAATGGGAAGCGCATAAAGAAATATTATGGATTGGAGGATGAGGGAATCCATAGAGGTGTAAACGTGTGTGTTAATGGAAATGGTGGAACCAAATGTCCTTATAAGGAACACTATTTAATACAAGATGTGATATCCATTGATATGGTAGATTCCCCATTTGAATAAATATTATAGAAAAATAAAGAATAAAAGCTCGAGTCAACTTGTCATTTAAAGAAACACCACCACCAAGAGTAAAGAGAGAGGAGATATCAATCTTATGGAATATCACAAAATCGTTTTGGTGGAAGTAATGAATATTGGAATCACATTCTTTAACATGGAAAATATGTGTACACATCGATCATAAGTATTTCATTATTTAGCATCACGTCTAAATCTTCTTTTAGGGTTGAAATTATGGATAACACTACATATGAGGTGGTTGATAGTAGTGCTCATTTATCCCACATTCAATGGCATTGCATTGGATTTTAGTGTGGTGTATCGTATTATCAGTTTATCTTTTTAACATAGAAGCCATAATAAATATTTTATTCCTGACATCAAACTTCCACAATGACTGAAGAGAATAGATCATCCCCTTAAAATCCACCTCATTATTCCAAAAACATTCAATCATAAATATTGTCTCATATCTAGGTTTCCTATACCCTAAAAATGTTAATGTTTATGGGGAAGTAATCTGATAGAATGAGTGAAATATACGACACCAAGGTAAACATAAATTGGTTGATCCATTTGAACAAATATAAAAATATGTAAAAATGATCTACTATGAGAGAACATTATTCCCTTGAAAATAAGTAAAAGTTTTTACCATGTTTCCAAGATATGAAATTTATATAGTCTAGACTACATATAGTAAATCGAGCATCAAAGAATAGGACCTTCTATAACCCCCTCACTTTTCATTTCATTACATGATATCATTAATTTTCCCCCACCTATTAGATGATCCCAAGTAGACTGTAATACAATGACTTGAGAATCTATCAAGATAGTCATTTATCCTTCAATGAAGAACACAAATATAAACCCACAACTCACATGTAATGAAATAATGATGTTGAATATTGGATGAATTGTGATTCAAATAGAAAATCATGACCCTGAAATACATATCCTTGCTCCCGAGAAGGCACAAACCACAAGAGTAACCATTTTATGAAACCCAAAGTCAAACATGGAAAAAAATTCATAATACTAGAAATTTCATTAATATACTATATTTTTTAGACATAAAACTATATCAAGGACTCATTCATACATTGATGTTAGAGAATATATACTATAGTGGGTTGACAAGCCCATGATGGTTCAAGCTTATGATTTTCATTAATATGGGAGTGTTTGGATGACCATATCCTCTTCTTCAATATATTCAATAATGGATCCATCCTCAACTATTTTACACCTTCTATATTATAACACAATATCAATTGGAGCCTCTATATCTCTTTTAGTGTATTTGGGCTCCACTATAGATATATCAATATAGAGATCCCCTCGACCTATCATCCTCCATATCTGATGCCATTTTAGACTATTCGTCCTATTAACATTTTGATTCAAACCTGATTTAGAAGAGACAAATGAGGGTCAATACCCAAATTTACCACCTAGTTAGGTGGGTTAGAATAGATCCATATTATATTTGAAGGAATTATTTGGTTTCCCTTAGTAGTTGTAGGAAATCATGTCACATTATTGGTGGTCACTGTGGAAAATTCTAACATTATCATAAAAAGGTATTCATGAAACCACTAGAAACAATTTTGGAAGCTGAAATCACTAAATACCCTGGCCATGTATGAATATTTTGGACTATAGCATAATTCAACAGACCCAGTCTAACGAATTTATTTGATCAGGAACATATTTCATGCATATAGCTTTTGTGAGTGTAGTTGTGTCCCTTTTGTCACTTTTCCTCCTTTAAAAAATACCTCCATTGGTTTTTTCCAAAATCCATGGACCATACTAAATGAAAATATTAATATCTTCATCCACCTCTTGAGGGACATAAAAATTCTCAATATGACTAATGCATCCATATAAGATACCAAACATAGGTACTTTTTTATTTAAAAATGACATCAAATCATATGAGCCTTCCATAAAAATGAAATCGGATCACATAAGTGGTTATAATACATCAACCAGAACCATGATCTACAAAAAATGAAACCAAATAATTTGATCGATGTGATACCACCCCAAAAATTATCTAATATTGACTCTAATGTCCAAAATAATTCATTTCAATATTTAATAAAATGGGATTCATAAAATTAAAACAAAAATGAGTGATTTTGAGAAATTGATATTTTCTTCATACCCATATTCCCTTATATACTTCATTAGAATTAGATAATTATAAAAAATATCACAGTTTTCAAAAAATCCCTTTTAATTTGTAATTTTCATTCATGAATTCAAAGATCAGATGAACATATCCAATTTTCCTTATTGAAACATTAACATATTGATGCTACACAGATCGTATCTTATTTTCCAATGAAATGTTATTGATGGTCTAATTGGTGATGAACTTGATAGGTGATATTCCAAGTTACCAATGCCTTTTAAACATATTATTAAATTAGTTTTAAAAAAATATCCAACAATTACAATCCCAAAGACCATAAGAAATAGTTTCTGAAGTGCACTGTGTTGCATTTGTTGTCAATGAGACATGTTGTTGTCTTGGAATGAATGGATGTCAAGAATTGTCAAGATGTGAATGCCAAAGGTTGTGATGGTGTTGGTGGTGAAGGAGAATGGTCATGGTAGTAAGATGCATGTCACTTAGGAGATTCACTAAGTGGTATTGGAAATTGTGGTTGAAACATTCTCCATGCAAATCAGACGATTGTTGAGCTGTTCTTAAAGTTCCAAGAACTTGTATCAACTGGATACAATGTCACAACATTGTTTTAAGACCATGCATTGTACTGACAATGCATGAGGAGTTGAAAGTGATCCATCCATAAGTTCAATGTGGATGAAGTGGATTAAAGAAGTCCATGCACTATCACTTAGTGCATGTGAATTTGAAGTTCCAATTGATCTCTGATTAGATCAATAAAGAACATTGAAGATTATAAGTGATTCAGGAGTTCGGTTGATGAAGATGAACCTTTTGAATTCCATATCCTAAGTGAAGATCATATGAGGAGAAGTAATGGAATTCATAAGAAGAAGATGAGAAGAAATGAAGAAGAAGAATGGCATGGAAGACTTGGCATTTGGCTTATACTCATAGGAGAACTTTGTATTTGACAAAGTCTTATTCATGCCTTTTCCAAAAAATTGGCCAGCCATGGACACCTTGAGGGTTCAACCCCAAGGCATGGGCGCTAGGCACCACACACATGGGGGAACCCGTGGGGCGAGCCCAGGGCGGCAGGACGCACCCAAAACCCGCATGGGCGACTGGGGCACGCCCGGAGGAGCGCGGTAGGGGTGCATGAGCGCACCCGCGAGTGTCAGGGAGTGCATAGTGGGCGCCAGTGGCGCGACCGCAGGGAGCAGAGTGGGCGCAGAGCGCGCCCTCTAGGAGAACACGGTGCGGGGCGGCACCGTGGAGGGAGAAGATGCAACTGAGGTGAGGATGGGAGCGCTTTGGTAATAAGCCGCGTAAAAACAGGACGCCGTTTCGATGTGGGACGCGGAAAAATCCCCGGGAGAGAATCCTGGCCGTCCGTCTCATCGTGCGTTCGATCTCCGCCGCTCATCGCATCTTACCGCTTGAGATCTAATCGCGGCCATCCAAAGATCTGATCCAACGGCCTGCGAGGTGTCTCCTTCCTTGAGCCATGTCGAGGCCTCCCCGAGCATTCCCGCAGCCACCAACGAACCAGGCGCCCTCCGAGCAGGCCAAATCGAGTTTTCGGCCACCTCCGAACAAACCGAAGGCTCCATTGAGCTCGTCTCGCCCATACGAACACGACCATGCATAAAAATAGGCATGCATGCAATGTTTGGAAGAAATTTTCACAAGGCCGAAGCAAACCGAAGGTGCGAGGCCACGTGGAGTTTATGCTTTGCATGAATCGGGATAAACAGAGGCATGCGTACATTTCCATGCACATGCATGAAGAGGAAAATAAAGAAGGAGAACCCGCGGAGAATCGAGGAGCAAGTTCAAGATTTGAAAAAATCTTGAAGATCCGAATACTTCGGGGATTTGGGATTTATCCCACGCGGATGTTTTGAGGCATTCCTTTGCCTATAAAAAGAGAGCCCGAGCCCTCTTAGAAGCTTGCTGATGTGCTGAATTTTTGAAGTCCCGTGAGAAGCACTTTGTGCATCGCGAAGTCGAAGCCCCGCGCAGCACCCTGCGCGGCAGTGAAGCCCGGAGCACCCCTTGCTCCATAAGGTTCCTTTTGCGCACTCATTGCGCGAAAGAAGAAGAGGAGAAGACCCCTGCACGCCTTCCCTTTGCACGGCAGGAAGAACCCGGGGCAGTAGCACTTGTGCGCCCCGTGGTTGAGGTGCCTTGTACCCGAGGAGCTTGCGCGCCGTTTTTGCCTTGTGCACTTGTGCGTCTGAAGAAAAGGAGAAGAGGCCGCTTGACCCTTGCATGCCACCTAACTTGCACCTTGGGGACTTGCGCGCCTCCTTTGAGGCAGGAGAAGACCCGAGGCCAAGACATGTGTATGCACCGAAGAAGACCCAAGCATTTGTGCCTTCTGGGCAAGAATAAAGGAAGGACAAGTGTTTGCAAGAAGTGGAACAAGGCTTGCACCTTGTGTTTGCAAAGTAATTGAGAAAATATGTGTGCAAACAAAACAAGAAGTGGGCCGAACCTAGGTGTGTGCACTAAGAAGTGTGTATACACTTAGAAGAAGAAAAGGGAGGACATCCACACAAAGAAGAACACACATTTATGTGTGTAGAAAAATTGCATAAAGTGTGTAAAGTTTGAGAATTTGGTGTGTGCTGAAAAGAATTACACCCTCTAAGGGTTTAATGCACCAAGAAGAGAAAAAGGGGAGTGCATGCATGCAAGCATGCACGTGCACACGTAAACAAGTCAAATCTTCTTGTGTGCATTTGAGTTGACCAAGACCAGAGGATCTTGAAGAGATTGAGAAGGCCATGCAGTCAGTGCATGAGGATTCAGAGTTTCCATGCATTCAGTGCATGAAGTTGATGTGATGTGAGACTGGACCAGACTGAAGTTAAAGATATCAGTTGTCTGAGTATTCAGTAATTGGAGAGAGGCCAGGTCATCCTTAGAAGAAGGAGATAAATCCTGAGCAAGACGAGAATACCTGATCATCACAAGTGATCAGAGGTACAGAGCAAGGCCAGCAGCCATTATCCCAAACTGTTGAAGTTACTTGAAGAAGTTAAAGTGATGAAGAGCTACTCGTGCGACTCGAGGAGCCAAGAGAAGACCCTGTGGGACTCAGGGAGAAGAAGTCTTCAGTGGGATTCTGGAGCAGGCCAGTGGGACTCTGGTAACACTGTGGGACGCAGTATAAAGACCCTCCTGTGGGACTCAGAAGAGATACAGTGGGACTGTGTATCGACCATTGTAATTCTAACAAGTTATAATAGAGAAACCATGTTGGGGCGTATAACCAACATGGCAAGGACGTAGGCCTTTGGTGCCGAACCTTGTAAATCCTTGTGTCCAGTGCCTTTATATTTACTGCATCATTCGAGGAAAGGTGAGAGATACAAGAAGAGTGGATCGAGGCTTTAACCAGCCATAGAGGTTTAATTGATTAAGAATCAATTAGTAAAAAGTTTTAAGGGATCACAGTTTCACCCCCTCCCCCTCTCAGTGATTCACACTGATCTGGGCACTTCAATTGGTATCAGAGGGAAGGTTACCTCTAAAAGATACAAGGGAGTCTCTATGAAGTGCAGATTTGAGGAAATGAGTGACCAGCCTCAAATGGAGATATCTGCCATGACTCAGAAAAATAGAAAGAAGAAACAGGCCAAGAAGATGAAGAAAGCATGTCCTAGCTGTGATGAAGTTGGAACAATGAAAGATCTTCAAAGTGCAATCAAATATCTTCAGAAGACAGTCCCCAAGGAAGTGGCAATGTGTATAGCTACAGGCGTCATTGATCTTCATGAAGAAAAATTACAGCTAGAAGATGAATCCAATTCACTGGAAGATCAATTGGCAAAAAGGGTTGGCATAACCAACACTCTCAGAAAGCTGTTGAAGGCTAAAGATGAAACTGTATCTCTTTGCAATGAAAGATATGAAGACACTACTGAAGAATTGCAAAGAAGTCTTTCTGAGAAAGAATTATTTAACATAATGGTCAAAGATGTTTTCCATGCACTGGAAAAGAGGCACAAAGTTTTAATGAATGTCAGAGATGCTCAACTTGAAGAAAAAGTCAAATTGGTGAAGGAGCTGGACAATTCATTGCAAGAATTGAAGAAGGTGCATGAAGACCAGATGAAACAACTGGTGGAGAATTGGGAAGGAAAGCTAATTACTGTTGAGGATGAGAAGAACTCCCTCAACATGAAATACTTAGAACTGGAGGTGATATTGAAACATCTGCAATCACCTAAAGGTGAATCCTCCCAGTCAGCTGGAAGAAGACATGTTGCTAATCAAGTATGCTTTGAGCAGGATGATTCTAAGAGAAAGACATCCTCTAATAAAAGTGCAACATCTTCTAGAAAGAAGGTACCATCCATACCATCTTGTATTGATGCTTCTAATTGTGTTTCCACAAAAAGTACAGGATGGAAAAATAATTCCAAACAAAAATGGATGAAGACAGTAAAGAAGCAGAGCTCTCCTGAAACAGCACAACAGGTCAAGAAAAGTACCCTACAATCAGAAGGACTGAAGAGGTCAAGATTCGTGGGACAATTCTGGTGTTGTAACAAGTATGGGCATTGTGCAAAGGATTGTTGGTACAATCCACTGAATGCCAAAGCACAGAGGAAGCCCATGCCCAGGGGAAGCAAGCCAGAAGGAAGGAAGCAACGTCCACAGGTCCAGAGACATCTGTTTACTGCAAATAGATTTGGATTACTTGACAACATCTGGGATGGTTGCAAAAGTGGTCAAAGAGTTGATACATATCAATATCCGAATGTATCCGAAGCTGGAATGAAGAGAAGATCACTGAACCTGGCTAAGAGAGATTCCTCGGGAAGCAAGCAGAAGAAAGTGGAAGATGCTCCCAAGAAGAGTTTGAGGAATGAAGAGAAGTCCTTGGAATTGAAATCCAAGAAGGGTGATGCATCCAGAAGGACCACCAAGAAAACATGCTTCTACTGTGGAAAGAAAGGACACATCATGGACCTTTGTAAAGAAGCCATGAAACTAAATAGAAGCAGACTGAACTCCAAAAGACAATCAATCCAGAAGAAGAAGGGATTGATTGAAAATAAGTTGCCTAAGAGAGGTATCTTAGCAGCATCCAAAGAACCATGTGGAACTTCCAAAACTGAGGCCACTCTTCCACATGATTTACTAGTCATATGGACAAATCAGTTGTAACTTGCCAATGATCTGAAAAAAGCTGAAGATAAGGTTCTGGCAATTCCTAAGGCAAAAGGGAAGAAAGAGATTTCAAATGAAGATGTGTTGAGATCCACACTAGCACAAACATCAAAGAAGATCAGATGTGCAAGTGTGAAGAATGGTGAAAATGGGACATCTCGGTTGAGAGAATATTCTCAACCTTGTTGTTCACATTGATGAACCAAGGAGGTTCCATCTTATTCCCTTATACTATTGGTATTTACATGTACTGACATTGCAGGGAATTGAAGATGATGATCATTCTCAACTGGAGGATGGTTTGGACAGAATGGAGTGCACCCCTTGAGGGGGAGCCAATCTGGAGAAGATGATGTTCTGAAATTAATATCATCTTGAGAAAGTAGATGAAAGGGGGAGCTTTAACTTTTCACCTGAACATTATAATGTGTTTTGTGATGTATGTGCACGATTCAGCAATTCATTGAATATCTGAAAAATATTCAACCCCTAAGCATGATCTCACATGTATTGTGAATGTTGGACAACATTGAGTTCCTTGGTTATATCACTCTTGTTTTCTACACCGGTTTAGCCCAAGTAGACATAGAGTTGATCAACTAAAGGTTCTTTGCTAAAGAAGAACATGTGACATCATCCCTCTCCTAGTGTTTTTCTAGAAGATGCTATTCGAAGGGAGGAAGAGATATTGTGGAAGAGTACCACACCACACCTTTGCATTTGATTGCCAATAAGGGGGAGAAAATATTGGCACACATATTGACCCATTCATATGTGCTAAAGGAGTGTATTGACAACAAATACAAAGGGGGAGATTGAAGTGCATTGTGTTGCATTTGTTGTCAATGAGACATGTTGTTGTCTTAGAATGAATGGATGTCAAGAATTGTCAAGATGTGAATGCCAAAGGTTGTGATGGTGTTGGTGGTGAAGGAGAATGGCCATGGTACTAAGATGCATGTCACTTAGGAGATTTACTAAGTGGTATTGGAAATTGTGGTTGAAACATTCTCCATGCAAATCAGATGATTGTTGAGCTGTTCTTAATGTTCCAAGAACATGTATCAACTGGATACAATGTCACAACATTGTTTGAAGACCATGCATTGTACTGACAATGCATGAGGAGTTGAAAGTGATCCATCCATAAGTTCTATGTGGATGAAGTGGATTAAATAATTCCATGCACTATCACTTAGTGCATGTGAATTTGAAGTTCCAATTGATCTCTGATTAGATCAATAAAGAACATTGAAGATTATAAGTGATTCAGGAGTTCGGTTGATGAAGATGAACCTTTTGAATTCCATATCCTAAGTGAAGATAATATGAAGAGAAGTAATGGAATTCTTAAGAAGAAGATGAGAAGAAATGAAGAAGAAGAATGGCTTGGAAGACTTGGAATTTGGCTTATACTCATAGGAGAACTTTGTATTTGACAAAGTCTTATTCATGCCTTTGCCTAAAAATTGGCCAGCCATGGACACCTTGAGGGTTCAACGCCAAGGCATGGGAGCTAGGCACCACACACATGGGGGAACCCGTGGGGCGAGCCCAGGGCGGCAGGACGCACCCAAGACCCGCATGGGCGTCTGGGGCACGCCCGGAGGAGCGCGGTAGGGGTGCATGAGCGCACCCGCGAGTGTCAGGGAGTGCATGGTGGGCGCCAGTGGCGCGCCCGCAGGGAGCAGAGTGGGCGCAGAGCGCGCCCGCTAGGAGAACACGGTGCGGGGTGGCACCGTGGAGGGAGAAGATGCAACTGAGGTGAGGATGGGAGTGCTTTGGTAATAAGCCGCGTGAAAACAGGACACCATTTCGATGTGGGACGCGGAAAAATCCCCGGGAGCGAATCCTGGCCGTCCGTCTCATCGCGCGTTCGATCTCCACCGCTCATCGCATCTTGCCGCTTGAGATCTAATCGCGGATGTCCAAAGATCTGATCCAACGGCCTGCGAGGTGTCTCCTTCCTTGAGCCATGCCGAGGCCTCCCCGAGCATTCCCGCAGCCACCAACGAACCAGGCGCCCTCCGAGCAAGCCAAATCGAGTTTCCGGCCACCTCCGAACAAACCGAAGGCTCCATTGAGCTCGTCTCGCCCGTACGAACACGACCATGCATAAAAATAGGCATGCATGCAATGTTTGGAAGAAATTTTCACGAGGCCGAAGCAAACAGAAGGTGTGAGGCCACGTGGAGTTTATGCTTTGCATGAATCGGGATAAACAGAGGTATGCGTACGTTGCCATGCACATGCATGAAGAGGAAAATAAAGAAGGAGAACCCGTGGAGAACCAAGGAGCAAGTTCAAGATTTGAAAAAATCTTGAAGATCCGAATACTTCGGGGATTTGAGATTTATCCCACGCGGATGTTTTGAGGCATCACTTTGCCTATAAAAAGAGAGCCCGAGCCCTCTTAGAAGCTTGCTGATGTGATGAATTTCTGAAGTCCCGTGAGAAGCACTTTGTGCCTCGCGAAGTCGAAGCCCCGCGCAGCACCCTGCACGGCAGTGAAGCCCGGAGCACCCCTTGCTCCGTAAGGTTCCTTTTGCGAACTCCTTGCGCGAAAGAAGAAGAGGAGAAGACCCCTGCGCGCCTTCCCTTTGCGCGGCAGGAAGAACCCGGGGCAGTAGCACTTGTGCGCCCCGTGGTTGAGGTGCCTTTCACCCGAGGAGCTTGCGCGCCGTTTGTTCCTTGTGCACTTGTGCGTCTGAAGAAAAGGAGAAGAGGCCGCTTGACCCTTGCATGCCACCTGACTTGCACCTTGAGGACTTGCGCGCCTCCATTGAGGCAGGAGAAGACCCGGGGCCAAGACTTGTGTATGCACCGAAGAAGACCCGAGCATTTGTGCCTTGTGTGCAAGAATAAAGGAAGGACAAGTGTGTGCAAGAAGTGGAACAAGGCTTGCACCTTGTGTTTTCAAAGTAATTGAGAAAATATGTGTGCAAACAAAACAAGAAGTGGGCCGAACCTAGGTGTGTGCACTAAGAAGTGTGTATACACTTAGAAGAAGAAAAGGGAAGACATCCACACAAAGAAGAACACACATTTATGTGTGTAGACAAATTGCATAATGTGTGTAAAGATTGAGAAGTAGGTGTGTGCTGAAAAGAATTACACCCTCTAAGGGTTTACTTCACCAAGAAGACAAAAAGGGGAGTGCATGCATGCAAGCATGCACGTGCACACGTAAACAAGTCAAATCTGCTTGTGTGCATTTGAGTTGACCAAGACCAGAGGATCTTGAAGAGATTGAGAAGGCCATGCAGTCAGTGCATGAGGATTCAGAGTTGCCATGCATTCAGTGCATGAAGTTGAAGTGAAGTGAGACTGGACCAGACTGGAGTTAAAGATATCAGTTGTCTGAGTATTCAGTAATTGGAGAGAGGCCAGGTCATCCTTAGAAGAAGGAGATAAATCCTGAGCAAGACGAGAAGACCTGATCATCACAAGCGATCAGAGGTACAGAGCAAGGCCAGCAGTCTTTATCCCAGACTGTTGAAGTTACTTGAAGAAGTTAAAGTGAAGAAGAGCTACTCGTGCGACTCGAGGAGCCAAGAGAAGACCCTGTGGGACTTAGGGAGAAGAAGTCTTCAGTGGGATTCTGGAGTAGGCCAGTGGGACTCTGGTAACACTGTGGGACGCAGTATAAAGACCCTCCTGTGGGACTCAGGAGAGATACAGTGGGACTCTGTATCGACCATTGTAATTCTAACAAGTTATAATGGAGAAACCATGTTGGGGCATATAACCAACATGGCAAGAACGTAGGCCTTTGGTGCCGAACCTTGTAAATCCTTGTGTCCAGTGCCTTTATATTTACTGCATCATTCGAGGAAATGTGAGAGATACAAGAAGAGTGGATCGAGGCTTTAACTAGCCATAGAGGTTTAATTGATTAAGAATCAATTAGTAAAAAGTTTTAAGGGATCACTGATTCACCCCCTCCCCCACTCAGTGATTCACACTGATCTAGGCACTTCAGTTTCTTTGTATGATTAGGTTCTTATTATGTCAAAAGGAACATAAAACATTGAATCCTTATTTTATTCTTCATAATGAGAACTTAAAATTACATGGGTTAACATAGGGGATACATAAATAAATGTGTGATCTAAAAAACCAATTACGGTATCAAACATGACTAGGAAACATAACATGTGAATCAAAGGTGTCACATTATGTCATAAAGATAGTGATCATGGGGAATCACATAGATGAGTGAAATAATGGAAAAGTATAATAAGATCATTGAGTCATTGGAAATGTGGAAGAATCATATAACATGATAAAAGCATGAGTCAAGGATAATTTCCTATAGGATATCACATTATGGAAAAAGTACCACAATGGATTAGGATTACTCCTTAATCCCATACATGACACCTCATGAGACTAATGATTTACCCAACGCATTGGAGTACTATATTGGTGCAGCCATAATAAAATTTTTATGATATATCTGTTCCACATAAAGGATTAAATCCTAAGGCATAACATAATAATTTCCCATGAATGGAAAAATGGTTGAATAATATTGTTACAAATCTAATCAATTTAAATTTAAGAATGAAGAAAATTGGAAAATGATCATAAAAATGTATTTCCCCATAAATGTAATGGATAATAATCTAGTTATATATGTGATATTCATATATATATAATTTAATATAATTCTATAACATTAAATGGAGAGATAAAGTTTGTTAGAGAGAGAAAGTATATAACCGAAAGGAATGGGTGGTTTGGCTGAATCCCTTACCTCGACCCTAATTTGTAATGTACATTATTTATCTTCCTAAATAATAGAATTATGTTAATTATTTCATCCCTTAAGAACCTATTTAATTTTTATTATTACTTTTATTTTTTTTCACTATTCCGTAATCAAACACATAACCAATTAATTTTAATTCATATATTTTTAAGATAAACGATTTATATATCCAAAAATCACATCAGTAAGTTGACTATCATCAAAGAGAATATTATTTACTCATACCAAGAATTGTAATAATATTATAATTATCATTTTTATTCTTAAATTTTACATTTCAAACTAACCATTAATTAAGGTTATTATAAAATAAAATCATTACAATCATCAAAACAGTATATCATATGTACACATGAGTAATTTCCATTTTTTGACAATCATGATGGAAGGAAGGTAAATATTATTTTATGATTATAGTATTATAATAATATGATAAATAACATATTATTTCTTTTAAGTACCCTTTCCCATTCAATCCATGTGATTTAGTAATAAAAATGAACCACATCGCTTCGTAAAGTTGTAGTCCTCCATTTGCACAAAGGACTTTATCATTTATTTAATGGATGGTACGGTAGAAAAATATAGGATATATTTACTTTATATATTTATTATTATGTCATTAATATCACTTATAAAAATAAAATTAATCCTTCCAACCATCCATATAATGGGTAGGAGAAAAATGAATCACATCACTTCATGAGGTGATAGTCCACCTTACACAAGAGCGATATAATCGTATTCCCTACGAAATAGAAAATAATAATTTTTTTATTATTATTGTTAAATATTTATAATTATAACCATAATATAATATTTAAACATTAAAAAACCATTATTTCCATCCATGATAATCGATTTTTTAAAACAAATTACATCAATTTGTGAGGAAGTGATCCTTCTTACACAAGATCAATGCTTATGTATCCCATTTGAGACAGGAGGTGATGGATGTAATTCATTACCTTAACATAAAAACATGTAATTATATTTAAGGTAATGTAGATATTGTATCGCCATTATTTCATAAGTTATAAAGTAGGATCAACCAAAAAAAGTTTTTTTTAGGATGTTACCTCTTCTTCGAATAACTTCATTATATTTTTAACAAAATCCAATCTAGGATAGATTTATAATAATATTATAGTCATCTAGGATGAGGGTAGGGAATATAATAAGTTATTTTGAAAGTTATTTGAATATTAAATTTGTTTTGTAAGTATATAACTAATAGGAGAGTGGGTGGCCTTTTATAAGTGGATGAGAGGACACACACATAATTTTTGAAAATAATGATATAAATTAATGATTTTATATTTCCAAAAGGATTCTGAATAAACCATTATTGATTCATGGAATATATAAGGTCAAAAAATACTATAAAATTGTAATTAGCTATGTATCAGATCATTTTTAATGCTTATATTGTTATTTTAAATCCCTAGTAAACCTGTTTTTACCTCAAAAATGGTAAATAGTTTTTATTATTTTCACTATTCATAAAGGTTAAAATTTATGATGAACATGGTAGATAATAGAAATTATGATTATTAAAAATATGGAATCCATTGTTCAAAACTCGTCATACATATGTGGCAGAATTTAATTTAAAAAAAACATGCATACGTGACAAAAAATAGGTTTTTGATAAATGCATTTAAAAAAAAGATAATATCATTTTATCTACATCACATGTAAACACAATTAAATGGATTTAAATATATATATATATATATATAATTTATAAATTTAAATTACATAATTTGGTCTATAGGTTTTATTTCAATTATTTAAATATGGAGAAACAGTATTAACAATAAATCAATTTTTAGAATAAATGTGTTTTAACCACCCAAAAAAATTTACTAATATCTAGTATAAAGTTTATTTAAATGTAATTAATCTGATTAAATAAAACTAAATAATAATTATTATAATTTTTAATTAAATTTTAAAAAAATAAATATTTTAACAAAATTAAATCTCAATTTTCACAAATAAATTATTTTCACGGTTCATAGAAATATTAGTATTTTCTAAAAAGAAAAAAAATTGTAAGTTTCTGTTGAAATACTTATTTCATAAACTATGTTTATGTTATATGTTAAACTCCTAAATCAACAAAAATAATTATATTATTTTCTCATTAATAGAATTAAAAATCATTTATAGAATAAATTTTTTTATTAACAAATGATAAATTATTCCTCTATGCTTAAAAATAGAATTATTTTTTGTATTGTATATATATATATTCCATAAAATAGTTAATCCAATTCATACTTTTCATTTTAATAAATTTTTCATTATGGTGTTATTTAAATAATAAATTTTTATTTTGGTTTGGTTTGCTCTTATATGTCTCATAAGATATTAAACACAGTTTTATCTATTAAAAACTTTTGTTTAATTATTCCCCCCATAAAGAATTTCACACATTAAATTTTCTATTAAATGCTAAGGTGAAAATAGGTGATGGTATTTCTTCTTCATCTCCACTTCTAGTTCCCATGTTTCTATTTTAAACATGTGGTTTCCCAACAAAACTTTGACCATGTGAGTTGTCTTATTTCATATAACCTTTCCTCTATGATCTAATATTTGTATTTGATGATATATATAATAATGGTCTTTTTCAAATGGTATAACCACTAAATTTAGTAAATGTGGAAGTTTTAGTATGTACATTCTTAATAGAAATACGTGGAATGAATCATGCCCTATAGGTAGGTTAGGTGGGTGTTCTAGTCAGTAGGCCACTCCTTAGATGTAATAAATGATATTAATAGAGGTGATATATCTTGGACTAAGCTTTAAATTTTCCCCAAACCTCATGAATATCTTCCATCGGGATATGCAGAGGAACCACTTATATCTAAAATTATAATAAAGATCTCACCAATGATTATCTACATGTAAATTCTATCAAATTTTCATGGATTTTATGTGATGCTTAATGGTTTAAAATTTATCTATCATATCGGAATGTCCATGTTCAACACTACATCCCATACAGAGACTAATATGGCTCCATATGAATGCTACTATGAAATAACTTATTATATGAGAACATTATGATGTGAATGTGTTAATTGTAACATACATTTAAATCAATTGAGGAGGGTCTTAGCATTTCCTCTGGAGTTTTCATGGTTCTCTTAGACTAACCATCCTCCTGAGGGTGATAATATATTTTGAAATAGAGTTGTATACCAAACTATTTCTAGATGATTCTCTATAACTGTTAGGAAAACCACATATCTAAATTAGATAATATAGATACGGAAACTCAATGCAGTTTTAATAGATACAATATGTATATCATAGTGTGCTGGTCAAGATAAAAATATTCATTGATAGAAATGAAATATGTAATGTTTTTAAATTGATTGACTACCAAACAAATGGAATTATTACAACTAGTTATCATATGTTATCTTAGGATAAATTTTGTGACTATGTTTCTTATTTCCATACAGGTATAGGAAAATCATGAATTTTACCATTTAACATATATCATTAATCCTTCACATTCTAGTATACCAAGCAATAAGACACAAATTCCACAATATCCCTCTTTATTTTTTCCACCACAAGTTTTGGTTCAGATCTCTATACATCATAGTGCCTCCCATATTAATAAATAAATATGATCTATATGCATCATCCAAAATCATCCTCTTCAACTCTAGTTTTGATGGGACACATATCTAGGTTCCAAACATTATAACTCCAGCTTATGCAATGTCGAACACTAGTGTATTCACTAACTTTTTTCTATAGCACCAAATCATCATTGTGGCCCTCCTTGATCATCTCATAAATATATGGATGAACAATGATATTACAAAGGTGGGATAAATATACTTCAACTATTCATCAGATCATATTCCATTATGCCACTCATCTGGAAGAGAAGTATCCAACATCATATATAAAGAAACATGATCGACAATAACAACTATGGTGTCACCAACATATTTCTTCAAACCCAAGGAACCCCCAAGGAATAACCAAAACCTAAAAAAACATTATCACACACTCCCACATGTTGATTTTTTTATTAGAAATGTAATTTAACCTTGTATATGTGGTAAAACAGCTATTGTTTTAGATGATCATAATATGGGGTGGTAACAATATGTTTGATATATTATACATATTATGAGTTTTATGAATTTTTTAACAATCATCAATTAAAATAATTAATTATTTTAAAATTTTTGTGCATGTGATTTTCATATTTTAAACAAAATGTATAGTTATCTAAAAAGATAATTTTAGACAATCCTTCAAAAAAATCATCAGTCCCAAATTTCATCATTTACCTCAGTGTCAAAGAAATTAGTTTTGAGGGAATTAAGTTGTTATTAATTTTATTAAAATAATATAAATATAAATTTAATTAATAAATTCATATGTAGCATGTTTACTCATGTTTCCTACAAAACATAGCTCAGATTTGAATAACATATGTGTCAGCCTTCGTAGGATTTCATTTTCAATTAAACACTGATGTTAGTTTATTTTAGGCCTTCTGTCTAATGCCATCCAATTACATGTGTCTATTAATAAATTGAAAAAGAGCCTCAACAAAGCCAATTTTGGCACAAGATTTTAGGTACACAGATTATAAGATGATATAGGGAGAAAAGGAAGAACCCTTGAGGTAGTTTTACCGAAAATATCTCATTAAATTTCATGTAAAACGTTGTTAATTGTTTTGAATAAACAATATAAGAATCAATTAGTTACCATTTTGATTTCTATTATAAATTATTATTAATTTCAATATTTTTAACAAAATTTTCAAAATTTGGATAAATTAGTACCCAATTATTTTATCTATGATGGAAACAGTTCTGGTTGTATAGATATTTCCCATTAATATATCTCATCTATAAATTTTATTTATCACAACATTAAACATGTATTGACATGCCTATAACATGGTCATTCGTCGATGCTCATCCATTGATATAATACGAGGTATCACCTTTATACTTAGTGAAGGAGATACAGAGTGGTGAGGGAAAATAGAAGGTTAGGTCGCATAGCTTGGGAAAACATACTTGAGGTGAGGTAATGGTTTTGTGAAAGGGATGCCGGATTTTATGAATACATTATCTAGTACACCTGATTCCCTACTCTTTAGAGATTCGATGAATTATTATTCGTAGCCATATTTATAGATAATCATAATTTAGATAATGTTATGGGTCAAAATTTTATATACCTAATGAATATCGTTAAATTTATATATATATTTATAAGTTGTGTTGGGAATTTTATTAAAATTTATACATTATAGAAATTATTTATAAAATAATTATTATTTTTTCAAAATTTTTTAATGATATTTTTATTATAAACAAATTTAACCGTATTAAATACTATAAATATTATTTTCATGACATGAAAAATAATTATAAAAAGTAATTAGGTCAGCCCGGTTGCATGTTGGTTCATAAGTGTAGGGATAAGTCCTATTAAATAGAAATTTATTCATTTTTTATTCAATGTCATTTGATAAAAAAATATATGTTTTTTTATAATATAATTTTATATTTTTAATTGCATTGTAAAATTATGTTTATTATATTTATTAATATTTTACATAATGAAATATATTTTTTTTGTTTATTTTTTCAAAAATAATATATATTTTGTGAAACATGGTAAATAAATATAATAATAAGATTGGAAAAAATATATTAATATATTATTTTCTTGGATTACATTTAAAATTAGTTACTATATTTTGAAGTGTGCCAGAAAACATTTTGAAACATTAGGATATGGATCCATTAGTGATTTTTGATGTTTAGGTATCAATCAAACCTCAATACAATGCACGATGTGATTAGTATAAATCCAAATGTTTCCTTTTATTTAATTTTATCCTCATATTTAGTAAAAAAAAAGTTACATAATAATAACCAATAAAATACATTATGGTTGTTTTGAAACATTAGGAAAATGATCTATAATTCATTTTGATGTGTAGGAATCAACTCAACCTTAATTTGATGCATGGTGTGACAAATATTACTCAAAGTGTGACTTTTTATTTAAAATTGACCATTATTTTAGTTAAAAGATAAAGTGAAAAACTATGAACAGAGAAAACACATTTATATTATTTTGAAACATTATGAAAATTATCCCTATGTCATTTTGGATATGTACGAATAAGTCACACCACAATCCAATGCATGGGGTGTCCAGTATGACTCAACGTTCATGTTCCCAGTTTGATATGACATTTTAGTAACAATCATAATTGATATACTCAAAATTATGAAAAACCTTTTTCATTATTTTCGTACTTTAGGAAAATGATCCATATGTAATTTTTCCTATATAGGAATTAGCCTCACCACAATCTGATGCACAATGTGATTGGTATAACTAAAATTGAATCTTTTTATTTAAAATTGAAATTATTTTTTTGGGGTGTCTATGGGTAGGGTCAGGTTGGGTTGAGGTTGATTCTGGTCCTGACCCTACTAAAAAAGGGGTCGAGTCAGGTCGGGTCACATGGTTCATAATCATTTGACCCAACCAAACCAAACATATAGGGGGTGGGTTAGGTGGTGCATGGAGTAAACCCAACTTGAACCATTGTGAGTGAGGTTAGATCGGGTTGGTTTAAGTTGGTTTTATGCATCCAATAAGACCCAACCTGATTGATCTAGTCCCAGACATGACCCTACCTAATGGATCCCAACCTAGACTGAGAGCCACCCCAATGCAGCATAGTGGGTTCCAATAGCATCTAATCCAAAAAATTCATAAAAATATATCCCAAAAATATTGAGACATACCCAATCCAAAAAATACATTAACATCCAAAATGTAGCAGCATCCAATTCCAAAATGAAATAGTGTCATCCAATAGAGTGGGTTCAAATTTGTAGTGGCATCCAATAGTCATTGGTGGAATGAAAAATGATGAAAAATGAATCAATGAAGTAGCATAAAAATATAAATAAGAAGGAAGGTCACAACTTCATAAGTTTAAGTATATTATCATATACATATTCAACAACCAAACAAAAAACTCTAGAATAAAATTCCAAACACAACAAAACAAGCGAAACCAACAATTAAAGTGAATAATAATTAGGGTAAGGGTAGCTATCTATTTATGTAAGAAACAACATTCAGAAATTTGACCCTGGTAGCTTTGTATTACACCATAAGGAACTATCTTGTTCTTTTTATTCCACTTAAAGTAATTGGTTTAGTTAAACTTGGTAAACCCCCACTTCTTACTGACAATTGTAAAAAAGTACATGAACTCAAACATCGTTCTCTTTTATTTCCATTTCTTTCAATTATTCCATATGAACCAAATAGAGTCATAGTACCTAAGAAAGTAGTTCACTCTATCCTAACATGAACTAACAAACATACAAAATACAATATAAATTTACAAAAATAAATAAATAAACACAAGTAGATAAGATATTTTTTACAATAGCCTTTAATAAAGAAGAATCTGTCAAAAATGTACAAGAAAAATTGGTAAATTAAAATATATTCATATAAAAAATTAATAGAGTTAATTCATCTAAATTAAATATAAAATATAAAATAAATAATGAAACACATTTTACACTACTAATACCTTTACATTTCACTCTATAAACATTATGTAGTCATAAAATGGGAGAAAAGTGAAAACCAAAAACATATTTTGATTAGTTAGAATTGTATAAAAATTTTAAATAATGAAATCTTATTAGTGGTATAAAAAGAATAAACTCATGCATCCGGGATATTTTAACAGGTTTGTGGAGTAGGGTCATAATCATCTTATTAAAATATCATGAATATTTTATCAAAAAACAAAGAATAAAAACCCAGAGTCCACATGTAATACTTTGAATTATAGTACAAATCAGTATTCAATGATTGAATAAATTTAGCATATAAATTATTTTAATTTGTACGTGAATGTGCCATACCCGCATGCTCTTACCCTAGAATTATCAATATAACACCATGAACTATGAAATATAACATAGTCTTCAAACACAATAATATTACAGGTGAATAATAATTTGGAAGCAGGTGGCCTTGGGCAAAATAAAGATCATATTTACCTCAATCAATCTCATGACTGTGAAGTGGACCCATGTGTTAAATTACAGGAATTATATTAAATCACTCACGAATCACTGATATTCATTTCACGTCATACCATGATAGTTATTATATATTTGGGAACAAAATTAGAAGAAATGCATCGACTTATTTTTTACAATTGACCAATAAATGGGAAGTTATGTATACAATATATTTGATTAATCAAATAATCATGGAGATCAATCAACACCATATGTGGATGATTTTTCCTACTATATAGTGATAACATTATATAAGAAACTGTAAATAAGTAATTTTGATAGAATTCATTTAAGTATTGTTTCTATTTAGATATCATGTAATGCACATAAATGTGAAACCATTGGGGTTTCAAGTGTTTGCATGTTTTGTTTTGAATCTAATGACTTGTGTTGGATCAAATCATATTGAATAAGGATTTCAAGCACTTGAATTTTCACTCAACACTTAGATGTAGAAATTATGTGGGTATAAAATATAATAGAGGAGTGGGGTTAAGATTCAAAAGTATTGAATCTTGGTTTTAGGATCTTAGGTTACATGAGAAAACCAAACAACTATACCTTTAATAATATAGAAACCTTTTGGTTGATCTAATTTCTCAAATTATGTTCCATAAAATATATATGATAAGTAAAATAAAAGGAATTTTTTACATATATACATAAACATAGGAACTATATTATTTGATAATGTGGTGGTCAAACATTGAAAATCTAAGGTGAGTAGATATTATTGATGAATGTAACCAATATAAATATCTTATTAGTACAGTGATGGTTTATCACACTAGAATACCATCAATTATAGCATTATAAAATATTTTGTAGGAATAGTGTTTTACATTATTGATTGAAAAAATTGAGTACATTGAATTATATTATTGTATTTTAAGTAAAAATATGATCATGGGACACATGTAAAATAACATCAAAAATATGGTATCATACTAGGAAAATATAATAGTTTTGAACAACCTAAGAGAAATTCTTGGTGATCTCTATATGTGTATAAAGTAGAAAAAAATAATTGTAAAGAATTTGTAAGAAAATAATTATTTCATACCTTCATCATCCTTGATTCTTTAATTTTAGACAGTGAAACTTTGATCACTGATTGTGGATGATGGAATATCATAAAAACACAACATAAGTAAGTACAAGTTAGTATTTTTATTTTTCAAACAAAGGCATGTAATTGATAAATATCTAATGATAAAAAAACAGAATATTTTTATTATTACCTAATTTAATCAATTCCACTTCTTCTTCTTTCTTTCAATTATCAACCGGTTTAGGATTTATAAACCAAATTTTGAATAAATTTAATGACTCGGCAATATTGTTATTAAAACAATTATGAAAGGGTTCCAGGAATCCTATTCTTATATTAAATATAGACTCTGATGATAATATACATAAAGATATTGCAAGAATATCTCTAGAAATGCATTAGAGTCCATGATACATTTTTTCCTTTCCTTTCCAACAATATAAAACATACCATCCAATGAAATAATCCTCAAAGTCATCAATATTTATATATATTTCAAGTTTCATCCATTATTTTTTCAATTTTCTTTTTTTACTTTCTTTGATCTATATACATCTTTCAATTTCTCATTATTCTCATTACCTCTACTGGCAACATGAATATGTGAATCATGATGAGAACATGATTCACATTGATCATCACGGATGGGATATTTTCATTTGCGAAACTCAAAGATACTATTCATAACCTCTGTTAACTTACTGATCAAACCATTCTTTTCATCATCATGAAACATAATTTTCAAACTATCCAGTGTATATTATAATGTTTTGATGGATTAACAACCAATTCCACATATAAAATATTATTTAAATTATAACCAATACCATATTACTTGGCTACCATCACCTTCACTGAAGTAAGCATTTCAATGATAGTAATAACATTACTCTTTAACCATTTCATGATTTTTCATTATATATCATAAATAGTATGAAAGAATGCGTGATAATACACATGCATAAAATCGAAAAAATAATCAATTAATTGAGACTTTTTTAAAAAAAATAAACAATACATGAGCATTCTACCAATAAAAATATTTAGGAGCCCCACATACATAGATGAGATCACTATAAAAACATGAATCCTCGTGAAAGAAAATAAATACATTCTCATACTTCTTGGAATCATCCAATAAAATCAAATAACAATTACACCTAGTAAGAACATCATGAATTGTGGTTGGTTGACTATGAGTGTTTAGCTCCTCAGAAATGCAAATGAAAACAGCCAATCTAGAATGTAAACTTCTCAAAACATTCATGAAACTCTAAATATAGAAATTGATTTCTGAAATTTTCTTTATCCCCTCACTAAGAATAAGGTTTAAAATATGTAAAAAACGTCCTATATGCATATACTCTCCTTTAAGATTAGAACAATTTAAATCATTAACCCTCATACACATATAATTTATCATTTTTTTATTATAACTACCATTTTCTATGGTAATAATATTAATCCTTTCAAATCCCCATTATTTCAAAGTATGTTCTAATACATAACCAATTGTTTCCCCATTATGGTCTACAAAAATACAATACCTAATTTTGTTTCTTTAAGATCAAATTATCATTAATAGAATGTGAATTCAAAAAAATATAATTCATATTCTAAATTGATTTCTATATGTTGGTGGTAAGAAATAAAAAATTAGAGAACTTTTTAAACAAATACTTTAATTTCTCCTTCATTGTGAAATATTACAATAAGAAATCTCAAGAACTTCTTGCCTAGATGGAACATTAAATTGAGGTTGAAAACATCAATAAATTCTCTTAGACCCTTATTACCAACATGTTTTAATGAAAACTTATCAATCATTATCATTTTATCAATAGTTATTCCTCTCTCTTTTTGGTTAAAATGAGCTACTAAAATTTTAACTATCCCATCATCCACATCTTCAAAATTCATTTTCAAACCAATAGTGGTTTGACTTTTCTTAATTTTTTTCTAGTATTTCTTTTCCTTGTCAAATTCTTATTCAAATTAAAAGTTCCATGTTGGATAGAAATGAAGCATAATCTTTTACCAAATAATAAAAAATAGCCCTTACATTTTTCTTATGAAAATGATCCCATGATTGAGAAACTCTATAACTAACTAGATCTTTAGGAATTGTTACCCTTTTTGTGGGCACTTACCCTCCGTTTAATGAAATAGTTTGATAATACTCTCTACCCAATTTAAATAATTTAATTTTCATTTGGATAATACCCCTTATGAATTGGAGTTCATGAGGCAACTAGAGGATTAGAACAACTTTTTGTACCACCTTCCATGAAGGTATCTTATTTGGATTCCAAATACCTCACCCTAACCCACTAGAAAGACTCTACTGTGGAACACCCCTAGAAGAATATGAATAAAATTATTTTGAGTGTCGATAGTGTTATCATCAGCACCAAAACACCCGTGGATGTGGAAGATAATAAGAAAGAACATGGTAATAAAGTACCATGTAATAGAATACCGCACACATGACATAAGTAGCAGGATGAAAATTAGGCAAGAAGACTTTCTCATGATCGCTTTTGAGGGAAGGTTGGGGGAGGAGGTGACCAATGAGGGATTTCTTGGCTAGGTTGTTGATTTATCCTTGATATTAAAGGAGTTAGGAGAGAAATATTAAAGGTTTTTTAGGGTTTTCTCACATGTTAATGATAATAGTTAAGGTGAGTGAAGGTTTGGTCATGATTGATGCTCTGTGAATGTGGAGGAAGGAGGTGAAGTAGAGAGAGGGAGTTGGGTTTCACTAGTTGATCACAAGGAAATGACGAGGGAGGGAATGAATAAAGAGGAAGCATCCATCTGAGATGAGGTTTTTTCATACACATGTCTGGCCTTAGGGTTATGTTGGGTATATATGTAGCCAAACCAAGACTTGACCCATCCCATTTAGGGGTTAACCAAACATAAAACCAACTTCAGTATTTTTTTCCACATAACCCAACCCAAATCAAACGGGTCCAGACACCCCAATTAATTTTATTAAAAATAACAAGTGAAATATATAAAATGAAGAAAACACATTCAGATTATTTTGAAACATTAGGAGAATGATATTTAATTCATTTGTGATGTACAGGAATAACCCACACCTCAATATGACACATGGTCTGATAGGTGTGACTTCAAGTGTGTATTTATATTTACTAATGAAATATTATTTATGTATTCTTTCATATTTATTTTTGGTTTATTTCCTTATAGAATTATTAACTTAATATTTATTTTTTTATATAAGTGGATTATTTTACACGGGTCGGGATGGTTTCTTCGGCAACATATATCGTGGTCAGTCTTTTTTAAGAGGGGTTTGCAGGTTGAAAATATGATGAAAAATTAATAATTTTAAATAATTTTGGATAGTAATTCTAAATGTAATTATAAGAAAAACATTGTTTGATATGGATAGAGTATTGTTTTGTGTATTTAAGAAGTAAAATTTATTTCAATTAAATTATTTATTTTCATATAGACATATTTTCTTATGGGTTAAAAGTGCATATGCTTTCATGTGATATTATTTAACATGAAAATCCTAGAAAATTCACCATTATTAGAACCTTTTCTAGCACTGATAAAGGCCCACATTTATTCAGGGATAAAATAGAACTGATAAGGTGAGTCATTTGTCAATGATTTGGTAGCATTGATAAAGGTCCCCCATTATAAGTTATTTTTTAGTGGTGATAATGTGGACCCCCCTTACGTAACTAAGGACAATGTCACTTTTTGGATCTTTTAAATCCCTTTTTCCATTATTCTAGGTACGCATATCATAAAACGATAATATTATAAAAGGATGACCACTTGTGGTGGGTTGATTCCTAATATTTAATTCAATTTAATGTAAAATCTTTTTATTTGTGTCTATTAATATTTATATGAATCAAATAGTTACCATATTTATTTCAATTAATTAATTTTAATTAACTTCAAAATTTGTAACAAAATTCAAAAAATTTAATAAAATTTAAATTTTTTCAATAAATTTATTTCTCAATATGTTTATCTTTGATGAAAAGTGCTTTGGGCATATAGATATTTCCCATTGATATCTCTCATCCAAATTTATAATTTTTTACTCCATTCAAAGTGTGTTGATTTTATTATAAATTGGTTGGTAGTTGATTCTCATAAATCATGATAATAATATGAATAACTGGTATCCCCAATGAAGGGGCTATGGAGGGTTGATGGGAAATGGAAGGTTAGGTTTCATAGATTGGGAAAACCTAGGGGAGCTGTAGCTAGGAATTTTCCAAATTAATACTGGATTAGGTGAATCCTTAATGCAGTACACCTATATTTATATATAATTTAATTTTATATTGGTAATAGCGTGATCAAATTCCAATTAGTTTAAATATAAAAATTTTACATAATAAAATATTTTTTTGATGTTTAAATGTTTAAAATTGATTTGGTCAAACATTATAAATAAAATAAATAATAAAAATGAAACATATTTAACAATATATTATATTCATGGAGTTCATTTCAAATTTTTTTTTGAGTTTTTGATTTTTTAAATACTCTTTACTACATTTTGGAATTTTGGGTCAAAGATGACCTAAATATCCACATAAAGCTGGTGATAAACTCTTACTAAATAATATGATTTCAAAATAATGAACTCATCCTTGATTATTTAGTTTCTCATAAAATTAAAATTAATATTTAAAATGACATAGAATGAAATAAAATAATGAATGTGTGAAATAATACAAGCCTCTAAAATTTGAAACAAATAATAATATTAATCACCATGAAAAATAATATATAAATAAAAAGAAAATTTACAATTAGAAAACAAAATCATTAGTAGAAGCCACTTTATATTTTTTAAAAGACATTTTTGAAAATGTTCTTTGAAATCCCCACACAATAACTATGTAAATCAGGACAACCATGTCTCATCATATGGATCAAATCCAACAGGTCCATAATGGTGATGGGGAATTGGGGGGTTGAAATGAAAAAAATGACTGTTATAGTCTTCTTCTACATATGTTTGACCATATTCTATATCTTTCTGTTCCCATAATTGGGAATAGGGTCACGTGAAGTAATAATCTGGATCTAAATCGATAGATAGGGATTCCTATAATTATTTTCACATATTTTAACCTATCAGGTCTTGATGGAATTTCTTGACTCTCTGGGAGAAGGGGATGTTAGAAAGAACAAGGCATGTTGCCTCCATCATCCATATAGCCTAAATATCAATCCGGGTCTCTGAGAAAGTGATTGAAATAGGATTATTGAGGGATTCTTGATGTTTAGGTGACAGAAAATAAGAATGATAAAAGTGATAATCTTCCATGCCCATCAGTTTCAATGGTGTTATTCTTCTTCTATTTACATTGGTGGGGGCATAACCAACACCATCAACATTGTCTAGGATAGGAATATTGTGAGAGTAAACATGGGGTGTGGATGTGGGGTGCATGAATTTCACCTCTGGTGATGTAGGAATGATCTTCATCAGAAAATGGTAGGCAAGAGGGAACCCCTCAGGGCCTTGATGGTGGACATAGGGTTGCTGACTCCTTGGTTTGTGACCACACAGTTTCTTTATGGTTGTGTCTCCATTGAATAGCAAGATATCCTCCCTTGATAGCTTTTGGTGATACAAAATCCTCTTCTTGTTTACATGTGAAATGAAAAGTCAGGATTTTAGCATTTAGAAATTTCAGGATAAGAAATTAATTCAAATAATTATTTTGGGGTTTGGGTTTTTTTTGTGAGATTTGAGAGGAAAGCATTGTAACCATGCTGGAAGAGTCATGGAAACTATGAAAAAGGGGAGAAAATCTGAGTTGGTATGAAAAGTTTAGATCTAGTTCATAGGGGATCAGAAACTACAACCCTGGGCCTGATCGACAATGCATATATGAACCAAATTGTCCATAATTTATATAGTCTTTACTGAATAATTCTAACATATTGTTTTGTGTTTTTTTATATTTTCATTCAATTTATAATAAATATGGATCAGAATAATTGACTACACATTTGAATGCTATAATTAATATTATGAGGCCCTTATGATCTTTAACTTATGGATTTCATTATTCCACATGAGTGAAAAAGACCTCCTTTTATCACTTTAAATTCAATGTATTATATATGGAAATTGCCTAAATTTTTATTGAAATTAGTTATATATAATTATTATTTATGGAAATATTTAATGTTAATGGATAAATAAATACTAAAAATTGAGATGATAAAATAAATTCTTCCCTTACTTAATTATGTCGTTCTGTGTAACACCCCATTATTTCATAGTACGTTATTTCTTCAAAGTAATGCAATAACATTCACTACACGCAACACTGAGTTCAAGCACAACCCAACATATCAAACTAGCCGTTCAAAAGTGGGTATTAATAGTATTAACTGTATTTTTTTTTACTTTATATAATCCTTATAATTTTATAATCCATATTATGCATTTCTTAGACATAATGTAAGACCAAATTCATTTTTTTCAGAAAAAAGAATTATTTTTCAAAAAATGCAATTTTACTGCCTTTTAATGGAGAACCATTTTAAAATGTAGTATTTGAATTTTTTATATATTAAAATTTTCAAAATAAACTTCTTCATTAGAATCGGGACATTCGAATTTAGTTTCAATAAATTTTTGGTGTTTTTCTAATAACTTTCATATTTGGGTGAATAGTGAAAAATACTATATTTTAACTGAAAACAACTTTTTTAATCAAAATAATTTATAGTGTTGAATTATAACTTTTTATGGTTTGGAAGTATAATTAGATTATATTTTTACCATTTAATCTAATGATGGTTATTGTAAGTAATTTCACTTTAAAATTGAACATTAACATGTGTCAATATTTTGACAGTTATTATTTCTTAAAAATATGATTTTTGGTTTTGACAACGGAAATTATTTTAAAATTAATTAATGAAACTTATATGTTTTGGAATTGGTAAAACAGAAATAATTTTTTAATTCAGAATAACAAAATTATATTTGGGTGCATTTTGGGTATTTTTCTAAAACTTTTAATTTATGATGAATAGTGAAAAACACAAAGTAATAGTTTAAAACCGAATTGATATTTAAATAATAATTAATTTTTTTTAAATTTATATGAGGTCAAAATAGATACATAATACCTAAAAAATTTCAATTTAATTCATTTCTGTTAGTTATTAATAACATTATATATATATATATATATTGTTGAACTTTTTACCGTCATTACCCACCTCCTAGGAGCTATTGCTAATTTACATAAAACATAATTTTACCAGTTATGTAAGTTGAATTTAAAAAATCTGAGATACATGGTTGATATCATTAAGTTAAATGTTGTTCAATAAGATGAAAATAGTTTTTGGTGAATAGTATCTTTTTAATTTTATTAACCACGGTTAAAAGTAAATTGGGTAATTTAGGGTAAAAAAATTATTATTACCCAAACACATGTCCTAATTCTGTTGGATAAGTGTAATTCGACCAAAACCATACTTAGGAATAATATATGATCCTTTAGGATCTCTTGGATTCAATTAAGACATTTATTAATATTTAATTCCAAGAAGAGTTAAAAGAGTTAAAATCAAAGTTTAATAACTAAAGAATTTTTAATATAGGTCTATACATAAGATATATTCAACTATAAATATTAATTATAAAGATAAAAATCTATCTTATGTAATGGTATTTTATTTATATTTTTTGGACATTAAATAGTTTAATTTATTTATGACACAATGATGATGTAGTAATTACCTAATTAATGAATGATAAAAATAAATGACATTATAAATATCCAAATAAATATAATTTGAGACTTTTTATGAATTCCAATAATTTTCAATGTTAATTTGACATATTATAGTTGGTTATATGAATTTGTTTTAAGTAATAATGTTGTTATGAATTTAGAAAAAACAAAATACCAAATAGTGTCATAATTGACATAAAATAGTTCTTAAAACAAATATTATATTATTAATTGATATTATATTCCTAAAAATAAATGGTTAGTCTAAAAGACTTATATAATGATATTTTTGTCATTAATGAACCACTTGGGGTTCCCTTATAAGTATATAGTATGTTTATTAATCATATATTATAAAAATACAAAGAGACATGGTAAATGTCAAACAATTTAACTAAGAGTCAAATGTAAATGATAAAGTTAATATAGTGATCCAAACCGGTCTAAAAACTATTGGTTAAGTGGTTTTAGAACCATCCCCAGCTTATACATTAAATACATCATTTTGGGGCCATTATAAACCGAAAATTATTTTATTATAAAATAATATTTCTAGTTTTTTTAAGGTGCCCCTCACCCCTCTTATAAATGGGAACTCCCCCTTCTCTCAAATTCACACCATCAAAGCCATTTCGATCAGCCATACCCGGCTCAAATACCCTCTCACCAGTCATACCTTAACCCTAGTGGCCTTCCATTAGTCATAAATCCAACCTAATGATCCCTTTTGATCAAATCAAAAGGAATAACGCGAAGAAGAGGTAAATATTTCATCACCTCTTTCAAGTTCCTTTCTTATTCCACTTCGACTTTCTTTGTTGTTTAAATTATATAATAATAACTCAACTATCATATATATATTGTGATGTTATTATAAATATGGTACAACTATATTCATTATTCTGACCATCCATTGAATGAAATGTCACCATACGTGCGTACGTATGGATTACCGTCTCCACATCGTGGTGTAATTTTTATTCAATACATTATTATTTGGATGGGTATAATAATGGTGTGTAATTGAGGTAAATAATAAATATAACATGATAACGATTCTGTATATATAATTAAACATCCAATTATATATTAATTTAATATCAAAAGAATGATATTGTCGATCATACGTACGTACGGATTACCATCTCCACAAATGCGATGAGATTTGTTCCCCATCGTATCGAATCAAGACTAATTTTCATTATATGATTAAAAATAATTTTTATTGACTAAATATAATTCTGAATATGAATAAGATACATCATATCCATAACAAACATTACTTACATAACAAATCATATAAATGAAAATGAACTAGTTAACACCCGAAATGACAATAATACTAAGATATTATTAACAAAGAAATGGTAAAAGAACATATATGATATCATATTAATGTATATGATTCTTATATAAATTAATAACAATTATTTTACCATTATAAAGGAGTTTAACCTACCCTCGACCAAGGAAAAGTACAAGGTCAGGGTTTATTTTCCAATCTCATCATTATCTGAGGTTGTTTATATGTAATTATCTACTAGGACCTCTTTATCAACCACATCCATGCTTCTTAAAAATGTATTTCAAAACACTTTTACTATTTACTATTCAATGGGATAAAATAATTTTTAACCGTATTTTACCTTATTTTTTTTAAATGAATCTTTCCATCGATTTCCAAATAATGAACTTTATGTCCTTTTCGATAATTATAATGTAAGAATGTTTTTTAACTTATACTGTGGGTGTGGCAATTTTTTGCCGTTATAACATCATTAAAGCTTCTATTACAATCATATAAGATTATTTTCAAAATAAAATTTTTCTTAAATGATTTCAAAATTGAAAGAGTTGTTTCTCTAAAAAATGGTTTTGATTTCATCTATGTCGACATACATTGATGGATTTTAAGCTTATTTTAAGTTGATTTATTACGATACAAAACTTCCTTATTTTATAAATGGTTTTGTGATATTTTTTATTATAGATGTGTTATGTTTACACCATCCATGGTTTATGGATAATGTATTGACATTTCATATGATAGTATTAATAAGAATGTTTATGTTATGTTAAAACCTTTTCATATGAGGAATGCATTGGACTTAGTAAGAGATGGGTGGTGCCTGCTATAGCTCTTCAATGCATTGGTAGGTCTCATGAGACAACTAGACGTGGAATTAGCTTAGGCCTTTCCCAATTTGATATATGGTTTTGGCCGAGTCCTTAATCAGTTTTAGACATCTTCACTGAGGCCTTGACAAAATGTTTCAGAATGCCTGGCATTATACATTCCCTCATTATGAAAATAATATTGATGGTTCATGTGGTTATTTGACTAGTAGAATACCCATGATTATGATTTATTATGGAATTATTTACTAAGATCATATTCATTCAATAAAAGTTTTCATGTTTATTATTGGAAAAGGCATGTATTTTCAATTATTCACCATGCGTAATATTTATGTTATCTTCCACTATATTTCTTACCCTTACTGAGTGTTTGACCTCACCCATTTCTTATGCTTCATTTTCCTAGGATATGAAGAAGTTAATTATGAGTGACTTGAAGGTTTAATCTAGGAGGCTTGGATGTTTCTAATGGAATAAATTAGTGATGTATTTCTTTTCAAGTTGTAAAGTTGAACATATGTATGAATCTTGATTCCAATAATGCTAAACTGATTGGTCTTTCGATACATTATTTCCTTGTGATCATGCCAATGTATTAAACAAATGCACCGAATATAGGCTTCTGGGGTCGGGGTGTTACAGTTGGTATCAGAGGAAGTTTAGCACAAACCTTGGAAACTAGATTTAGATAAATTCTGATTAGAACACATATCCCTGAGATAGACTTTAAGGATTAGTATAGAAGAACATCCTAGAATTTTGGTATTGTAGAAATTTTGTGAGTTTTCCATGAAATACATCCCTATCTAGATACGAGCAGGCAGAGGCAGCTCTGGCACAGATATACCTAGGGGTAAAACCCGAAAAAACCATTTTGAGCAAGACTCGAACGGGAACGGGTGCACGACAATGGGCCTTGCTGCACTCTTGGTTACAATTCTCATGGGTGATATGCTTAGGATAATTCTCATTTTGTTTACAAATCATTATGACGTATTTACGAGTATATACCTCCTCAAAGAAAATATTTTTATGATTATAGATTATATCCACAAACTGTTCAATTTATGTTAGGTATTTTGCATGTTAGGATTAATTCATTGCAAGTCATAAACTGACCTAGTGTATGACATTGTATATAAATGGCGCCTACTATGAGGAATGTGAACTCCAGAGATACGTATGATCTAAAGTGTAAGTAGGATCATATCTTTCACAGTATTAAGACAACATTTAGAAGGGAAATAATCTCCCTTGTATTCTCAACATATGAATAAATAGTATCATGTGTTAATAATATATGTAATGAAATCTCTGAATCATATGGCATTGAAGGGAAACAAGAGAAGAAAAGGATGGAATAGAGAAAGATGGTTAAAGGGAAGAGGGGAAATATGGATTTTCCCAAATGTGATAACTGTGGAAATAATCACCTTGGTAAATGCTTGAAGGGAATGATAGTTTGTTATAAGTGTGGAAAGAAGGACACCCAGTATGTGATTGTAAGGGTAAAAAAAGTTTTCAAATGTAAAATGCTTCATTTGTAAGGTGTTGGGACACTACACGAATCAATGTCATAGTCATCAGAGTATACCACAAATGATGTTATTGGATAATAATCAAGTTATGATACTACCTCATATGAAGAGGAATAACTAGTGTTTTTATGTTGTTTTTATATAATTATTTCATTTGAGTGTTGTATCAGCAATATACTAGTTATATGAATTATGGAGATAAATAAGGGTTGTAGTGAAGTACTATTTTACTAAGGATTTGAGATTATAAGGTTTTAAGAAAAGTGACATAATAGTTATCTACACTTTTTTGGAAAAATACATGGTTGAAGGAAATTTACTCCATAATATGGTCCTGATAATGAAGTAGTGGTTTTGGAATAAGGGATGGTTGATTTCGATAAATTATATTGGATATTATTGACTTCCTTGGAATTGATTAATAGTTTTTTTATTTCATCACTATTGGAATGATCAATATTTTTGGATATAAGGAATATATCTAGTATTTTATAAAGGATAAGGGAGCATGAATGTAATAAATAAGGTTGTATGGTAATTCAGGGAGTTACCATGTTATAAAATAATACATGATGAAGGTTTTTACATGTTATTATGTGGAAAAAAGGACCTTAATTGTGTTTAACTTCCTTATAAATTTTGTATTGTGATTTTGGATAGAAGTATTTGGGATAAGTCTAATGGATGGAAGGGATTATGTTTGAAATTGGATATTACGGTTATGATTATTTTTGTATTTTTATAAAAAGGAAAACACATAGACTATGTGACAACTAGTCGCATCAGACAAAGCTACGGGAATCGAACACACAACCGTAGTTCGATTGTGATTTATCTCCTACAACTAGACTACGTGAAGTTCGTGGATTGTATAATTTAGTTTCTTTTTTTAAAGGGTCTGATATTTGATTTATAAATTCATTTTTTTAAGCCTATATGAATCGAATAAATAGAATATATTCTTACATTATACTATCTTTTAGAGTGAATGATATGGTTGTGGTAGAAATTAGTGAAAGGATTGAACTATACTTGTCAATTATATATATATATATTCTTTTCTTATTCTATGATGAAATTAATTATTAAACATTAGGTAAGGGATCTTAAAACTAAAAATGTGTTATCATAATACCTTATGTTTTTAAATAGATGATATTTTAAATCATCATAGATTGATATATTTGAGGCCCTCAATTCTACAATTGTTGGAGACTGATGACCTCAATCACTACCTACAAATATATACATTTTACCTCCAATTATGGGACTATAATTTCCACCAATGTTCTCCAAATCGAGATCATAATTTGGTGGTGACTTTCTCATTCCCCTTTTCCTCTTATTAAGACTAAATTTTATTAACCCATGTTCCAATGTGGGGTTTCCCACAAAGGTATTTTCTGTTTTCATACTTTTATTTTTTAAGAAAAATTTCAAATTGTGAGGATGCAATTTATTGAAGGAGGGATGAATGTAACACCCCAAGATTTCATAGTACATTATTTCTTCAAAGTAATGCAATAACTTGCACTACACGCAACACTTAGTTCAAGCAGACCACGACTTACCAAACTAGACATTAAAAAGCGGTTATGAATAGTATTAAGTTAATTTTGAACTTTATATAATCTTTATAATTTTAGAATCCATATTATGAGTTTATTAGACATAATATAAGAACAAATTCTTTTTTTGTTTTATATAAAAGAATTATTTTTCAAAAAATGAAATTTTACTGCCTTTTAATTTCGAACCCTTTTTAAATCTAATATTTGAAACTTTTATATATTCAATTTGAAAAAATAAACTTCTTCTATATAATCGGGATATATGAATTTAGTTTCAATTAATTTTTGGTGTTTTTCTAAAAACTTTCATATTTGGGTGAATAGTGAAAAATATTATATTTTAACCGAAAAAACATTTTTAATCAAAATTATTTATAGTGATGAATTATAAATTTTAATGGTTTTGAAGTATAATTAGATTATATTTCTACCATTTAATCCAATTATGGTAATTTTATGTAATTTCACTTTATAATTGTACATAATCAAGTGTCAATATTTTGATAGTTATTATTTCTTAAAAATACGCTTTTTGGTTTTGATAACAAGAATTAATTTTAAACTAATAAATAGACATCTATGTTTTCAAATTGGTAAAATATTATTAATTTTTGAATTCTGAATATAAAAATTACCTTAGGGTGAATTTTTTTTATTTTTCAGAAAACATTCAATTTTTGATGAGTAGTGACAAACAGTAAGTTACATTTTAAAATCGATTTTTTTTAAATAATTATTTATTTTATTTAAATTTTTTTAGTTCAATATAGATATATAATACCTATAAAAGTTCAATTTAATTCATTGGAGTGATTTTATAATAACTTTAGATATGTAAAAATTTTAATTAACTTGTTACCGTCTTTACCCACCTCGTTGGAGCAATTGCAAATTTTCATATAACTCAATTTTACCACTTCTATAAGTTTAATTTCAAAAATCCGAGATACATGGCTGATATCAATAAGTAATATTTGGTTCAATAAGATGAAAATAATTTTTAGTGAATAGTGACTTTTTACTTTTATTTTCCACGGTTAAAAGTAAATAGTGTAATTTAGGGTAAAAAATATATTATTATTACCCTAAAACATGTCATAATTCTATTTTATAACAGTAATTCAACCAAAAAAACCTTAGGAATTAAATATTATCCTTTTGGTCCACTTGGATGAGATTATGACATTTATTATTATTTAATTCAAAGAAGAGTTAAAAGATTTAAAATCTGATTTTAATAACTAAAACATTTTTAATAAAGGGATACATATAAGATAAATTCTACTATAAATATTAATTAGAAATATAAAAATATTTACTACATACTGGTATTTTATTTATATATTTTATACATTGTATAACTTAATTTATTTATGACACAATGATGGTGAAGTAATTACCTAATTAATGAAATATTTAATTAATAGACATTATAAATATTCAAATAAATGTAATTTAAGACTTTTTATGAATTAAACTAATTTTAAATGTTAATATGTCATATTAGGGCTGGTTAGATTAATTTTATTTATTTATTAATGTGGTTATGAATTTATAAAAAACAAAATACCAAACAGTGTCAAAATTGACATAAAAGAGTTTTTAAAACAAATATTATATTATTAATTGATATTCTATTCTTAAAAATATAAGGTTTAGCCAAAAGACTTATATAATGATAGGTGTATCATTAATAAACCACTTTAGGTTCTCTTGAAAGTATATTTTTTGTTTATCAACCATATAATATAAAAATGCAACGATACATCGTAAATATCAAACTATTTATCTAAGAGTTAAATCAAAATGATAGAGTTAATATGGTGCTCCAAACCCCTCTAAAACCTATTGGTTGAGTGGTGTTTGACCCATCCCCACATTATAATTTACATAATTCATTTTGGAGCCATTAGAAACCGAAAATTAGTTTATTATAAAATAATATTTCTATCTTTTCCTAAGGTGCATGTCACCCCTCTTATAAAAGGGCACTCCCCCTTCTCTCTAATTTACAACATCAGAGCCATTTGGCTCAGCCAACCCCATCCCAAATACCCTCTCAACTATCCTACCTTCATCTTAGTGGCCTTCCTTTAGTCAGAAAGAAAACCTATGGAGCCCTTTTGATCAAATCAAAAGGAAGAATCTGAATAAGAGGTAAATAATTCATCACCTCTTTCAAGTTCATTTCTTCTTCCACTTCCTCTTTCATTGTTGTTTCCATTCTAAAATAAAAACTCTAGTATCATCGATATAATATGATTTTATTATAAATATTGTACAACCATATTAATTATTCTATCCATCCTTTGAATGACATGTCACCTTACGTGCATACGTACGGCTTACCGTATCAACATCGTGGTGTAATTGTTATTCAATACATTATTATTTGGATGGGTATAATAATGAGGTTTAATTGATTTAATAATAAATATAACATGATAATTATTCTGTATATATATTATATACCATCCACTTATATATTATTTTAATATCAAAAGAATGATATTGTCGCTCGTTCGTACGTACGGATTACCATCTCCACGAACGCAATGAGATTCGTTCCCCATCATATCCATTCAAGATTAATTTTCAATAGATTATTAAAAATAATGTTTAAAGAATTAATGTCATTATTAATATTAATAAGATACATCTTATCCATAACAAACATTACTTACGTAACAAATCATATAAAAGAAAACGAATCAGTTAACACTCAAAATGACAATAATACTAAGATATTATTAAAAAAGAAATGATAAAAGAAAATATATGATATCATATTAATGTATATGATTCTTTTATAAATTAATAACAATTTAATGACCATTATAAAGGAGTTTATCCTACCCTTGACCAAGGAAAAGTAAAATGTACGTGTTAATTTTCCAATCTCTTCATTATCTGATGTTGTTTATACATAATTATCTACTGGGAAATCTTTATCATCCACATCCATGCTTCTTAAAAATGTATTTAAAAACATTTATACTATTTACAAGACAATGGGATAAAGTCACTGATACCCTTATTTGACCTTATATGTTTTGAAATGAATCTTTCTGTCGTTTTCCAAACAAGGTACTTTATGACCTTTTCGACAAAAATAAGTTAAGAATGATTTTTTAACTTATATGGCGAGTGTGGCTATTTTCCGCCGTTGTAACATCGTTGAAGCTTCCCAAAGAAGTTTATAAAAATTGTATCAAAATAAAATTTTTCTTAATTGATTTCAATACAGAAATATAGATTTATTTAAAAAAGGTTTTGATTTCATCTATGTCAACATCCTTTGATGGATTTTAAGTTTATTTATAGTTGATTTATTACGATAATAAACTTCTATATTGTATTGATGGTTTTTTGATATGCTGGATTGTGGATGTGTTAGTTTTACAAAATTCAACGATTATTGATAATGTATTGACATTTCATATGATTTTTTTAATACAAATGTTTGTGTTATGTTTAAACATTTTTATATAAGGAATTCATTAGACATAGAAAGTGACTGGTGGAGCCCGCTATAGCTCATCGATGTCTCAGTAGGTCTCCTGAGACAACTTGATGAGGAATTGGCCGAGGCCTTTCCCAATTTGATATACGGTTTTGGTGGAGGCCGAAATCATTATTAGACGTCTTGATCAAGGCCCAGACAAAATGTTTCAGAATGTCCGGCATTATACATTCCCTCATTAGGAAAATAATATTGATGGTTCATGTGGTAATTAAACTAGTAGAATACGCATGATTATGTTTTATTATGGAATTATTTACATATATCATATTCTTGCCATAAAAGTGTTTATGTTTATTACTAGTAAAGTCATGTGTTTTCAACTATTCACAATGACTAATATTTATGTTATCTTCAGGTGTATTTCTTACCCTTACTGAGCGTTTGATCTCACCCCTTTCTTATGTTTCATTTTCCCATGATATGAAGATGTTAAATAATGAGTGACTTTCAGGCATAATCATGGAGTCTTTGATGTTTCTAATTTAATAAATTAGTGTTGTAATTCTTTTCAAGTTGTAAAGTTGAACATATATATGAATATTTTTTCCAATAATAGTAAACTGATCGGTCATTCGAGACATGTCTACCTTGTGATCATGCTAAGGTATTAAACTAATGCACTGACTCTGGGCTTCTGGGGTTGGGGAATTACATTCAGTCCTTAATATTATTAAAAAATTTACTATTTACTTTTAATTAATGGTGATGTTGGTAAAAAATTTAATAACCTGAAATTTTATTTTAAATATTTTTCACAACAAAAATTTTAATTTTCTATTTATTGAATCCCATTTGAAGATTGTGTTGTGTGACTAGTAGATATATATACATATTATCATTGGCCCAAAGGTCAGAGTGGCTCTCAATGTCATTAAGTACCATGGGTGGTCTAAAAACATCATGATGGAAGGTGAGTGAAAAGATTTAATATAGGAGGGTGGTCCCAATGGCCATTTACATTTGAATAATGGTGAGGATGTGATATCTAATTTGTCTCAACAATGTGAGAAAATGCATTATAATTACATGAAATTAAATTCAATGTATTATATAAATATGTTTCCGATATTTTATTAAAATAATATATTTAAAATAATTATTTTTATATACAATTTAATGTTAATCGAAAAATTAATGCTAAAAAGGTGGATAATATAAGAATTATTTAATTATGTAATTATTCCATTCAATCATTACTTTTATTAAAAAACTAATACTTAACTCTTGAATTTTCATGAAATGAGTATTTAGTTACAAATTTTCATACACATGATCAAAATATTTTCGTGATTATATATGGAATAATTTTCCCTTGTTGAGGGAGTGGGGGGAACTTTCTGGATGAAAGGAAGTGAGTGGGGTGCTCTTAACACTTGGATATGGAGTTAATGGATAGTGGTGAGATGTGTAGCTGGAAGCATGAAATATAACAATAGATGTTCATTTATTTGAACATGTGTATATAAATTAAATATATGTGTTAATAAAGTAAGAATACATATTTATGTGATTTCAAACAATGTATGATTGTTGTAAGAATATTACTATATAGAATTTTTTAATGTAGAAGAGGAATCAGAGGAATACATAACTACAAGGAAAAGGAATGCATAATATAATGTAATGAATTATACTATATATAAATATATTTTTGACAATGTGGTGAGTGTAGGATTGAAATGATATAAAATATTCTATATTGAAATATAATTATTGATAAAATAGAAAATGTGTATATATTTTTCTGAGATGTTTTATAATTATTAATGAATATTTAAAAAATTTCCAATGCATATGGAAATCAAACATTTGAATTAATAGAATTAGAATAAAAATGTTATATTAGTGTTGAATTAGTTTATATAAATACCATAATCATTAGTGAATGAGATTGAGGGGATGCCACATGATCCATTATAAGAGAATCCCTACTTGTTGCAAGACCTCATATAGTGATCTATCTTTCATATCCCCAATACCCCATGTGTGTAACCACATGTGGTGATTCTGCAACTACTTAAGACTTCCATACTACCATTCAGTCTCTATCATTGGTGAAAACACTTCTATGATTGAAACCATATGCGCACCTATTCAGATGAAATCTAATTGATGATTTCTATCTTGGAATCTCAATGTTCTCCATAGTATGAATTTTAAAAATGATTTTATTTTAATATAGATTAATATAATATAGACATCATAAAATGCAAAAAAATAGAAATAGGACTAAAAAAACCAAAAAAGATGATCGAAGAAAGAGTAATATATAATTGTGATATGGTAAAAAACTATAGTATTTAATGATTAAATAATTAATGATTTGTAGAAGGATGAGAATTTGACATACATTTGTTGTGGCTAACTAGAAGATCCTTCATGAAGATTTTTAGAGTTTTAATCAAATGAAATTAATAGGCACACCATTAATTATTTTTAATTTTCACATTATAATGAATAAAAGAACAATATAGTTCATATTGTGATGTAATTGATAATATAGAACCCAAAAAAATTCAAATGTTTTCTATGAATCACCAAAAGAATGATATTCATATGAATCAACTAAATCAAAGAATTCATGTATTACATAATTGATAGAAATATGTTTTTTTCCAATAGACACTAAATATTATATGAGATATATGAATTATAATGGACTTACCTAATTTGAATACATTAACATCATCAGAAGATGAATAATCATAAAGAGTTTAGAAACAAATTATTTTATAATCAGTGTAACATAGATTTTAGAATAGAGTTATGTAATTTAAAAATTAAAAAATGATTATTTAATTAAATTAAAATTTAATAATTAGGATGGAAAAAAAATTAACCAGTATAAAAGCTCAAATAAATTTACTCATAATATACCCAGAAAATCTATTCATGTTTAAAAATAAATTATGGATCATATTTTTATATTTATTAAATATAACTTTTATGTGTCGAATAAATGAAACATCATAGTATTGGAAAGTGATGTTTGATTTCATAATATGTAAATTATAGAATATTAAAACTCATGCATATTTAATACTATAATTACTCTAAAATAAGCCTTATGAATAAAGTGATTAATATTGGAGACTCCTAAGAGGAAAAAATAAATTGCGGTCTCTTGTAGGCTCATTCTAAGTGTAAATGAATACTATAAAAAATGCATATAGTTTTAATATAATACACTAATTCATATTCAGGTAACTACAAAATTTTCCATATAGATGGAGATTTATTACTAGAAATGTAATCATTTAACTGTATAAATCTAACTATATAAATTTGTATATATGATTAGATGCACTCAGTGAAGCATTATGCATACTGAAATTGCATCATTTTATTGAATGAATGCCTAATATATATATATATATAATTATATGAAACTGGTAAAATATTTATGTATGAGTTTTTTTATTTTCACATAGTTTTTTTCCAAAAAAGCCTACATTATTATGTTTAAAATATATTGTAACTTGAATTAATATATGAATAATTTTTGCATACAGTTATAATTAGTTTGAAACAATGTGTTTATACTATATTTTTTATACGTGTAAAGTGGATATACCATAATACCTAGTATACATAGCAGACATATTTTAATTATAGATGAAGTGATTCATGCATAATCATATGAGGTGTAAAAGTAAGGAATTGTATACTATATACAGTTTACCATATGTGATTAGGATTATGTAATTTTGAATAATATAAGAAAATTATATTGATACATATATATATATAATTAAAAAATTTATATACATAAAATCTATGAATTATTTATAAAATGGAGTACATAGATTCCTATTTAATGGTGGTTTTAAAAAATTAGATATTTTTTATACAATATTCATATTGTGGTATGCATACTAGTGTTTTTTGAAAATGTTCATGGTATGAATACAATATGAACACAGTTGTAAGGAATACTTATATTTTTTAAACAATTTTAATGATTACTATCATAGGATTATTCATCAATATGGTATCTAAAAGGTCATGGTATTAATATTATTCTTATATTTTTTGAAATTCAAATAAGTAAAATTAGAAAGAAAATTCAACCAAATTTAAAATGAAATCTATTGTAATGGTATGATAGAGAGATTTTGAAGATATGGAATGTGTCCAATTAGTTATAAAAGGTTTAATTAAACAATAAAATTCCTACCATAAAATATTAAATTCCTTGAAGATATAACATTTCTATTCTCTTAGAAAAAATGAATATTTTTTAGTGTAAAGTGGTATGTACGGTCAAGTATTCTATCTAAGGAAGATGGTTTTCCCGAGTATGTTTCTTAAATAGGTTACATTAAAGTTTCAATATTTCAAAACTAATAGAAACCAAATATTTTTAGTTTTAAATATATTCTAGGAATCTTTTATTTTGAAATTATTGTCTAAGAATGGGCTAGTGAATACCTATAAAAAGTCATGAAAGCAATGAAATTGATTGAAGATAATGAATCATCAAGTAATATACAAAATAAAATTTGTAACTACTTTTTTAATGGTCTATTGTTAGGTTTAAAATATTAGTTTACGTGAAATCTCATATTATACAATCATTAATCAATGAATGTTTTCACTATTATAAAAAACATGTAGTGATTGTGTTAGTATAATTGGAAGGATTAATGAACACAAATGACTGTTTTAATGTAATTATATGAATTTTTTATATTTTTTAGTATATGTTAGAAATGATATATGGATGATGTCATTTATCTGAGAAGTTTTATCAAAAGAAAATCCCTTAATTGAAATAATGGGGAAAACTGATATTATAACAGCTGACCCCAGAATCCTAGAGTTGGTGTATTATTTTAATACATTGGCATGGTTATAAGGAATCATGCCCTGAAGGACATGTCACTTTAGCAGTCCTTGAAAATAGATTCCATAAATAAAATTTCATTGAAATTTATAGCATAGACTATAACATAGATAATCCTTTGATAACTTCATAATTCTTATAGCCTAAAACTATATATAAATCATATTACACTTCTTGGTATCCTTGAAAAATAAAACATAAGAAATAGATGAGCTCATATACTCATTAATATTAAATAATTTAGTAGAACCTATAAACATTTGTGGAAATATATCTAATAAAAACAACATCCCTTTAAACATAAACATGAACATAATATAGAGATAATAAATCAAACATTAACATATAAAAATGTATATTGATATTCTACTATTCGAATAATCACATGTAATAATTAATTTTATAATGAGGGAATTCATAACACCGGACATCATTTCCACATAGTCAAGGACTTCTGCCAAGGCTATAAATAATTTTTTCTCAAGGCCTTGTTTGAAGATAATAGTTTGTCTCATGAGGCCAACTGATGCATCAAGGTTCTATAGTGGGCCCCACCCATCACATACTAAGTCCATTGCATTCCTCATATGAAAATGTTGAAATATATCATAAAAATTAGTATTAAAACTATGATAGGAAATGTAAATACTTAAAACATAAACCATAAAGGGAAAAAAATAGCACATCCACAGTCAAATATATAATTACTCATTTTATACAACATGGAAGGTTTTATTATAATAAATCAACCTTAATCAAAAATAATATCTAATAAATGATGTTGACATAGTTTAAAATGATCAGTAAAACATTTTCAGTGAAATATCCCTTTTTGTGAAATCATTTAAAAGTAACACGTTTATAAATGATGTTATTTAAAATAGATTTTTTATTCAAATTATCTCATACCACTTTGAAATTTTTTAATGGATTTAAAATTATAAAACAATCATGTCTATATAAATAAATTGTTAAAACCATTTTGAAAACATAGACATTATTGAGAATGATTTAAAAGAAAAAAAATTTAAAACATTTAAAATGATGTCTTATTTAAAAAGTGCCTTAAAAGAATAATTTGTAATGGTATTTTATGAACCATGGAAATTGATAATAAATATGTCCCAAAAAATACTTACACATAAAAAATCTCAGATTATAATGAGATTAAGGAATTAACCCTTACCTTGCACTTTCCTTTGGTCGAGGGTATGTTTAACCTCTTGTATAATGACCATAGTATTTTATAAAATTATACCAAAACCACATTCACATTTATTATATCATATATGATTCATTATGAATTTATAACACCCGTTAAATAATTATTTCCATGTTAAATTAACATTTTGGGTAATAATTGCTTTCATTATCGTACATGTTTTAACTTGTCATTCTTGATTGTTTCATATAGATCATGATTAAAATACTTTCATAAATTAAAACATGATATATATATCATATATATTTAGAATATAAATATTTATAATAGATAGATGTATGAAATGGAAAACACCGTTTATGGAGACAGTGGGTCATATGTATGCAAAAACGTTGTTTCTGTTTTCATATCGTATTGAACAGACGTAAGGGAATAAGATATACGTAATTAAATAAATATATATATATATCCAGTATAATTATAATGACATATATTACATACTTATTAAAAATATATTTTTTATAATCATCGTTGAATGGTGAACGTTGAAATGAATCTCATCGCGTCTGGAGACGGTAAACCGTACGTACACACGAGCGAAGATATCATTTCCTTAATGATTGAATGATGTGGAATTGGATGGTATATTAATTTTAAAGATAAATTAGCATGTTATTTTCATTATTTATAGACATATTACTAATAATTATATCTATTCAAATAAAATAGTGTTGAATAACTAATTACACCACAACGTGGAGATGGTTAGTCGTACGTACACACGCATGGTGACATTATCAATCATAGGATGGATAGAATAATTGATATGGTTGTACCATATTTATAATAACATCGTATTGTGTAGAAGGTACTAGAGTTATTATTATGGTATGTAAATAACAAATAAATAGAACGATGAAGAAGAAAAGAACTTTGAAAGAGGTGATAAAATAATTACCTCTTCTTTGGGTGTTTCCTTTTGATTTGAACAAAATGGCTTCTTAGTTTGGCTTTCTGTTCAAGGGAAGGCCTTTAAGATGAATTTAGGGAAGTTGGAAGGATATTTGGGCAGGGTTTGGATGATCCAAATGGCTTTGGATGTGTGATTTTTAGAGAAGGGGAAGTACCCTTTTATTAGAAAGGTGAGGGTAACATTAGGAAATGTTAGAAATAAAATTTTGTTATAAAATCCTTTTAAATTTGTAATTTCTCCAAATGAATTTATTTCGATCCATAAGTGATTATGGGTCGAAATCCTCTCAACCCATTAGTTTTAGACAATATTAGGCTACCATATTAAACTTATCTTTTAGATTTTACTCTTGGTCAAATAGTTTAAATTTTACCATGTCTTCTTGTATTATTATAATAAATGGTTAATATACATACAATAAAAATACAAGATAACCCCAAGTGGTTTTTATTGAAAAATCTAATATTATTTAGTTACATTGGATGAACCTTATATTTTTTGGTGTATTTTAACATTTAATAAAATATTATTTTTCTTTAAAACACATTTATGTCAATTTTGACACTATTTAGTATTTGGTTTCGGTGAAAGTCGTAACACCGTTATTACTTCAAAAACAATTCTTTGGATAAATAATAAAATTTAATGTTAACCTATGAGGTTCTTGTAATGCATAAAAAGTCTTAATTTACATTTATTTTGATATTTATAACATTAATTATTTTAATCTTTCATTAAAAAGTAATTAGTCAACCATCATTGTGTCATAAATAAATTTAATTATTTAATATCTAAAAATTATAAAAAAAATACCATGGTGTATGAAATATTTTTATCTTTAAAATGAATATTTATAGTCAAATTTATATTATTAATAAACCCATATTTAAAAAAATTATTTATATAATGTTGAATTTAAGACTCTTAACTCTTCTTTAAGTAAAATAATAATAAATGTCCTAATCTCATACATGTTTATCAAAAAGGATCATATATTATTCCTAAGGGTGACTTGGGTCTAAATAAAATTATCCTATAGAATTAGGACATGTGTTATGTTAATTATAATATCATTTTTTCCTTTAATTACCCTATTTTCTTTTATATGAGGTAAGTAAAATTCAAAAGTTACTATTCACCAAAGAAATCACCCGGTTGAACCAATTTTAAATAATTATTTCAATCGTGACTCTTGGATTTTTAAAATTCATTTCATAGAAGTGGTAAAATTATGTTTTATGAAAATTTGCTAACGTGCCCTAAAGGTGGGTAAAAGACGTTAAAAATATAAATAAAATTTTATACTTCTAATTTTATTATAAAATTACTCTAATGATTTACATTGAAATAATATAGGTATTATATATATATTTTGAGTTAAAATAAATTCAAATAAACTAAATAATAATTTAATTAAAAAGTCGGTTTTAAACAAAAATGCAGTGTTTTTCATTATTCATCAAAATTTTATGGCTTTCAGAAAATTACCAAAAATTTACCCTAATATAATTTTGATATTAAAAATTCAAAAATGAAGTCTATTTTACAAAATTCAAAACATATATGTTTCATTAATTAATATAATATTAACTCTCATTGTCAAAAACAGAATGTGGGTTTTTTTAAAATGTAAAAACTATCAAAAGATTGACATGTGTTGAAGTCCAATGTAAATTTTAAATTACTTATAATGGCCTACATTGTTTTAAATTATAAAAATATATTCTAATTTTACTTTAAAACCACTCAAATTCATAATTTTTTACTATAAAGTATTTCTATTAAAAAACTATAAATTACAATTTAGTATTGTTCAACATTCATCAAAAGATGAAATTTATCAGAAAAAAACAAAAAATTATAAAAACTAATTGTTTATGTCCTGGTTCTTGAGAAGAATTGAATTTCATAAAATTTAATATATTAAAGTTTCAAATATTGGATTTAAAAAGGCTTTTCCATTAAGTGGTGGAAAACTGCATTTTTGAAAAATACTACTTTTATTTGAAAATTTGATTTTTTCCTTAGGTTATGTCTATGAAACATAAAATATGAATGTTATAAATATATGTGATATATATAAAATTTAAAATGTTGTTATTAATATCCATAAATACTTTTTAAATAGTAAGTTTGATAGGTCATGGTCCGCTTGAACTTGGTGTTGCATACATCACATGCTATAGTATTATTCAAAGAGAAATGTATCTTGGAAGCTTGGGGCGTTAAATTCTTCCCTCCATCAATAAATGGTGTCCTCTCAATTTGAAATTGTTCTTTGAAAATAAAAGGTTAAAAACTAGAAAATACATTTTTGGAAAACCCACATCAAAAATAGGGTAAATAAAATTTAGTCTTAAGAAGCTATAAAAGGAAATGAAGAAGTCATCACCAAATTTGGAATTCGAATATGAGAAAATTGTTGGCAATTATAGTTGGAGGAAGATGTAAATTTTTATAGGGAGTTATTGGGGTCATCAATCACAAACAAGGGAATGTAATATTGAGGACATCAATGCCATAAATATAGGACGATTTAAAATATCATCAGTTCAACAAAACATAGGGTATTATGTTAACACATTTTTTGTTTTAAAATATTTTCCCCAACGATTAAGAATTATTTTCTTCATAGAATAAGTAAAAAATAATACTTGACAAGTATATTTCCTTCTGTTAACAAATTTCTTCCAAAAACACTTATTTCACTCTAAATGATAATAGAAATCAAAAATAATATATTTATCCTAATCGTATAGGGTCAAAAAATGATTTTATAATTCATCTGTAAACCAATTTTAAAAATACTACATTATATAATCCAAAACATCACGTAGGCCAGTGGTAGGTGATACACCCTTGTCACCCTTCTGTTGAGGGATCAAGTCCCGCGGCTTTTCCGGACGAGACAAGTTGTCACCAGACCTCTGGGTAGTCCTTTTTATAACAATCCAAAAATAATCTTACAAAATATTTCAACCATAAATGATTGTATCCAATGTCCAACTTAATCCATTCCATCCTTTTTAGTTATATAAAATATTTTAATCCAAACTCTATCTAAAAGGTCTCTAAATTCCAAATTCAATTGTAACATCAGATTCCCCAATAAAATTAAAGTTTCTCTTATTGTCACATACTAAAAATATGAATAAATTTATAATATTGAAACATTAATGAAAAATATTACTTCAGTACAATATATATATATATATCACATTCTTCTTATAACCAAAATATAATTCTCAGATCCTAAAACAAAAATACATTAATTATTCCACTTCATCTGTAGTAAAAGTATAAGTTTGGCCTTTCTCCATTTTCCTTTTCTGATATACGTTTCCTTGGTTAATAGGACATTCATTTTCATAATTACCCTTTTCACTATAATTGTAGAATTTATCATTGACAACCTCTTTCTTTCCCTTTAAATCACGAGCCTAGTTATCTTTTTCTCTACATTTGTAGTAAACTCCCATAAATTTTATGCAAGTACCATGGTGTTTCTTCCCATAATTATCACATAAGGGGAAATCCCTCATTCTAGTTTTCCCTTTATGTATCTCTCGTTCCGCCATTATATTCTTCTCTTTATTTACCTTAAAGTCATAAGACTTAGATAATGCATTTTACATCTTGATACCACACGAAACTATATCTTCATACGATGAGATGGATTGTGAGACAAATGCTCAATGGATGAATGGTTTTAACCCATCAATGAATCGATCAATATTACACCTTGGTTTACATATATAATATACTACATGTCTTGCGATCCTTGTAAAGTTATCCCCATACTTTGCAACATTCTTATCCTCCTTTTTCCTCAGACTCAGAAATTGTCTTTCCATATCTGCTCGATGGTCATGAGAAAAATATTTTTCTAATAAAATCTCATTAAACTCACTCCATTCCTTTTTTGATACTTTGTCATACTCCTTTGTGTTTTGAATCAATTACCACCATTGATCTTCATTTCTGTGATAAAATAAACTGTAATGATAACTTTTTCCCTTTCACTAATCCCCAAATCTTGAAATATTTACTCTAAGGAACATATCCATTGCTCAGGTATAAATGGATTTGTATTCACATTTAATTGTGGTGGTTGTTGCCTCAGGAAGTGATCTTACTTTGATCCTTTACGTTGTGGATTATATTACTCTATACTGGTATGGTTATTATTCATAACCTGAGTGAGTTGTCATAGTATGGTTATAATATTAACACAAGTTGCATCACCTTCTCCACTATAATTATATTAAGTAGGATGGAAATCCCTACATGGATTACGTTCGTTGATACGGTTCCCATTCCTTCCACTGGCTACCATTTCTAAACAATGTCATACACTATATTAGTTTATGTATTGCAATACATAATTCCAAACTAGTAAATTAACTAACATAAATTGAACAATTTATGTATATAATCCCTATTAATAAAAATATGATTTTATGGAGGAATTATTTTCTCATAAATCCATCGTAATGGTTTGCAATGAAAATGTGAATTTTCCTAAACCTATCCCCATGGAGTGTTGTAACCATGAGTGCCTCTAGGCCTGTTGTCATGTAGCAAGATACCCTAGGTCAAGCCGGAAACTCCTTGTTAGAGTTTTCACTCCTAGGTAAATCTATGGTAGAGCAGCCTCTACCTACTCATATCTAAACAGGGATGTATTTCATGGAAAATACACAAAATCTATAAATTACCAAAATTATAGTATGTTCTTTTATACTAATCCTTAAATTCTATCTTAGGGTTATGTTCTTTGATCAGAGTTTATCTAAATCTAGTATCCAAGGATTGTACTAAACTTCCTTTAATACCAACTGTAATACCTTGACCCCAGAATCCTAGAGTTGGTGCATTATTTTAATACATTGACATGATTACAAGGAATCATGTCTTGAAGGACCAATCAAATTAGTTTTCTTGGAAAATATATTATATACATGAACATTACATTACAATTTATAACATAAAATACAACATAGATAATCCTTTGATAATACCATTATTCTTCTAGCCTAAACCAGCATATAAATCATAATACACTTTTTGGAATCCTAGGGAAATAAAACATAAGAAAGGGGTGAGCTCAGATGCTTATTAAAGGTAAATAATTTAGCAGAAGATGTAAACATTTATGGCAAGATGTTTAATAAAAACAACAGCCTTTTATACATAAACATGAAAATAATGTAGAGAAAATAAATCAAACCTTACTATATAAACATGCACATGGATATTCTACTAGTCAAATAATCACATGTAATAAATAATTTCATATTGAGGGAGTGACTAATGCTGGATATCATTACCACATAGTCAAGACCTCATTCCAGGACTACAAATAAAAGTTTTTCAAGGCCTCATGTAAAGGCACTAGTTTCTCTCATGAGACCTACCGATGCATCATGGGGATATAGAGAGCCCCACTAATCACTTACTAAGTCCACTGCATTCTTCATATTAAAATGTTGTAACATAACATAAACATTCGTATTAAAACTAGCATACGAAATGACAATACTTCAACCATAAACCATGAAGGTTATAAAAATATCACTTCCAAAGTCAAACATATCATAACTAATTCAATAAAATATGGAAGATTGTATTATAATAAATCAACCTTTATCAAGAATAATATCCAGTAAAGGATGTTTACTTAGTTGAAAATGATCAGTATAACTTTTTGAGAGAAATTTAACATTTATGTGAAATCATTTAAAAGTCAGACATTTATTAAGGAAGTCATTTAAAAGATTTTTTTGAATCAAAGTGACCCATAAGTCTTTGAAACTTTTGAAATGAATTTACATTTTAAAACAATCATGTCCAAAAAAATTAATCCTTAAAATCATTTTGAAAACATGGACATTAATGAAAAAGATTTAAGAAGAGTAAATATTGAAAACATTCAAAATGATGTATTAGTTAAAGTGTTCCATAAAAGAATCATTTTGAAATATTTTTTATGAAACATGTACATGTATAATAAATATCTCCTAGAAAATACTTACACAGAATCAATCTCAGATAATAATGAGATTGAGGAATTAACCATTACCTAGCACTTTCCTTTGGTCGAGGGTACATTTAGCCTCTGGTATAATGTCTATAGTATGTTATTAAATTATACCAATACAATATTCATATTAATTATATCAAACATGATTAATTTATGAATTTATACTACCCATTTAATAATGATTTCCATGTTAAATTAACATTTCATGTAATAATCTATTTCTATATCATTTGTGTTTTAACATGTTATTCTTAATCGTATCATTTAGATCATGATTTAAATACTTCTAGAATATAAAACAAGATTTATATATCATATATATTTAGAATATAAATATGTATAATATATAGATATATGAAATGGAAAACACTATTTATGGAGACGGTAGGTTGTACGTATGCATAAACGATGTTTCTGTTTTCATATCGTATTGAACCAAAGTAAGTGAATAAGATATATGTAATTAAATACACATATATTTATATATATATCCAGTATTATTATTATTTCATATATTACATTATTATTAATAATATATATTTTTATAAACATCGTTGAATGGTTGACATTGAAATGAATCTCATCGCGTCGTGGAGAAGGTAAGTCGTACATACACATGAGCGACGATATCATTTCCTTAATGATTGAAAGGTGTCTAATTGGATGGTATATTAATTGTATAGAGAAATAATCATGCTATTTTCATTATTTATATACATATTACTCATCATTAAATCCGTCCAATAGCATTTAATAACAAACTACACCACAACGCGGAGACAGTAAGTCGTATGTACGCATGCATGGTGACATTATCATTCATATGATTCATATAATAATGAATATGGTTGCACCATATATAAAATAATATCACAGTATTTAAAAGGTACTAGTGTTATTATATTGGTATGTAAATAAGAAATAAATATAAAGTGGATGAAGAAAAGAACTTTGAAAGAGGTGATAAAATAATTACCTTCTGTTTGGGTGTTTCCTTTTGATTTGAACAAAAGGCCCCTTAGTTAGGATTTCTGTTAAATGGAGGCATTTAGGTTGTATTGAGTGAAATTAGGAGGATATTTGGGTAGGGTTTGGCTGAGCCAAGTGGCTTTGGAGGTGTGATTTTGAGAGAATGGGAAATACCCTTTTATAAGAGAGGTGAGGGTCACTTTCGGAAACGTTTGAAATATTATTTTATAATAAAATAATTTTTGATTTATAATGGCTCCAAATTAATTTATTTCGACCCTTAGGTGTTTATGGATCTAAAAAATCTCAACCAATTTGTTTTAGACAATATTAGGATCCCATATTATCCTTATGATTTATATTTAACTCTTGGTTAAATAGTTTTACTTTTACCATGTCTTTGTGTGTTATTATAATAATTGGTTAATAAACTTATGATAAAAAAACAATTGAACCCCAAGTGGTTCATTATTGACTTATAAATATTATTTAAGTCCTTTGTTCGATATTTACATTTTAGGTGTATTTTATCATTTAATAAAATAGTATTTGTTTTAAAAACCATTTATGTCAATTATGACACTAATTAGTATTTGGTTTTTTTGAAAGTAATAACAACATTATTACTTTGAAAAAAAATCATTGTATCAAACCTAACATGTCATATTAACTTATAAAATTCGGGTAAGGCATAAGAAGTCTCAATTTACATTTATTTGTATTTTATAACATCGATTATTTTAATTATTCATTAATAAAGTAATTACTGCATCATTGTATATTGTGTCTTAAATAAATTTTATTATATAATGTCTAAAAATTATAAATAAAATAAAATTATGTAGTAAATATTTTTAGCTTTATAATTAATACTTATTGTAAAATTTATATTATGATTTACCATATATTAAAAAAATTTCAGTTATCAAAAGTTGAATTTAACACTTTTAACTCTTCATTAAATAAAATAATAATAAATGTCCTAATCTAATCCTTGTGGATCCAAAAGGATCATATTTTAGTCCTAAGGTTTATTTAGGTAGAAATATACTTATCCAATAGAATAAGAATATGTGTTAGGGTAATTATAATATCATTTTTGCCTCTAATTAACCTATTTACTTTTAATCATAGTAAATAAAATACAAAAGTTACACTTCAACAAAAAATTACTTTCATCCAATTGAACCACATTTTACTTACTGATTTCAATTGTTTCTCTCAGATTTTTGAAATTCAATTCACATAAGTTGTAACATTACGTTTTATCCAAATTTACTAACGTGCCCAGAAGGTGGGTAAAAGACGTTAAAAAATTCTATATAATTTTATACATCTAATTTTTTTATAAAACGACTCCTATGATTTAAACTAAACGAATATAGGAATTATTTATTTATTTTTACATAAAATAAATTTAAATAAAATCCATAATTATTTAAATAAAAATTCTATTTTAAACAAAACCATAGTGTTTTTTGCTATTCTTCAAAAATTGAATGTTTTCAGAAAAATACCCAAAAATCACCCTAAGATTATATTGATATTCCAAATTCAAAAATGCAGTATATTTTACCAAAATATATACATAGAAGTTTCATAAATTAATTTAAAATTAATTCTCCCTATCAGAACCAATAAGGGAGTTTTTTTTAAAAGAAAAAACTATCAAAAGATTTATATGTGTTTATATCCAATTTTAATTTTAAATTACTTATAATTAGATAAATTATATTAAATATTAAAATTATAATCTAATTAAACTTTAAAACCACTCAAATGCAAAAAAAATCACTATAAATTATTTCGATTAAAAATGTTTTTTTCAATTAAAATTTATTATTTTTTATTATTCTTCAAAATATGAATGTTATCAGAAAAACACCAAAAATTTATCCAAACTAAATTTTCGTGTCCTAACTATAAAGACGAATTTAGTTTCATAAAATTTAATATTTAAAAGTGTCAAATATTAGATTTAAAAAGGGTTATCCATTAAAAGTTGGAAAACTACATTTTTTAAAAATACTTCTTTTATATAAAAAATTGAATGTGTACTTATAATATGTCTAAGAAACATAAATTATGAATGGTAAAATTATATGGGATGCATATAAAATTCAAAATGTGGTTATTAATATTCATAACTACTTTTTAAATGTCTAGTTTAATAGGTCGTGGTGCGCTTTAACTCGGTGTTTTGTACTTCACACACTATTGTATTATTCAAAGAGAAATGTACCGTGGAAGTTTGGGGTGTTAAATTGATATGGTGATATATTATATTTTTGTGAACATTGTTTTAATGGAAATTAAGAAACTTTGAGTGTCTCTGCTATGTAGTACTAAATTGTTTTATATTTATTGAATTATGTTTCAACATTGTATATTGAGAACCCAAAATTATTTTTATATTGAATACACTCCATGGAAGCAAAATAAAAAAGAGAAATCTACTAAAAAATTCAAAAATGAAGTCCACATTTGAAAATAATTAATGGGATTCCACATTCACAACAAAATAAAAAATGTATCATAAAGAAAACAATACCCTGAATCTATTAATTAATACACTACAACCTATTCAATTACTGCAAATATAGAGTAGCCTATAGGAATATACATGGAATTAAATTATCCTAGTTCACCATAAACAAGCTTGTAAAATCTCACTAACCAGTATCTCTAGACAAAAAATTGAATTTGTGAACTATATTTATTCAATTAGCTACAAAATGAATTAAATCCACCTCAAATTTGAGTAAAATAATCCATTGCCTACATCTCCACAACCAGAATTCAATTATCCAAGAAAAACTCTATAGACTACATTTGACACCACATAGTTGTAAAGAGATCCATAATTTTAAAATAATTAAATAAACTATTCTAGAAAAGTACGGTAGATGACAATTATCCATAATATAGTTTAAAAAGCTAGCATAGCAAGAAAAATATCCCCCCCCCAAGACAAGGAAAAATAGACCTAACTCCAATCAATATCAATGATAACTTCTAATAAATACCACAAATCATTCCAATTATAATCAAGAAACCCAGAAAATTAAAGTTGAATTGGTAGAAAAGAATGCTTGAAATAACCTTCCACAAATGATTATTCCTTTTTGTCTCCCATGACAAAACACATGTTACATATAAGACGCCAAACATCAACAGACTAATGTACATACATTGAGGCATTGAAACTAGATTACCAAAGAGTCATATAGTTCAATGTCAAGAGAGAATATGAAGGCAAAAGAACATGATGAAAATATAATTTTGAATTGAAAATGTCTAACAAATTAAACAACAAGATATGAATAATATATGACATTAGAGATCAATTTTTATGTATTTTGTCTAAAGTGATATTAAAAAACAAAGAGTATTTATTTATAAATTGAAAAATTGAAAGATGAATAATAGAGTAAAGTTTGTGGGATATATCTTGTTATCCTGTAAAATGAGTATAAAAAATAATATATAGAGCTTATAAAAAATTATTCAAACCCCACCTCACTAAAAAATAAAACATTTATATTTATATCTTCCTATCTATCAGAAATTATAATCACACAAAATGTATGCATGGGGATATTTACCTGAATGAAATCATATATGTATATTGAATAGAGCACCAAAGTGAAGAAGAAAAACTATTTATACATATTTGGAAATTTAAAATTATTGTAGAATACTTTTTCAGTTAAACCAGACTATGTGAAATACATACCATTATAAGAAGAGTATCTAAAATTATTTTCCACAAATGTATTCCAATAACTAGTAGGTAAAATTGTAAAAAATGATATAAAAGTTAAAAAATTTCATTTCATTATTTGTGAAAAGATTTAACATAGGAGGGTGGTACTAAAGTCCATTTACATTTGAATGATGGTGAGAAAGGGTTGTCTAAGTTGTCTCAACAATGTGAGGAGATGATCGGTAATTACATGAAAGAAAAATTTTAGTTTTAACACTACATTAATAAACCCACTACATAAACAAAAGTATATTTGAGTATGAATTAAATCAATAATTAAATAAAATAACTATCAAGTGATGAACTAAATAGTTTGATGATGACATCTAACTATGTCAATCCATGTACTCTTTAATGGAGTAGTATCCAAATGTCAAATAGATAAGAAAAATTATTGTAATTAGGATCAATGATGTAATCAAAATAAATATATATATAGGTAACGAAAATGTTGTCCCCACTATGGGAAAATTCAGTATTGTAATTTGTTTTTCGTCGGTCCCAAATAGTCTCTCAAAAAAACTATTTGCAACAGTATTCGATTCCCACCGCAAATAATCCGAAATTAACAATTTTTTTAAAACAAGACAACATTCCTAACAAAAATATAATTGGAACATGATTACACTAAATCTTGAAAAAGGTTTTTTCCACTTGAATTTACCCCCGTCACAAATACATTTTGTCATTTCAATTATTTAGGACTGAAATTAATAACATGTTTCAAATAACATGTCAATAGATGACTAATTGCAATAGGACCCATTGAAAATATCTTTTTGATCTCTAGCATTCTTATTTTATTTTGGTAGTATTGGAGACGGGTCTCGTCGCAAATAGTTTCATCACTACTAATTTAACCTATATATACCCCCGCCTGATTTTTTGGCATTCATTTTTTATTTGAGATCTACTTTCCTCTACTCTTTATTTCACTATTTGAAAGTATAATTTTTTACAAGAAAGAAAATTAAAAAAAACAACCAATAGAAGATTCTATTTTGAGGTATTAATTTAATGTTTCAAATTTTAGATTCACTAATTTATTATCATATTACAATTAAGAATTAATATTTATTAGTAATTAGTGTTAATTATAAATTATAATTATATTTAGTAGTATTGATTTTATTTTAAATATATAGTTCTAATTAGCAGTGATAATTTTTTAGGATAGGAAATTAGTTTTAATTTACCATAATAAGTAGTAGAATTAATTTTTATTAATTAAAAATAAAAAATAACAGTTTTTTTGAAATTGATACGAATTTTGAAATTTTGTAATAATTAATAGTAATTAGTAAAAAAATGGTAATTTGAAAAAATTAGCTGTAATTTGTAAAAATTACTGTTAATTAATGATAATTAATAATTATTAAGGATTATTAATTACACTTTTTAAAAAATCAGTACTAATACACAATACTTGTAATTACTAAAAATTAGCGGTAAGTACTAAAAATTAGTATTAATTTATAAAAAATAGTGATAGATTTTAAAAATTATCTTAATCGAAAAAAAAGAGGTAATAATTAAAAATTTATTAAAAAAATAGTTGTAATTAACTATAATTAGTTAAAACGAGTGGTAATTATTGAAAATTAGTTATAATCATCATTACATAGTACAAAATAGTAAAAAATAGTAGAAATTGATTGTATTTAATAAAAAGTAGCATTTATTAGTTGTAACTAGTAAAGATTAGTGGTAATCAATGATCATTAGTAAAAAATAGGCTTAATTTTTAACTATTAGAAAAAACATATAGGTAACCTAGTATAATTAGTAAATATTAGTGGTAATTTGAATTACATTGTAAAAATAGCAATAATTAATAGTAATTTTTCAAAAATAGTAGTAATTAGTAAAAATGAGGTGTAACAAACTTTTATTAATAAGAATTAGTCGAAATTAGTAAAAAACCATGGTATGTATCTGTAATTAAAAAATAGCCTTAATTAGTTGTATTTAATGAAAATTATCCTTTATTAGAAAACAAAATTATGGTAATTACTATAAATTTGTTGTACTCTGTAAAATTACTGGTAAACTGTAATCATTTATTAAAAATACCAATATTTGGTAAAAATTAGCAGTTATTGACTCTAATTTGTGAAAAACACTGATAATTAGCATTTATTATTGAAAAATATTAGTAACTAGTTGTACTTATAAATCATTGGTTGTAATTCGTAAAAATTAATAGAAATTAGAAAATAATTATTATAAAATTGTTTTAAATAGCCGGGATTAGTAAAAATTATAGATAGTTATTAAATATTTGTAATAACCATTAGTAATTAATGGTAATTTGCAATAATTATTAAATATTCATGATAACTTTTTTTAATTAGTAAAAATTAGTGGTGATGAGTAAACATTAGTGGGGATCATTTAACATTAGCAGTAATCAATAAAATTTAATTAAAAATAGAGATAATTAGTAAAAAATTATTGTAATTATTAGTAATTTGTAAAACAAAGTAGCAGTAATTAGCACTAACTAGAATAAAATATAAGTAATTAGTATTAATTAGTGAAAATGGTTATAATAATGGGTAAATAGTAAGAGATAGGTGTAATTAGTAGTACATAGTAAATATGAGTGATAATCAGAAAAAATTAGAAAATACAATAGTGGTAGTTATTGATAATTTGTGTTCATCAGTAAAAATAAATTGTAATTGGGTGTAATTAGTAAAAAAATAGTAATTATTGGTAATTTGATAAAATTAATGGTAATTAGTAAATATTTAATGTAATTAGTAAAACATAGTGATAACTAGTAAACATTATTGGTAATTAGTAAATATTAGGAATAATTAGTTAAAATTAGTTGTAATTAGTGGTAATTTGTAAAAAATAATGTTAATTTGCTGTAATTAGTAACAAATAAATGTAATTAGTAAAAATAGTTGTAATTGGTAACAATTAGTGATAATTACTAAAGATTATCGATAATTAGTCAAAAATATTTCTAATTACAAAATAATAGTGGTAAATAGTAAACAGGAAAGGTAATTGGTAAGATTTATTGTTACATAATGATAATTTTTAAAATTTAACAACTATAATTAAAAACTAATAGTATTTAGTAATAATTAGCAGTGAATTTTTATATTTAGCATTAATTGAAAAAATAGTCATAATTAATTAAAATTTGAGATAATTACTTAATATTTGACATAATTAGAAATAATTAATTATAATTAGAATTAACAATATTAATTAGTAAAACTCTACTGATAATTACTTAGTAGTAGTGGTAATTAGTAAAATTTGTTGGTAATTAGTAAAAATTACCCTTAATTAGTAAAAATTATATTTAATTAGTGGAATTTGATGATAATTATAAAAAATAAATGCTATTTATTAAAAAATAGCGGTAAGTGGGTATAATTCATAATATACAGAAATAAGTGTTTATATTTTTACTTTTAAATTTTAATAAAAGTATGGAATAAGGAATTAGACAATAGTATTGATTACCTGATCATGGTTTGATCAATCATCATAGGAATCCAAATAGTTTTAGTGTAAAACCTGAATATATTAAGGGTGTTGTAGCTTTTTTATCATTTTCTACATCAAAACTATTCTTTGTTTCCGAATTAGAAATTTAGTTTCCATGTAATAAATATGATATAATGAGGATTTTCACATTTGACAATGTTGGGTTGGAATCTATTTTCTTATGTTTTTTTTTAATTTTTTTTTTGAAATCATCATGGTTAACATAGTTCATGATAAGATACTTAAAAGTTTGTTCCATATCCATCATTGTTTCAAACATTTGTATATGATGTTGCTTGTTCGTATTTTCCACAAAAAGAAACTCATGATGATATTGATATCACCCCATTGTTATAACCATAATTATTTTTTGATTTACTAAAATTTACTGTGGATTTCATATATTCTGGTTATAAGATATTAAAATTTGAAGATGTTGAAAATACATGGCTATAAAATGAGGTAATGGAGTGTCATTTTGTGATTTTGATCAGATATTATTTTTGGTGGAATCATTGTTACCTGAATGAAATGTGTTTCATATAAATTTCTATGAGATAAATAAATTGGTTCATAATTTGGGTCTTAGTTATTATAAAATTCAAGCATTCACAAATTGTCACGACCCATCCCATAGGGTCCTAACCTGTGACTACCCCATTCCCACCTCTAATAGGCTAGGGGATAACGACTAGCACCACGTATGTATATTCCATAAATTGGAGGTATTATCCTAATGTACCTGTACACACGCACACATCTCCAATCCCAACATTCTGAAATTTAAAACAAATGAAATAATGCATGAATAGATCTTGGACCCCACAAAAGATTACATCCTTAAACTACTAAAAATAGAAAAGGGTCTAATGTCAAGCCCAACCAAAAATTTAATATTCCATCCTAATCCAACGGTAAGGTCTATGTCAAAAGTACACTCCTGGTAAAGTCCTTGGTCTATCATGCTTCATCTATGATCCGCCCACTCGCTATCCTCCAAAGACACCATCAAATTGGTATTTATCTTTATAAGACACGACACATGCTGGAAAAGTGGATGTGGGGATTTAGTACATTAACACTCAGTAATATGCCTCCAAAACACTAAACATGAAGCCCCAAGTATCATCATCTCAATACAAGATATAACAGTCAATGAATAATGGAAACAAATACGAAATATAATCAATCAGGCAAGACATCATGCCATCAGACAGTCATAACTGACTATCAACCTTAGCATTCTACTCAAATCAATGCTCATTTAAGGATAACTCACTCTACATGCCTTTCTATCATCAGAGATACTCAATAAATAGGTCTATTTCATTGGATCCCACCCACTAATAATGTGTTATTCTATGGAGAAATTGATTCACACATAGGCGGTCATTCCCTGAACTACCGGGGGACACCATGAATCCATCTCGAGTCAACCCGATACGTAGGGGATCATATGTCAATGATTCCACCACACCTATCGATACAGAATTTTTGATGGAGTATCAATACCCAGGATATGGAGGTCATGTTGATTCCGAAAACTCCTACTAGATATGATTAAGGATCACACCCCTGTCTCATATAGGGACACTATAACTCTATCTATGACTCAACCTCTGTAGTGGATCCCAATCCAGTGATGTGGATGTAATTTCTCACTATACCCTTGAGTAAAGGACCAAGGGAGCACAATCAACCTATACAGGTCCAAAATAAGAAAAGAAAGATCCTAAATCACTCTTGAATGGAGTACTCAGCATGTACCAGGGTGTACAGGGCATGCCCACCTATCCCAAGTCATTCCCATGTGGAAGAGCCTCACAAGACATGTAGTTTCCAAATACATGATGTGTATAAGAGGATAAATTGCTTATAGAGACACATGATATTGTGTCCGTGTAACATGGTCATGTCCATGTGGGAGTACATGTTGTGTCCATGCCTGTGTGATCCAACTCATGTCCATGTACTTATGAATTAAACACTGAGTCTATCGGGGAGGATTGCATGATGTGTGATAGGGTTCACACACCATGCGATCCATAACATTTATTGGAACCCCAATTTCATGGTGAGGAGGACCACATGGCGTGTAATCCCAAAATACACATCATGTTTCACAGGATTTGTCATATTATTCTAGGATCACTTCATTGTTGATATGTGCACTACCAGAACCTCCGATCCGGTTGGAACCTACAAATCAGGGTTCTTCCACAACTCTAGTTTCCAGATCTATGGATTATGGGTTCAGATCTACTCCAAAATCACCACCATCGAGCCATAGGTTTTTACTCCTCAAATTTAGGTTGAATGGATACCAAAAATCCATTTTGACCCAACTCATATCATCCACTACCATCATCACACCTTGATGACATCACTGATCATAAACCGTTCATGTGGTATCGATCCTTAGTGCCAAATAAAGGTTACTCAATGATTAAATACCATGTATTCATTAATCCATTGGGCAAAATGAAGCACCCATACTGAAAGTGAGAATAATGGAGGGAGAAATCCACAAACCTTAAAAGTGAGGAATGAACCTTTCTTATTGTTCATTTGGCTACGATTCATTATCATAGAAAGGATAAATGAAGTGGGATAAGTAAACAAACCAAAAACTATTCCATCAATTTAAAATCTACTAATGATGTGTGTATCAATTATTGTTTGTTAAGTTGATCCATGTTAATCAATTTAATAAGAAAAGCATGTAAATGAATATAAAAATATCCTACCAAGAGTTTGTATTAATAATTAATGTAAAATGGTTATGTTACCACCATTGATGATATCCTACAACTCTGCGGGAGTGACGATCCATAGTCCACTCCTGATCTATTGTCACCCACCATTAATGCTCTCCTCTAACCGCATCTAGTTCTCTATGGTTTAGAAACCAACCATGATATGATTTTCATAGATTAATACTTAAAGGAGAAGTAGGTCATCACACTAAAAAAATAAAATAAAATCTTTGGTTTAGATATTTTATTAATTTTATGACCATAAAAGTTTTTTACAAAAGACCCACGCAAACCATGGATAAGTTGCGCCTAGAGTAACAATGACATTCTGGATTCTGAGGTGCTCTCATATTTTCTATTTGGACAATGGTTTAGGAGTTATTTATATATTTTTTAGGAAAATTGCACGTGTGTACTATTTAATTATTTAATATATTGCAAACATTTATTCCAGACACACAGAATTATAGAATCACTTGTCGTCTTAGTTTCCAGTTTCGAAAATAATCCATATAATATTTACATATAATACATGTAAATTACTAGAAGTTACATTATCTCTGCCATAGGGATTTTCATCCCAAAAAGTGAAAAACTACTCAAAGAGATGAGGGTAATGGGATTGAATCTAGGACTCTCACTCCAATGGGATCTTCAAAAGGTTCATGTGTGTGCATAGAAAATAAAGAACTGTAATCGATCTCTGATTAAAGATACTCTCCTGTTGATCCTTGATCTCAGCTAGTAACTCAGCAAAGTTCGCTTCATCCTCAATGTCCAGCTCACCCCAATTGATAACATGTGATGGTTCATGCACATACCTACCTAGAGTTTACATAGAAATGACATTGTGTACCTGGTCTAACCTTAGAGGTAGAGCTAAGTGATACACTACCTCACCAACTCTATGTAGTATCTGAAAATAAAGGATGAATCTCAAACACAACATACCAATGTGGCCAAATCTTTACAATCCACATCAAGGTACAACCCATAGGAACACATATTCTCCTTCATAGAATGAAAAATTCCTCAGTCACCTATTATCTTAAAACTTATGGTGTCCTTTTGTAGTCTTCATCCACTCCTATAAGATGTACACTTTGTTTATGGTTTCTCACACCATATCTGGTCCTATGAGTGTCGAATCTCATGTCTCCTATATAAAGTCTCAAATGGTTCCATAAAAATAGTGGAATGGTAATTTTTGATGTATGTGAAATCCACTAGGGGTAGGTGATCCTCCCAACTAGGTAAAAAATCCAACATGAAACATGGAACTATGTCCTCTAAAACCTGAATGTTCCACTCATTCTAGCCATCAATCTGAGGGTTAAACTCTGTTCTCAAGAATATTTGAGTCAAAAATACCTCCAATAATCCCTTCAACAATCAGGATGTAAAGAGAGAACCACAGTCAAAAATGATTGTTGAGGGAAATCCATGGAGTCTAACTATCTTCTGTTCATAGAGACATCTCATGCTCTCTACTGAACTATACTCTCTTATTACTAAGAATCGGTCTAACATGGTGAGATGATCTATGATAAACTAGATAGAATCGTGTCTATTGGATGTACATGATAAGACCATCATGAAGTCCATGGATATTCCATATCACTTCCACTTTGGAACCTCAAGGTGTTTGGTTAAACCCTCTGGATCTTTGTTCTCAACTTTCACTTTCTCACATGTAATGCACCAAGATAAAAATATTTCAACTCCTTTCTTCATACCTAGCCCCCAAAACTATCTATGGAGGTCGTAGTAAATATTTTCCACACCTAGATGCACCACTAAAGAAGATATATGAAACTCTCTCAGAACCACATTTTTCAATGTCAGTGTCACCATTATGCATCCACGGATAAGAACATCATGCTCATAACCTTTGTAAAATCCATCAATTGCATGTCCTATGGATATCTGAGAATTTAGGGTCTCATAGAAAACATCTCCAAGCTACACCTCCTCTTCCCCCTACAAGAGCATTTGGGTAACAACTATTGATTATAGGTATGCTACTCCAAATCCATCTACAAAGGATAACTGCAAAGAGGACAACTGCTCTGAAACCATGTTCACCTACTAGGAACCCAAGGAAGAACCACTCCTATATCATTCTCTTGGTTGGGTCCCAAGATAACACTTCCTCGACCATGGTTGGGTCCACTACAACTCCATCTACTAAGATAATGTGTCCTAGAATGTGGACCACCTGCATCTCGAACTAACACTTCAAGATATTCTCATTAAGATGGTTCTCTTAGAGTGTGTCTAGAATCATCCTCATAGGTCTCGCATGATCCTCCACAGAAACCTTGTACACAAGGATATTGTTGATGAAGACTACCATGAAACTATCTATGAATGGATGAAAGATCATGTTCATGAGTCCCATCATCACTTCAGGGGAGTTCTTCATGCCAAATGTCATCACCAAGTGCTTATAGTGACTATAGAGACATCTATATGTCATCTTCTATATATCCTTATCTTTTACTCATAGCTAGTGATATCCCAATCTAAGGTCAACCATAGAGAACCATCGAGCCCCTCTCAATTGATTAGGGAGGTCCTCGATTCTCGATAGTGGATACTTATTCTTTATGCCCACCTGTTGTAAGTGTTGATATTCCACATATAACCCCAATCCCCCAACTTACTCCTTATAAAATAAATCTTGGGATCCCTATGGTGAAATAATAGGTCTAACAAAGCCCTTCCTCTATAAATTCTCTAAAAACACCCTCATCTCACGAAGCACTATGAGACCTATTTGATATGATGACTCATATATCGATGCTATATCAGGTTTTAGATCAATACATATCTGTATGTCATTGTGGGGAAGTAAACCTAGAGCATCTTCAGGGAAAACGTCCTCATACTCTACCACAACTGTAGGAAATTGAGGACTCATAACAGTCACTGCACCAAGGGTTAGTCCAACTAACTAATGAGTAATCATCCATACTCTCATATGAATGAGTTCATCCTTCTCAACCTATATTTCCATTTCACTAACAAAGAAAACATTTTTTCATCACTATTGAAAAACCACAATCATCTCTTAAACTAGTAATTTTGATAATTAACTATAGATAAGCAGTCCATACCAAGAATGATTTCATAAGGTCGTCGTGCCACTACCAAGGGATCCCGACCGAAACTCTTGCCACTAAGAGTCAGGTCACACTATCAGAACCAATGCATGATCACCAAGTCTTATCTAGTATGAATCTCAAATATTAAGGGTCGAGTAGGTGGATTAATCAGAATCTCCATGTCCTGAACAAGATTTGTGGTGTGAAAGGAATGACGAGCACCTCTATCTATAAAAAATAAGAAAAGGTAGAAAACACATAGACCATATATTGTATCATCCCTGGAGCATATGGTTCAGTGGTTTCCATATATTTCCACTATCCCCATCTCATCCCACCTATTACATGAGCATAGCATGGGGCACCTTGGGATGGTGGTGGTAATACGTCGAACATCCAACCACCTCCTGCTACTCTGCCTACTCCTCTAACACATCGGTCGCCCTATGGACCACCCTTCTCCAGCCTATGTCTCTATATTGGAAATCCCTAAACTATCTCTCAATCAGTACTATGATGGGTTGGGTAATATCATAATATATTTCCCAAACATTAAAAAGAGAAACAATATATGTACCTTGGCTAATTTGAACTACCCTAAGAGCCTTGCAAAATTGACCCTGAGTCATGGGATTGCCTCATGATGTATCGGACCCACTTGGATCCCTATAACTTCTGCTGGCTACCTAATCCAGAGGTCTAAGCTACTATATTCCTACATCTAGCTCCCACTACTAGTTTATTTGCTTCTAGAAAACTTTCTACCAAAAAGTATTACTTAGGTACTCCAACATAGTTTGATCTTCTAAGAGAAACCATTGACACCCTGATTTTCTAGCACAAGTCCTACTCAAAGGACTAAACCCTAAAGAACTGGTATCTAACCATTTTAATGGAGAATAATGAGAGATCATAAATCCTCTATGAATACTCTTCTATGGTCATACTACCTTATTGTAGATACTAAATATCTTGTATGCATACCGATCAGAATGTGGTTTGATAGAACTTCTATCCCATATAAAACTTGAAGTATATTTAGAAGATAGATTTCTCATTGTGTGACTACATCACCAAGATCGTCCATCACACCATAGAGTCCAGAAAATGATATTCACCAGGGAATATTATTTTATTGGTAGCCTTCCTCATAAAGTGAAAAACATGAGTGACTGCCTCTAGAGAATCCTTAGCCACCTGGGGGTCTGGCTCACCCCAAAACCTAGGAGGTCACTGCCAATGAAACTCGTACAATGCACACATACCCTGAGCATCCTCATCTTGTAGTGTTGGTTATATATATATACCTCCACGAGTGGTGGTATAGCTGGTGAACCATATGAAGGGGCTATATCTAGTACAAGACCTTGTATTTATGTATCTTCCCTAGTCGGATCATCCTTATGATCACATAGTGTAATATTAGCTTGTTGTTAATGTGGAGACATCCTAAAATAAAAAAAAATACCATGGTCATTGATAACATCTAGATATCTATCTAAAAAAGGTTATGGAACACATAACCATTCATATATGATGTGTAATGCCCTAACCCTAGAAGCCTGGAGCCGGTGCATTATTACATTATATTGGCATGATTATAAGAAATGAAATCCTAAAAGACTATTCAGTTTAGAAATCATTGAAATCTATATTAAATACATGATTCCCATAATATATTGGTAAATAAGAAATATAAACATGATAAAAAATAAAATTAAATAAACTGAATCCTTGAATGCTTATTCAACGATCTATTCTTTATAACCCAGGGAAATAAAACATAATAAGGGTGAGCTCAAATGATCAGTAAGGTTATGTAAATTAGAAGAAATAAAGAATAAATATGAATAAATTAACATGAAAAAGTAAATAAATAATAAAACATTCCATTCAATGAACTATATAAGGTGATATAAATATAGAAAGATAAGAAACTGATACTCAAGCCATCTAAATCAATAAACTGAGAATTAAATGTATCCATATATATGTCGATGCCAAATATCATGGACGAATAATAATTAAATCAAAATGATGGAAGTTGTTAACTGTTGATATCTATAATATACCACTGAGGCTTCATTCTAATGATCTAATAATTTCAAGGATTCATATCGAGAATCTAATACTTTCAAGGATCTATGCCAAGAATATAATACTTTCAAGGCTTCACTCCTTGAATCTAATATTATCAATGATTCATTCCAAGAATCTAATACATTCATGACATAATGCCAAGAATCTAATATTTTCAATGCATTATGCTATGATTCTAATACTTTTAAAGATCAATACCATGAATCTAATACTCTATGTTCATTATTCCTGGAATCAAATAATATCAAGTCTTTGTGCCATGAATATAATTTTATCAAGTATTCATCCCATGAATCTAAAACATTCAAGTCATTAAACCAATAATCTAATACTTTTAAGGCTTCATACCAAGAATCTAACATTTTTAAAGTGAACACACTATGAAAAATGGAATAAGATTTATTAAATAATGATATACATGATAAATGATATGGAAATATAAGTAAATTTAAAATAAACTTTTTTTAAAATAAATTGATTTTTTGAAGAGAATTTTAATAGTCACAAAAGGACGTTATATTGCAATGATAACCATTAAGAACATTCTTGAAAAGAATAATCATTAAACACTCTAATGTGTCTCATACCACATTGAATCATTTGAATAATAATCTCCAAAAATCTATGAACTGAATCTTTTAATATCATGAGAATAATAGGATTCATGATATATCATGAAAAAATCAGTATATACACCAAATAAATTTGAATCGGTGCATAATAGAAAATAAGTTTTAATAGAATGTAAATTGAGATGAAATTCTCAAACTACATGAATAGTATTTGAGTCAAGGTCTCTATTAAAGAGTAAAATTAATGGAAAATTTTAATATCATTAAATAAAGTAAACTCATGATATAATATATCAAAATGGTTTGTATTTGTAGCAAAAAAAATAAGTAATTAGTCAATATGACATTAATCTCATTGATTTAAAAAGTGAGATGAAAATCCCTTACTAATGTAGATACGAATTAATTGGAAAAACCAACGGTAAAAATATTAAATAATGCATTTAAATACTAAGAAGACAATATAATTTTGATATTATATGTGAATTTTTTCGTATGTACAACATATATATTAAAATAGGTTCACAACAATTATGTATGTCTCACTGAATGAAAATGAGACCATAATCTCTTACCTTATCCTTTATTTTGTTGGGTGGTATGTATCCTTCAGTATAGTGGTTAAAAATATGTTACTAATGAATACCATAACTATAATAATGTTTATAATATCATATATTAACTTCTTACAATATTTTATTACCCTTTTGTTAATAATCATTAATTATTTTAACTATTTTAGGTGTTTATTGCCTAGTTTTTTTAAGTATATTTGGACTTGTAACCTGTTTCTCATATTTAATATACCATGACTTCATCACCTAATGAAATTAAACCATAATTAAAATATCAAATATATTCAATAATTATTTACTTATAATAGTCCATAATATTTGGTGATTATAAATGAAGAGCATTGTTCAAGGAGACGAAAGGTCGTACGTACGCGTGAACATTACTTTCAATTCATTGTTGTATTAAATGAATTAAAAACAGATGATACATATTGTATATTATAATTATAGTATCATATCTATGTTACATATGATAAATAGTATTATTAAAACCATACATTATATGTTCTGTGTATGGCATGAACAAGTCATATGGCTTTGAAGGGAAGGCAGTCCACACTTCCTCAAAAGAATTTATCATTTTTACACAAATTGAAAATCATAAAAGTGTGTTCTATAAAAATTTTATATAAATAATAAATATAATTTATATAATATATAAGAATATTTTTCTTCATAATTTCCATCATTAGAGGTGATAAATGATAATTGAACAATCATCGTTTCATGAGGCAGTAGTCTGTCGTACACCGAAATAGTATGTTCTTTACACATTAGATGGAGGTGTGTGTATGTGTAGGTAGAAAACATATCAAACAACATCCTAGTGTATTTTTGAAACTTTTTTCTGTAATAACATAATATTAAGTGTGTATGGAGTTAAGAATGGAAATGAAACTAAAAAATTTTGAGAGAAGGAATTACCTCTTAATCAGGTAACTTCTTTTGTTTTGAAGGAAAAGATTCCTCATATTGATTTTTGACCAACGAGATGATTCTACGTTGATGGTAGGGATGTTTTTATACAATTTTGAAAAATTTTGTTTGATTAAATGTGGCATTATAGGTGTGATGAAGGGGTAGAGTTCTTGTTTTTTATATTGGAGGGGTAGTGGCACTCTTGTAAATACCAAAAGGTATTCATTATTAGGTGGTCTAGATTACATAGAATGAATAAAAATGAAACAATAATGATTTAAATGAGAATAATAGTCAATTATAACATCCACCACACAAAACTATGTTCATTTTAATAATTTGGTTCATTAACTTCTAAGATTCCCCAATGTTATCAATTTTTTTATTAAAACATCTAGATTTCTAATATAATTAATTTAACCATTAAGAATAAAATAATGTGAGATTTATTATAATATATATATATATACTAAATTATTAATATTACATCTAATTTATAAACTAAAATTCCCATGTTTTTTGGAAGTTAATTTTAAAACAAGTGCATGTGACGTGCAAAAACACTCCTTAAAACTGGACCGTGTTGACAACATTTTGAAAATATATGGGTCAATATTTTCATTATAAAAGAATAATAGGTCCATTAATATAACATAATTAATATTTATTAATACTTAAATATAACTTGTTAGAATATAATATTTTTATTAATTTTATATCATTTAATAAAATTTCATTTATTGTAAAATAACAATAATGTCTATTTTAAAATTATATATTTAATGTTAATTTAAAAATAATAATATAATATTGGAATTAAAATATATTAGATTTATAGGGTGTTAACCTAATATATTCATCTACAAAAAATAAATACATTAATTCAATCAATGAACCTTTCTTTTAACAATTATAGTTTCATATGTTTTAGATAATTATTAACTAAATAAGCACTACATTTTCATTTTTATGAATTTTTTGTAACTGAACCATATCTAAAAAATTATTGATAAATTATTATGTTGAAAATAACCCATATATATTACAAACCTATATATATATATCCAAAAATATGAGATTTTTTGAAAACACAATGTTTTATAAATTATAAATGTAAGGAAATATCATTTTTGTCTTTTCCCTTACTTAACCATTTATATGGGGTAATTCCATTTAATAATATCCCAATAACCCAAAAATTTAGAAATAAGTGTGAATATGGTCTAATTATTGGCCTAAAATTTATTTTTTACAAGTTTTGAGGTCATTTTGGTCTTTAATATTAAGGTTAGTCCCTTATTACGATTAATTTTACCTTAATCAACATAATTAATTTTAATCACATAAACTAATCTTTTTGGAAAAAAATTATTTTGTTCTTATTAGACCACAAATATCATGCTAATTATGTACTTGTATGTCATATTTTTAAAATTCAAATCACCAATGTTTGGAAATTATGATTAACGCTAATCCTACAGACAGGGAAAAGTAACATGTTTTTATGTTGTAAAAAATGTTAGATTTGTTTAAAAATTTTATATTCAATTACAAATTTAAATTGTTTATAATGAACTTAATTATATATATATTTATAATTTATATAATTTTAATCTCTCAAAAATCTATAATATAATTAAAATTAATTATTACTTAAATGAAAATGTTGTTTTTAACTAAATTTCAGTAATATTTACGATTCATCAAAAAATTATGTCTCTGAGAAAAATAAAATAAATTCACCATAATATAATTTTCACATAATTTATTCAATAATGATATTTTTTTAAAATAAAATTCATAAAAGTGTTCCAATTTTCTTCCAAAAAAGGTTTTCCAATATAAGGCAGTAAAAATCATTCTTATGTGTAACACAAGTTAATCCAGTGCTCTGTGTAGAAAATGTTTAACTTTTTTTATAAATCATGCCAATATAAAATTATATTTATTTTAAAATTAAAACATTTTAAATTATTGGGGTGTCACAATATTCTTGTGACATTGTATAGATACATCGGTTGTTGCAACAACACTAGAATCCCTGTCCTGAAAGCCGAACTCAAAAGAATTAGCATTGTTTCCCCAATCCAATATCACCCCCAGTCCTAAAGTATCACAAACAGCTTTAATACCACTCTATCACAACATGTACTAGAGGGACCTAACTCATGACTACCCCAATCTTGCCTCTAATAGGCTGGGGACTGGCGACTAGCGCCGAGTAAACATGTCCCACAAATGGGAATCACTGGCCTAATTCACCTGTACACTCACACTCATATTCATATCCACAATTATGAAATGTAAAACAACAAAAAATAGCAAGCAGACATCTAAGATCCCACAACATAGTACCATAGTAATGTACTATAAACAGAAAAGGGGAAAAGAAAAGCCCAATGAAAACTGCAGTGTCTAACCTACTCCATGGGTGAGTACTAAGTCATTAGTATGCTCCTAGTAAACACCTCTGTCAATCAATATCCAGATATTATCCACCCACCCCCAATCCTTGCAGGACACAATCAGATGTTTCGTCATCTCTACAAGACACCACATGTGCGAGCCATGTCTATGTAGGGATGATTATAATAATACTCAATTTGAAGCCCTTAAAACACTATGAAAAACACAAAAAGTATTGTATGCTCAGTACAAGACTTCATAATCAATTTAGAATAGGAACAAAACTCAGCTATACTTTGTAGATACATCGTGCCATTAGGCGGTCATCACTAACTACCAGCCACTAGATTCTACTCTATGTAATGCTCGTTCTAGGATAACTCACTCCACGAGCCATGCTATCATCGGAGACACTAAAAAAGAGGTCTATCTCATTGGGCCCCACCCAAAGAGAATTTACAAGTCTAAGGAGTATTTGATACATCGACAGGGTGTCATGCCAAAACCACTGGGGGTGACACCACAAACCCAATCCAGATCGACCAACTATATACGGGATCATACGATAATGAATCCACAATCCCAATCAATGTGGCCTACTAGATGGAGGATCAACACCCTACTTTGGGTATTTATGCTCATTCCACAAACTCTAACTATGGTTGATAAAGGATCACACTCTAATCTCACAGAGGTACAACACAACTCAATATGAGACTCAACCTATAGAAGGGATCACTATATAATTATGTGGATGTAATGTTACATTTTACAGTTGAGGAAAGAACCAAGGGATTTAACTCATCCTATAATAGTCTAAACTATGAAAAAAAGAACAAAAATAACTCTTTATGGGAGTACACAGTGCGTGTACAAGGGGGTACATGGTGTGTCAAGTAATCTTAAGTCCTGCCTATGTAGAAGATCCTCACATGACATATAGTCTCCAAATACATGGTGTGTAGAAGAGGATACATGACATGCAGAGACACATGGTACCCTGTTCGTGTAGCCTTGTTATGTCTCTGTCGAAATACACGACATGTCTATGCCCTTGTACTTAAACTTGTGTTTGTGTACTTCTGAAGTACACACTGAGTAAACTAGGGATGGTCACACCTTGTGTGATAGGGGACACATGTTGTGTGATCCATAACATCAGTTGGAGCCATAGAGCTGCATGCAAGGGGTCCCACATGGTGTGTAATCCCAAAATACACATTAGTTTGCTCACGATTTTCCAGATCCATCAGGGATCTCTTCTGTATCGATCTGTGCACCGCCAAAACCTCTGATCTAGCCAGATCCTACAAATTGGTGTTCGCCCAACCCTCAAGTTTTATAATTTATATATTTCATGTTCATATTTTCTCATAAATCTCCACCTTTGAGCTATATGTTATAGTTCATCAAAACTGGGTTGAACAGATATTGAAAATCTACTCTAACACCATCATCGCACTATGATCACATCACTAATCATGAATATCACCTACATTATTTATCTATTACAAAAAATAATGGTCACACAATAATCTAGTATTGAATATTCATCAAACCATGGTCCAAAAGAAGTGCCCGTGATGGACTTACAAATAACGGAGGGAGAAATCCATAAAAAATAAAAGTGAAGAACAAATCTTGACCATTGTTCATTTTTCTTCGATTCATTATTATAGAAATGATGAATGAAGAGGGATAAATCAACGAACCAAAAAAATCCATCAATATGGAATCAAAAAATGATGAACCTATCAATTCATGTCTGTTTAATTGATCTACATTCATCTGAGATTAAGACTAGCATGAAAATTACAAGAAAAAACATGAAACATGGAGTTTGGGTTAATCATTGATGAGGAAAAAATACGTTGTTGTCATTGAACAGGTACTCAAACTCCACTAGTGTGATGATCCACAATATATTTTTTATCCATTATCATCTATCAAGATTTATATCCTCCAATATTGTCTAGGTCTCTAAGGTTTCGCATCCTAACCTCAGATGATTTACATAGTCATATATTTAAAAAGAAGCATGTCAGCGCACTAAACAAAATAAAATAAATTCATAAGTTTATTTATTTTATTAATTTCATCCCCATGACAACATTTTCACAAACGACCCATTCTAACCAAGGTTATGTTACACCTAGCGTAAAACCACCATTCTAAACACAATGGTGCCCTCTGATTTCCAATCTAAACACCCACCTAGGACTTCTTCCACATTTTTTGTAAAACCGCATACACGTTTTATTTAATATATTTAATATATTTCGAAACATTTATTCTATGAACACTAGGGATCAGGAAAACATTCTGTCTCAGCACCTTTTAATGATAATAATCCATATAATATTTAAAAATCATATTATGAATATCCGAGATGTTATAAAAATCATTGATTCTTATATTATGGTGAAAATGAGTGGTTATTTAGTTTTCCATCATGTGTTGACTCAAGGTACCAAGAAGACCAAAAAGGTATGTCTGGAGTGTTTCATATTAAACTATTATGGTATGTCATGTTTCCACTCATATTCCATCGTTTATTTATTGAAAAAAAACATATCATCATTGATTTCATGGAACAAACTAATATTTCATTCGGTAAAAGATTTAATTATTATTGTGATGTTGATTCATTGAAATTTTTGGATTTGGTACATCAGTATTTTTCTTCCGAATCCTATAACGTGTTCTTGGTATCAGTTATTATATAATGTGTTAAATTTTTTATGGCACTGTTATGTGGATGGCATCCAACTGAAGGGGATCTTGTGTAGAGTCAACATTATCAAATTCACAGTATGAGAAGCAGCTGTTAGCTCAGATTGAGGTTATAGACATAATGCATAGGTAGAATGAAGAGCTCTATCAACAACAGCATCCATAAGTAGATGAGATGTGATGATGGAAGGAGAAAAAAATTGATAAAATGATGGAGTATATTCAATGGTTGGCTCAGGGTGTAGGGATGAAGTCCCCTCCCGCTCCTCTTCTAGATCCCCTTCCCCCTCCCCATTGAGACTACCCTCCACCTCCATAGTGATTGATACATTATGCGTACAGCCATTTTGTTAAAATTTGAATGAAAACATTTTTTGTAATATATTTATTATTTCAGATGTTAAAATTTGTATATATAAAAAAATTTATATTATATTGATTTTTTTTAATTTTTTTTTCTTTTTTAATTTTTTTTATTTTTAAACTTTTTTGTGACTCGACTAAAACCCATCACAATTACTTATTTGTGATGTGTTTTGTGGCCCACCATAAATAGTTATTTGTAATGAGTCTCATGGATGATTAGAAAAATGTTATTAAATAAACCCAAAAAACTATTTGCAATGGGCGTCCCTCCTACCACAAAAGATAGTTTTTGATATGACCCATCATAAAAGCTACCTTTTGGGATGCATTTTTAAGTGACAATCAATTTTTGATGTGTCCCCATTGAAAATAGCACATCAAAAATTCATAATTTTCCATTTTTTCCCTAACCCTTAATTTTATAATAATGATTCACTGCAAAAATTATTCAGGAAATAGTTTAATATAAATATATGAAATTCCTTCACCAGATTATCAATATTATCAAATTCCTCCACATGATCTACATTCTTAAATCAAATAATTATTATATATTCATTAATATAAATTTATTGTTCACATAACTATAATAACTGAAACATGATTGCTTCTCTATGAATATTCCATTGCAAAATATCTTACATTTCCCACCACTTTATGTAGGCATTGGTGACCGCCAATGGCATTCAGCAATAGAGTCCTCTTAATGCGGTTTTTTATCTCAAAGAAATTCCTTGTACTCCCACCAAAAAACCCATGTTGATTTGTCTCCCCAACAAGGTGTTTGGTGAGATTTTAGTAAAAGAGAAGAAATGATTTTATATTTAATAAAAGAAAAAAAACAAAAGAAATGATTCTTATTTCTCTTCTTACATTTCGATCAATAACTTAGTAAAAGAAAAGAAATTATTTGGATTTATATGCATCTAGTTTGGTGAATATTTTTAAAAGAAAAGAAAAGAAATTTTATTTGTGATACATGTAGAAAATAGGGATAAAATTGGAATTTTTAAATATTAACAACCTTCCACCATCATTTCATTTCAAATCATCCCAATTTTGGATGTTTTAAAAACAATAGTAGGAGAAAAATATATTTCTCTCCATTTATCTCCAGATAAAATTATCTCACCAAACATGAGAAACAAATTTATCCTCTCAATATAATTTCTTTTCTATTTTTATCATCCCTACCATAGTAGCCCTAATGTAGTGACTCAGGTTTTGGCCCTATTAGACATTGGAATATTCCTACGAATATTTCAAGAGCTAGGCATGAAGACGGTTTGCGATTCTGAGGCCCAGTGTGACCATAAATAATTTTATAAAAATATGATGTATTTTTATACTGTGAATGTGGTGGGGTAGTGTTTTCTCCTAAAAAGTAGCTCAGATCAGGAACTTCAGGGAACAGTTATGTTTGGAGTGTTCCATTTACCCTAGGCGCGGTGTAAACTTTTTGGGCATGGGCCTGCTGTGTAAAAAGCAACCAAGAGAATTTTTGTAAATAAATGGAAAAGTTTATTTATGAGCATCAGAACGAATAACTCATGAATGGAGTCTCAGATCGAATTTCTGATCTTTCTGTTGCATTTAGAACGTTGTGTTTACCCTAGGGGTGACCGAATATTCTCTAGGTCGGTAGTTTTGGTCAGGGATGGTAAATGGTGGTATAATTAATTAATTAATTACATAAATAATTAATTAATTAAAACTAATAAATCTACCCCCCCCCCCACTCTCACATTGGGTGCAGCATGGAGGAATTGCAGAAGCCCACTCCTCCTACTCTTCTCAACGAACCTTCCAAATCAAGCAATAAAGGTGTCGTTGAGCTCCGATTTTGACAGTGGTCGCTCCTAGATCGAGTAGTGGCAGCAGAGGAGCACGCAAATCTTCGACGATCCGCCAAAAGGTAGGAATTTTGAGTTTTAATATCCCGAATCACGTTTATGTGTTGTTTTCTTCATGTCATTATAAGGGTTGTGTATTTCAGGTCCCGAGATTTCCGAAACATGTTGCGGATCTAAATTTAGAGCACAGGGGTGCTCCCGGTGGCTCCCTGACATTTTTTGGAATAAATTCCGGTCTCCAGCGGTGGCCATGGAGGATTCTGGTGAGCGTGGTGGTGGCACAATGGATTTTGGTGGTGGCGCGTTGGTTTCCAGCGATGCAGGCGGTGGTCGGCCTGAATTTTTATGGGGTTTCTTTAAACCCCCGTAAATCGCAAACCGTAACTCCTATTTGTGATCCCTTTGTGGTGACAAGTTCCTTGAATCAAGACAGACCTTTTAAACCCAATATGGTAATTTAATGAGTCAGGTTTTTAGACTAGGTCCCTAAAATGTGAAAATAATAATTATATTTTATTATTTTCAACTTCGACCTACCGTAATTTTTACGTGGAGCGTTCGATTTTTGTGCCATCAGTGACATTTTGATCCTAATAGTAAGGCAGAACATTCAGGATAGCTTCTGGGTGCTGATAAGGAGATCAAGATATGGGCCCTATGAGCATGCTTTTGGGCGTTTATGAAAAAACACGACTTTTTCGCCAGGTGTCCGTTTTGGACGAACAAGTAGTCAATCTCGTGCGTTTTTTCTGAGGGGATAACAATGGTGTAGTCTTCTTGATGAGTTTAGGGATTGAGTTGTGGGACCCACCCAGGCTAGCTATGGTGAATAGTACATTTTTAACCGGTTTTCTATTTCAGGAGAGTAAATATCCTATCCTGTGTGTTTTTTCACATAGATCGCGGTAGTGGCCTCGGTGTAGGCCTAGGAGGTGCGTATTGTGGCGATGTTGCGGGTTTCTCGGGTTAGAATATTTTGGACCAGCAGTGGTTGAGTGTACTCCCTTGGTTCGTTCCTATGTGGGTTTATGTGGCATTACAACCCTATTATAGGTTTGTGATCCACTGAGTAAAAGTTTTTCCTGATAGAGTTGTGGCATCCCTCTTTATTGTCCATAGTGGGATCCTCTAGGGTCGCTTCCCTAGATCGGGTTCCTGGTATCTATGTGATTGATTATACATGGGTGGTGATCCCTAATCTGGCTGGACAACTCTATATGGTTTGAGGCATCATCAAAGAATTTGATCCCCTATACAAAGGGTTGTTTAGTAGTGTTGTGGTATCATTTGTTATACAATCCCCTACGCAATGCATGGTTTAGTAGGGTTTTGGAATCGTTAGGTATATTTTCCCCTACTCAGTATGTGGTTTATAGTATGTTTGTGGCATCATCAAGTATAAGATCCCCTACTTAGTATGTGTTTTATAGTAGGGTTGTGGTATCATCAGGTATATGATCCCCTACTCAGTGAATGGTTCAGTAGGGTTGTGGAATCATTGTTTATATGATCCCCCACTCAACGTGTGGTTTTTGGTAGGGTTGATGCATCGTCGGTTCGACCCCCTACATCGTGAGTTATGCCAGATGGGGTTTTTTGTATCGTTGTGACCATCTTCACATGGTCGAAGAACCTCTATCTGATTGATGCGAACTGTAGAACATCATATCGGGTTCTGGTATCCCCCAAAAGATACTGGGAGTGATCCCCTATCTATGAGATCTTCAAGATATCGAAGTGGGTTCTTGTATCCCCTAGAGAACCTTAGGAGAGATCCCCTAACATAGAATTTTAGTGTTTCTGGTGTTTTAGCATGATGTTCTCAGTGTTGATATCTGGTGATCTTGATCTCCCGAATGGGTGTCTGGGATGTTGGTGTGAGATTTGATGGAGTGTATCTCTTGGACGAGTGTCATCTAGGATGATAGAGCTCATGTATTGTGTTCACCTAGTTATGTACCAGTTGAAGGATATGGGACAGAACCTCATGAGACTTAGTGTGTGAATGAGTATATCTGGTTGCTCAAAGTATATATATGGGCATATACCTGAGCAGATGTTCATGGTGTTTGTATGGGCATATAGCTGAGATGAGCAGTCTATTCGGGTTTAGCCAAGGATGGTCTTGAGATGGAGTTTCACTCTCGTTTTGGTTCCCTCCGGCTGGGATGAGCGGACTATTGCCTTTCCGTTGATCCCTTTTATTTCAGGGTTTTGGGGGTTCCTAATGAGTATTTTTATACTCACCCTTGTATGGGCTTTTCCCGCACATGTTTGTGTCTTGTGCGGACCACAGGTCGTTTGACGGAGTCCCAGGAGGACCCATAGTAGGCGGAGTTAGTGATTGAGACTGACCGGGGTGTTTACCGGAGCTATGCCGATGATATTACCAGTGGCTACATTTTGAAATGTTTCTCTCCTTCTGAGCAGGTTGGACGCTTTGTAGTTTCATTTTGGGGGATCTCATTTTTCCCTTTTGTACTTTATTTGTACTTTGGTTGTGGGTTAGATGTATGCATGCATTTTTTTCAGTTTTTATATATATCTATGCACTGTTTCATGGAGGTGTATGTGGGTTTGTGTGTGTACATGTACGTTAGGCTAATGACTCCCATGTGTGTGATAGCCTACTCGGCGCTAGTTTCCTGAAACTGGCCTATTGGAGCTGGGAATGGGGTGTCGCGGCTCAAGCCACATTGGGTTGGGTTGTGATAGAGTGGTATCAGAGGAGGTTCCTCCTTTGGGATCTCTGAGTGTAGGTGTTCTAGTTGTGAGTTTGGTTTGGGTTTCATCGCGGCAGTGTTAAGATTTTGTTTGTTCAACTTTCAGGTCGGGGACTCCAGTGTTGGTATAGTGGTCGACGTATCCATTCACCAGGAATCTAATAACCTACCATTTGACTAAATATATTTGGACACTATCCATAGGTATATAAATGTACATGCATCATATAGTACTGGGTTTTGGGTTCCCTTGTTCTTCTTGAGTCAGCTCCCCAGATAAACTCTTTGACCATGGTGTGTCTTGATTGTTTTTTAGGATTCCATGACGAAGGAAACCAACGAGCGCTCCACAGTGGGATTGTGGTGATGATCCTCCTCGTGTAAATGTTATGGACTAGGGCGCATGTTCTGAGGCTGGACCTCTAGGTGGTCTGCCAGTTGATCCACCACCATTTGAGCAGCTTATTATACAGGCAATGCAGGATGAGGATGCACGTTGGATGAGTGAGTTGAATGATCTCCATAGGCAGTGACCTCAGAGGTTCCGGTGTGATCCAGACCCCCAGGTAGCTGATGACTGGCTCGAAGTAGTCACAAAAGTTTTTGCCTAGTGAGGACAACTATAGATTACATGTTGGTCCTAGCGGTGAGCCTTCTAAATGGTTCGGTCGGGAGATGGTGGAGTTTGGTGATGCACACCTAGGATGAGGTGACACTCATGTGGAAAAAGTTTGATAGGATCTATAAAGAAGATTTGTATCCGGTGATGCTGAGGTCAATGTGGATTTAAGAACTTCTACTCCTTCGACAGGGGGGCATGTCTATGTCGGAGTACTCAGCAAGGCTTACAGAACTGTCACGCTACACCCTATATACGGTTAGAGACCCGTTATTTAGGGCTCAGAATGTCGAGCAGGGGATATGAAAATACATCTGTGATAGTGTGATATTCTTTGTTCCTTCCCACCTATGTTGGAGTGTTGAAGTGAGCCTTGGTGGTGGAGAGATTTCTAGATGAGCATATATAGTCCGTCAGTGCTGGGAATGTTGAAGTTGAGACCTCGACAACTGGTAGTCGACAGCAGACACATGGGTCTGGACGTGCCTGAAATTTTAGGAGGCGACCCCGAGATGGAGGATATAAGTCTCAGGGCTCTTAGGTCTCTCAGCCAGTTTAGTTTAGCCGCAGGAGATGCGTTGTTATGCTTGCGATGGCCAGGGACATCTTTCTAGGGAGTGTTTGTCCCGTCGTGCAGCTGAGAGGGAGCCGGTTGATTGGCCGCCTTGGCACTGAGAACGTCTTGAGTATGGAGGTCCACGGGGGTGGCAGATGTGGTGATAGAGCTGGTGCAGTAGGAGGAGGTGGTAGACGGTATCAGATGCCACCACCACCACCCCTAAGAGGTCCACACCAAGCTCTGGGAGATAGAGGGAAAGGTCGGGGACCGTTGTAGGCCTTAGAGGTTGTTGACCCAGAGGCTTTGTGGATGGATATAGGTACGCTCTGTGTATTTTCTAAATTTTTAGTCATTTTTAATGACACTGTTTAGCGGTACTCTTTCCTTCCCATTGCTTTCTTGAGGTTTGTTAAGGGCGTTGGTAAAACCCTATGTGGGTGTTGTTCAATGTTCTACAAATGAACGAGGAAGAGTGATATTTCCCCAACCGAGATGCATTTTTGTTACTCAATTAAAACCATGTGGGCGAGTCTGTGCCTTCCTAAGCGGGTAGTGTCGAGATGTGGTGGACGATTCTCTCTATCTGATGCGTTCGAGAAGGGGAGTGTGTTGGAGAACTCGCTGGTGTGTGAGACCTAGTTGAGAGTTCAGTTGCTTTCCTTGTGCTTATAGGTTTTGGGGGATGATAATTTCTTTGGTTGAGAGGATATAAAAAATTGGGTTTTGGCCCTGTCAAAACTTGGGAATATTCCTACGAATATTTCCAGAGCATGGCATGAAGACAGAGTGAGATTCTGAGGCTCAGTGTTCCCGGAATTAATTATATAAAAATATGAAGTATTTTTATACTATGAACATGGTGGGGTTGTGTTTTCTCCTAAACGATAGCTCAGATCAAGAATCTAAGGGCACAATTTTGTCCAGAGCGTGTCGTTTACCCTAGGCGGGGTGTAAACATTGCAGGCGAGAGCCTACTGTGGAAAAATCCACTAGGGGCATTTTTGTAAATATATGGGAATATTTATTAATGAGTGTCAGCTCGAATTACTCCTGAACAGAGTATAGGATCGAAATTCTAAGCTCGTTGTTGTATTCAGAACGACACGTTTACCCTAGGGGTGACCTAATCTTCTCTACGTCGGGTGTTTTGGTCAGGGATGTTAAATGGTGGTTTAATTATTTTATTAAATCAAATATATTTACCCCCTCCCCCCAACCACTCATATTTGGTGCAGCAGGGATGAACCGCATAATCCCTCTCCTCCTCCTCATCTCAACGAACTGGCCATATTAAGCAATCATGGGGTCGTTGAGCTCCAATTTTGATGGCAATCGCTCCTAGATCAATCAGCTGCAGCAGCAGAGTACTCAAATCTTCTGCGATCTGTCAAAGGGTAGGCATCTTGAGTTTTGAAATCTCATATCTGGTTTGTGAATTTGTTTCTTCAAATTGGTATAAGGGTTGTGTAGTTCGGGTCCCGAGCATTCCAAAACATTTACGGATCTCAATTTAGAGCACTGGGGTGCTCCCGGTGGCTCCTGGAAGTTTTTCGGTGGAAATTCCGGTCTCCAGCGGTGGCCATGGAAGATTTCGGCAGGAGTGGCAGTGGCGCGGTGAATTCTGGTTGTAGCAGCACGGATGATTCCGGAAGCGGCATGGTGGTTTCCAGCAAGGAATGTGGTGGTCCAGCCTGAATTTCTCTGGGGGTTTTTTAAACCCCCATAACATGCAAATTGTAACTCCAGTTTTTGGTCCATTTTTAGTGACATGTTCCTTCAATTAAGATGGAAAATTGGAATCCCCTTGGAAATTTTTTGAGTCGGTGTTTTGGCCCGGGGCCATGAAACGATGAAAATAATAATAATATTTTATTATTTTTAACTTCGAACCATCGTAACTTTTACATGGAGCGTCCAATTGATGTTCTGTCAGTGAAATTGTGATCCTAATAGTTAGGAAAACCATTTAGGATAGCTTATGGGTGCTGGAAAAGAGATCTGGATGTGGGCCCCATGAGACTTCTTTTAGGCATTTACGGAGAGACATAACTTTTTCACCGAGTGTCTATTTTGAACGAATGAGCAGTCGATCTCGTGCATTTTTCTGAGGGGATTGCAATGGTTAAGTATGCATGATGAGTTCCAAGATCGAGGATTGGGCCCCACCCAGGCTAGCTACGGTGAATAGTACCTTTTTCACTGGTTGTCTATTTTGGGTGAGTAAATTGTCTATCCTATGTGTTTTTTCGCATAGAACGTAGTGGTGGCCTTGGTGTTGTCCTAGGAGGTGCGTAGTGTGGCAATGTTGTAGGTCACTCGGGTTAGCGACGTTTGGACCAGTAGTGGTTGAGTGGACTCCCTTAGTTCATTCCTATGAGGGTTTATGTAGCATTAAAACCCTATTATAGGTTTGTCATCCTCTCGGTAGGATGTTTTCCTGATAGTGTTGTGGAATCCCTCTAGTGGGTCCGAAGTGGGATCCTTTACATTCGCTTCCCTAAATCAGGTTCTTCGTATCACTGGGACCTCTTACACATGGGCGGTGATCCCCTATCGTGAAAGAAAACTTCGTAGGGTTTGAGGCATCATCAAGAATATGATCCCCTACACAGAGGGTCATTTAGCCGGGTTGTGGTATCGTTGGTTATATGATTCCCTACTCAATGCATGGTTTAGTAGGGTTGTGGAATCATCAGGTATACGATCCCCAACTCAGCATGTGGTTTATTGTAGGGTTGTGGCATCATCGGGTATATGATCCCCTACTTAGCATGTGGTTTATAGTAGGGATTTGGTATCATCGGGTATACAATCCCCTACTCCGAGCATGGTTCAGTAGGTTTTTGAAATCGTTGGTTATACAATCCCCTACCCAACGCGTCATTTTTGGAAGGGTTGGTGCATCGTCGGTTCGATTCCGTACATAGCGAGTTATACCATATGGGGTTTCCAGTATCATCGTGACCATCTTCACATGGGAGATGATCCTCTATCTGAGTGATGTGAACTGTTGAATGTCAGATCGGGTTCTGGTATCACCCAGCAGATCTTGGGAGTGATCCCCTATCTGTGAGATCTTTGAGATTCTGGGGTGGGATCTTGTATCCCCTAGTGGAACCTAGGAGTGATCCCCTATTTGAGAAGTTTAGTGTTTCTTCTGTTTGAGCGTGATGTTCTCAGTCACGATATCCGACGAGCATGAACTCTTGGACGGGCATCTGGGATGTTGGTGTGAGACCCGATGGAGTGTATCTCTCAGACGAGTGTAATCTGGGATGACAGAGCTCGTGGAGTGTGTTCTCCTATTTATATACCAGTTGTAGGAGATGGTAAGGAACCTCATGATACATGGTGCGTGAATGAGTATATCTGGATTCTCATGGTATATGTATGAGAATATACCTGAGCAGATGTTATTAGTGTGTGTATGGGAAAACACTTGAGCTAAGCTGACTAGTCATGTTTAGCCAAGGATCGTCTCGAGATGGAGTTTCACTCTCATTTGGGTTCCCTCTAGCTGGGATGAGCTGACTATTGCCTTTCAGTTTCTCCCTTTTATTTTGGGGTTTTTGAGGTGCCTATTGAGTATTTTTATACTCACCCCTGCACAGTCTTTGCTCGCACATGATTGTGTCTTGTGTAGACCACATGCTATTCAACAGAGTCCTAGGAGGGCCTGGAGCAAGTGGAGCGTAGTGTGCGAGATGGAATGGGGTGTTTACCGGAGCTGTGCCGAGGATCTTACCAGTGGGTGCATTTGGAATCGTTTCTCTCCTTATTAGCAGGTTGGGTGCTCTGTAGTTTCCTTTTGGTGGGTCATACTTTCCCCTTTTGTACTTTTGATGTACTCTGGTTGGGTGTTAGGTGTATGCATGCATTTCTATTCAGTTTTTATATATATCTCTACATTGTTTCATGGAGGTGTATGTGGGTGCATGTGAACATGTACCATAGGCTAATTCCTCTCATGTGTGTGATAGCCTACTCAGTGCTAGTCACTAGCTCATGGCCTATTGGAGGCGAGCTTGGGGAGTCATGGCTCAATCCCCATTGGGTTGGGTCATGACACCTTAGTCGGCCGCCACCTCATGGATCCCTCACCCTAATCTTGTCATCATTGCGGCTCCCTCAACCTAAGTTAGTCACTGCCACCATTACAACATAGATTCATATCCCCATCCCACCCCCCAATCCTCCAACCATGCTAGCACCCCCCCCCCCCAAACTCCGATGATTTTACACCCTCATCCTCACCCTCTTCCCCTGTTGTCACCACCGATCTATAGATCTCACATGACACTGGTCATCGCCACTGCCAATCTGCAAATCCAACATCCACGTCACGACTCCCCCCACCTCCCCATTTACATATCTTGCCCTCACCATCCCTGACTCCCCTTATTCTGTCCTCCTCATTCCCTCTTATGATCCTAACTCTACTTCTACCTCAACTCCCCTTAGAGGGGGATTCTTCTTCTTGCTGTTTCACTCTATTATGTAAATAAAAATCCACATTGTAGATTGTTTCTTCACTGATTGCCATCATTTTTCTATGTTTTATGCTATCAAATTCATTTTAATAAGTGTTCAGCTACTATGTATTAATAATAAATGGTGTTTATTTTATAATTTATTGTCTTGTTACTAAATTTGTGCATATTTCAGGCCAAGATCACCGTATTCAGTTTCTATTGTGTAGCGTGTCATAAAAGGGGCCTATTTTAACATTTTTTTCTTGAAATTTATATGTTCATTAGTTAGGATAGTGGTTGAAGTGTGTATTCTTGTATATGGCCATTTGTGAATAATATTGGGCTGGATTATATGATGATGCAGAATCTAGGATATTTCATATGGATTTCATTGGGGTTTGACTTTGGTGCACTTGATGTGTAATTATCATGGCTCAGTGTTGTTCGACTTTGTTGAGGTAGGGTATTTATATTATTGATAATTCTGAAATTAATTGATTTTATATTATTTGGGATTTTTCTTTGTTCCCAAATTGAGCCTTAAATACTTTATTTATTATCCCCTTGAATTGAATGACTAAAACTACCACATTTCTTCCACAATTGTAAAACCCTTTTCTTGAATTCCTACTGAATCCAAAATTATATTGATTGTAACCAGCGATATTGTTCCATGAAAAAAATTCATTATACATATTCAAACTTTGATAAGCCACTCGTTTGGTGATTCCATCCAAGATGGTATGTTCAAAACTATTTCCATATGCTCGGTGTTATGAAAATATTCCCTAGGGGAAGGGTTCCTCTAACATTTTTCCTTCCCTTCAATAACTCCCTCGTTGTGTGGTTTTCCATTAATGTATTTGTATTTTATTTTTCTCTATCCATTATCTGATCAAGAGCCACCATTAATGGATATCTAATCTACTTTTCTAGGTTGATCGATCAGGATAGATATTATTATATTGACTTCCTATAAAATTTTGATAATAATTTTATAACTATCTTGGTTATTGTGATTATTATGGGATGATATCATGATGTTTCATTCAAAGGATGATCGGGAATGGAAACTATATTCTTTGGTTATTAGTTTTTTATGTTATCTATATTGTTTTATATTTTCTGAGTTTTTTTTGTTTTACATACTTACACATTAGTCTAATTATTCGTATTACCAGTTGATATGTTTACATGTTTGTTTACATACTTCTTATATTAGTTCTTCATTTCCGATTTTATCCATTTATTTCTTTCTATTCATTATTATTACCCTAATTAAATGTAACCAAATAACAAAATACTTAAACTAGTTATGGAAAATGAAATTTTTAGATAAGTGATAGAACTTTGGTCATCCCAATAAATAGTGAATTAAGAAAACCCCTGTTCTCCCACAACATATTTAACCTATAAAACTTCCATAAATGCTTTAGTTAACTCTATATGTTTTAATTTTATTTTAGATAACAGAACTCTAAATTCATGTTATATTTATGAGTTTTTAATCCTCCAGATCCCATAAAAACATATCGTCAATATCGTAATGTCTATATATGTTATAATTAACATATGTAAACTACTTAATATTATCATTTGAACATTTAAAAAATCTATTATTGAAGTCATAAATACATTTCCCCTTAACCACTTAATATCATCCCAATTTATTTTCTTGGATATTCCATAATACTACTCTCTTTATCAAATTATATATTTACAGCGCATGTGAGAAAATGTTCAAGGTGGTCTAAAATTTTGAAGTTACAGGCATCACCACAAAAAAACATCATTACAAATGGAAATAGGGATTCAAGATTAGTGAAAACACACAGAGTTTTCGACAAGATACCATTAGAAACCAAGTCATCTACTTCTTTCTTTCCCTCAAGAGACCTTCATTTTCTAATGTGATAAATCATAGATTAGTTGGAAGTCATTTCACCTTTATGGATTTTGGTTATCATGATAAAATCATTCCCAACCACAACTATACAAATATTATATATCTAGAATAAAAAAATCCCTTTCAATATTTCCCTCACTTCATTATGTATAGAATTTTAAGCACCACAAAGGAGTTATTCTTCTTTAAAGTATGTCTTCTTAGATTTTCATGGGTTCTTGTTTTAGGAACCCACATTATAAATTGTTTCAAAAACTCATGTATATTTTCCACCATTCTATATAAATTTTGAATACAATATTTCTTAAATATACATTCTTTTATATTTTTGGGTAAGGTTAGAAATTGATTAATCATGTTTTATTATGTATTTTTAACTTGTGAAACCTGTATTATGTAATTGTAGAATCTCTGATTTATATATATGATTGTTTTTTTTCTGAATAAGGAATATTTGATTATTCTGGGATATATTTGGTTGGTCCTTTGATTCTTAAAGAATATTTTTTTGTATAATGATTTTTTTCAATAGTTTTTGATATCTTGATGGGTTTGAATCCACAAATATTATATCTCATTGCTTATTCAAGGTATTTTTTCCATTTAACTTCTCATAATAGATTATAAATCTATTTTTCAAACCATTTTTTATTGGATTATTAAATTTTTATATAAATGATATGATTTAAAATTATATTTCTTATTTAATGATTTTTAGTCAAGGATAGTCTTGAACATGTTGTAAGTAAAGTGCATACGTGGAATTGATAGAATACAAAAACAATCGCATTTATCTCTCTTTTCTACATATGTGAGTTGAAAAGATGAATTCTGATAACATTTTTATATATACATATAGTTTTTCCTTTAGGTCACTCTCAGATTTTCCATTATAACAGCAAGGTTGTTAATATTCTTCTTGACTAAAAATATGAAGATATAATACTTCCCACTTCCTATAACTCTGGATTCTTCCTATTCACTTACACTTTGATGGGTAATACATATCAAATATGTATACAATTTTTAAAATACTTTTCTAATTAATATGTGCTTTATTTCTAGTTCGACACATGAAATGGAGATTTTCACACATGAGCCTTGGTATATAGACAAATTATGACTACTTTTAGTTGGATTGTTGCATCTATAATCAAATATAGATCAATATTGATGATATGTGATTTTATTGGAATCATAAATCATTCAATTTCTGATTTATGGAGTATATTACAAATAATTTGTTTGAACAAAAATGATTTTTATCTTATACTGAAAATTGGGTGATGGTTTTTATGAAATGACATCTTGATTTGACACATTAAGAATTTAAACTCTTTTTGGGAAATGATATGAATTCTTTAAACACATCACTTTGCTCTAAATGTACATATTTCTTACTCATTTAGGGTGATATCATATAGGCATCCTTTATTTTTTCACCACTAGTGGTGAAATTTATTTTCATGGAACCTCTGTTGCTTATTTGGTGTATGGTTTTAAATATAAATTCTTATTCATTTCATTAATGTGAACGTTCATGATTCTTTTGCAATGAAGTCTTAACCATATTAAGATTTTATAGATCATGAAAGCTGGGAATATTGACATATCAGCATTATTGTTTCTCTAAAGTGTGGGATGAGGTGATTTGTTTGGTTATATTTATGAATATATGTTGTTAGTGGTTTTTCTGTTGGTAGATGAATGATTTATGAATGTTTTTTCTTGAAACCTCAGTTTCCTTGTTTATCATTCTATATTTTTTCTTGATTTAATTTTATACAAAGGATGATTATTACATATATATTGTTGTTATGGAAAATAATTTGTACATTTCCTTGAAAGGGTTGTGAAACTATTATGGTAGGTGAAAATGTTGGATAGCCTTATTTATATTCATCAAATACTCTGGTTAAATTCTAATCTTATGCTACTTTGTTATAAATAATTTTAAGTAATAAATATAAAATAGTAGAAAAGGGGATGATCTTGTAACCTTAAATTGATGTTAATCATGAATAATTTTTTTAATTTAATTTTTTATAATTTTTTTTGTTTCTAAAATAATTTGTCAGTTGCCTCCTTGCAGGATGATGTCTAGTGGTAAGGTAGTTTAATATTAGTGGTTTCACATTTATTCACTATCCCTATGAATTCAGATAGAGTGTTATGTGATTTTTTTTTGTTCATTATCCCATTTTTTAAATCTTGTTACGTGTTTATATGTCTCAGGTGTTAGTACCCATCATTATGTCAAGATAACTTCTATCCTAACCATTTTTCTTATTTACACACTACTTTAGAGATGATCACCCATGATTTATATATGTGCATGTCTACCATAGTTTAAGGACATGTTGGTCCACTATGTTTAGTAACACTTGAAACATCTTGTTCTAAGTAGATGTATTTTTAATCCGCATTGATACTCCTTCAATAATATATATTGTGAATTATTTTAGAAAAAAATCCTCTTTCAATTCAAAAATAAATCTTGAACTCCATTCCAATTGTATTAACATGAATACCTTTTCTATATTCCCAAAAATATCCTTGTAGCATAACCATCCTCATATACTTCTTGGAATACTTGTCTTAATCATAGTGTTTGGCTCATCCTTTATTTGATGTACAAGAATATTTAATGAATAATAGTTTCATCATCCTTCTCTTCCTTCGGTTTTCCTTTTATTGGAGACAGAATACTCAATATGAGATTTTGATTTCCATATATTTTTTAATATGTAATTCTCATAACATTCGATCCGTAAAGATTTCACTTTTATCGTTCAAATATTAAAATATTAATATATGAAGCACCCCATATATTTTTATATGGAGAATAACTGAGAATAACTTCCTACATAAGCTCCCATCAACTCCTTGATTTCAAAAATTCTTCTCGATCTCCATGAATATAACTTCTTTTTGGTCTGCCTTTATTGCTCATTGCATATAGGTATTGATTTATCATTTAAACAACTTAAAATTAATTATAAATCCATTTATGTTAGCTTGAATTATGTTCAAAATTTATAGAACATGATCTTTGTATAATTTAATATTGGTTTAATCATTATCTAAATGGTCTAAGACTCCTCCATTTACCAACTCAGTCACCATGACATAACCACCATTGAAACAATGTGTTTGATACATCTCTAAGAAAAATTCCTATAAAATTTCATTTAGAATGATAGAACACCATGGTGAGGCTCCCCATCAAGAGAAACAAACTATTAAATTATTGTAACCATGGACGCTAGTCATTTTCAATATTCTCTTGGAAAAAATATGATACTTACCATGCCCATAAAAATGCCTTTAGTGAGGGCATCATAATATTGGGGTCCTCCAGCATGCAGTTTGACTTATCCCATGAAATTCCACCATTGCCAGCTCTATTCCATGGTTGGATTCCTATTTCTTACTAGTATACAACCAACACCAAAACATCGAGCTCCATAGTGTGGTCAATCCTGACCGATTATTTTTGCTACAACTTCAATGCATGAAACACACCATGACCAGATCCACTTTTGAATTAGGGCTCATCCTTTTTCATGGTAAATCTCACAAGCCATCGGACCATGTAAAATGGTGTTGTGATCACTTATGGACTATTTTTTCTTCAGATCACCCACAATATTTTGAATATGGATACAATTAACTCTACGCCCAATGTAGCTTTCAATGATTGATGCAAACACCTTCTTTAGTGAGGTCTACTCCTCTATCCATTATGAAAGTGTAGTACAATCACTAGAGTAGATTTAGAAATGTCATCCATTCCATATAAGAATCTCAAGGAACCATTCCAATACCCTTAAATACCTTCCATATTATAGGGTTACCTTTATGATACATATGGATTTAACATTTGACCATTAGATAAGTCATGCATTTGGTTTTTCATTACCTCTTAATACCAGTCCCCTATCAATTAGATGATCCTTATAAAAATCAATTTTTTCCTTAACATAATCTTCTACATGACATGGTCTAATACCTGTGTGCATTTCAGCATCCTAATTGTCATAGCACCTAGGCATTATGATGTGGTCGAACTCCACCAACCTCCTTCCATTATTTCCACTTCTAGATGACTTATAAAATTATTTGGTTTAGTTCATACAACTCCAATCGATAAGACCCAATTTTTTGTTGAGAAAAACTCTAACAAAACATATTTCAAACACCACTTGGACCATATCAATCATGTATAGTTAACAAAGAACCTTGGGTGAACTTAAACATTTTTTCAAATAACCACTTCTCATTATTTAAGAGATTCCATTAAATATAACATCCATTTTGGATAGATATCAACCAATATTTTCAAACAATACAATACCAACTTGTAGAGTTTAAAAAGGTTGTTAGAAACTCTGCTTTCCATTTATGTATTTGTGATTTTATTTATTTATTAATTTGTTCATATTGAACCTCCATTAATGGAGATCTGAATGGCATTTTCTGGTTGATGAAGAATGCGATAAATTTTTAAAGCAACGACCTATGGATATGTGAGAGTAGTTTTACCACTAGATTAGTTATTGTGATCTTGATGTGATGATATTATGATTTTTTATTTGAGGGAAGATAAATAATAGAAATTTCATTCTTTGGTGAATTGTTTTTTATGTTTTATACGTGGTTTTTATTTTTTTGTTTTTTGGTTTTGTTCTTCACCATGACAGCATGGAATTTGTAATAATATGAAGAAAATAGAATGGGAATATGGAATTAACTTGGGATGGATTTGTTATTTTTGGAGGAATTAGGTAGGGTAAGTGGTGATTTGTTGAGGATGAATATGTATTTACCATGAAAATCAACTTGGGTGAAGAATGTGAATTTTTTGATGAAAATTAGAAATGGGATGTCAGTATTTGAGAGGACGACATATTATAGGATGCATGTGATGAAGCTATTGGATGGTTTTGACGGAATTTGGGGAGTAGAACAAGAAATTGGTGTAGAAATTGAGAAGGAATGTGAATCAGAATTTTCAGAGTACAGTTATGAATGGGATGTTGGGGTGGATAGGGGTATGGGGTGTCAGTAATGAGGTAGAGTCTCGATGACTTCTTTGTAGTGTGTGTGTGAAAAAAATCCACATTTTAAAATTATTAATGGGAAGCATAAAAGGAAGTATGATACATTAGAGGATGAGGGAATCCTGAGAGGTGGAAACATATGTGTTAATAGTAGTGGTGGAGCCACATATCCTTAGAAGGAACACTATTTAATACAATATTTGATACCCAAAGAGATGTTAGATTCCCAAGATGAATAAAGATCACAGAAAAAAATGAAGGATAATAGAATGATTCACTTTATAATTCGAAGAAAATCCACCATCGGAATTAAAGATATATGAGATATTATTCTTATGGAATTTTAAAAAATCCGTTTAGATGAAGTAAATCATGCAGGAATCACTTTATTTAACATTGGAAACATGTGCATGAATTTACCATAGGTATATCTTAATTTTAGGTTCACATCCAAATCTTCTTTTAGGGATGAAATTCTTGATAACACTACATCTAATGTGGCTCAGAGTAGTGCTCATTTATCCCACATTCAATGGAGTCACATTGAATCTTAGGGTGGTTTATTGTATTATCACTTTTTCTTATTATCATAGAAGCTAGCCGAAAGATTTTATTATTGACATCATACTCCCACAATGTCCTAAGAGAATGGATCATGCCCTCAAAATTCACTTCAGTTTTCTAGAAACACTCAATCCTAACAATAGTCTCATATATAGGGTTTCTAGACTATGAAAAAAATTTAATGCAGATGGGGGAGTGATCTGATACAATGAGAGAAATATAGGACACCAATCAAAACATAAATATGATGATCCATTAGAACGAACATAAAAAAACTAAAAAAATGCTCTACTATGAGAGTATATTCTACCCTTGAAAATTGGTAAAAAGTGTTGACTGTGTGTCCTGGATAAGAAATAGATATAGTCTAGACTACTTGTAGTAAATTGGGCACCAAAGAACATGGCCTTCTATCACCCCCTCACATTTCATTATGGTATATGATATCTTTAATTTCCCCACCTATTAGAAGATCTCAAGTAGATTTTACTACAATTACTTGAGAATCTCTCATGAAAATCATTTATCCTCCTACAAAGGACACTCATATAAACCCAAAAACTCAGATGTAAGGGAATCATGATCTTTAATATAGTAAGAAATGTGATTAAAAGGGAAACTATTGACCCTAAAATATATATCCTCCCTCCAAAGAAGGAACAAACCACTAGAGTGACCCTTTTAGAAAACCAACTCACCCATGGAAAAAACAATTTGATGTAAAACTGGAAATTTCATTAATATAAAATATGTTTTCATACATAAAATCATATCAGGAACACACTCATACTTTGGAATTGGAGTGTATATACTACAGTGGAATGCCAAGACCATTAAATTTCAAGATTAAAAATTTCATTGGGATGGGAGGTTCTGGATCATCCTAGCATCTTCTTCTATATAATCAATAATGTTTCCATCAAATATATTTTACACCTTCTAGAGTATAACTCAATATCACATAGAGCCTCTATGATTATTTTACAGTAGCTGGGATCCTCTATAGAAATATAATTACTAAGATCCCCTCAACCTATCATCCTTCATATCTAATGCCTTTTCAGGCAATTTGTTATAGCCTCATTCTGAATCACACCTAACATGGAGGAAAAAAATAAGGATCAAAACTAAGTGTAACCATCGGGTCAGGAGCTTCAAAACATATCCTTTTTATATTAAAAGGAATTATTGTGTTTCCCTCAATAGTTTTAGGAAAGCGTGTTGTAGTGTTGGAGTTCACGAAGGGAAATTTATCATGGTCATCAAAAGTTCTTTCCAAAACAACTATAAACAATTTGGGAAGCTGAAATCTCTTAATCCTCTGGCCACATATATATTTTCAGTCTATAAAAAAATTCTACAGTCCCGTCCTAATGAATTTATTTTTATTAGGAACATATTTCACACATAAAGCCTTAGTGAGTTTATCTATATCCCTTTTCCTCTTTTCCACCTTTAAAAAAAAGCCTCCAATGGTTTTTCCCAAATTCATGGACCATACTACATTAAAATATTAATCTCTCCTTCCACCGCATTAGGGACACAATATTTGTAACACCCCAAGAATTTAAAAATAAATTTAGTATAGAATGCAAGAAACACTGAGTCTCTACAAAATAGCACTTCTTTATAACCAATCCATTTAAACATAATTTTTTCACCTATGTGTTTTGAATTTCAAAAATCTGACATAGACCCTTGCGATTAGTATGTTATTTGGAGTCCAATAAGAGAAACATAATTTTTGGGGAATAGTAACCTACCCTTACGAATAATAGCATAACCTTGTGAATATTTATTTACTCAGATGAATATTAACCTTACTAGTGATAGTATATAAATAATATTCATGTGAATGTACGATATACCTATGTTTTGGAATAAGTAAATAAATGTTTTAAAACAATTTTTTAATAATAAACAATGATTTCAATTAAATATTAATTTAATAATATTAATAAAATTAATTTTGAAAATTGGAATTCATTTTTGGATTCTACCCATCGAAAAATGGTTACGGTTAATTTTTGTTATTTTTCTGAAATACATGAATTTTTTATGAATAGTGAAAACGGAAAAATATCGTGTATACGAATTATCTGTTAAATTCTATATTTATGGAATCATAAGTAATTTAAGAACAATTGGTTTGAACTCAAATGAATTTATTACTATTATTGGTCATCTAATCATCACTATTTCTAGTCTTGAAGGAATTTAAAAAACTAGTTATTAAAAAATTATGAAAACCCTCCCCTTATCCACTATAAAACCCCCTCTCACTTCCACTTCTATTCACTACTCTAAGCCTTCAATCTCCTCAATGTTATGCCAAATTACCCCTACCTAGTCACTCACCACATCCTAGAAGCTCTTTTTCTTTCGAAAAGATCAAAACTCCTTCATTAAGGAGGTTCTCAAAGAGGTTATTACAAAGGGTAAATCATCTTTCTTTTTCATTTAGTTTCATTTCAATTTATCTTATTTTGTTATCCTCTCCTCACCACCTCTATGAAAATTCACATGATATATTCATTATCATCTATATATTGGAATTATATTATATGGGTCGAAGAACCATCATTAATATCCTTACTCTCTCTCCCTCATTTATTTTATAAACGAAATCAACGTCCATGAGGTTCCAATTTATAACCTTCATGGCTGAAGATGTTTTCTTCTTCAATTTATCATGCATTACTATTAATGAAACCATTTTTATGGTTGAAACAGACATTAATAAATGTATTATAACCTATTTAATATTCAGGAACTTGTATACGTACGTATTATTAAATCGTATGACCAAACTAGTTCCTAATAATCAAGATACGGCTAATATAATCTTAATCAATGTCATAAATATTTCATCTATTGATTCATCCTCGTTCCATGTAACCAAATTGTATAAATGAACATTAAAACATATTTATTTTCATAATTAATATTTAAATTCAATTCTAGAGGTTTAAATCCATTCCACATGAACTCTATTACATAGGAACAAGTGAATCGATTATGAAAATAATGAAAACGAACACTCCAGAACGAAAAAATTCAGTATAATAACTGATCAATTAAGTCTTAAATGAACTAAACATAATTATTATAAACTAAATAAATGTCAAATAGATTCTGAAATAAATTATTAATATGTCTAATTTCATATTCCATGACCATAAGGTCAATAGCAGAACACATCTGGACATAAGGTAACAGTTTCTTCATCACACTTCCATTTTTGTGAGATTTTATATATTCAATACTAATACCTTTGTATGGTGTATGTATACATTCAATTGATGTAAAATATAATGAATATCTTTATTTTATTGCAATTCAATAAATAATTTTACTGTTATTAATTTTGGGTCATATGAATCGTTTGATTACAAATTTGTAAGGGTTTTCCACCCGAATCTCCATTTTCATTTGGGTTACATTTATTGTCTAATTACCTCAATGAAATTTCTATGTATTATTATGTACTCCTAATAAATTCTGTATGAGTGTTTTTTATATTTTTACCTACCAGAATAATTCCTTAATTTTATGGGTAGTTTCACATTTCAAAAGTGACATTCAGAATTATTTCTGAAATACAAACCCGATTCAAGGGAGCTTTCCGAGTTGTTGCTCGTTTTCAAGTGTAGACAAGAATCTATTTTAAGCCACCATTATTATTATAAAAACAATAAATTTATAATTAAAAATGATCTTTTATCGTTTTAATATTTAATATAAAAACATGTCTTTCCACTTTAAAATTATCTTTAATACGTTCCTTAAAATGCTCTAAAATGATTTATTTCCAAATAATCTTATGAACACTTTTTACATGATTTCAATTCAGTGGGACATAATTTATACCTAAAATATATTTTCAATGTCATATAATTCTATTTTCTAGTATATTAATTTTTAAAAACTCATTTTATGGAAAATACAAATGATTTTCCCAAATAACTCTTCTTTCCAATGTAAAAAATGTTTTTTCTCATGTCACTTTAACTTTTATGAGATATAGTCCTTTTCACCACATACTTATTACTTATGTTATATGTACTTAAATTTGGTATATCATATCAAGAGTATCCTTATTCTCATTATATTCTAAGGGGTTATGATTTGAATGATTCAAGGTGGTATGGGCCACATTGGAATGCTTAAAGATTATTTCCTCAACTATTTTTCAATGGTCTCATTTAAAAGTATCTTCATCTATATCAACGTCCATTATTGAATCTTGTACATCATAAAGGATTATCTACTATGATGTAATCTACTATATTTAATTGAATGGTTCATTATTAGTTTGATTATGAATTTTTTATCTTAAAATCATTCTCTAATTTTCATGGAATTGTTATTGTTTAAGCATAATGTTTGGGGAAATTTATTTACATTTCATATGTTATTTTCAATATGAATGTATATGTTTTTTATCTTTATCCCCACTCATAATATGAATTAATTTGGAATATTATGTGATGTATGGGGTTTCTGTAGCCCCTTGACGCATCGGTAGTTCTCATGAGATAAATAGATATGGAATTGGATGAGGACTTTCCAAATGTGATATATGGTTTTGGTTGATGCCTTATTCATTTTTAGACATCCTAGCCAAGGCCTTGACAAAATGTTTTAGAATGTCCTACATATGCACTTCCTTCATTATTAATCTAGTAATTGAAATTTCATGTGGTTATTCGACTAGTAGAATACCCAGTATTATATTTCATTATGGAATTATTTTACTCCGCTCATATTCATGCCATAATGTGTTAATATTTCATATTTGTAAATGATTTTGTTTTCATTAATTCATCATGCCTATTGTATGTTTATGTTTTCTTCCTCTGTATTACTTACTCTAACTGAGCATTTGACCTCACTCCATTATTATGTTTCATTTTCATAGGATATAAAGATGTAAATTATGAATGACTTGAACGCATAATATAGGAAGCATTGAAGTTTCTAATGGAATAAATTAGTGTTGTTTTTCTTTCATGATGTAATGTTCAAATTATATATGTGTCTTGTTTCCAAGATATACTAAACTACTTTTTCCTTTGGGATGAATTTCCATTGTTTATATTCCAATGTATTAAAATAAGGCACTAGCTCTAAGTAACTGGGGTCGGGTCCTAATAGTTGGTATTAGAGGATGTTTAGTAGATACTTTGGGAACAATATTTAGAAAACATTGGTTATGGAACAAATCCCTAAGATGATATTTGAGGATAAACAAACATGATGATTTCTATTATTTTGGTAAGGAGTATATTATGTTGATATTTCAATAAAATACATCCATGTTTGGATACAAATAAGTAAAGGTGGCTCTAGCTCAGATGTACCCAGGAGTGAAAACTCCTACAAGCAGTTTCGGGATTGGCCCGGGGTATCCTAGTACACATCAATGGGCCTTGTTGTACTCTTGGTTTGAAACTTCTAGGGGATATGGTTAGGATAATTTACATTTTATTTACCCACCATTTTGAAGGATTTATTCCCCTAAAGTAACCAAATTATATGGTTCTAGGATTTATGTTGTTTGTTATACCATGTTTAGAGATATATAGAGTTCATAATTTTATGAGAAAATATATAATAAGGATTTGATTAGAAATGGATGTTATTAGAAGGAATGAGAACCTCACTGATGCACATTATGAGAATAGTATGAATGATCATATCTCTAATGGTATTAATCCATCATTTCAAAGGGAGATTGTGTCCCATGTATCCTCATCGTATTAGAAAATAGTATCATGTGTTGAAAAGGTATGTAAGGACTTCTCTAAGTCCTAGGGCTTTGAAAGGAAGACAATGAAGAATAGTATACTAGAAAAAAACATGTATAATTGAAAGATATGAAAGATATATTTTCTGACATGTGATAATTTTGGAAAGAAACACCATTGTATATGATTGATGGGGAAAGGAGTTTTCATAGTGTGTGGAGAAAAAGGCCACCATGCACATAATTTATAGACAAAGATATAATTTTCCTATATTAAATGCTTCAAGTGCAAAGAGATGAGACACTGTGTGAATCAATATCCCAATCATCAAAGTAGTATACCACAAATAATGATTTTGGATAATGATCAAGTTATGATGCTACCACAGAAGTAGTAGAATAATTAATATTCCGAGTTAAGAATCTTGACATTTGAACAAAAATCAATATTGTACCAATTTTTAGAATTATGAGATATGTAAGGATTGAACTATAGTTCAATTTCATTAAGGATTTGAATTTGTATGATGAACAATTCAAAGGAAAAGTGATTCACAAGAATGTTAAAAATTTTAGGAAAAAAACAAGACTGAAGGAAAGAAAACCCTTAATATATATCTGATGTTGAGATACTGATGAAGAAATGATTGATTCAGATAAGTACTGACTACATTGGAACTGATTATTAACTTGTAGAGAAGGGTCCTATGATATTAGTGATGGATTTTATTGTACTTTTGGATTTATGGAATATATCCAATAACATGTATCTTACTTAAGGAATATAGAATAATTTATATTTCCAATATGATTTTACGGTAATTCAAGTTATTAAAATATTTCAATAGGATACATTATGAAGTTATTCACATGTTTGGAATTTGAATTTTAAAGTTTCTTCTTTTTTATTAGGGGTTAATGATAATTTTATCTTAGAAATTAATATACCTTCATTATACTGTGATTAATCATTATATTTTCTAATTTTTAACCATTTACAAAACGGTTTAAGATGATTATTGTGTGGGGATTTCGAGTTTAATGTCACTACATGATGGTTTCATTAGTCATCCATGACCTTGTTGTCTAATAATAATGTTTTTGTTTTTAGTAACATATGCATTTAGCGTTCCTCTAATTAATAGGATTTTTTAACCGTATTCTTAATATTAGTTTCCCACAAAATAATTTTACTGTATCAAACATTAACTTTCGATGTTCAATTTCAAATTTTGGGGATGAAATTTTTCTAAAGAGGGGATAATGAAACACCCTAAGAATTAACAAATAAATTTAATATAGAATTAATGAAACACTATGTTTCTAAAAACACCACTTCTTCAAAACCCATCCATGTAAACATAATTTTTCTACCTCTATGTTTTGAATTTCGAAAATCTGACTTACACGGTTGCGATTAGAAAGTTATTTGAATTCCGATAAGAAAAACATAATTTTTGGTGAATGGAAACCTACCCTTATGAATAGTAACATACCCTTATTAATGGTGATATAACCTAATGAATATTTAATTTACCTATTATAGTATATAAATAATATTGAAGTGGAAGTACAACATACCTATGCTTTGGAATTTGTAAATAAATGTTTTTAATCTTTTTTTAGATTAAATTAAGATTTTAATTAAATAATAAATTAATAATATTTAGAAAAATAGTTTTGAAAAATTTATTTTATTTTTGGATTCTACATGTTGAAAAAAGTTTACGGAGAATTTTTGGTATTTTTCTGAAATACTTGAATTTTTATAAATAGTGAAATACAGTAAAATACCGTATATACAAATTATCAGTAAAATACACTATTTATGACATCATAAGTGATTTAATCTCACTTGTTTCAAACTCACATGCATTTATTACTATTATTGGTCATGGAATCATCAATGATTATGGTTTTGATATAAATTAATAAACTAATCATTAAATGTTTTTGAAAACCCTCATCTCATCCACTATAACCCCCCCCCCCCCCTTACTTCTTCTTCTCATCACTCCTCTATGCCTTTAAGCTCCTCAATGTACTATACAATTACCCTTACCTAGTCACTAACCATGTCCATGAGTCACTTGGTATTTCAAAAAGAACAAACCCCTTCCCTTAAAGATATTCTCAAGGAGGTTATTACAAAAGCTAAATCATCTTTCTTTTTTATTTAGTTTCATTTCAATTTAACTTCTTTTGTTATCCTCTCATCCTCTCTTCTATATAAATGCACATGAAAGATATAGAATCATCTATATAATGTTATTATATCATTTTAGTGGAAGAACCAGCATCAATACCCTTACTCTCTCTCTCTCTCTCTTTTATTTTATAAACTAAATCAACATCCATTAGGATCCAATTTATAACCTCTATGGATGACGAAGTTTCATTCTTCAATTTCTCCTTAATTACTAGTAATAAAACCATTTTTATGGTTCTAAATAAAAATAATGTATTTATTATAGCCTATTTTATATTCAGGAACCAGTATACATAGATATTATTAAATCATTTGACCAAACTAGTTCCAAATAATCAAGATACCGCTAAAATAATCTATGTGAATGTTATAAACATTTCCTCTAATGATTCATCCTCTTTACAGGAAACCAAATGATATAAATGACCATTAACACATAAATATATTCATAAATAATTTTTAATTTCAATTATGGAGATTTACATCCATTCCACATGAACTCCATTACTTAGGAATAAGTGAACCGATTATTAAATTAAAGAAAATGAACGGTCCAGAAAGATGAAATTAAAAATAATAACTAATAAATAAAGGCATAAATGAACTAAAAATAATTTTGATAAACTAAATACAGGTCAAATAGGTTCTTAAATAATTTAATAATATTTCTAATTTCATATTCCAGGACCCTAATTTCAAGAGTGGAACATGTCTGGACTTAAGGTAAGGGTTTCTTCATCTCATTTCCATTTTGGTGAGATTTTCCGCATTCACTACTAATACTTGTGTACGGTGTATATATACTGACCATTGATTGATAATATCATGAATATATTTATTTTTAGAGTGTTCAATGTATCATTTTAATATTAGTAATTTTGGGGCATACAAATCATTTGATTACAATGTGGTAAGGGTTTTCCGCCTGAACCTCCATTTTCATTCGGGTTACTTTTATTATCTTATTTACATCAATAAATTTCTTATGTAATATCATCTACTCCTCAAAAATTCTTTTAATGTATTTTATATATTTTTACCAACCAGAATTCTTCTTTATTTTATTGGTATTTACATGTTTAAAAATTAACTTTCGAAATTATTTTTGAAATAAAAACCCGATTCAAGGGATCTTTCCGAATTGTTACCCATTTTCAAGTGCACACTAGAATATATTTTAAGACACCATTATTTTTATAAAAACACTCATTTTACCCTGAAAATTTATCTTGGATCATTTATTGATTTAATATAACAAACATGTCTTTCCAATTTAAAATTCTCTTTAATACTTTTCTTTAAAATGCTCTAATATGATTTAGTTCTAAAGAATATTAAGAACTATTTTTACATGATTTCACTTTTGTGGGACATCATTTATGCCTAAAATATAATTTAAATGTACTGGTATTTTATATCCTATGATATTGATGTTTACAAACTGACTTCATGGAAAATAAAAACGATTTTCCAAAATAAATCTTCTTTCCCAAGTAAAAAAGTATTTTTCTCATCTCAATTTATATTTTATGAGATGTATTCCTTGTTCACCGCATACTTATTACTTATGGTGTATGTACTTCCCTTTTTTATATCATATCAATTGTATCCTTATGCTCATGATATTCTAGGGGATTATGATTTGAATTTTTTGCGGTGGTATGGGACACTTTGGAATGTTTAATTTTGATTTCCTCAAGGATTTTTCAATGGTCTCATTTAAAATTATATTCATCTATGTCAAAGTATTTTATTGAATCGTGTAATTCATTGAGGTTTATCAACTATGATATCATCTACCATATTTATTTTAATGGTGTATGATTAGTTTGAATATGGATGTGCTATATTAAAACCATTCGCAAATTTACTCGGAATGGTTATGGTTTACGATTATTGTTCGGGAATAGTTATTTATATTTCATAAGTTAGTTTTAATATGAATGTATATGTTCTTAATGTTTATCCCTATTAATATGAGGAATAAATTAGACAAATTATGTGACAGGTGGGGTCCAATATATCCCCTCGATGCATTGGTTGGCTCATGAGACAAATTGATGTGGAATTGGTTGAGACCTTTTCCAATTTGATATATGGTTTTGGCTGAGGCCTTAATCATTTTTAGACATCTTGGCCGAGACCTTGGAAAAATGATCCATAATTTCCATTATATTCAAATTCCTCATTAAGAATCTATTAATTGAATGTTAATGTGGTTATCTTACTATTATAATACCCATGATTATGTTTTATTATAGAATTAATTTACTCAACTGATATTAATGCCATAATGTGTTCAAGTTTATTATTTGTAAAGGCATCTGTTTTAATTTATTCACCCTACCTAGTGTATGTTTATGTTATCTTCTGCTGTATAACTTACTCTTACTGAGAATTGAAGCTCACCCCTTTCTTATTATCAATTTCACAGGATATGAAGATGTAAATAATGAAAGACTTGTAAGCATTATCTTGGTGGAATAGATGTTTCTAATGGAATAAATTAGTGTTGTTTTCCATTCATGATATAATAATTAACTTATATATTTGTCTTGATTCCAAAACATAGTATACTACTTGGTACATTGGGATTCATATTCCTTGTTTATATTCCAATGTATTAAAATAAGGTCCCAACTCTATGAAACTAGGGTCGGGTCCTTACAATATTTATCTAGATGAATAATTCATACATATAACAAACAAAATATAGGAAGTTTGTCATATAAAAATGACATCAAATCATTTTAGAATTCCATCAAAATAAAATTGGCCCTCAGAATTGGTTTCAAGACATTAACCATAACCTTAATATACACAAATGACAACCAAATAATATGATCTCTATGATCCCACTCCACACATTCCCTAACACAGCCTCTAATACCCTTCATAATTCATTTCAATCTTTTATAAAATGGGATGCCTAAAATTCTAACAAAAAATAGTGATTTGGATAAATTGATATGATTATCATACGCATCATCTCTTAGATCCTCCATTATAATGTGATAACTATCAATACCATCATAGTTTCCAATTAAGCCCTTTTAATTTATCATTTTCATTGATGAATCCAAAGATCAGATGACTGTATCCAATTTTCCTTATTTAAAATTTATCCTATAGATTCTACACATATGGTATCTTATTTTCCAAGAAAAGTTTATTGATGGTATAATTGGTGATGAAATTGTTAGGGGATATTTCTAGTGACCCATGTCTTCTACACATATTATTACATGAGTTTAAACAAAAGTTTCCACGAATTACAATCCCAAAGACAATGAGGCAATGTTTCATTCGATGATTAGGTTCATATTATGTCAAAAGGAACATAAAACATGGAATACATATTTTATTCGTCATAATGATATATTAAAATTACATGGGAAACCTTGATGATACATATATAAATGTGTGAGATAAAAAACCCATTAAGGGAACAAACATGACTAGGAAACATAATATGTGAGTCAAAGGTGTCACATTATATCATAAAAGGTAGGGATCATGAGGAATCACATGGATGATTAACTTAAAGAACAAGGTATAATAAGATCATTGAATCATAGGAAATGTGGAAGAAACATATAACATGATAAAAACATGGGTCAAGGATAATTTCATATACAATATCACACATTGGACGAAGTCCTAAAATGGATTAAGATTACTCCCTAATCCCATACATGAATCCTCATTAGAATGGACCTTTACCCAATGCATTAGAGTAATATATGGGTGAACCCATAATAACATGTTCTTTATGTATGTTTTACACTTCAAGGATTCAATCTTGATTCATAATATAATAATTACCCAAGGATTTAAAATGGTTGAATAATCTTGTTACAAGTCATAATCAATGGAAATTTTAGAATTAAAGAAATTGAAAAATGATCATAAAGAAAGTACTACCCCATAAAGGTAATGCATAATAAGATAGATATATATTTGGGATACATATAAATAGAATTTAAAATATTTATATAACATTAAAGGGATAGTTATTGAGCATTATAGAGAAAAATATTATAACCTAACAGAAAGGGTTGTTTGGAGATATCCCTTACCTCGAGCCTAATTTGTAATGTATGTTATTTATATTCCAAAATTATAAAATTATGATAATTATATAATAACTTAAGAACCAATTTCATTTTTATAATTACTTTTATTTTATTTTTCACTATTCCTTAGTCAAATACATAACCAATTAATTTTATGTCGGCCATTTTAAAAATAAACGATTTAAATGTCCAAAATCACATCAGTAAGTTTACTATCGTCAATGGGATTATTATTTAATAATAACAAGAATAATAATAACGAAATAATTATATTTTTATACTTAAATTTTCCAATTTAAACGAACCATTAATTATGATTATGATAAAAGATGTACGTTACAATCATCAAAATAGTATGTCGTATGTACACATGTGTAACAATTCAAATTTTCGATGATCGTGGTGGAAGGAAGACAAGTATTATTTTATCATTATAGTATTATAATTATTTCATATAGAAACTATTTCCTTTAAATACACTTTCATATTCCATCCATCTGATTTGGTAATAAAAATGAATCACATCGCTTCGCAAGGCGATAGTCCTCTGTTCAAACAAAGTACTTTATCATTTATTCAATTGAAGGTAAGGTAAGAAATTGTATGATATATTTAGTTTACATATTTATTATTATTTCATTCATATAAGTTTTCAAAATAAAATTATTCTTTATTACCAACCATATAAGGCATAAGGGAAAAATGAATCACATCGCTTCACTAGGCGATAATCCACCTTACACATGAGCTATATTATCATATTCCCTACAGACTGGAATGTATGAATGTGTAGTTTATATTATAATTAAAAATGTATAATTATAGAATAAATATAATAATTAAAAATTAAAAACATAATTATTTCCATCCATTATAAGAGGTGATGCAAAACAAATTACATCGATTTGTGAGGATGTGGTCCTTAATACGCAAGATCAGTGATTATATTTCCCATTTGAGGGAGGAGGAGATGGATGCAATTCATTACCTTAACATAAAAAATATAATTAAATTTTACATTGGATATTATATCTTCATTATTTAAAAATATATAATTTAGGTGTAATAATAAATATAACAAAACACTTGTTTAAGGACATTGCCACTTCTTCAAACTACTTATTTTTATTTTCAACATAATCCATACTAGGTTAGATTTATGATCATATTATAGTCATATAGGATGAAGGTAAATGATTAAGGAAGTTATTTGGATAGGTATTGGAAAATCCAATGGGTTTTTCACGTGTTTAATTAAGAGGAGACTGAGTGGTCTTTTATAAGTGGAGGACAGGACACATCCGTAATTTTTGAAAATAATGAAATAAAGTAATGATTTTATCATGCCAAAATGATCCTAAATGGTCCATTATTGAAACATAGAAAGAACTAATGTCATCTTAACACTATAAAATATTAATTAGATATGTTCTAGATCATTTTTAATGCTTATATTGTTATTTTAAATCCCCGATAAACCGGTTGTTACCTCAAATAAGGTAAATAATTTTTTCTTTTTCACTATTTAGTATGGTTAAAATTTAAGGTAATATTATTGGATAATAAAAATTAGAATGATAATAAATATTTAATCCATGTTTTGATAGTGATGTTATAGATTAGGTATAATGTAATTTAAAAATAAAATTCTGTACAAGACAAAAAACGGGTTTTCAAGAAATGCATTTTTTAAGAAAAGATTATCTCATATTATCTATATCACAAGTAATCATAATTAAATGGATTTAAATTATTATTATATATATATATATTTGTGTGATATATTTATTTAATATAAATCATTTCTCCAGTAGGTGTTATTTCAATTATGTAAATATGGAGAAACATTGTGTACTTTAAATTGGTTTTTAGAATAAAATTGTTTTAAACCTAAAAAAACCTTTCGTAAAATAAAATATAAAGATGATTTAAATGAAATTATTTTAATTAAACAAATACAAATAAAAAATAGTATAATTTGAATATAAATTTAAAAAATATGTGTGGATTATTTTTTAAAAAATTGATAAATTTATAAAAAAAGTATTTCCACTATTCATAGAAATATAACTTTTTTCCAAAATGCATAAAGATTTACTGTAATTAAATATTGAAATTATTATTTCTGAAAATATTTTTTTGTTATATGTAAAATTTCTAAATCCTTCAAAAATAATAATACTAGTTTCTCATTAATAAAATTAAAAATCATTTTTAGAATAAATGTTTTTATTTTAAAAATTAGAACGTATTCTACTATATTAAAAAATACATTTATATTGGGTATTATAATTATATATATTCCATATTGTAGTTAATAATATTCATAATTTACATTTTAATAACTAGTTCATAATGGTCTTATTTAAACAATAAAGGTTCATTTCGGTTTGGTGTTGCATGTCTCATAAGCTATTATGCATAGTTTTCTCTATTTAAAACAAAGGGAATTTCATTATTCCCCCATAAAAAATTTCACAATTCAAATTTTCTATTACATTCATTAGTGAAAACAGTTGGTGGTATTTCTTATTTACCTCCACATATATTTCCCATGTTTTTTATATAAACATTTGGATTCTCCACAACACTTTTACCAGGTGAGTTTTCTTATTTCATTGAACTTTGTCTCTATGATCTAATATATTTACTGTGTCATACACATATGATTGGTATTTTGTCGATGGTATCCCCACTAAATTTAGTATATGTGTGAGTTCTTGTATATAAATTCTTAAGAGGGATACATGGAACACATCATGTACTGCCTGTAGGTTAGGCGGGAGTGCTTATCTATAGGACAACGCTTCCATGAAATCAAGGATCTCATTAGGGAAGATATATCTAGGACTAAGGATTAAATGTTTCCCAAACCCCATTACTATCTTATATGGGGATATGTAGAGGAAAAACTTATATCTAACATCAAAATAATGTTCTCACAAATAATTATCTACATGGAACTTCTATTTAATTATCAAGGATTTCATGTGATTTTTAATGATTTGAAACATCTCTATCATGTCGTGGAAAATATAATGTTCAATCAGAATCCACTATCCAACTTCATCTTGTAATTTCCTTGTTCGATACTACATCCCATACAAATCCAAATATGGTTCTATATGATTGCTATGATGGAAGTTGTTATTATATGAGAACTTTATGACGTTGCTGCTAATCATTTTTTTTTCATTTTCATATGGCCGGTTTAAGGGTTTGCCGGTACCCAAACACCATTTCACCACATCCAGAAACTTCACCACATACAAAACAGAACCGCAATTCAAATTTCGAAACCAAATTCAAAATCCCGCCAGCCGCCTCGATCCGCGACCCAAGCTTCAACCTACATGACAGGCCTCGAGCTGCGCACCTGCCATAACAGTTCCTGTCTGATCAGTCCGCACGCCATGCGAAGTCCACGCGATAGCCCGAGTCACGCGCCACCCTTCACCGGCGACGGAATCGTCATCATCATATCGTGCCGCGAGACCGCCTCGAGCCGCGTGCCTACACCAGGTCTGAAACCACAACAGGATCGCCGACGAGCTTCTCCGGCCTCCGTCGACACCGCAACGGCATCTAAACCAGAACGCCGGTGAGCTTCACCGACGCCCAACCTCACGCACTTACCCGCGCCGGCGACGAGAAACAACCCATCACCGCCGGTCGGTCCCTTCACCGATTTCCACGAGGCAGAAACTCTCGTAACTAATATCAACGAAGAAACCCCCGACACAGAACAGCAGACCCAACCACAAAACGCAAAACAGAAAACTGAAAGAAAAAAGAACAACATCAGAACCCGTCGCCACCTTCAGCCCTGCTGGAGAAGACCTTGAAAACCCCCAACTCACACGCATCCACCCTAGATCTAAGCTGTAACCCCAAAACTAGGGCCGGCTCCACAGCGTGAGGACCACGAACCCACAAACCCGCTCGTGGCGTATGCCGGAACTTCTAGCAACCTCGTCGCAACCCGGTCTTAGGTTCATGGGTCCAGATCCGAATGCATCGCGAAAACACGGGGCCTAGAGGAGGAGCGAGCCTGAACTAGCCGCAGAGGAGCGAAGCAAGGGAAATCAAAGCCATCACTCTAGGGGGAGAGGAAGGCGACGACGGGAGGAGAATCGCCGCTCAGAGCCCCTTACGGGCTCATTCCACCACTCTCCAACTTTATGACGTGAATGTGTTAATTATAACATAAATGTAAATCAATTGAGTATGGTCTTATCATTTCCTCTAGAGTTTTTATCCTTCTCCTATACTGACTATATTCTTAGGGGTGATAAGAAATATTGAAACAGAGTTGTATACCAAATGATTTATGAAGGCTTCTCTAGAACCATTAAGTAATCCTTGGATGTAAATTTGATAATATATAGATTGGAACTCTAGGAAAAAAACATCCAAAATGTATATCATAGTGAGTTGGTCCAGAGGGAAATATTTCTTGATAGAAATGAAATGTGTCAATTTTGTAAAGTGATCAACTACCACACAAATGACATTATTACCATTGGTTATCATAGTATCTCTCAGGATGAAATCCATGATTATGTTTTCTTTTTTTGAAACCAGTATGGGAAAATGATGAATTATAACATTTCACCTATATCCATCATCCTAATTTCTAGTATACCAAGAATTGAGACAATAATTACACAATATCCCTCTTCATTTTTACCACCATATGTTCTTATTCAGAGCATTATATATTATAGTGATTCCAATACTAATAGATAAGGATGAGTTATACATATCATCCAGAATCTCCCTCTTCGGCTCTGGTGTTTATGGGACACATATATGGGTTCTAAACCTTATAACTCCATATTTGGAAAAATTGAAAACCAGAGTATTCACAACCTCTTTCTATAGCACCTAATCATCATTGTGATCCACCTTGTTAATCACATGAACATATGGATGAACAATTATTTTAGAAAGGTAGTATGAAGATCCTTTAACTATTAATCAGATCATATTCTATCAAGACAGTAATCTAGAAGATAATAAGCCAAAAATATCTATAATGAAACATGATATACAATAAATGCTATAGTGGAACCCCCATGATACTCCAAAACAAAGTAAAACCATGGAATAACCAAAACCTAGAAAAACATCAGTACACACTCTAACATGTTAATATTTTTTATTATAAATGTAATTTAACCTAGTAGGTGTGTTAAAAATATAATGTTTTTGATGATCATAGTATGGGGTGGTTACCTATTTTTTACATTTTGTATGTATTATGAGTGTTTTGAATTATGGAACAGTCATAAATTTAAATAAATAATTATTTTGAAATGTTCATCCATGTTATTTTCTAATCTTAAATAAAATGTGTAATTATCTAGAAATTTGATTTTGTAAAATACCTCAAAACAAGTGTAAAAATTTGTTGAGTTTTTTATAGGATTGATGTTTTATTCATTTTATTAAATCAATTTAAATATATTTATAATTAATAAAGTAATATGAAGTGTTTTTCTCTTGTTTCCTACAAAACGACGCTCTGTTTTAAAAAACAATTGTGTGAGGATTATCAAGATATCATGTTCTATTGAACACTAATGTTAGTTTATTTTAGTCTCTTAGCCAAACCCTATAAAATTTGATGTGTATATTGATGAATTGAAAAAGAGCCTAAAAAAATCCCATTTTGGCACATGATTTACGGTACACATATTATAAGATGATAGAGGGAGAAATGCATATCCCTTGAGGTAGGATTACCCCAAATATATCATTCAATTTCTATTAATTTTTTTTTTAATTTTTTTGATTAAGACATATATGAATCAATTACTTACCATATTTATTTTTATTCATCAATTATTATTAATTAAAATATTTAAAAAATATCAATATGTCGATAAATTAATTCCCAACTATGCTTATCTATGATGAATGGTATTTTGGGTGTACAGATATCTCTCATCTATATAATATATTTAGAGCACCATTCAGCATTTATTGGAGTTACTATACCATGGTCACTAATTGATTCTTATCAATTGAGATAAAAAGAGGGATCACCTTTATCCATTGTAAAGGAGCTACATAGTGGTGAGGTAAAATAGAAGGTCATGTCGCATTGCTTTGGGAAACAGCACTAAGTTAATGCCATGATTTTTTTGAAATTGAAAGGAGATTTTGTGAATACTTAATTTGGTAAACCTGTTTCCATACTATTTATGGATTTAGAAAATTATTTTGAGTAGCCATATTTTTAGATAATCATAACTCATGTAAGGTTATTGGTCATAATTTTATCTTCATAATGTATATTTTAAAATTTATATATATATATATATGTTTGTTTGTGTGTGTGTGTTATTGTGAATTTTATTGCAATTTCTACATTGTTGAACTTATTTAAAAAATAATTATTATTTTGTTGACATTTTGTAATGATCTATTTTTTATAAAAAAAATTCAACCTTATAAAATTATATAAATATTATTTTCATGAAACAAAAAATTAGAAAAATAAAATGTAATTAGGTCAGCTCTCTTGCATGTAGGATCATAAGTGTAGGCCTAAGGCCTATTAAATATAAATTTACTCATTTTTTATTCAATATCATTTCAAAAAACAATTTTTTTTAATAATTTATGTTTATATTTTTAATTTCATTCTAAAAATCATTTTAGTATAGTTATTAATTTATTAAATAATGAAATATATTTTTTGTGGATTTTTTTAAAAATATATATATTGTGGAACATGGTAAATAAGTCTAATAAAAAATGTAACAAATATAATAATATATTATTTTCTTAGAGTTCATTTCAAATTTGATACTATATTTTTTAGTATGCATTACAATATTTTGGTATATTTGGGTAAGGGTCCCTATGTCATTTATGAAGGGTAGGGATTAATAAAACCTCAATCCAATGCACAATGTGACTGGTATAACTCCAAATGTGTCTTTTTCTTTAATGTTGACATTAAATTTAGTAAATAAAACTTGTTACAAAATAAAAACCAATAAAAACATTATGGTTGTTTTGAAACATTAGGAAAATGATCTAGAAGTCATTTCGATGAGTAGGAATCAAATTCCCCTTAATCTGATGCATGGTGTGACCAATATGACCCAAAATGTGGATTTTTTTATAATTGACTTAATTTTAGTAAAAGGATCATCATATGTAAAGACCCTGAATTTCAATATAAATATTTTTAAATTATTTGTGATTATTATGAATCTGTAAAAATTATTGTCACATGATTCTGAGGCTCGGAGAGCTGGGAACAGAATTTTATACTTTTTTTAAGGTACGTCCAGTAAACGTGTGAGCGGGGATTTATAATTTTTTAACCAATGTTTGGATTAAATATTTTAGGGCACTATTCAATTCGTAAGGATGAGATTATCTTAAGCAAAAAATAACTTCATCCTCCATGGGATGGACAAAAAGATAATTTTCGGACATTACAAGAAAAATAAAATAAAAAAAGGTTATTTTATTTTCTTTTGGAAACCATTGAGCAATGGTGGTAGGACCGCAGTGCAACGTTAGCCATTAAATAAGAGAATTTTAATGTCTTGAACCTATCATTTCTTTGGTTTATTAATGACAATGCTTGTGGGTTTAATTGACTCATTAATTATGTTAAATTAATGAATCATAGTATTAAACATAATGTTAGAGAATATTCTCTTATTTAAACAATTCATGGGCATGGGTTTTGGAGATCCATGAGAGGATCCTCTAATTAAATGTTGTTGATTCCTTCCTACAATGAAGAATGGAGATTTGATGATACAATTAAGCTTTCGAATCGGACATTGATGGGAAATGACAAACGCTGACACACACCTTCGATCAATGGATTATACTCCTTTATATTCCGCAAATAATGAATATTAGAGGTAGGGGTTTTGTTTAAATGTTTAATGATTCATATACCATTGATGATGTTAAATTATTACCATGTAATATCTCTAATGTAGAGGTTGCGGGCTAATCCAAACAAGGCCTAGACCCTCTGCAGGACATACCTTGGTTGCATTCTTTGTGGGTGACTGAGCAACATGATGGAAATGAAACATTGAGGGCCACACAATGATGGAAGTGTCTTGGGAGGCCTGCAGATTTAAATGGAAAAGAAAATGGACCCCTGAAGATTAACTAGAGGCTCGTGTAAGCTCTTCCAGCGTAGCGGCACTGGAGACCATAGGAGATAGCTGACGGCTCTCGCTAGCCGCGAGGGGATGGCGGTGCCCGATGGCACCGCATTGGATAGGGGTGGTTGACCCATGCAGGTCGCATTGACGGCAGGCGGTGTGCCATGGAAGATGGTTGTGGCTCAATGCCACGAATGAGGGTCGCGTCATGGAGCCACGATGGAGGGCAGATCTGCACCTGTGGGTGCCACTATTTACCGGTCTATGCGGACTGGTCTGGTGTAGTGGTGCCAACTGGTGCTACTAATCGAGGAGATTGAATGACTAGCCCATTTGGGAGGGGAGCCGACCCCCGCGTCCTGCTGGGCGGTCGCACCGATCCCGTGGGGTGGGTTGGTCCAGCGGCCCAGTGGGCCTCACCTATCTAGGTGGGTCGGTCCTGTCCCATAGGCCAGTGAGCCGAGCCCCTCGCCGAGCGAACTGGGTAGGGTCGGTCCGACCGGTTCTTTAGGCCCACTTTATCTTAAAGTGGCATATCTTCTAAACTTGAATTTTGTTTGACGAATCATCTATGATACTAGAACCTTGAGGATGAGGTGGTCCTTTTGGGATACACCACATTGGTTTTTGAGAATGTTGGACTATGGAAAGGTTTGATCAATCATGAATAAAACTGGGCCCTTGGTGTTAAAATGCATATGACATACAGACCAGGAATCTGATTGAGACATCGTCTATTACATTATAACCCTTATGAAATGTCAATTCTTTAGGTTACTTCTTAATGGGACATCATGGAGGTTTAGGTACAACTGATGGCTTGAGGATTGGATCCTTCCAGATTCAAGCAAGCTAAGTGCATGAATCCAATGGTTGGATGAGACGTGAAGAATGAATAGTGATCTTATGTGGGTCTATTCCAATCAATCCTATGTGGGGTAGCACTTAGAAATCCTATGAGGTTCAATTTCTATCGATCCTATGTGGGTCAGCACTAATTGATTCTGTGTGGTTTAGCACCTATCGATCATGTCTGGGTCAATGCCCAGCGATCCTATGTGGGTCTGCGCATAGCGATCGTGTGTCGGTCAGCATCTTTCGATCATGTGTGGGTCAGCAGCAGATCCTCTTTATAGAATAATATGATCTAGCTTACATCTAATCATCTTTACCTCTGCACTTAAGTTATACCTTGTGTGAGAAATCTTTTACTTTGTGTTTTTTGAATGAGATCATGCTTAGTGGTTTTTCAGTGTGGAATTATGAGAGACCTTCAGGTGTCTCGGGGTCCCTACTAAGTATTTTCATAATCATCCATGCATGTGCTTCGCTCACACCTTGTTGTGTCTTATGTAGATGACAGGCAGCTTGACTGGGATTTGGGAACCAGGACTAGATAGTGCTCGGAGGTTATAGACAGACGTAGTGAGCAGTAGTGACTATAGACAACGAGTTGTACCTACCCTTCAGGTAGGATTATTGGTGGGAAACCTCTGGAGCATGTTTTTTTCTTTTTGATGTATTTTTTTTAGTTGGGCTTGTATTCTGGCCCTTTGTTTCAAGTACTTACTTTTACTATTATTAGTTCTATTTTCGGTTTTCATTTGTTTTATACCTAGTCTATGTGTGTACAAGTTAAAATTGAAATTTCATCCTTTTTTGATTTCTCATTTAAGATACTAGTCACCAGCCCCTGGCCTATGGAAGGTAGTCTTGAAGTATTCATGGCATGGGCCCTAGGAGACGGGTCCCCAAAAAATGGTATCAAAGGCGGTTGGTTCTACCAGAAGGACTGGTAATCTTTGTTTTTTAAAATAGAAATTGTGTTATGTGTTTTGATTTTGGGTTTCAGTTTGGGGAGTCTAGTGTTAGTGTGGCAGCTGACGTATCAATACACTAGGACCCTGAATTCAGATTTCTGACTCAGTGCACAAAACCACTATTTACATGGGTTTTGAAAATGTTTTTTTTCTTTTGATCTCTTGGAGTCATCTCACCAGGTATAAATTATTAACTGTGGTGCACCTGTGTCTTTATAGAATGTCACCTCATAGACATCCAGCCAGGAGTCCCATGATAGATAATGATAATGTACCACCGAGCAATGAGGTATCGGTGTGGGGACCTCTTACGGGGATAGAACCTTCAGGTGGTGTACCAGCAGCACCACTACCCATAGGGAATCAGATGCCACCAGCCCCACTACCAGACCCGGAACACCGACTGAGCACATTGCATGAGTTCCAAAGATAGTGGCCTCTGATATTTCGAGGAAATACAGACCTATAGGCAGATGAGGAAAGTTTGGAGGTTGTAGCATGGGTTTTTTGTTTGCTCAAGTCACCAGCAGTTCAGATGGTGATCCTAGATGCTAGCCTATTCAAGGTAACAGTACAGAGATGGTAGATCATGATGATCTAGAGACACGATGAGGCGACAGATTCATGGTTTGACTTCGAGGGTCTCTTCTGGGAGGAGTTCATTCCAGCGACTCTATGATCAATGTGTATTCAGTAGCTCCTACACTTACAGCAAGGTAGCCTAAGAGTAGCACATTACTCGGCAAGATTCACTGACCACTCTCGCTACTCCACTGATTGGGTAAGAGACCCTTTCATTAGGGCTCGGACCTTTGATAAGGGTCTATGATGGGAAATCTGGGTGTTGATGATATCACTAAATATTAGGACGCATGCTTGATTACTAGAGATAGCACTATATGTGGAGAGCTTCCATGATATGCAGACACCGACGGTGAGAGCCAACACAAGACGACATGCATATGTGTCATCTGCAACATGTAGTAGGAAGATGATGTAGAGCTTCAAGTTGGCCAAACCTTCCATAGGGTGACCCCAGGATGTAGGGTCGAAAGTGCTGAGCTCATAGGATAGAGGAGGTCAGCAGAGCAGAATATCGTTCTACACATGCGGCGAGTTGGGTCACATGGCTCGCGACTGCCCAAACAGCCATACATATGATAATCTGACGGTAGAGGGACCACCAAGGAATATGCAGAGATTTGAGTAGGGAGTTCGGAAGGGCTGCGGATGTGGAAGAGGATCTATTCATGCAGCATGCGGCGGACAGCGATTAGAGGTTCTACGGCCACCACCACCAGGTGGTCCACCCTGACCACAGGGAGTAGGTGGACATGGGTGAACTCAACTTCAAATAGTAGAGGCCCTTGATCATGGTGCTCCAGAGATGTTTCGAGGTTCGATTTGTGTCTACTCTACCCTAGTTTCAGAAATTATAGATATTAGTTTCAGTCACTCTTTCATTGCCATGGCTTTGGTTCGGAGCTCGGAGATTCTGATGGAGCTGTTTGCTCCATCCTTATGTTTAAAGACTCCTACGGGAGAGGATTAGATGATTAAACACCAGTTCAGGTAGAGTAATCTTACTCTATTAGGCAATAGCTTTGTCTAGGATCTCTTAGTAGTAGTGTCGAGGCCTTATGATGTCATCATGGGTATGGATTGGTTATCCACATTCCATGTTCAGATCGACTATTTTAGGCTCAATGTGTGGTGTGTCTAGGATGATGGGATCAGGTTTTCCTTTACTGGTGAGTAGGAAACCATTTCAGCATAGGATGGACTTTCTCATAGGAGGGTGCATCCGATCACTCATCAGTTTGCTATCCTCACCCTCAGTGTAGTGGACGAGAGGAGTCTGAGCTATCCTATTGTGGTGGACGAGTATGATGATGTCATTCTTGATAATGTTTTGGGACTACCTTCACATAGAGATGTAGAATTTTATATAGATATATACCTTGAGATGACACTGATATCTACACGAACATATTTTATGGATCCCATGGAACATCGTCAATTGAGGGTATAGTTGGAAGACTTGCATAGAAAGGGGTTCATAAGGCCCAATGTTTCTCCATGGGTAGCCCTGATTTTTTTCTCGAAGAAGGCATATGGGAGTTTGAGTCTTTGGGTGGACTATCAGCACCCGATCAAAGTCACCATGAAGATCAAATATCCTCAGCTGAGGATTGATGATCTCTTCGACTAGCTGAAGGAGGCACGATGGTTTTCAATGATATACCTCATATCGGTCTATCATCATCTCAAGTTACAGGATGAGGACATACAGAATATAGACTTCAGATGTCGGTATAGCCACTATGATTTCTTGGTGATGCCTTTCGGCATAACTGACACTATGGTAGTGATCATGGGACTCATGAACAGGATCTTCCAACCTTACCTCGGCCACTTCATGGTGGTCTTTACGGATGATATCTTGGTATTCTCAGCAATGTAGGAGGGTCACGCCACACATCTTCGAATAGATCTAGATACACTCCAAGAGCATCAACTTTATGGAAAGCTATCGATGAGAAAGTTCTAGATATGGGAATTCCACATTATGGGGATTGTTATCTCAGAGGTTGGAGTTGTTGTCGATCCAACAAAGATAGAGGTCGTGCTTTCATGGGAGACACTCAAGAGTGTGATCGAGGCGTGGTGTTTCCTAGGGTTGGTTGGGTACAACCGAAGATTCATACCTAACTATTTGACTCACCTGTTTTGATAATCACAAATCCTGTTCTAACAGTCCGAAATCATGTTTTGATAATCCCAAATCATGTTTCATTTATGTGATAAATATGTTTCTATTATAGGAAAATCATTCATGTGAAAATAATGTTTATATCAAAGTAATAACTATGTAATTTTAATCTCATTGCTCTCTTTTTTAAGCTTACAATTCAAAATTTCTCTAAAGTATAAAAGGTCACCAATGTAAGGCCACCAATGCAAGGTCACTGATGCAAGGTTACTAATGCAAGCTCACCGATGCAATGTTACCGATGCAAAGTCATTGATGCAAGGACACAGGTGAAGGTTTCCATTGATAATTTCACCGATAAAGGCTATCGATGCACACCTACTATTGAAGCCTACCATTGTGAAGGCTATCGTTAGAAGTATATTAATGCCTACCCTCGATAAATTTTCAAATTCATAAGATTATTCTAACGGTCATATTTGGTAACTTTAATTCTTCTGACATTAATTTATAATGATTTTAGACATATCAAGAGACTATGTCTAGGGATAGTACGAGGTACGAGGATGACTGCACCTGATTTATTCATTCCTATTGTCAGACCTCAAATATAAAATATAAGACCGAGGAATAGAAAAGTGGTGTGGTGTTGTGGATTCATATGTGCACAATGAAGAAAAATTTACAATAAGTAACTTACTCACTAGATCATAGAAGAACCATTTGACGTTCATACTCTGAAATCAAGAGAATCTCGATGATCATTTGGGAGATCACGTTTACATCTTATATCATTCTTCAACTATTTTTCCAATCAAGAAGTTGAAAACCTAGAACCCGGAGTTACGACACATTTTTTTAAGTAAAAATTTTAGAGAAAGACTCGAACTACAATTTCTTCACTCCAAGATGTCTATAGTTGAACTGAAAACACATAGAGCCTTATAAAATCAATATTATGCGATTTTATCCACTATGTTATTTTATTTTACACTTCTAAGAAGTTTTTGTTTGTCTTATATACACTATCTATTGTTCATAAATAGAGGATACTGAAAATACTAACATCGATATTCTCTTACACCTTGTTTTCCCACGCATAACTATGGAAGAGACTGTGTGTGGTCTGTATTGTTTGTATTTCCCATGAAGAACTGTGATAGAGGGTGTGAACCCTGGATAGTTTTATAAAACTATTGTAAAGCTAGATACATGATATGTATCAAGTTTATTGTTAATATAAACTGCTTGGTTGCAGGTGATCACCTAGTGGAGATGATTACGTCTCGGCTTGAGGCTGAACCTCTTGTTTAACATTTCTATGTACTATATTTTTTTATACTTTTTTTTCTATATTCCTCTACTCATTAGTTCAAAATAAAAAAACTATTTTTTATAAATACATTGATAGTTAGTTTTGGTTAGTCTATGTAGGTGTTTAATTCAGTAAAACTGTTTCAACTGTTGGAGATGTGTTTTACACAGAATCAACTAAGGACTAATCACCCTTTGAGAAAACTGTGGACCAAATGAACATCTATATCTCTACATCCTTAATTAACTGAGCTATTTCAGTATTGGGGGAACTTTATCCTAATGTTTTTTAAAAAAATGGGGGACCTCAATTAACCCCCCTCTGGAGATTCCACTTTGACCAACAATTGGTATTAGTGGGTTCTTTTTATTTCTACTATTTGAACTATTTTCCATGTTTTCAAACTTTCTTCAACTATAATTTTAGTTTTATCTTATTGATCATAAAATATCTATAATATCAAAATTTTCAGTTCGTTAAAGTATAATTATAAATCTATAATAGAGTTGAGGGTGTTGTTGCTAACATGCCACCTTTATTTATTCGAAACAATTATGTTAAGTGGAAATTAAAAATAAAAATTTACCTAGAGAGAATGGGTCCTAAAATCTGGGAAACAATTGAAGGAAATCATGTATTTATTGTTACTGGTAGGTACACATGGTCTCAGTTGACTACAACTACATATAACAATACACATAAACAAGTGAATGCTTTGTAATATTCTCTAGGTGATGAAGAATTCAATTTAATATCTGCTTGAAAAATTGATTATAAAATTTGGAATACATTGATTATTTCCCATGAGGGAACAACCAATGTTAAAAAATGAGATTAAATACTTATACTATTAAATATGATAATTTGAAAATGAATCCTGATGAAATTTTATCTGAAATGTATCTCAGGATCAATGAAACATTAAATACCCTGAGTCTTCTAGGTAAACCAATGGACATCAAGAAACTGATTATGTGGTTGCTTTGATTCCTACCTAATAGATAGAGGGTAACGTCTGTTTCTATCAATGAATAAAATGAAATAGTCATGTTTACAGTGAAGGAACTAATTGAAAAGAATTTGATGTACGAAGAAGAGCATAAGGTAAATCAAGAAGTAGATGAAGAACCAAAAAATAAATCTATAGCATTCAAGACTACTACCTCAAATAACAAGGATAAAGAAAAAGATCATGGTCCAATAGACACTTCCACTAGTGAAGGATCATAATATGATATTGATGATTAGATGGATCAACTTAATAGAAGATTCAAGAAGTTATACCAGAAGAAGAAGTTCATTATAATTTCAAACTATAAAGGAAATTGTGGTTATAATGGAAGTGTAAAAAGGAAATAAAATGGAATGACAATACAAATGAGACAGTCTCCTATGAGTGTAAAGGAAAAGGTCATGTGAATGTTGATTTCCCCAAGATGAAATTTAAGAAGAAATATGAAGACAAGGGAAAGATATATAAAAAGGATATGAACATTGCTTCGAGTGCTTCAGAAGATAGCTCTAGTGGATATGACTCTTCTGATATTGAGAATAACAAACATGAAAATCCGTGTTTCATAACAGAAACATCTGAGGTAACACTCAATTCTCCTATACATAATGCTTATTATTTTGGGAATGAAAGTGAATCAAATAATGATGAGAATATGACTAAGGATGAACTATTTGAATATTGTGGAATGCTTGAGGATACATTTGATGAATATAAGGATAAATATAAATTATTAAAACAACAACATGATTTAAATGATAATTTTAAGCCTAATCTGGATATTGAGAATAAAAAAAGTTCTCAGCTACTAAAAGAAAATATGAAACTCAAATTATCGAATGAGGTATTAAAAATATACCTTGATTAATTTACGGTAGGTAGAGATGCCTTGACTCAGTTATAGGGGAAACAAATCAATCCAAAATATACAACTTTTCTAGGATATCTACTAGGACACAGAAGGATTGTTAAAAATAAATTTGTTCCAAAATCTGGAAGGTTCTATACTAGTTCAATTTCTAGAGCATCTGTTGAAAAAAAAATCTCTAAAGGACCTTAAAAAGTGTTCATATCTCAAAAACATATATTTTTATTTTAGGAAACCTGTTAGACAAGTAATGGTTCCCAATTTTTTACTTTCTAACCTCTCTAGACCCAATAAAATATGGGTACCAAAGTTACCCTAAACTTAATCTGTCTGGCAAGAATATTTTCCAAACAGTTCCTATAGACCTCTATGGTACATGGATAGTGGATGTTCAAGACACATGACATGAGACTATTCATGCTTCAAGAGACTAATTAAAGTTGATGGTGGACAAGTTTCATTTGGTGATAATTCCAATGTGAAGATCATCAGCTTAGGATATATTGGTAACCCGAACACTATATTAATTTAATGTCATAAAATAAAATCTGCTTAGTATTTATCAGTTTTTTGATGATGGTTTCAATGTTATGTTTGAAAATGATTCATGCAATGTTATTAATTCTAAAAATGATTTAATATTTACTGCATTTAGAAATGAAAATGTATACTCTATTGATTTAAACTCTTTAGCTAAGAAAAATGTTTCTTGTTTAAATTCCTTTCATAAGGAATCCTATTTATGGTATATAATATTAGGAAACTTCAATGTGAACTCGCTAATGAAACTAACCAGGAAAGATTTAGTTGGAGACATACCTAAATTGGAATTCCCACATAACAAAGTCTATAATTCTTGTCAAAAAGGAAAATAACACAGAGTTTCTTTCAAAACAAATAATGAAGTTTCTACTTCTCAACAACTTGAGTTAGTTCACATGGATTTGTTTAGACCATCTAGAGTTTCAAGTTTAAATGGGAAGCACTATTTTTATGTTCTTATAGTTGAGTTTTCTAAGTTTACATCGGTATACATTCTATCTCAAAAACTAAAGCATTTGCTTACTTCAATAAATATTTAATGTCTGTAAGAAATCATAGTGGATTTTGATTTAAGACCTTGAGAAGTGATCATGTTCGTGAGTTTGAAAATCAAGAATTTGAATCTTTTTTCTCATATAATGGCTATACTCACAATTTCTCTACTCCTAGAACACCCCCAACAAAATGGAGTTATATAACTTAGAAATAGTACACTTCAATAGATTGCTCGAACTATGTTAAATGAGTAAAATCTACCTATCTATTTTTGGGCTAAAGCTGTTAATACAGCTTGTTACACTATCAATTGAGTCTTAATTAAACTGGTTCTTAATAAAACCCCTTATGAGATCTGGAATAATTGGATGCCTAAGGTAAATTAATTTAGAGTTTTTTTTTGCAATGAATTTTTCCTTAACACTAAGGATAACCTTGAAAAGTTTACTTCCAAGAGTGATGATGGAATTTTCCTAAGTCATTCAATCTCATGTAAATATTATAGAGTAATCAATAAGACAACAAAATGTGTGGATGAATCAGCTCATGTAAAATATGATGAGACTGAACCACATGAACCCAAAACTCCATTTCAATAACTTCAGGTAAATATGCCAATTCTGGAAATTAATGATAAAGACAGTGAACCCTTAGTAAAAACAACCAATTTTGAAAATTTACCGGAATCTAGAAATAGTGAATATATACCTATAGACAACCCTGAGGAGTCTAGTTCAAAAATATCTAGAGGTATTAGAACACTCAAGAATCATCCTTTAGATTTTGTAGTATGTGTTCTAAATAGAGGAAAACAAACTGGATCTTATCTAAGAAACCAGGTTGAACATCAATATTTTCTTTCACAGCTTGAACGTAAAAATTTTGATGATGCTATCAATGATGATTTTTTGTGATAGCTATGTAGGAATAATTAAATCAGTTTGAAAAAAATAATGTATGGAAATTTGTGGAAAGTCCTAAAGACACTTTGACCATACGCACTAAATGGGTGTTTAAAAATAAAGTTGATGAATCTGGAAACATGGTTAGAAATAAGGCTAGAATAGTTGTACAAGGATATAGTCAAGAGGAAATAATAGACTATGAGGAAACAATTGCACCTGTAGCCAGACTAGAATCCATTGGGATATTACTTGCTTTTGTATCACATCTGACTTTCAAACATTATCAAATGGATGTCAAAAGTTCATTTCTAAATGTGTAAATAGTTGAAGATGTATTTCTTGAACAACCCCCTAGTTTTATAAATCTCCATTTTTAAATCATGTCTTTAAAAATTCTAATGATTTATATGGCTAAATAAAGCTCCAAGAGCTTGGTATAATTGATGTAGTTCTTTTCTTATTTCAAAAGGTTTACTAAAGGAATTTCTGGTCATACTCTTTTTATTAAATGTATTTAAAAAGATGTTTTAATTGTAAAAGTATATGTAAATGATATTATTTTCGAATTGTAACAGCCCAAGATTTTATGAAAAATATTCTTTTTAATTTTATTAATGTCTTGTGTTGTACGCTACACCAAAAGGAGCTTGCACAACACGCATCCTTGACTTGCCTTGCATTACACGCAATCGCAACCTTCCTCGATAGTGTGTGTAGTACGCAATAACGAGTTTCACTAAACAGCGATATGCTATTAAAACTAGCCGTTATGAATAGTAATAACCACTTTTTGAAATTTTGTAAATTTTATTTTTCAAAATGGATTTCATTTTTGGATTCGGAGTATCGAATTTAGCCTAAGTTGAAATTTTGGTACATTTCGGATAACTTTCATATTCTGATGAATAGTGAAAATTACTAAATTATAATTAAAAACAACTTTTTTTAATCGAAATAATTAATAGTGATAAATTATTAATTTGAGTGGTTTTAAAGTATATTTAGAATATATTTTTACAATTTAATACAATGTTGGTCATTGGACGTAATTTCACATTTAAACCTGACATAAACAAGTGTCAATCTTTTGATAGATATTGTTTCGTAAAAACACGCTATTTGTTTTAATAGCGGGATTTAATTATAAAATTAATTAATTCAACTTCTATGTTATGAATTTGGTAAAATAGACTTCGTTTTTGAATTCGGAATATGAAATATAGCTTAGGATGAAATTTTGGCATTTTTCTGAAAACTTTCAATTTTTGATGAATAGTGAAACCACTAAGTGGTAGGTTAAAAACTGAATTTTGCATAAAACTTAATTTTACCACTTCTGTGAATGGAATTTCAAAAATCCGAGAGACACGGTTAATATCAAGGACTAAAATGTGGTTCAATGAGATGAAAATAATTTTTGGTGAATAGTAACTTTTTACTTTTTTTACCGCGGTTAATAGTAAATAGGGTAACTAAGGGTAAATATGATATTACTATTACCCTAACACATGTCCTAATTCTATTGGACAAGTGTAATTCGACCAAAAACAAACTTAGGAATAAAATATGACCATTTAGGCCCACTTGGATTAGATTAGGACATTTATTATGAATTTATTTAAAGAAGGGTTAAAATAGTTAAAATCAAAGTTTAATAAGTAAATCATTTTTAATATGGGGTTATACATAAGATAAATTAGATTGTAAATATTCATTAGAAAGCTAAAAAGATTTCCTACATGATGGTATTTTATTTGTAATTTTTAGACATCAAATAATTTAATTTATTTATGACACAACGATGATGCAGTAATTATCTTATTAATGAAATATTGACATAATTGATGTTATAAACACCAAAATAAATGTAATTTGAGATTTTTTATGAATTCCACTAATTTTCTAGGTTACTATGATATATTAATGTTGATTTAATCAACTTGTTTCGAACATATAATTCTGATATGACTTTCACAAAAATCATATATCAAATAGTGTCAAAATTGACACAAAATAGTTTTTAAATCAAATATTATATTATTAATTGTTATTTTATTCCTAAAAATCTAAGGTTCGGCCAAATGACTTAGATAAGGATATATATATTAATAATAAACAATTTGGGGTTCGTTTGGCATGTTATAGTAAGTGTATTAACCATATAGTGAAAGAAAACAAAAAGACACGGTAAAAGTTAAATTATTTAACTTAGAGTTAAATCTAATTGATAAGGTTTAAAATAATATCCAAACATGTCTAAATTTGATTGGTTGATGAGATTACAACCCTATCCCATCTAATCTTCGAATATGAGTCATTTTTGGAGGTTTTTAAGTGGGGTTAGATTTATTATAAATTAATATTTTTAAGAATTCCTAAGGTGCCCCTCTCCTCCCCTATAAAAGGACACCTCCTCCCCCTCCTCCTCACACCAATTTGAGCACTCAAGCTCGGCCAACCCCTGCCAAAATCCCTTCTCCACTTCCCTAGCAACATCCTAGAGGTTCTGGTCTTCCTCAAAGACCAATTCTAGTGCCCTAAGAGGAGGTCTCAAAGAGGCACTTCAAAGAAGAGGTAATTACCGTTACCAATTCTTTCATCTTTATTTCTTCTTCCACTTCTTCTTCTTAGGTTGTTTCATTATGAAGTAATAACATCAGTTTCACTCATATACTGATATGTTATTATAAGTATGAAGCAACCCTATTTCACCATCTATCCATCCTACGGAAAAAGAAATCACCGCGCGTGCGTACGTACGGAATACCGTCTCCACGCCATGGTGTAATCTATTTTCCACCGCCACCTTACATGGATGGGTATAATGGTGTAAAGAATAACTATACATAGTTATTACAACATCATATTGATTCTGATATATTGTATAATCCACTCCAATTCAATTCAATATTTATAGAAATGATATCATCGCTCGTGCGTACGTACGGACTACCGTCTCCACGACGCGATGAGATTCATTCTCCATGTTAACCATTTAAGAATGATTATAATGTATATATAAGAAATAATAATGAAATATATGACATTATAAAGATACTGGATTTATGTATATATATACATATGTATGTCATCTACTTACTTCCATTTCAAGACAATAAGGAAAGAAAAACAGCGTTCATGCGTACGTACGGACTACCGTCTCCATGAACGGTGTTTTTTATTTTATTTCTCTATCTATTATATATATATATATATACTGAATATATATGATATATAAATCATATTTTATATTCTGGAAGTAAGTAAATCATGATATAAGTAATAATAATGTCAATAACAACAAGTCAAAATACCTACGATAAAAGAAACGATTTTACCCAAAACGCTTCTTTAACATGGAATTTACAAAAGAACGGGTAATATAATGTCATAAGTGAACCATATATGATATCATAACAATGAATATGATTCTGTAATAAGTCAATAACATGATTTAAATCATTATACAGGAGGTTCGGACACTTACAAAGCAAGTCGGACCTAAGGTAAGGGAAATATCACAATCTCATTTTTTTATCCGAGATTGTTTATACTTTGGTATTTACTGGGGTGTATTTTATCATCCAAATCCATGTTTCCTCAATATTTAATATTATTTACATCTACGTAAAATTTTTTAAAACCTATTTTACCCTTTTTGAGTTTTTAGTAAAGAATATGAAAGGAATCTTTTGTCGTTTTTTCGTACGAGGTACTTTTTGACTTTTTTGACAAAAGTACGAAGAATGTTTTTTTAAACTTATACAGCATTAATGGATTTTTGAAACATTATTTCCAAGAAGATTCCTTTACAAGTTTTCATTTTTATTTTTAATTAACTTCTTTTAGTTTATAATTGTATTACATGTTAAGAAAAGAAAAGTGTTTTTGAAGTAGAAGGATATTTTCCTCAAGAATGGATTTCAAGTGTTTTATCAAAATTATTTTCCATCTAAGATAATAAAGGATTCTGTTTCTATCCCTATTACTACATTTATTTGATTATGTTGTGATGGAAATATTTTTATGAATTCCTTTATCTTATATGAATTGTTTTATGATGTCATGTTGTTTAAGAATCCCATTTTTATTACATGGGTTATGCGATGATGTATGATTTATGATTATGTGGCACACATAAGAAAGGATTCATTATAAGATGGGTGGGACCTATATCTCCCTCCAATGCATTGGGTAAAGATTTTATATCTCATGAGATAGACATGGCTGGAATGGTAGGTTATACCGGTTCAGTGAAACAGGACTGAAACGAGGATTACTCGATTCAGAAAGGGACTTTGTCCACTAAGATAGTCTTGCCAATGAGTCTTGACTAACAAGAAATGATTCTCTATGATTATGTGTGTATGCCACAATGAGTAATGTTTTAAGTTATGATTTCATTTCACTACTATGATTTATCCCATGTTATGAAATTATGCTCTCTTTTGCAGGTTAAGATTTCCAAAAAATGTTATGTTCTTATGAAAATTATGTGATTGATATTTCTTTTGTTTACCCTTACTGAGCATTTGAGCTCACCCTTTTATGTTTTCTTCTCCCCAGGATATAAAGAAAGGTTTTAGGTAAAAAAAAAGGAAGATCTTTATGGGAGATGTTGAAGATCTTTCCCCACGATTAGAAGATTTTATTCCGAGTTTCCAAAGACACTAAACTATTACGATCCTTGTATGTGTGTTTTTGTTATGTACTAAGTATTCCGCAAAAGTAATGTAATGTCCATGTACGTCAAGATACGGGTCTCTACAGTTGGTATCAGAGGAATGGTTTAGTCAACCTTTGGAAACTAGGATGCGAGAACTTTAGTGAGATCCCTAGAGATATTTCTAAGGTATGTCTAGGGATGTATCTAAGGTTAAGTATACGTATAGGTTATAGTGCTAGAATTGCGCTAACGATCTTAGAATTTAACCTAAGATGTTAGATATTGAGGGTACTCCCCCTTTACTATGTTGTTTTCCCAAGCATGATTTTTTCCTCTCACAAGATTCTTTTTGTGTTTTAGTTAATGGAGGGAACCAGAAGGAATTCGGTTAACATTGAATCCAATGGAAAAATTGGTGACTATGAGAAAACAAATTGTGTAATTCCTAGAGAGAAAGATCTTGTGATTATGCCAAATCAGTCATCACGATATATGATTAACAAGGTGAAATTTAGTGGTATGACTAATTCATCAAAGAAGAGGAAGATAAACTATTATGCATGTTCGCATGTTGAGGAGCATAAAGAAAGTAAGATTGAGATTTCTAAAGAAGGGAAGAAGAACCTTGAGGAATACCTCAAATGGAGGGACCGATGTTATCTGTGTGGAGAAAAGGGTCATAGAGTGACAGACTGTTATGGAGTTCAATGTCTTATTTGTGGAGAACATGGGCATTACCCAACTCAATGCCCTGACCTAAAAAGATACTTCTAAATCAAGGAAGGGCTTCTTCCAGGACAATCATTGAAGTGGATGGACTGAAGTGTTTATGTATTGGTATTCAAGAATAATGTTGTTGAGGTACTTTTATGGTGTATTGAAATATTTAAGTATTGGTCTATTGTGGTTTTCATTAATTTTAAGGTACCGATAACCATGAAAAGTGATTCAAATATTTTGGAAAGTAGATGATATTTGCATAATGAAAGGATAAGAAGATAATGAGATGTTTGATTGTATTCATGAGCTCATGATTGATATAAGGACTAAGTTTGAGTATATAGAATTTTGAGGATTTTGGTATGTGGAAAGTGTTAACTTTTTACTGCACTCATGTTTTCACTAAGGTATTCAAGAGAATACACGATTAAGGACTTTGAATGTTTGGAATGTGACCAACAAGACATATCTTGTGATATGTGGGGATCAACGATAGTATTAAATCTCTGGTAATCGTTGTCACTATATTATGATAGTGGACTGCAGTATTATGGATAAGCCTAAAGATTGAAATGGATTATGTTGGACATAAGTGAGTATTGTTTAAGGATCGAAGTTTTCTCGATATTATTGATGGGATGTTATAGTAATATAGTTTTAGAAAAAGGACAACCTGCAGGACGGGCGACAGCCCATCGCTTCGGACAAGGCTGTAGGAATCGAACCCACAACCGAAGTGCGACTGGCCTTTATCGCCTACCACTGACCTACAGGAAGTCCCTATTTAGTAGAAACTAGTTTTATTATATTAAGCAGTATGATATATGAAGTATAAGTCCATTTTAGGAACCATATATGATTAATCTCACTATAGATCGATTTATGCATATAATTTTTGCTAACCTTTTGTTTGAGACAGATGGAATGACCCGTCATTCTATCACATTATCTGCTAACACTTCACGAATAACAAATTCAACTTCATTTATTTAAGAGATGAAGTGGAAATTGTTCAAGGCACGAACAACAGTGAGATTGTACCAAAATAAAGTAAGTATTTATTCTAATTCAAATTTTCAACTTTAGGGAAATGATCTTGAAAACCAAAAATGTTGTCCTAGTGATCTTATACCTGAGGAATCAGATGGTACCTTATATCATCACAAATTTATGGATTTGTGATTTTTGGCTTTTCCATAGCCATGTTCTCTACCACTCTCCATCAGAACATGATGGTTAGATTTTTCTTCCATATCCATATTTTTACCTATGTGGAAACCCAACAATTAGTTTATTTGGGTAATCGTTACATTTCATACTTTAGTTTTTAAAGCCAAGTTTTGGTATTCCTTTTTACGATGTGGGAAACTTTCGAATAGAAAACCATTTATAACCCCGACGAATTTCGAGGGCGAAATTCATTTTAAGGGGGGTAGAATGTAACAGCCCAAGATTTTATGAAAAATATTCTTTTTAATTTTATTAATGTCTTGTGTTGTACGCTACATCAAAAGGAGCTTGCACAACACGCATCCTTGACTTGCCTTGCATTAGACGCAATCGCAACCTTCCTCGATAGTGTGTGTAGTACGCAATAACGAGTTTCACTAAACAGCGATATGCTATTAAAACTAGCCGTTATGAATAGTAATAACCACTTTTTGAAATTTTGTAAATTTTATTTTTCAAAATGGATTTCATTTTTGGATTCGGAGTATCGAATTTAGCCTAAGGTGAAATTTTGGTACATTTCGGATAACTTTCATATTCTGATGAATAGTGAAAATTACTAAATTATAATTAAAAACAACTTTTTTTAATCGAAATAATTAATAGTGATAAATTATTAATTTGAGTGGTTTTAAAGTATATTTAGAATACATTTTTACAATTTAATACAATGTTGGTCATTGGACGTAATTTCACATTTAAACCTGACATAAACAAGTGTCAATCTTTTGATAGATATTGTTTCGTAAAAACACGCTATTTGTTTTAATAGCGGGATTTAATTATAAAATTAATTAATTCAACTTCTATGTTATGAATTTGGTAAAATAGACTTCGTTTTTGAATTCGGAATATGAAATATAGCTTAGGATGAAATTTTGGCATTTTTCTGAAAACTTTCAATTTTTGATGAATAGTGAAACCACTAAGTGGTAGGTTAAAAACTGAATTTTGCATAAAACTTAATTTTACCACTTCTGTTAATGGAATTTCAAAAATCCAAGAGACACGGTTAATATCAAGGACTAAAATGTGGTTCAATGAGATGAAAATAATTTTTGGTGAATAGTAACTTTTTACTTTTTTTACCGCGGTTAATAGTAAATAGGGTAACTAAGGGTAAATATGATATTACTATTACCCTAACACATGTCCTAATTCTATTGGACAAGTGTAATTCGACCAAAAACAAACTTAGGAATAAAATATGACCATTTAGGCCCACTTGGATTAGATTAGGACATTTATTATGAATTTATTTAAAGAAGGGTTAAAATAGTTAAAATCAAAGTTTAATAAGTAAATCATTTTTAATATGGGGTTATACATAAGATAAATTCGATTGTAAATATTCATTAGAAATATAAAAAGATTTCCTACATGATGGTATTTTATTTGTAATTTTTAGACATCAAATAATTTAATTTATTTATGACACAACGATGATGCATTAATTATCTTATTAATGAAATATTGACATAATTGATGTTATAAACACCAAAATAAATGTAATTTGAGATTTTTTATGAATTCCACTAATTTTCTAGGTTACTATGATATATTAATGTTGATTTAATCAACTTGTTTCGAACATATAATTCTGATATGACTTTCACAAAAATCATATATCAAATAGTGTCAAAATTGACACAAAATAGTTTTTAAATCAAATATTATATTATTAATTGTTATTTTATTCCTAAAAATCTAAGGTTCGGCCAAATGACTTAGATAAGGATATATATATTAATAATAAACAATTTGGGGTTCGTTTGGCATGTTATAGTAAGTGTATTAACCATATAGTGAAAGAAAACAAAAAGACACGGTAAAAGTTAAATTATTTAACTTAGAGTTAAATCTAATTGATAAGGTTTAAAATAATATCCAAACATGTCTAAATTTGATTGGTTGATGAGATTACAACCCTATCTCATCTAAGCTTAGAATATGAGTCATTTTTGGAGGTTTTTAAGTGGGGTTAGATTTATTATAAATTAATATTTTTAAGAATTCCTAAGGTGCCCCTCTCCTCCCCTATAAAAGGACACCTCCTCCCCCTCCTCCTCACACCAATTTGAGCACTCAAGCTCGGCCAACCCCTGCCAAAATCCCTTCTCCACTTCCCTAGCAACATCCTAGAGGTTCTGGTCTTCCTCAAAGACCAATTCTAGTACCCTAAGAGGAGGTCTCAAAGAGGCACTTCAAAGAAGAGGTAATTACCGTTACCAATTCTTTCATCTTTATTTCTTCTTCCACTTATTCTTCTTAGGTTGTTTCATTATGAAGTAATAACATCAGTATCACTCGTATACTGATATGTTATTATAAGTATGAAGCAACCCTATTTCACCATCTATCCATCCTACGGAAAAAGAAATCACCGCGCGTGCGTACGTACGGAATACCGTCTCCACGCCGTGGTGTAATCTATTTTCCACCGCCACCTTACATGGATGGGTATAATGGTGTAAAGAATAACTATACATAGTTATTACAACATCATATTGATTCTTATATATTGTATAATCCACTCCAATTCAATTCAATATTTATAGAAATGATATCATCGCTCGTGCGTACGTACGGACTACCGTCTCCACGACGCGATGAGATTCATTCTCCATGTTAACCATTTAAGAATGATTATAATGTATATATAAGAAATAATAATGAAATATATGACATTATAAAGCTACTGGATTTATGTATATATATACATATGTATGTCATCTACTTACTTCCATTTCAAGACAATAAGGAAAGAAAAACAGCGTTCATGCGTACGTACGGACTACCGTCTCCATGAACGGTGTTTTTTATATTATTTATCTATCAATTATATATATATATATACTGAATATATATGATATATAAATCATATTTTATATTCTGGAAGTAAGTAAATCATGATATAAGTAATAATAATGTCAATAACAACAAGTCAAAATACCTACGATAAAAGAAACGATTTTACCCAAAACGCTTCTTTAACATGGAATTTACAAAAGAACGGGTAATATAATGTCATAAGTGAACCATATATGATATCATAACAATGAATATGATTCTGTAATAAGTCAATAACATGATTTAAATCATTATACAGGAGGTTCGGACACTTACAAAGCAAGTCGGACCTAAGGTAAGGGAAATATCACAATCTCATTTTTTTATCCGAGATTGTTTATACTTTGGTATTTACTGGGGTGTATTTTATCATCCAAATCCATGTTTCCTCAATATTTAATATTATTTACATCTACGTAAAATTTTTTAAAACCTATTTTACCCTTTTTGAGTTTTTAGTAAAGAATATGAAAGGAATCTTTTGTCGTTTTTTCGTACGAGGTACTTTTTGACTTTTTTGACAAAAGTACGAAGAATGTTTTTTTAAACTTATACAGCATTAATGGATTTTTGAAACATTATTTCCAAGAAGATTCCTTTACAAGTTTTCATTTTTATTTTTAATTAACTTCTTTTAGTTTATAATTGTATTACATGTTAAGAAAAGAAAAGTGTTTTTGAAGTAGAAGGATATTTTCCTCAAGAATGGATTTCAAGTGTTTTATCAAAATTATTTTCCATCTAAGATAATAAAGGATTCTGTTTCTATCCCTATTACTACATTGATTTGATTATGTTGTGATGGAAATATTTTTATGAATTCCTTTATCTTATATGAATTGTTTTATGATGTCATGTTGTTTAAGAATCCCATTTTTTTTACATGGGTTATGCGATGATGTATGATTTATGATTATGTGGCACACATAAGAAAGGATTCATTATAAGATGGGTGGGACCTATATCTCCCTCCAATGCATTGGGTAAAGATTTTATATCTCATGAGATAGACATGGCTGGAATGGTAGGTTATACCGGTTCAGTGAAACAGGACTGAAACGAGGATTACTCGATTCAGAAAGGGACTTTGTCCACTAAGATAGTCTTGGCAATGAGTCTTGACTAACAAGAAATGATTCTCTATGATTATGTCTGTATGCCACAATGAGTAATGTTTTAAGTTATGATTTCATTTCACTACTATGATTTATCCCATGTTATGAAATTATGCTCTCTTTTGCAGGTTAAGATTTCCAAAAAATGTTATGTTCTTATGAAAATTATGTGATTGATATTTCTTTTGTTTACCCTTACTGAGCATTTGAGCTCACCCTTTTATGTTTTCTTTTCCCCAGGATATAAAGAAAGGTTTTAGGTAAAAAAAAGGAAGATCTTTATGGGAGATGTTGAAGATCTTTCCCCACGATTAGAAGATTTTATTCCGAGTTTCCAAAGACACTAAACTATTACGATCCTTGTGTGTGTGTTTTTGTTATGTACTAAGTATTCCGCAAATGTAATGTAATGTCCATGTACGTCAAGATACGGGTCTCTACACGAATCTTCTAAAAAATCATTATGTACTGATTTTTAAAAATGATGCATGATGAATTTGAAATGAGTTTAATGGGGGAGCATAAGTTTTTCTTTGGATTTCATATTTTTCAAAATAAAAATGGTATTGTTTTAAATCAATGTAAATATAATAAGGATCTTTTGAAACATTTTGGTTTGGACAACAACAAAGGTAGTGATACACCTATGAGTACCACTTGTAAGATGGATACTGATGAAACTAGTAAACCAGTGGATCAAACCAATTATAGAGGTATGATTGGGAGTTTGCTCTGTCTTACTACTAGTAGACCTGATTTTATGTTCAGTGTATGCAAGTGTGCTCATTTTCAATCCAATCCCAAAGAGTCCCATTTAACTCCAGTTAAAAATATTTTTAAATATCTTAAATATACTACAAACATAGTACTATTCTTTCCAAGAGGAAAATCATTGGATTTTATTAGATATTCGAATGCTAACTTTGCTAGTTGAAAATTAGATAGAAAGAGAACCTCTGGAACATGTCACATTTTGGACAAGTCACTAGTATCATGGTGTAGTAAGAAACAAAATTATGTTGCATTATCTACTACCAAAGCTGAATATACATATGATGGTAGTCGTTATGCTCAAATTGTGTGGATGAAACACACTTTACAAGACTACGGATATCAATTTAAACATTTCTCTATAATGTGTGATAATACAAGTGTTATTAACATCTATAAAAATCATGTATCTCATGATAGGAAAAAGCACATTGATGTGAGAAATCACTTATTGAGTGATCGTTATCAAAGAGGTGATATCACTCTTGAATTCATTGGCACTAAACACAAAATGGATGATATATTCAAAAAGGCATTGAATTCAAAGAGGTTAAATTACATCAAACATGAGTTAGGTATGATAAACTATTGAGGTTTTTGGAACCTCATCATTGGGGACTCACTGTTGGAACCTCACCATTAAGAACCTCGCCGATAGACATCACAGTTGGACCTCACAGTTGGGACCTCACAGTTGGGACCTCAGCATTGGAACCTCACCGTTAGGATCCTCACTATTTGGATCTTCACTGATAGACCTCACGATTGGACCTCACCATTGGGACCTCACCATTGAAACCTCACTGTTAGGAACCTCATCGTTAGGAACCTCATCGATAGACCTCACTGTTTGACCTCACTATTGGAACCTCACTGTTAGGAACCTCATCGTTAGGAACCTCACCATTAGATATCACCATTGGTACCTCACCGTTGGCACCTTACCAAGATTAGACTTTTCCAGGACATTGCTTTTTTTTCTTCCGTAATCTGAAATGTTTTTACAATTTCTTATTTCTTTTATTTGATTTGTTTTTCGATACCTAAATGATAAAATTAAAGTATGTACAACATTTTTATCCACTTATACTCTCTCACGAATCTTGTGCTCCCTAACCTCATAAACCTAACCTTTTTTGAAACCCTCGAACCACTCCAGATTAAAATCTGAAGGTTGAAGAAACCCCTGGTCAATGAAGAAGGAGATGCACCAAATCCAAATAAACCTTGAGCTGAGTCTAGTAGTAGAATCCAAGAAGTGGAAAAGCTAATCAACCCACATTATCGAAGGGATAAATCATGTTTGAGAAGTAATTGAGCTCGGAATGGCTGATTTCGAGAAGGTATTTAGTGCTGAAGGCACTTGAAACTCAATTTTGGGTTGAATACTTTGCAAAGAATAATGGACCATATTACCTGATGTTAGTGAAGGAGTTATATGAGTTTTTGAGATTCAAACAGACTGAGAATGAAAATAAAATGTCATCTAGGGTAAATATATTAAGTGTTATCTTCTCATCTATTGAATGGGATGAGTGGTTGAGAGTATCACATGAAGGGATTTATGCTTACTAGTCAGGAGTGGGGCCTCCCACTCGTGAGTTCTTATATTATTAAGAAGCATTAGCCAAACTGATAGCGAATGGGATCCCTAGTAAAGTCATCGCTGCTAATATAGAAGGAGAAGACAAGTTTCTATTTATGTTTTTTCAACGTGTATTGATTCCCAAGAGAGGGGACTTTGATATCAGGAAATTTCAAGATTTATTTCTATTGTATCTGTTGAAGCATGGATCGAAGATAAATTTGTGTAGGCTGCTGATGACTCAATTAATGGACATCACAATGCCCAGTTCCAAGTCCAATCCATTGTTTCATGCCATATTTATATACATGATGTTAAAGGTGAAAGGATTAATTGGAAATAAGGAGGAAATGGTTCTACTACAAGACAATTTCTTTATTACTAAGATAGTTTTCAAGTTGATGAAGATAAACTTGAACCCTTAGCAAAGAATATGGGTGCATGATTAGGCTATGTTATATGAGTAATTCAACCCTATTTCCAATCATACAAGGCCTAAGGATAGTAGATATCCTATTATAATGCCTAGTGAAGTGGATCCTGCTTATTCAGATAAAGAGGAAGAGGCTGATGTTGTGCAAGAAAGAGGAGATTCTCCTATAGATGATAGGAGTGATCATGACCTTCCTTAAAATCCTTGTGTTAATACTATATTCTTTGGGGATCCTAGCCCACCAAAGAGATTTCCTAGGAGGGAGACTAATCTAAGGAATAATGATCATGAGAAACCAGTGATGATGAAGGGGCATAAAATTTATGAAGAGACATTAAAGAGACCTAAGATGAGGATGAGGACACTGAATCTAGTCATGATGACTTTGAGACAACTGCTGATACAAGTAAATAGGAATGTCTAAGTCTCAGTCTCTTGATAGGGAATACATAAATGGTAGAAAGTTTAGATGAAGAGGTTACTAATTCATTTGAAGCAAGAAATACCTTGGCCATAGTTGAAGATTCTATAGTGTAAGTGGCAGTGGACCCTCCTGTTGATGATGTTTCTCAAGAGTTATACTTGCGGTGAATGAGGTTGATCAGCAGAATGCTCTAGGGGGAGGAACTTGTTTCCACAGGTTTAGTTTCTATATCTCATGGACTAGAAGATTCGTCAAAAGAACCTGGAATTGTGGTTTTGTTCTTAGACAATGAAGATTTTGATGATGACCAGCATATTAGAAGTCCTCCAATTTTTTCAGTCACAGAGACTAATATTGTACATCCTGTAGTTCTTTTACAAAGAGACTATGTGAAAAATGATGATTTGGAATCATTGATGGTAGATCTAAACAGACACTTTTATGAGAAAACTACTGAGATTCAGAGAAATGTATCTCACAATCAACGACTCATGACATCTGCAGTGGAAATTCTAGTTTCTACCTCTCACTCAACCATGATACATGAAGTCATGGAATGTCATAATGAAGTCATGTAATTGGAAGTGTTTATTGAATCTGTGAAGTAGTCTATTACCTATTTACAATCCTATAAGTCTTCAAGGGTGACAATATACAATGATCATAGATATGTTAAAAGTGTGGTTTAGTAAATGGTCATTATGTTTAAGGACTTTATGAAGTCTATGGAGTCACATGAGACAGGCCGGGATAATGATGTGAAGAGGATGATCGGTTGGATGACCAAATCCTTCAAGGAGACAGTGGATTTCACAGGGGCACCTCTGTATGCATCTACATCCTCATCAGCTACACCTCTTATTGATCTTGAAGGATTCAGATCGATTGCCATAGAAGAAGTGGAGATGTTCTCTGGTGCATGTACCTCAGACCCTCAGTCTATGACTCAGGTTATTTCCACTACTATGGAAATTAATAAACTTGAGGGAGATTATCCAAGGTAAGAAACTCAAAATCAGAATTCCATAAAGAAGAAGTTTATTTCTATTACAAAAGGGTATATGCTAAGCATCGAATGGATGGTCACTTTAAGATGCTATTGGAAAACTTGAGGATTCCACCTGTTACACAAGCCTTTAAGGATCAGGTTAGCAATCATAGAGAGTTGACTCCAACCTTAGATAGATTTATGGAGAATAAGGATGATTTTATCTCAGCTATGGGGAGAGGAGGAAGTATTATTATGGATTTCATAAATCATCTTTTTCCCTTCATCCATGTGGACTGCACTCCTATCATTGTTCCTCCAACTTTACCTTCTTCCTATACTACCTCAGGATCTGCCTGTACTGCCCCATTGATTACTCCTGCAAAGGCCATCAAAAGTTGGTCCCCCACAATTCCTCAGAGATCTAATCACTATAGGTATACTGAAGCCTCTATTGCAGCTCCATTAACCATGATCACTAATATCCCTCGACCTATCCCTCCATCTTCATTACCTGACTCCTCATCTTCCAAAGAAAAATCTCCCTTGGACATATCTGATGTGGATTGAATATGGGGTGTCTTAGTTGATAGGGATATTTTTTACACTTTTTTTCTACTATACTCTTGCTTCCTGGTTAATAAAATAATTTTTTTGTCAATTCTTTTATCATCCTGTATTTTTGTAAATCAAAAATGGGGAGAATTATGTAATAGGTTACCTGAAAGGGGAATAATTTTTTCATTTAACTATGTTTTTCAGTTAACTAGAATCATGGAATATATATACTATATATAATAAATATGGTTCAATTTTACGTATCCACACCTCTAAAGATATTTAACAAATATTATTAACCCTCATTCAAAAATGATGACATAATTCGTGATTATAAAAAATGAGGAGATCGTTGGACTCACCTGTTTTGATAATCCCAAATCCAGTTTTAGTAATATCAAATCTTGTTTTTATAATCCCAAATCATGTTTCACTTATGTGATAATTATTTTTCTATTACATGATAATCATTCATGTGAAAATCATGTTCATATCAAAGTAATAACTATGTACTTTTAATATCAATGCTCTCTTGTTTAAACATACAGTGAAAAATTTCTCTAAAGTATAAAAGGTCTCTGATGCAAGGTCATAGATGCAAGGACACCAATGCAAGGTCACTGATGCAAGGTCACTGATGCAAGATCACCAATTCAAGTTCACCAATTCAAGGCCACCACTGAAGGCTACTGCTGAAGGTTACCATTGAGAAAGTCACTGATGAAGGATAATGATCCACTCCTACTATTGAGGCATAACATTGTGAAGGATGTTGTTATTTGTCTACCAATTCCTAACCTTATATACTTTTTCAAAATTCTTAATATTATTCAAACGTCCATATTTGGTGACTTTAATGCTTCTGAAATTAATTAATGCTGATTATAGACATATCAAGAGACCATATCTGGGGACAATATGAGGTATGAGGAGGACCACACATGATTTAATCATTCCTATTATGGGACCTCAAATATAAAATAGATGACCAAAGAAGTGAAAATAGTGTGGTGGTGTGGATTGATACATATGCGAAGAAGAAAAATATACAAGTAGGAACTTACTCACTAGATTAAAGAAGAACCATTCGACATTCACACGGTGAACTTAGGAGCAACTTGAAGACCATTTGGAAGATAAAATTTACATCTTATATCATTTTTCAACTTTCTATCCAATCAAGAAGTAGAAAACCAAGAACCTAGAGTTGTGACACTCTATTTCGAGGAAAACTTTCAGATAAAGGATCAAACTTCAATATCATTACTCTAAGAAGTAATGAGAAGAACTGCAAACACATAGAGCTATCTAAAGTAAATCTTATACTATTTTATCTATTTTATTCTTTTATTTTACACTTCTGAGAAGTGTGTGATAGTGTTATACACAACGTATCATGTGCTTAAATAGAGGATACTGAAAATACTCCCATAAAACTTCTCTTACACCTTGTTTTACCATGGATAATTGTGGAAGATACCGTGGGTGGTCTTTATTGTTTGTATTTATCATGAAGAACTATGGTAGAGGGTGTAAACCCTGGACAATTTGTGAAAACTATTGTAATGCCAGATACATGTTTTGTATCAAGTTTATGGTTAATATAAACTACTTAGTGGAAGGTGGTCACCTAGTGGAGAGGATTAAGTATAATCTTGAGACGGAACCTCTTGTTAAACTTTTCTGTGTACTATCTTTTGATATACTGTGTTTCTCTATATTCCGCAACTCAGTAGTTCAAAAACAAAAAACCATTTTTATACTTGCTTTGATAGTTAGTTCTAGTTACTGTGTGTATGTGTTTAATTTATTAAACTTGATTCAAATGTTTATGATGTGTTTTCACTAATTCAACTGATGAATAATCACCCTTTGACAAACATGTTGACCAACTAAACATCTATATCTCTATTGCCTTTATTAACTTTGTCGTTTCAATATTGGAGAATCTTTATCCTATATTTTTTAACATATATTTATGTAGGAACCCAATTCAACCTCCTCTTGAAATTCCACTACGACCAACACTAACTTTTCCAAAGTAGCATCACCCTTGTTAGCTTTGAAAATGAAGGGACATCCTTTCTTGTAGGCTTAGATATGCCAATAGAGTTTCCAGGAGCAAAGGTGGAGAATGATGAGTGCCACCAAATTGAGGCTACCAGAAGTGGGTGTTAGGTTTGTAGTTTACTGTGATTCATCATGGACCGGACTAGGATGTGTCCTAATGCAAGAGAGAGAATTGATTACCTATGGATCACAACATTTGGGACAATATGAGAAGAACTATGCTACACATGACCAGGAGTTAGAAGTAGTGGGATTTTCCATAAAGATGTGGCAACACTACTTGATGGGTGAATGGTTTACTGTCTGCTCTGATCACAAGACTCTCAACTATATCTTCTCATAGAAGTACCTGAACCTGAGATATATAAAATTTTTGTAGTTCCTCCAAGACTATGACTTTGAAATATTATACACTCCTGGGAAGAGGAATGTGGTGGCAGACGCACATAGCAGGATTTCTGGACTATAGTTACTCAGTGTGGCAACACACCAACCAGCGGTGTTGCAAATATCCTTCATAGATAGTGAAGGAGTATCTTAACTCTATTCTATGATAGTTACTCCCCCACTCCTTCAGCAAGTTAGGGAGGCATAGTTTGGTGACATTGACTATAAGGCCCGATGTGCTAAGGTGTCATCAGAACAGGCTCCTGAATGATTTTCTGAAGGTGGGGAGCACTTCATCCTTTTTATATGATACACCATGGTATCAGGGACGACATGAGAGGAGGTGTTAAGGGAGTTAGAAAAATACCCATTAGTTTTACACCCAGGTGTGGTGAAGATCCACCATGACCTCCAATGTTAGTATTGGTGGCCAGGGATGATGAAAGTTGTGGCATAGTTTGTATCACGGTACCTCATTTTTCAGCATGTGAAGGCAGAGTATCAAGTTCCAGCAGGCATAGCATAGCCACATGATTTACTAGAATGTAAGTGGGATGGTATCTCCATAGACTTTTTGATAGGTCTACCATGTACATCTAGGTGCCACGATTCCATCTGGGTGATCGTTGACCGACTGACCAAGTCATCCCACTTCCTACCCATCCGAGAGTAGGGATAAGTAGAGGGATTAGGGTTCCTCAATTTAAAATAGATTGTATGTCTTTATGGGGTACCATCGAAGATCGTCTAAAATCTTGATGCTCATTTTACATTACGGTTGTGGAGAGGATTGCAGGAGGCGTTTGTGACTCAGCTACGCTTGAGCACCACCTTTCATTCTCAGAAAAATGGTCAGTCAGAGAAGACCATATAGACACTTGAGGACATTCCTTGCGCTTTTGTACTTGATTTTGGCCGTAGTTGGGAGGACCACCTACCATAGGTGGTGTTCGAATACAACAATAGTTATCACTCCACCATCGTCATGGTTCCATTTTAGGCCTTGTACGGGTGACCTTTCAGTTCACCACTATGCTCAAAAGACCAAGGGGAGTCAACACTTATTAATCTAGAGTTGGTTTAGGATACCACTAAGAAGGTGAAGATCATACATAAGTGAATGAAGACTACACAGATCCAGCATAATCTTTTTTCAGAGGAGACGAAGACCCTTGGAGTTCGAGGAGGGAGGACATGTCTTCCTATGGTTCTCACCCCGATGAGGATTATGGATATTTAGCCAGGGTGGAAAGCTATATCTAAGGTTCAAAAGACCTTTACAGATCCTCAGTAGAGTATGTGAGGTGTCATAACACTTATATCTTCCCCCACAGATGCATCGGGGGCATAATGTTTTCTATGTGTCGCAGCTGCGGAGGTACGTGCATGATCCATCGCATGTTATCGACTGGGGTGTGCTGAAAATTGATGATGTGGCCACATTCATGGAGTTCCTGGTGGAGATATAGGATCGACAGGAGCGGGTCCTTTATGGGAAGTCGATTTATCTGGTGTGAGTTTTGTGGTAGCACGGAAACCTCCAGGAGAGCACATGGGAGCGGGAGGTTCATATACGTTCTCAGTACCAGCAATTGTTTCCCTTTTTTTGTGGCTTTTGGGGACGTAAAACATTAACGTGGGGAGGGTGTAAAGACCCAAAATTTCTATTTAATTTTTTTTTAAAAATATTTTACATTATTACGAGTTTGCACAAATTGACGGCATGTGATTCTGAGGCCAGATACCATGGAATAGAATTTTGAAAATTTTTTAAAGTACGTTCAGTAAATGTGTGAGTAGAAATTTCTATCTTTTGAGACAGTGATTGGATTAAAAATATAAGGGCAATAATAAATTCAAAGCATTGGGATTTTCTTAGGCTAAGCATAACTTCGACTGGTAAGGGTTGAACAAATTGTTAATTTTTGGACATTACAAAAAAATAACTAAATGTTATTTTATTTACGTTTAGCACCTATTGAGCAATGATGGTTGGAACGAAGTGCAACGTCAAAAATTTAATAAGAGACTTTTAATATCTTCAACCAATCATTTCATTGGTTTTGTAACAACACTTCCTATGTGTTTAATTTACTCGCTAATTATAGTTAATTAATGAATCATAAAATTAAACTCAATGTGAGAGATTATTATATTATTTAAACGAAGCATGGATATGGGTTTTGGAGACCCACAAGAGGAACCTCTGACAAAACGCCAATGAAATATTCCTCCAAAAAAGAATGTATATCTGACAATTCCATTAAGGTTTTGAATCGGACATCGACGGGCGAATCCGAATGCCAACCCACACATTCAAACAACGGATTCTCCTCCTTCATCTTCCAATAATCCAATGTATTCGAGGTAGGGGTTTTGTTTAAGAGTTTTATGATTCATCTACCCTTGATTATGTTAAGTTCTTACCATTTAATAATGAAAATGTGGAGGGTGTGGGCCGAACCGAACAAGGCCCAGACCCTCCACCAAAATTCCTTTAGTTGCATTCTTCGTGGGCGACCGAGCAACATGGCGGTAAGGAAAAACTGAGGGGCATGCAGTGATGGCAGCATCCTGGGATGCTCGCAGGCACAGTTGGAAAAAAATAGACCTCTGATGCTTCACTGGAGGCCCATGAAAGTTATTTTGGCACGGTGTCACCCGACTCTCACCAGCCACAAGGGGATGGCGACACCCAAAGGTGTCACGACAGATAGGGGCGGTCATCCTATGATGACCACGTTGATGGCGGGCATCACCCATTGGGGGAGGGTCTCATGTCCCACTATTGACTGGTCAACACAGACCGTTCAGGTGGGGTGGCGCTAACCGGTGTTGTTGATAAAGGATCCTGAATGGATGGTCTATTCAAGAAGAGATCTGACCCCCACAGCCTGCATGCAGGCCGCACCTTGCCAGCAGGCCGGTTTGGTCCAGTGGCCCGGCAAGCCTCACCTAGCCATGTGGTTCAGGCCGGTCGCGCGGCCAAGTGTGTCGAGCCCATAGCCAGTGGGCCGAGACTGTGGCCAGCGGGCTGATCCCCCAGCCTAATAGGCCAAACTAGGTCGGGCCCAGTCAGGTAAGGTTGGGTCAACATGAATCGGTTCGGACCTGACCCGAACCCATTTAGGCCCAATTTCACTTAAAGGGTCATATCTTCTAAACCAAACCTATGTTTGATGAACCGTTTGCAGTGCTGGAACCATTATGACGAGGCGGTCCATTTACGATACTCAACATGGGTTTTAGAGAAAGTTGGAGTATATCTGGGTTGGATTGAACTCGAATCCAACTGGGACTTCGGTACTAAAATGCATATAACATACAGACCAGGTTTCTGATTTACACGTCGTCTGTTGCGTTGGAACCCTTATGACATCACGGTTCATTGGGTTACTTCTTCTTGGGTATTCATGGCAGTTATGGTACAAATGATGGATTGAGATGGGGATCCTCCCGAAATCAAGCAAGATAAGTGCGAGAATCCAATTGTAACATGAAGAATGAATAGTGATATCTTATGGGTCATTACTCAGTGATCATGTGTAGGACAGTACCTATAAATCATGTGTGGGTCAACGCTCAGTGATCCTATGTGGGTCATCACCTATCGATTCTATGTGGGTCAACACTCCGTGATCCGGTGTGGGTCAGTGCCTAGCAATCCTATCTGGGTTAGCAAAAATCAATCCTATGTGGGTTATCAGTATAGCCTCTCGACAGAATAAGATGATCTACCTTACGTCTAATCATATTTACTTCTATACTTAAGTAATACCTAGTCTGAGTTGTCTTTTACTTTTTCTTTTGTGAATGAGATCATGCATTGTGGTTTTCCATTGTGGAATTCTGAGATACCTTTAGGGGTCTTGTGGTCCCTACTGAGTATTTTCATACTCACCCCTATATTGGCATCACTCGCATTTTGTTGTGTCTTGTGTAGAGGACGGGAAGGATGACTGAGATTTGTTAGTGAGGACTAAATGGTGCTCAGAGTTGATAGACATACGTGGTGAGTGGCAGTGATGGTATATGTTGAGTTGTACCTACCCTTCATGTAGGATTCTTGGTGGGAAACCACTAGAGAATGTTTTTCCATTTTTATTGTATATCCATTTCAGTTGGGCTTGTATTCTGGACCCTTTACTTCTAGTACATTCTTTTATTATCAGAAATTCAATTTGTGGTTTCCTTTTGTTGTATACCAAGTATGTGTGTGCACTGTTTAAAATGGAAATGCCTTCCCTTTTGGGATTTCGCATTTCCAGTGCTAGTCATCAGCCCCTGGCCTATGGAAGGAGGACTTGGGGTAGTCACGTCACAGGCCCTGGGGGACGGGTTGTGACATTTGACATAATGAGAACCAAACAAATACATTCATATTGTTTAGATACTTTTGAAAAAACAATCCATAAATCATTTTTATGTGTTGGAATCAATCACATCTCAATTTGATGCATGGTGTGGCCAGTATGACTCAAAGTTATTTTTTGCACATTGATATGAAATTTTAATAAAAAGTATATGTGAAATATTCCGAATTAGGAAAACCCTTTCACACTATTTTCATACATCATGAAAATGATCCATATTTAAATTGTGATGTATAGGAATTAGCTTCACCATAATCTCATGTACAATGTGATCAATATAACAAAAAATTTGTGTTTTTATTTAAAATTGAAATTATTTTTTAGGGTTATCCATGGGTTGGGTCGTGTTGGGTCAGGTCGGGGTTGTTTCTGCTCCTGACCCAACTAATAAAACGGGTCGGGTTGGGTGGGGTCACATGATTCATAATCAGTTGACCTGACCCAACCAAACATATGAGGGTCAGGTTTGGCGGTACATAGCCAAAGAACTTGACCCACCTTGAACTATTGTGGGTTGCGTTAGATCGGGTTGGTTTAAGAGGCTTTTATGCATCAGTAATGACCCAAACTAATGGATCAAGTCCGAGACTGGACCCTAAACTATGGATCCAAACCTATACCCAGACCTAGCCCAATGAAGCATAGTGGGTTCCAATAGAATCCAATCCAAAAAACAATGAAAATTATAACCCTAAAATATATACCTAGAACCAAACCAAAAATCCAGTGGCATCAAAAATGTAGCAGTATCCAATTTCAAAATGAAACAGTGGTATTCAACACAGTATGTTCAAAATTGTAGTAGAATCCAATAGACATTGATGGCATAAATAATGCTGAAAAGTGTACCAATGATGTAGAAAAAATATGACAATGAGGTGGGAAAAAAATATAAATAAGAATTAAGGTCATAACACTATAAGTTTGAGCATAAAATCATAAAAAAGTTCAATAACCAAACAAAAAACATTGGTATGAAATTATAAACACAAATAAATAGGGGAAACAAACTAGTAAAGTGCATAATAATTAGGGGAGGGTATCCAACCTATTAACTAAGTAGAAAAATTCAGAAATATAACCCCAGTAGCTTTGTATTAACACTATAAGGAACCATATTGTTTTTTATTCCTCTTCCAGTAATCGATGCAATCAAACTTAGTAAACCCCAACTTCCTACTGAATATTGGAAAAAAAAACATGAACCCAAACATCATTATCTTTTATTTCATTTTATTTCATTTATTACATATGATCTAAATGGAGTCCTAGGTCCTAATAATGTAGTTCACTCCATCCTAATAGGAACTCACAAAAAAACAAAAAACTCTATAAATTTAGTAAAAGAATGAATGAAACACTGCCAGACAAGATCTTTTTCATTTTTTCCTGTGATAAAGAAGAATTTTAAAAAAAAAATACATGAAATAAAATTATTAAATTAAACTATATTCACATAAAAAATGTAAGAGAGGTCATTCATCTACATTGAAAATAAAATAGATCATAAATAATGAAAAAAAAATTATTCTATTATTGCCATTACACTGCACTCTTGTAAACATTATGCAGTCATTAAAATAGAGAAAAAGGAAAAAAATCTTATTTGGATTAGTGAGAATTATATAAAATATTTAATCAATGAAATATTATTAGTGGTATAAAATGCATTAAGTCATTAAGAAGGGTAATTTTAAAAGGTATTCCGAGTAGCGTCATAATCATCTTATTAAAATATCATGAAAGATTTATCAAATAACATAGAATAAAAACTCAGAGTGCAGCTGCAATACATTGAATTGTAGTTCAAATTATTATTCAATGATTGAATAGTTTTGGCATGTCAATATTCCCAATATGTATCTGTGTGATCCATTTCCACATGCTTTTCCCTTAACATTATCAACCTAACACAATGAAATAATAAACATGACATATTATTCAAACACAATAATATTATATGTGAATTATAATTTGGAAGGAGGTAACCTTTGGGAAAATCACTATCATATTTACCTCAACCAATCTCGTGAATGTGAAGTGTCCATATTTATGACTTTACAAGCATTCTATTAAATAATTCAGGAAACACTGTTATTGATTTCACTTCATATCGAGATAGTTTTTAAATATTTGGGATCAAAATTAGATGAAAATCATCATCTAATTTTTTATAACTGACCAACAAATGAGCAGTTATGTATCGAACATATGTGATTAATTAAATAATCATGGATATCAATCGACACTATATGTGGGTGATTTTTTCCTTCAACAATGTTATAACATAATATATGAAATTATAAAGAATTAAATGTCATACACTTCTTTTGAGGATAGTTTCCATTTAGATATCATGTAATGCACATAAGTGTAAAAATAGTGGGGTCTCAAATTTTTTAATGTAATTTTTTGAATCTAAAGACCCATATTGGATCAAATCATCACGAATAAGGATGTCAAGCCCTGGAATTTTCACTCAGAACATATAAGCACAAACTGTGTGGGTATAAAATAAAATAGTTGAGTGGTGTAAAACTTATAAAGTAAAAAAAATAATGTTTTTAGATTCTTAGATTTCATGAGAAAACCAAACAAATATACCTTTAATAATGTGGAAACGTTTCAGTTGATCCATTTTCTCAAATGATGATCCCTAAAAATATTTATAACGAATTAAATAAAAGGGAAATTTTTTTAATGGATACATGAACATTGAAACTATATTATTTTACAATGTAATGGTCATATATTAAAAATCTAAGGTGAGTAGATATTATTGAAGATTTTCTCTAAATGATTTATCTTAATGGGACATTGATTGTGTGTCACACTAGAATACCATCAATCATAGTATTATGAAATATTCTATAGAAAAAGTTTTTTACATGATTTATTTAACACATTTAGTACATTATTTGATATTATTGTATTTTAAGTACAAATATAATCATGAGACACATGGAAAATATCATTGAAAATATAGTAACATACGTGGAAAAGAGAATATCTTTGAACTACCATAGAGAAATGCATCGGGATCTCCATATATATGTGGAGTATTGAAAAAATATCAATGTATAGAATTGGTAAAAAAATTGAAATTCATTACTCCATAATCCTTATTAAATTTTAGACAGCGAAACATTGATCATGGATTTTGGATGATGGAATATCTTAAAAACACAACAGAAGAAAGAACAAGTCAATATTTTTCTTCATAAAATAGATTTTGGTAATTGATAAATATCAAATGATAAAAAATCAGATTACTTTTAATGGTACCTAATTCAATCAATTCAACTTATTCTACTTTCCTTCGAATATCCATTGGTTTAGGATTTCTAAAACAATTTTGGGAACAATTTATTGACTCAATATATTGGTATTCAAATAACTATGAAATGGATCAAGAACTCATCCCCCTAGACTAAATGTGGACTCTGATGATACTATAAATGTAATTGCGAGAATATATCTGGCGATTCGTGAGAGATCATGATACTTTCTTTCCATTCCATTCCAACAACATAAAATACCAAATCAATTTAAATAATCCTCATGGTCATTATTATCTATATATCTTTCTAGTTCATTCCATTATTGTGTCCATTTTATTTTACTTTTCTTTGACATATATGCATCATTCCATTTCTCATAATTCTCATAACATCAACTAGCATAATGAATATGTGAATATTAATGAGAACATAACTCAAATTGATCATCATGAATGGGATATTTTTAATTTTCAAACTCCAAGTTATTAATGATAATCTTTATTAATTTTTTAATGAAATCATTCTTTTTATCATCATCAAAAATAATTTTAAATCAATCCCAAAATTTATTATAATATTTATCATAGATTAAGAAAAACATCCACTAGTAAGAGAGAATTAAAATTTGAACCAATACCGTAATACTAGTCTAGCATCCCCTACATTTAAATAGCCATTGCACTAACATTAATAACATAACTCTCCCACCATTTCATGATTTTACAATATATATCATAAAGAGTATGAAATAATATGTGAGCTTACACATGAAATGAATCGAAAAAATCATCAATTCTATCATAAAATATTTTTAAAAACATGAAAAATGTATTATCTTTCTCTTAATCATAAGATGTAGGAGCCCCACCTTCACAAACGAGAACACTCAAAAAACATGAATCCTCATCAAGGGAAATAAAAACATTCTCAAAATTCTATGAAATATCCAATATAATATTTTACAAGATTTCCTCCTAGTATTAACATCAAGAATTATGGTCAGTTGACTTGGAGTTTCTAACTCCTCATTAATGCTTCTGAAAGGAGCCAATCTAGAATGTTAACTTCTCAAAAAAAAATATTGAAACTATAAATCTAGAAATGATTTTGATATTTCATTTATCCCATCACTGACAATAAGGTTTAAAATATGGGCACACCATCTTATACTAATATACTCTCCTTTAATAATAGACCAATTTCAATCATTAACCCTTATAACTGAATTACTGATCAATATATTATTTGAACTAGAATTTTTTATAGTAATAGTATTAATCCTTTCAATATCCCATTATTTCAAAGTATGTTCAAATACTCAGCCAATTTTTCCCATTTATAGTCTACAAAATAGAAAAACTTTATTATTGAATTTTTAAGGTCCAATTATCATCAATAAAATGTAATTTCACAAAAATATAATTCATAATCTGAATAATTTCCATGTGATGGTGGTAAGAAATACCATATTAGAGAACATATTAGACAAAGAATTTAATTTTTATATCTATCAAATATAACTACAATTAATTTCTAGAACTGTTTTCATAGATGGAATTTGAAATTGAGGTTGAACAATATCAATAAATTCTATAAAACCTTGATACTCAAAATATTTAAATGATTACATATCAATGATTATAATTTTATCAAGATCTATTTTGTACTCCTCTTGGATAAAATGAGTGAAATAAATTTTAACTATCCCATCATCCTCATCTTCACAATTCTTACTAAGACCAATATTTGTTAAATTTTCTCTGGGTATTTTGAGGATTTATTTTCACCTTGTCATATTCGTTTTCAAATTACTAGTTCCATGATGGGCCGACATGTAAGAATAATATATTACACAATAACAACAAATAAACCATATATTTTCCTTAGTAATATAATCCCATGAATGAGAAACTCATGAACTTTCAAGAACTTTGTGATTTGTTACCTTTTTAAGTGATCACATACCCAATGTTTCATCAACTAGTTTTCAAATACACCCCTATATTATTTATTTAATTGAATGTGTCATTGGAGAAGACTGCTTCTGAATTTGAGTTTGTGAAGGAATTTGATGATTTGAACCACTTTTTGTACCACATTCCATGAATGGCTAGATGATGTCTTCCAAATACTCCCCCTGACCTACTGATAAGATTCTGCTATGGCACACCAATAGAAGAACAAGAATACTTTGTTTTTTACTTTTTGTAGTGATATCATCAACACTAAAACATCAGTTAATGGGGAAGATAATAATAAATAACATGATTAAAATAAACAATGTAACACTAGACTGCACTCACGACACAAGTAAGAGGAGGTGAATCAGGTGAGAAGACATTCTCTTGATCGCTGGTGAGGGAATGTAAGAGGAGAAGGTCAGCGAGGAGGTATTTCTTGGCTAGATGGGTTCTTAATCAGTGTTTTTAATGGAGTAAATAGGGGAGGATGGAAGGATGAGTAGGGTTTTCACACAAGAGGAGGAGAATAGAGAAGGTGAGTCTAGGTTTTCTCATGACGGAGTATTGGGGAAGGAGTGGGAAGGAGTAGAATAGGAGGGAGGGAGTAGGGTTTCACCATTTTCTCATAAGGAAAAGAAGAAGAAGGTGGTACTAGGTTTTTTTCATGTGTGAGAAGGTTATGGATGGGTTGAGGAGGAGTAGAAGAAGAGGGAGGGAGTAGGGTTTCACCAGTTGATCATGAGGAAAAAGAAGACGAAGGAGGAAGTGGGGTTTTTCCATGCATGGGAAGCTAATGGTTAGGTGGAGGAGGATGAGGATGAGGTGACAAGAATGAGGGAGGTAATGAATGAAGAGGAGGCAACCATCCGGGATGAGGGTTTTTTATACACTAGATAGGTCCTCGGGTCAGGTTGGGTCTATATGTAACCAAAATGAGACCTGACCCAACCCATGCATGTGTCAACCCAACATAAACCCAACCTGATAATATTTTTATATAACCCGACCCAACCCACTTGGATACGGACATCCATATTAATTTTCGTAAAAATAACTAGTGACATACTAATAACCAAGTAAACACATTCTAATTATTTTGATACATTGGGATAATGATCTGTAATTCATCTGTGATTTATATAAATCACCCACAAGTCATTACAACACATGGTGTGAATGGTGCGACATCAAGTGTGCCTTTTTATTTACTAATGGAATTTTATTTCTTTATTCATTCATATTTTTGTTTTATTTATTTATTTATATCATTACTATCATAATATTTATTTTCTTATATAAGTGGATTTATTTACATGGGTTAGGGTGGTTTGTTTGGCAACTTATATTGTGGTCAATATTTTTTAAGGGGGGATCGTGGGTGCAAAAGACGATGAAATGTTAATAAATTTAATTTTTTGTGGATAGTAATAATAAATGTAATTATACAACACATTTATTGAGATTTATATAATGGTGTTTTTTATTTATAGTGTAAAATTTATTTTAATTAAATTATTTGTTTTCATATTGTAATATTTTCATATGGGTTACAAGTGTATATGTTTAAATGTGTTGTTATTAAACAAGAAGATCATATAAAATTATCCATTTTTACCACCATTTAGAGAACTAATAAAGGCCCGCCTTTATTAGCAGTAAAATAGAGTTGAAAAAGAGAGGCATTTATCAATGATTTTTTAGCGTTGATAAAGGTCCCCCTTTAGGAGAGCTTATTTAGTGGTGATAAAGGGGACCCCCTTAATGGTGCTAATAAAAACGTCACTTTTTGGCATTTTTAATCCCTTTTTGACAATGATTTGAGGTATGCATATCATAAGATGATAACGGTATAATAGGAAGGTCCCTTGAGGTAGGTTGATGCCTAATATCTCATTCAATTTCATGGATAATGTTGTTAATTATGTTGATTAAAATTTATAAGAATTAATTAGTTTCCATATTGATTTCAATTCATTAATTTTAATATTTTTAAGAAAATTTCTCAATTTTTATATAAATTTATTTATATCTATGTTTATATATGATGAAACGTTTTCTGGGCATATAGATATTTCTCATTGATATCTCTCATCCAACTTTTGAATATATTACACCATTCAACATGTGTGGGCTTTCATAAAACTTGGTCGGATGTTGATGCTCATCCACCATGATAATAAGATGGATAACCTTTATCCCAAGTGAAGGGGTTATAGAGTGGTGATTGGAAATTGAAGGTTAGGTTGCATTGTTTTTGAAAACCTGAGGAAGGTGCAACCAGAAATTTGAAAAAGTGAAATTGGATTTAGAGAATCCCTAATATGGTACATCTACTACCAAACTCATTAGGGGTTTGGTATATTTTTTCATGATACCATATTTTTAGATTGCTGTAATTCAAGTAATATTATGGGTAATCAGTACAGAATCTTATTCTATATTTCATTATTTATATATATTTATACATTTTATTTTTTATTTAATTTCAATTTCTAAATTGTACAATTTTTTTATAAAATAATAACTATTGTTTTTACATTATTTTATGTTTATTTTTTTGTGTAACTAAATTCATCCTTATAAAATGAAATAAAAACCACTTTCTAGAGAATAAATATAACAAAAAGTATATGTAATTTGATCGTCTTACTTGCATCCAGGTTCATAAGAGCAGATTCATTGCTACTAAAATATTAATTTATTCATTTCTTATTAAATATAATTTAATGAAAACAAATAATTTTTTTATATAATTTAATTTTATATTGATAATATCATCATAAAATTCCAATAGTTTGATTATAATTTTAATACATAATAAAATATATTTTTGAGGATTATTTTTTTAAATAGATTTGGTCAAACATGCTAAATAAATTTAATAATAAAAATGAAAAATATTTAATAATATATTATTTTATTAGAGTTCATTTAATATATGTTTTTGAGTTTTTATGTACGCCTTAATATTTTTTGTTATTTTTGCGTCAAATGTGTCCTAAATCTCAACATGAAAATGGTGATAAACTCATAATAACTAACTAGATTTCAAAATAATGGACCCATCCAAGATTATATAGTTTCTCATAAAATGGAAATTAATATTTCTAATTCCATAGCATAAAATTAAATAATGAATGTGTGAAATGAGAGAAGCCTCTATACATTGAAACTATTAAGAAAATTAATCCCGATGAAAAATAGATAAATTCAAAGGAAATTTACAATTTGGAAACAAAATCATTAATATAAGCCTCTATATATTTTTTAAAAGAAAATTTGGATGATTTTATTTAAAAAACACATACAATAACTATGTAAATCATGAAAATCAAGACTCAACATGCCGATATATTCCAACATGTCCAAGATGGTGATGGGGAATGAGGGGATATTAAAATGAAAATGAATTGTGATGGTTATTGTGTGCCTCTACATCTGGTTGACCATCTTCTACATCATCATGCTCCCATGATTAGGTATTGGGTTATTGGGAGTAGGAATCGGGATCTGAATTGATGAATAGGGATTCCCTGAATGCTTTCCACTTCTTTCAACCTGTTAGGTCTCGACGGACTTTCTTGACTCTCTAGGATAAGGGTTTATTATAAAAAACAAGGCATGCTCCCTCCATCATCCATATAGCCTAAAAATCAATTTAGGTCTCAGATCAAATGATTGGAATAGTATTACGGTGGTCTTCATTATGTTTAGGCAATGTGCGGTAAGAATAAGAAATGTTATAATCCTCCATGTCCATTAGTTTCTATAGTGTTATTATTATTCTCCATCCATTGGTGGGGGCAGAACCAACACCATTAACATTGTTTGGGGAAGTCATATTGTAAGATTAAATATGGGGTGTGTGTGTGGGGTGCTTGACATCCACCTCCGGTGATGTAGGAATGATGTTCATTAGGAAAAAGAATGCAAGTGGGAACCCCCCCCCCCGACCATAATGGTGGACGTGGGGCTGTTGAGGCCTTAGTTTGGGACCACGTAGATTCTTCATGGTTGGGTCTCCCTAGGATAGTAGGAATACCTCCCTAGATGTATTACGATGCTATAGAAGCATGTTATGGTTTACATACCAAATGACATGTAAGTATATTAGCATTCAGAAATTTCAGGATAAGTGATTGATTGAAAGAAACCTTTTGGGGTTTGTATTTTTTTGTGAGATTTGAGAAAATATCCGCGTAACCATGATGTAAGTTCCAAGGAAACTATAAAGAAGAAGAGGAAAGATCAGTGGGTTAGAAAAGTGTAGAGATGGTGCATGGGGGAACAGAAACTACAACACTGAGCTTGAACGACAATGCTGATACGAACCACATTCTCCATAATATATTTATTATTTACTAAATCTTTCTAATTTATTATTTTATTTTTTTAAAATTTTCTTTCAATGTATACTAAATTTGGATCAGTATTTTTGACTCTATATATGTATATTTTAATTAATATTATATGGATTTTATGATCTTTGTCTTATGGATTTATTTATTATACGTGAATTTAAAATACATCCTTTTTATGAATTTAAATGCATTTTATTATATATGAAAATTACGTAATTTTTTATTCAAATTATTTATATACAATTATTATTTATGGAAACAATTAATTGTTAATGGATAAATCAAGGCTAAAAATGGATATGATAAAACAAACTATTGCCTTACTTAATTATTTTATTGAATCATCAATATTATCAAAAAATTATTAATATTTATTTTTAATTAATGATGATGTTAGTGAAAAATTTAATAACCTAAAATTTTAATTTAAATATTTTTGAAAAATAAAATTTTCATTTCATATTTATTGACTTACATTTCAAAATGTTATTGTGTGACTGGTTCACACACACATGTATATATTTATATATATATAATCATTGGCCCCAAAGTAATAGGGGGATCCAAACATCTCTATGTACCAAGGGTGGTCTCAAAACATCATGTTGGAAGGTTTGTGCAAAGATTTAACAGTGGAGGGTGGTCCCAAATGCCATTTACATTTGAATAATGGTGATGATGGGTTGTCTAAGTTGATTCAACAATGTGAGAAAATGCTTGTTAGTTACATGATATTAAATACAATGTATTATATATTTATGTTTCAAATGATTTATTAAGATTATATATGTAAAAAAAATTTATATAAAATATTTATTGTTAATTGATAAATCAATGCTAAAATGGATATGATAAAAGAACTATTGAATTACATGATTATTCCCTTCAATTAATACATTTATTCAAAAAAACTAACACCTAACCAATGCAATTTCATTACCTGAGTATTTAAATAAACAATTTCATACATACGCTAAAAAACTGTGGTGATGATCTATGGAATATGTGTCCCTTGTTGAGGGAGTGGGAGGAAATTTGAGGATGAAATAAAGTGAGTGGGGTTCTTGTGACACATGGATATTGAGTGAAAGGATGGTGGTGAGATGTATAGGTAGAACGATTATATATAATTATAGAAGTGCATTTACGTGCACATGTGTATATATATTAAATCATTGTATTGATAATATATGAATACATGTTTATGTGATTTGAAACAATGTATTTTTTTTGTATGCATAGTAATATATAGAATTTGTTAATGTAGAAGAGTCATCAGAGGAATATTAAATTTCAAGGAAAATGAATGAATACTATAATTGCAGGAAATATATAACCTATGAATATATTGTTGAAAATGTGGGGAGTGTATGATTGAAATGATATATGATAGTCTAAATTGAAATAAAATTATTGAAAAACTAGAAAAGGCGTGTATAATTTTTTAAAATGTTTTATTATTATTAATGTATATATTAAATTTTACCAATGAATATGTAACTAAAACATTTGAATTAATGGAATATGTATTAACATGTAATATTAATGTAAAATTAGTTTATAGAAATCCAATAATCATGGGTGAAAGAGGTTGAGGAGATACCACATGAGCCATTATAAGAGAATCCATATTTTCTCAGGACTGCCTGCAGTTAACTATCTTTCATTTCCCAAAAACCCCTTGTGTGTAACCACATGTGGTGTGTCTTAAACTAATAAAGTCTACTAGAATACCATCCAGTATCTTTCTATTGTGAAAAAACGTGTATTCTTACAACATTATGTGCACCTATTCAGGTGAAATCTAACCAATGATTTCCATATTATCATCTCAATGTTCTCCATAGTATGAATTTAAAATTGATACAATTTCAATATAGAGTACTATAATATTGACAACATAAAATGCTTACAAATAGAAATAGGACTAAAAAATACCAAAAAGATATGATTGAATAAAGAGTAATAGATAATTGTAACAGAGTAAAAAACTATGGTTGCCAATGATTCAGTAATGAATTATTTCTAGAAGGATGGGAAAGTGAGATACATTTTTAGTGGCTAACTAGAAGATCCTTGGTGAATATTTTTCGATGAGGAATCCCAGGAAATTGATAGGCACGACGTTAATTATTTTTACTATGCTAGTAACAAATAGAAAAAGAAAAACATAACTCATATTTTCATGAAATTGATAATTTAGAACCCAAAAAAATTATCAAAGGTTTTCCATAAATCACCAGTAGAATGTTATTCATGTGAATTAGTTGAATCACAGAAATCATGTAATACATAATTGATGGAACTGGTTTTTTAGCACAATAAAAACTAAAGATTATATGAAATCTAGGAATTATAATTGAGTTATGGAATTTAAAGACATAAACATCATCAGAAGATGAATCATCAAGAGTCTAGAAACAAATGATTTTACAATCAATTTAACATACATTTTAGAATAGAGATATGAAATTTAAAAAACAAAAAAACATAACAATTAAATTAAATTCAAATTGAATTATTAGGATGAAAAATAACAAAAATCAAATGTTATAACAGCTCAAATAAATTTACTAATATGATACCCAAACAAACTTTTTATGTTATAAATAAATTATTGATCATAGTTTTATATTTATTAAATAGAATTTATAGGTGTTGTATGAAAGAAACATCATAGTATTGGAAGGTGATGGTTGATTTCATGATATGTAAATTATAGAATATTGAAACACATGTATATTTCATATTATAATTCCTCTAAGTTAAGCCTTATGAATAAAGTGATTAATATTGGAGAGTACTAAGAGAAAAAACAAAATTGCAGTCTCTCATAGTGTCATGATAAGTGTAAATGCATACAATTAAAAATTCATATAGGTTATGTCAACATCACTGTAGTTTATTCATGTAACTAAACAATTTTCCATATAGATAGAGATTTATCACCTAAAATTTAATCATGTGACTGTATTAATGTAACTATATAAATACTTATACATGAGTAGATGCACTCACTGAAGCATTATCCTTTCTTAAATTGCATCATTTGATATAATGAATACCTAATATATATATATAAAGGAAAATGTAATAATATTTATGTATGCATTCTTTATTTTCACATTCTATCAATGTGAAATAAGCCTACAATATTGTGTTTAAAATATTTTTTAATTTGAATTAATATATGAATACATTATGCCAACAACCATAAGTAGATTGAAACATTTTGCTTATACTATATTTTTAATGTGTGTGTAGTGGATATAACTTAACACGTAGTTGACATAGTATACATATTGTAATTATATATGAAGTGATTCTTGCACAATCATGTGAGGTGTACAAGTATGCAATTGTATATTGTATTCAATTAACAATATGTGACCTGGATTATGTAATTTCAAACAATAAATGAAAATTATAATGAGATAGATTTATATAATTAATATATTTATATACATATAATCTATGAATTTTTTTCACAATAAAGCATATAGTTTCCTATTTTATGGTGGTCTTCCAAAATCTGATAGTTTTCATACAGTATGCATATTGGGGTATGAATACTAGTGTTATTTAAAAATGTTTATAGTATGAATACAATATTAATACAAGTGTAATGAATAAAAAAATTTAAACAATTCTAATGATTACTAGTGTAGCTTTATTCATCATTATGGTATATAAAAGGTCATGGTATGAATATGATTCTCATGTTTTTTAAATTCAAATTAATAAAATTAAAAAAATTTGTCAACCAAATTTAAAATAAAATAAAATGTAATTGAATGAAATTAAGAATATGAAAAGATATAATGTATCCATATAATGATATGAGGCCTAATTAAACAATTAAAATCCTATCATGATACATGAAATTCCTAGAAATTACACCATTGTTATTCTCATAAAAAAAATATTGTTTAGTGTAATGTGGTATGTACCATCATGTATTATATCCAAGATGGTTTTACCTAGTTATATTTTTAAATATGTTATATTGAAGTTTCACTAATTAAAAATTCCAAAAAACCAAATATTATTAGTTTCAAAGAGAATATAGGAATCTTTTGTTTTGACATTATTGTGTTATAATGGGCTAGATACTATCTATAAAAAGTCATGAATGAAACAAAATTTAAGATAATCAAACATAAAGTAATATACAAGATCAAGTTTGTATCAAATATTTAGAGGGTCGGTTTTTAGGTTTAAAATATTATTTTACTGGCTATCTCATATTTCACAAACAATCATTCATCAATGAATGTTTTCACTATTAGAAAAAAAACATTTAGTGGTTGTGTTAATATAATTGGAATGATTTAAGAACACAATTGATGATTTTATGACAATTATATAAATTTGTTGAATTTTTTTAGCAGATGGTGGTGATGATCTATGGATAATTCCAATTATCTGAGAAATTTCATCAAAACAAAATTCTCGTATTGAAATAAAGGGGAAAAACTGAGATAGGGTTATATATTATTTTTTAGAGCATTTCTTCAGTGGAAATTAAGAAACATTGAGTGTCTCTAATATGTAATACAAAAAAAATTATATTTTTTGAATTATGTTTCAACATTGGATATTATGAACCCAAAATAATTTTTAATTAGAACACACTCCATAGAGGAAATAAAAAAAGGTACATCAACTACGCCATTCATGAATGAAATCCACCTTTGAAAATCTTTAATGGGATTCATCATTCACAATAAATTACAAAAGATATCATGAAGAAAAAAATATATCCAATCCATTAATTAATACAAAACAACCTATCCAAATATCTCCAAATCAAATTAGCCTGTATGAATATGTAGTGAATTAAATTATCCTAGTTCACCATAAACAAGCAATAAAAACCTACCAAAAGAGTATCTCCACACAATTAATTAAATTTATGAACAATATTCATTCAATTATCCACAAAATGAATTAGATCATCTTCATATTTGAGTAAAATGATCTATAATCAACATCTCCACAACCAGAAATCAATTATCCAAGTAATAATCTACAACCCGCATCTTACACCACAGAAGTGAAAAGGGATTTAGAAGTTTTAATGAATTTAATAAATTATTCTAGAAAAGGCTGGATTATGAAAATATTACATAATAAATTTCATCATGCTTGCACCACAAGAAAAATATTTATCGCCATAAAGACAATGGGAAATAGACCTGACGCCAATCACTATCAATGTTAACTTTTAATTAACACCACAAATCATTCCATTTTAATCAAGTAGCACTGAAAATTAAAATTGAATTGATAGATGAGAATTATAGAAATGAACTTCCACTATTTCATAATCCTTTTTATCATCCATGTCAAAACACATGTTACAAATACGAAGCAATATATCAACAGCCTAACATTCATGCATTGAGGCTTTGAGATGTGATAACCAAAGAGATATATGCTTCAATGTTAAGAGTGCATTTTAAGGCACAAGAACATGAGGAAAATATAATTTTGGATTGAATATTTTTATATAATTAAACGATTAGTTATGAATAAAATAAGATGTTGTAGACCATTTTATTTGTATTTAGAAGAAATTGATATTAGAAAAAACAAAGAGTATTTTTTTATAAATTGAACAATTGAAAGATGAAAAATCAGGTAAAGGTTATGGGATATATCATAAAATACTATAATATAAGTCTAAAAAGAAATATATATAATATAATAAAATTAATCAAACCCCACCTCACAAAAAAAATATTGGTGTTTAAATATTCCAAGCTATTAGAAATTATAATCACACAAAATGTATGTTGTGATATATTTACTTGAATGAAATTATACACGTCTATTTAAGTGGGACCCAAAGTGTATAATAAAAACTATTGATATATAATTTTTAATTTCTAATTTTATTAGAAAAATTGTTTAGTTAAACCAAAATATGTGAAATACTTACCATTTCAATAAGAGTATCTAAAATTATTTTCCTCACATGTATTCTAATAACTGGTTGGGATAATTAGAAAAAATATTTTAAAAGTTAAAACATTTATTTGGATGGTGTATGAAAATATTTAAAATATGAGGGTGGTCCAAAAGTCCATTTAAATTTGAATAATGGTGAGAAAGTGTGGTCTAAGTTGTCTCAACAATGTGATCAGATGCTCGATAATTACGTGAAATTCAATTTTTTTCACACTACATTTATATACCCACTCCATATACAAAAGTATATTTGAGTATGAAATCAATCTCTAAATAAATAGAATAAATAATTTTTGAATAACTAAATAAATAGATGACAAAATAAAACTATGTCTATCCCTCCACTCTCCAATGGAGTAGTATCCAAAAGTCATACAAATGAAAAAAAATTATAGTAATTAGGATCATAGATGGAATCAAAATAAAAAATATATATAGGAAATGAAAATTATGTCCATACAATGGGAAATGGGGTTTTGTGATTGGTTCGTCGCACATCCCAAATATTCTCCTGAAAACAACTATTTGTGATAGGATTTGTTTCCCGTTTCTAATAATCCAAAATAATCAATTATTTGCAACAGGGTAAAATTCATGTGGAAAATATCATTGGCGCATGTGCACACCGAATCACAAAAAAGGTATTTGCTAGTGGTATTTACCCTCCTCACTAATACCTTTCGTCATTTTTGTTATTTGGGAATGCAATTAATAACACATCACAAATAATATGTCTGCAGATGACTATTTTCAATGGGACCCGTTGCAGATATCTTTTTTATCTCCATCATATTTATTTTCTCTCGGTAGTATTTGAGATAGGTCTCATCGCAAATAGTTTCATCACTACTAATCTTAAATGAATATAGCCCCACATATTTTTTTGGAATTAGATTTCTATATGAGCTATACTCTCTTCTACTATTCATTTCATTATTTAAATGTATAATTTTTTTACAGGAAATAAACTTTTCTATTTTTCATCCTATAGAAGCTTCGATTTTGAGGTATTCATTTAATGTTTTCAGTTTTAGATTAAATTAATTTATTTCATATTAGAATTTGGTATTATTAATTTGTTGTAATTAGAGTTAATTAGACATAATTATTTATAATTAGTAGTATTTATTTTAAATTAAATATATAGTTCTAATTAGGAATAATTGTTTTTAATCAGAAGTAATTAGATTTAATTTAGAATAATTAGTAGTAGAACTAATTTTTAGTAGCTAACAATTTAAAATAAAAATTTTAATGAAATTGTAAAGAATAAGTATGATTTACCAATAATTAATAATAATTACTAAAAATAATGGTAATTAGTAAAAATAAGAATTAATTAGTAAAAATTAGTATTAATTTGTGCTAATTCATAAAAAATAATGATTATTTATTATAATCAGTAAAAAAATAATACTATAAAAATCATGATAATTACTAAAAAATAGTCATAATTACTAAAAATTAGCAGTGATTTCTAAAAAATTGCGATACGTATTAAAAATTAGTTTAAATTATTATAAACTAATCAGAATTAGTAAAAAATAGCTATTTAATAAAAATTAATAAAAATCAACTCTATTTAACTGTGATTAATAGAAACTAGAAGTAATTATCGATAATTGGTAATAATCAGCCTTGCACAGTGTAAAATAGTAAAAATTAGTAATAATTAATTTTAATTAATATAAAGTTGCAATAATTATAGATACATTGTAAAAAATAACTGTAATCTGTGATTTTTAGTAAAAATAGATTTAATTATTGATAATTATTAAAAAATAGAGGTAATCATCAATAATTAGTTAATATTATTGGTTATTAAAACTTCTCTGTAAAAATAGGGATAATTAGTGGTACTTAGTAAAAAATATCACTAATTAGTAAAAATGAGTTGTAATTAACTTTTATTAATAACAATTAGTGTTAATTAGTAAAAAACCCAGTAATTAGAAGTAATTAGTAAAAAATGTCCTTAATTGGAGGTAATTAAAAAAAGTATTCTTAATTAGTATAAAATTATGGTAGTTACAATAAATTATTAGTAATAATAAAAATTAGCAGCAACCAGTAAAAATTAATAAAAATAGAAATAATTATCGAAAATTTGCATTAATTTACTGTAATTAGTTAAAAACACTAGAAGTTAGCATTTATTATTGAAAATAGTAGTAACTAGTGGTACTTATAAAAAGTAGTAGTAATTAGTAGAAAATAATGGAAATTATCGATAATTTTTAAAAAATGGTGGTAATTAGTGGGACATAATAAAAATTAGAGATAATTAATATTTATTTGTAATAATGAGAAATAATTAATAGTAATTAGGAGTAATTGTTAAATAATAATGGCAATTTTTGGTAATTAGTATAGATTAGTGGTGATTAGTAAACATTAGTAGTAATCAATAAAAATTAAAAAAAATAGAGATAAGTAGAAAATATTGGTTGTAATTATAGGTAATTAACAAAAAAACATATCACTTATTAGCACAAATTAGTAAAAAACAGCAGTAATTAGTATTAATTAGTGAAAATAGTTATAGTTAGGGATAATTATTAAGAGATTTTGGTAATTAGTAGTACATAGAAAATATTAGCGATAATCCGTAAAAATTAGAAAAACACAATGTTATTTATTGATAATTAGTGGTGATTACTTAAAATAAATTGTAATTAGCAGTAATTAGTAAAATAATAATGTCAATTAGTGGTAATTAGTATACATTAGTGGTAATTAGTCAAAATTAGGTGTAATTAGTAAGTATTAGTGATACTAAGTATACGTTAGTGGTAAATAGTAAACATCAGCAATATTTTTTCAAAATTAATGGTAATTAGTGATAATTAGTAAAAATATAAAGGTAATTATTAGTAATTACTAAAAAATAGTTTTAGTTAGTAAACAATAGCTATCATTAGTATCAATTTGTGGAAATTACAAAAAAGTGTTGATAACTAGTCAAAAAATATTACTAATTTGTAAAAAATAGTGGTAATTTGTAAACAATACAGGCAATTAGTAATCATTAATGATAAATAGTGATAATTAGTAACATATAAATGCCATAATTAATAACAAAATGCATTTAGTAAAATTTTGCAGTAAAATTTGATATACATCCATAATTTTATAAAATAGTGATTATAAATAAAAATTTGAGATAATTGCTAAATCTATGCAGTAATTAGTAATAATTGTAGATAATTAAATTTTTTTTGAATTTAATTGTAAATATTTAATGAAAATTACTTAAAAGTAGGGTTAATTAGTAAAATTTGATTTTTATTAGTAAAAATACCCTTAATTAGTTAAAACTAAATGTAATTATTGGTGATTAATTTTTTTAGAAAACATAAAACTTAATTATTAAAAATTAGGGGTAAATAGATAAAAATAATAATATATATATATATAAGTAATTGTTAATATTTTTATTTTTAAAATTTAATGGAAATATTGAACATGTAGACCACAGTACTTGTTACACGATAATGATTTGATAAATCATCATCGTAATCAAAATAGTTTTAGTGTGAAACCTGAATATATTGTGGGTGTTGTGTCTTTTTTTCATTTTCATCATCAAAAATATTATTTTTTTTCAAATAAGAAAATAAGTTTCCATATAATAAATGTGGTATGAGGAGGTTTTTCACATTTAACAATGTTGGGTGATCATTTATTGTGTTTTGTTTTCAGAAAAGATTATGTTTTTTTGAAATCAGCATGGTGAACAATGTTCTTGGGAAGATACTTGAAATTTGGTTCCACATCCATCACATTTTCAAACTTTTGTATTTGATGTTGCTTATTCATATTTTAAACAAAAAGAAACTCATGATAATATTTATTTAAGCCCATAGTTAAAACCTTTATGTTTTTATGAGTTACTAAAATTTATTGTGGATATTGTATATCCTGGTTGTAAGATAATAAATTTTGTAGCGGTTGAAAAGTAATGGTTATTAATTGAGATAATTGAATTTTAGGTATCGTATTTGATTAGATATTCACTTTGGTTGAATCAATTTTTTCTAAATGAAATTTTCTTCCTATAAATTTATTTGACAGAAGTAGGTTGGATCATAATTTGGGTATTGGTTATCTGAGAATTCATGTAGACTCAAACTGTCACGACTCATCCTATAGGGGTCAACCTTGTGACTACCTCATGCCCAACTCAAATATGCCAAGGGCTAGAGACTAGTGCCAAGTAGGTATATTCCATAAATAGGATGAATTATACTAATGTACTGGTACACACACACATATCTCCAAGACCACAATTCTAATATGTAAAACCATTGAAACAATTCATGAATACATCTATGACCCCACAACCGAGTAAAAAATTAAATAACTGAAAATTGAAAAGGGGCCAAAGTCAAGCCCAACCAAAAATACAAAGAGTCCATCCTACTCCATTGGTAGGGAAAATTTCAAAAGTACGCTCCCAATAAACACCTTGGTCTATCAATCTCTTGCTATGCTCCACCAGCTCCATATCCTCCAAGGACACCGTCAAAAGGGTCATCATTTTCACAAGATACAACATTTGCGGGAATGTCTATTGTGGGGATTCGGTACAATAATACTCAGTAAGATACCTCGAACACACAAAATGCAAATCACCAAGTATATTCATCTCAATAAAAGATATAACATTTAGTGTACAATAGAAAAAAAACCAGATATACTCAAGAAAGACACCACACCATTAGGTAGTCATAACCAACTATTAGCCTTATGATTCTACTCAATGCAATGCTCATTTTGGGAGAACTAGCCCCATGAGCCATGATATCATTGAAGACACTCATCAAAAAGGTCTTTCTCATTGGTCCCCACCCAAAGTGAACATGTTGTTCTATAATGACCTTGATTCACATATTGTGGTCACACCCAGAACTACTGGGGGACACTACAAACCCAATTCAGGTCAACTAGGTATTTAGGGGATCATATGCCAATGATTCCACAAACCCTACTGATACGACATTCTAGATGGAGGATGAATGCCCTCCAAATGAAGGTCATGCTGATTCCAAAAAAATCCAACTACGGATTGTATAGGATCGCAATCCAGTGTCACAGAGAGACACCGCAACTCTATCTGAGGTTCATCCTCTATAGGAGATCACAATTCAGTGATGTGGATGTAATGTCACAATGTATCCTCAAGGAAAGTACCAAGGGAGAAAACACAACCTATACCAATCCAAACTAAGAGAATGAAGAGCCTCAAATACTCTTGATCGAAATTCTCAGCATGTACCCGAGTGTACACAGCATGTCCTATTATCCCCTGTCATGCCCATGTTGAAGTGCCTCACATGATATGTAGTCTCCAAATGCACTGAGTACATAAGAGGATACACATCATGTAGAGACACATGATACTATGTCATTGTAAACTATACATGTTCATGTGGGAGTACTCATTATGTCCATTCCTTTGTACTCCAACCCATGTCTGTGTACATCTGAGGTACCTACCGAGTCAACCAGGGAGGGTCACATGTTGTGTGATAGGGTTCGAACACCATGTGATCCTTAACTTCATCTAAAACCCCAATGTTATAGCTAGAGGCCACAACTATGTAATCCTAAAATTCATGCTGAGATGCTTGGGATATCTAGTTCCTTTGGAGATCACATTTATGTTTATATGTGCACCACAAAAAACAATGATCTAGATGGAACATACATATTGAAGTTCTTCCATACCTCTAGTAGCTAGATCTACTGGTTCTGGGTTTAGATCCATTAGGAAATCACCACCGTCAAGCCATACATTGTTGTGGCTCAAAACCAGGTAGAACAGATATTGAAAATTCGTTCCGGCCCACCTTCGTTCATCCACTACCCTCATCACAGCTTGATCACCTCACTGGTCATGAACCTCTCCTGTGTTATCTATCTATTGTGCTAATGAATTGTTATTAAATGATCAAATATCAAGTATTCGTCAAAACACAGGCCAAAATGAATCACTCATAGTAAACATACGAAGAATGGGGGTAGAAATCTAGAAAACAAAAAAGTGAGGAATGATCCTCATCTGTTGTTCATTTGGACATGATTCATTATTGTAGAAGGGATGGATGAAGTGGGATAAGTCAACGAACAAAAAAACCATCAATATAAAATCTACTAATGATATTTGTATTAATTATTGTTAATTTAGTTGATCATAATTCCATTGAAATAAATAATGGGATCGAGATTACAATATAAAACATCATACATAGAGTTTGGATCAATCGTTGACAAAGAATGGTTATGTTTTCATTGTTGATGAGATCCTCGAACTCTAATTGTGTAATGATCCACAATCAATTCATGATCCATTGTCTTCCTCCAAGAATTCTCTCCTACAGCAACATCTAATTCACCAATTTTTAGAGGCCAACCAGTAGACGATTATTGTATATATATATGTAAAGACGATGTAGGTTGTCATGTTGAACTAAATAAAATAAATTCTTATGTTTATTTATTTTATTAATTTCATGTATGTGATAACTATTTCACTAACAACCCATTCCATTCATGTTTATGTTTCACCTAGGGTAACGATACCATTCTGGACTAAGTGGGGCTCTAGGATTTTCGATTTGGACACCTGTTTAGGAGTTATTTCCATTTTTTAGGAAAACTGTACATGCATGATATTTAATTATTTAGTATATTTCAATCATTTATTTCAGACACACAGGGCTTCATAATAACATGTCATCTAAGATCCTAGTATCAAAAATAATCCATATAAAATGTAAAAATAATACATGAAAAATCTAATATGTAACATCCTATCCACCTTAGGGATTTTCCTCCTAAAAGAGAGAAATACTACTCAATGATATAGGGGTATTAGGCTCCCATCTCAGCCTCTAACTCCCATGATCTATCATAAACATTGATGTGCTACCACCAAACATGAAAAAGTGGGCATCGATCACCCAAAAAGGAACCTCTCCTCCCAATCCTCTATCTCTACTATGATCTCAGCAAAGGTCACTCCATCCTCAATGTCCAACTCATCCCAGTCAATAACGTGTGATGAGTCATACTCAAACCTCCTCAACTTCAACACATGAAGACATCATGTACCTGGTATAACTTTGAAGGAATATCTAAGTGGTATTCCTCATCACTAAATCTATGCATTATCTGGAAAGAAACGATGAATCTCAAAGATAACATACCAAACCAGCTAAATATCCTCAATCAACATTGTAATGAAACCCATATGAACACATGGTCTCCTTCTTTGAACACCAAAGGCCTTGTTCTCCTGTTAGCATAAGACTTCTGATGGCTCAGTGCATTCTTTATCTACTCCTAGAAGATCTTCACAATCTCTATTGTAGCTCACACCAACTCTAGGACCTTGAGTGTTGACATTCCTGTATCAGTCCAACAAAGTGGTAACCTATAGGGTCACCCGTATAAAGCCTCAAATGGTGCCATAAAAGTAGTGGAATGGTAGTTGTTGTTGTATGTGAACTCTACCAGGGTTAGGTGATCCACCCTACTATGTGAAAAATCCAACATAAAAGTTTGCACTATGTCCTCTAGAACCTGAATTGTCCGCTCAGCCTGGCCCTCAGTCTTAGGGTGAAACACTAGGCTCAAGAATAGATGAGTCCAAAATGCCTCATGTAATCACATCCATAATCGGGTTTTAAAGAGAGAATCGTAGTCGGAAATAATCATTGAGGGAACTCCATGATGTCTTAGTATCTTATGTGCATAGAGATATCCCAATAACTCAACTAAACTCTTCTCATGAATTATTAAGAAGCGGGCCGACATGGTGAGTCAATATATGATCACCCAGATGGCATCATGTATGCTAGATGTATATGGAAATCCCATCATAAATTCGATGGATATTTGATCCCACTTCCACTTTGGCACCTCAAGGGATTCGGTTAAATACTCACTATCTTGGTTCTCAACTTTCACTTACTGAAAAGTAAGGAATCAAGAGAAAAACATTTCAACTCATTTATTCATTCCTAGCCAACAAAAATGTCTTTAAAGGGACTAGTGAATCATTTCCACACATGGATATACTACCAAAGGAGATATATGAAACTATATCAGAAACTCATTTCATAATGTTAGTGGTACCACCATGCATCCTTTGAAAATAATTTCATGCACAACACCTTTAGAAAATCCATTTGGATCACGTCCTATAGAAATCTATGAATGTAGGGTCTCACAATCAACATATTCAAGATACGTCTCTCACACTCACTATATGAGTGGAGGGGTAACATCTATAGATTGGAGGTAAACTACTCAATATCAATCTATAAAGGATGACTGCAATGAGGAAAACTACTCCAAAACATTATTCAACAACTACCATCCCAGGAAAACACCATACCTCTATCATACTCCTGGTTGTAACCCAAACTAACACTACCTCAATCATGGACAAGTCCACTGCAACTCCATCTACTAAGATATGGTTTTCCAAAAAGTGGCTCACCTGCATCCATAACTGACAATTCGAGAGATTATCTTAATGTTGGTGCTTTTATAGTATGTACACACTCATCCTCAATTGTCTTGCATGATCCTCCTCAGACGCTATGTACATGAGGATATCATCGATGAAGAGTACCATAAACCTGTCTAAGAAGAGATATAAGATCCTTTTCATGAATCCCATCAACACTGTTGGGGAGTTCATCATTCCAAAGGTCATCACCATGTACTCATAGTGACTGTAGTGACATCTAAATGTTGCCTTTTTTATATCCTCATCATGTACTCGCAACTGGTGATATCCCAATCGATGTTCAACCATCGATAACCATCGAGTCTCTCTCAACTGATCAGAGAGTTTATCGATTGTCGATGGTGGATACTTATTCTTTATGGTCACTTGGGTTATGCACTGATAGTTCACAAATAACCACAATCCCCTAACTTCTTTCTTGGAAAATAAGACCGAGGCTGCCTTGGGTGAAACATCGGGTCTAATAAATCCGTTCCTCTACAACTACTCCAACTACACCCTCAACTCGAGAAGCATTGCAGGATCCATATGATATGTTGGCTCAAATATTGATTCCATATCAGGGTGGAAATCAATGGATATGTCTATGTCTTAGTGTTAAGGCAAACCTATAACATCTATGGGGAGAATTTCCTCATACTCCACCACAACTACAGGAAACTGAGGACTCCAAACATTCATTGTACCAAGGTTTGGTCCATCCAACTGATGTGTAATCAGCTACACCCTACTATTCATGAGTCCATCCTACTCTTTTCAGAATTCATTTTCACCGATAAAGAAGGAATTTCTTCCATCCCTGTGGAAAAACCACTTTCTTCTCCTAAAACTGTCATTATGAGCATTAAATGCGGATAACTAGTCCTTATGAAGAATTATGTTGTATGTCCTCGACACCGCAACCAAGAGATGCCCACCAGAAAAATCACCCCTAAGAGTCAAGTCACACTATCAACACTAGTGCATGATCATTGAGGCTCCTCTAGTATGAGTCTCCAAGTGTTAGGGTTCAGTCAACATATCCACTAGTATCTTCATTTGTCGATAATGATTTGTCAGTAAGAATGGAATGATTAGCACCATTGTTTATAAAAACTGAAGAAAAGTAAGAAAAGACATAGATCATACCTCGTATCGACCTTGGATACTCGAGGTCATAGGAATCCATATATTGTAGCTAGCCTCGTTGCTACCCACCTACTCCCCTAAGCCCGGCATGGACCACCTGGGGGTGGTGGTGGTAATAGGTCAAACAACCAACCACCTCCTACCACCTTGCATGTCCCTCTAATACGTATGTTGCCCAATGGGCCACACTTATCCTTCCTATATCTCTATATTAGCAGTCCTTGAACCGTCTCTTGATCAGTTGTATAATGGGTTGAGTAATGTAATGTCCCCAACCATTACAAGGGAAACACTTCATCTCCTTAGGATGATTCGATTCACCTTGAGAGCCTTGCATAGCTGACCATGAGTCCTGGGAATGGCTTCTATAGCATGTGACACACTTGGATCTCTGTGACTACCACTAGCTACATGATTCAAAGGTATAAGATACTAGGTTACCACTTATATGTCCAACAATTGGTTTCTTCTCTTGTAGTAAACTTTCTACCAACAAAGCTCACTCAGGCACTCCAGCATGGGTTGAAATTCTAAGAGATACCATGGATGCCCTAATTTCCTAGAGCAAAACCTGCTAAATGTTTCAATCCCTAAACAAATGGTCTTATATTATATCAATGGAGTGATGAAAGATATCAGTAAACTTCACTAAATACTCCACCATGGTTATATTTCCTTATTGCAGATACAGAATCTCCTGTATAAATACCGATCGTAATGTAGCTACATAAAACCCCTCTCTAAATGAAACATGAAGTATATTTATGAGAGAGATTTCTCATTGTGTGAATGGATAACTAAGCTCTTACAACACCCTGTAGTGTCCCAAAGAATACTTTCAACAATAATTTCCATCTGATCAGCAGGCGTCCTTGCAAGTTGGAAAACGTGAGTGACTGCCTCTTTCCAATCCACATCCACATGGGGGTCTGGCTCACCCCAAAACCTAGGATTACTCTGTCAATGAAACTCATGCAATGCACTATGCCTACGATCATCATCATCTAGTATTGTTGGTGATAGTTGTATCTCAACAGGTGGTGGAATATCTAGTGATCCACACTAAGGTGAAATATCTTGTAAAAGGCCTTGTATTGATGTATCTTCCCTAGATAGATCATCTTTGTGATGATATAGTATAATCCTAGCTTGCTATCATTGTGGAATTATCCTAAAATAAAACAAGATATACTAGGTTTATTGAGTATATCTCGAGAGAAACCTCAATAAGGACATGAAAAAAAACAACCATTCTTATATGATGTTTAATGCCCTTGTCATGGCCCGACCCTACCCGGGCTCGAGCCACAACTACCCCAAGCCCGCCTCCATAGGCCAGGGGCTGGCGACCAGCGCCGAAGGCACAATAACTTGGGGAGGCCTCTGCCTAAGCACCTATACACACACACGCAGCAAACTCAATGCAACAGTGTAGAGTAAAAGTAAAGACACGCAAAGAAAATGAATGGGAAACTGCTATATAAATACCACAAAGTGCATCGACCTCTATAAGTACAAGCGAAATGCTGAAAAGGAAAAAGGGGAAAAACATGTGCCCAACCAAAATGTTCCACAAACCGGCAATAGGTAATCAAAAAGGAACAGCTGACAGGTCTCCCACCTGGAACCCGGCCACGACCACCGCACGTGGTCCAAGCTGCCAAGCTCCTACGCTCCACCGAAGTCACGCACCACCTGTCCGTCGTCTGGAAGGGCACACCAAGTGCGGGAAAAGCCCAAGCAGGGGTGAGTATAAAAATACTTAGTAGGATACCCCGAAGGCCCGAGAGAGCAACAAATGAGGTACCGAATGGTAAGCGGTAGAGCGAACATAAAAGTAGAGGAGAACAACTGAAAGTGCAGTAAGAGTCCAGCTCACCCCAACCAAAGAAAGGAAGTAGACTCATCCAGGCACAAGGAGCTGGAAACGGTGAGAAGATGAACTTCCCGTTGATTCTTCGCTTCCTATAGGAGGAGAGTAGACTCGTCCAACCACGAGAAGCTAGACACGGAAATCACGTGGCATACCCCGCGCGTCTTCGCCTCACCTGGAAGGAGAGTAACCAAACCCAAGAAGTGGGTACCAAAAAAGGTATATACATATCCTTATGCTCTTCCAAGAAGCCCAAACAAACTCGTAAGGGGATCTCTGTCCCATAGCATTGCCCAAGAAAGAGTAGCCATCAGTCCCAAAAGTAACCCCATCATCGATGCCCAGCATCCCGCACGTCTTCCCTGAACCGCAAGCCAAGGGGCTCAATCACCGCACCTCGATACTATCCGCTTTGGGCGGCACTGACTCGCCCGCACGGTTTTAGATCGCGTCGCAAGAACGCGTCTCGGTGGGGAAAGCGCCCCTCGTACTTGAGAGTTCTAGGAAAGTCAAACCACACCTCATCACTGCCCTGTAGTAGAGAGGTCTCCTCAAAGTCAATGCCATTCCATCACCAACCCATACAACCAAGGGTCCCGCTCCGATAATCACGGAGATAAGCCATGGACTAGCCTAGTCGAGAGGACTGAGTCAGGAATGCTAACAAGTGTCCCACTGCCCAGCCCTGCTGGAGGGTAATTCATAACCAAATGTCGGGTGACCCACTTCCCAGCCCTACTGGAGGGTAAACCTTAATACCTCGTCAGGCGACCCACTACCTAGCCCCGCTGGAGGGTAAACCATATTTAGATATCGGGTGACCCACTGCCCAGCCCCGCTGGAGGGTAAACCCTAATACATCATCAGGCGACCCACTGCCCAGACCCATTGGAGGGTAGACCTGGAATAAGTCGACGGGTGACCCACTACCTAGCCTTGCTGGAGGGTAGACCTGGAACTAAACGACGGGCGACCCACTGCCCAGCCCTGCTGGAGGGTAGGCCCTAAGAGGTCGTCGGGTGACCCACTGCCCAGTCTCTGCTGGAGGGTAGACCCTAAGAGTGTCGGGTGACCCACCGCTTAGTCTCTGCTGGAGGGTAGACCCTAGAATCTGATAGGTAACCCACTGCCCAGCCCTGCTGGAGTGTAAAACTCAGAACGGCTCTGGCCACATCCAATGGAGGGCACAACACTGGCCAACTGAACACGGTGTGGGCATCACGCGACCACCCAACTCCAGAAAAACTCACCCAAAGTGGTTCAGCACCTGTTCCATCACTAGGTGCCACTGGCCCCGCTACCAGCCAATCCATCGAGAGCGAAACCAGGGGGAGACCTCTCAACCCTGCTGGTCAAACAAACAAGCACAAAGGGACCCACTACGCCACGAGATGTCCAAGTACACAAGGCAGAACTCGGCACGCACAAGGGGCCGACATGACAACCCCAACTGAGCACACAAACGTTCTCAGGTATGAACAACCACATGTACCTCCAAGCATTCTCGTATACTCCCAGAGTATACCTCGTTCCAGCCCATAGGCTATCATGCACACGACACCCAACATCAACGCGAAGGCGTGACATAACAACTCTACCTCAAAGGCCCGGGCACGGTCATCCACATCTCGTTAATCATTTACATCACTCTCCCAAGAGTGCACGTGTTCACACGCCAATGGTCCACTACAGACATGGTAGAAGGACCGCCACTGGAGCACCTTCCATGCTTCCACATTTAATAAGATCACGCAAAAGGCTCCGCACAACCAAACGGATCGCACCATTGTAATCCTTGCGGAAAAACATGCGAGTTAGACTACTCACTCGCCCGAAACGGTCAACAGGTGGAAAAGGTACTATTCACCGTGACCAACCCGCGTGGGGCCCACCCAGAATCCCGAAACTGAACCAATGGATCACGCCACTGCGATACCCTCAGGAAAACACACGGGATTGAGTACTCAATCGCCCAAAACGGACACCCGGTGAAAAGTGCACTATTCACCGTAGCAGGGTCGGGTGGGACGCACACCACGTCCCCGAAAAAGGTCGGGTGAACTGCACCATTGCAAAGCTCTCGGAAAAGCACGTCAAATTGACTGCTTACTTGCGTGGGACGGTTACCCGGAGAATAATATGCCTTCCGGCGTACCGCACACGATCGGTGCCACGTGGGACCCGCAACCCGGTCCCGAAACTCAACGAACGGATCACACCGTTGTGATCCTCACGAAAAAGCACAAAAGATGGACTACTCACTCGTCCAAAACGGTCGCCCGGTGATAAAGCTGGAAATCACCGTCGACTCCCGAAACGGCCCTCACGGGGCCCGCACCATCGTGTGGAATTTGAGCGGGCGGATTGTACCATTGCAATCCCCTCAGAAAAACATCCAGAAACGACTTCTTGCACGCCCCGAACGGACGTATGAGGAAAAAGTCGCTAAAAGCTGCACGCAGCTCAAAAGGCGGGTCATGGGGCCCGCACCTCAACTCTAGCCTCAACGCCTGGAACTGCACTGGAAACCTCCACCTCACTGTCAGGGTCACAACGCCGCTGACGGTGCTCAAAACAAATGCTGGACGCGTCGCGCCTCAGCGGCCCCTCGTTTCGGGATTTAAAAATTCCTGAAACCATCTCAAAAGCTTCGCCTCGACGCAAGCTCCGTGCTGCCGCAGACGGCGCGCAAAACGGACGCTCGTAGCCTGAAATACGGGCGTCCGAAGTCCGAGGGAAAATCCCCTTGGGCTGGACCGGCCCGGAACAGCCGGTCCGCCCTGCTTGGGCTGGCCCGCGGCTCACCCGCGGGTCCGGCTCACCCCGCCGCGGCCAGCTGGCCGCGGCTCACTTCTCTCGACCGGCCGCCTCGCGGCCGGTTGATGCCAAACAACGACCCGTGTTTTGTGGGTCGCGGTCGACGCACGGGGCCGCGCGGTTCGCGGCCCCTCCTCCGCTTGCCGGCGCCCGCGGCCGCCTTCCGACAGCCGCCGCCGAACGCCGCAGCCGCCTCCCAGAAGCGCCGCCGCCCTGCCCTGCGAAGCCGCCGCCTCCCAAAGCCGCGGCCGCCCTGCGCCGCCGTCCGCCGCATTCGACACTCGCCGGAAACCGGCCTCATGGCCGGAAAACATCAGTGGACCACCGAAAACGATCCGGTGGTCGAAAATTCGATCCGGATAGCTTTCCGGAAACCTTAGGACGGGATCTACGCAACCACGGGATTTGTTCAAGGATCCAATAATGCAATTGAGTAAAAAAGAGGATTAAAACGGGGAAGGGGAGGAAAACTCATATTCGCATACCTCGTTGGGCTTCACCTGGCGCTTCCCGCGCGATCCGCCGCGCGCCATCCTCTTGCCGGAGCCACCGCGCCAGACTCGCCTCACCAGAGCTCACCGGAGCTCACCGGAAAGGAGGAAGGGAGGGGAGGGGTTGTGAGGAAGAAGAAGAAGAGGAAGAAGGGGGGGTGCATGTTTAAATAAAAACACTTAAACACCCCGCCCGGCACGCCCCCGACTCCGCTCCCGAAGCCGAAAAAAATGAGGGCGTCCCTGGGGTAAACATGATGCTTCGAGTACAACAGCGGTCTCAGAATTTTTATCCGAGACCCCGTTCAAATGTTATTAAACTTAGCGCCCGATGCCGCCAAATTACGAAAACACCCCTGGGCCATTTTTCATGAACGGCCCGCACACGCGAAACCTATACCCCTCCTAGTGTAAACGGCACGCTCTGAACACAACGGTGCCCTCGGTTTCCCAATCCAAGCCACCGTTTAAATTATACCTGTGTTTCAACCTTAAACGAATAAATAAATTAATTAATTTATCTGTTTAACCTTCCGAAAGCGGGCGAGGGGTCCAAACATCCTGCGCCGATATTTATTATGTTGTTCCTAGGGTAAACACCCCATTCCGGACCCATCCGTACACTCGGATCTTTGATCCGGGACTCCGTTTAGGAGTTATCTCGTTTATTTAGCGTTTCCAGTGTGAAAGCAATAAAAATTTAATTTCGGCCAATCCGGGGCTCGAAATTGCACGCCGTCTAAAGGCATTGCTCTGGAATATCATCAAGAATATTACAAAGTCTTTCGTAGAAAAAACCAGGTTATTACATCATTCCATTCTTCAAGATTTTCGTCCTCTAAAAGAAAAACTAGGGAGAAATACAGGGTATGAAGCCCACACCTGGCTTTCCCATACCCAGAAGAACCCACACACAGCTCTGTGCCACCGCACACAGACCAAAGGATTGATCTGTTCATGCGGGGTCGGCCCTTGCCGACGTCGTGAACCCTCTCCAGACTTTGGGGTTAGGGAAAGGCGGTAGTGAACCTCTCCATCCCTTTGCACAGTCTCAAACGGGCCGAAGGCCCTTGGGGGTAGCTCACCTCCCCGGTCAAACCTCTACGTCGCACGCCGTGACTGGAATCACCGCCGGCACCTGGAACAAGGCCCGGTGATTCCCCCCTTTAGAATATCCATATGGTGAAGCACCCAAGGATATCTAGCCACGCAAGATTCCACAGTCGATGCTCTCTTACATGCTCAACAGGTGAAGGATCCAACACCATCGACTAAAGGAAAAGGTCTCATGCCTTTTACCTTACCAATACAGGGTTACTCCTGATGCCCTGCGTCACCCTGATAACACCTCAAACAAGGAGCCGGGAGAGCAGAATTTCACATGCATAGCCTAACAATTCTACTACAAGAAGTAGAAGGGTCGCAAGGGGTACCTCTCACCATCCTGTGCTTTGCAGGATCGTAGACATCCAAAGCGCGCAGCTGTCCTCGGTCCCAACTGATAGCTCCTGGAGCCTGACGTGGACCACCTAGTGGTTATGGGAAGACCTCGTAACGTCGTCCCCCACCTCCAGCTCCTCCCGCTCCTCTTCTAGCACCACCCCTCTGGGTACTACTCCGATCACGGCGCTGCCTCTGCCGTGGTGGTGCGTCTGCTACCTGTCCGATGCTCCCAGCATCTCAGGTTGGGCAGTCTTGTGCCAAGTGACCTCGCCCATCACAAGCATAGTACCAGTGCTCTCTGGGCTGCCCTGGTGTCCTCCGACGCCACTGTGGTGTACGACCACGGCCCGAGATCCACTCACGGAAGGGCATCCTCGGCTGAGGCCCTGCGCCTTTTCTCCACAGTGGTATACGACCACATCTCCGAAACCGGCAGTGGGAAGGCCACCTGCATCGAGGTCCTGTCCTCCAGTGCCTGCTAGCTATGGCAGACGTCCCGGCTCCGTCGCGCCCACTTCCACTACCAACCGTAAAACAAGACAAGAATCCCCCTATCACCAACGCCTGCTCTGGCACCCTGGAATATGTGGAAATGCCTGAGGGTACTATGACAGCACGAATATCTTAGTGGAGACCCTTCTCAAACTTCCGTGCTTGGAAGTTGTCGTCATGGACCACGTTCGGGTAAAAGCGTGCACGGTCTGCAAAACTAGCCGCGTACTCGTCCACCGTCATCCCTCCCTGCTGAAACTGTAGGAGCTCCTGAATCCAGACGGAGCGCAAATAGGAGGGGCAAAACTCCTCACAGAGCAACAACTGGAAGTCTTCCAACGAAAGCGATGACTCGTCATGAAACTGAGTCACCAGACTCCACCAACGCCGAGCTTCTCCATGAAAAAGGGTGGCTTGCAAAGCCACTCTCTGATCTATCAACGTCTACACAAGCCTGAAAAGGTGATCCACTGCCTCGAGCCAATCCTCTGCTACCTGAGGGTCTAGCTCACCACTGAACCTCAGCGGTCTCTGCCGCTGGAACTCACGGAGCGCGCTCAACCAGCGCTCAAACTCAGCCTGCTCCACTGAAACTGTCTGCTGCTCAACAGGTGGGGGTGCTACTACTGGCCCACCCGGAGAAAGGGGCTCGCATGATGGATTCTGGACTGAGGCCTCGTAGCTCAAAGGGTCTTCGTCACGTACCCAAAGCTGGTATCCGGGCTGGCTGTCCTCGCGGAGACATCCTGAATATTATCAAGGAGTGTCGCGGTCAGATCAACATATATGTATATACCACAACAACAACAATGGGGAGATGACTCAAGAAGGACAGTCAAAGACTCGGTCCTATGTGATGCACAAACCAATTTTCCCTGAAACCAGTGTCTCAGCATGCCGAGTCGACAAGTGGGTTATCAAGGTCCTGGTGAATGGATACGTCGGCCGCCGCACCATCCCTGGACACCCTGGCCTGAGAGCTGCTCTCGAGACACATTAACACAGTTGCCCTATATCCCAACCAATTCCTCTTTTAGGGATGTTCGCACAACGTCCCAAAGAACGAACCACCTTTGATACCACTTTGTCACAACCCGACCCTACCCGGGCTCGAGCCGCAACTACCCCAAGCCTGCCTCCATAGGCAAGGGGCTGGCGACCAGCGCCGAAGGCACAATAACTCGGGGAGGCCTTTGCCTAAGCACCTGTACACACACGCAGCAAACTCAATGCAACAGTGCAGAGTAAAATTAATGAAAAGCAAAGAAAAGGAAAGGGAAACTGCTATATAAATACCACAAAGTGCATCGACCTCTATAAGTACAAGCGAAATGCTGAAAAGGAAAAAGGGGCAAAACACGCGCCCAACCAAAAAGTGCCACAACCGGCAATAGGTAAACAAAAAGGAATAGCTGATGGGTCTCCCACCTGGAACCCGGCCACGACCACCGCACGCGGTCCAAGATGCCAAGCTCCTATGCTCCACCGAAGTCACGCTCCACCTGTCTGTCGTCTACAAGAGCACACCAAGTGCGGGCAAAGCCCAAGTAGGGGTGAGTATAAAAATACTCAGTAGGATACCCGAAGGCTCGAGGGAGAAACAAAGGATGTACCGAAGGGTGATCGGTAGAGCGAACAGAAAAGTAGAGGAGAACAACTGAAAGTGCAGTAAGAGTCCAACTCAACTCAACCAAAGAAAAGAAGGAGACTCGTCCAGGAACAAGGAGCTGGAAACGGTGAGAAGATGAACTTCCTGTCGAGTCTTCGCTTCCTATAGCAGGAGAGTAGACTCGTCCAACCACGAGAAGCTAGACACGGAAAGCACGTGGCATACCCCACGTGCCTTCGCCTCACCTGGAAGGAGAGTAACAAAACCCAAGAAGTGGGTACCAAACAAGGTATATACATATCCTTATGCTCTGCCAAGAAGCCCAAACAAATTCGTAAGGGGATCTCCATCCCGTAGCTCAGCCCAAGAAAGAGTAGCCATCAGTCCCAGATGTAACCCCATCATCGATGCCCCGCATCCCGCATGTCTGCCCTGAACCCCAAGCCAAGGGGCATAATCATCGTACCTCGATACTATCTGCTTTGGGCGGCACTGACTCGCCCGCACGGTTTTAGATCACGTCGAAAGAATGCGTCTCGGTGGGGAAAGCTCCCCTCGTACTTAAGAGTTCTAGGAATTTCAAACCACACCTCATCACTGCCTTGCAATCGAGAGGTCTCCTCAAAGTCAAAGCCCTTCCATCACCGAACCGTACAACCAAGGGTCCTGCTCCGGTAATCATGGAGGTAAGCCAAAGACTAGCCAAGTCGAGAGGGCTGAGTCTGGAATGCTAACAGGTGTCCCACTGCCCAGCCCTGCTGGAGGGTAATTCATAACCAAATGTCGGGTGACCCACTGCCCAGCCCTGCTGGAGGATAAACCTTAATACATTGTCAGGCGACCCACTAACCATCCCCGCTGGAGGGTAAACCATATTCAGATATCGGGTGACCCACTGCCTAGCCCTGATAGAGGGTAAACCCAAATACATCATCAGGCGACCCACTGCCCAGCCCCGCTGGAGGGTAGACCTGGAATTAGTCGACGGGTGACCCACTGCCCAGCCTTGCTGGAGGGTAGACCTGAAACTAAACGACGGGCGACCCACTGCCCAGCCCTGCTGGAGGGAAGACCCTAAGAGGTCGTTGGGTGACCCACTGCCCAGTCTCTACTAGAGGGTAGACCCTAAGAGTGTCGGGTGACCCACTGCCCTGTCTCTACTGGAGGGTAGACCCTAGAATTCGAGGAGTGGCCCACTGCCCAGCCCCGCTGGAGGGTAAAACTCAGAACTGCTCTGGCCACATCCACTGGAGGGCACAACATTGGCCAACTGAGCATGGAGTGGGCATCACGCGACAACCCAACTCCAGCAAAACTCACCCAAAGGGGTTCAGCACCTGTTCCATCACTAGGTGCCACTGGCCCCGCTACCGGCCAATCCATCGAGAGCGAAACCAGGGGGCGACCACTCAACCCTGGTGGTCAAACAAACTAGCACAAACGGACCCTCTATGCTGCGAGAGGTCCAAGTACGCAAGGCAGAACTCGGCACACACATGGGGCCCACACGATAACCCCAATTGAGCGCACAAACATTCTCAGGTACGAACAACTACATGTACCTCTAAGCATTCCCGTATACTCCCAGAGTATACCTCGTTCCAACCCATACGCTATCGTGCACACGACACCCAACGTCAAAGTGAAGGCGTGACATAACAACTCCACCTCAAAGGCCTGGGCACAGCCATCCACATCTCGTGAATCATTTACATCACTCTCCCAAGAGTGCACGCATTCACACGCCAAGGGTCTGCTACAGACACGGTAGAAGGACCGCCACTAGAGCACCTTCCATGATTCCACATTTAACCAGATCGCGTAAAAGGCTCCGCACAACCAAAGAGATTGCACCGTTGTAATCCTTGTAGAAAAACACACGAGTTAGACTACTCACTCACCCGAAACAATCACCAGGTGGAAAAGGTACTATTCACCCTGACCAACCCACGTGGGGCCCACCCAGAATCCCGAAACAGAACCAATTGATCACGCCACTACGATCCCCTCAAAAAAACACACGGGATTGAGTACTCAATCGCCCAAAACAGACACCTGGTGAAAAGTGCACTATTCACCATAGTCGGGTCGGGTGGGACCCAGACCACGTCCCCGAAAAAGTTCGGGCGAACTACACCATCGCAAAGCTCTAGGAAAAGCACGTCAAATTGACTGCTTACGTGCGTGGGACGGGTACCCGGAGAAAACGATGCCTTCCGGCGTACCGCACATGAGCGGTGCCACGTGGGACCCGCAACCCGGTCCCGAAACTCAACGAACGTATCCGACCGTTGCGATCCTCTTGAAAAAGAACACAAGATGGACTACTCACTCGTCCAAAATGGTCGCCCGGTGATAAAGTTGGAAATCACCGTCGACTCCCGAAACGGCCCTCGCGGGGCCTGCACCATCGTGCGGAATTTCAGCTGGCAGATTGCACCATTGGAATGCCCACGGAAAAACATCCAGAAACGACTGCTTGCACACCCCGAACGGACGTCCGAGGAAAAAGTCGCTAAAAGCTCCACGCAGCTCAAAAGGAGGGTCGTGGGGCCCGTGCCTCAACTCCAATCTCAACGCCTGGAACCGCACTGGAAACCTCCGCCTCAGTGCGAGGGTCACAACGCTGCTGATGGCGGTCAAAACGAATGTCGGACGCGTCTGCACCGTCCAAAACAAGAATCTCGGAAAACGCTCGTCCGCTTAAGGACGCGTCGCGCCTCAGCGGCCCCTCGTTTCAGGAATTAAAAATTCCCAAAACCATCTCAAAAGCTTCGCCTCGATGCAAGCTCCGTGCTTCCGCAGACGGCGCGCAAAACGGACGCCCGTAGCCCGAAATACGGGCGTCCGAAGTCCGAGGGCAAAGCCCCTTGGGCCGGACCGGCCCGGACTGGCCAGTCCGCCCTGCTTGGGCCGGCCCGCGCCGGCCAGCCAGGTCAGCACAACCGGCCCGCGGCTCAGCCGCGGGTCCCGCTCACCCCGCCGCGGCCAGCTGGCCGCGGCTTACTTCTCCCGACCGGCTGCCTCGCGGCTGGTTGATGCCAAACAGCGACCCGCGTTTTGCGGGTCGCGGTCGACGCACGGGGCCACGCGGTTCGCGGCCCCTCCTCCGCTTGCCGGCGCCCGCGGCCGGCGCCACGGCCAGCTTCCGACAGCCGCCGCTGCCTCCCGGAAGCACCGCCGCCCTGCCCTGCGAAGCCGCCGCCTCCCAAAGCCACGGCCGCCCTGCGCCGCCGTCCGCCGCCTTCGACACTCGCCGGAAACCGGCCTCATGGCAGGAAAACTTCATAGGACCACCGGAAACGATCCGGTGGTTGAAAATTCTATCCGGATAGCTTTCCGGAAACCTCGGGATGGGATCTACGCAACCACGGGATTTGTTCGAGGATCCAATGTTGCGATTGAGTATAAAAGAGGATTAAAAAGGGGAAGGGGAGGAAAACTCAATTTCGCCTACCACGTTGGGCTTCGCCCGGCGCTTCCCGCACGATCCGCCGCGCGCCATCGTCTCGCCGGAGCCACCTCGCTGGAGTTGCCTCGCCAGAGCTCACCGGATCTCGCCATAATGGAGGAAGGGAGGGGAGGGGTTTTGAGGAAGAAGAAGAAGAAAAAGAATGGGGGGGGGGTGCGTGTTTAAATAAAAACACTTAAACACCCCGCCCGGCACGCCCCCGACCCCGCTCCTCAAGCAGACAAAAAGGAGGGCGTCCTTGGGGTAAACACGACGCTTCAAGCACAACGGCGGTCTCAGAATTTTAATCTGAGACCCCGTTCAAATGTTATTAAACATAGCGCCCGACGCCGCAAAATTACGCAAATTCCCCTGGGGCCATTTTTCATGAACGGCTCGCGCCCGCGAAACCTATACACCTCCAAGGGTAAACGGCATTCTCTAAAAACAATGGTTCCCTTGGTTTCCCAATCCGAGCCACCGTTTATAAGATACCTGCGTTTCAACATTAAACGAATAAATTAATTAATTAATTTATCTGTTTAACCTTCCGAAAGCGGGCGAGGGGTCCAAACATCCCGCACCAACAAGTTTTATGTCGTTCCTAGGGTAAAAACCCAATTCCGGACCCATCCGTACACTCGGATCCCTGATCCGGAACACTTTTTAGGAGTTATCTCATTTATTTAGCGTTTCCAGTGTGAACGCACTGAAAATTTAATTCCGGCCACTCCGAGGCTCAGAATCGCACACCGTCTGAAGGCGCTGCTCTGGAATATCATTAAGAATATTCCAAAGTCTTTCGTAGAAAAAACCGGGTTCTTACAGCCCAAATCCCAGAATCATAGAGCTGGTACATTATTACATTACATTGACACAATTAAAAAGAATAAAATCCAAAAATACTGTTCAGTTCAGTGATCTTGGAAATCCAAATTACATACATGATACCCATAATACGTTGGGAAATAGGAAATATAGACAAAAGACATAATAAAATGAAATAAATTGTGTCCTTTATTGCTTATTCAAATATCTCTTCTTCATAACATGTGGAATGGAAACATAATAAGGGTGATATCAAATAATCATTATGTGTAAGTAAATAAAAAGAAATAATTAATCAATATTAAAACATTTACATGGAATGTTAAATATCTAATAACACAGTTCTTTAAAATAAATAGATAAGAAAATATCAATATTTCTAGGTAAAAAACTGAAACTCCTACCATCAAAATCAATAAACTAAAAATTAAATGTATCCATAGATATGTTGATTAAAAATCTCATGGACGAATAATAATTTAATCTAAATGAGGGAAATTCTTTATTATTGATATCTATAATATTCCTCAAAGGATTCACTACAAAGATCTAATACATTCAAGGATTTAGGCCAAGAATCTATTACATTCAAGAAAACATTATAGGAATATAATAATATCAAGGATTTATACTATAAAGCAAATATTGTAAAGGATTTATTCCAAGAATCTAATAATTTCAATGCTTAGTTCCTTGAATCTAATACTATCTTGGATTCATGCCAATAATATAATACATCCAAGCATTCATGCCAAGAATATAATAGTATAAAGGCATTTTTCCATGAATCTAATAATGTCAAGGATTCATGTTATGATTCTAATAATTTATAGGCTTCATGCCAAGAATCTAATACATTCAAGGAATCATGAGAAGAATCTAATTTTTTTTAAGTGAACACTCTATGAAAAATGGTACGAGGTTTAGGAAATAATCATATCCATAAAAAATGATATGAATTTATATGTAAATTTAAAATTAAAATTTATTAAAATAAATTGGTTGTTTCCAGATAATTATAAAACCCATTTAAGGAAGTGAGATTGCAAATAGAACCATTATGAACATTCCTGTGGTGAATAATCTTTAACCATTCCAATGTGTCTCATACCACATTGAAACATTTAAATCATAATCTCTTGAAAGGTATGACATGAAACTTATAATATCATGAGAATAATAGGATTCAAGATATAACATGAAAAAGATATTATATATACCAAATAAAAGCTAATTGTCACATAATAAAAATTAAGTCTCAATGGAATGTAAATTGAGATGAAATTATCTTATGACTTGTGTAGATTTAGAGTTAGGGGTTCCATGAATGTGTAACATCAATTGAAACATTTAATATCATGAAATAAATGGAAATTATTATATAATATATCAAAATTGGTAGAAGGTACAACACACAAAATTTTAAGTATTGAATATGACATTAATCTTGTATATTTAAATGTGAGCGGATATTCCCTTACTGATGCAGTAACTAATGAATTGGAAAACCAAAAGGTAATAAATCATAAATTAAACTTTCAAATAATCTAAAGATAATCGTATTCATGATTTTATATTTCAACATGGTAATATTTATGCAATATAAATGAAATAATGTGAACAATAATTAAGAATTTCCCACGGAATGAAATTGAGACAAGAATCCCTTACATTAACTTTCATTTTTTTGTGTGGTATTTATACTCTTGTATAGTGGTTTAAAATATGTTACTAACTTATAATAGAAATATAAAAATGTTTATAATATCATATATGAACTTTTAAAATTAATTTATCACCCTTTTTAACACTCTTTGATTATTTTAACTATTTCAGGTGTCAACTACCTAGTTTTCTTAAGAACGTTTGAACTTGTAACTTATTTTCCCTATTTATTAGACAATGATTTCATCATCTAAAAAATTTAAACCACAAATAAATTATCTTATATATTCAGTACATATGTATTTATAATATTACTTAATATTTGGATATTATAGGAAAATGGTGGGTCTTATGTATGTATGACTGCTACTTTTATTTCTTTGTTGTATTAAATGAATGAAAACTAAATGATACAAGTGTATATTATATTTTTAATATCATATATATTATATATGGAGGTGTTTGTATGTGTATTTTGAACCCCTATCATATCAACATCCTAGTATATTGTTGATACTGGTGTTGTTATGTAATCATAGAATAAGATGGGTATATGGAGTGGAGAATGGAAATAAAACTAATAATCTTGAGAGAAGGTGTTACCACTTAATTGGGTAACATCTTTTGGTTTATATAAAAATCTTCCTTGGATTTCATTTTTCCTAAAGGGAGGATTTTAGGTTGAGTGGAGGGATGTTGGGAGACTACTTGGACAGTGGTTGGATGAGCCAATGTGGCTTGAGAGGTGTGGGGATAGGGTATAGTGCTTTACTTTTATAGTGAAGGGGGAGTGTCTCTCTTGTAAATACCAAAAGATATTCATTAATGGGTCGTCTACATTACCTAAAGTACATCCAAAATGGAAAAATGATGGATTTAAGGGGAATAATTTTCTATTCAAACCTCCATTAGAAAAAAAAATTGCATTTTAATAATTTGGTTCTTTAACTTCTATGATTCCCCTAATTTATCATTCTGGTTTTTTTATTAAAGCATATAGTTTTTCAATCTAATTAATTTATACATTAAGACTAAAATAATGTGAGATTTATTAAACTATATAGTTCCACTTAATTATTAATAGTATATCTAATTTATAAAATAAAAATCCCATGTTATTTGGAAATTAATTTTAAAACAAGCGTGTGTGATGCTCTAAAACGATGCTTAAACCCAAACCGAGTTAACAATGTTTTTTCAATATATGTATCAAATTTTCAATTAAAAAAGATTAATTGGTCCATTAATATATCATATTTAACATTTATTAACACTTAAAAATAACTTGGAAGAATATTAAATTTTTATTAAGTTTAAATAATTTAATATTTATACATTTATTATAAAATAACAATAATGTCAATTTTGACATTATTTATTAAATGTTAATTTTAAAATATCAATCTTATATTGGAATTAAAATATATTAGTTTTATAGGTGTTTAAAATAATATATCCATCTAAAAAATAAATAAATACAAAAATTAAATCAATTAAATTAACTTTTAATATTTATAGTATCATTTATTTTAGTTAATTATTAACTAAATAATCACTACATTGGCATTTTTAAGCATTTTAAGTAACTAATCCATATCTAAAAAATATTGATAAATTATTATGATAAAAAATAACCCATATATATTACAAAAGGATATTTATATCAAAAAATATGATGTTTTGTACATATCTCAATGTTTTATAAATGTTAAAATTAAGAATGGCCTATTTTTGTCTTTTTTCCTTACCTAACATTTTATATAGGGCCCTTGCATTTAATAATATCCCAATAATACATAAATTTCAAACCAAGTGGGTATATGGTCAAATTATTGGTATCCAATAGATTTTGGACAAGTTTCCATGTCATTTTGATCCATAATATTGAGGTTTAGTCACTTATCAAGCTTAATTATATCTTAATCACTGTAATTAAATTTAATTACATTCACTATTTTTTTGGGTAAAAAATTAAGTTGATCATATTAGGCTAAAAATATCATACTAATTACATTTGTGTATACTTTATTTTCAAAATTCAAGTCACACAAGTGGGGAAATTATGATTAACACTAATCCCACTGACGAGGTGAAATCACAGGTTTTTAAATTAGAAAAAAAAACATTCAAAAGATTGTTAAGTTTTTATTTTCAATTTCAAAGAGAAATGTTTTCTAATGAATTTAATTTTTTAAATAGATGTATAATTTATCTAATGAGACTATCTAACAAATTTAAAATATAATTTAGAATTAATATTTATTTAAATGAAAATTTTGTTTTTGAAAAAATTGTATTATTTTTCACTATTCATAAAAATGATATTTCTCAGAAAAATCCCAAAAATTCACCATAATATAATTATGATATTGATAATTCAATAATGTTGTTTATTTTTAAAAATAAAATTCATAATAGCATCAAAAAAATCTTTTATAATAGGTTCTCTAAAAAAATATGGTAAAACTCAATCTTCGGTGGAAGGCAAGCTAATTCAATATTGTGTGTAGTGTATATTTAATATTGTGTATAAAGAATGAAAATAAAATTATATTTATTCTAAATAGAAAATATAATAATGTCCTATGGTGTAACATGATGTATGTTCCATTGTATGAATACATCAGTCACCTCAACAATACTGAAATCTTTGGCCTGACAGCTGATCTCAAAACACTTAAAATTTTTTCCCCAAAACAATGTCAAAGACCCCCTAAACCTAAAGTAAATTAGTCCGATCTGATACAACTCACCCATGAAATTTCCCAATGGGTCTTGATCTGTGACTACCCCATGCCTGCCTCTAATAGGTCGGGGTCTGGTGACTGGTGATGAGTAAGTGTATTCTGCAAATTGGAGGAATTTTCCAAATGTACCTATAGACACACGCTCATCTTAAGGCCCACAATGATGAAATGTAAAAAACTGAGAAAATTCATGCACACATCTAACATCCCACAAGAGAGTACAATAATAAAGTAATGTAAACAAAAAATAATCCAAATACAAGACCTACTAAAACTATAAAGAGTTTAACCTACTCCTAGGGTGAGAATGATTCAATAGTATGATCCTGGTAAATACCTTAGTTTGTGAAGCTCTAGCTATGCTCCACTCACTCCCAATCCTACTAGGACACCGTTAAAAGGGTCATTATCTGCACAAGACACAACACGTGCGAGCAAAGTCCGTGTAGGGGTGAGTACAACAATACTCATTAAGAAACCAATAAAAACTAAACACTAAGCACCATGTATAGTCATATTAATAAAAGATTTAACAATCAATGTAGAACATGATCAAAACCCTGATATTCATAAGAGATACATAATGCCCTCAGGAGGTCATAACCAACTTTCATCCCCAAAATTATGCTCGAAACAATGCTCATCCTAGGAGAACATTCTCTTCAATCTATTATGTCATTAGATAACCTCAACAACGAGGTATAACTCATTGGGACCCTCCCAATGAGAATGTACTAGTAAAATAAGACTTTGATACATGGATAGGGCGTCATGCCTAAAATAGTTGGGGGGACATCACAAGACCAATCCAGGTTGAGCCTCTGCGTAGGGGATCATATGCTAATGATTCCACAAACCCTACTTATACAACATGTTAGATGGAGGGTCAATTCCCTACTTATGAATGTTATAATGATTCCAAAAACAACAACTTGGGGTGATATAGGATCTCGCTAAAGTCTCATAGAGGGACAACATAACTCTATCTGAGTCTCGACCTTTGGAGTGGATCACAATCTAGTGATGTGGATGTAATGTTACATTTTACCCTAGAAGAAATGACCAAGGTAACACACTCAACCTATAATGTACCCAACTAAGAAAAAAAAGAGACTCAACAACTCTTGAAGGAAGTACATGGCGTGTACAAGGTGGTACACGGTGTGTCATGCTATCCTATGTCCTTCCCATTTGGAAGAGCCTCACACAACATGCAGTCTCCAAAAAAACGGAATGTAGAATATAACACACAGTTAGTAGAGATACACAATACCATGTCTATGTAGCCTAGACATGTTTGTTTCAGAGTACATGGTGTGTCTGTACCCTTATACTCCAACTTGTTTCCATGTACTTCCGAAGTAGACACCAACTCAACTGGAGATTGTCACACCTCGTGTGATAGGGTACACATAGTGTCGGATCCTTAGAATTGGATAAAACCATAGCACTATAGTTGTGGGTCCCACACAATGTGTAATCTATAAATACATGTCGTGTTGCTCAGGATTTTGCAGATCCTTCAGGGATCTCTTTAGCATCGATCTGTGCACCACTCGAACATCTGATCTGGCTAGAACCTACAAATCGGGGTTCATCTGAGCCACTAGTGGCCAGATTTATATATTTCATTTCATATCGGCTCAGAAATCACCACATTCTAGATATAAATTACTATGCATCAAAACTAGGATGAACAAGTATCTCAAATATATTTATATTCCATCATCACACCTTGATCACATCTGTGATCATGACCCATACCTATGGTATCGATAAGTTTCATAGAATAACGGTCATGCAACGATCTAATACTGAGTATTATTGAAATGTGGGCCCAAAGGAAGTTCCCATGATGAATTTGTGAAGAAAAAATGGAGAAATCCTCAAAACACAAAAGAGAATAACGAACCTCACTCATTGTTCATTTTCCCTAAATTCATTATCACAGAAAGGGTGAATGAAGCGGGATAAATCAACAAACCAAAAAAATCCATCAATTTGGAATTCGCCGATGATGCACGCATCGATTAATGTTTGTAGAATTGATCCACATTCATCTGTGATTAAGAACGATATGAAAATTATAATACAAAATATCCTACCTAGAGTTTTGGTAAATGGTTATTGAGTAACAGATACGTTTTCATTGTTAATGAGAACCTCCAACTCTAATGGTATGACGATCCATGATCTATTCTTGATCCATTGTCGTCCACCAAGAATTCTCTCCTCCAATGACATCTAGGTCTCTAGGGTTTAGCGGACAAACCTAAGATGATTTCTATAGATGTATTTAAAATAAACCATGTCACCATGCTGAACAAAATAAAATGATTCTTATGTTAAATTATTTAATTAGTTTCACTCCCATGAAATTTTTTCACAATGACCCATGTTGACCAAGGTTATGTAGTGTATAGGGTAAAACCACCATTCTAAACTCAACAGTTCCCTCTGATTTAATATCTAAACACCCACCGAGGAGTTAGTCCACCTTTTTTGGAAAATTTTATGGGTGTTCTATTTAATATATTTAATATATTTGAAAACATTTATTCTGGTCACACTAGGGCTCAGAATCACATTTCTTCTTAGTTCTTGGCCTTGAAAATAATCTATATAATATTTAAAAATACTACATGAGAAATCAAAGATGTTATAAAAATGATATAATCTTATTTTATGGTAAAAATGAGTATTTTTTTAGTTGTCTTGCTTGTATTCAATCAATGTACAAAGAGTGTAACAACCCAAACTTTTGAATAAATTTTTTTTTCCAAAAAATGTATGTTTTATTGTATCATATTCATTAAAACTATATAATTATAAATTGAAACGTAACAATAAATTTTAGAATATTATTTGACCATCAGACTATTGATCAATATGATTTTTGGAAACAATAATAAATTTAACATTACAATAATTGTTTATAAATAGGAATGATAATGGAAAATTAATTATGAAAGAAGAGTATATGGCCACTACTAGTAGAAATGTGACATATGAAGCCATTGTATCAGATCTTCCAAGATAGATATAATTTTTGGGGTTTTCCCTAGACCAATCCCAAGCTTATATCCAACAAATTAAGCATGACCAAAACTATTGACAGGAGAAGTTTAAGATTATCGATATCACGGCCCAAACCATGTCCACAGAACGGCCCCATGAAATCCCCACCATCACACACCTTACTCTTTGGGTTTATGATAGTGTAATAAAGGTATATGTAACAATAACCAACCATTATGGTTATGTTCATTATTTTTAATAAAATAATGAATATAAATTCATCTTATTATTTTTTCTTTGTAAATTATTCTTAACACACAAATAGTACTTTTGGTTAAAATTCAAATTCCATTATGAAATCTATTTTTTTTTTGAATTGATGGATTTTTGAAATAAATAATATTTTAATAAATTATTATCATTAAATTAGTTTTATTAAATATAAATGATCTTAAAATGTTTATGACATCAAATGTACTTTTTATTATGGTTTAAAAACTATTTTTGTTAAAACCAATGAATTTTCAATAAATGTCATTTTTTATTTTAAAAGTGATAATTCGCATATTTATGAAATTATTTTCATAAAATGGATATTATTTTTATAATTGGGATGTCGAAATTATCCATTGATGAATTTTTCATTATTTTCGGAGACAGTCGAATTTTTATGTAAAAACTAAATACCGTATAAATATATATTGTGTTTTTGACATCATAATGACCCAATATTGATTTAATAAAATAATAAAAAAGGTATATTCTTAAAAATAAATTTTTTAACTTTAAAATAATTTGATTTTATATTTTTTGTTTTATTTTTTAAAACTTTAGGGAATCATCCAACACATAATATATTTTAAGAATTTAAAATAATTTGTTTGAAAGTATGAGTGACCCCCACATAAGAAAGGGAAATATTTTAATATATATGGACCTTATCCTTATAAAATAATGTATACTAATCGTTTTTCCAAGAAACCATTGGAAAAACCATGATATGGTTTGTGGATTTAAATATTTTAGTGTGTAGTGTTCCAAACCAAAATAATAAAGAATTCCCCCAAGTTTCCAATATAAACCTACCCAAGATCTCATTTATCTACCCTAAAGCTCCTTGAAGCTTGAATACCCTATTTCTATTTCTCCCTAGAGTCCTCCCAGTGTGCCCCTATGCACCAATTAATCCTCTCCCATGCCATTGTGATCAGACATCCAAGTAAGAGATCTTTCACTCCCCCCCCTTATCAAGAACATCTTTTTTTATATGTATTTTAATTTAAATTTTCATATGTTGGGATATATTCATAAAGAATCCCTTTAATATACATTTTATTTATAAATAATTATATCTTCCTTTCCACTCTCATTAATTCATCCATGATCCTTAATAACACCTGCTACCATGCTGAAATTTCGTAAGGGATTCTCACCTTCCTCTCCTCCTTTCAATTCAAGAACCATGTTTGAAATTTTCATTTTTAATTTAAATTGGTTATATTCTAATCCATTTATAATAAATAAACTATTGTGTATTTTATTTTATTTCAATTATGGATCATTTATCTACCCCCATTTGGACCCTAAACTAAGCTGTTACTATGCCGAAATTCTATACGGGTTTCATCCTTTCTCAATTTTTTTCTAGGATTCCATATATTGTTACATCCTTTTATTTTAAATTAAAAATTATGGGTTATGTTTTTTCACATCCCCTATACTTCCCTTATTATGTTTTAATGACAGGAAACCCCTTTCTCTATCATTAATCTCTCGAGTGTACACCGGTTACAATGCTGAAATTCCGTAAGGGATTTCTCTCTTTTAATTTCCATTCAAGAATTTATTTTATATTATGAATCTTAAATTCCATTTCATATTTTGGGATATTATATTACATAATACCCATACTATCTATTTCATTTATAAATTATGATATACCTTTTTCTCTCTCATCCACCCATCTTACAAATTTCTATTTGACATCGTTATGATGCCGAAAATGTACAACAATTTTCAATGCCAAAATCATCATATAGTGAATGCCATACCCATTTATCTTTCAATGGTATTCAACATTATGATCATGAACTTATTTATTGGGGACTTACATGTATTTATTTCACATTTATTATTCATGGAATAAATTATGATGTTTAATAAATCCAAGTTGTATGATCTATGTGGCACACTTAAACATGAAAATGAAATGATTATGAAGGGTGCACCCAGATAGTGATCCAATGAATTGGGTCATGTTTATTATCATGATACGTCATGTGAAATAAGGTTTTACTCATCCTAAATCATGTCCAATGAGGGTTTAATCATGCTAATTCATGTGCAATTAGTGTTTACTAATGCTAATCCATGTTCAATGAGCCTAGCCCAATGTTAATATCATGTTGTATATTGTTGCCTCATTTTTATATTATGAATATAATACAATATCATGAATTATTGTTCATTTTTATTTTGTTCTCTATTGATATTTCTATTGTCTAACATGTATTTTCTTCCACATTTTATTCCATGTTTATTCCATTACTGAGCATTATAGCTCACACTTTTTGAGGTATGTCTTTAGGCTATCCTATCAAATGATAAGTAAAAAAGGAATTTTGTGGTCATGTAAAAGATGTTTTTAATAAACATGTGTATTTCATGTTTTAAGTAGTTATGTAATTTTACAAAGCCCCTAATACACTGTATCTCTTGATCTTCTTGGTTGTACATAGTGAAATTTATGTAATAAATCATGTTTAAATATGAAATAAAGAGATGGGTTTTTATAGTTGGTATCAGAGGGTAGGTTTTGTTATTTTTGTGATTAAGATTAGATAACTCTAGTGAAATACTTAGGGATAATTATAAGGCCCCAGCCTTAAACCTTACTTAATCTTGAGTTATTACAAGATTACACATTGAGGATTTTTTCAGGTTTAGAGTTTTAGAGAACTAGATCATGAAACTTGCATTACATTCCACATTTAAACAAAGTGGTTACAAAAAAGACAGTATTCGTTCTTCCCATCAACGGAAACATATTTAAAATAAAACATGGATTCTTTCTTGACACATCCTTGACACTATAATCACATCATGTACCTTTCCCTTGACCTGTGAAAAACATTTCAAAAACTTGGGATGAGCATAAAAAGCTCAGTAAGGGTTTTAAAAATATGGAAAGGAAACATGAGTACATGTATACATAAGAATGAAATCATACTTCACCCATAAAACATAGGCATATCAAATCATGAATAAATCATAGAAAACATAAGACATAAAGGTTAATTGAGGCATTCATAACATTCTTACGTAGGGAGTAACCCTCTTGGTTACGTTTGGAATACCCATCACAGTATATTCCGTAAATCTCATCGGAGAAACCTTAACGTTTCACTCCTTCGCGTTACCCAATGCATTGGAGAGCTATATCAGGCTCACCCGGCCTTAGTTTATCATGGAACCACTCGTTTTCATATCAATGCCCAAGAACCATAAAACAAGCATAAAGGAAACATAACATTTTAACATTTCAATCACAATATAACATTTTAGTATATTGAAACAATGAATCCATTAAAAAAAGAAACCATTTCCAAAACCATTTAAAACATTTAATACAGAGATTTTTTAATCAAAGTGTCCCATACCACCTTGAAGCTTTTAAAATTTTAAACCATTAATATCCATATAAATAAATCCTTAAAACCATTTTGAAAACATGGATATTAATAATAACAAATAATTAAAACATTTAAAATGATATTTTGGTTAAAGGGGGTTTTACCAAAATTAGAGACACTTGAATACAATAATTGAGGAATAACATTTAGTCAGAACTTTATAATATCATGAGAATAAATGGATTTGTGATATAATACTCCAAAGGACAGTATATACACCATATAAGGGTGAATTGGTTCATAACAACAATTAACCCTCAATAGAAATGTCAAATGTGATGAAATCCCTTATAAAGAAGGTATCCTTAAATTAAGGACAAATAAATCTCAAATATATGTGTGAAAAATATAAATACACCCAATATAAGTGGATATTAATTTTAAAACAATAAATTGTCATTCACACATATTCAATGGATGACATATTCAATGACTACAAGTTGAACCCAAAGAAATCGAAATTGGGTTAAAAAGTTCCCTTGACAGCCTAACGACATCACATCAAAATGAGTTGATGAGAGATAAAAAGTGTATCTCATCACTTGGACATAAAATTTACATCAATAAGGATGTATGAGAACATATCCCAACATAAAAATATGTAAATTAAAAGACCCAATAAAAGAAGTCTTTTAAAAAAAGAGGAGGGTGAAAGGTTCCCTTACCGACTTGGGAATCTTTAAAAACATACACCCCATGAAAGAAAGACAATAGGTCATTGATGTAAATACTCATAAACGAAAGTATATTACACAAAGAGTAGAATAATGGGCAGTACATACACTACTCAATGGAATTTGTGGCAAACTTAGCATAAATCTCACGGGAATAAAAGTGAGATGAAAAATCCCTTACGAAAACTCGGCAGCCTAACGACGCCACTCAAAACTTCCAAAATGGATTGATGAGAGATAATAGGGTCTCTCATCACATAAACATAAAAATTACATTAGGAGTAATATAAAAGAACATCCCAATCATAAGAAAGATTAGCTTAAAAGAAATGACATAAAAGAGTGTACTTAAAAAGAAAGAGAGTTGTAGGATCCCTTACCTCAGGTCCGACTTGACTCGATCGTTCTTTAATCTCCTGAATAATAAACTTGAGTTAATTTCTAATTCCTTAAGAAATTTTTTCATGTTCATTATTACTTTTATACCACTTATTTCCATGTCATAATAATTATGTAATAATTTATGTTAATTATATTTGTTTTGCCGATATTTGGTTCTTAAGTCGAAAGTAGACTTCTTACAATTACATGTTGTTCGTGTGGACAAATGTTTATTATATCCATAATTGTATTTATTATGTAGATATCATATATGTCATATATATCCAGTACATGCATGAATTTATAACATTACATAATCATTTAGAGGTAAGAAATGAAATGCACCGTTCATGGAGATGGTAAGCCGTATGTACGCATGAACGCTACTTTCATTTCTATTTCATATTTTATAGAATGGAAAAATAATGATATAAAGGTATATTATAATTCCAGTATAATGTCATATATAATATCATATTTCCATCCTTTATACATCCCACATATGGTATTTAACGAATCAAATCACTTTGAGGGGGCGGTAGTCCGCACTTCCTTAAATGAAGATATCGCGTATGCCCATAATGGAAGCCATAAAGGTAAGACAAAAATGAAAAATAAAGAAGCATAAGTAAAACATAAACATATTATATATCATATATAAAAATAGTGACATCATAATGGCCACCTTTGAAGGTGTTAAATGAGTATTGAACAATCATCGTTTCGGGAGGCAGAATTTCACCATCCACGGAAACCGTATGTTCTTTAACCATTTGATGTAGTTGTGTGAGAGTTTAGCTCGAATAAATCTTATAAAAACATCCTAGTATATTTTATATACTGTTTTTGTTACAAAAGAAGTAAATAAAAAGAGATTAGGGGGATAGAGAAGCAAAATAAAACAAATGAACATGAGAGAATGAATTACCTTTAAAAGTGTAACTCCTTTTGATTTTAGCCTAAAGGCTTCCTTTGAAAGGATTATGCCCAAAAGGAATCCTCTAGGATGAGTAGAGGGATGTGGAGAGAGTAAATGGTCAGGTTTTGGCCGAGCCAAAGGCTTGAGGAGTGTGTGAAATGAGGTATAGGTGGGGGCCTTTTATAAGAGGAGAGGAGGGGCACTTTTGGAAAGTAAGAAATATTACTTTATTTGAAAATGTGTTTCGGTTTTAAAAGGTCCCACATTGATATAATTCGTGGATAAGGCGATAACTCTTCGAAATACACTCATCCAATAAGTTTTGGACATGTGTAGTTCATATATTTTACATTATCTTTTCATTTTATTTAAATCGTCAAATAATGATGTCATCGCTGCATCATTATTATGTCATAAATAATTTAATTTATTTAATGTCTAAAAATTATAAAAAAAATACTATGATGTAGGAAATCTTTTTATCTTTCCAATGACTATTTATAATAAAAAATATGACTTGTATAACCCCACTTAAAAATTGTTTTAGTAAAACATATCATGTTTGTGTCATTTTTACTTTTACATTAAATAAAATGTTATTTATGTCATTTCCAAAACAAAGTGGATCCATGGGGTCCCCAAGTTGGCCCATGGCTTTTCTTGGTTGGCCATGACACAACCAATAAGGTTGGGACATGTGTATAGGTCATTTTATATTATTAAAGCATTATTTATACCTTAAACTACCCTAATTACCACTAATCGCGATTAAGAACTTAATTAGTTACTATTCACCAAAAAATTATTTTTATCTCATTGAACCACATTTTACTTCTTAATGACAACCATGTATATCATATTTTTGAAATTCAAAACACAATGATGGAAAAATTTCATTTAAACGGAAAATCAGTCTTTATAAGTACCACTTAGTGGTTTCACTATTCATCAAAAATTGAAGTTTTTCAGAAAATTACCAAAAATTCACCCTAAGCTATATTTGATATTCCGAATTAAAAAATGAAGTCTGTTTTATAAAATTCAAAACATATAAGTCACATTAATTAATTTAATAATTAATTCCCGCTGTCAGAGCAAATAGCGTGTTTTTATGAAACAATAAGTATCAAAAGATGGACACTGGATTAAGTCTGATTTCAAAGTGAAATTGATTCCATCGACCACTATTGGATTTAATGGTAAAAATATTTTCTAGTTTCACTTTAAATCCATTTCAAAATATATTCTAATCATATAAATAAATTAGATTAAAAAGAGGTTTTGAATTAAAATACAACATTTTACACTATTCATTAAAAAAATGAACTTTATCAGAAAGGTACCAAAAATTTACACAAAGTAAAATTTGATGTCCCGATTCTTAATAAGAGTTTTATTTGGTCCAAAATAATGTTTAAGGGTGAACAAAACTATATTTAATGATGGTTCAACATCAAAAGGTGATAAGGGAACCTTTAGTGAAAACTAGGGCATATACGCCTAATATTGAATTCTTTCCGTATTTTAAGCCTCTATCCTTTATTGGATAAATGTAAAAACATTTAAAAACATATATAATCATATTTTAGTTATTTCTATCCATTCCCGTCATTACAATGGCTACATGTTAACTACCATTTAAAATAAAATTATTTTATTATTAGAGTGCAACGTAAGATTCCCAAAAACTCATTGTTGCGTGTTGGGTACGCCATCGAGCATAGCGTCCCCTTTAAAGTCATATTAATATTTTATTCACAAATATGGATAAATATGAAAATGTCATATTCTTTATTTACCTAGGGTGTTACATCCTTCCCCCCTTTTGGGAATTGCGTCCTCGCAATTTTAAAATTGCGCTTGGAAACATCCTTGAACGTCCCACATCGGAACAAGAGTCGGTAAAACAATCACATTAAAATAAAGAAAGATAAGAACAGAGGTCACCCGAGTTAACCCATACTAGGATTCCAAGTATGAAAATATGGACATGGAGGAGAAAACAGAGGGTCATGTTCTGATGGAGAGTGATAGAAAACATGTTTAGGAGAAAGTTAACAATAAGAAAATCACAAACTTGTGATGGGTTAAACGGTGTTGGGTTCCCCAGTAGGAAAAGTTAATAGACAACATTTTTGTTTTAAGTTACTTTTTATTGACGAATTTATTCATAAGGAAGCATAATCAATTATCATATTGACTTTAAACTTTTATTAGATTCCTTACACAAACTCATATTTTCTCCAAAAGACGAGTATTTAGGAAGACTTGTTCACCTTAAGAGTACTATAATCAACTTATAGAGAGTCACCTAATCCAAAAAATAGAACTATATACTTCCCATGTCTTTAGACATTAACCAAAACCAAAACCAAAAAGGCTAGTACAAGATCAGATAATCCAGAAAAGGATAACCCTTTATAAAAAGAAAATCTATTCTTAATCTCCAAAATTTGTCCAACAAAACCCAAAGTTCAACGAGGACCATTTTATAATCAATTTGTCCATAAAATTCTTCAAAGTAAACCAATATAAGAGGGAAACCCAAATATTTGAAGGATTTAGTCTCATAGTCTTCCAAGATAAATCATAACATTTATCTCCAAACAATATCAGTTGCTCCTAAAGTCTCGTTTTGAAAAGTAATTAACCTAATTACATATCCTCCATGATTGTTTAATCATTTTCATAAATAACCCAAAATCAACTTACTCTTAATTCATAGAATCATATATCTAGAATGAATCAGTCAAACTAACCAGGGACTTCACGTAGTCCACTGGTAGGCGATAAATACCAGTCGCACATTGGTTGTGGGTTCGATTCCCACAGCTTTGTCCGACGCGACGGGATGTCACACGGTCTATGTGTTGTCCTTTTTCCAAAACTATATAATTCATAAAACATTCCCCAAAATGAGATAAAATCTTCAAGAATAATCATAACATATTTTAACCTCAAGTTTATCTCATTCCTTTCATTTTCCATCATATCATAGAGTAACCCATAATTACCTAAAAATTAAGTTTCATATAAACCCTAATGGTTACCTTAATAATTATTACCTGAATTTCCACATCGGGTTGGCCATCTCGTACATGATGCATTAGATAACTCACCAAGGTTGAAGTGGTTGATCATGACTCCTTGATATTTGGTTTTGAACAACCATGAGTTTCCTCATTGAATCCTCCATTTTATCTAGTATCTTAATCAGAGAACCACCACAGTTTCCTTGAAACCTGTTGTCTCTTTGGTGCCTGCTAGATCCATCCATTCACTAAAAATAGAAATGTCAGTGTGAGTATATCAACAAAACCATCATGTGCTAATGAGTAAGATAAACACTAAGATATACTTACTCATTCAATTTATCTAAAACTGGGACTCTTTCTAAAATCCTAACCATTATGGTAATGTCACTTATGCTTAAAGAATACCCTAACCTCTAAAGTTATCTAAACTGACCTCTGATACCAACTATAAGGCCCCAGCCTTAAACCTTACTTAATCATGAGTTATTACAATATTACACATTGAGGATCTTTTCAGGTTTAGAGTTTTAGAGAATTTGATCATGAAACTTCCATTACATTCCACATTTAAACAAAGTGGTTACATAAAAGACAGTATTCATTCTTCCCATCAACGGAAACATATTTAAAATAAAACATGGATTCTTTCTTGACACATCCTTGACACTATCATCACATCATGTACTTTTCCCTTGACCTGTGAAAAACATTTCAAAAACTTGGGATGAGTATAAAAATCTCAGTAAGGGTTATAAAAATATTAAAAGAAACATGAGTACATGTATACATAAGAATGAAATCATACTTCACCCATAAAACATAGGCATATCAAATTATGAATAAATCATAGAAAACATAAGACATAAAGGTAACTTGAGGCATTCATAACATTCTTACGTAGGGAGTAACCCTCTTGGTTACGTTTGGAATACCCATCACAGTATATTCCCTAAATCTCTTTGGAGAAACCTTAACGTTTCACTCCTTCGCATTACCCAATGCATTGGAGAGCTATATCGGGCTCACCCGCCCTTAGTTTATCATGGAACCACCCATTTTCATATCAATGCCCATGAACCATAAAACATGCATAAAGGAAACATAACATTTTCACATTTCAATCACAATATAACATTTTAGTATATTGAAACAATGAATCCATTAAAAAAAGAAACCATTTCCAAAACCAATTAAAACATTTAATAAAGAGATTTTTTAATCAAAGTGTCCCATACCACCTTGAAGATTTTAAATTTTTAAACCATTAATATCCATATAAATAAATCCTTAAAACCATTTTGAAAACATGGATATTAAATAGAACAAATAATTAAAACATTTAAAACGATATTTTGGTTAAAGGGGGTTTTACCAAAATTAGAGACACTTGAATACAATAATTGAGGAATAACATTTAGTCAGAACTTTATAATATCATGAGAATAAATGGATTCATGATATAATACTCCAAAGGACAGTATATACACCATATAAGAGTGAATTGGTGCATGACAACAATTAACCCTCAATAGAAATGTCAAATGTGATGAAATCCCTTATAAAGAAGGTATCCTTAAATTAAGGACAAATCAATCTCAAAAATATGTTTGACAAATATAAATACACCCAATATAAGTGGATATTAATTGTAAAACAATAAAAGGTCATTCAAACATATTCAATGGATGACATATTCAATGACTACAAGTTGAACCCAAAGAAATCGAAATTGGGTTAAAAAGTTCCCTTGACAGCCTAACGACATCACATCAAAATGAGTTGATGAGAGATAAAAAGTGTATCTCGTCACTTGGACATAAAATTTACATCAATAAGGATGTATGAGAACATATCCCAACATAAAAATATGTAAATTAAAAGACCCAATAAAAGATGTCTTTTAAAAAAAGAGGAGGGTGAAAGGTTCCCTTACCGACATGGGTATCTTTAAAAACATACACCCCATGAAAGAAAGTCAATAGGTCATTGATGTAAATACTCATAAACGAAAGTATATTACACAAAGAGTAGAATAATGGGAAGTACATAAACCACTCAATGGAATTTGTGGCAAATGTAGCATAAATCTCATGGGAATAAAAGTGAGATGAAAAACCCCTTACGAAAACTCGACAACCTAACGATGCCACTCAAAACTTCCAAAATGGATTGATGAGAGAGAATAGGGTATCTCATCACATAAACATAAAAATTACATTAGGAGTAATATAAAACAACATCTCAATAATAAGAAAGATTAGCTTAAAAGAAATGACATAAAAGAGTGTACTTAAAAAGAAATAGAGTTGTAGGATCCCTTACCTCGGGTCCGACTTGACTCGATCTTTCTTTAATCTCCTGAATAATAAACTTGAGTTAATTTATAATTCCTTAAGATCCTTTTTCAAGTTCATTATTACTTTTATACAACTTATTACCATGTCATAAACATTATGTAATCATTTAAGTTAATAATATTTGTTTTGCCGATATTTGGTTCTTAAGTCGAAAGTAGACTTCTTACAATTACATGTTGTTCGTGTGGCCAAATGTTTATTATATCCAGAATTGTATTCATTATGTAGATATCATATATGTCATATATATCCAGTACATGCATGAATTTATAACATTACATAATTATTTAGAGGTAAGAAATGAAATGCACCGTTCATGGAGACGGTAAGCCGTACGTACGCATGAACGCTACTTTCATTTCTATTTCGTATTTTATAGAATGGAAAAATAATGATATAAATGTATATTATAATTCCAGAATAATGTCATATATAATATCATATTTCCATCCTTTATACATCCCACATATGGTATTTAACGAATCAAATCACTTTGAGTGGGCGGTAGTCCGCACTTCCTTAAATGAAGATATCGCGTATGCCCATAATGGAAGCCATAAAGGTAAGACAAAAATGAAAAATACAGAAGCATAAGTAAAACATAAACATATTATATATCATATATAAAAATAGTGACATCATAATGGCCACCTTTGAAGGTGTTAAATGAGTATTGAACAATCATCATTTCGGGAGGCAGAATTTCACAATCCACGGAAACCGTATGTTCTTTAACCATTTGATGTAGTTGTGTGAGAGTGTAGCTCGAATAAATCTTATAACAACATCCTAGTATATCGAAGATACTGGTGTTGTTACAAAAAAATTAAATAAAAGAAGTTTAGGGGGTTGGAGATGCAAAATAAAACAAATGAACATGAGAGAATGAATTACCTTTAAAAGTGTAACTCCTTTTGATTTGAGCCTAAAGGCTTCCATTGAAAGGATTATGCCCAAAGATAATCCTCTAGGATGAGGAGAGGGATGTGGAGAGAGTAAATGGTCAGGTTTTGGCCGAACCAAAGGCTTGAGAAGTGTGTGAAATTAGGTAGAGGTGGGGGCCTTTTATAAGAGGAGAGGAGGGGCACTTTTGGAAAGTAAGAAATATTACATTATTTGAAAATGTGTTTCGGTTTTAAAAGGTCCCACATTGATATAATTCGTGGATAAGGTGATAAGGCTTCGAAATACACTCATCCAATAAGTTTTGGACATGTGTAGTTCATAGAGTTTACATTATCTTTCCATTTTAATTAAATTGTCAAATAATGATGTCATCGCTGCATCATTATTATGTCATAAATAATTTAATTTATTTAATGTCTAAAAATTATAAAACAAATACTATGATGTAGGAAATCTCTTTAGCTTTCCAATGACTATTTATAATCAAAATTATGACTTGTATAACCCCACTTAAAAATTGTTTTAGTAAAACATATCATGTTTGTGGCATTTTTACTTTTACATTAAATAAAAAGTTATTTATGTCATTTCCCAACCAAAGTGGATCCATGGGGTCCCCAAGTTGGCCCATGGCTTTTCTGGGTCGGCCATGACACAACCAATAAGTTTGGGACATGTTTCTAGGTCATTGTATATTATTAAAGCATTATTTATACCTTAAACTACCCTAATTACCACTAATCGCGATTAAGAACTTAATAAGTTACTATTCACCAAAAAATTATTTTTATCCCATTGAACAACATTTTACTTCTTAATGACAACCATGTATGTCAGATTTTTGAAATTCAAAACACAATGATGGCAAAATTTCATTTAAACGGAAAATCAGTCTTTATAAGTACCACTTAGTGGTTTCACTATTCATCAAAAATTGAAGTTTTTCAGAAAATTACCAAAAATTCACCCTAAGCTATATTTGATATTCCGAATTCAAAAATGAATTATGTTTTAAAAAATTCAAAACATATAAGTCACATTAATTAATTTAAGAATTAATTCCCGTTGTCAGAACAAATAGCGTGTTTTTATGAAACAATAAGTATCAAAAGATAGACACTGGTTTAAGTCTAATTTCAAAGTGAAATTGATTCCAACGACCACTATTGGATTTAATGGTAAAAATATTTTCTAATTTCACTTTAAATCCAATTAAAAAGATATTATAATCATATAAATAAATTAGATTAAAAAGAGGTTTTGAATTAAAATACAACATTTTACACTATTCATTAAAAAAATGAACTTTATCAGAAAGGTACCAAAAATTTACACAAAGTAAAATTTAATGTCCCAATTCTTAATAAGAGTTTTATTTGGTCCAAAAGAATGTTTATGGGTGAACAAAACTATATTTAATGATGGTTCAACATCAAAAGGTGATAAGTGAACCTTTAGTGAAAACTAGGGCATATACGCCTAATATTGAATTCTTCCCGTATTTTAAGCCTCTATCCTTTATTGGATAAATGTAAAAACATTTAAAAACATATATAATCATATTTTAGTTATTTCTATCCATTCCCGCCATTACAACGGCTACATGTTAACTACCATTTAAAATAATATTATTTTATTATTAGAGTGCAACGTAAGATTCCCAAGAAACTCATTGTTGCGTGTTGGGTACGCCATCAAGCATAGCGTCCCCTTTAAAGTCATATTAATATTTTATTCACAAATATGGATAAATATGAAAATGTCATATTCTTTATTTACCTGGGGTGTTACATCCTTCCCCCCTTTTGGGAATTGCGTCCTCGCAATTTTAAAATTGCGCTTGGAAACATCCTTGAACGTCCCACATCGGAACAAGAGTCGGTAAAACAATCACTTTAAAATAAAGAAATATAAGCACAGAGGTCACCCGAGTTAACCCATACTAGGATTCCAAGTATGAAAATATGGACATGGAGGAGAAAACATAGGGTCATGTTCTGATGGAGAGTGATAGAAAACATGTTTAGGAGAAATTTAACAATAAGAAAATCACAAACATGTGATGGGTTAAATGGTGTTGGGTTCCCCAGTAGGAAAAGTTAATAGACAACATTTTTGTTTTAAGTTACATTTTATTGAGGAATTTATTCATAAGGAAGCATAATCACTTATCATATTGACTTTCAACTTTTATTAGATTCCTTACACAAACTCATATTTTCTCCAAAAGACGAGTATTTAGGAAGACTTGTTCACCTTAAGAGTACTATAATCAACTTCTAGAGAATCACCTAATCCAAAAAAGAGAACTATATACTTCCCATGTCTTTAGACTTTAACCAAAACCAAAAACAAAAAGGCTAGTACATGATCAGATAATCTAGAAAATGATTACCCTTTATAAAAATAAAATCTATTCTTAATCTCCGAAATTTGTCCAACAAAACCCAAAGTTCAACGAGGACCATTCTATAATCAATTTGTCCATAAAATTCTTCAAAGTAAACCAATATAAGATTGAAACCCAAATATTTGAAGGATTTAGTCTCATAGTCTTCCAAGATAAATCATGACATTTATCTCCAAACAATATCAGTTGCTCCTAAAGTCTCGTTTTGAAAAGTAATTAACCTAATCCCATATCCTCCATGATAGGTTAATCATTTTCATAAATAACCCAAAATCAACTTACTCTTAATTCATAAAATCATATATCTAAAATGAATCAGTCAAACTAACCAGGGACTTCACGTAGTCCAGTGGTAGGCGATAAATACCAGTCGCACATTGGTTGTGGGTTCGATTCCCACAGCTTTGTCCGACGCGACGGGATGTCACACGGTCTATGTGTTGTCCTTTTTCCAAAACTATATAATTCTTAAAACATTCCCCAAAATGGGATAAAATCTTCAATAATAATCATAACATATTTTAACCTCAAGTTTATCTCATTCCTTTCATTTTCCATCATATCATAGTGTAACCCATAATTACCTAAAAATTAAGTATCATATAAACCGTAATGGTTACCTTAATAATTATTACCTGAATTTCCACATCGGGTTGGCCATCTCATACATGATGCATTAGATAACTCACCAAGGTTGAAGTGGTTGATCATGACTCCTTGATATTTGGTTTAGAACAACCATGAGTTTCCTCATTGAATCCTCCATTTTATCTAGTATCTTAATCAGAGAACCACCACAGTTTCCATCAAACCTGTTGTCTCTTTGGTGCCTACTAGATCCATCCATTCACTAAAAATAGAAATGTCAGTGTGAGTATATCAACAAAACCATCATGTACTAATGAGTAAGATAAACACTAAGATATACTTACTCATTCAATTTATCTAAAACTTGGACTCTTTCTAAAATCCTAACCATTATGGTAATGTCACTTATGCTTAAAGAATACCCTAACCTCTAAAGTTATCTAAACTGACTTCTGATACCAACTATAAGGCCCCAGCCTTAAACCTTATTAATATTGAGTTATTACAAGATTACACATTGAGGATCTTTTCAGGTTTAGATTTTTAGAGAATTAGATCATGAAACTTGCATTACATTCCACATTTAAACAAAGTGGTAACATAAAAGACAGTACTCATTCTTCCCATCAACAAAAACATATTTAAAATAAAACATGGATTCTTTCTTGACACATCCTTGACACTATCATCACATCATGTACCTTTCCCATGACCTGTGAAAAACATTTCAAAAACGTGGGATGAGCATAAAAAGCTCAGTAAGGGTTATAAAAATATGAAATGGAAACATGAGTACATGTATACATAAGAATGAAATCATACTTCACCCATAAAACATAGGCATATCAAATCATGAATAAATCATAGAAAACATAAGACATAAAGGTAACTTGAGGCATTCATAACATTCTTACGTAGGGAGTAACCCTCTTGGTTACGTTTGGAATACCCATCACAGTATATTCCCTAAATCTCTTCGGAGAAACCTTAACGTTTCACTCCTTCGCGTTACCCAATGCATTGGAGAGCTATATCGGGATCACCCGCCGTTAGTTTTTCACGGAACCACTCGTTTTCATATCAATGCCCAAGAACAATAAAACATGCATAAAGGAAACATAACATTTTCACATTTCTATCACAATATAACATTTTATTATATTGAAACAATGAATCCATTAAAAAAACAAACCATTTCCAAAACCATTTAATACATTTAATAAAGAGATTTTTTAATCAAAGTGTCTCATACCACTTTGAAGCTTTTAAAATTTTAAACCATTAATATCCATATAAATAAATCCTTAAAACCATTTTGAAAACATGAATTTTAATAAGAGCAAATAATTAAAACATTTAAAATGATATTTTGGTTAAAGGGGGTTTTACCAAAATTAGAGACACTTGAATACAATAATTGAGGAATAACATTTAGTCAGAACTTTATAATATCATTAGAATAAATGGATTGATGATATAATACTCTAAAGGACAGAATATACACCATATAAGAGTGAATTGGTGCATAACAACAAATAACCCTCAATAGAAATGTCAAATGTGATGAAATCCCTTATAAAGAAGGTATCCTTAAATTAAGGACAAATCAATCTCAAAAATATGTGTGAAAAATATAAATACACCCAATATAAGTGGATATTAATTGTAAAACAATAAAAGGTCATTCACACATATTCAATGGATGACATATTCAATGACTTCAAGTTGAACCCAAAGAAATCGAAATTGGGTTAAAAAGTTCTCTTGACAGCCTAACAGCATCATATCAAAATGAGTTGATGAGAGATAAAAAGTGTATCTCGTCACTTGGACATAAAATTTACATCAATAAGGATGTATGAGAACATATCCCAACATAAAAATATGTAAATTAAAATACCCAATAAAATAAATCTTTTAAAAAAAGAGGAGGGTGAAAGGTTCCCTTACCGACTTGGGTATCTTTAAAAACATACACCCCATGAAAGAAAGACAATAGGTCATTGCTGTAAATACTCATAAATGAATGTATATTACACAAAGAGTAGAATAATGGGCAGTACATAAACCACTCAATGGAATTTGTGGCAAATGTAGCATAAATCTCACGGGAATAAAAGTGAGATGAAAAATCACTTACGAAAACTCGGCAGCCTAACGACGCCACTCAAAACATCCAAAATTGATTGATGAGAGAGAATAGGTTATCTCATCACATAAACATAAAAATTACATTATGAGTAATATAAAAGAACATCCCAATCATAAGAAAGATTATCTTAAAAGAAATGACATAAATGAGTGTACTTAAAAAGAAAGAGAGTTGTAGGATCCCTTACCTCGGGTCCGACTTGACTCGATCGTTCTTTAATCTCCTGAATAATAAACTTGAGTTAATTTATAATTCCTTAAGAACCTTTTTCAAGTTCATTATTAATTTTATACCACTTATTACCATGTCATAAACATTATGTAATCATTTAAGTTAATAATATTTGTTTTGCCGATATTTGGTTCTTAAGTCGAAAGTAGGCTTCTTACAATTACATGTTGTTCGTGTGGCCAAATGTTTATTATATCCAGAATTGTATTCATTATGTAGATATAATATATGTCATATATATCCAGTACATGCATGAATTTATAACATTACATAATCATTTAGAGGTAAGAAATGAAATGCACCGTTCATGGAGACGGTAAGCCGTACGTACGCATGAACGCTACTTTCATTTCTATTTCTTATTTTATAGAATGGAAAAATAATTATATAAAGGTATATTATAATTCCAGTATAATGTCATATATAATATCATATTTCCATCCTTTATACATCCCACATATGGTATTTAACGAATCAAATCACTTTGAGGAGGCGGTAGTCCGCACTTCCTTAAATGAAGATATCGCGTAAGCCCATAATGGAAGCCATAAAGGTAAGACAAAAATGAAAAATACAGAAGAATAAGTAAAACATAAACATATTATATATCATATATAAAAATAGTGACATCATAATGGCCACCTTTGAAGGTGTTAAATGAGTATTGAACAATCATCGTTTCGGGAGGCAGAATTTCACCATCCACGGAAACCGTATGTTCTTTAACCATTTGATGTAGTTGTGTGAGAGTGTAGCTCAAATAAATCTTATAACAACATCCTAGTATATTAACGATACTGGTGTTGTTAAAAAAGAAGTAAATAAAAAGAGTTGAGGGGGTTGGAGAAGCAAAATAAAACAAATGAACATGAGAGAATGAATTACCTTTAAAAGTGTAACTCCCTTTGATTTGAGCCTAAAGGATTCCTTTGAAAAGATTATGCCCAAAGAGAATCCTCTAGGATGAGGAGAGGGATGTGGAGAGAGTAAATGGTCAGGGTTTGGCCGAGCCAAAGGCTTGAGGAGTGTGTGAAATGAGGTAGAGGTGGGGGCCTTTTATAAGAGGAGAGGAGGGGCACTTTTGGAAAGTAAGAAACATTACTTTATTTGAAAATGTGTTTCGGTTTTAAAAGGTCCCACATTGATATACTTCGTGGATAAGGTGATAAGGCTTCGAAATACACTCATCCAATAAGTATTGGACATGTGTAGTTCATAGATTTTACATTATCTTTCCATTTTATTTAAATTGTCAAATAATGATGTCATCGTTGCGTCATTATTATGTCATAAATAATTTAATTTATTTAATGTCTAAAAATTATAAAAAAACTACTATGATGTAGGAAATCTTTTTAGCTTTCCAATGACTATTTATAATCAAAAAGATCACCTGTATAACCCCACTTAAAAATTGTTTTAGTAAAACATACCATGTTTGTGTCATTTTTACTTTTACATTAAATAAAAAGTTATTTATGTCATTTCCCAACCAAAGTGGATCCATGGGGTCCCCAAGTTGGCCCATGGCTTTTCTTGGTCGGCCATGACACAACCAATATGGTTGGGACATGTGTCTAGGTCATTTTATATTATTAAAGCATTATTTATACCTTAAACTACCCTAATTACCACTAATCGCGATTAAGAACTTAATAAGTTACTATTCACCAAAAAATTATTTTTATCCCATTGAACCACATTTTACTTCTTAATGACAACCATGTATGTCGGTTTTTTGAAATTAAAAACACAATGATGGTAAAATTTCATTTAAACGGAAAATCAGTCTTTATAAGTACCACTTAGTGGTTTCACTATTCATCAAAAATTGAATTTTTTCAGAAAATTACCAAAAATTCACCCTAAGCTATATTTTATATTCCGAATTCAAAAATGAAGTCTGTTTTACAAAATTCAAAACATATAAGTCACATTAATTAATTTAATAATTAATTCCCGCTGTCAGAGCAAATAGCGTGTTTTTATGAAACAATAAGTATCAAAAGATGGACACTGGTTTAAGTCTAATTTCAAAGTGAAATTGATTCCAACGACCACTATTGGATTTAATGGTAAAAATATTTTCTAATTTCACTTTAAATCCAATTCAAAAGATATTTTAATCATATAAATAAATTAGATTAAAAAGAGGTTTTGAATTAAAATACACATTTTACACTATTCATTAAAAAAATGAACTTCATCAGAAAGGTACCAAAAATTTACACAAAGTAAAATTTGATGTCCAGATTCTTAATAAGAGTTTTATTTGTTCCAAAAGAATGTTTAAGGGTGAACAAAACTATATTTAATGATGGTTCAACATCAAAAGGTGATAAGTGAACCTTTAGTGAAAACTAGGGCATATACGCCTAATATTGAATTCTTTCCGTATTTGAAGCCTCTATCCTTTATTGGATAAATGTAAAAACATTTAAAAACATATATAATCATATTTTAGTTATTTCTATCCATTCCCGCCATTACAACGGCTACATGTTAACTACCATTTAAAATATTATTATTTTATTATTATAGTGCAACGTAAGATTCCCAAGAAACTCGTTGTTGCGTGTTGGGTACACCATCGAGCATAGCGTCCCCTTTAAAGTCATATTAATATTTTATTCACAAATATGGATAAATATGAAAATGTCATATTCTTTATTTACCTGGGGTGTTACAATAATTCTATGTATAAGAAAATAATCGATAATTTTTTTTTAGTATATAGTAATTCATTTATCAAGAAAATACATCCCTCTCTATATATAGACAAATAAAGGTGGCTATGGAACAGATGTATCTTGGGGTAAAACCCGGAAACACCACTTTGAGCTAGACATGAACAGGAACTGGTGCACAAAAATAGTCCTTGTTGCACTCTTGGTTTGACACTCTCAGGGGATATGCTTTGGTAAATTCATAATAAAAACCATTAATAAGGTAACAAAAAATCCCATAAGAATATATGTTATGAAATAGATCATGGATAACCTAAATTGAAACATAGGTTATCAAAAGTTAGGATATACTATTCATATGAAAGTTTATCCTTCTATGTTTTCTTTTTTAAATTCTTATTATCTATGTATTAAAACCCCAAATGGTATTTTCTTTTTCTTAGTTAAAATATGGAAGGAGGAATATCACGAACAAAACTTATGTATCTTCCTAAAAAAACTACATGGAAATATTATCCGAAAGACTAGCTGAGATGACTTTGAAACATTATCAAATATCCAAGTTACATGAAAACAACATTATGAATCATCCAATACCTCTATCATTGAATGAGTATTTCAAGGATCAAGTACAGTCTATTAGAAAATCTTGTGCTCTCAACATTCTTACCAGGTTAAGAGTGGGATGTACAGTCAGGGACTTTTCAAATTATTCTCTATATTACCTAATAATGAAGAACTAAATGATTTTATAGATGCTATAAAATATAGAGACCATTGATCAACCTATATGTATCGTATTATAGATTTCTGTCTTTAGGGAAATACCGAAAATGATATTCCAAAACCCTATTTTTAAATAGTTGAAGATGAATCAGTAAAACATTTTTTTATAAAAAACAATTTCACGAACATATTTAAAAATTATATATAAGAAATACCTTAATGGCTTATTAGTGCTTCCATCGATATATTCCAAGACGCTTGAGGTGTTTTGGGGTAGAGGTATGATTTTGAAAATATCCTAATGTACCATTGTGACGCATTATCCCTTTCTACATAAAGGAAATGATAATTGTAAATATTGAAGACTTCATTGAAAATATGAAGGATAAGTACCCTCACCTATTTTCACCTCAGTATGTCAAATGAAATTTCAAGGGAGAAATTTCCTAAGGGGGATGAATCTAATGACCCAAACTTTTGAATAATAGTTTGTTTCCTGAAAATGTATGTTTTACTATTTCACGTTCATTAAAACAATATAAGTATGAATTGAAATGTAACTATTAGTTATTGACAGTTATGTGACCATTGGACCATTGGAAACAATAATAAATTTATTGTTATAATTATTTTTTATAATATAATTGACAATGGAAAATTAATCCAGAAAGAAGATTTGATAGCCTATACTAGTAGAATAGTTCCATATGAAGCACATTTTTCAGAGCATTCAAGGGAGAGAATTTCTAGGATTTTTCCTAGGCCGAGCCCAACATGATATCCAATAACTTAAGCATGAGTGAAAATGTTTACGGGAGAAGTTCAAGGTCATTAAGATCATGGGCAATTCCATGTTCCCCAAACAGCCCCATGAAATCCCCAACATCACACACCTTTCACTTAGGGAATTTTCTGGTGTAATAAAGGGATATGTAACAATACCATAACATTATGATTATGAACATTATTTTTTGTATATAATAATGAATATACATTCATCCTATTATGGTAACTATCTAAATTATTCTTAACACACAAATAGTATTTTTCTTTAATATTCAAATTCAATTAAGAGATAAATTTTGGTGAATTAAAGGATTTTTTTTAAAAAAATAATATTTTAAAAAATTATTATAAATAAATTATTTTTATTAAATATTAATGATCATATAATTTTTATTAAGGTTTTAAAACTATTTTTTGCAAAACCCATCAATTTTATATAAATGTCAGTTTTTATTTTAAAAGTAAAAGTTCACATATTTGGAAAAATAAATAGATAAAATGGATATTATTTTTGGAATTAGGGCAATGAAATTATCCAATGGTAAAATTTTCATAATTTTCTAAGACAGATGAATTTTTGGGTCAAAATTAATTATAGTATAAATATATAATGTGTTTTATGACAACATATTGACCGAATAGTGATGTAAGAAAATAATATAAAAGGGATATCTGGCCAAATATATCTATTAACTTTAAAATAATTTTATTTTATATTTGTTTTTTATATTAAAAATATTTAGGGAATCATCTAAGCTTTATTAAATATTTTGCGATTTGAAAATAATTTCCTTTAATGTATGACTCACCACCACATAATCAAGGGAAATATTTCAATATATTCATACCTTATCATTATAAAATAATTTATTCCGCTCCCCTCTTCATGAAACCATAAGAAAAAACCATGAGATTATTTGTGGTTTTGAATATTTTAGTGTGTAGTTTCCAAAACCAAAATAATAAAGGATTCTCCCACCTTTCCTATATAAATCCACCGAAGCTCCCATTTTTCTTCACTCAAGCACTTTGAAGCTCGAATACCCTAAACATATTGCTCTCTAGAGTCCTCCCAAGACACCCCAAGCTCTAAAGAATCCTCTTCCAAGACTTTGGGGTCACACATTCTTGTAAGGGATCTTCCACCCTCATTTTTTATTAATCACTTAATTTATGAAATATCTTTTAATTTCAATTTTCATATGTTGGGATATGTCCATACATACTTAAATTAATGTCCATTTGAATTATAAATAATTATAGCATCATTTCCACTCTCATTAATCCCTCCATGATCCTTTATATACACTCATTACCATACTGAAATTCCGTAAGGGACTCTCTCATTCCTCTACTCCTTTCAATAAAAGAACCATGTTTGAAATTTGTCATTTTAAATTTAATTGGTTATATTTTAATACATTTATAATAAATTACCTACTGTCCATTTGATTTTATTTCAATTATGTATCATATATCATCCCCCATTTGGACCCTTAACTAAGCCATTACAATGCAGAAATTCTGTAAGGGTTCCATCATTTATCAATTTTTTGTCCAAGTTTCCGTATATAGTTGAGTCAGTTTATTTTCAATTAAAAATGATGAGGTTAGTTTTTGAACCTACCCCATACATACATTATTATGTCTGAATGATGAGATACCCCTTTCTCGCTTATTAATCCATCTTTTATACACTTGTTTCCTTGCGGAAATTCTGTAAGAGATTTCTCTCTTCTCATTTACATTCTAGGAGCTATTTTATATTACGCATATTAAATTCTATTTCAGATGTTGATATATGATGTTCCATGATCCCCTTACTGCCCATTTCATATAAAAATTATTAGAGACCCATTTCTCTCTCACCAACTAATTTTATTAATTTCTATTTGACGTCGTTAATCTTCCAAAATTGCACCACGGTTTTCCAGGCCAAAATCAATGTATAGACAATGTCATACCCATTTCTCTATCGAATGTATTCACCTTTATGCTCATCTACTTATTGATTGGGGATATACTTGTATTTATTCTGCATTCCTTGTTCATGGAATAAATTATGATGTTTAATGAATCCATGTTGTATGATCTATGTGGCACACTAATACATGAAAACAAAATGATTATGAATGGTGCTCCCTAATAACGCTCCAATGAATTCAGTAATGTTTAGTATCATGATATGTCATGTGAAATGATTGTTTACTCAAGTTAATTCATGTAAAATGGGGGTTTACTAATAATAATCCATGTGCAATAAGACTTGGCTCGTGAAAATATCTTGTTGGGAAATAGTTCAACAAAAATGTATGAAATTCATTAACAAGCATATCAAGATAATCACATTCCTTCACACGATCCCCCTCCTTAAATCATCTCATTATAGTATATTCGTCCATATGAATGTATCATTCATCCAACTATGATATCTGAAACCCAAATTCATTTTCATTCATGTTCCAAAAAAAATATCGTACATTTCCCCCCCACATTATGAAATAATAATTGCGTTTTGGTTCAATGCTTCACAACATTAGTCATTTGGTGCGTCAGACTCAACATTTATGTAAATATTTTTATTAATATGTTATTATTATTATTATTATTATATATTTATAATATTAAATATATATATCACTACCACAAAATAGGCCAAGGGAAGCGCCTTGTTTTATCAGTGCTTTTTTTAGTAGCCCTGATAAAGGGTGGTATTTATCAGAGATTTTTTACTAGCACTGAAATTGGTTATATTTTTAAAAATTCAATAAAAATAATACATAAATATATTTATATTGATATTATAATTATAAATAGACATTCACTCTTAATATATTAGACATTTAGTGAAAATGGAATATAAAATATTTTAAAAATAATAGTATTAATTAACAATTTGTTATTTATCATTGAGTAATAGTCATTTAATAAAATTTTGAACACATAAGAAATAAAATAATTAACAAAAGATATAAAATAAGTTAAAAAGATAATTCAAAGTTCAAACGACCATAACTATTGACCCAGGTGTTCGTTTGAGCTCTACAACAAATAAAATCAAAGCCAAAGATGATCTCTAAATACTAATAAAAAAATGGAACCTTTTATTGAATTTTTCGAGGTAAAAAAAGGCCCAATAGGCCTCCAAAACAATGTTTTTAGTCGGGATACCCAATTGTTTTGTCATTCATTTGAATTTCAACCTTGTTTCAGGTGGTCTTTTTCCCTTTTTAGTGGCGAATGAATTTACCCCAAGGGATTACATTAATATTGATATTATCGATTTGAACTTTTATCATTCTTCACAATGTAATATTATTTATAATAAAATATATTACAATATATACATATTTTGTATATATTCGAACCAAAAAAAATTATCTTTATAAATAAATAATTAAACTTATTTTCATATAAAATATATTTATCAATATATAAGCTTCATCTAAATAAAAAACTAATATCCCTTTTATTTAAAATACAAATATATGAATATTTCTATACCTACATAGTGTGTGCGTGCGTGCGTGTGTTTGTATTACGAAACTAATATAAATTAATATAAGAATAAATATACGGTTAAAAAATATAACTAAATATATATAAATAGATAGATATAAATATATATTAATATACGATTAAATATACAGGTATTTAAATATATAAATATATAAATATAACTATACTTGTATATATATATAAATATATATTAATATATATATAGATTAATTTATATATATATATTAATATATGAATATATATATATATATTCATATAATTAAATAAATATGTTAATATAAATATATATTAATATATAAATAAGTATAAAAATAAAAAATATATAACTAAATATATATAAATAGATATATAAAAATATATTTTAATATACGAATAAATATATACATATATAAATATATAAATATATAAACATAACTATATATGTATATATATATATATTAATACATATATATTAATATAGGAATAAATATATATATATATATATATATATTAATATACGAATATATATATATATATTAATATAACTAAAGATATATTTTAATATAAATATATATATGTTAATATAAATATATATTAATATACGAATAAATATACCAATAAAATAATATAACTAAATATATATAAATAGATAGATATAAATATATATCAATATACAAATAAATATATAGATTTATAAATATATAAATATAATTATACAAGTATGTATATATATATATTAATATAACTAAGTATATATTTTAATATAAATAAATATATAAATATATATATATATATTAATATATATATATATATATATTAATATAAATATATATTAATATATGAATAAATATATGGATAAAAAGAAAGTAACAAAATAAATTCAGCATTATAAAACACAAAAAATATTATTTTCCGTAAAAGAAAAATAAGAAAGAAAATATGTAATTGGATTTGCCCGCTTGAATGGAAGTTCATAAGAGCAGGGCTAGGGCCTGTAAAATACATTTCTATTAATTTTTTAGTCAATATCATTTGAGAAAACATATTATGTTTTTATATAATTAAATTTTATATTTGTAATAGCATCATAAATATACATTTATAAGTTTAATTATTAATTTTGTACATAATAAAATATATTTTTTGGATATGTTTTTTAAGATTTTGGTCAAACATGATAAATAAAGGTAATATTGAAAATGAATCATATTAAATAATATATAATATTTTCTAATTGTTCATATAATCAACAAGAATATTTCCAAAATAAAATATTGAAAGTGTAAAATAAGATAAACCTAAAAAAAATTAATCATCAGGAAAACAAATCATTATATAGAAAGAAAACGGTCGCCCACTTTTATGGCAATGGAGTACTTCAAGTCATCCTCCATCATCAGTTGGAGCATGGTTCCTCTTCGTCTATATTCATTGGCAGAGGTAGAACCTCCCCCATAGAACCATCCAAGCCCGGATTCTAGAGGTGGGGCTCCTGAAGAAGCTTCACGGTTTGGTGTCCGTGGGACCACAGCCTCGACTGGTTGCTGCCATACAAAAGCCTCCGCATGATGGATCCCCCCAAGCCATGATGGGGGAGGTGGGGTTTGTGGGATGGGTCTCCGTTGGACAGGGACTGCAGCAGGAGGACCTCCCTAGACTGGTTGCAGCGCGTGATGGAGGCCGGCAGGCATTAACGACGCGTGATGGAGGCCGGAAGGCCTTGACGGTGCGTGGTGATGGTGGAAGGTAGGCCTTGAAGGCGGACGTGTGGTTTAGGACCCCTAAGATTCCACGTGGTTGGGTCTCCTTATTGCGCCACCAGGACCGACATCCTCGACCCTCTCTGATTACTCTGTGGGTGTTGATATCAAATGACAAGCAGGGATGAAGTAGTTGTGAAATTTCAGGATAGTTGAATGATTCACAGAAACCTTCTCAGGTTTCGGTTTTTGTTTCTGAACTTTTCCATGAATGCAGCGCAACCACGATGTTGGAGCCATGGAAGCGACTGGGAAGGAAAGGAAATCTCAGAGCATATGGAAAGTGCACGGTGGTTGATGGTTTGACAGACACAACACAATGCACATCTGAACCAGATTCTTATAATTTATAGAGAATGTTTCTTGTTTACTATTTTCATTTTTAAATTTTTTAAATGTATAATAAATATGGATCACAATTTTTCTGACTCCATGTGCGATGGCCGAATTTATTGTTATGTTTTGATATAGGGATTTGTTTCGAAGACCTATTTTTTTATCTCTTTAAAAGAAATGTTTTATGTACGGAAATTAAATAAGTTTTATTTAAATTATTTATGTACAATTATTACTTATAGAAACTATTGACTTACTTAATTACACCATTCAATCAGTACTATTATTTAAAAATTATTAATATTTATTTTTAGTTAATGATAATGTCCGTGAGAAATGTTATTTCATAAAATTTTGCTGTAAATATTTTTCACAACGAAAGTGGTCATTTTATATTTATTGACACCCATTTAATAATGTTATGGTTTGACCGGTTCTTATGAAATTATAATAAAATATAATTAATATATTTATTTTAGTTTCATAAGTATTAAAATAAATATATTTACATAGGAATATAATTATAAATACAATATATATATATATATATATTAATTTCATAATGATTTAAATATAAATAAATATATTTATTTATTTATTTATTTAAATAAGTATGAAATTATAATATATATATATATAATTAATATATTTATTTTAATTTCATAAGTGTGTGTGTGTGTGTGTGACTATATATAATTAATATATATATTATAATTTCATAAGCATTTAAATATATATATATATATATATATATATATCTGTGACTATAATTAAAATATAAGTGTAATAAATATATATATTTATAATAAATATATATAAATTTATAGTTATTAAATAATTGTAAAATTATAATAGATATATACATATATAATTCTAGATAAATATAGATATATTCGAATAACTATAAAATTATTATAGAGATATTAAATTTATATAATTATAAATATAATAAATATATTTATTATTAATTTATAAGTAGAAATAAATATATATTTATTAAATATGTAAATATAAATAAATAAATATTTATTTATAGTTATTATTATAAAAATATATATATATATATATATATATTACATCTAATTTTATAAATATATATATAATAAAAAATAATTTGTTATCATTATAGTTTTATCAGTGATTTTTTATCGCTGATAAACTTTGGCCTTTATCAGCGATAAAAAAACGTGGATAATGACATGTTTTTTCAGCACATTCTATTTTAGTGCTAATAAAACAAACCTTTATCAACGCTTTTTAACTAACACTGATAAAAGGATTACCCGGTTTTATAAATAAACCCCAACAGTCTTCTCCTCCTATCGCACATCTCAAACTCTCGCAGAAGACGAACCCTGCCGCTGCATCCCCCCTTCTACCGACCCCTCCTCCTCTATCGCCACCGTCAAGCCCTCCACCTTTTCCTCGGCAGCCAATTCCTGCCCCCATGATGACCACCTCTATCACTGTGAAGCTCTCCTCCGTCGTCAACCTCACCTTCACCGCCTAACCCCATCTAGAGCAAACATCACCTCCGCAAGGAGCATCACCTCAGCCGCACACTGAACCCCACCTCTGCCAAGAACCCTTCCTTTTCCAAGAACCCACCTCCTCCACGTAACCCATCTCGGATGTGAATCCCTCTTCTACAAACACACCTACGCCGTGTACCCACCTCCTCAGGTGCTACTACTATGAGTATTCTTGTAAGGGTATTAGTATTTCCGTTTTATTTACTCATTATTCAATCCAACATGATCAATTCCATATCTTTAACTTTTCTATTTCCGACTAAGGATATTGATGAGCTACTAGTGCTAGAATATGCTTATTAAATATTTTATTGAGAAACCATTAACAGTTCCATTATTTTTATTTATATTAACACATGGTATGGACACCGTGGTGGATGTGTAATACCTTCAAATACATTTTTGGTTCAATAAGTATATGATTTTCTATTGGATTATTGTGGCCCAATTTGTGTTTAGTTCAATAGAAATTGGTTTTTTGTTAGGTGATTTTGAGAATGGAGGCCATGTTAGGCTGGAGATATGGTCATATAATATAACCCATCCATTTTTAGTTATGTATTTTCAGTGTAGTTTCACATGTTTTTCATCGTCTATTTACATATGGATATACTGTATTGTTTATGAATGCATTTATATATTAAATTTGATGTTTCTCTTCTATATTTATTCAGTTATAGAAGAAATTATTATTTATTTTTATTGAGAATTTATGGCATATGAATGTTTCATGTATTTTCTTAGGATATTTTGATAATAGCTTATTAGTTTTCTCAAAGTGCGAAAATTGTTCCCCACATATTAATCCAATATAGTAAGTGATAGGATCCATCCCTAGTGAATCAATGTACACTCATGGGGTAGTAGTGAACTCATTCATCTATTTTTAGATTGGGTCATTATACTTTCACCCACATCTCTTCATATTGTCACCCGCAATCATCAACCATCATGTCTATTTTGGAGGAGTAGATTATAGATATCATTATAGCTAGGTATAATATACAAAATTAGTTTTCATTCAATGGAATTACCCCATCTAGTAATATACTTACATCTACTATTCCACCAACCCCTACACCTGAAAAATATTCTCTATAATATTTGAAGTAGAAAAATAATGAAAAATATGACACTACAAAAATGTGAAAATGGAGGTATGTAGAGAAAAAGACCAATGAAGAGAAGGAATAATGGATATAGGATGAAAAATTGGGAAAAATTAATGAATTAATGATGAAACTATTCTTGGAGGCTTATCCAGACCACTTCAGGCACTAGGTGGAACATGTTCATGTACCTGATCCACTTACATATTAGGTCTGAGATGAATTTCCTATTGAAGAGAATGAAATTATATGATACCTAGAACAATTCATATAACTCAAGTACCCTGAGCTCCTATCAAAATTTGTACGTTTTTTGTGCTCCTTGAAGGGATAACCCCAGTCCATCTTAGAAACACCTCCAGGGCATAGATCCCAACTCGAAGACCAACCCAATTATTAGTCAAAAATGTAATATTTTAGTATAGAGTAATAATTATGGGAACCGATTTTTAGAATATGTTTTCCTTCTTTTAGGTTTATAATGTCATAATTGAGGATATGACAATATATGTGGTTCACCTCCCTGATGAAGTTTCATATAACCAAGATCTTTGCTTATGTTAGTTCACGGTTATGATTAATCAATCTCACTAGTTGATTCCCTAGTTATGGTGTTTCTATCAACACATCACCTTAAAACCAAAATCAATATATGGTAAGCATCTATGATACACGGTAGTATTTAAGACCCACCCTAATTAGATTTGAGAGTAGTAAATGACTCATTAAGACACATTGAAATTGGTTGGGAATTTCCGTTTATTACTATAGGGTCAACCATGATTATTTCTTACTAGAGGCACTAATAAGGCCTTAACCAAGAATGTGATATGGTTCTTTCAATTAGATGTTCATGAGTGATACTTCTATGATATTAATTGTAGATTCATTAAAACACCAATATTATCCATAAATGAGCTAGGTAATGAGTGTGTCTTATATTGTGATGTATCCGGAGTCAGGATATGAACAGTTCCAGTCCATGATGGTCATGTGCTAGATTATGGGTCTAGACAGTTAATGCCACATAAGAGAAAATTCCCAGATCCTTTCTTAGATATAGAAATAGTGTTTCTTTCCATGAGGTGTTTTAGTATTATGTTTTGGGTGAGATATTTTTGGAATACACTAAAAAGTATTTGAAATATGTTTAATAAAAAAGTGAAATGATCCATTGATAACAGAGAAGGTTTGAGTGTCTATAGTCCTTTGACTTTGACCTAACGTATATCCTCATAAAGGGGAACATTTTTTCTAATGTACTATACTGGTAGGATCATGATTAGGTATTACATGATTTAGGAATCATGTGGAAGATGGTTTTCCACTTTGAAGAGATGTGACATTATGTTCAATAGTATCATGGCCATGTGGCACTTATTGTCCCGACCCATCCCTCGAGGTCCTTGACATGACTACCCCATGCCCGCCATCCATAGGCTAGGGGTTGGTGACTAGCACCGAATGACATTTCCCTAAAATGGTAAGGCATTGCCTCAAAACCTATAAAAACACACAGTCCAAGAACACAACAAGATGCAACCACGAAATAAAACTGCAGTAGTAAAAGTGTTTTCTGAATGTAAGGGGAGATGGAATACAATACCAACTATAAAGATACAACTACAACAGAAAACATCTCATGAGTTCATCCACCAAGGATCCTACCTGAAGGGTAGGTACAACTCATCTCTGCAACTCTCCATGTTAATGAGTCACCACCATGTACCACCTAGTCCGGGCTCCCTAAAGTCTCGGCCAAGATGCTCGTCATCTGCACCTGACACAACAAGGTGTGGGTGAAGCACATGCATAGGTGAGTATAAAAATACCCGTTAGGGACCCCACGACCCCTGAAGGTCTCCGAGAATTCAACAATGTAAAAACCACATAGAATGAACTCAATCACAATGAATGAAATATAGATAGCTCACACCTGGTATACAACTCAGAGATCAGGAATAAAGATGATTAGCCTTAAGCTATATCATTTTATTTCTTTAAGAAGTTCCACAACTAAACCACAAAGAAGTTGTTCCATTATCGACCCACACATGGTTGTATGTCGTTGATCCATGATGGGCTGCTCTAAGTCTGTTCTTCATCGGGTCGCACACTATTGATTCATACAGGTCTGCTATGATGTTGATCCCCACTGTGTATCTATGATGTTGTGCCACATAGAGTCACTATGATGTTGATACATACATGTTCTCTTTTCAAATAACAACCAACCACAGGATTCCCCACACATGGTGTGCTTGAGTTCTGTAGAAACTTCTCCTCAATATATCGGTCATGCCTCAAATGTCATGAAGATCCACAATGTTGTAACCCAATGGACAACCAATTTTTAAGGGTACCAACGTGACAGACGGTACGTCAATCGGACGCCCAATCAATGAGTTATAAGTGTTTTAGTACCGAGGGCCCGGTTTGATTTGGGTTCGATCCTACCTGGACATACTCCAAATTTCCCCAAAACTCAGTAGATGTATCTCAAAATTACCATCTCATTTCTAGGATTCCAGCTCAATATACAGTTCATCAAACGGGCGTTAGGTTAGTGTGATATGACCTTTTAAGCATATCTGGGACAAAGAGGGTCGGGGTCGGGTCCGACCCGACCCGACCGTCCTGGGCCGATCTGACCCGGTCCGGGTCCAAACCGGCCCGGTCCAAACTGGTTGGGATGGGATGAGTGGCTGGGCCGTAATGGGCTCGGCCCGTTGGGCCACGGGACCGGCCCATCCCGCCGGCTGGGCGCAACCCGCGAGGGGGTCGGCTCCCCTTCTCGAATGGACATTTTGTCCGATCGTTTAGTAATGAAGGCACCACGTGGCACCACCCTCATGTCAGCGAGACTTCCAGGGCATAGGTCCCCCTCCACTACGGCTCGATGCCACGACCTCCCTCTGCAGCACGCAATGACACACCGCCCTGCTGCCAATGCCACCAGCAAAGGGTCGACCGCCCCTTCTGCCCTCTACGGCACCTTTAGGCACCACCTTCATCTGTAGCCGGTGGAAGCCGGCAGTCACCATCACCCACCGGGGCTGGTCGAAGTTATGTGTTTAACCCTCCTCTCAAATAATGATTCATTAAATGGTGTAATTAATGAACCACATTAATTAAATGGGGTATGTTTACACAATCAAGGTGTAACCAGTCATTTAATGTCACTCATTAAATTCTAGACCACCTTTCTGTTCCCCGCCACCGTTAATCAAGAGGTGGTAGAAAAATAAAATATCAAATTTTGTTATTTTATTATTTATTCAAAAGTCTGAAAAAAATATCTTCTTCACCCGATCTACTACGGTCGTTGTTAAGCCTACATTAAGTGAATCCTAGTGTTGAGAGTTCAATGGTGCCCTCAAATATCAATTCCGAGAACCGGTTCAAAATATCGAAATTCTTGCTCGCACGTTTACTGATCATATATTAAAATGTTCAAAAATTCATTCCAGGAACACTAGGCCTCATAATCTAGAACCGTCAATTCTCGTTGCCTCGGATTAGTTCCATTTAATTGAAAAAAAAATTATGTTGAAAATATGGGTCTTCACATTCTCCCCACATTAGATATTTTCATCCGGGAAAGCCCCAAAAAAGTCTAAAAAATTAATTGGGGGCATTGAGCATGAATCTAAGCCTCCTGATCCCATGTGATCTCTTGTAGGTTCCCATACTGCCACCAAAATCGCACTAGAGGAATCGACCACCCACGAAGGACCCTCTCCTGTCGATCCTCTATCTCCAACGAGAAATCTGCAAACGTCACCCCATCTTCATTGTTTAGATCGCCCCAGTCGATGACTTGTGATGGGTCATGCACATATCTCCTCAGCTGCGACATGTGGAAAACATTATGAACCTAGTACATCTATGGGGGATGATCTAGGCAGTATGCTACTTCACCCACTATGTTGAGAATCTGTAATGGTCTGATGATCCTTGAGGATAGCTTTCCACCCCCGGCCAAATCTCCGCAAACCTCATCGAGGTAAGACCCGCATGAAGACATGATCTCCCTCCTTGAACACCAAGGGTCTCCATCTCATGTCAGCATATGACTTCTACCGTCTCTATGAAGCCTTCATCCTCTCTTGGATGATATGATCCTTCTCAGTGGTAGCCCATACCAACTCTAGACCCATAAGTGCTAACTCCCATGGGTCTTCCCATGATAAAGGTGAGCTTCATGATGGCTTGTACAGGGCTTCAAAGCGATCCACAATGATGGTGGAGTGACTGTTGTTGTTTTATGCTAACCCCACCAGTGGCAGGTGGTCCTCCCAACTGGGGCCAAAATCAAGAACACAATTACGAAGCATGTCCTCATGTTTTTGTATGGTCCGCTCTATCTGACCATCTATCTGAGGATGGAAGGTGGTGCTCAAACATACTTGTGTCCCGAACAACTCATATAATCCCTTCCACAGGCGGGATGTAAAATGAGAATCATGATTTGAGACGATTTCCTATGGAACCTTGTGAAGCCACATAATCTCCTGTATGTAGAGACGTCCCAATCCCTCTACTGATCCCTACTCTCAAATGGGTAGGATGTGTGGCTACTTGGAGAGTTGGTCAACGATAACCCAGATGGAATCGTGGCCACTAGACTTACATGGTATACCTGTCATGAATCCATTGGAGATGCCATCCCACATCCACTCCAATACTTCAAGTGGTTGTGCTAAGACTGCTGGAACGTGATGCTCAGCCTTCACTTGCTGACAAGTGAGACATCGCGATACAAAATCCACCACTTCTTTCTTCATCCCTAGCCACCCATACTGATGTCGAAGGTCCTAGTAAATCTTTGACACTCATGGATGTGCTGCCAAAGGGGATGTGTGGATCACCCTCAACACCCCCTCTCGTAGCGTACCTAGTACCATAGTGCATCCTCTAAAGAGGATGACATGCTCCCCACCTTTAGAAAATCCATCAGGAGCATGTCAAGGGGATATCAGAGTAATTCGGGCCTCGTAGTCAACGTCCCCAAGATGTGCCTACCTGAATCACTAAAGGAGTGGGGGAGTAATTTTCATATACCGGAGGTAAGTTGCACCATCACTATCCATGAAGGTTAACTACAAAGTGGCTAGCTGCTCTGTCACCTCACTAAGAAACTGTAGACCAGACCTCCCGCTGAGTGCTTCTGCCACCATGTTCCCCTTCCTAGGAGTGAAGACTATCTAAAATTCATAGTCTTGGAGGAATTTTATCAATATTCATTATCTTAGGTTCAAGTCATTCTATGAAAAGATAATCCTGAGACCTTTTTTATTAGAGTAGACTGTAAAACATTCTCCCATCAAGTAGTGTCTCCACATCATCAAGGCAATGACCCCTACTGCTATCTCCATGTCATGGGTATCATAGTTCCTCTCGTGTTGTCTCATCTATCGTGAGTCGTAAGCGGTCACTGCTCACTCATGCATTAAGACACAACCTAGCCCGATCCCTGATGCATCGTAGTAGTCTATATACCAAACACCCTCTCTAGGTATCCTCAATATTGGGCACTCGTTTGTCTCTGCCATGGCTCCTAGAAACTCTGTTGGAATCTCTATAAACACACGAAGGGTTTTCCCTTCTATGTTAAAGTTGTCAACGGTGTCGCAACTCTGGAAAAGTCAGGTAAGAATATCCGGTAGTACCTAGCCAATCCCTGGATACTTCTCACCTCAGTCACAGTCATGGGTGCCTCACAATAAGGTTTTGCTTCTATCATTGCCGGATAAACGGTGACTCCAGCATTCAAGATAACATTCCCCAAAAAGTGGAACTCTCGTCTCAAAAACTGGCACTTCGAGAGCTTACCATAAATCTGGTGCTCTCACAGTGTGTCTAGAACTATCTGTAGATGAGTGGTTTCCTCCTCCGCCATCGCCGATTATATCAAGATATCATCAATGAAGTCCACCATGAAGCAATCTAGGTAAGGCTAGAAGATCCTATTCATGAGTCCCATGAACACTTCTGGGGTTTTTCTCATGACAAAATGCATCAAAAATTACTCATAGTGTCCATACCAGAATCTAAAGGTCATCTTTGTTATATCCTCATCTCGTACCCTGAGCTGATGATAGCCTGGTCTGAGATCTATCATCGAAAACCACTGAGCCCCCTTCAGCTGGTCGAAGAGATCATAAATCCTTGGGATTGGATACATGTTCTTCATGGACACCTTGTTCAGGCACCAATAATCGACAAAAAAAAATTAAAAATCCCATATGCCTTCTTGGAGAACAAAATTGGGGCTTCCCATGGTGAAACATTGGGCCTTATGAACCCCTTCCACTGTAAGTCCTCCAACTGTATTTGGAACTCACAAAAATCCAAGAGAGCTATCTGATATGCTAGAGTAGATATCGGTTCCATCCCATGGTATATGTTTATTTAGATGTCTTCCTATCTGTGAAGAGGTAGTCCTAAAACATCATCCGGAAAGACTTCAGCATACAGGTCCACCACGACAGGATAGCTCATACTCCTATCATCATCTACTCTGAGGGTAAGGCTAGCCAATTGATGTGTGATTGGATGCACCCTCCTACATGAAAGTTTATTCGGAGCTGCAAAGGTTCCCTTCTCATCATTGAAGGAAAACCTGGTTCCATCCTCATAGACACACCGTACATTGAACCTAAAGTAGTCAATATGAGCAGGGACCAGGGATAACTAGTCCATACTCCTGATGACCTCATAAGGCCTCAATGATGATACAAGGAGATCCCAACCAAATATCTCACCTCCTTGATTAATCTCACACTGCCGAAACTAGTGTGTAATTGTTTAATCCTATCCTATAAGGGTCTCTAATAATAAGGATCGAGCCAACAGCTCTACCAGAATCTCTATGCTTCGAACTAGAGCCATGGAATTGAAAGAGTGATGGGAACCTGTGTCTATAATAAATGAAACTATGGTGTAATAGACACAAATCGTACCTCATATCAACTACAAAGAACCATGATCATAGGCCTCAACTACCTGAAGCTGAGATTGTCCATGTACACCTACTCCATGTGGTTGGAGTGGACCACCTGGAGGATGTGGTGGTAGAACCTCAAATCGTCGCCAACCACCTACTGCACAACCTTCTCCTCTTCCATGTCCATTTCCCTATGGACCTCCTTGTATGAAACTCTGGCTTAGGCTCGTAGGTCCCTGACCATCTGCTGATTGTCATTACGGATGGTCGTGTAATCGCGAGCCATGCGGCGCTGCCTGCCACACGTGAATCACAATATGCTCCTCTACTGGCCTGCTCTCCCTCATGAGCTCAACACCTCTGACCCAACATCATGGGGTCACCCACCAGAAGGTATGACCTACATGGACCTCTATGTCATCGACCTACTACATTCTTCAGATGAATTAGCTTCGTGTCGTCCAGTGGTGGGTCTCGCTGTCGGTGCCTACTCAGCTAGGAAGCTCTCCACCAAGAGTTCTCTCTCCAGCACTGTCACGACCCATCCCCCGGGGCCCATGTTGTGAATACACCAAACCCTTCTTCCTTAGGCCAGGGGCTATTTACCAGCACCAAAGGTGTATTCCCTAAAACCGGGAAGGCATTGACTTTATATACTATAATGTGAAGACCCGACCCCAGAAAACCCGGAGCTGGTGCACTTCAAACATGATGTGTAATTCTTCAAAATATACACCAATAAATTACACATCATGTCCTGGAGAGAGGATCATGTTCGGTTCAGGTACTAGAAACCCTGAACGCCTTGCATACATCTTAGAATCAACTGTTACCTGAAAAAAATTTAAATCAAAATGTTGGGTGAGAATATGAATTCCCAGTAAGGTGTTTAAAAACAAACCAAAGTAATTTTTTGAAAACATTCTATATAACATTTTTCTTAAAGAAAAACTGTAAAACATGTAACAGAACATAATAGTACTCAATTAAGAATTATAAGAATACATGAATCAATTAGGGAAAGTTACAAAAAAGTGTAATAAATAAAATTCGTTCTAAGAAAGTATGACCTATGAACATTTAAGAACAAATTGAACGACTAAGAGTAATGATTAATCATGGTTGCGTGTGGAGGGAACAACTTCAATTTCATATGTTGGGTATTATTTTATTCAGTATTAAACACATGTCTTGCCCTAAAATTTTACATGTGACATCAATATGGATTTGATAAAAAACATAAGAGTAGTGACTGAATAGAAATATCATATTGAAAAGGGCTTGTAACATAACTTGATTATGTGGCTTCAACATTTCCATGTTGACATTCATATCACCATGGTCCATCCCCAAGGTGTCATAAAATTTACCAGGGATATTTACCAAGGTATCATGAAACATGTTATTTCTAGAAATTAATTCTTTACCCAATTCATTGGAGTGCTATCAAGGCACACCCTTAATATATCTTTACTTTCATGTGAGCCACATAGATCAATTGATCATTCAAATAGGGTTGTATATTCAAGATATCCCATACCACCTTGGATAATTAATTCATACTTGATCATATTAGTTGAATTTACATATTTTATATGTGAGAAAAGATCATAATTCTAAAACATTATTAACCAATTCATTACATGTAAGCCAAGATAAATTCATGTTGGGTTTTATGCTCAAAGATGCTGAATCATTTGATGCCGATATGCCTTTGTATACCAAAAACATAATTTCCCTGATAGAAGGCATGAGTCATTACCACAATCAAGATCATTTAATGTATAAGAAAATAAGGTAATCATTAATGTGGATATATTTTTTGTATAACACAACATTTCTTATGTTTTCAATCTCCACATAAACATGAGACTTAAGGTGTAAAGACCTCGAAGATAGGTATAATAAAGGATCTTGGAACATATAAGATATATGTATGTTACCGCACTCATACTGAAGGATTGGCTTATCCATGTGCATTAACCCCCAATGGATATTAGATTAACAACGTTTTAAAGTAGGGTAGGTCATGCCCATAGTCATAAAAGTTTGTTTATGAAGACTTTATCCAAACGACTTTATTAAAAAATGACATATATAACATTTTCAAAATATATTTATATTTATGAATATAAAAATATTTTTATATGAATATGTGTAGTGTATAATCAATTATATAAAAACTTCACATGCAAATACTACTCTTGCGTTTGAAGTTCTTATCTTGAAATCTTTTCAAACATGATGGATGGAGTGTTCGTGGGCCTATACTAAAAAAAGGTCATTCCCATTCATATATATATATATATAACCAAAGTACATATAACAATATATAGATGTATATATATATAGTACATATTAAAATTTGTAAACAACATACAAAACACCCGAGAACACAAATTTTAAAGACTTATATTCGGTTAAAAGAAGGGTCTCTAATAACCCGTAGGGATATTTAAAATACAAGTTTTGTGAGTATACTTATATATATATAGATATACATAAAGATATATATATATATATATACAAACTCAACACCACGTACCATGGCAGGATAACCCTTATGTCTCTTATGACTTTTAAACACTGGAACCTGATGGCCCAGGTTCAGCACCAAAACACATTCGGACTAAACCATGAACATATACATTGTGAATATGTACACGTATGTATATACTCTCAAAGAAACAAAACAAGGAGAAAATAAATCCCTTACCTTGTTTAGTGGAGGGAGAGAGACTCAGGAAGACTCGGCGGTTCCTGGTGGACGTGTTGGAGGTAGCAGGAAATCCCTCGGGTTGCTCGGGGTGAAACCGGCCATTTTATAGACTAAAAAAAGCATCCTTTCATGAAAAAATGTACCCCTTTGCAGTTCATTAATTCGGTGGTGTGTTCTTGAAGAAAATGTGGAGACAAAGAGGGTCCCGAGCGGTCGTAGGTGTAGCAAGAAACATAGAGTAGGGTTACAGGTGAAGACCCATGTGGAGAGGAAGAAGACAACACGGAAGGAGGGAAATCTGGAGAAAAACAGATGGTCCGGATTGACTCCAATCTTGATCCAAGGGCTGAGGAACATCCATGTTTTTTTAAAAGGAAAAAGGTCACTCAGATTTTGTGTGACACGATCCAACATTCCAGATCACATTTCACCCAAAAAAATGCTTCCCACATCGAAACAGAGAGCAGTTTTCGACTCCCATATAACCCCGGGCCTCCCAATGAGTGCTCAAGAAACACACAACACCCATGAATGGGGCCCTCTTCATAGGCTCCCGGCCGCATGCCTCGGCCTACCCAGACCCTGCCACAACCTCACTCCCACGCTAGTTCACCTATGCACTCCTGCTCACTCCTGAGCACCCTTCAGGGAACCTCTGCCCAAGCTCGGGCCAGCCTTGGATTTGGGATGAGGGTCAGGCTCAGCCAATTCGTGTGCGCTTCCTCCCTCAGCCCTAGCTAAAAGGGCTGGCCCTAGTGGGCCAATTTTTTTAAATGATACACCAAAGAAATCAATTTTAATGAAGAGGAAACAATCCATTAATTAAAACTATATAGAATATATATTCTTAAACATTAAGGAATATAAACTAAACTATGTCTTAGTTAAAAGTATTTCTAAAATTCAAACACTAAACCTTTTTATATGAAAAAGGTATAAAAATATTTTAATTAACCTATATGATATCTTTTGTGGGATTATAATAGAAAACATAATTTAATCAAAACATATTTAAATTTAATGAAATTTAAACATAGTTTTTAACATTATTTTAGAAATGAAAATCATTACATTTTATTATAAATATTCGCAACATTTTGAGTTCCTTATTTCTTTTTAAAATCACTTATGTGTGAAAAGAATTTTTAATCCATATCCTTTTAGAGTTCATAAATGATGGTTTAATTATAACCTTAATCATAACTCAATTATTTGGAAACTAATAAATATTTAAATAAGTTAAATTATCCTAAAAAGGTACAACATCTATAATTATAATCGTTACCTTCAAACAGTCACTAGAGCAATGGTCGAAAAAGTGCCATATAAAACCAATCCTTATGGTGTCCTGAAACTCCAAAGGAAAAAGATGGTGTTACCCATTCCGCTGATGCTCAGGATGGTTTTTATGATCATAGTGGTGATGTTTTTTGATTTAGTTGACTCGAAAGATCTCCTTTACTTATCGGGCCTCATTGTGGTGATTGGGGGTCTTCCAGTAGTTCTGATAGGGTTTTTAATAGGTATATTTGGTTAGCATGATTACTCTTTTGATCTCGGTGTATTGTAGAAACTACAGTGTTCTTATTTAAATAAATATCCTTATGTTTATCCTTTAATTTTTTTTTGGTTAGAAGGACATTAAGAAAAATAAATGAATAATATAATCATTATATGACACCCAAAATTTGGGGTGTTATATTACTCCCCCATCAAATAATTGTGTCCCCACAATTCCATTCTTATAAACTCACTAATATGAAACTCTCAATTGTTCCTACCATATCCACCATCGAGGATAATTTTCAGGTGTGGTCAATGGAAGACCCACATTGATGCTCAACTCTTCTATTTCCTTGGCCCAAATACACCTCAGACAGAAAGTGTTGAATTCCTATATAGTGCATTCAGACTTGCATAGGGAGGCTTGTATGGAGGAGAGTTTGGAGATGTCCACATAGATCATCTCTCATAGAACTCGCTGGACTAAATCCTCATTGAGAGAACCTAATTCATAGACGTTCTCATATAGGCTGAAACTGAGGATCCGGTACATGTAGGCTGCATAAAGGTTTCCCCCTAAATTAGCCTCTTGAAAACTTCCTCTGGCTGTGAAGTTCCAGCCTAGAGTGAAGAACATAAAGATCCCTTCGTGATATTTTCCTCTTTTCCTATGAGTGTCTAACTAGACTGAGGATATGTGGTGGTAACTGGAATCATTCCCTTGGAAGGTTCGGAGGATGCATGTTCTGTTTGATACATCGTATAGTTTTTTGTATGTCCTTCGTAGGTTTGTGAAGGGACAACATTCTTCCTCACAAGTTTTGATCATAATAAACTCCATTACCTCATAAAGAATAGATACGATGTGGGTTTTTTCCATTCATATGAAAAAATTTAATATGAAAGCTCACTTAGTGACATTAATTCAAAAGTATAACCGATATAAGGATTGAATAAAGAAGAGATAACGAGTTATATTCTTATGTAACTTCTGGTACGAAAAGTAAAACGGGGCTAATGGTTTCCCCAGTTCCCGGCTACACAAATCCTTAAAACCAGCTCATAATTCTCTATCTCCCTAAACCAAATGCAACCCGAGCAGTCTGGTTCCATATCATGGGTGCACTTATAGTGCCTCCAGAGTCGGACATGTGGGGTGTATAGCTGTGAGATGTTCGTATGTACTTATTGTCTGTACACCGAACGGAATGCTTTGTATTCAAGGATGTCAAAGTCCATTACTTGACCAAATGTTCATAGGACAAGACTTGACACATATATGCTGCATGGAGGTCTCCCGCCACTGCAGTTTCATGGAAGGCCTCAGGGGACAAAACTTTTTCTGCTATGGTGAAGCATATAAAGAGTCCCTCATAGTATTTTCCCCGTCATGCATAGGATGGAAATTGGGCTTGCATCATAAAGATGTAATCCAGACCATCTCTTTGGTGGAGTTGAAGTACCTGGAGAGAGTTGGATATGTCATATAGTTGTTTACATGTCATACGGATATGGGCATAGTTTATAAAATTTTCACAGCCAACTATGGAAATTATGGTTTCTAAGGCCTCAATGGGGAGAGACAGAAGACTAGTACCTTCATTTTCCAACTGAAAATTACGAAAACCTCATATTTAGTAATACATAGGAATGTTTTTTTGTTTAATTTCTAGTTTTCCAGAGTTATCCAAAACGAACACTTTGATACCAAATGTGAATACCCGACCCCAGAAAACCAGGAGTCAGTTCCCTTCAAACATGATGTGTAATTCTTCAAAACATACACCAATAAATTAAACATCATGTCCTATAGAGAGGATCGAGTTTGGATTAGGTTCTAGAAAACCATCACATCTTTCATACATCTTAGAGTCAACTATTACCTGAAAAAAAATTAAATCAAAACCTAGGGTGAGCATAAGAATTCCCTGTAAGGGGATTAAAAACATACCAATGTAATTTTTTGAAAACATTCTATATAACATTTTTCTTAAAGACAAACAGTAGCACATGTAACATAACATAAGAGTACTCAATTATGATTTACAAGAATTATGGAATCAATTAGGTCATGTTAAAAAATGTGTAATAAAGAAAAGGTGTTCTTAGCATGCATGACCAATGAACATTTAAGCACAAATTGAACAGCTAAGAGTAATGATTAATTGGGGTTGTGTGTGGAGGGAACAACTTCAATTTCATATGTTGGATATTATTTTATCACGTGTTAAACACATGTCATGCCCTAAACCTTTACTTGTGACATCAATATGGATTTGATAAAAAACATAAGAGCAGTGAAAGAATAGACATATTATATTGAAAATGGCCTGTAACATAACTTTAATATGTGTCTTCATGATTTACATTTTCACATTCATATCACCATGGTCCATCCCAAATGTGTCATACAAATTACCGGAGTTATTTACCTAGGTATCATGAAACTTATCATTTCTATAAATTAATTATTTACCCAATCCATTGGTGCACTATCAGGGTGCACCCTTAATATGTCTTTACTTTCATGTGAGCCACATAGATCAATTCTTCATTCAAAAAAAGTTGTATATTCAAGATGTCCCAAACCACATTGAATAATTCATTCATTATTGGTCATAGTAGTTGAATTTACATATTTTATAAGTAAGACAAGATCATAATTCTAAAACTTTATTAATCAATTCATTACAAGTAAACCAATAGATATTCCAGTAGGGTTTTAAGCTTGTAGATGCTAAATCCTTTGATTCCAATAAGCCTTTGTATACCAAAAAATTAATGTCCCTATTAGAAGGCATGAGTCATTACCATAATCAACATCATTTAATGTATACGAAAATAAGGGAGTCATAAATGTGGATATAAGTTTTGTATAACACAACATTTCTTATGTTTTAAATCTCCACTAAAACTCTAGACATAAGGAGTAAAGACCTTGAATCCGGGGATAATAAAGGTTCATGCAACATATAAAATATTTGTATGTAACTTCACTCATACTGAAGGATTGTAAAATCCATGTGCATTAACCCCCAAAGTATATTAGATTAACAATGTTTTAAAGTATGGAAGGTCATGCCCTTAGTCATAAAAATTTGTTTATGAAGACTTTATCCAAACGATTTTATTAAAAACTGACATATATAACACTTTCCAAATATATTTATATTTATATATATAAAAATATGTTTAGTGCGTAATCAATTATATAAAAACATCACATGCAAATACTAATCTTGCGTTTGAAGTTCTTATCTTGAAATCTTTTCAAACATGATGGATGGAGTGTTCGTGGGCCTATACTCAAATAAAAGGAAGGCCATTCCAATTCATATATTTATTTAACCGAAGTAAATATAACACTATACAAATGTATATATATATATAGTACATCTTAAAATTTGTAACCAACTTACAAAACACCCGAGAACACAATGTTTAACGACTTAGATTCGGTTAAAAGAAGGGTCTAAACTAACCTGTAGGGCTATTTAAAATACTAGATTCATGAGTATAATTATATATATTGATATATATATATATATACAAAATCAACACCACACACCAAGGAAGAATAACCCTTATGTCTCTTATGCCTTTTAAACACTAGAACCCGATGGCCCAACTTCAGCACTGAAGCACTTCGGACTAAACCGTGAACATATACATTGTGAATATATACACATATGTATATACTCTCAAAGAAAAGAAAAAAGAAAAACTAAATCCCTTACCTTGATTAGTGGAGGGAGAGAGACTCGGGAAGACTCAGCGGTTCCTAGTGGAGGAGTTGGAGGTACCAGGAAATACCTAGGGTTGCATGGGGTGAAACCGGCCATTTTATAGACTAAAAAAAGAAAACTTTCATGCAAAAATGTACCCCCTTGTGGTTCATTAACTAGGTGGCATGTTCTTGATGAAAATTGGGAGACAAGGAGGGTCCCTGATGGTCATAGGTGTAGTAAGAAACATGGAGTAGGGTTACTGGTGAAGACCCATGTGGAGAGGAAGATGAAGACATTGTAGGAGGGAAATCTAGAGGAAAAAAGACAGTCCAGATTGACTCTGATCATGATCCAAGTTCTGAGGCATGTCTGTATTTTTTAAAAAAGGAAATGGGTGGCTCAAATCGTGCGCGACGCGATCCAACAGTCCAGATCGCATTTTGCCTGAAAAAAGCTTCCCACATAGAAACAGAGAGCGGTTTTTGACTCCCTTATAACCCCAGTCCTCCCAACGAGTGCTCAGAAAACACACAGCACCCACGAATGGGGTCCTATACAAGGGCTCCCACCCACAGGCCTCGCCCTACCCAGACCCCATCGTGGCCTCATGCCCGCACTGGTGCGCCTATGCATTCCTGCTCACTCCTGAGCACCCTTTGGGGAACCTCTCACTGAGCTCTGGCCGTCCTTAGCTTGGGGATGAGGGTCAGGCTCAGCCACTTCGTGTAAGCTACCTCCCTCGGCCCTAGCCAAAAAGGGCTGGCCCTAGTGGGCCAATTTTTTATGTAAAAGCTACACTAAAAAATAGTTTTAAAGAAGAGGAAACAATCCATTCATTAATACTATATAGAATTTATATTCTTAAACATTAATGAATTAAAACTAAACTATGTATTAGTTAAAAGTATTTCTAAGATTACAAACACTAATCCTTTTTATTAAAAAAATTTATAAAAAGATTTTAATAAACCTATATGATAACTTTTGTTCTATTATAATAGAAAACATAATTTAATCAAAAAATAATTTAAATTTAATAAATTTAAACATAGTTTATAACATTATTTAAGGAATTAAAATCATTACATTGTATTTGAAATATTCGCAACGTTTTGAATTCATTAATTCTTTTCAAAATTACTTAAGGGTTAAACGATGTTTTAAACCATATGCTTTTAGAGTTCATAAATAATGGTTTAATTATAACCCTAATCATAACACTATTATTTGGAAGATAATTAATTTTTAAATAAGTTCAATTATCCTAACAAGGTCCAATGGCTATAATTATAATCATTGCCTTCCAACAGTCACTAGAGAAATAGTAGAAAAAGTGTCCTACAAAACGAAACCATATGGCGTCCTAAAACTCCAAAGGAAGAAGATGGTGCTTCCCATTCCGCTGATGCTCAGCATGGTTTTTATGATCACTGTGGTGATGTTTTTTGCTTAAGTTGACTCGAAGTATCTCCTTTACTTACCGGGCCTCTTTGTGGTGATTGGGGGTCTTCCGATACTTCTGATAGGGTTTTTAATAGGTATATTTGGTTAGCATGATTACTCTTTTGATCTCGATGTATGATAGACACTACAGTGTTCTTATTTAAATAAAGATCCATATGTTTATCCTTTAAATTTTGGTTTGGTTTAAATGGATTTAACAAAAGTAAATGCATAATATCATCATTATATGATACCCAAAATTCGGGGTGTTATATATAAGCACACGTATCCAAGCACACAACATGATAAGAACACAAGTAAACTGAACTGTAAACTGAGTTAGTGCAGTAAGAAAAATGGTAAAGAATGAAATCCCAACTGGAAAGTACAAGTAAAACTGTGATACAATACAATTGAAGAAAAGAGAAATACATCTACTGGATCGTCCTTTGAGGTTCCTACATGAAGGGTAGGTACAGATCGCCTCCTCAGCACTCCACTTCCACCAATCTCCTCTGAGTACCAACATTCCATTTGGTCCACCTCCAAGAACCATCTAGTCCTGTACTCTCAGCCTCTGTCAGCGATGTCATAGTCTGCATCAAACATAATAAGGTGTGGGAATTTCCCATGCAGGGGTGAGTATAACGATACTCAGTTGGGACCCCAAGACCCTCAAGGTCTCACAAAAACCACCAAGGATAAAACACAAGTTATGAAATCAATAGATAACCCTACATAGGTATATGCCCATACATATGCCTAAGTTATCAAGTAATCCATATCAATCATGAGGAAAAAACAGAGGTAATCACTGAGCTCACACCCGGTTTTATTCTTGGGGTAGTAACAAGTAACATCCCATGTCACATCGTAGAACACTTGAGCTGCTAGAAAACCCTTTCTCTATCGAGTATAGTAGGCCTACCATGTCACACAGTGGTGCTTCCCACTAATCTTGGAGTACTGAGGTACTCCTCCTGTCAAGTACCATGGGTCTGCTGCATCACACAAAGGGGATCCCCACCATGGTTCTATCATGTCACACAGAGGTGATCCCCCTCGTGACTTGTTGAGGTACTTCTCATATTGAGTATCGTGGGTCTGCAACATCACAAAGACGCATTCCCCCTCGTATCCTACTAAGGTACTCCTCATATCGATTACAATGGGTCTGCTGCATCACACAGGGGCGCTCCCTACCGTGGGTCTACCGCGTCACATAGAGGCACTCCGCACTGGGCCCGTCAAGTCACTATAAGTCGAAAAGGCCAGCAGTCATCAAGTCTCAGCCAACTACTAGGTTACCACACTATGCTCGCTCATCTCAGGGAGGATCCGCTTCACAAGTTACTGGTCGGTACTCCAACTACCACAAAGTCCCTGGAAGAAGCATCTCAAATGTCTTCCACGTCATAAGGGTCTCAATGCAATAGATGGAGCATCAATCAAACACCCTGTCTGTGAGTTATTAGCCTTTTATTCACAGGGGAACGTTTGAATTTGTGCTCGATACAACCTGACCATTCCCCATCTTATTCAAAAACACTAGTGGGGTATCACTCAAAGGGACGGTCTCACTCTTTGATTTCCAGTGCCGTTGATGGTTCATCAAACGGACGTCTGGTGCCAAAGTAATGGAAAAAAAAAGATGTAATTGGGTCGTAGTGGGACAGGGTTCGGTCTGACTCGGTCGGAACGACCCTGCCCGACCCGGTTTGGGTCGAACACGTTCGGGTCAACCCACCCCGACCTGTTGGGTTCGGCCTGGCCTGCTGGGTTCGGCCCGACATGCCGCGAGGGGCCGCGGAGAGTAACGTGAGGACACAAGGCCACGGGGCAGCGGTCCGGCCGCGGGGTGGCGGTCCGGCCACAGGGCCGATGTCCGACCACGGGGCGGTGGTCCAGTCGCACGGTGCGGTAGTCCGACCATGTGGCGGCGGTGCGGCCGCGCATGGCAGTGGTTCGGCCGCGTGGGGCGGCGGTCCTGTCGCGCGGTTGCGGTTCGGCTTCGCAGGGTGGCGGTTCGGCTGTGCGGGGTGGGGTCCGGCCAGGGGGTGGCGGCCTGGGGTCTGGCCTCTGTGTGGAGGTCCGGTCACGGGATGGCGAGGCGGCGTTCCGGCCATGGAAAGGCGGTCCGGCCGCAGGGCGGCGCATTGGCCGTGGGGCTGTGCAGAACCATGGACAGCGGTGGTTGTCATGGTCGGTGTAGTGGTCGTGGGGCGGCAGCAGTAGCCGCAGGGTGGCATCATCGCCTTCTTCGCAGCCGGCGGTGGTGTATGCGGCTGTTATCATGCCCCAAACATGGATGGTTTCATTCCTCCTCCATCATGAAGAACACCACAAGATTTGCAGAAGGGTTGGTTCATGTTGGTTTAGTTCGTCCCCTCCGCGTTTGGGTGGTAGCATATGTCTCATCAAGAACATTAACATGAATGTCAAAATCCTATCATTCGACAATGATTGTTCCCAACCCGCAAAATAAATAGAAGGTGTGTAAATGAGAAGTGATAAACAAATAGAAATAAACCCCCACCTCATTCGCTTGATGATGTCGACAAAGTCACGAAGAGGAAAACGTAGTTGTCGATGTTCGTCTTTTCCGGAACACACCTCCAATCCTGGGCTCGTGTGTTGGTTCGTTGTAGTCAAAGATGTTCCTCCTTGGTGGGTGTCCTGAGGAAGTAGTCTATGTCAGCATTCTTCGTCGGTGGAGCATTCTTCTTTGGAGAGATTTTCTCCCAAGGCTCCTTCCTTTTTCCAACAATTAATTTCCCTCACAACCCACCAAAACGAAGGGATAAAAATATAATAAAATACGTTGACATAATTTCAATTGGAACATTTAATTAATTGAGAGTGTATAATTAATTAATGGGGGAGTTTTGGCATAATAAATTTTAAGGAGTTGAAGAGGCTCCCCCATATTTAATAGGAAGTTTGAGGGTTTCATGCCCCAGGTGGTCCCCACCACCATAATCCCTCATGAGAGGTTTTAATAGCTCAGTCGTTCCCCACCACCGAGCATTAAATTTGGAGAATAAAACTCATGTGGTATCCACCACCACAATATCCACAAGTCAGTGGTTACAACAAAATAAAATAAAAAAAGCTACACAACTTTATTTTTATTTTATTTATTCATGAAAAACCCATGAACATTCTTCCACCCTTGATGAACTTCCGTCGAGGTGAAAGTCTCTTTAAGATAATATCGATGCTGCAAGTTCACGGTGCCCTCAAATTTCAATTCCGAGCACTGGTTCAAAATTTATAAAAACCAACTTGTACGATTACTGAACATACCCAAAATAAAGTTCAGAAATTCATTCCAGGCACTTCTGGCCTTGGATTCACGCACCGTAAAGTTTCACAAACTCATAAAATTCCCATATATTTTTTAAAAAAAACATTACATGGCAATTTTGGGTCTTTAAATTCTACCCACCTCAAGGATTTACGTCCCCTTAATCCCCAAATCAAACAAAGGGAACATGTGGGGGTACTGAGCACAAATCTGAGCCTCCCGATCGCATGTGCTCTCCTGGAATTTCCCGTGCTACCAACGAATGCGCACAAGAGGTATCGACCATCCATGAAGCACCCAGTCATGTCGATCATAAATCTCTACTGGAACCTGTGTAAATGTCTCCCCATCATTGATGTCCTGCTCTCCATGGTCGATGATGTGAGAAGGGTCGTGCACTTATCCCCTCATCCGGGATATGTGGAAGATGATGTGCACCTGTTGCAACTGAAGTGGAAGAGCTAAGCGGTAATCCACCTCGACAACTCTACTGAGGACCTGAAAAGATCCGATGAACCTCAGAGATAACTTACTGCCTTGGAAAAATCACTGCAAACCCCTTTGAGGTGAGACCCGTAGAATGACATGGTCACCATCCTTGAACTCTAGAGGTTTCCATCTCCTGTTGGCAAATGAATTCTGCCTGCTTCGTGCAGTCTCCATTCACCCCTAGATGATCTTCACCTTCTATTTGGTAGCCTGTACCATCTCTGGTCCCCTAGTACTGACTCCCTTGGGTCACTCTAGCACAAAGGTGATCTGCACGGTAGCCCATACAAAACCTCGAAAGGTTCCATCCCAATGGTGGAGTTATAGCTGTTGTTGTATGAAATACCCACTAAAGGTATGTGATCCTACAAGCTATGACTGAAGTTGTGGGCAGAAGCACACAACATGTCCTCAAGGGTCTGAATGGTCCACTAAGTCTGGTCATCCATATGAGGATGGAAGCCAGTTCTCAAATGAAGATGCGTCCTGAAAGCCTCCTAAAACCACTTCCATAGCCATGAATTAAAATGCACATCACAATCGGAGACATTCATTGTAGTTACTCCATGAAGCTGTACAATGTTCTTCATATAGAGGCATTCTATTATCTCTATTGAACCCTCCTCTCTGATCAATAAGTAGTGGGATGACTAGTGAGTCGGTCGGTGATCACCCAAATCGAGTCAGGACCTCTGGATGTATGTGGAAGTCCCATCACAAAGTCAATGGATATCCCATACAACTTCCACTCTGGGACCTCAAAAGGTTGAACCAAGCCTGGTGGTGCCTCATGCTCTACCATCACTTGATGAAAAGTGAGGCGCCAAGAAAAACAAATTCTACTGCTTTCTTAATTCTCAGCCACCAGTACTGCCGTCGGAGATCCTGTTACATCTTCGCCACTCCTGGATATACAACTAGAGGGGATGTGTGGAACTCCCTCCACACTTCCTCCTGAATTGAAAATGGTACCATGGTACATCCTCTGAAGAGGATGGAGTGCTCCCTACCTTCAAGAAATCCATCATGTGCCTACCCTTTAGATATCTGAGCACATCGATCCATGCAGTCAGTGTCCCCACACTGCACCGCCGTAACTCGTTGAAGAAGTTGGGGAGTGATTGTAAGAGAATGAAAAAAACTACTCCATCTCGATCCCAAAAGGATATTAGCAAAGCGGCCAGTTGCTCTGTTGCCTCACCTAGCAGCTATATACCAGTCCTCCTGCTGAGTGCATTAACTACAAAGTTCCCCTTCCCAGGGGTATAGAATATTTTGAAGTCATAGTCTTGCAGGAACTCAACCCAACATCACTATCTAATGTTCATGTCCTTCTAGGAGAAGATATAATTGAGAATCTTGTGATCAGAGTGCATGTTAAAATGTTCACCCATTAGATAGTGCTTACACATCTTCAAGGTGAAGACCAATACTGCTAACTCCAGTTCATGGGTAGCATAGTTCTTCTCAAGCTATCATAGCTATCGAGAACCATATGTGACCACTCCTCGCTCCTGCATCAGGACATGTCTGAGATCGATCCCTGATGTGTTGTAGTAGATTACATTCCCTACGCCCTCCTCTAGAAGCCTCAAGATAGGAGCCAGTAGTCAGCCTCTGCCTCAGCTCCGGAAAACAATACTGGCATCTCTCCAACCACAAGAAGGGTTTCCCCTTTTTGTCAAGGCTAATAGTGGTGGTGCAACTCTGGAGAAATTTGGTACAAACCTCCAGTATTATCCAACCAAACCCAAGAAACTCCATACCTCCGTCACACTCCTGGGTGGCTCCCAATAAAGTAATTCCTTAATCTTCACTATATCCACTGCAACTTTAGCTTCAAATATGACATGTCCCATAAAGTGAACTTCTCAGATCTAGATATGGCACTTTAAGAGCTTACCATAATGATGGTGCTCTTGGTGTGTGTCCCGTACTACCTGCAAATGATAGGCACGCTCCACCTCAGTAGTCGAGTAGATCAGAATGTCATTGATTAATACTAATACAAGTCGATCAAGGTAGGGATGAAAGATTCTATTCATGAGTCCCATGAACACTATTGGAGCATTGGTCATGCAGAATGGCACAACCAAGAACTCTTAGTGGTCGTACCGACACCTAAAGTTCGTCTTCTGTACATCCTCACCTCATACTATGAGCTATTCGTAGCCTGATCTGAGGTCTATCTTCGAGAACCATCATTCTCCCTTTAGTTGATCAATGAGGTCATCAATCCTCGGGTCTGGGTACTTGTTCGTCACAGTCACCTGGTTGAGGCTCTGATAGTGATCACAAATAATCAAGATCCCATCCGCCTTCATGGAGAACAAAATCGGGGATGCCCACATAGAAACACTGGGGTGAATGAATCCCTTCCCCTACAAGTCCTCCAGCTGTACCTGCAGCCCACGAAGCTCTACGGGAGCAATCAGATATGCTAGTGTAGATATTGGTTTCGTCCCGAGTAACAATTCAAGGTAAAAGTCTACCTCTCTGTGGGTAGGTATACCTGAAACATCATCAAGGAAAACATCCACATATGGGTCCACCACTACAGGATAGATCAAACTCTCCACATCAACAACTCCGAGGGTAAAGCTAGCCAACTTATGAGTGATCGGCTGCACTCTCCTCTGGTTAAGTCCATGCAGTGCTGTAAAGGATCCCCTCTCGCTGGTGAAGGTAAACCTGGTCCCATCTGTGTGGACACAATGCACTTTGCGCCTAATATAGTCAATCTAATCATGGACTGTAGATAACCAGTCCATACCCAAGATGACATCGCAAGACCTCAACAATGATATTAAGAGATCCCTATTGAAGTTCTCACCTCCTAGAGTAATCTCACACTGCTGTCACCAGTGCGTAATCATCGAATATGATACCATAGGAGTCTCTATCCGTAAGGATCGAGCCAACGACCCCATCGGAAACTCTCCACCAATAGGGCTCTCTCTAACACCCCAGCCTACGTTAGGATGCTGAGTGAGATCATCGAAGCCATGATCTCCCACCATATCCCCTACTCAAAGGTTTGGGCCCTAAATATAGGATCCCACACCATATCAATTCAGTATCATGAGAGGTTAGGGAACCATGTTGAGTACTGAGCCACAGTCATACTGCACTACTACAGATGAAGAAGCTCTTGTATGCGTACTGTGAGAAGAGTCGTTGATACAAACTCTGCCTGAAATAGGCCCTCGAAGTCTTCCCAGAGAAGTGTCACCTTGTCATGAACCTAGAGCATCATGCTCCACCATCTACCTATTGCTTCCTATAGAAGGCTGGCAGCAAGGATCACCATGAGATCTACTGGTGTACCTATGAGTCGGAAGATTAACACCACAACCTCCAGCCAATACTCAGATGCCTGTGGGTCCGTCTCTCCCCTAATATTGGGTGGCCACTAGTGCTGGAACTCATGCAACGTGCTCATGTGGTGTTCACCATCTGTTGCTGGGGATGGTGGAATCAGGGTCCCAATGGGGAATGGTATGGATGGTGCCTCCACGAGTTCCTCTATTGGAAAAAGGCCCTACACTGAGGCCTCATCGCTCGGTGGGCTATCAGGGAGTACAACCCTTGTAACTCTACATGGCTATCTACGTGGAGGCATTCTGAAAAGAAACAGGTGTTCCACAATTAAAAAGTTATACCTGGTGAGCTGACTCAAAAGTTCACAAAAAATACTTTTAAAAACACACACAAAATCTGTGTTTTCGTGCACTGGGTTGAAAATCAGATGTCAGGGTCCTGGTGTTTCGATACATCGGCTGCCACACCAACAATGGACTACCAAAATTGAAAACTGTAATCATTATTATTAACACTATTGGTTCATAGAAAAGATCAGAGTCCTAGTTCTTTAGTTGAATTGACTCCTCTGATACCAAAATTTCATGACCCGTCCCCCGGTGCCTATTCCATAAATACCCCAATCCCACCTTCCATAGGCTAGGGGCTAGATACATGCACCGAAGGAATATTCCCTAAAACCAGGAAGGCGTTTCCTTTATAACCTATAAGCACACATAACCAAGCACACATCAAGATATGAACAAAAGTAAACTGAACTGTAAACTGTATTAGTGTAGTAAAAAAAGGGGCCAGAATACAAGACCAACTGGAAAGTACAAGTACAACTGAAGAAAGGGAAAGACAGCTACTGAATCATCCTCTAAGGTTCTTACCTGAAAGGGTAGGTACAAATCGCCTCCTTAGCACTCCATATCCACCCATCTCCTCTGCGTACCAGCACGCCTTATGGTCCACCTCCGGGCACTATCCAGTCCTAGTACTCTCACCCTTTATCAGCACTATCCATCGTCTGCATCCAACACAACAAGGTACAGGCATAGCCCATGCAGGTGTGAGTATAATGATACTCATTTAGTACCCTAAGACACTAAAGGTCTCACAAAAACCACCATGGATAAACCACAATGTATGAAATCAACAGATAAACCTACTTAGGTATATGCCCACACATATACCTAAGTTATCAATTAATCCATATCAATCATGAGGAAAACACATAGGTACTGACTCAGCTTACACTAGGTTTTATTCTAGGGGTAGTAACAAGTAACATCCCCAGTCACATTGTCGAACACTTCTGCTACTGGAGAACCCTTTATCTATTGAGTATTGTGGGCCTACCACATCACACAGAGGCACTTCCCAATAATCTTGTACTACTAAGGTACTCATCCTATCAAGTACTGTGGGTCTGCCACGTCAGAGAGAGGCAATCTCCACCATGGGTTTGCCATGTCACATAGAGGCACTCCCCCTCATGACTTGATGAAGTACTCCTCCTGTCAAATACCCTAGGTCTACCGCGTCACATAGAGGCACTCCCCCTTGTAGCCTACTAAGGTAATCCTCCTATCAAGTATCGTGGGTCAACCACATCACACCGAGGAGATCTCCAATGTGGGTATGTCGCATCACATAGAGGTGCTCCCCACTAGGCCCGTCAAGTCACTCTGAGTCGAAAAGGTCAGCAGTCATCAAGTCTCAGCCAGCTATTAGGTTCCTGCACTATGCTCACTCATCTCTAGGAGGATTTGATCCACAAGATACTGGTCGATACTCCAAATTCCACAAAGTCCCACGAAGAAGCATCTCAAAGGTCCTCCATGACATAGGGGTCTCAACACAACAGACCACGCGTCAATCAGACGCCTGTTCTGTGAGTTATTAGCCTTTAAGTCACGAGGGACCGGTTGGACTCATGCTCGATCCAACCTGACCATTCCCCATCTTAATCCAAAACTCCAGTGGAATATCACTCAAAGGGACCGTCTCACTCCATGATTTCAAGCGTCGCTGACGGTTCATAAAACAGACTTCCGGTGCCAATGTTATGGCCAAAAGGATGTAATTGGGTCATAGTGGGCCCAAGTCCAGCCCGACCCGGCTCGACCCGACCTGGGCCGACCCGGTTTTGGTCAAACAGGACCAACCAGTTAAGTCCGGCTCAGCAGGCCGTGAGGGGCTGTAGAGAGTGCCACAAGGGTGCGAGGTCATTGGGCGGCTTGGCTGGGGATGTCGGTTTGGCCACGAGGCGACGGTCCGAAAGTAGGACGGAGGTCTGGCCACGAGGTTGCGGTTTGGCCGTGGGGCGGCTGTCCGGTTGTGTGTCGGCGGTTCGGCCACGGGGTGGTGGTCCGGCCGTGCGGGGTGGCGTAACGTGCTGGTTGGGCGACGGTCCGGCCGTAGGGCGGCACCGTTGCGCCGACGCCTTCTTCGCGGCAGATGGTTGTGCTAACCACCATTCTCGTGACCCAACCATGGATTTTTTCTGTACTCCTCTATCATGAAGAACACCACAAGATTTGCGGACGGGTCAAGCCATGTTGGTTTGGCTGGTACCCACCACGTTAGGGTGGTAGCATATGGCTCTTCAAGAACATGAACACGAACGTCAAAATCCTATCATCCCACAATGATTGTTCCCAGACCGCAAAAGAAATAGAAGGGGTGTACATTGGAAGTGATAAAAAATAGAAATAAACCCCTACCACATTTTCTGGATGACGTCGACGAGGTCGCGAGTAAGAAGATGATGTTGTCAATGTTCGTCTTGTCTACCACACACCTCGAATCCTAGGCTCATGCATTGGTTTATCGTAGTCGAAGATGTTCATCCTTAGAGGGTGTCCTGGGGAATTAGTCTAAGTCGGCATTCTTCGTTGGTGGAGAATTCTTTGTTGGAGATCATTTCTCCCAAGGCTCCTTCATTTTGTTAATGATTAATTTCCCCCAACCCCCAAAAAATAAGGGATATCCAATATAATAAAATATGTTAGCATAATATCAAATTGGAACATTTATTTAATTTATATTTCTTTATTAATTAAAGGGGGAGGGTTGGAATAATAAATTTTAATGGATTTGAAGAGTCTCCCCCATATTTAATAGGAAGATTGAGGGTTTCAAGCCTCGGGTGGTCCCCACCACTATAATCCCTCATGGGAGGTTTTACGAGCTCAGGTGGTCCCCACCACCGAGCATTCAGTTTGAAGAATAAAACCTATGTTGTCCCCACCACCAAAATATCCACAAGTGGGTTGTTACAACAAAATAAAATAAAAATAAAAGCTACACAACTTTATTTTAATTTTATTCATTCACAAAAAACCCAAAAACTAACTTCCACCCTCGACCAACTGTCGTCAAGGTGAAAGTCTCTTTAATTGAATACTGGAACTGCGAGTTGAACGGTGCCCTCAGATTTAAATTCAGAGCACCGGTTCAAAAGTTATAAAAATCTGCTCATACGTTTACTGAACGTGCCCAAAATAAAGTTCAAAAATTCATTCCGGGCACTCTGGGCCTCAGATTCATGAGCCGTCAAGTTTTGGGGATTTGTAAAATTCCCATTTATATTTTAAAAAAAATTAGATTTAAATTATGGGTCTTTAAAAGCACTCCATCCTATGTTGGAATATTTGGAGATATCATCGATGCTATGATCTCCCACAGGAGACCCTACTCAAAGGTCCAGGACCTAAAGAAACGATCATGTACCATGTCAGTGGAGTAGCGTGAGAGGTTAGTGAATCTAGCAGAGTACTGGGATACTATCGGGCTACCATGATGTCAGTGTAGGGGTTCTTGAATATGCACAAGGTGTAGTGTCTCTAGAATAAACTCCACCCTGAAGAGGATCTCAATGTCTGTCCAGGTGAGGGTCGCCTCATTGTTTAACTCGAGCGTCAGGATCCACCATCTCCCTGTTGTGCCCTCGAAATAACTAAGATCTAGGATCACCATGTTCTTCTTTGTGTCCCAAATAGGTGTAAAACTCTAGCCACAACGTCCAACTAGTCCTCAGCTACCTCTGGACCTGTATCTCATCGAAATCTTGTAGGCCCCTCTTGCTGGAACTCGTGTAATGCGCACAGTCGGCATTCACCGACCTCTAATGGGGCTGGTGGAAACTGCTTCCCAACAGGTAGTGGTGCTAATGGTACACCACAAGAAATATCTATTGCTATAAGAGTGCCCTGCATTGAAGCCACACCACTCGGTGGGATTTCATCATGAACACTCTTGGGAATCATGGATGACTCTCTCTGTGGAGGCATCCTGAAAAAAACAGGTGTGCCACGATCAATAAGATATAATTGGTGAGCTGACTCAAAATAGATCAAAAGTAAAACATTTCCAAAACACACGCAGTCTATGTTTTGGTGCACCTAGTTGGAAATCAGAATTCAGGGTCCTAGTGTATGGATACATTGGCCGATGCACCCACAGTGGACTCCTCAAACTGAAAACCACACCCAAAACCCTGAACACTATTTCCCCATTGGAAATATCAGTGTCTTATTTCACTGGTAGAACCGACTCCTTTGATACCACTTTGTCATGACCCGTCCCCTTGGGTCCGTACCATGACTACCCCATGCCCTCCTTCCATAGGACAGGGGTTGGTGACTAGCACCATAATGAATTTCCCTAAAATGGGAAAGAATTTCCTCAAAACCTAAAAAAATATAGTCAAAGAACACAATAAGATGAAATCATGAAGTAAAACTGCAGTAGTTAAAGTGTGTATAGAATGTAAAGGGGATGGAATACCCGCCCAACTAAAAGATACAACTACAATAGAAAATAGCTACTGAGATCATCCACCAAGGATCCTACATAAAGGGTAGGTACAACTCGTCTATGCAGCTCTCCACATAAACCAGGAACCTCTATATACCTCATCGTCCTGGCTCTCTAATGTTTCAGCAAGGATGCTTGTCATCTTCACAAGACACAACATGGTGAGGGAAAAGCCCGTGTATGGTTGAGTATAACAATACCCAGTAGGGACCTCGAGACCCCCAAAGGACTCCTAAAATTCCACAAAGGAAAAACCACAGTGAATGAGATCAATCAAGAAGAATGAAGTAGAGATAGCTCACACCAGATATACAACTCAGAGATCAAGAATAAAGATGATTAGACTTAAGGTATATAATTTTATTCCATTAGGAAGTTACTCAACTGAACCATGAACAAGTTCATCCATTGTCAATCCACACAGGGTTGTCTGTCACTGATCCATGATGTGCCACTCTATGGTTGGTCCCTGTTGGGTCGTGTAATGCTGATCCACACAGGGATGGTATTATGATGATCCACATAGGGTCTCTATGATGCTGATCCACATAGGGTTTCTATGATGCTGATCCACACAGGTTTTCTATTATGCTGATCCACAGAGGGTTGCTATGATTCTGATCAACACAGTGTCTCTATGAGGTAGATCCACATAGGGTCACTATGACGCTGATCTACTTAGGATTTCTTTTCAACTAACATCTAGCTAAAAGATTCTCTTCACTAGGTATGCTCGAGTACCATAGAATATGCTCCTCAAGATATATGTCATGCCTCAACTGCCACAAAGTTCTAAAAATAAGTAACCCAAAGGATTGTTATGTTGTAAGGGTCCCAATGAGACAGATGAAACTTCCATCAGATGCTCGGTCTGAGAGTTATAATATATTTATTATCGAGGTCCTGGTTGGATTCAATTTCAATCGAACCCGGCCGTACTTCAACTTCAACCAAAAATCCGGTAGAGTATCTCCAAGGACCATATCATTCTAAATATTCATGCGCCATAGAGGTTTCATCAACATACATCTGGTTTGTGAGATAAGACCTTTTAAGCGTATTTGGGCCGAAGAGGGGTTGGGGCCAACCCGACCCGACCCGACCCTGTTGGACCGACCTGAGCTGACATGACATGGGCCTTCCCAACCCGACTTGAGCCGATCTAACCCGGTTCGGGTCTGACATGGCCCATGCGGTTGGGCCATAGACCGGCCCAGCCAGCTGGTAGGGTGTGTCCCGTGCGGGGGTTGGATCCCCTTCCTAAACAAGCATTTTATCCACTAGGTTTGTAATGGCAGCACCATGTGGTTCCACCCTCCTATCAGCAGGACCTGCAGGGCACATGTCTCCCTTCCGCCACGTCTCAATGTCGTGGCATCCCTCCGCGGCGCGCAACGACGCACCACTCTTCTTCCAATGCGGATGGCCAAGGGACCACCTCCATTTATGCCCTCCACGGTGCCTTCGGGTGTTGCTTTCCTCTATGGCTGGCAGAATCTATTCGCCGCTACACCAGTGTCGTATTGGTGAGGCTTCTACGGGCCATCAGATGAGCTCTGGTGGTCCATTTTCTCTTCTGATTGCGCCTATGGTCCTCCTGAGATGTTATCGCCACTGTGTGGTTCCCAGATTCAAGTTGTCATTGAGTTCAAACTTCTCCCCTGAAGAACACGACAAATCCAAAAGTAGCGGAGGGTCTGGTCCTTGTTCGATTGGAATGAGCCCTCTGCGTTAGCAAATTTAATTGGCATATGGTAATAAAATAATCAAAAATATAAATTAAAACCTCATTCAATAATTCCGCATTATTCACCTATACTTTTGTATGAATCGTAGATTAACTCATTTTTGGTTAATCTGCATTCATCATGAATTTTCAAGAATGATAATTTGAAACAAATTCACATGAATTTAATAAAAAACCCATACCTCGGTTTCGTAGGATATGACTTATTTGTCGGAGAAGAAGTGATGTTCATTGAATCCATCAATGTTCGTCATTCTTGAATCGATTCCTCCAACATTATCGTTTATGCCTCTGTTCTTCATTGGAAGGGTTGAACATTGGGGCTTCATCGGAGTTCTCCCCCAATATCTCTCCACCCTCTCCCTTTTTCGAATGGTTTCAATAAACAAAAGTATTAGTTATGTATTTAACCCTCTTCTTAATTAATTGTTCATTAATTGGTGTAATTAATGAACAAAATTAATTAAATGGTTGATGGTTACACAATCAAGGTGTAACTGGTCATGTAATGTCCCTCATTAAATTCCCAACCACCTTTGTGGTCTCCACCACCATCACTCAATAGGTGGTAGAAAAATAAAATGTCAAATTATGTTATTTTATTATTATTTCCAACAACCAAAATACTATCTTTTTCACTCGACCTAATGCGGTTGAAGTTAAGACTGCCTTAAGCGAATCCCAGCGCTGTGAGTTCAACAGTGCCTTTAGATTTCAATTCCATGCACCAGTTCAAAAGATAGAAATTTTCAATTTCACGTTTTCTAATCGTACCTTAAAAAGGTTCAAAAATCCATTTTGAGCACACCAAGCATCAAAATCAAGCTCTTTCATTTTTCACAGCCTCGAATTTGTTCAATTTAATTAAAAAAAATTACACGGAAAATTCATGTCATTACACTTATGTCGCACCGCGGATTTATGAATTAATTTTCAATTTATTATTTCTTAGTTTCGGGTTCTCGCACTGAGTTTTGGGTTGTGTACCGATTTAAAATTGTTGACGTTTAATGTTTTTAGTTGGTTTTAGAACAATGCGCGACCACCGTACAGTTGGCGGTAGCCACGCGACTCGTCCAAGTGACGTGCAATTGCTCACTATTATCATTATTAATATTCTTATTATTATTATCTTTATTGTTAATAAATTTTCTTAATATTATTTTTTTATTTTTTTATTCATATTCTTATTATTGTTATTCTTTATATATTAATATTTATATCACTTAAAACATTATTTGTATTACTATTATCATTCTTATTAATATTATATTATTATCATTTATATTGTTATCATTTAGATTATCATTATTATTATTGTATTATTATGAAGAAAGTTGAAGATTTTAATGACATTATTATTAATAATGAATTATTAGTGTTTTTATTATTATTACTATCTTAATTATTGTGTTTTATATTATTGTTATTATTCTGGTATATAATTATTATTAATATTTTATTACTATTTTTATTATTTTATTTCAGATTTTATTATTATTATTTTATTATAATGAAATGAAAAAAATAAAACCAACCCTAACCCTAGCGCCCCCCCTCTCTTTCCCTCTTGTGCCGCAGGCCCCCCCTTCCTGCTTCACTTCCCCGTCGCCCAACCTCGACCCCGGTTCCATATGCCAGCACCCCGCACCAGCACCCCCCAGGTCGGCCTCCGCGTGACCCCCAACATCCTTTGGTCTCCTCCTGTCGTCCCGACCTCCGACCGGCCTCCGGTCCTCCCGACCGCCACGCCCTGCTCATCGTCCCACCTCGACCAAGGCGGCGCCACCGTGCGACCCCCCCTTTGTCCCGGCCCCCGTTCCTTGTTACTCGCTCGCTGCACCACCGTAGCCTGCCAGCCGGCCATTTCCCCTCGACCGCGCCGTCCAGCTCCGCCCCGGTGCTCCCCGCTCTGGCCAGCCGCCCTCCCGGCCCATTCGGCGACCCCACCTCCGACCAGCACCTCAGGCAACCCACCTCCGCTGTTTGGCGTCGTTCCTACGCCCCTGCCATGTTCCGGACGCTTGCGGCCACCTCGTCCGGCTTTTTCTCGGCACTCAGGCACTCCCCCCGGACCCCGCACTACCCACCTCCACTGTCCGGCGTTGTTCCGGCGTCCCCTGCCATGTTCTGGCGACCCTGCCGTCATTCCCCATCCCTGCCAGCACACCTGATTCGCTTCGGCACCGCCTGCCGGCGCCCCCGACCTTTTTCAGTGCTCCGTCCGGCTCCGCCACAACATTGACAGGCCGCATACCAACTTTCTGCGGTCCGGCCAGCTGCCACCATCTTGCGTCGGGCAGCGGCGCAACCGATAGTCAGCGTGCGACCTCCAGCGGTCTCTCTGCCAGTGCGCGCTGCCCCTTTTACTGGCACGCGACCCCGGCGGTCGAGCACATCTGCGTCGAGGTAGTCTTCTGTGGCTGATTTCTTGTTGATTTTATTTTGATATCTGTGGTTTTCTATTTTTCTGTTTTGGTGTTTGTTGCAGCGCGTCAGAGAGATAATTCCACAACGCTGCGGTCATCGGCTTGTGTGTGCATACGCGCTTGCGCGAAACGTGTTCCTTCGTCGAGTTCGGATGACGACTTCGAGGTAGGTTTTCTCCCACTGCACTTGGCTTTAACTTTAGAATTTATTTATTCCTTGCCTTTTTGTTGAATTTTAGTAAATTTAATGTAGTATTAAATAGTTATTCTTAGTGCGGTGACCTACTGAAAATGAAATCAGTTTGATTCTTTCATTGCACTTGAGTCATTTTTCTTGGACTTAATTGTGTGGTTTTCTAGTGATATGAGTAAATGAGTTCTTTTTGAAATGTGCGAGACATGTTGAGGTGTGATTGGAAATTGTTTTGGTTTGTTTAAAATGGAAGGTGTATTGTTTATGGAAAGTGGTGTTCTCTTAAAACCTTGAATAGAGAAAATGCACGTCTGGCCTTTAAACATGTTTTTGGAAACTTCAAGTGTGGATCTTTGGTTGTTGAATTTTTTTTCCTTTGACACGTGAATAAAATTTTAGATTTAATTTGAGAAACAACAATCCTTCAAAAAAATGATTAAAGGACCGTTTGGCTCATGAAAAAAATGGCATGCATTAGGATATTGGAATATGGTTTTACTTGTGACACCAATGTGTTTCAGTTCTAAAATGCTGATTTGAGATTCTTCAATGAGGTTCTAAGTGTGTACTGGTTTTCAACATGATGGTGTGTGTTGTGTCTGTTGGAAATGTTTTGGTATTACATGGTTTCTGAGGCCCGGTTGGCACTTTTTGGAACGTGAAATGAATATATATATATATATACCTACTTATGGGGCATCTCTATAGGGGGACTTTCCATTGAGGGTTTTCGTGTAGCGGTGTCTGTGTAAGGGGTTGGCAAGTGCAGTGAGGTGAGTCACGCGTGCGAGGGCCTCCCACTTACATAGTATTATTAAAACCACTATGGGTTCCTGGGCGTCTTTTTGAGAATCGAGTGACGGTTGCTGGCTAACCCCGATTAGACGGGTTAGTCCCCCCTTGGTAGGTAGGCCTTGCGGGGCGTGCCACTGGTTGGCTGTTAGGGCAGCCAGTTGGTTATTGACAATGGAGTACCACGCCGGTAGGTAGTCTGAACCCGAGTACATGGAGGGGTTTTCCAGGGATGTTTAGGATCACCCATGGTTGCTTGTTTTTCCTTGATTTTTTACTCTCAGTTGTCCTTTATAGCTTATACTATTCTACATTGTGAAAATGGTTTTCAAATGAAAATGATTTGTTCTCTTTGTGAAAAATTTGGAGATGTAACACTTCATTCCCATTTAGAATGAGTTTGGCATTAATTAAAAGAAGTCCAACTTTTGGAAATAAATAAGGGAAATGATTCGTGTTTTGATTTTAAGTAAAATATTCAGGAATGAATACTTTTATACATTGTAGTTCAAACCTGGAATCTGTGAATTCTTTATTTATTGGCAGTGCTTTGGGATTAGTTGTTGGGATCACCTACTGAGTACTTTTTGTACTCAAGCCTATCTTTTACCTTTTCAGTTGCAGGTTACTTTGTGAACATGTTTTACTAGTTTATTCACTCAGTGTTGGAGTGAGGTTGGTTTTCAGTTGTGTGATGACTCATGGGGTTACGTGGATGTACATTGGTTGTGTAGTTATTGTTTGTCTATTTTGTTTAGTTTCTATTCCATTTCTGATTCTGGTTTTCTTTTGGGCCAAATCTTTCCCACCTGTTTAATTTTGATGCCCGGCACTAGTTGCTAGCCCGTGAGGATCGGGAACTCCCTTCGGGTCATGTCGTGGATTGGCTCGGGTGACCGGTTCAAGGTCGACCCGGGTTGGTTCGTGACACTTGTTTCTTTATCTATAACATATTCACTCCTCATTAGTATTACTGTATTAAACTATAGGATTCATATTATTTAATCATGAGATACATTTTAAACATTTCATAGAATTATATTTTATAAAATGGTGGTTATTTTTAATTCATGTATCCTTTATAAAATGCCTCTCTTGGGATTTATGTCTTTGTGAAAATGACCAAGTGGCTCTTCTAAAGTGATTCAAGTATTTTTAAATGTTTCTGAAAAAAATATTTGTGTTCAAAATAATCTTTTTCTGGTTTTAAATTTATTTAAAATTATTTAAACACTTGGAACAAACTTAGGTTGCATGCCATGTGTTTCTCTACTCACCCTATTGACTTTCATTAGGGATGTGAATGTTTTGAAAGTGTATTTTGTAATGGTTTGATTTCAAAAAGGGTGGGTTAATTTAAAGATGAATTTGTGTGAATGGTCGGTTTTTTAATGGGATTTCATGTGGAATTTTATAAATAGTTTCAAAGGAATTTTTTTGTAAGCTTCTAATGGGATGAGTCATAGGAAATGAAATTGAATAATAACTATCATTAAAATATTGTTTTCCCCTCATTTGATAGGATCCTTTTGTGTATTTATTTTGTTAAATATTAATATCACAAAATAAAATATGATGATGATGAATAAATAATGGATGAATGATAATTGTTTGACAAATTTGTATGAAGATGGATAGAAATATTTCATCATGTTTGAAAAAGATCATGCATATGACCCTTCCCAAATCATTTTCCATGTTTATGCAGTTTTTATTCATGAAAATTAGTCCATAAAAGTTGGGAGAACACTTGATCTGTTAGAGAATAGATCAAAGATATAAATGCTGGAATAAACATGGGGAAATAAGAGAATGTAGCTATTGGATGGGATATAGATGCATTTTATGGATCATATGAGATGATTCAAGTCTGAACAATGAATAAGACTGTATCAAGGATGTGATGATAGATTTGAATGATGATAAAGATAATATTAAGGAAATGACATGGATAATTGATGTTAATCTTCTTGAATTCCCAAAATTGGTTGAGAAGTTAAAGAGTTGTGAAAAGATGCCATTGTATGCTAGTTGCACTAAATATATAGTTTTTTTAGTCATACTAATGCTATAAAATTTGAAAGCATGCATCAAATGGAGTGACACCAGTCTTACAAACTTACTTATTCTCTTTAATGACATGCTCCTAGAAGGTAATGATCCCCCGAGCCGAACATATGATTCCAAAAAAATGCTACACATGATGGGTCTGATCTCCCAAAGAATACACACCTACCCAAATGATTGTATACTATTTCTCATGGACTAAAAAATAAAAATAGAATTCCCAAAGTATGGTGATTTTCGATACAACAGTGATGAATCTGGTCCTATCAATGTTTTATGGTTCTTTCCAATCATTCGAGGATTTAAGCACATTTATGAATGTGAGGAGACTACATGGAAATTGTTGTGGCATGCAGACATAAGAAATAAATATGGGAAACTATGTCACCTGACAGACTCTCCCCAGTGGAAGAGAATTTATTATGAGTATCATAAATTTGGAAACGAGCTGGGAATCCTTTACCTTGCTTTATCTATAGATGGAGTGATTCATTTTGATTTTAAAAGAATCACTCATAGTACATGGCCAGTTATGTTGGTAAAATATAACATTTCACCATGGTTATGAATGAAATGAAAACACATCTTGTTATATATGCTTATATGAGGGTCAAAACACTCAGGTAATTATATGGATGTTTATTTGGATCCATTGATGGATGATTAGAAATCATTATGGGATTTAAATGTTGCGTTCAATGACTCTTACAGAAATGAATATTTCACATTGAGATCCATGTCGTTTGTGCAGATAAATGACTTTACTACTTATGGAAATTTTTTAGGATATTGCATTAAAGAAACTCTAGTGTATCCCATCTGCGAATAAGGTACACAATCAATTATGTTAAATCAATCATCGAAAACTATGTTCTTAGGACATCAAAAATTTATAACCCAATGACATAATTACCGATCATGGAAAGCATCATTTGATGGATGTTCAAAACAACATACAATGCTATCTCTACTAATAGGTGGTATACTATTTTAGAAAGTAAAAGATATGAACACTGTTTTCGGTAAACCATATTTGAAAAACCTAATGAAAACCTATTGAAAAAGATATATGTTTTTTTGAATAACCATACATGAATTGTTTTTACATTTGAAAATTTCATAGGTTATTCATGTTGAAAAAAATTTATGTGATATTTTCATCACCACATTACTAAATCTACCCATAAAACTAAATAATGGAATTAATTCATTGTTAGGAATGGTTGATATGAGAATACAAGAAGAGTTGGAACTAGTGAAGGGTGAAAAAACACTTTTTCCCTCTAACTGTGTACACTCTTTCCAGGTAGGATAGATATCAGTTTTTTAACTTCCTAAATGACACAAATGCATCATAGTGTTATTCATAAAATATAAAAAACATTGTTTCAATGACTGTTTTAATGTTAAAGGGTCTAAAATCACATGAATTCCATGTTTTGATGCAGTATCTAATGCATATAGATTTATGTTTCATTTTTCCAAAGAATGTTAATCATAGATGAACCAAACTATGTTTCTTCTTTAAAGCTATATGTAGAAAAGTTATAGACCTGAAGAAATTGATGACCGTGGAAAGATAAATTTCCATCATATTATGTAAATTTGAATTGATAGTAATGCCAACATTATTTAATATAATGGTTCATTAGATGGTTCACATGGAGAGAGTGATTCAACTATGTGGTCCTGTAAATTATAGATGGATGTACCCCATTGAATGATATATAAAGAATTTGAAAGGGTATGTCAAAAATCAAAGTCATCCAGAGGGTTTTATTGTGGAGTGATATATTGTTAAGGAATCCAATTAATTCTATACCGAATACCTATCTAGTGTGGAAAGAATTGGTCTATCAAAATCTTGTCACACAGAGTGACTTGAGGGTGAAGGAATTTATAGAAGATATATTATCACAAAAAATATTACAAATCGAGAGTAGGCCCACCTTTACGTTTTGTATAATAGTTTGGATGTTTCCCCATATACTGAAGCCCATAATGAAATTCGTAGGCATTTCAATCCATCAAGGTCAAGAATATGGATATCAGATACCCATAATCAATAATTTATAGGAAAGTTTCAATACCATATTTTTAATGTGTCAGATAAAAATATTGATACAATTTCAAAACAAATTTGATGGCTATCCAGAGAAGTGTGTATGTATTATCTTACAATGGTATTGTATGAAATGGTTATACATTCTATAAAAACAATAATGATGAAGAATGTACCATGAAAAATAGTGAAGTTACACTCGTGGCTGAAGAGATGCATATTTATTTTACTAAAGATAGAAATCCAATTTATAGAAATATGTTATTCTTTGGAATCATCAAACAAATATGGGATTATGATTATACATTATTCAAAGTGCTGGTTTTTCAATGATACTAGTTTGATTATAGGAGTGTTGTTAAAATTGGTGAATTGTGATTCATAATAGTTGATTTGAGTATGAAAGGATTCAAAGAGGAAGTTTTTATAATGGAATCACATGCAGTACCAATTTTTTATGTTCCAGATCCCAAAAACCGAAATCGTTCAATTGTTCTATTATTGACCAAAACCACAAAAGGGTCAGATGAAAATTAAATAAAGGATGACCCTTTCATTGGGACATCACAATCATTTCACAATGGTCTCAATGTAGATGGAATTTTTTAGGTTAGAGGAGACCACATTGAAGGTATTTGGAACATTGATAGAGGGGTAAAATCCCTTTATCCTTTGAAAAGGAAAAATAGAGTTCAATAATTATGTTACATTTTTATAATATATACTATGTTAGCTCATGTTATTATCCATATTCTACTATTTTTTTATAATATAAATTAAATGTTAAAAAAACTCTATACATAATGAAATATACATGTGCAGGTGCTCCAAATATTGAGGAACCACATGTCTCTCAACCTACTTCTACTCATAGTGCAGTGGAATGGCCTTCAACATGTGCAAGTGCTCCCATTCTTAAGGAACAATAGGTTTCTCAACCTGATGTTTCTCCCAGTGCAGCAGTTCAATGAGCATCTGCACTTGATGATGCTACCGCTCTAGAGGAATATATTGATGATGTTTATTCACAGGAAATGGTAGGAAATAAAGGCTGATGACGTAGAAAAATAGGAGCTCTGTAGTTTGATGGTGTTAGAAAAAATCATTCAGGCGAGAGTCAAATGCATAAAATTCAAGGTTAGATGGAAAGAGTGAGGCTAGCATGTAAACCCCAACAAGGCCATGTTCATTAGTTATATTAGAAACATCACTCTTCATTGAATGATAATTGATATATATTCATGGCACCAAGGTGTGCCCAGGATGAAGACACTGATGTGGGATGAGATTACAGAAACATTATGATATCATTAATTTATTTTACAAGAAAATAAAATAATAAATTATCAAATTACTATTCATTATTTATTGTAAAGTGAATTTATAGTAGATGAATACCACAAGAAGTATCTGTTAATGTTTTATAGTAGGATTCATAGAATATTTAACACAATCATAACAAGAAAACATCATAATGTTGTTGAAGGGAAAATAAACCTGCATCCACTAGTTATCTATGCTCACCTGATAACCTAAGAAGCATGGGATTCATTTACTAGTCATCATGCACATGTGTCTTTTTAGGTACATTTTTGGTAGTAATATGTTGTTCTATGATACATGTATTCTTCAAATCCACTGAAAATATTTTATTTATGACACTACAATTGAGTGTTCGAAAGAAGGAACGAGAAGTAAAAATAGTGTACCCCTACTATATTGCAAGGGTGGGGTACACTTCACTTGATTTGTAATGTATTTTAAATATACAATAATACTGTTATGTGACATGAATCAACACCATAATAATGTTTCTCTATTTATATATAGATTTATGACTCGAAATCCAAATCCACTTCCATCCCATGATTTGGGCTATGGAAGGAGGCACATGTACATAAAGACATGATACTACTAGATGAAAACAAAAAAGTGTGAGAAACATGTGTAAGTATTACATAATTAATTTTTATTCATTAAATTGCTATTACATAACAATGATCAATCAATTTTTTATATTTTATATTCGATATAGTCACAGGAATCAACAAATACTATTCCAGATGAACACAAACTATCGGTGAACTTGAAGCAGCCAGAATAGTGTGGCTGTGTAAGAGGATTAGTTTTTGAGGTGACACCCAGAATATATTTTGAGAGAATAAAACAAGAGGACGATCAACATGAATTAATAAAATAGATGAGAGGATGAATATTTACCCATGAAGGAGATTTCCAATGGAATAGAGAGATTATGACAACTTTAATGGGGGGAGGAAAAGATAAGAAGAAACTCAAGAACATACACCACATTGAGATCCCACCCCACCCCCACCAACTATGAGGCAAGCCATTCTCAAAAACAACGATGTCTTAGTAGAGGTAATCAATGTTGTGATAAATGTTTCTAGGAAAGGTGAATTAGAGAGACACTAATACCTTTCCTAGCCTGATATTCTACAGGATGATAATGATAGTGATTTATATCAAGAAACACCCACCCATCACCTTTTTTGGAGGGATATGGTGTTCAATATTCTTAAAGACTTGGTACATAGTAGAAAACATACAATAGGTCATTTTTGAGTGTCGATTAGCATATCCCATGAGACAAGCACAAAGATACTTGTTCCAATTCATGAGAAACATATTTATACGGTGAAGAAATATATTGGAACATTCATCACATAAACACCATATATTATAAAAAACATGTGGATAAGGAGGTATTCATTTCCAATTTACTTTTTAAAATAAACCATTAAAAATTTATGAAAAAGTTTTAGAACAGATGAATGTTACAATAGATGGATAGAGATAAGGTGATGAAGCAAAAGACCATCTAAAAACCATCTCTAGGATCGACCAATTGATCAAAATGATTAACCGAAATCACTATTACCCCGCTTACTATGTATCCACATTTACTACCATTGAAGGTTCATGTGGATACATATTTAAAAGATAGTTTCAATCATATAGTTGATTTTGATGAAAAAATGTATAAAGAGAAAGGTCAAGACTTCATAAGTGTTGAGAGTGGAACTAAAATGCTTGACTATGAATGGATAAGCAGCTGAGTTATAAATGTATACATGACGTATGTTTTCATGAATTAATTTTCCAAAATCTGATATAATATGTTAATTATGACTAAATACATTTCATATTTTTGGCATAAATATATATGATAATCAATTGAATGGAATTTTCCATGAAATTTTTCATGGACTCCTTAGTCCTCACATTACCTCTATTGAACAGAAAAATGACAAAAAGGTTAAAATAGTGATAGGTTAGATCAAATCCTTTGAAAGAGAAATTTTGGTTGACAAACTATATTTAATACCAAAGTTGAAGGGATAAGACTCTAAAATTTAATCAAATCAAATTCATTTTCATTTATTTCATTACCTATTCCTTTTTTTTCTTTTTAGGTAGAATTAGATGATAATTGCTGTAAATTTTGATACACTAATGATTTATTTTCTAGATTCAATACATGGATATCTAACAAACCATACACACATGATGGAATTTTTTTATTTTTATTACACTTCATCAATCATTTTAGAACTAAAACATGTTATATAATATATATTATCTTTTAATGAGGATTCTATTATAATAGGGAGGTGCATCAATAACGTGAAAAGAAGGAATGAGGCCATGGGATAATGATGAGAAAGAAGACAAATACTGAGGATGGATTAGTACCAGGGTATATATAAAAACATTTCACAATCCAAACACATATCAAAACAAATTAGTTATTCTACTCAATGTTTTTGTAGTTTCTGAAACAAACCAGTGGAAAATATTACCATTATTATGTTTTAAAATTTATGAGAGAGATCATATTCAATGAACAAACTATCATCCATAAATAGGTATTTTTGAGGATGATTACTATTTAATTTAAAATATTTTATAATCTTTTGTGTAATTATATTTTTTCTATACTACTATGACTCTTGAAAAGACTCATATTCAGATGATTATATAGATGTGTCCAGAAACGACTGGGAACTTACCTGATAGAAGAATGTACACAAATAGCATGAATATGTGACTTCTATAGAAGTATTGGACTATTACATACTACTATTTAATTTACTAGTTTTTAGTATTACTCACATAATAATTTTTTTCTAATACAGGTGGATTCCTTTATTTGAGTCTGGGTGGTTCGTTTGAAGATGCTCATGCTTGTAAGAGATTGGACATCAAGGATACAACGAATAATTCAATAAGAATGTAATGTTTTTTTAATAAATATTTTTTATTCATAATATTATATATTATCTATATAATTAAAATAATCTAAATTAAATGTTTGACTACCCATGTAGAAAATGAATTTCACATACTTATTCTCCCTCAAAACCTTGTCACCCCTCCACTGTTGACATTTATCACTTTCCTTCAATGTTAGTGGATGGAACATGAAGGTATGTGATAAATATCAACAGTGCAGTTTTTCTATTTCGACAAATATATCAAATAGAAAGCATAGTAATAGAAGATGTGACCAGTGTGACTCTAATTGTCTCTTTTTTATTTAAAATTGACAGTAATTTATGTAAAAACAATAAGTGACATACTGAAAACCAAACAAACACATTCAAATTGTTTTGATATTTTACGATAACGATCTATTTTTTATTCTTGATTTGTAGGAATCAGTGAAACCTCAATACGATGCATGGTGTGGCCGAAATAACTCAAAGTGTCTTTTTTTATTTAAACATGACATTAATTTATGTAAAAACAGTAAGTGACATACTGAAAACCATAGAAACTCATTCAAATTATTTTTATATTTTAGTAAAATGATCTATTAGTCATTTCTGATGGGTAGGAATCATCCACACCTCAATACGACACTTGGTGTGGCTGTTATAACTAAAAGTGTCACTTTTTATTTAAAATTTACATTAATTTATGTAAAAACAATAAGCGACCTACAGAAAATATAGAAAAATCATTTGGATTGTTTTTATACATTATGAAAATAATATATGAGTCATTTTTAAGTGTATGAGTCAATGTCTCCACAATCTGACAGAGAGAGTGACCGGAAGGACTAAAAGTGTCCTTTATCAGTTTAAAATTGATATTTTAGATCAAAACATGTCACTCAACGAAAACCAAGAAAACACACTCCTATTCTATTGATAATTTAGAAAATAAATTCATAAGTCATTTTTGAAATGTATGAAGTGGTGTCATGTCAAACTGATGAACAATGCGACCGATATGACTCAAAAATGCGTGTTTCCAATTTGAAATGACATTTTTGAAAAAAAAAACACAATTCACATACTGAAAACAAATAAAATGAATTAATATTGGGTTTATATATTATGGAAATGGTCTATTAGTAATATTTGACATTTAGGAATCTGTATCACCTTTATTAAACAAACAGTGTGGCCGGTATAACCCAATGTATATCTTTTTATTTAAAATTGCCATTAATTTAAGTAATAACAATAAGTGACATACTGAAAACTAAACAAATTAATTAATATTATTTTTATAATATAGGAAAATAATCCACAAGTCATTTTTGATGTGTAGAAGTCAGCCACACCTAAAAATTGAACACAGTGTGGGAAGTATGACTAAAAGTGTTCGTTATTAGTATAAAATTGTTTTTTTATCAAAACGTGTCACTCACTAAAAATCAAGAAAAACAATAGGATTTTATTGATAATTTAGGATAGTGATTCATAATTAATTTTTGATGTGTATGAATAAGTCTCACATCATACTAACATATTATGTGACCGGTATGACTCAAAATGTGTGTTTCCAATTTGAAATGACATTTTAGTAAAAAAACAACAAACATATTGAAAACCTAGAAAATGAAATTAAATTGTTCTGAAATTTTATGAAAATGATATATTAGTCATTTCATACAAGTAAGAATTATCCAAACCTCAATATAATTCATTGTGTGTCCGGTATAACTCAAAGTGTATCTTTTTATTAAAAACTAATATTAATTTAAGTAAAAGCAACAAGTGCCATAATGAAAACCAAAAAGTAGCATTCAAATTGTTTTTTTATTTTCGAAAAATGATTTATTATTGATTTTTGACATGTCGGAATAAGTCAAACCTCAATACGATGCACGTTGTGGCCGATATAACTTAAAGTGTCTCTTTTTATTTAAAATTGATATTAATTTAATTAAAAACAACAAGTGACATATTGAAAATAGAGAAAATGCATTCCGATTGTTTTTATATTTTATAAATAAATTTTATTAGTCAATTTTTATGCGTAGGAATTAGCCTCATCTCAAAAAAATGCATGGTGTGGCCGATAAAACTCAAAGTGTCCCATTTTATTTAAAATTGACATTAATTTAAGAAAAAGTAACAAGTGACATACTAAAAACTGAGAAAATGCATTTGGATTGTTTTTGATATTTTAAGAAAACGATCTATTGCTCATTTATTATGTGAAATAATTATCCAAACCAATATATTAATTATGATGTTGTCAGTATAACTCAAAGTGTCTCTATTTATTTAAAATTTACATTAATTTATGTAAACAATTGACATACTAAAAACCAACGAAATGCATTCAGATTGTTTTGATACTTTATGAAAATGATCTATGAGTAATTTGAGATTTGTAAGAGTCAAACTCACCAAAATTTGATGCATGGTGTGACTGATATGACTAAAATTATCTGTCATCAGTTTTAAAATTGCCTTTTTAGTTCAAACATGTCACTCACTAAAAACTATGAAAATGAACTTTGATTATCTTGATAGTTTATGAAATCAACTCATATGTAATTTGTGATGTGTAAAAATTAGTATCATGTCAAAAATATTCATGATTTGATTGGTTTGACTCAAAATTCATGTTTCCAGTTTAAAATGAAATTTTATTAAAAAACCACGACTGACATACTGAAAACTGAGTAAAATCATTCGAATTGTTTTGATTATATAGGAAAATGATCCCTAAGAAATTTCTAATAGGAATGAATTAAACAAACCCCAATACGATGCACAATGTGGTTGGTAAGACTCCAAATGTGTCATTATTTAAAATTGGCATTAATTTTAGTAAAAGAAAAAGTGACGTACTCAAAACTGAGCAAATGAATTCGGATTGTTTTGATATTTTAGTTTAATGATCCCTAACTAATTTTTAATTTTTATTAATGAATACCACATCCATAGAATGCACGATTTGACTGATATAACTCTACATATATTATTTTTATTAAATATTGTCATTTTATTAATGTGTTCTTTCATGTTAATGCTTAATTTATTTCTTTATAGTATCACCAACATCAAATTTTTTTTTCTTATATTGGTGTACTATTTTTTTCAGGTTGAGATGATTTTTTTGACAATTGATACTATGATAGGATATTTTTTATTTGGGATCATGAGCATCAAAAGAGGAAATATTAATGTTTCTGAATGCTTATAAGATAATTGTAAATGTAATTATAAAAAACATTTCATTTTAAATGTAAATAGGTATGTGTTTTTAAATATACCATGGGTGGAGATTTTTGTATTCATGATTTCAATTAGATATATATAGCATTGTTTTAAATTATAGGGTAATTGCAGGTTTTTTCTTCTGGGTGTGCTGTTATATAAATAGCAAAAGATGGAAGCTAGGAGTTTATTAATGATAAAAATAACACTGATAAAGGTGGTCTTTATCAGTGCTTTTTTAGAACAGATAAATTACCACCTTTATCAGTTATGATAATGGGGACCCCCTTATCATATCTCCAATTAATAGCTATTTTTAGCACTGTTAATGGCCATTTTGTGGGTGGTGAATGGCCATTCATGTAGTAGTGATTATGGTGACGATATATGGAATCTAGTTCATTTTTTGAGGGAGTCGGAGAATATTGGATGAAAAAATTGACGTGAGTGGGGGTGCTCAAGACACATGGACATGGAGTGAATGGATAGTGGGGACACGACTAGATGGAAGAATTATATATAACTACATTGTGAATTTATGTTCACAAGTGTATAGAAATTTAATTAATATATGCATAAAGCTTTAATACTTGTGCATGTAATTTCCAAAAATGTATGCTTATTGTAAGCATAAAACTATATGGATTATATTAATTTTTAAGAGTAATGTGAGTAATATTAAAATGCATGGAGAAGGATTACATACAATAGTTTCATGTATTATATAACGTATGAATATATTTTTTAAAAAGTGGTGAATGTGGGAATGAAATGATAAAAAATAGTGTATATTGAAATATAATTATTGAAAAACTTGAAATGGTGTCACTATATAATAATTTTCCTCTTCCAACATTGGTATATCTGTTGGTAAATATACATTTTCTGTTGCTAAATAATTTTACCAACAAAAATTGTCATGTCACTAAATTATTAGTAAAAACTCTATCACTAAATGTTATTTCGACAAACAAAATATATATATAGCAATTAAAATAATACCAAAATATAATATATATTGGTTAAATTTTTAGAAATGGATTAATATGATAGATTTATCTATTTATAATACTATCAACATATATCTTTTAATATATTATATGTAATACCATCAGTTAATATCTATTCATAAATTATATTTTAAATAAAATATTATATGGGGATATTACAATAGTCAATGATAAAATTTTATAATATATTCATTAAACTAATTATATATATGTAATTATTTATTATATAATAATTATAAAATTATCTTATGAAAAAATAAGGTGGTTTATTTGTAAAAACATTCAAATATTTGTTCCTAGATTCTTTACATATGTTCAAACATAATAAACATTACATAATACCCATCAAACATTATCTGTAATTTGTCACTCATGAATCAGGTGTAGACGACAATGAACATCTTCCACTTGTTTTCCAATACTTTTAGCCTCTTTAGGAAATATCCATGCCTTACCGAAGCTCAGGAAGTAGAGCTGCTGGGGAACCTACCTACACATCGATGTGAAATACATCCCACCCTTTGAATCATTCTCCCCCACCAGTTTTAGCTGACAACGGCAGCAGTGGCTATAGGGTTGGATCCATGTCAGGTGGAATTGGTACCACCATAGCTCAGGGAATGAATTTTGATACAGTAAGTGCAGTAGTACACAAGGTGGTGGATTATTTGATGGGACCTCTTAACATCCAACACAAAACTGTTCCATATGTTACTTCTCCTACCTCTACCCCAACTATGAATAGTCTTGGTGGCCTTAAAGACTAGGGAATTCAACGATTATGTGAGAATCCTTAGTAATGACATAGGTAAGTGAACCGAAATATGACATATTAGATCCTAGTAATAAAGGATTTAACCGAGATTTTTTGGCATACCATCAAAATGATGATTAATTTCAGTACCTTCAATATATAAGAATATCATCAATTAAATAATTTCAACCCAAATTACAAGGTATACTCACTTAAGTGACAAAAAAAAAATCCTAAAAGTGCTATTACTCATATAGTAGGAAATATAAGGAAAAAAAATAAGTTTTTCAACACCATATACTCTAGTAACATACAATATTTAATCATCATAAATGCTCAAACATTTCTACAAGAAGATCAATGTGAATAATAAGAAAGAGAAACATATAACAAAATGAAATATGAAATAATCATAAGTAATTGATGTTGTTTTACCTAACAATTATAAGAAATGGGAATATAAATATATGAGTGACAAAAATACTAATTTAAATGTGAAAAAAGATAAAAACGAAGAATAAAAAACTTTACTGTTTAAAGTAAATATATAGCCATATTCCTTGTGGTATACTTTCTTTTGTTATTGAATAATTGGGGAGATTATGAATGGGGTCTCTATTGAGTTTGGATGGTTTCAAAGAACATGGTGAGGGACTATTTTAATGTTTTTTCTAAAATTAAAACAGCAAATGGAAAAAGATTTCATATAGTATTAACCCGAGGAAATATTGGCCAATACCCTCCCTCCCTGATCATTTTTCATGGAATATTTTTTCTATAATTCGCAAAATCTGTTATTTTATCATGATTGTAGTGTCACTACCATGAATAACATTAGCGTATTCAATATGAGAATATATCTCGATACGGCTAAGGAATGGGTGTATATGTTTTCCAAGGATAAAGAGGAGAATATGAGTTAATCATCATATATTCTTACCATAAATCAATAGTCCAACATTCCACCCACTTCTCTTTAAAATAATTTTTATAATAAAAATAAGGAAACATAATATTTAATATTTTCTACAAGCATCTCACTATGAACAATAAGAAAAAGAACATATAAAAAAATTAATACAATAAATAGGAGTAACTAATTAATAATACTTTCTCAAATGGTTGTAACAAAATAGAAGAAAAATATGTGTACAAAAATACAAGTTTAAACCATAAAAATAAGAGAAAAAGAATGAATATAAAACCTTATAGTAGAATGTAAAAACGGAACAATAACTCACCTAAATCGCCTTCAAATGTTTTTCTCAAGATAGTCTGTTCATATCTTCACAACTTGATCAACAAAAAATATCCATCCATGGAATATAAGTGCCCCTATGGATACAAGTATTGTGGGAATATAATCCAATTCAAGATAATTATCAAAAAGATTTCAGTTAAAATAAGGCTCATTACATGACAAATGATGAGTCAACTTGTATTATTTTCATTTTCAATTACAATGTTTTAGGTTCAAAATGTTTTTTAACATCATACACAAGTTTATTCATATTAAAAGCATATAAAAACTAATAGGAAAGAATAAAATATCCCATGATGACAACTGTCATTCCAATAATTGGATTAAAAATTCATCCTCTTTCATATAAAAATATAAAAATTGGTTTCTAGCATAAAAATACATATTCATCAAAGATAACATAAAATATTAATTGCAACATTAGATTTCAAAGAGATTTAATTCAAGATTAAGAACTGGAGTGAAAAGTTGATTAAATAAATGAAAAATCCCATCTTTTAACTATTACCAATATCCCTGGCCGATGTCATGAATTTACCATGGTGAATATTGAATTTCTTAGGTCATATTCAACAACCTCTCAAATATAGTTTTGGATATCCTCTCAGAGTATCGACCTCCCTATATGTTGTGGTCTTGAATGAATCATCTCATATAATTTGGATAATTAACTCTCTGACTTGGTATCCATGTTCACACTCCTACAATTTATAAAACTCAATTAATTTTGTTCGACAACAGCTCAAATACTCAGATTACTAATCATGTCATTAAATTCTTTATATACTTCTTATCTAACTTCCTACTTCAACTCAACTAGTTCTGGAATTGACAGTCACAAACAGCCTTGAGTGAGGACTCCCTCTGTACACTATGTATGTAGTATGTCATTCAAACTACCCCCACATGGAAAAATAGTTTCAGGAAAAAATACGCAGACCATATTTTTCTATGAATTCAACATCACTTCAGTCTCCAATTCACTATAACTATCTTGAACATCAAATCGAGCAATTACAAGGAATATCTAAGGAAGAGTTTTCTAATTCCAATAATAACTCCAAAATATCTAAGATCCATATGTGTAGTGAATGTAAAAAATAGAAAAAAAAATCTCCACTATTAAACTTCACACTCATACAATAAAAGAATATGACATAAATATTCTCCTTACAGTAGCAGCCATAAAAAACTCATTTTATACTTAAGTCCTCAGTCTCTCAAATCATATTCATCAATATTTTGACTTAAATCAATCAGAACCTAACAAAACTTCCTTTTATGGTATCTATTTGATTCAAAGATGTAGCAGTATTTCATCAATAAAAAGTTGTGAAAAATATTAACAATAGGTCTTTAATGCTTCAACCAATGGAAAAATAATGCTATGTCACATAACTCTATGCCATTTAGATGGACTCGAACAACCATGAGTCTTAAAAATTGTGGCTTCAGTTCCATTTTCTTGGACGAAAAATGACCCATAAAATCTATATGAATAGTAACAATAGACCCACATTAATTAGGAGCCACAAAAATTTAACACTAAGGAATAGATCCACCAATAACCCCTGAGGTTATATCCGATGACAAAAAAGTCATAGTGAATCCATACTTGTAAAATCCTTTCAATCTTTAAATTCCAATTAATAATATTCTTTACGAAAAGCTATTCCCTTCGATGATTTATGTCAGATCTCTATGGCCTCATAATTAGATTATAACTCTAGAAATCAACACCCTGACCATCATGGTGCTAAAAACATAGGCTTTAAAATATTTATTTGAAATAAATAAGTTGTACTTATCTATATTATAACATATTTTAGCTAATTTCGTTTAAAATTGATTTGTAAAAATAACCTTATCCCTTTTGGAGAAGAATGAAATTTATTCCATCATCAATGAAAAATGTACAACAAGTAAATAACATATTAAAATAATAATTTTACTAATATAAACTATGATTAAATTTGGTGAAAAACTAGTTTTTAATCACATGAATATAGAATTGTGATGCTCAAAATATAAATTCAAGTCAATATAAACCTCAACTTCTACATGTATTTAAACTAATTAAATCTGTAAGGAATTCATTTTAAAAACACTTTTCAATATAGACATTAAATATAGTATTCAATTATATGTCCAAAAATCAATGTAATAACCTATATAAATACATTCACAACATCTAATAAACTCAATTAACATGAATCACAATAAAATCCAACCAAACATGTAGAACAGATTCCAAGGATCAACCTCTAGTAAAACTATGGAACCCCTACATGACCATTACATAAACAAGAACCAGGGAACAACCCAAAAATATGAGGCCACAACCATGACATGAGAATCGCAGTTAGGCTCCATTTGATAACACTATAAAAGTATCTTAATAAAAAATAATAATTACTTCTCTATATTATCACATATTTAAGCCAAAAAAATCATCCTTAATATTTTATATATGAATCTCAATAAGAAAAAACAAGTGAAAAATTGAATAATAAAACCATATTATTAAAGGTAACTAATCTAGAAACATGGAACTCTTCACTCACCCCGATCACCTTTAATTGATATTCTCAAGATTTAAAATTCAATTATCCACAACATAAACACTTCAAAAAGTTTATAATTTGTCTACAATAACCACAAATAACATTAATAACAAAAATATTTCCCAAAATTGAATACGAGATTCAAAGGATTGTCCTCGAGTAAAGTCACGGAACCCCAACATGTCCATTACATCAACAAGAACTAGAGAACAACACAAAAATATGATTTTAATAACATGACATACTGTGAATCAATAATGTTTATAACATGAAAACTTATCATTGTGATATTCCAAATATATATTCAATTCAATATAGATAAGAAATTATTATGTGTATTTCAACTAATTAAATATATAAGGCATGTAGTGACAAAACACACAACAGTATGGACTAATGATATTAAATTATATATCTTATTAAACGGTTGATATAATAAAATGAACATAAATCATTTAAACATCGTAAGGAAAGTGAATGATACATTAATCATTTAAAAAGCACATCATTTAGGTATAACATACATCAAATAAAATAATTAATTGTATCCTTATACTAAATAATCCACCATTATTCATAGAATTAAGTATGAATCTCCTAATAAGTTGATTTTGGGTACATTCATATGTAAAACATTTCATTTCCTCTAATTTCAGATGTAAAATTTCTATATTAATTTAATTCTCTATTATAATTCATAGAATGAAAATGTTTTTTCAATTAAAATTCCATATGGACCTATAATGAGAGTTAAAAAGGAGTCAATTCAATAATCAAACTATGTGGGTGTTATCATTAAATAAAAATTTTTATCCGAGGATGGGGAAATCATAATAGAAATTTCATTTTTGTTTACATCCAACATGTTCATTGAGATGGAGTGATATCGATTAACCATGTGGGTGATTGATTGAAGGGGAATGTAGGTGGTGAGGAATGGTGTAGCGATGATCCAAAGGGAGGGAATGTTACCAGATATTGGGGGTTCTTGAATGATTTTTATATTTGGGTGTCAGATGAACAATTATGAGCATTGTGTAGATAAATTGAAGGGATGAACCCTACGATGATGAACAGAAAGTATGGAGCATGTGTCAATGAACAGAATGGTCGAACCCTATGGCGATGAGCCAGAGTTGGATGAATGTTGTGGAAACGAACAAAGGAATGACTTCCTTATCATTTTTAGGTTTTTTGGGGCATGGGATATCAGCATGAACTTCTATAAGTTGGTACATGGGTCGTGGTTTTATTCAAAAGATGATATTAAAAAATATAAAAAATGAGTATTATTATAAAAATTATATATTTCTAAAATAAATTATATATTTTCAATACATCCAATTCTATATTTTTTACATTTTATGTTTATAATTTATTTGGTTAGAATCAATTTAAGTTTGAATCATTAATTTATAATTTTAAATTATATATATAAATTTCAGGAAACCTTATTAAATTATCAATACTTTAATTCAATATATATAAACATATTTTCACTGATAAATTAATTGTTTTTAATAAAAAAAATTAAAAATACATATAGAAAATTATTAGTAAAATATTTTTTAAGGTTGAATAATTTATTATAATATATTTGTTTAATAGGAAACATTTTTTTCATTAATAGTAAATAATAAAAATATATTCATTTGTTTTTATGATGATTGTTGTTAACTATATGATATAGCGACAATTATAATTGATAATAAATGATTTGTTGGTATAAGATATTTAGTTCCAATAGATTTATTTCATAGTAAGAATAGTTGTTGGTACTTATAAAAAATAATAAAAAAATATATATATGTTGGAATTAATAATTTTTATTATCATATGTATTATCTGAAACAAATTTTTTTTTTGTTATAGGATATTTTTTTAGTGTGTGTATATTTTTAGAGAGGTTTTATTATTATTAATAAATCTTACAAATTTTACATGTTTATATGGAAATAAAACATATGAATTAATGGGATTTATATGGACAAGTTATCTTAGTGTTAAAATAGTTTGTAGAAATATCATAATCATTAGTGAAAGTGATTGAGGACATATCACATGAGCCATTATAAGTGAATCCATACTTATTACAAGACCTTCTAAATAGATCTATCATCCAATTCCCCAAACCCCTGGTGTGTAACCACATGCAGTGAGACTAAAACTACTAAATACTACTAGTGTTCCTTCTTGTATCTTCCTTTTGAGAAAATACGTGTATTCATTAAACTGTATGCAAATGTATTTAGGGAAAAATTAATCAATGATTTGCATTATGTCATCTCAATGATCACTAAAGTATTAATTTAAAAAATGAAACAATTTCCATATCGAGTACTATAATATAGATATCATAAAATTATTACCAAAAAAATAGGACTAACAGAACCCAGAAAAGATGATTTAACAATGAGTAATAGGTAATTGTGATAGACTAAACAATGATGGAAATCAGTGATTGAAAATGAATTATTTCTAAAAGGATGAGAATGTGAGAGACATTTAATGTGGATAACTAGAAGATCCTTTGTTATGATTGATGGAGGAGGACATATATGATATTCACAGACACAACATTTATTTTTTTATTTTGAATATTAGAATCACAAAAAGAACAATATAGTTCATATTTTAATGGAATTGATAATTTAGAACCTGAAAAAAAATCTCAAAGGCTTTATGTGAAACATCAATAGAATGAGATTAATGTGAATAAAATGAATCATAGAAAAAATGGAATACGTAATCAATGAAACTAGTTTTTTGCATGAAAACATGTAAAGATTCTATGAAATAGATAAATGAGAATGGAGTATTGGATTTTGAAGACATCAACATCAACAGAAGATGAATAATCAGACAATTCATAGAAGAAAAATATTATATAATATGTGTAAAATAGATTTCAGAATAATGTTATGGAATTTATAAAACAAAAAAAACATAACAATTTAATTAAATTCAAATCTAATAACTCGGATGAAAAATAAAAAATTAACTAGTATAACATCTCAAATAAATTTACTTAAAAGATACCCTAAAATTTTTTAGGTTCATAAATAAATTTGTAATAATAGTTTCATATTAGTTAAAGATAATTTATAGGTTTTTTATGAATCAAAACTCATTGTATTGTAAATTTATTGATGATTTCATAATATATAAATTATAGAATATTGAAACTCAAGCATATTGAAAAATATAATTCCTCTAAGGTAAGCCTTGTGAATGAATTTATTAATATAGAACTCTCCTAAGAGGAAAAAATAAATTGATATCTCTCTTAGTTTCATGCAAAGTTAAAATTCCTACCATAAAAAATGAATATAGGTTTAGTCAAATTCACTAATGTGTATCCATGTAATTGCCCAATTTTCAATATAGATGAAGATTTATTACATAAAATGTAATCATGTAACTATATAAATTTAACTATATAATTATCTATACAAGTGTATATGGACTCACTAAATCATTATGTATACTGAAATTATATGATTTTGTAGAATCAATGCCTAATATATATATATACTATTAGAGTAAAATGGTATAATATTTATGTATGAATTATTTATTTTCGTATGTTTAGATATGAAATAAAAATATATTAGTGTCTTTAAATTTGATTTTAATTTGAATTATCATGTTCATACATTATGCATACAGCTAAAAGTAGTTTGAAAAATTGAGTTCATACAATATGTGTTATGTGATTGTAGTGTATATACATTAACAAAGGGTATAAATAGTAGAAATACTGTGATTTCTGAAGAAATGATTTTGGGACATTCATGTGATGTGTGCATGTATGAACTTGTATACTATATACTATTTACAATATGTGATAACGATTATATAATTTCAAACAATTGACGCAAATACTATGGATATAGATTTATATAATTACAAAAGTTATATACATAAAATAGGTGAATTATTTTCACAATGAAGCACATAGTTGTACAATTTATGGTGGTTTTCCAAACTCTAATAGCTTTCATACAATATGTATATATGAGAATGCATAATAGTTTTATTTAAAAACGTTCATGGTATGAATACAATATGAATACTGGTGTTATGAATACTTCTCTTTTTTAAATAATTTTTATTATTATTATTAAAGATTCATGCATCAATATGGTATATAAAAGGTCATTGTATGAACATGTTAGTTTGTCAGAATATACAATTTATTAAATCAACCTAGTTCATTTGAAACTAGCTATGAAAATTGCCATAACTTGTATCTCCTCGCAATGAATTATATTACAGAACAATATGCACTCAATTAAACCCAAAATGAATTAAATCAGCCTCAAATACTAAATAAATTATCCATAACCTACATATCCAAAACAAGAATTAATTTATCGCAGTAAAACTCTAAAACCTACTTCTCAAAACACAGAAGAAAAAAGAGAGTCCATAATTTAAAATAATTAAATCAATTATTCAATCAAAGGATAGAAATTTAAAATATTCCATAACATAGTTAAATATTCTAGGACCCAAATAAAAATATTTCACAACATTAAAATAACTAAAAAATAACTGACACTAATTAAAATCAATGGTAATTTATAATGAAAACCCTAAATCATTTCAATTTTAATCAAACAGCATTGAACATCAAAATTCAAGTCCTAGAAAAGCATGCTAGAAATGACCTTCCACTACTACTTATTCCTTTTTTTCTCTGATGATGAAACACATGTTACAAATAAACCATGCAAAATCAATATCCTTACATACAGTAAGAACCCAATTTTTCAATCAGGTATGGATACTACATATTTTGGTCTGTTACATTATTTTGGACCTATTATAGATTCCTAATGAGTTAGAAAAGGTCTAAAGGGTGTCCAAGGCTTGTTTAAAGCACGAAACCTAGATTTTGGGAGAAATTAGCATGTCACATGATTAGAGTAATATCTGCAGGAAGAGAACATAGTTAGAGTTGACCATGAAGATGGTCTGTAGTTTCAGGAAGATCCATTTCATCCCAAACTATGTGGCCTATCCATTTGAGTGAACTTATTCATAAAGATTATCCTTCATGGTTGGTATATGGTTAGGAAAATCATGCTGCCAAACCATGGACATTCTATTTTTTTGGTAATTTTACTTTTCTTCCCTTTAAATAGTATAAGTAAACAAACCCACCTTCTCTTATGTTATTTCCAGTGGAAAGAACACCATTATCCACCCTTTTGAGTCATCTCATATTAACTAGGAATTGAGAGATCTCTTCTGTCTAGACACTGATTTGATTATTGTCAGTTGCATTTGATGCATATAGGTAATATCAGTACTCCCTATTATCCTTTATTCATGTTTCTTTCTCTCAATTATGTTATCAAGGTTGAGGTTTATATTCCTTATTTTCAAGGTGTTGATATGTTCTTTAGATCTACTCCAATAAAAGATGAACTAGAGGATAATAATTGACGAGGAGAGTCGTATGATCCTAAGGAAGGTGGTCTATAATCCATCCCTATTGTTTTTTCATTTTATAAATTTCCATGTCATCACACCAATTTCATCATACATAATTTATTGAAATTATATTTCATTCTTAGAGGAATTGGAACCATATTCTATGACTCATGTTAATTATGAAATTCATTGTTGCTGATAACGTCTACAACACCATCCATCCCACGTAGGATTTTTCACCATAATTGAGTTATTAGTGTTTTCAATTGATTGAGCCACCATTCGGCTGTTCCCTTCCTTAACCCTTATAATGGTAAGCCTTCCAATATTAAATGATATAGAGTTCAATTGTAATGTAAATCACATGTATTCAATGGAGTGAACTGTATAAGGGTAATCCAATCTTTAATCAATTGACAATTGATTTGTATTGGTTAGCCTTAAGTGAATCTTGACCCACCTAATGTAAGTACATCGACATGATTACAAAATTGTAAATGAAATTGGATAGTATACAGTATATTTGACTTATACTATGGAATTTTAAATAAATGCTTGGTTGCATGTCTATAGCACCCCTAGCCATTTTAATGGAAGGTAGCGAGGTGAACCTTATCTATTGAATATGCCTTAAATGGATTAAATGATATGGTTTCATGCTACGTGGACTTATAAAATTAATGAAATAAAATTATTTAACCAAATGAATTTATTGAATGATTATGAGTTAAATGAATTGATAGATTGGTTGCTTCCTCAATTGGCCTTGTCAAATTAATTAATGGAAATGACATGAACCTTATGACATATACAATGGAATATTTACATTTCTAGGATTTTCCTTCCTAAAGGTGCACAACCCATTAAAATTGATGTTCTCAAGGAACACATTTCTCTGATTTGGGGCTTCTCATCATGGAAGTGTGTCTCGCTCGGTCGGGGATACTTTCATATGCCTTTCCCCACAGAGGAATTAAAAGTTCAAGCTTGGGGGTTTGGGTCCATTGCCCTCAATCCTGGGATTATCCACTTGCGAGAATGGGTCAACAAATTTAATCCCTTTGAGGTTGGTAATACAAAAACACAAACATGGGTAAGAGTCTATGGACTAAACTAGATTCTTTGGCATCCTAAAATTTTGTATGATATCGCCTTGTCCATTAGAATTCCAATCAAAATTGACAAGGAAACCAAAAATGTTTGTTTTGGTCACTTTGCTAGGTTCATGGATGAGGTTTAATTGGGATCGGCTCTTATAGAAAGAGTAATGCTTGCAACTGATGATGATATCATTGAGCTAAAAATTTTATATGAAAAACGGCCTAAATTTTGCAAAGACTGCAATCTTATTGGTCATGACACTTCTTCTTGTCGGCGAAATTTAGTATATAGCTTTGTGCTTTACGTGGTCATGATGTGAATGTTTGTTTCAAGAAGTGTAAGACAGAAACTCTGGAGACAAATATACAGTTATTGCAGGGAGAGAAGGATGTGTGTGGGAATATGAAGGAGCACTACACAATAGCGGACCCTAATGGGAAAGAGGATCATGACACTCATAAAGAAGCCGCTGACATCATTAAATGTGCTCCCCCATCTAAAGACAAGAAGAAATCTTGGTCGGAGGCTTGTATGGAAGAGGATAATGTTCAGCATTTTAATGCTCTTTGCAAAGGAAAAGATAAAATGAGAGAACAAAAAATACATCTTGAGACTACTCACCAAGGGTTGGTCAGCATAGAGAAAGAAAAAGGTAAGCAACCCATTGTTCCAGAGCCTTCAGTTATCTCAAAGGTTGGTCCAAAACCAACTGTGGATAATGAAGGATTTCAGTTGGCTTCTTACAAAAAGACACAACACATGATATATACTCAGGAGATGGATGAGCCAGAAAAATGTAAGACCTCTGAGGAAAAGGATGTTTCTAATGACCAAGGAAATGATGGAAAAGAGACCAGCTTTGATTCTGGAAAACCAAGTAGGGAGATGAACTGTGGCATGCCGAAGGCCACTTTCACTGCAAGAGAGGTGGATAAACAGGGCAGCTCTCCTGCACTTCATGCTGGTCAGCCGATTAGCAATGAGATGCAGGCTGAAAAAAGATGCTCTACTGGGAAGCATCAGGCAGAACAAGAGGAAGCAAGGATGGAGGCACACCATCCTGTCACAGAGGAGGATGGGAAGGGGCATGACATGGCTGAGTCTGAGGAAACTTCAGACTCAGATACAGACATTGAAACCCTTCTACAACAAGCAAGAGAGCTATAAGAGCTTCAAAGAAAAGGGCGCGGATGTGGGCGTGGTCGTGGACATAAAATCAAATAGGCTGATCTGCATGAAAATGAGTGTGAGATTGGCATAAAGATCAAGAAGAAGCTCAGACATTAATTGTATGTTTTTCTTTATGTCTCTCCCGCTTTCTCTATCTTTGTACCATTGTTTATTTATTTAAATAAAAGGGTTCCTGAACCATCATCTTTACAAAAATATATATTAAAGGTAAGGTCCCTAATTATAAATCCGGACCTTTAAATAATTATTATTATAGGAATGGATTGACCCGAGCTCATGTTGGATTCCTAAGGGAATGCCTTGAGCACTTGAGGACCCCATTTTAATTCAAGGATTTTAGTTTCCTTTAGTTGAGACCATCATTGGAACCCGAACATTTTCTATCATGGGATTCCTGGTATTACATTGTATGATCCCTCATATATTATTATAGGTTTTATAGGATACACTCCTTGGATTCATTATTTATTATAGGTTCTATAGTTATACCCATCATGTCCAGTCATCTCATATTCCAATTTTACCATGGACAGATTCCTTAGACTCTGAAGAAATAATTATTAAAGGATACCTTAGATAAACTCCTTGGATTCATCATGGATTATAGGTTCCATGGATATACCCATCATACCCAGTCATCTGATAATGACACTTTCTATTGGATGGATTCCTTACACTCGTTAGATTTCATTATTATGGAATTCCTTGCACAATTCTCCATTGATTACACTGTTACCCCGTATTTAGGATTCAATTACTACTGATTTAGAGACCGTTGAGGTCTAGGTTTCCTTGGTTATTACATTAGACCATTTTATTATTAAATATCATTAATGGTTGGCTTGTTACATCTTGGAACCGTCACTATTATTATCACGAGTTGATGTCAGTGTTGGTTGTTACCTCACGTGAATTATTATATAAACTAGAACTCAAATAATTAATGAACTGGTAAAATGTTCACACACTAACTAAGGGATGAATTATGTACTTGGGTATTTATGTTACTATACTCTTATACTATATATATGCACATGTGCACATTTTTCAGTTAATATTACAAGGACATGATGTTATAAACACCATTGGTGGTGGCCTACTAAGATTTATCTCACACCCTATCTAGGAGGAGAGAAATATATGTGCTTCCACCATTGATAAATATGATAAATTTTCACACCCCGACCGTAGATTCCCTTATTTTACTCCTTTCTTGGTCCCAGTTTGAATTTTTCAAAATTTAATTGTGTCGATGGGTTTCGCACCGGTGTACGGTCACCGCATCGCTAGCAGTGACAGTGCATTCGGCTCAGGTGAACGTTTGTTCTCCCGACCTTTTAAATATTAAAATATTTATGTTGACATTAATATAATTATTATTATTAAATTGTTATAAATATTATTATGATTTTTATTATTAGAATTGTTATTATTATTATTATTATTCTTATTATTATAAAATGAAAAAAAAAATTGAAACCCTAAACACTCTCCCCCTAGCTTTCTCATGTCGGCACCCAACCCCCCCCCCCTTTCATTCTCCTGTGCGGCGGCCGAACCCCCCCCCCCCCCCCCTTGCCCTCTTGCGTGCTACGGCCTCCCGACGTCCCTGCTCTCTGTCGGCCTCCTGGCTTCCCCTTCGCCACGCCCGCCGGTCGTCCCGGACCCCGCTTCCCCTTCACCACTCCCAGCCGCCGTTCCCCGGCCTCCTCCCAGCATTCCGGCCCTCTTCTGCGCCTCTTCACCCCTTCCCCTCTGGCTTCGCCCATCCGGCGCTGCCTCCCTGCATTCCCGCGCCATTTCCGGTGAGGGTTGCCCAGCCGACCCGTCTTTGCCCAGCCCTGCTCCGCCTTGCACCAGCTCACTCCAGCGAGCTCCTCTGCTCGGCGTGCTCTGATTAGCACGGCCCGATCCCGATGCTCGCCCCCTGCTCACGACCCTCGGCGTAGGGTGTGCAAAGTAACCACGAGGCTCGGTTCAACATTCTGCCGAGCGGCGTCGCGTTCGCTCACCGTTGAGGTAGGCTAATACCTGATTTTCCTCTCCATTGCATTTCCTTTGATTCTTGATGTTTATTTAAATTTATAACCTTGTTTCTCAACTATATGATACTCATGTTAAGCTTGTTAGGATGTTTTTATGTTTTTATGTTGTGCTAAATGTAGGTTTTTACATGAATTTGGTTTTATGACCTTGTAAATTATACCTAAGGTGTTTTCTAAAAATGTAATTTGTGTTTCTTGGGTAAAATTGGATGTTTGAGTGGGGGTTTTCCCATTCAAATGTTTTGTTAAATTGGTTTGGATTATGTCTTCAAATTTACATGCGAAATGTGTTGAGTTCTTCTTTGTGTGGTATAAAGCTTTGTTTAGAAAGGTCTTTTTGATTTATGAGCATGCATTGTATTTTATAAATGAGAGAAATGGATGATTTTGGGTTGAAAGCGAATGGTGCATTTACTAAATTTTGTTTCAAATGTTTGGGATGGTTTTAGAGTGTTCCATTCGATTAATACACAACCATGGGTGCACTAGGTGCACATATGGTTGTGCTATCATGTGATGATGGCACCCCAGAGCTAGTATTCCTCAAGAACGCCTCTTCTCCCCTCCCTCTTATTTCTTATAAATTTTTCTTGTTTTCCAAAATGAGGGAAGTGTTTCTTTTTATGTTCGAAAGGTGGTTCCAGAAATGTGTTCCTCTTTGTTTGGCTCGATTGGTCTAGAAATGTACTTGGGTGTGTGGTTGGATGCTAGGGCCCATTTGGATTTTGGTGAATGTTTTCTTAAAAGCTCATTGAGTTTTGTAAATTTATAAGCAATATTAGTAAGATGATTTGGGAAATTGTATTTACACATGTTGATTTAATGGTTCGTTTGGCTCTTCCAACTCTAGCCTAATAATTGTGTTGACTCTTTGAGAAGACTATGTTTTGCAAAAATGTAAATACCCATTTGGAAACTTAATGTGTTTTAGAAAATGGTTTGAATGTTTATGTGTTCTGACGGCCTGGTTGGTACTTTGGTGATGTGATATATGTATACATATATATATATATATATAAACTTGTGGGGCACCTCTACAGGGGGACTTTCCTTCGATGGTTGTCGTGTAGCGGTGTCCGTGTAAGGGGTTGGCAAGTGCGGTGAGATGAGTCACGTGTGCGAGGGCCTTCCACATACACAGTATTATTAAAACCACCATGGGTTCCTGTCCATCTTTTAGAGAATCAAGTTACGGTTGCTAGATAACCTCTATTAGATGGGTTTCCCCCACCCTTTGTATATAGACCTTGTGGGGCGTTCCACTGGTTGGATGTTAGGGCGGCCAATTTTTTATTGACTATGGGGTACCATTCCGGTAGGTAGTCTGAATCCGAGTACGTCCTGGGGTTTTCTATGGATGTTTAGGATCTCCCATGGTTATTTCTTGTAACTTAATTTTTACCTTTTCTTGCACTTGTTTTCCTTTCTTGTTTAATTTTAGTTACCCTTCACAGATTATACTATTACCTGTTTCCTTTATCAATACTTGTATTCCTTGTTGTTTTGTAAACTTTCTATTATACTAGTTTATTCCAACCTGTTTGTTTACCTGCTTCCTAGTTAGAAAATTCTGAATCTTTCTATCTTGATTTTCTTATGAAATGAAAAATGGTTTTGGAAATGGTATTTAGCATGTTTTGGATTTTTTTTAAAAGAGAGAAAAAGGTATGTTGTTTGTTTTAAAACATGGAACGCCTATATTTATAATTGTATTTCACACTTGTGTTAATGGGTTGCTTTGTTAATGGAAATGTTTGGATTTTAGTAGTTTACATTGGCATCCCTACTTAGCATTTTAAATGCTCACGCCTATCCTATCTTTTCAGTTGCAGGTTTTCTCTATTCGGTTTTTTTTTTGTTTTAGTCACTCAGCGTTGGAGTGAGGATGCCCTTTTTGTTGGGTGGTGACCTAGAGGGTCACAGGGCGGTATGTGCAGTTTTTTTTCCATCTACTGCTTGTTTTTAATTTTTATTATTAGTATTTATTTTATTTTTTTATCATTTTGTAATGGGACAAATCATTACCTAATGCATGTTTTGATTCCCGACACTAGTTGTCATCCCTGGGGGATCGGGAACGCCCCTCGGGACTTACCGCAGACCGGCTCAGGATACCGACTCAGGGTCGACCTGGGTTGGTTTGTGAAAAAATGGTATCAAAGGGGTTCTTGTTATTTGGGGGTGTTCGGTATAAGGATATTAGGAGTTTCGGGACTCAAGAGGTAGGTGCAGGAAGAGCGTCATGAACTCTTTCCCGCACTGATCCTCGAGTTACCATGGGAAGTTCCGGAATTGTGTCTTTTGATTTAGTTTTGGATTGAGGAATGAAAAAGGAGACGATCCAGTTTTACATCGCGATTTAACATGGAGTAGTGATTCATGTGGAGTCCGAGTACACGGTTTAAGTTCCTTCTAGATGTTGATGCTTACTTGGGGCGTGGCTCACTACTATGTCATCAGGTTAAGCGTAACTGCTAGTTCCTCATTCTGGTTATTCATTGTAAGTTATACTGTGTTTGGTTCTGGTTAGTGTAATCTTGTTTTTGATAATTAATTTTGAATTTTAAAATGCAAATTTTTTCTTTAAAATGAGTTTAAGTTGGTAAAGGGGTTTTGAAATTAAAAGCGTTCCGGCATCAAAACCAGGTGTTTGCATGGAATTGGTAGGGAAATGGTTTGGGTAAAACCTTAAGTGTCCTTTATGAACGTTTTCACTTGTGGGGGTATGTGCATGGAGTGTGCGTGTTGACGTGTATAAATGAAATCAGATGAAAACATGTCCAACAGTTCATGGGATTATCGGGGTGTGTAATTGGAGTTAAAGTCTTGATCTTGCTTCTATAAGTTGTTTAAAAAAAAGTGTTTTGTAAAGGGGAAATTTTGGAAGTGTTTGAAATTGTTTGGTTTTGAGTTGTTTATTTTGGCCCAGAATGTTACTTTTAGTCATACATTTATTTGATATTTGTTTTGGTTTGGTGTTTTATATTTTTTTCAGAGAATTCCACCCAGAAAGGTCCCCAAGTATTCTGATAAGTCAAGCCCAGTTTTTGGTCCTCCTCAGACTTTCCCCATTCTTCATGGTGATGAGGGTCCATTAGAGGAAGTTAAATGGATTGAGGAAGTGGAGTGTATCTTTAGAACGTTGGGAACTCTCGAGACTATTAGGGTTTGTGATGTTATGGGATTATTTGAGGGTCCATCTCTGGACTAGTGGAAGGTGGTTTCCCCACCGTCAACGCAAGTTGGAATGACGTGGGATGTCTTTAAAACCGTTTTTGTCAAATGGTTTGTACCTGAAGAAGTGAAGTTGAAGAAAAAGAGAGAGCTCGTGCATATTCAACAAGGCCAATAAATGGTGAAGGAATATGTTGACCATTTCAAGGATATGATTTTCTTTTCCCCAGAGGTAGCGTCACATGATCTCATGAAGACCTCTCTTTCCACCGGGGTTCTTCGTCTAGAGATCAAGGAGAAGGTCCTCCCATCTAAAGACCATTGTTTTGAGAAGCTGGTGGATGATGCGTTTTTATCTGAGTTGTTTTCTGGTGCGCAAGTGCTTGGCAGTCTAGCATACGCAGTTGTTCATAGGGATTCCCCATCTGGCGAGGAAAGGATGTCAGAGGAACATATTCCTAAGGGGTCATCCCCCTTTGGTCCCAACTTCCGGTTCGTCAGATCATTCTGTGGTATGCTATCAGTGTGGTTGTTTCGGGCATTTAAAGATGTCTTGTCGCAACCCACCAAAGACGTGTCATCGCTGCGTCTATCTGGGTCATCTAGAGATGTTTTGCATGAAGCATCTCTTGAAGAGGACGCTGTGATTGGAGAATGCCAGTACCTGACTGTGAGGCAGGTGATGCTCCAGCCATCAGAGCCCCAGCCACAGGTCTTAGGGTGAAGCTCGCACATAGTCAGGAGTTCCCAGGGGTGTGGAGCCTTGGTCCGGATTTTGTGTTCCGTGTTGGCGGTGGAATAATTAAAATCTTTTTATATCTAATTTTCCACTGGTGAAGATTTAAACGCCATTGTAAGTTGATTATTTTTTCAAGAAGTTATGTTGTACTTGTTCGGTTATAATCCGAACAGCGTTGTTTGTATGCTTATTGTTTTCTGAGTCATTTTTTTTTCAAAATAGTGTTTTTGGTGCTTGTATGTGTTAGTCTAGATTTAGTTTTGTTCATTTGGAGATTTTCTCATGCGTTAGGGGGTTTTTGTCAAGGACGATATTTCTAGGTTTCAGTGAAGGTGTTGTTCCCTCGTGCTAAAAAAGTTAATTTGGATCGGTTGGGTGTGCCCGCGTCAACCCCCTTTCCTAGAGTTTTCTATTTAGATGGTTAATTTTCTTCAAAAGTTGAGTTCTTGTGATGGGGAGAACCCCTTCATCTTCTCCCCTCAACTTTGGACTTCAGTTTTCTCATGAATCAGTCGGGTGTGACATGTTTAGAGTAAGGTCATCCTGAGATTCTCAGTTCTCTTTGGTTCCTTTAGTTCCGTTTGGGCTTGGACTTGAATCTTGACTGACATTTGACCTGGTGACTTTTTGGGGGCAGAAAGTGTCTGTGGTGGGGAGAATTGTCACACCTCGACCGAAGATGCCCTTATTTTACTCCTTTCATGGTCCCAGTTTAAATTTTTCAATGTTTAATTATGTTGACGGGTTTTGCACCGGTGCGCGGTCACCGCATCGTTAGCGGTGACCATGCGTTCGGCTCGGGTTACCGTGTGTTCGCCCAACATTTTAAATATTAAATTATTTTTGTTGAAATTAATATAATTATTGTTATCAAATTGTTATAAATATTATTTTAATTTTTTTATTAGGATTATTATTATTATTATTATTATTATAAAAAATGAAAATAAAAATGAAAACCTAAACACTATCCCCCCATTTCTTTCTCCTGTGCAGTGCCCAAAACCCCCATGTTTTCTTTCTCTTGTGCAGTCCCCAACCCCCCCCCCCCTTTCCTCCTACGTGCGCCGGCCTCCCAACGTACCTGCTCCCTGTCGTCGGCGTCCCAGCCCCTGCTTCCCCTTCGCCACGCCCGCCGGCCGTCCCGACCCCCACTTCCCCTTCACCGCACCCAGCTGCCGTTCCCTGGCCTCCTCCCGGCGTTCCGGCCCTCACCCACGCCTCCGCATCCCTGCCACTCCGGCTTTGCCCGTCCGGCGCTGCATCCCTGCTATCCGGCGTAGTTTCCGGCGAGGGTCGCTGGGTCGGACCGTCTCCGGCCAGCCCCGCTCCACCTTGTACCAGCCCACTCCTGCGAGATCCTCTTCTTGGCACACTCCGATTAGCACGACCCGATCTCGATGCTCTCCCCCTGCTCGTGATCCTCGGCGTATGGTTTGCGAAGTAACCGCGAAGCTCGGTTCAACATTCTGCCGAGCGGTGTCGCGTTCACGCACCGTTGAGGTAGGCTAATCCATGATTTTCCTCTCCATTGCATTTCCATTGATTCTTGATGTTTATTTAAATTTATAACATTGTTTCACACCTGTATGATACTCATGTTAAGCTTGTTAGGATGTTTTGAAGTTTTTATGTTGTGCTAAAATTAGGTTTTTTACATGAATCTGGGTTTATGCCCTTTTGTATTATGCCTAAGGTGTTAGCTAAAAATGTAATTTGTGTTTCTTGGGTAAAATAGGATGGTTGAGTAGTGTTTTTACCACTTAATTGGTTTGTTAAATTGGTTTGGATCTTGTCTTAAACATTACATGCGAAATGTGTTGAGTTCTTCTTTGCGTGGTTTTAAGGTTGTTTTTGAAAGGTCTTTTTGATTTATGAGCATGCGTAGTATTTTATAAATGAGCGAGATGGATGATTTTGGGTTGAAAGCGAAGGGTGCATTTACTAAATTTGGTTTCAAATGTTTGGTTTGGTTTTAGAGTGTTCCATTAGATGAAGACACAACAATGGGTGCACGAGGTGCACACATGGTTGTGCTATCAAGTGATGATGGCACCCCAGAGCTTGTATTCCTCAAGAACGCCTCTTCTCCCCTCCCTCTTATTTCTTCTAAAATTGTTCTTGTTTTCCAAAATGAGGGAAGTGGTTCTTATTTTTTTCCAAAGGTGGTTCCGAAAATGTGTTCCTCTTCATTTGGCTCGATTCGTCTAGAAACGTACTTGGGTGTGTGGTTGGAGGCTAGGGCACATTTGGATTTTTGTGTATGTTTGCTTAAAAGCTCATTGAGTTTTGTAAATTTATAAGAAATATTAGTAATATGTTTTGGTAAAACGTATTTAGACATATTGATTTAAAGGCCCATTTGTCTCTTCTAACTCTAGCATTATAATTGTGTTGACTCTTTGAGAATACTATTTTTTGCGAAAATGTAAATTCTTGTTTGGAAACATAATATGTTTTAGAAAATGGTTTGAATGTTTATGTGTTGTGACTGCCTGGTTGGTACTTTTGTGATGTGATATATGTATACTTATATTTATATGTATATATATATATACATACTTCTGGGGAACCTCTACAGGGGGACTTTCCTTCGAGGGTTGTCGTGTAGCAGTGTCCGTGTAAGGGGTTGGCAAGTGCGGTGATATGAGTCACATGTGCGAGGGCCTCCCACTTACAAAGTACTATTAAAACCACCATGGGTTCCTAGGCGTCTTTTAGAGATTCAAGTGATGGTTGCTGGCTAACCCCGATTAGATGGGTTGGCCCCCCCTTGGTAGGTAGGCCTTGTGGGGCATGCCACTGGTTGGCTGTTAGGGCGGCCAGTTGGTTATTGACTATATAGTACCACACTGGCAGGTAGTCTGAACCCGAGTACATCCAGGGGTTTTCTATGGATGTTTAGGATTGCCCATGATTATTGCTTGTAAATTCTTGTTTACCTTTGCATGCACTTGTTTTCTTTACTTGTTAACTTCCAGTTACCCTTCACATCTTATACTATTACTTGTTTCATTTAGCACTACTTGTCTTCCTTGTTGTTTTGTTCACTTTCTATTGTACTAGTTTGTTCCAGCCTGTTTGTTTACCTGCTTCCTAGTTAAAAAAATCTGAACCTTTCTATATTTATTTTTCTTATGAAATGAAAAATGGTTTTGGAAATGGTATTTAGCGTGTGTTGGATTTTTTTAAGAGAGAAAAAGGTATGTTCTTTGTTTTAAAACATGGAAATCCTACTTTTATAATTGTATTTCAAACTGGTGTCAATGGGTTTCTTTGGGAAAGGGAATGATTGGATTTCAGTGGTTTACTTTGGCATCCCTACTGAGAATATTAAATGCTCACGCCAATCCTATCTTTAGAGTTTCCAGTTTCCTCGGTTCAGTTTTTTTGAGTCTCTCAGCATTGGAGCGAGGATGCCCTTTTTGTTGGGTGGTGACCTAGAGGGTCACAGGGAGGTATGTGCAGTTTTGTTTTCCTTCCACTTCTTGTTTTAAATTTTTATTGTTAGTCTTTATTTTATTTGTTTATCTTCTTGTAATGGGCAAAATCGTTCCCTACTGCATGTTTTGATGGCCGACACTAGTTGTCATCCCGGGGGGATCGGGAACAACCCTCGGGTCCTGCCACAGACCGGCTCGGGTGACCGACTTAGGGTCGACCTGGGTTGGTTCGTGACATAAAAAATATACAAGAGACACATTATTTAACAATTTCTACACATTGAGAGAAGATTCCCAACTTTCATAGTATGAACCAGAGGAGGGTACATTCCATTATGTTGAAGGACTTTTCCATGTCCATTTTCCAGGCCATGATACCCCTTTTGGAATTGGTGAGAGTATTCATGGAGTGGAATTTTTCATGGGAAATAATCACATTGCTCGAGATAAGCCTTTTAGGGATAAAGTTGAAATGTTTTTCTAAGACAATGGAAGAGAACCAGGTGCGCAAGCTGTTAGCGATAAATATTTAGAATATTTTATAGGAGATGTTGGAATGATTGATTGGATTAAAATATAACACAAGAGAAGGTATCATGATTTTGGATATGAGAGTTGTGAGGGTTTATTTTATGGAGTGGAGGTTAGATTTTTCATTCCTTATGTCACTTATCTAATATGAAACATTTGGTTCTATGATATGCCAGTAATTTTTAAACACAACAAATGTAATCCATCAGAGCCCATGGATTTTCTAGAATTGATTCTCTTGAGTGAAATATATATTTTAGAAAATGTTATATCATTGGTGATAATGTAGTTCATATTCTATATCACATTTGTCTTAATATATGAGGAAATCTCAATGGTGATGGAAGAATCACCAACCATGCATAGATTGAGGACAAATCCTAAGATAATGCCATGAATATAATCTTCCCTCAAGATGATAGTTCCTATTTATGAGTTAAGATGTGAAATAAAGTACTTATGCCCCCATAAATATTATTTTTGATAGATTTAGTGTGTATTTGAGTCTCCCTCTTTAATGTGGATGTCATGAGAACCCATTAAACATTATATTTCTTTCATTTCGAGGCTTTATTTTGTTCATATTACAGTTCTACAATTCTTGAATGGATTGTGATATAGGGTGGAAGGGAGTGAAGATTCTCAAGACTTTTCTAAATGGAATAAAATTGCTAATCTTATTAGATGAAGCTTTTGAAACTCCATTGGTTGAGGTTATAGATTACATGGTTGATTATTTTGTGAATATTAACACCTTCCAGATTACATCATGATTTTATAACCTCCTTGAATTCTCTTTCCATCATCCAGAAGAATTAAAACATGAAGGTAATTTTTCTTCTTAGGTTCTTATGGTCAGTATTGATATTAATTAGAATGGGGAATTGGTTCAACATGGAAAGGGTTAGGTGAGAAATGTAGAATAGATTAAAAATGTTGAGTTATGGAGGGGATTCTAAGAATATATCAAAACAGTTTGAAATTTGTGTGTTCTATATGAATCCATGGAACCACATGTATCAGATACAAGCATGTCCTAGGTTGGAATGTATCTTTCATTTAATCATGTGGAACAAGTATCCCATGTGGGTAGTATATTTTTAGGCACCCAATTATTTTCTCTAGGAACAGTTTTTTTGAATAATATACCAATGAGAAAAATTCACAACATGATAATCCTAAAATAAACAATGATATACCAGTAATTTCACATGTATTTTTTTGAGGTCCAACAATAGAAAACCTAAGAAACCCAAACAGGCACACCTGACTATTGAAGAGAGGCAACAATATAGATTGGAGAGAAGTATTTAACAATGATGCCATCCTATTCATTCAATAAGAGTTTGATGCCACCTTCATGTCCATGAAATTTGATAGGGAAACAACTATTAAAAAACACCCTGGATGGGATTCCACATATGCCCATGTTTTCAATCAAGGTTTCAAACAAAAATCCATTCTAGGGAAGCTTTTGGTGCTTCTATGACAGAGCATTCATCCCATTCATTGGTTTCCAAAACCACCACAGTTCTAAAATAATAGTTTCATTAGGATTGGATGGTTTGGTTCATTTCTGGCACAAAATCTCTATGTTCAACAAAAGAACCATATTTTATTGTCTTCTATATTTTAGGTAGCTGATACCATGAATGTAAAGTCATTGGGTTTCCTTTGGATTCTCTAGGTCCTAATTCTAGAAGTTCGACATCATGTTCTACTCAATGAAACCTCCTTTAATTATGGTTATTTTTAAATAAATTTAGAGACATTTTGATTTGGATTTTCTTGATCACGGGAGGTGGAAACATGGGGGAGGTGAAGGGGTTGGGGTATGATGGTACAGGATGTATAAACATTGGGATAGGTGGTGGAATGGGGGGTGGGGTCATTTGCGGGTTAGGGAGAGTAAAAATATTGGGTGGTTGACATTGATTGATGTTTCCCCATGTGATCATTAGGGATATCCAGATTTCTTGACACCATTTTGGTTACATGACTGTTGGGTATTTTCGGGATGTGAATTTCATATTCACATTTATTTTGTTAATTAAAATGAAATTTTCTTTTAATATGATACTTGAGTTCAGTTAGGCATTGAACTTCCATTTTCATATTGTCTAACTACGTGTCCTAGTGGAACCACCCCTTCATTCCCCAATTTCTCAATTGGATTGTCTGATACGTATATGTGTTGGGTTTGTGAAAACATCGCTTAGGTGAGAGATCCTTCAAATTTAGTGATTCAATTTTTTATATAGAGAGATATAAGTAGAGAGGATTATAGTGTGCCAACCTTCTGGATGTGATTTGTGGTCTATCTGAGGGAGAAGTAAAGAATCTTATTGATGGGGTTGGTTTTATAACAACATATCAAGGATCCATTATTGGGTCCATGGTAGGAAGAGTCTTCTATCACCATTTTTGGTTCTCCCTCTCACAATTGGATATCACTCTCTCTCACCATCCATTCTCATCTCGACAGTGGATGGTCTCTATGGTGTGCTGCTATTGGTACACACATGATTTGGATTGAAATAATAGTTCATAGACCACGTCGACTCATATGGATGGGCCAAGATGGAAGATCTGAGATAACTATGAGCTTCCTGAAGGATGGTGATTCTAAGACTCATTAATTACAACTTCAAATAGTTTCTAGTATGAAGGATAACCAATAGGCAAGATAGATTCTTGGTAAGAGGGATTTGGTCTGGTATTCTAGGTATTACTGATTTGTTTTGATTCTTATAGGTGCTAGTTTAATTTTTTTATGTTGTAGTGTTCATAGATGTCCATTTTTGCAGTATTTATCTTCTTGTACCCCACTTCTTATAGCATAGTGAAAACTCATGACGATCCTGCCTCATGTACGTCGGTCATTGGCCGAAGCACATTAATCCTCAGTGCCTGTTTTACTATTTCCCTAGAACATTTTCTGAATTTGTATTACTGAAAATCCATGTTTCTTGTTTTAATTCTTATTTCCCAACCTGTAATATTTTGGGATTTTATTTTATCTTGTTAAATACAATCAGTTTGAGGTGTTGTGTAGACCACTTATTCATAACTGGTGCTACTGCCTTGTAACTCTAAAAATATATATGTGATTATAGAAATTCATTATCTCATTGCTTGATTATGTTTTATTATATCAGTGTTTATAGAATTTATTTTCTGTGGTAATGTGAATTATTACATGTCTTTAATAGTTGTAAAGGCCACTACAAATATATGATCTTATTGACTGCAAATTTAGTCATTTGATTTATTCTCTATTATGGAATTGAAACATGAAAATTATTTCAATTTATCAGTATTTTAAAGGAAACTGTAAATAAACACCATTTGAGAATTTTATATTTTAATGAACCAAAACACCCAATATATTCTGTGCTATTGCGTGGGGAATGCCTCTCATGCAAGGGAACTCCCCACAAAAAAGTTTTATCAGAGCCAAATATGGATTACATTTTTATTCATTAAATGTTGAAATTTATTTATATTTTAATTCGAATGTTTCATTAAAGTCTTTTACTTGTTGTAACATGATTTGATTATTTTATTTAGCATGGTAGTGTGATCACTTGGGTAGTAATTTCATTCTATTGATTATCGTTTTTTCCTTATTATTTCCCAGTTTTAATTTTCTGCCTGATCCTCCAAGATTCCTCTTGGTAGTTTCTATCTATGTGTGTCAATGGTTTCGAGGTAGGAATGGGTTTTGTGTGAGGTTTTCCTATGTTTGATATCTGGTTAGATTTAAGTTGTTGGATGGATCTTGTGTTTCTAGCATCTAACTTTTTTGTGACATATGATCTTTTGTTAATTCTGTTGTGATCCTCTGAATCATGTTGGTTTTTTTTCTTACGGTATGGTCCTGTAGCGAGTTCAGTGTTTTTGTTTGGGTTTCTTGTGGATGACATTATCTTCTTTCCCACTTGGATGGAACAAAGATTCTTTATTTGATATTCAAACCTTCTTAAAAGCAATGTTTTGGTATCATAGTGTTATGAAACTTGTGTTTTTATTAAGTATAGACTAGGATGTATGACCCGATAGTGGCATTCCCCCCAATAGGTTTCTAGCTGTCTCTTAGCCTTCATTCTCATGCCTTAAAGACATCCTATGATGTTTGGATGGCTTGAATGTGTCCTTGATATTTCCCTTTTGTTTGAGGATAACTATTTTTTGAATTTTTTATGTGGTTCTCTCCTTGGGGGGAGATTCAGAATCCATCATTTATCGATCTTATGGTGCCTTGTGTCAAGAGTATTTTTATTAGAGTTTTCAGGTGGTGCATCTTGGTCTTAAAGCCATCAATTCTTGGTGCTTTGATCCTCTTATGTTTTTATGGGTTCTAGTAGAGACATTGTTTAGTTGTTTCCTTTAATAGTCATGTTTTCTATCTATTACTCTCTATATTATATTTTATTTAGGTTTATCTTTACATGATTTCATTACTTTGAAATGAGTTACATTCTATATGAATTCTATGAGTATTGTTTTTCAATTTTTCATGTGATAATGGATATTGGTCTATTTTGTTGGTGTAATGCAGGAAATAGAGAGAAATTCCAAGGCCCTGTATTAGAATATGATTTGATATTCCTATTTTCCTCAATTGAATCATCTCAGAGTGCGATTCAGGTAAATGAAGGTATAACATTTATCATGCAGTTATTTAGAATTGTTTAATTCTAAGCATGTTTAACATTTGCTTAAAATATCACTAATTATGTCAACATTGGTCACCTTGATAGATGTTAGATAGACCGATTGGGTTGTACCCTATAGGTGTTTCCTATTTAGGATGTGATGACCAAATTAATTATGGTAGGTGGGGAAAAATCTCCATGTGGTTAGTTTTTCATTTGTAAGGTAGATATTTGTTGCATATTAAATTATTATGAATTTTAATTTCCAAGGAGGAGAATTTTTGAAATTTATATTCACTTTTATTTTTTAATTAAAAAGAAATTTTATTTTATTATTCTTCTTGATTTTTGTAAGGAATTGAACAACCCTTTTCAGCTCATTCGACCACATGCCCCACTAGAACGGCCCCCTCATTCCACAAATTCCCTATTAGATTATTTGATATGTATATGCACCACATTTGTGAAAAAATCCATCAGGTGAGAGAATCTTCAAATATAGGGTTTTGGTTTTCACTAGAGAGATATTTGAGTAGAGAGGATTCTAGAATGCTACCCTTCTCTGTGTGATTTGGGGTCTCCCGGAGGGAGTAGTCAAGTAGAATCTTGATGTGGATAGTTCATGAATAGTGGATCTAGGCTTGGTTAGTGGGGCCATGTAAGGAAGAGTCTTGTCTCACCACTAGTGGATCGAACTCTCACCATTGGATATCACTCCCTCTCACCACCCATTCTTATCATGGTATAAAACGGTCTCCTTGGTATGATGCTTCTAGTACATAGAAGATTTTGACAGCAATAATGGTTCTTGGACCTCTTCGACTCTTCGGGATGGGCCGTAGTGGAAGATCATGTAAAACTATGGGATACCTAGAGGGTGGTGATGCTTGAACTAATCAACATAAACTTTAAACTGTGTATAGCATGAATGATCTTCAATAGGTAAGATCAGGACCAGGTTAGGGGTCTTCGGTATGGTATTATTGGTATTTATGGTCTATTTTTATTCTTATAGGTGATGGTTTGTTGATGTTGTAGTGTGTGTAGTTACCATTTCAACAATCCTTATCTCATTGTACTCTTCTTTATTTGGAAAAGTGAAAACCCTTCATGATACTTCCCAGTGAACATAGGTCATTGGCTGAATCATGTAAATCTTTGGTGTCCCATTTTCTATTTTCTTCCCTACATTTTCTCAATCTCTATTATTTAATGTCAATGCTTCTTGTTTTAATTAATATTTTCATGATTGATATATTTATGGGTTTTAATTTATCTTTTTAATTGGATGAATTTTAAGGCATTTTGTTTCCTAGTTGTTCATCCTTGGTGATTCTTCCTTATAATTTTGGAAATATATATGAGTTTCTAAAAATTCCTTTTCTCATTGCTTTATTTTCTTTTATTGAATCGGTGTTTACATATTACATTTTCTATTGTAATGGGAATTATTTCAAGGATTGAATAGTTTAAAATACCACTACAAATATGTGCTCTTGTTAAATACTGATTTATTCATTTGATTTTATCATTATTATTAAATTGAAACTCGAACACCATTTATGTTTAATAGTTTATATTTAATAAATAGTAAATAAACATTTTTTTAGCATTTTTTATTTTAATGAACCAAAACACCCAATAGATATTGGGATATTTAATGGGGACTTCCTCTCATTCAAGGGCTCTCCTCGCAATAGTGGTGAACAAGGTGACTATGATATCCAAAAGGAGGTGAGGTGCTGGGAGTTATATCTTTTGAGTTACTAGAGGATGATTTCATTTTAAATACCATGGATATATTTTCTCTGTCAATCATTCTTACTGAATCTGGGATGAATGAATTTTTTTATTTTTTCAGTTGGATCCACAAGACTTACTATTGGATGATGGTTCCTCCAACATCCTATTCCTTAGAGGCACACTCTTTTTTAGCATGTTTGATCCTTCCATATTAAAAAAATAAGATGCGTTGTTTCTCATATTCAAACATGATCCATATCAGATGATCCTACATGGAATAAAGTATTCCCTTCATGAGAGGTTGTGTCACATCAATGCGAACCCTAATACTAATATAATGTCCCCAAGGGAATTGGTCTCAACAAACCCAATCTACAAAACATCAGATGTGGAAACCGAAAATTTGGATCATTTTTTCAGATCTCCTACTGAAGGGGATATTTTTCAACAAAATCCTCAAGGGTTTATTAGTAAATTCCATACTGATGTCATCAACATCATATTTATGATCATCCTTGACAATAAGGTGATTATTAAATGACTATGACCTTCTAAGGATCACCCATTACTTATCCTTATCAATGTAAGATTTAATGATTAGGTGGACCAATTATATTTATCTTATGGCCATGCATTCCTATTTGTTCCAAACAGATTACAACATGTTTATTTGTGCATTAATGTTGAAATGAAATTTTATGACGAATTTACTCACAATCGAAAAAGATATCATGTGCACCAAGAAGGGTCCATTGTTAATGTTGGCAATAGTAAGTGTTTTTTCCTTCTCCGGTAGATATTGGTTCCACCAACGACTTATTAATATGATTTCCATCAAAACACTAGAGGGATGGAACCATTCCAACCGATGGGGATGTAGATACGGGAGATGAGTGATGCAGGACTGTCGAGACAACACCCCAGGCAAGGATGTATGGTATTAGAGATAGATGGTGTATTAGTAGCTATAGAGAGAGAGAAAGGAAGGGATGCCAACAAGTCTCTACCATGATTAGGAACCCCATGGAAACTATAAACCCTAAAAAACCATTGCAGCATCATCTCTACTAGTGTTGAGAGATTTGGTTATGACTAGTGCATCTTGGTGTGAGCACATATGTTTTTTATTTTTTGTTGTTGTCATTAAAAATTATTTTTTATAAATTATTTTATATAAATATATGTATATATTTTGAATTAATAGTTCAATTTTTATTCCAACATTTTATTTATAAATCATTAATATAATATATTTTAACTTTTAATTTATATTTTTACCATGTATCACTAAAAATTAATATATGAATATTATTATTAAAATTTATTGTAAGTATTTTTTTCTAATGATTACTTTAATGTTTTTATTTTTGAATGTTCTTTATGAAAATTCAAATTAAGAAAAATAATATAATTACGAATATAAATTTTATATTTCTAATTAGATTTTAAAAAATAATAACATAAATAATTGTTATTTTCTAAATATTAATATTAACACTATTAAATCTATTTCTAAACATATCAAAGAAATAAAATTACAAATATATAAATATATATTTATAATTAATAACATAATTAAAAAATATTTTTTTCTACTATACTGCAATAAAAAATATGGAGTTGCACTATATAAAAACAATAAAATGATATTCAGGATAACATATGTTGGAGTTCAATTTCCGAAAAAATGGGTTTCCATTCCCAAATGACCTTGATTTGATATGGGTTTATAGGAATCCGTTGTATAAATTTGAACAGTATTAGAAATATTAAAAAATAATAAATAAAAATATTTAAATAATAATTATATAAATTACAAACATATTGAAAATATTAAAACATATTAAATAAATATGTATAAATTATAACAATAAATAAATTCCAAAATGATAAAAATTTATAAATACCAAATTTAAAAAAATAAATGAAATGAAATAAATTACAACTGTTTTTTTTAAAAAGTCATTAAATAACATTTATTATGTGAGGAACAAACACATAAAAATGGATAAAAATTAATAAATAAATAATAATACCATTGCTAATTTTTGATATATGCATATTATCAAATATATATAAATATTAAAATTATTTATTAACTTTTATAAATTTTAATTATAAATAAAATAATTGTTATTTAATAATATTTAAAATTATTTTAAAATATATAAACAACTATCAAATTTTAACATATAAAAAAAATAATATATATCAAATGGTTGTGGTTGAGGATGTGGCTACGAATATGGGGCTGCAATATGATGGTGTGGTTGAAATGTGTCTACTAGGTCTTCTTTCAAGTAATCTATGATCTAACTCACTCTCAAGAAGGAAAAGATCAAGGAGAAGTACTATGTGATCTTTATTCAAAGGAAATCATAGTTAGAGTGGGAAAGTACTGAGGATGAGGATGACTATGACCATGATCATGGAAATGACCATGTCCATGATTTTTAGTTTGCCTTTATAGATGAGGGAATGCATCTTTGTTTAACCTTATCCATACTGTTTTTGTCTCTTTGTCATCATTATTTTTCTAATAATTTATTTGGAGTACGTTTGCCTATCACCTAATCATTTTGAGTAATATTGAAGGTGAATAAATTGTAGAAAATAAAAATAATTGAGAAATATAAAAAATTAAAAAATAATATTAAATCAATAAATAAACATTCATGTAGACACATATATATGAATTGACATGGTTATAGAGATACATATAGGTATATATAAACATATATACATACTCATAAACATGTACACACACACACACACAAATATGCATAGACATACATTTGTAAGAAAACATACACATACACATGCATATACACATACATACACATACCTATACCCATACTTATACATAAAGATACACAAATATACATATAAACATACATACACACGTATGCATGAAGATACAATTATATATGCATACAAATTCGGACATGTATACACATATATATACATATAATTACATAAATGTGTTCATACATACACATATATAGGTCTACATACCCAATCTATGTAAATGCATTCATAGATCATAAATATATGTACACATAGAAATACATATGCACATTTCATATATATACAAATAGATACATATACATATACACATATATAGACACAAACAAAAACACGTATACATACATACACATGAATGTACATCCACTTTCACACACATATACATATATACACATATATGAACATATACATGCACACACAAAAACATAAATTTACACAAATAAACATAGTCATACAAAAAATGGACACACACAAATACAAAACACAACACAACACATGTTTACATGTACAACACATACATACATACTCAATTATAGATATACCAATACATCAATATATGTAACTCCTCCACCATAGAAGCCCAGAGCTAGTGCATTATCTCATATCATTGGCACGATTAAAATGAAGCAAATCCTGAAAGACCGATCAGTTTAGTAGTCTTGGTAAAATTGGTATATAAATGAACTTCACATTAAATTTTAAAACAAAAAATATACATTTAATTTTATTTTACCATATAATTATTCCCCTTAGTTTAACCCAGTATATCAAACTCAAAAATGGTCATAGTATCCTAGGGAAAAACATATGATTGTGGTGTGATCTAATGCTAAATAAGTGTAAAACATTTAGTGGAAGCTATTATAAATAATCTTATTCTATTAATGAATGTTATATAACAGAATCATTGTCATTTTAAACATAATATAGATAATAATAATAAGGAAATAATAAATCAATTGAGTCCATATAAACATTCACAAGGATATTGTACTAGTCAAATAATAACATTTAATATCAATAAATAATTTCATAATGATGGAATCCATGATGATATATGTCTGCATTCTAAAGCTCTATCATCAAGATAGATATTATAATTATCTATCCTGAAGAAATTTTATGTATGTGGTTAGAAACAAATCTCATTTTTTCATGATCAATCCTCTTGACAATATAAAACTACATGGAAAAAAATTTGAAGGGTTTTTCACCAACTGATTTTGTCTCATCAGGCTTACCAATGCATCAAGCGGATATAGCAGGATCCAGCCATCACTTACTAAATCTAATTCATTCCTTATATGTAAAGGGTGAATCATAAACCTCACAAACAATTTTATTGAGAAACTAGCATAAAAAATGTGAATAATTCAATCATAAACAATGAATTATATCAAAATAGAATATCCATAATAAAACTATTCAAAAATACTTCAATAAAATATGGTATAAGGTATCATAAGAGATAAACTTTGATCGATCATAAGATCCAACAAAGGATGTTAACATAGTTTAAAATACTCTAATAAAATCCTCTGATATTTTTTTATAGGAATACCCCTTGTTACATTGAAATAATTTATTCAGATGAAGTTTATTTATAAAAGAAAACATTTTTTAAAATAGAATTTTGAATCAAAGTGTCCCATTCCACATTGAAAATTATTATAGAAATTCTAGAATTAACATTTTAAAACATTTCTTTCCTCATAAATAAAACCATAAAATGAATTTTGAAAACATAGACATGAAAAAGAATGACTTAGAAGATTAAATATTAAAAACATTTAAAATGACATTTTATTTAAATAGTTATTTTAATAAAACCGTAAAATTAAACTTTTTAATACATTTTAATTAACTTAAAATGGACATAGAATATCATTCATAATACTTTTATGTAAATATGTAGAATAATATTAAGAATTTGGGCATATAAAAAAGATGTGATAAATAAATCTTTAAACATTCAAGGTGTCCCATACAACTTTGAACATTTAAATATTGTGGTCTACGAAGATTAAAATGTAACAAAATATTATAACAAATATATTAACGACATTATAATTGCAAGGGGTGGTAAAAATACCCCATAAAATAAGGTTGGTGTTTGTAACAACAATCTATAACTTAATGAATGGAGATTGAGATGATGTCCCTTACTACTTGAGTAACTTTTGAGTCATGATATCCATGAAAGATTAAATAAAATGAATACATATAATATCATAAAATAAATGAAAGTGATGATATAAATTTTCAGTTGTCAGTATGTACACCACATAATATAAACGAGTGGTCAATATGGAAATTATCTCACAAATATACAAAGTGTGATGAAATTCCCTTACCATAGGCCTGATACCGTCCATATATGTAATAAACTCGTGTATAGTGGTTTTAAACATATTATTAACTTATAAAAGACTAATAATAATATTTATTATTTCATATACAATAAATAAATGAATATATATTACCCTCTTATTAAAAATTTCCAAGTTAAAGAAACATTTCTAGTAATAACCGCTTTGTTTACCATATGTGTATAGAATTTTCATTAAAGATCATATTATATAGAAAATGATTTACTTATTTACATAATTTTAAACGTTATTTATATATCATAAATATTCAGTCTATAACCAATAATAAAAGATAAATATATGAAATGGAAAACATTGTTCATGGGGATGATAGGCCGTACGTATCCATAAACACAATTTCTGTTTCATTATCATATTGAATAGAAGAAGGTAAATGAAATATATATATATAATTCCATTAGAGCCAATATTTCATATATTTAATATCTATTATTTATGTACATTTTTATAATATTTCTTGAATGTTTAACGCAGAAGATGAATCTCATCTCATCATGGAGATTGTAAGTCGTGCTTACGCATGAGAGATGATATCATTACCTTAATGGTAATGTGGTAAGGAGTTGGATGGTACATTAATTATACAAAATAAATTTAATGTATTATTTATATCTATTACATCCATCATTATACCCAACAAAATAAAGTAGTAAGGAAACACATATTACACCATGTCGTGAAGAGGGTAAGCCGTATGCACGCACGTATAGTGATATTATTTTTTAGTAGGATAGATAGAAGGGGTAATATGGTTTTACAATAATCATAATAACATCTCAAAATATATTGTATATTGTATTTATTACATTAGTATGGAAATAAACTAGTATGAGAAAGTCGAAGAAGAAAAAACATGAATAAGTTGGTAAAATAATTACCTCTTCTTCGAGGGACTTTCTTTGGATCTCCTTTTAGGAACAGCAAGGGAAATATTTTTAGAATACCAGGGCCTCCAAAAACTAGAGAAGAATTTTTGGGGGATAAACAGGTATGTTTTTTTAATCTATAAGTCTCAAATTTGTTTTAGGAAGTGAGGGAGGAGGTTCCTTTTTATAAGATAGGTGAGGGGTGTTTTTTTGGAATCCTCAAAAATATTAAATTAGTATAAATTGATTTTATAATAAAAATAAATAAAAAGTGTGTTATTTTGAAAAAATGATGAGTATGGGTCTTAATTAACCTAACCAATTTTTTTGTCAAGTTGAGGTCACATTAGTAACCATATCTTTTGGCATTAACCATTAGGTGAACAATTTGTCTCTAGTCATGACAACATGTCCTTTTACAGTTTATGGTTAATATAATTATTATAAAAAGAAAAAAAAATTGGATCATTGATGGAATATTTAAACTTATTATAATTATTTTTCTTAATATTAAATTATTTATGAATTTTTTATCATTTAAAAATTTATTTGTCTTAAAGTATCATTTATTTCAATTTTGATACTATTCATTCTTTGTCTTTTTAAAAATATCCTATCAACAAGATATATTTTAACCAAAATTTATAATATGTTAATATAATGTATAAGTTATCTATAAAATTTTTATATGTGACTAATTATATAAAATAATATTTAATTTAATATTTTTAATATCAATTATTTTATATTTCAACTAATAAAACAATTATGACATCATTATAATAAAATCCACCAATTAAATTATTCCTTCCACAATGATAAAAAAATTTAGTATTATGATGATAAATTAATTCTCTTTCTAAAGACTACTTATTGTCGAATTTATATTATATATAACTCTATATTAAAAATGATTTAATAATAAAAAGTATGGGTATTTACAATATTATATTATTTTATATAAAATATAATTAATGTTATATTCTCACCCAATATGATTAAAGAAGTTATCATTTATAAATAAGATTTATTTTGTTATAAACACAGTCATCTAATAAAATTAGAAAAAATTTATTATTTTTACATTTAATTACCTAATTTACCCTTAACCATGGTAAATAAAAATTTACTAACGTTATTATTCAAAAAATCCAATAATAATGAATAAAAGCATCCTATTAGACTCTAAATATAATATTTATTACAACATTTTTGGAATATTTTTCCAAATTTAATTCTTAGATGTGGCTAAATTATGTTTAACACGAATCTATTAGATGTGGTGAGAAGGTGGGTAAAAGTGACTTTCAAAAGATCAATAAGTAATTATATATAATTTTAAAATAAACATGATATCAATGACATAAATTGATTAATATTTGTATTATTTATATATTTTTACATTAAATTAATTTTAATATATAATTTAACATTTATAATTTGGAAAATGCAGTTTTTAAATAAAATTCTATTTTTGTTAACTATTCATAAAAAAAATGGAAATTCCCATAAAATTAACAAAAATTCACCCTATGATAATTTAGATATTAGAAATTCATAAATAAAATTTATTTTTTCATAAAAAATTCTAAGTGTCAAAAATAATATTTAAAATATGATCACCAATAAAAAGTAGTAAAATTTCATATAAAAAATATATATAGTTTTTATGCGTAACATCTAATTTTTCTTATATAATTGTCTAAGAAACACATAATATAAATGTCAAAATTATATAGAATATAAATAAATTTAATAATGTTGTTAACAATATTCATAACTAGTATTTAAATGACTAGATTAGTGGAACATGGTAAGTTTGAAATCGATGTTTCGTGGAACACAAGCTATCGAAGAGAGTAATATTAAAAAGTTATATACCATAAAATATCAGGGTGTTACATTATCCACTCCTTCAATAAATTGTGTCCTTAAAATTTATGAATTCGAGTTCGGTAACTATGGATTGAATATTCAAAATACATATATTAAAATCCCTCATTGGAACAAGGGTCAAAAAAACATCCACTTTAAATGAAATAATGATAAGTAAGACAGTTATTGAGGATAACATATTATAGGGTTACATTTTTTAATATAAGGAAATGGAAGTGAAAACTAACCATCATTTAGTGATAGAGAGAAATAGAGAACATGGTAAGAAAAAAGTTAATAATCACAAAGATATAAATTTGTGATGATCTAAGGGACCATTTGTTTCGTAAATAATGAAGGTACTAGGATATTTATTTTATTTCAAGATATTTTCCTATAATGTTGATTAATTAATATACCTATAAAAACATAAGGAAACATACTTTCTTGAAATGTAGAGTTTCCTCCTTTAGTTGTGCTTTAATCTATTTTAACTTCATTTTGTATACTTAGAGATGGAAAATTACGACAATTTTTTTGCCTGATGCACTTATGATGAAGCATAATATGTATACGTATTTATTTTATCAAATAATTGAATACCAAAGAAAATAATGTTAGTAAATAGTATCTAATAAATCATACATTAACCTTAAACCACAATATCCAATGTTCAACTTAATCTATTCCATAAATAGTTACCTTAAGACTCATTAAAAAATCTTCTGTCCAAATTCAATTTCCAAAAATTTAGTAAACGTATAACTAAATTTACAATATTTTATTCCCAAACCAACTCTTAATATCTCATAGAAAATATATGAATACCTTGATATATTTAAAACCATAATGAGAAATTTCATGCTTCATGATTCTTAAAGAATAAGTACTATAATACATTCATTATATATTACATCTTTTTTTATAACCAGTACAACATTTATAAAGTATCCAAATGACATAATTTATTGAATCAAAAACTAATCCAATTAACCATTCATCTTTTTCTGTTGTAGTAGCATCATCCTGAGAATGAACCATCAACCTCCTTTTTGGTATATTCTTTTGATGCATGAGACATTTATTTGTGTACAGTCTCATATCAATATAGTTGAAGCATTGTGTAATTGATTCCTTATTCTTATCCTTTCAATCTTATCTATGGTGTCTATTCTCTCTACGCTTATAACAAACTCTGATTTCGTTTAAGCATGTAACAATGTGATTATTTTAACAATTATTACGTGTGGGAAAATACTTCTTTCCCTTCTTTCCTTTATCCATAATTTTTCCACAAATTCTCATACTTCCCTCTAAATCCATAATACCTAGGGTACTATTTACCAATAACATTATCACTTGACACAATTTTCTCATAACATGAGAATTATTTAGAGACTATTTACATTAGAAATATTGGATTATGAACATGAAAGATATGACCATTCTTTCTCTCCAAACCACATGCATTGGTGAGGTTCAAATTGCTTCCACTATTTTCCATTTCTAAATGACGAAATACATTAGGGTAGATCATTTTGTAACGTATAAACAAAAATATTGCAAAATAATTAACATAAATTTAAATATTTATTTGTATTTAGTCTCATTATCATAAAAAGTTTATCTTTGGGTACATATTTAGTTATAAATCTCTCATTATATTTTTTGATTAAAATGTGAATTATCCTAAACATATATCCCGGGAGTGTCAATGAAGGTGTGTAGTAAGGCGTGTTGTCATGTACCAGGTTATGCTGAGTTAGGCACATTGCACTTTGTCAGAGTTGTTACTCCATAGTAAATCTATTCCATACCCACATCCACTTGTAATATCTAGAGAAATATGTATTTCTAGGATAAACCACATAATATCTACCTTATCAAAATTCTCATATTTTCTTCTATACTTATCATCAAATTCTATTTTTGGGTTATCTTCCCTAATCTATGTTTTCTAAATATGATTTCCAAGTTTAGTACTAATATTATTTGATACCAATTGAAACACTCCTAATCGAGATTCATGAAGTCTATGCATTATTTTATTACATTATCATGATTACAAGGAATTAAATACTGAAGGGATAATCCATTTAATTTTCTTGGTAAACTAGATACATACTTGAAATTCACATTAGATTTTAAAAAATAAAATAGAAAAATATTTTTCTTCCACTATTCCATTAATCCCTTTAGTGTACCGCTATCTACCAAACTCAAAATAGATCTTTATATCCACAAAAAAATAAAACATAATAATGGAATTAGATCTAATACTTAAAAAGGGTAAATAATTCAGCTAAATCTATCACAAATAATCACAAAAATTAAAGGTAATTTTTATAAGTAAAAATATTCTTTTTAAACATAATATTGAGCATATTATGTCAAGAATAGATCAAATAATACCATAGAAACATTCAAATAGATATTTTAATAGTCTAATAATCACATTTAATATCAATAAATAATCGAATAATGATTTAATGCATGATTTTGGATACCAGAACTACCAATATCTATCCTCAAGATAGTTGCTATTAGGATATATCCTTAAGAAAATTTATGATGGTGGGTAGAAACCTATCAGATTTGTGTCAAGATCTATCCTCCTGATAATTTAATTTTTTATGAAACAAACGTGAAGGTGGTTTCACAAACATATTTCATCTCATGAAACATACTGAGGCATCAAGGGGTTATAGTAGGACCCTCCAATCACTTACTAAGTCCAATTCATTCCTCATATAAAAATGGTAAATCATAATCATTATAAACATTCACATTGAGATACTATCATTCCAAATGTAAATACATCATCTATAAAACATGAATAGTATCAAAATTTCCCATCCACAATCAAACTCATCATAAACCCTTCAATAAAATCTGGTACAAGTTATAATATGTGATCATCCTCAATCAATAATAATATACCACAAAGGATGTTGACATTGATGAAACTACTCTAATAAATTCCTTATTAAAGTTTTCTAAGGAATACCTCTTTTTTACATTGAAATCATTTATTATAAATCCGTACATTTATAAAAGTAAACTTAAAAAAAGATATTTCTTCCTAGATTCCCATACCACTTTAAAAAAATTTAGATAAGTTTTTAAATTAACATTTTAAAACATTGATGCCTTTATAAATAAATTCTTGAATCCAATTTTGAAAACATAACAATGAATGATAATGATTTAGTAGAATAAATATTAGAAGAATTTAAAACCATGTTATTTTTAATGTCACTTACATAAAACCTTAAATGGTTCTCTTAATTAAAAATTTGAATGAACATTAAAATAGACACAAAATTTACTTTATAATTCTATTATATAAATACGCTATATAATTTCACCAATATTATCATGGAGAAATGATGTGATAATTAAATATTTAAAATTTCCAGGTGTCCCATACCACTTTAAACATTTAAATCGTAATCTCCATGAAGATTACAATTCAATAAAATATGATAGTAAATATATTAATGACATTATATGTCAGAATGTCTCTAAAAATAACACATAAAATATGGTTGGGGTTTATAATATCAAACTATGACTCAATGAAAGGAGATTGAGATGAAGTCCCTTACCACCTGAGTAACTTTTGAATCATGAGATACATGAAAGAATAAAATCCATTGAAACAATATATTATCTTGAAATAAATTAAATTCATAATATAACATGTCATTTTTCATTATATACATCACCTAATAAAAATAAGTGGTGAATATGGAAATTATCTCATAAATATAAAAATTGAGATGAAATCCCATTACCTTATGTATGAAACCATACATACATTTCCAAAACACAACTATAATGGTTTTAAAACTATTATTAACTTCTAAAAAAATATTTACGGTATCTTATATTATACATTTATGACTTTATATATAACTCTTTTATTAATAATTTCCATGTTAATGAACTGTTTTGGGTAATAACCTTTTTATTTATCGTAAGTGTTTTTACATGATATTCTTGATACTATTACAAAGATAATGATTTAATTACATTAATAATGTCAAAAATTATTTATATATCATATATATTAAGATAACAAACACATATAAAAGATATATATAAGAAATATAATACACCATTCAAGGAGACAGTAGGACATATGTATGCATGAACATTATTTCTTTTTTCTTATCAAATTGAATAGAAGAAGGTAAATGAAAAATATGTATACATATATCATTATAGTAGAATTATTTTGTAATTTATTTAATATTTATTGCTTATATACATTTTTATATTAATTCTATAATGGCTAATTTGTATGATGAATCTCATCACACCGTGGAGACGGTAAGCCATACATACACATGAGTGACAATATCATTACCTTAATGGTTAAGTGGTAAGTAATTCAATTGTATATTAATTATATAGAATAAATATTATGTAATTGTTAATGTTAATATCCATTATATCCATAATTATACACATAAAAATATGTATTTATGAAAACTAGATTACACCATGTTGCGGAGACGTTAAGTCGTACGTATGCACACATGGTGAAATTGCTTTTTGTTGGATGGATAGAAGGAGGAATGTGGTTTTCCCATAATCATGATAAAATATCATCATATATATTATACTAAACATATTAATTTATTATTGAAAAAACATAGTAAGAGGTATTATAATAATATAAAAACTTTAATGAGTTGGTAAAACAATTACCTCTTCTTTGATGTACTTTTTTTTGGATCTCCTCTAATGAACACTAGGGGTGGTATTTATTGAATATAATGACCTAAATAACTAGGATAATAATTTTAAGAGGATAATGGTAAGGGTTTTGATGATATATTAGGTTCATAGTAATATAAGGAAGTGTGGGAGGTGGTGCCTTTTTACAAGAGAGGTGAGAGGCATTTTTTTGAATCCTTTAAAATATTAAAATAATATAAAAAATTGTATATTATAAATGGATAAAAAGTGAGTTATTTATAATAGAGGATTATTAGGGGTCTAAATACTCCTATCCAATTTTTTATACAATTTTAGGTCACCTTATTAACATTATATTTTGTCTTTGATCATTTGTTAAACAATTTAATTCTTAGCGCAATAACATGTATTTATTTATCATTATGGTTAATATAATTACTAAAAAAATAAAAAAGAACCCCAAATAGATCATTTATTTAATATTTAACCTTATTCTTATAAACTAGATGAATTTTAGTTTTTAGGAATTTTATATCATTTAATAAAATTTTATTTATTTAAATTATCCTTATTTTCAATTCTGATATAATTCATTATTGGTCATTTTAAAAATATCCTAAAAACTTGATAACATAAAAACAACACTTATAATATGTCTATAATATTCATATGTTATCTATAAAATTTTTATATGTAAATAATTTTTTAATATTATATTTATTTTAAAATTTTTGATATCATTTATTTGATATTTCTAGTAATTAACGAATTACTATATCATTATTATAGAATCCATTAATTAAAATATTTATTCCCTAAAAATTAAAAATAAATTTTCATATTGAATATAAACTTATTATCATGAAAATTAATATTTATAGTCGATTTTATCTTATGTATAAACCTATATAAAAACAATTTAGTTATTAAATTTATTAGTATTATATTTTTAAGCAAAATATCTAAGTACCAGGTGTACCCTGTCCTAATAAATGTTTTAGAAAAAATATAAAAACAAAAAATGTTCCAAAATTACAAGGGGGTTTACAATGATGAGAGTGAATAATTCCTCATATGTCATCATTCACCAATGAGGTGCAATTTTCAGGAGCTCTAAAGGACCACATTGTTCTTGCTTAAATGACTCACCTCTTTTACAAAGTATCTTCCATCTGGTTGGCCTCTCTATATTCATGTGAAATAATCATGTTATGGTGAATAACATGATTCATACAAGCCACCCAATGGGGAAAGAGATTCCTTGGGACATTCCTAGTTCTTTTCTTCAATGTTGTGACTTTGTTTTTGAGAATCAGATTCAATCCACACGGCATGCCACTTATGATAAATAGAATGTTTAATCGCCTAAACTATTACCCATATTCGTCCTCATAAGCTGTCCAAATTCCAATATAGTGATAAAATAAACCATTAAAAACCATGAGGGGTTCTAAAGATACCTCCATAGCCTGATGGTCCTGGATTTATCGAGGCAGTGCCATAAACTTAAGCTTTTATCCATAGTCTGATGGGAGGTATCCATTTCATAGATTTGAGGACAAAAGGTTTCTTTAACCAGCTTGCAACTCTAAAACGCGTAATAGTTTTTAATTCATCGATGTCTTTGTACATAAATCTAACCTGAATGATAGTTGCAACATGAACACCCCTATGCATTTCCAAAGTTAAAAAATGGATTGGGGGGACCTTCTCTTAAACATTTTCATGTTTCATGCCCTACATATGATGTCAAGAATATAAGTTATAGAAACCATCAATAGATTTTGTACCTTCTTTCTATGTCCAATGTTGTAGAGGAATGATATATATTCAGTGAGAGACCTACTTGTTTTGATGTCCATAACGAAACACTACCCTATATATTACCGAATTTATCTTGAAAATTAACACTAAATGAAAATATGTTGAATGCTATCTTTAGAACCAAGAAAAAGTTGGTAAGGCAAGGAAATGCCCTACCCATATTTCCTCAGTTGATCCTATGTTGGTAATTAGTTTTTCTAGATTTTCCATATGATAATGAATTTGGTAGATTGAATAAAATTGACCATGAATGATGTACGGAGAGATGATATTCTGGTGGAATTACTTATCTTGGTTTTATTATATTCCTTAATAGTAAACTGACCATTGCATATAGGCCTATATACCATAGTGTCAACATCCATGAAGGTATGATTTTGAATCTACTGTACAACCCATAGGGGAATATATTCAAGTGTAATTTACTGAGTCATAAAGTCATAGAAACTCAATTTCCTTCTTCCATAAGGGACATCTAGCCTGCTCTTAAATGGAAGATCGAGCCAAAAAATGTCACAATAGTTAAGATCAGAGTTCCAAGAATCCAACACTTTGTTGTTCACTATAATTTCATTAATGAATCACTTAAAATATGGCCAGATCAAGGACCCCTGATTATGGGGGAATCCATCAATCAACATATCCTTGATCTGTATGTTATGAAATGAATGGAGGGGTTATCAATTATTATCATGTTCCATGTGAATGAATATTTTTCGATCAAACCATCATTAGAAACCATCATAACTTTGATACCATGCCCTCCCATTTCAATGAGTTTAATAAAATCTTTCCAATAATTGGTGACCAATTTCCTTTGATGTATATAGATATTTCAGATAAATTTTCTAATTAGGGATTTTTGTTCCCTAATGATCCATCTTGGCAACCTGTAAATAAGGAAATAGTGAAGAAATATAGATTTAATAATAGAATTAATGAGATAAAATCTCCTAGACTGACATATTACTTTACCATTATTTTTGGCTAGTTGGCTGATGATACTATTTCTGATTCCATTTATGAACTGGCTCTTGAATTTTCCAAAGAAAGGAGGGACAATAGATAGATAAAAGGATGGTGAACCTTCCTTACCCTAAGATTCTTTGACACCTTGTTCTATTTACATTGAGTAATTCCTTCACTATAGAACAAAAATGATTTTACCAAGTTGATGGATTGTTCATAAACTTATTCATAGTGATAATAGAGAGACTGGATATTGGAAATTGTTCTCTTTTATGGGATTCCAATGATAAGAATATCATTTTTATTGAGTAAGTGGGGTGGGGAGTGAAGGCATTACTCCCATAATTAATTGGTTTAATGAGGCCAAAATATGAAATATCATTAATACACCTACTAAATTAGTCCTTATAAATCAAGAAAAGAAGCCATGGGAGTTGATATTCTCGCCTAACTCCTCAGGTACCTAGGAAGTAACCCATTGGGATCCCATTTAATAAAATGGGAATTTGAGCAGAAGAAAAGACAAAACATATTAATCTCAAAAAGGTGTATGATAATCCATATAAACTAGGGATATTGGGTAGAAAATTTTATTTTAGGGAGTAAAAGAATTTAGAAATAACAATAATGAGGGGAAATTCCCCCTATTTCACTCTCCTCCTCATAATGTTGACAATATATGCGGTAGTAAATATGAAATTATGAATTCATCTTCCAGGGATGAAACCATATTGATTTTGAGTGATGTAGTCCATAATATTCCCCCTAATCGGGACATAAGAATTTTTTTGATGAATTTAGGAATTTCATTCACATGGACCACTGGTCTGAAGTCTTTGATGTTGATCACATTGTCCTTCTTGGTAATCAGGTAAAAAAAATTTGAATTGATTCCATAGGGTAGAAAAAATACTCAAAAAATACCTCACATCCTTAACCACATCTTCCTCGAGTATATCCAAGTAAAACATGGAAAACGTATTGGTGAATCCATTAGGTCCATCTTCACTTTCCATGTTGAGGGAGAAAAGGCTATTCCGGATTTCATATGTATCATGTGTTTTGACAAGATACTGATTTTTCCCATCATCTGTATAGGGAAAATATTGTTAATCATCATTGATTTTCTTTCCAACCCATCATTTTATTAGAGTCTACTAAAATAATCAACCAATGATAAAAAACATCATTTGTAGTAGTTTATAGTTCCCCATTAATACTAATGGAATGATTCCTTACCTTGTCCCATTTCTCCCTATGAATCCTATGAGAACATTTTAGTTCATATATAATTACTTCAACTATATCACATTCATGTGACCTCTATCCAGCTTTTCCTTGATGATTATAAGATTAAAAAGCTTTTTTATCGATTGTGATTCCTATGTGGAAGGAATTTATTTATTTTCATCCATTTATTGTATATTTTCTTGATGATATTCAGCACTCTAAAAGTTAATATCCAGCTTTTAAGATTAGTTTTTTCTCCACTGCCTTAGGATACTTTTGTTATAGTTTATCTTATTAACATGACTTTGATGTGGGATTCCAGTTGTCACCAGATTCCATGCACCCAAAATCAATTCTCTTCAACTAGAAATGATAACCCAACCATTATTAAAACATAATGTTTGAGTGCTTATCCTTTAGGTAGTGAATAGATCCATGAAAATAGAATTATGATCAGAATGATGTTTGGGAAGAGTGTGTCTTGACAGTATAGTGAAAACACTTGTTTCACCATTTTTTACAAAACATATGTTATGTTTTGTTATTTTCATTCTATTCAAGGTGAACTTTATATATGCGAAATCATCACCATTAATTGTAACTTCATTCATGTTTAATTGATCAATGTATTATGAGAATTCACTCACTGCTAATCTATTGAAGTTCGAGCTAGTATTTTCCTCATATGGGAGAATAGTATTGAAGTCACCTATCACCATGTAATTTGAGATAATTATCCTAGATATCTCCTCAATATGACTCCAAATATCTCTTCTCCTAGTTTAATATTTCAAGGAATACACAAAAGATACCTGAATGGTATTCCTAGATATATTGAAAGTGTGATGTATAGATTTATTTTTTTGGTTACATTTGAAAATACGGATACATTCATGCCTGATCATCCAAAGTAAATCCATTCCATTATTGTGAAAGTCTTGAGACACAAAGTGTTATCCCATAGATGACCACATTAAATCACTCCATTTTCCTAAAATAATATTGGGTTCTACAACCACAATAAGAAATGGTTTGTTGGATAGAATGAAATCCTAAAGGGTTTTTGATGTTATAGGGTTCCCTAAAAATTGGAAATTATAATAGAAAATCTTCATTGTTTGAATTCTCTAACTATATTAATTTGGTCCTAATTTTGTACCATCTTAGCATGGCCTTTAATCTTTTTAATTAAACCATTCTTTTTACCATTATGGGAGTGTACCTCTATTGTCAGTCCCTCTATGTTTTCATCTACCCTAATGTTTCCCTTTTCATGCTATGGGGATATTTGATCCTCAACCTCACCACTACAGAGTTTACCACCTAGTGGAGTAAATATATTATTTGATATAATAACTTCATGTGATTCCAATGTAGGAGTTTTTCTATTTTTATCTTTTCCACTAGTCACCTATGAGAAAGGAATTCTATCCACCTAATATATAAACTTATTTAAAGAATGTTAATCTCAAATAAAATCATTTATGGTTGCCTCCAATAGAAACCGATAAATTACATCGATCATTAACCGTCTTCTTTGAGGACCCCTCCTCTGGAAGAGGGAAACTACCATGAGCATCATCTGCATGTCCAGACATCTTGTACTTGTTGGCCCCTCTATGTGAAAATAAGAATTATTGATTTCATCTTATCTTGAGCTTAGTAATGTGCATTATATAGGGGTTTGTGCATGAGACAGGGGGTGTCACTTGGTGAGTGAAACCCTTGAAGTCCAATGAGTGACCCAATAGTTTCCACCATAGTAGGAATCCCATGGATCCCATCTGATTAGGTATTGTCTGTCAGAAAATCCAAACTGGTGGGATTTTTTGGTTCCGATTATAGGAAATTAGGATCCACTCCATAATGAGGAATGAGATCATTAGATATATCTTTCACACTTCTTCCCAGATAAATTAGGGAACATGTTATTTCAAGATCAACATTTCATGTGTTATCACTAGAGTGATCATGATAAACATCCACAGGGGTGTGTCTTATATTGTGGTGGTTGGACATGCACCCCCTGATGTTCCTTATGAGGATCATCCATAGGGGAGGGGTGCAACCCAGTTGATTCCTATGTTCCATCCACATGATTGGATATCATCTTATACACACCAGAGTTACCAGAAATAAGAACACTGGTAGGTTCTGGGAGTGGGATATAATCATTTCCCATCCTTTTATGATAATTGAGAGCATCCTTCCCCTTCATGTTACAAAAAGATATTCCTTATCTCTATTGAAATCAGATGAGAGTTGGTAAAAAACACACAGTTCATACAAAATTTCATTTTCTTTTCATACTGGATCACTAAGATGATGTTGTCATCTATATTGGCTATAAAAACCTCCTCCACAAGATCCCATGACATGCCAAATTCTACCAAGACCGTCATATAATTCTCAAACCTTTGGTTTTCTGTTTGGAGGTCCATTTTAATAAGATTACCCATGGTAGAGAAAATGTTCCATAGAATTTGTGGGTGTCATTATATGAAATTCAACTTATATATATGGATCTAGACATGATCATGAGTGTTCCTTAACATATTTGATTCAAATTTCGATCACATTCCTTATTTTATAAAAATATACGCCTCAAGGACAAATATCCATAGATCCATGCCTAACTCTTATGATCATAAAATGGGAAAATCATATGGTAAAAAACTCTTCCCAATACATTCATCTTCCAATCTAAAAATACATTGATTTTAGACATCGTATGCTTGAGTTCAATGAGATTCTAAACCCGCTCACATTTTTGAATAGGATGTCTTGCGATAATAGAGTACATTTACATGTTAACAGTGTCCATAAATGACTCTTGATTTTCATAGACATGAATTATCCTACCTTTTTTAATAACCCTCCCATTAGGGGGAAGATCAATGTTTGAGAAGGAGGCTTTTTTAGACGATTTGATCGTGTATGAAAAGTTCTTCTTCAAATAAACATTATTGTCATATACTTGGTCTGTCACACTCAACTTCTTTAATGAATGATGAAATATCTCCACATGTTCAACTTGGTATAAAATATATGCGTTCTTAGAATGTTTAATTGGAATCATCTTCCCTCATCCATATAGGGTTCCAAAGATCAGGGGGTCACCATTTTCCCCTTTCCTCACCATCTCCCTCCCTATATATTCTAGCTCATTATACATTCTTTTTTACATATCCTTAAATAAAATATAATAAATGTCCTATTCTCACCAAAGTGGATTAAAAAAGTTAAAATTTTTGACTAAGGTTTAACTTTTTTGAAACCCACTCATCAAATTAAATTAGGACAAGTGCTATGGTAATTTTTTAATTTTAAATATTATTTTAACTTTTTTTACTCGATTTTCCCTCAACTATGGTAAAAAGAAATTTACTAAAGTTAATATTTGAAAAAAATAAGAAATTGATAATTTTAGAATCTAAATATTTTACTGATGAAAACATTTTATATTCATTTTTTCTAATTCAATTCATAGATGTGGAAAAATTATGTTTAACACTAATCCCATAGATGTTGCAATAGAGCGGGTAAAAGAGTCATTCAGAAGTTAAATATGTTTTTATATATATTTTTAATAGAGAAGATATTACAATATCCTAAATTAAAATAATATATGTATTATTGATCTATTGTGACATAAAAAAATTAAAATATAATTTAACATTAATAATTATGAAAACACATTTTTTATCTAAAATGCTGTATTTTTCACGATTCATCAAAAAATAAAACTCATCAAAAAAATACCCTAAGCTAATTTAAATTTTCCATATTGAAAAATTATGTTTATCATATTATATATAAAATCTAAATGTGTCAAAAATTATTTTTAAAATTTGATCACCATTAAAAAGCGGTGAAATTCCCTTTTAATAGAATATACTTTTTTATGCATAAAATCATATTTGTTCTCATATAATTGTAAAATCATAAGAAGAATGTTTAAATTATCTGGAATATATATAAATTTCATAATGTGGTTAACACTATTTGTAATTACTATTTAAATGGATTTTTTTGTAGATCATGGTACACTCTAACTTGGTGTTGCGTGCAACACAAATCATCAAAGATAATTACATTTAAAATGTACACATCATTAAATTGTGGGGCGTTACAGCATATATAAACATATATATTTGTACATACATATACATCTATGTATATTTTAAATTATATATTAAGAATATAAATATATAAATTCAAATAAAAATAAAATATTTAATTTAATATATTACATAATCATATAATGGTTTAAATACAATATTAATATATCATATTTAAATTAATTATATACACATTATTTAATTAATTTCAATAAATATTTTAGAAAACATTTTTGGTAATAATTATACATATATGTATATAGTTTTGAAAATAAGATTTATAATATTTTTTATTAAAAGTTATATAAATCATATTTATAAATCATATTTAAATATATATAATTATTTTAATTTAAATATTTTTTAAAATATATAAATACGTGAATATACATTTAAATATTCACTCTATCCCACTATTGAAATCTTTCTCATAGGTTTTCTTAAGGGTTGGGTTTTCCTTGGTTCATCATTGGTTGGGATGTTCTGTGATAGAGATGCTTATAATAGGTATTCATCAATGGTTTCTTCTCATTGGTGAATTCCACTTATGGTCCTATTGACTGAAGTGATTGAGAATGATTTGGTGAACTAATGGAGGTGTCTCTCACTATCAAAAAATGAGATGGTTTTTACTGTTGTGATGAATGATGAATATGGATTCTTGATGTGGAGAATTAATATATTTAGTATGGGTAAATTCATCCCCAATAACCTTTTTAATTTTTTTTCATTTAAGAAAATTTTATGAACATTCTGGATCCTATAGTATTGAGTATCTATATGAGATACTAGATCAGGGATTTTTTGTCATTTATTTATTTATGGAGAATGATTAAAAGAAGATTAATATAAAGAGGTCTTAGTATTTTGATAACCATATTATCTTAATGTATTATCTAGATAATGATAGATACATCATGAATATATCATTCTTTGGGTCACCATTTTAGATTTAACTTATGGCCATCCTTGCTAGGGGAGATCATAATGTGTTCTTAAAAAATGTGGGGACCACATCAGGACATTCATAGAATGGGATTGATCATACCCCTTTCTCTAGGGAAACCTTTTGATGATTAGGGTACTAGTTGAAATTGACCTCTCCATTATATTGGTAACATCACATCCATAAAAAACAAAATGATCTGAATATCAAGAGAATATGAAAAAATAACTATTTTATTTCATCTATGGACACATTGGGAACTCAGAAAACTATTGTGCTACCAATGTAGTATATTAAAAACGAAATATAATTATGCAATATTACCATTGTTTGTAACTCCCCAAACCTATTTACCAAAAAAAGGTGCATTATTATATAAAATTGGCATGATCACAATAGATGAAGTCTTGAATGAACGATTAGTTTAGTATCCTTGAAAGTACTAGATACAAACATAAGTTTTACATTACATCATGAAATAAAAAAACATTGTGTCCCCTTTGAACACACTCATATCCCTTAAACTATCCCTACAGGTCAATCATAATATACTTCTTCATATCTTGGAAAAAAAAACATAAGAATGGGGTGAGATCAGATGCTCAGTAAGGGTACCAATATAGCAGAAATCATCATAAATAAACATAAACATTTAAGGAAACTTATAAGACTAAAACAAAATACTTTAAATCTTAAACTTCATCATAAATTATAAAATATAAATCAAATAATACCATTTAATTATTCACATGGATATTCTACTAATCGAATAATCACTAGTAATATCAATAGCTATTTTCATAATGATGGAATTAATGATGTCGGATATCATAACCACATAGTCAAGGCATCGTGCAAGACTACAAATAAGATTTTTTCAAGGCCTTATGTCAAGACTCTAGCTCAGCTCATGAGACATATCGATGCATAGAGGAGATATAGAGGACTCCACCCATCACTAACTACGTCCAATTAATGCTTCATATGAAAAGGGTGAAACATAATCTAAACATACATATTAAAAGTAGCATACGATATGTGATATTTTAACCACAATCCATGAATGGTATAAAAATAGAACATCTACAGTCAAAAATAAATAATTCAATACAATATGAAATATTGTATTATAATAAATCAACATTTATCAAGAATAATATAAAATGAAGGATATTGACATAGATGAAAATGAACAGTAAAAGTATTTGAGAGAAATGACCCCTTTTTCATGAAAACATTTAAATGACACACTATTTATCAAAGAAGTCATTAATAAATGATTTTTGTATCAAAGTTTCCCATACCAATTTGAAACTTTTATAAAGAATATTAATTTAAAAAAATTCATGTTCATATAAATAAATCCATAAAACCATTTTTAAAACATGGACATTAATGAGAAATATTTAGAAGAATAAATCAAAAAAAAATTTAAAACACTATTTTATTTAAAGATTTCCTAAAAAATGAGATATGAATGAATAAAACTAACTACGGAATAAAATTAATAAAAAATTATAATACTATGATAATAAATGAATTCATGATATACCATGCCAATGGACAGTATATGCACCATATAAAAGTGAATTGGCGCATAACAAAAAAGTAGTCTCAATGGAATGTAAATTGAGATGAAATCCCTTATAATGACCGTATACTTAGGTTAAGGATAAAAAAATTAAATAATTATGTGTTAAAAATATAAATACAATCAATATGACTGAATACATAGTGTAAATCAGTAGGAGTACATTCACACTTACTATTGTAAAAACAATATCAATGAATTGGATGTTTAACTCAATGAATGGAAGTTGAGTTAAGATAAATCTTATCAAGTTCATATCGATGAATTGATAATTAAGAAATATAGTTACTATGTGTATAAAAAGTATATCCAGACAAAGGAGTTTAGAAATTTGAAAATAAATAAATAAATATTTATTTCATACATAATCTTGAATTAACATAATCAATGATGTTTGCATAAAACCCAATGAGTGAAAGTTGAAATTAGAAATTCCCCTACCGATTTAATAACATAAAAACATACAACCTATGAAATAAGGATCATACAATGAAAATTTAAATACCTATAAATTATATTATATTAAACAAATAATTCAATCATGTGCATTACATACAACACACAATAGTAAATAGTGGTAAATATAGCATGAATCTCACGGGAATAAAAATTGAGATGAAAACCCCTTACCTTGTAATTTTCCTTAGTAGAGGGTATATTAAAATCCTATATAAAATTTAAATAATTGTTATTAAATTATACAATAACCACATACCTAAATATGATATCATATATGATCTTCTAATATTTCTTTGTTAATAATATTTCAGTTGTATCATTGTTTCCGGTGTTAACTGATTCATTTTTCTTTATATGTTTTGTTATGTAAGTAATGATTGTTTTGGATAGGATGTATTTGATTCATATACAGAATTATATTATGTTCTTAAAAATTATTTTTAATAATAAAATTAAAATTATTCTTTAATGGTTATAATGTGGAATTAATCTCAACGCGTTTGTGAGGATGGTAAACTGTACGTACACACGAGCGACAATATCATTCCATTGATGGTGAAATATTATGTAATTGGATTTTATATCATATATAAAGAAACGTTAACATGTTATATTTCTTATTTACATAAATTCTACTCATTATTAAACCAATCCAAATAATGAAGTTTTGAATAACAAACTACACCACGATGTAGAGACGCGAAGACGTACAAACAGACGTATGGTGACTTTGTCATTCATAGGATGGATAGAATAATGAATAAGTTTGTAAAATATTTATAATAACATCAAATTAAATAGAATGTACAGAAGTTATTATTTTGTTATGGAAATAACAAGGAAAGAGGAAGTGGAAGAAGAAAATAACTTTGAAAGATATGAGGAAATTATTACCTCTTCTTCAGGTGCTCCCTTTTGATTTGATCAAAAGGGATCCTTAGGATGGATTTATGATCCAATTAAGGCCTCTAGGTTTTAGTGAGGGTAGTTGGGAGGATATTTGAGTAGGTTTTGGCTGATCCAATTGGATTTGGAGGTTAAGAGAAGGGGAAGTTCCCTTTTATAATAGAGGTGAGGGTCACTTCGGAAAAGTTTTGAAATATTATTTCATTATAAAATAATTTTAAATTTATAATTTCTATAAATGGATTTATTTCGAGGATATAATAAGTATGGGGATAAATATTCTCAACAAATATTTTTTAAACGTGTTTATGTCACCATATTAACCTTATTTTTAGATTTAATTCTTAGTTAAATAGTTTATCATTTACCATGTCTTCTTGTATTATTATAACACATGGTTAATAAACATAATATAAAATTCAAAGAGAACCTAATTTGGTTTATTTAGCACATATATATCATTATATAAGTCCTTTTTCTGAACCTCTGATTTTTATGACTCTTATAAAATTTAATAAAATAGTATTTGTTTTAAAAACTCATTTATTTCAATTTTGAAACTATTTAGTATTTGGTTTTTGTGAAAGTCATAACAACATTATCACTTCCAAAAAAATTGATTTAATCATGCCTAACATTTCATATTATCCTATATAATTCACATAATTAATTAAAAGTCTCAATATACATTTATTTTAATATTTATAATATCTGTTATTTTAATCTTTCATTAATAATGTAATTACTGCATAATCATTGCATGAGAAACAAATTTAATTATTTAAATTCTAAAAATGAGAAATAAACTACGATGATGTAGTAAATTATATTTTCTTTCTAATGAATATTTATAGTTAAATTTATCTTATGTATAACCCTATATAAAAAATTATTTAGTTATTAATCATTGAATTTAACACTTTTAACTCTGATTTTAAATATAATAATAAATGTACTAATATAATCCACATGGATCAAAAAGTGTCATATTTTATTCCTAAGGTTTATTATGGTCAAAATAAACTTATCCAATATAATTATGACTTTTCTAGGGCAATTATTATATCATTTTTACCTTTAATTACCCTATTTACTTTTAACCATGGTAAATACAATTCAAAAGTAACTATTCACCAAAAATTATTTTCACCCTATTGAACCAAATTTTACATACTGATTTCAATTTTTTCTCACTGGTTTTTTGATATTCAATTCACAGAACGAATAAAATTACATTTTATGCAAATTTGCAAATGTGCGAAGAAGGTGGGTAAAAGACTTTAAAAAGTTCAAGAAAATTTTATACATCAATTTTTATTATAAAATGACTCCAATGAATTAAATTGAACTAATATAGCTATTATGTATCTATTTTTAATTTAAATCAAATTTAAATAAAAATAATAATTACTTAAATAAATGTCGGATTTAAACAATAACATAGTGTTTTACATTATTCATCGAAAAAAAAATTGTTTTTAGAAAAATATCAAATATTCACCCAAAGCTAAAAATAATATTTTGAATTTAAAAATGATTTATATTTTACCAAATTCATGACATTTATGTTTCATTAATTAATTTAAAACTAATTCCCGTTGTGAAAACCAGAAGGAAATTTTTAAGAAGTAAAAAATGTCAAGACATTGACTTGTGTTTATATACAATTTAAATGTGAAATTCCTTCCAATGGAAAAAATTATATAAAGTGATAAACATTTAACCTATATATACTCTAAAACCAATTATTAGGATAATATAACAATATAAATAAATTGTGTGAAAAGGAATTTTTGAATTAAAATGCATTATTTTTCACTAGTCATTAAAAAAATGAAACTTCTCATAAAATTTCCAAACATTCAGCCTAATATAATATTAGTACTCTGAATTCAAAAATTATATCAATTTCAACAAATTGAATTTATAATAGTGCCTAAAATTAATATTATTATTTTTTACATAAGGACATAAGAAGTAGTTCCATTAATAAAATAATACTTATATTTTAATGAAACCTATACATTTCCTTATAAATATGGTTTATTTATGTGATAGACTTATAAATGACATTAACAAATTTATTTTTTACTATTAGTATTAATATATTTAATATTTTATTTATAAATATATCATTAGAATAATTAAATAATTGTTGTATAGAAACTCAATCTTCCATATAATTTATTCCAAGTCTGTGTTGCGTGGAGTATAAGATATTGATTTACATTAATGGTATAACTTACTGTGAATTATTGGGGTGTTACATTGGTTACATGAAATAAATCATAAGGTATCCTTTTTTATTGTCAAAATTACCTAGGGATAGAGAAATACGTACAAAGACCTAAACATCATATATATCTATTGAATAAAATATGGTAAAAATATTGGGGCCAAAACATCATCATGTAGAACATAATGATTTTATGTAGCCAAAATAAATAATGAATCCATCCCGACAAAAAAATGTCCCTTATTTCCTAAAATACAAAATTTGGCATAGATAACTCTCTTATAGTGATAATAATATTGTCTACATGGCCAAAATCCTGGTTTTAGGGTATTTACAAACCCACCTCCAAGACGAAAGAAATTTGTTCTGACCCCCCCCCCCACACACACACACTGAAGTCATTCCCCCAATAGATGGTCATATTATAAATTCAACCAATAATGTTGAATACATGCATGGAATGACAACTATAATCCCTAAAAACACCAAATGTGGTTGTGGATTATTAGAGGGACACCTACTTTGACCATCCATAAACTGATCAATGTGTATCCAAAAGATGTTATGAGGCTTAAGGACTAGTAGAGTATCATCAAGATAGGTGAAATTTTTTGGTTTATGGTTCTATTCTCAAATATTTAGGGGATAAGGAAGGAATGAACATGCCCCTCATAACATAATGAAATTTTTCAGTTGGGTGTCTCATTGGATTTTCAACCCACACACAATTTGTATTCTCCTCCATAAGAGCACAAAATGCATCCCTAATATATTTTACATTCTATAAAAATGTTTGATAGGAAGGACATGTGTCATGTGGAAAAAACAACTGTCTTTTGAGGGTGTATCTTAGTTTCCCTTCAAGGAAATTTTTGGGCATATTCATTCTCAAGAAGAAGGATGTAGATATTAGGATTTAGAATTTTTCAATGAATGAAATTGTTATTGATAACTATTTTTGGGTTTCCCGTACATGGGTGTTTCATGGGATTATATGGTTTTCCTTCCCAAAGTGGTAAATTAATATATTGGGGAATTATACAATCTATATGTAAAAAATTCCTAGGCCCCTTTTCATTGGTGAGTATTTTATTGACATCATGTTTCGTTATGAGAATGTATGGGGTGATAAAAGGTTATTGTCAATGATCATGAATTTTTTTTTGGTTATACAGAATACAAAACTAACAGATTTGGCATATATAGGAAACCCCTATACATAGTTTCATTGGATTTATAAAGAGATCCAAACTGAATTGCGGCTAGATAGGTATCTTGGTTTGACTGATTGGGAATATCATTTTAACTCCATACATGTTTCTCGCCTCTCACATGCCTTATCATACCATTCCCCAATCCTCATCTTTTAATAACATGATGGTGTTATACAAATACAAGAGGAACCCTATAGTTTTGAATTCATATCGGTTTGGGAGGAGTATTTTGAGGAATTTATACATTAGTGGTTGTTGGGGGGAAACTAATGTTATGTAAAACACATACATAGTGTAAACTAAGATGAATTGGTGGAGATATGATAAATTACATTGACTTTATTTCGAGTCAGAAAATAATTAAGTGAGGTTAGATTTTAAAAATAGAAAAAACTAGAGAAAGACTATGGTTTTATGAAAAATAACATCCATACCTAGATTCTAAAAGTGGATACAGACTCTATAATGATTGTAACTAGTGCTAATAAACCCAAAGAGGGTGTAATGGGTATTAATTTTACAATGGAATAATATATGAATAATAATCCTATCTACAAAGCTAGTTTTATTCTCCGAGGTGATATGCTTTAGATAAATCAAATTCACTTTACGAACCATAATTAATTATGGAAATTAGGATTCTGGAACATAGATTTTATCTCTATGGATAGTAAAATACAAAAAATTAAATGTTGAAAAATTTAACATTTATATTATGCTTCATTCAACATATATTTTTAATAACAATGTTTTATAATAAATTAAAAGGGGGACAACTATATCTATTGAAACAGTTAGATAAATAAAACTGAACAAGGTTATATTTATAATATGTAACTTGAAATTTTTAACAAACATTGAGAGTGTATATCTTTAGAATTAATTTAATTTAAAACTCTTATAAGCATTAAATCAATTAATAATCAAGAGAATGATCCCCTAAAAGTCATATAACTAAAACTTAAAGACACTTTGTGGCATATTACCTATCAAGTGATAGGTAATGATGATTAGGTACTCATATTTTCATTTGTTAATAATCATTATAAAGATAAAATAATGGATTTGTATCTCTCTATATTTATTATATATGTTTCATTGGAATTAAAATTTGTTCCATAAGAATTAATGATATAATATCTCATACTTACGCTGTAACATCTCATGATGCTACATAAAAAATATTATTTTTTTATCACATCCAAAATCCAAACATTCATATCCTCATGTAACATAGAGAAATTATTTTTATCATGGATATTAATACACATAACATAGATTATATGGTGGTAAATTTTTAGGATAATGAAAATTCATAACAAGAAGATAACGAGGGTTTTGAAGAACAACTGAATATAGAAGAACATTATGGGCCCAAACCTATGAGGTTTAATTTAATATTGAACCATTATTCACTATTATAATAATGTTCAATATAAGTAATGGAATTCTTACCAAAATTTTACTAGTAAACTAAAACTTATATTACATAATTTCCAATAATTTCTTATGGCATGAATCTTGTGTTGGATGGAGGTGTTTTGTATATTATAGGATACTTGGATTGAAAATAAGTGAATTATATTTTGATAAAACAATTTCACAATGAATGATAATATTTTTTATAGGGGAAGAGTCAAATAAGTATCTTTATATAGTTCGGTGGGAGAAATTTGATACAAACATTGAGATGAAATTTCGAGCTATAATTGATAGCAATTTTCTCTATTTTCATAATTCTAAATTTACTCCACATGTATGTTTGAAGCTAATCCTATCATCGTATCATAAAAAGTATATCTCACGCATTCATTTTTTAATGATTTATGTATTTAATTGAATATTCCTAATAATTTGTGAGAAAACGGACTTTTATTGTGATTTTTTGAAGGAGATAATGAATTTATGACAATTTAATGAAAGGGGTGAATAATGTAGCTAAAATAAACTTTACAACACTTTATTTTTCTCACGGTGTGACACCAGATTTTTGGGGAAGTTTGAAGCTAGAAAAACTGGAGTAGAGTGATTACTTGTTAAATAATATCATTACAAATTGTAAATTTATCCAGTTAATAATATCTATCTGGACAAGTCATGGTGATGTTAACTGCTGGAAAAGTAAGGTAAACATTGTGATTCCCAATTACACATCACAAAAGGAGTCAAAATTAGAGATTTCTAAATGAGATTTGTATGAGATTTGTGATGATTTAAAAATCATAAAGGAAACTCAGATAAGGATTACATGACATGTAATAACACTACACATCATGAAAATTGTCCTAATGATCACATATGATGCCTACAAATGGGGGAACTTTCTGATGTTATAGGGGATTCAGATCCAGATCCACTAATGACCAAATCTTGGTGTGAGATGTTGCACCCTCCCTGAGTTCTTTCTTTAATTTCTTTATAATTTATTTTCTACCTCCCTCTAATCATCTAATCACTGGATGAAAGGGGAAACCCACCTTATTCTAGGGTAATGTAATATAATGGGGAAGGTGATGTGGGATTTATTTTATTTTTGCATGTATTGGTTTGCATAATTTCTATCTTTAACTTCCAATGGCTTTATTTTTCATTTTCCATGACCATTAATAATTGAAATTAGATGAAACCATAAAATTGGGCAACTGAAAACCCTAAAAAAGGAATTCCCATGGTCAATGTTTAAATATTGTATAGAGACCAACATGATTTTGAAATGAACTCAATTATAAGGCAAAGGGAGATAGGTAATTTCCACATTAATAAGGGGATTCAATGACCATTTGATCTGTCTCTTCTCGAATTCGACAACGAACATGAATTAATCAACCTATTTTATTTAATCCAATTTCACCTAAACACTATAATATAAAACCACTAAATTCTTTAAATATATATTTTCAAACCAAACAAATCTGCTGCACTTTCCATAATTTATTTTTTTCTAAAATTCATCAAACCAATTTTTTCACACCACTTTCTTCAAATCAAATAAAATTAAATTTTTTCAAAAAAAATAATAAAATAATTCACCATCCCTATAGATCTACCTTGAACTACTTCTTTACCACATTTTAATTAATTGAGTAGCATAATTGAGTTGTTGTTAATTTGTTTTTCCATAAACCTTTATAGAAATAATGATGCCTCATGTGGCTATTAAACTGGAATCATTGTTGGGGATGAATTCTTTTTAGTTTTTAGGATTTTATTTTTTAATTTATTTTTGTTTTTTTATTTCAATTATAGTTTTTACACTAGGTATTTTGTGCCATAATTATTATATATAAATCTTTCATGCACAATTGAAACACTTTGAAAGGGTGTAAAGGTATCATCAAGTCCATCCTCCATTCTGAACCTAACCTAAAGATTAATGTAACTATAATCTTCGAGGGAATAGAAAAAACAAATGTAATAGGGCTATTCAAGGAGATCAAGGATGTTGGATTCTCTTAAACTACAGGCATTCATCAAACATGGTATTGTAACCAAGCATCATAGAACCCCCATCACTACAAACCAATTCAAAATAAAGCCAGCAATAATTTCAATGGTCTCAAACAGTTTTCAATTCACCAGAATTCTAAATAAAGATATCAAAAACTATATGGGATGTTTTCTCGAGATCTGCGATACATTCCAACTCCATAACGTTTCAAGTGATGTGGTAATACTCCGTATTTTGTGATTTTATTTACTTGATAGAGCTCAAGATTATATTGAATGCTTGCTATCACATTTTCTAAAATCATGGGATGAGTTAGACAAAAAAATCCCCCACCCACTTCATTCCACATTCTAAGTCAATAGATATATGGGTAAAAATTCTATAATTTTTTCAATTTAATGATGATTCATTGTACACTTGTGGGAAAAGTATAAAAACATGACTAGAAAATGACCCCATCATAGAATAAATCTATGTATACTTATCCAAAATTTCTATAACGGGTTATCACTAGGAAACATATCAATTAATGATGCTATAACTAGAGGATCCATAATGAAGAAGTCTCCTAAAGTGAGCTACATCCTTCTGGATGAAATGGAGAGAAACCATTTCTAGTGGAAAAGAGAAGGAATGAAACAAAAAGAAATTCATGCTATGAATAATAATAAATGGATGGAAACACAACTGGAGTCACTAATCATGAATATAGACATCATGATGATCTAGAAACAAAACCCCCAAGGTACGTATGCAGTATATGAAAATTATGCTAATTAAGTTCATGGTAATCAATTTTAGGGATGGGTATAACAACAACAACAAGGTCAAGGATTTCAACCAAGGCCACAAGGGTTCCAACAAAAATGATCTCAAGGGCCTACACTGACAAGCCATATCTATGCAATAAGAGAGATTCTGGAAATATTCATGACCACTTCTTGGGTTTTATTTAATGTAATAAAATAAGAATCATCAAACCGAAAAGGCTGCATTAAGGAATCTAGAGCATTAGGTTGTCCAAATTACGGATCATATTAGAGAGATACCTATAGGAATACTACCAGGATTCCCTAATGTAAACCCACACGAATATTTTAAATATATACAACTAAGAAGTTGGAAGAAGAAAAATGAGGAGGTATAGTGTTTTCAGTATAAAAAACAATGAAAGAAAGAGAAGACAGAGCCAAAAGAGAATATGTAGATTAAGAATAAGAAGAAGATCCACCGACGTACATGAAAATAATGCATTTTCTGGAATGAATGGTTTAAGTTAAAAACAAAATTTAGAGACGTAAATTTCTGTAATAGTTTAGAAAATTGCATATTAATATACCTTTTTCATAGGCTCTTTTGAAGATGTTGACATATGCGAAATTCCAAAAAGAGCTGGTAACCAACAAGAGAAAGTTGGAAGATACTAGAACCATTCCACTCACATGATAGTGTTTAGAAGTGGTATCAAATTACCTACCTAAGAGTAAGATATGTCATGGTATATATTCAATACCATTATTTATTGGAGCTGAAAAATGTGTAAAACATATGTGTGAATTTGGATTAAGTGTTAATGTCATGTCATGTAAATCTTTATAGAGTTTGGGGATAGAAGGATGAAATCCTACAAGAGTACCTTTTTAATTAGTTGATTCAACAGTGCAATACCCAACGAGATTCTTAGATTATTTCCTATTTAGGGTTGATAAATTCTACTTCCCCGTCGAAATATTATTAATGGATATGGAAGAGTATCAAAATTCACTCATTTTGGGAAGGACATTTTTAGCTAAATGGTGCGTGTTGATCGATGTTAAAAATAGATATCGCTGTCTAAGAGTTAAAAGTGATCATGTAGGTTTCAAAATCCACAGGGTAATGAGTAACTATGGTGTGAAAGAAGAAAATGTGATTGAAGAAGAAAATACACCATAATATTAATATGTTTCTATAATTTAAGAGTAAAATGTGTTTAATAAGGTCTCAAAAAAAGGATGCACTATTGAAAAAGAAAGATAAGTTGATGAAAAAAACTGCTGACAACATATGAGTGATCGACCCCACAACCATTGAGAAGGGACAAAAAGTATGGATGGTACATGAACTACCATTAATTCCATCGGGATTGAGGAAGAAATTATGGGTCAGTTCAATTTAGATCATGAAAGTACTACCATATTGAATAAATAATATTTTTAGAGAAGAAGTAAATGGGCCAAACTATGTGCATAAGACAAAATTGAGACCATTTATGGACCCTAAAAAGGTACAAATTTTTAAATCATATATCACGTGAGATGAAGATGAATGAGTTAAGGTCGATCCCACAATGGTAAAAAAGTTATTTAGGGAGGAAACCCATGGTTTTTTTGTTTTTATTTAATTATATTCTATTTTTAGAGGCATTAATTCCCTCACTCCAAATATTTCAAAATTAATTGATAATGGAATGTTGTTTCAATTTTAAAATTTTAATTTATAGGAGCATAAGGACCCAATATAGCATCAGTATGTAGAAGGAAGAGATTCTTAAAGACCATTTCATTCCATAAAGATAGATTACAGATCATGAATTGGGATCAAGCAGTACCTGTAGAGCTAAATTCAAAACATCAGTTTGCAAGGGGAGTATGAGTTTCAGTTTTGTAAATTTATGTTACATTCCACACATATTAATTATTTAGGGATTTAATTTCCAATTTCAGGCCCTACCATTGATTCATTCATTAATCAATTGAACAAGTATACATAAACATCCTAGAAAAATTATCATGCCATGAAATTTAATATTCTTGGTCAATAAATTTGATTGAGAAAAATTGGGGAAATAACTAGTAGAGATAACCATGTGGATTAGGATTTGACTAATCATGATTCTAGGAGATTATTAATCATTGAAAATAATAGTTTTCTATGATTTTTCTATGGTTTTAATTTCTAAAATTTTCATTAATTTATTTAATTATTCGTATTCATTTCCATGAGTAATTATCCCAACCATTCATATCCTTCTAGATACATCCATCGAGCATATTATTTTCTATTAATTATTTAGTATATTTATTGATAAAATAGTGAATTATTTCATTTAGAACTTGATTTTCATCTTATTTAATCTCTGACAGAACATAAGCTCATTTAAAAAAATTGAGGCATTCTATTTATTAACCCCTTATGTTGAGACCCACCTTGCATTAATCTATTTTTATGCATGTAGAATCCATGAATATCCTCATTAGGAAATGAAACGTGTTACAATACTATATTATACATTCCCACCTTCCTATAAAATGTTTTCATGATTTTTAAAATAGTATGTCTGTGGGGGGGGATTTAGGGTGTACCCGGATATACTACACTGTGGTTATTTTGATAGGGGATTTGTTATTATGATTTGGGGTATTGGACATGTATCTTTCATTTTATTTTATTATTCACCTCTCCTACATAAAAAATAATGAAACAATTCGGTTGTATAATGGGATGATACAAAATCACCATTTTCCAGACTAATGATCTTTTTATCATATGTTGTAAGGGGGTGGATGTGAAAAATATCCTAAGCATAGATTATGAAAAATAAAAAAACAGAAAAGAAAAAAAAGAGAAAGAGTGGTTGATTCATTCACTGTAATTACATGTGACATGAGCCCACTGTGATAATTTTGAGGGAGTGAGGAATAACATATGTGATGGGGGAGATTTTTGTTGATCTATTTTTGATTATAATGCAATGTGATTTAGAGTTGAAACTCATTTTGTGCCTCATTTTTTATATCATTTACATAGATACTCTAAACACTATGAGTCATTTGATCCTTATCAATGAATCCTTCATGATTAATTTTGATTTTGTCTTTATGCAGTAGAGATGTTATATTCCTTGAAAACCTATGGTATGTTACATTTTCATGAGGTATGTGATGATCTCTATTCATTTTTACACTGATGATGAGCAGAAAAATTAAAGGTGAGAAAATTTCATGTGGCATGCATATTTATAACGAATTGAAAAAATGAAAATGGATGACTGAATAAGGGTGACTATTTCAAAATATAAAATGTAAAATATACATTTTATTTGTATTATTTGAAAAGTGTGGTATTGAAAAAAAATTTATAAGTGATTCTCGAACATTTAATTTTCTATTTTATCAATTGTTTTGCGGAAATTTAGTTTTAATCATTGTGTGGTAAATTTTCATTATAGTATGTTGAGATTCCAACCTTGAGGAGAAGTATGAATTCATGTTTGGTGGTTCTTGATAAGTGTATTTCATGAATACAAATGATGGTATTTTAATGTATTGATTTGTGATTTTAAATGAATATTCATGAAAACCCTGGGACAATTTAACCTAATTTTTGTTTTGTGGTAGGATAAAATTAATTTATAAAAAAAGAATGAAAAGATGAAAAATTTGGATAAAAAAAATTCACACCATGAGTGATGTGAAGCAGTATGACACAATGTTTATTAGGATGATCTTATAGTGCTTATAAGAGAAAAACTAAATAACCAAGGTAAAATGAGATACATAGTATAATGATGAATTACATATCATGAATCATTATTACATGACTTGTAGTTTCATTTCATCGTATGCCATAGACCATGAAGTAAAGTCATGAAATTTCAAGTTGTGATGCCATTACATGACGTGATTCATCATTTCATGTCGTGGGTCCCAAAAAAAGTCATTAAAGGAGTCAAAATTCTAGCTCTTCAAATGGAATTCATGCGAGATTCACATAGTTTCAAAATTCATGGAGGAAAACACAGATCCTGATTACAAAATGTGTAAACACATTACAAAACATGTAAATGTTTGGGTTGAATTTTAGGAGATCCCCTATGGTGCCTGTAAAAGGAGGGCTAGGCTATTTCTGTTGGGATATTCTGATCCAGATCCACCAAAGACTACATCATAGAGCAATACGATCCATCCTCCCTGAGTTCTTTCTCTCTTTTCATTATGATTTATTTTATACTTCCCTATAAACCTCTCATTGTTAGGATGATGGGGTAAACTTTCCTTGTTCCAGGGTAATGTAATATAAGTGAGAGGGTTCCATTGGATCTATTTTATTTATTCATTTATTTGGTTTGAATAATCTCTATCTTCAACATCCAATCAATTTCTTTTTCCTTTATCACAAACATTGATAATAAAAACATGAATGAACCATAAATATTAACAACATAAAAACCTAAATAAAGAACGACTACTATCAAATTTAGGGGAAATAAAGTTTAAATATGGTATCGAGAAAAACATGATTTAGAAATGACCTAAATTTTTAGAGCAAGGGAAATAGTGAATTGTCAGGTCAAGGAGGAGATTCTATGACCATTGGATCTCTCTTATCTCAACTCAAACACCATGTATAAATTAAGAAACCTGTTTTATTCAATATAATTTCACTTGAACCATTATATTATAAAACCCCAACATGATTCAAAAATTTAATTGAAAACCAAACCAATCTTCAACTATTTTCTTTATTCATTTATTTTCTAAAATTCAACCAATTTTTTTTCTCTCCACTTTATTCAAATCTAATAAAATTAAATATTTTAAAAAACAAAATTAACTAATTCACCATCCATGTGGATCGATCTCGACCAATTACATTACTATATTATAATTAATTGAGTAGAAAATATGAGTTTTTATAAATATTTTTTTGCATAGACCTATAAGAAATTAACGATGCCCCATGGGGATATCATATCACTCTTTATTATATAACTAATTCATTTAAAATGATATTATTAATATGATAAGGTCATGTTTATTTATTCTGATCATTCTAGTGGCAGTGAGAAATGAATCAAACATTCTAGTATCAAATCTATTACTATAAGGCATAAGAAAATTTATAAATGGTTATTGTAAAAGTTTATGGTCACCAGGATGATGCTTATTGAGTTTTAGAATAGCTGTTGGAGATCTTATGCGACAATAACCATGTTATTTATCATATACATACTATTTATTTTTCTAACCAACACAAAAAATTTGATTTGTTGATTGTATTTTGTTTATTTATTATTTTGGCTTTTTTCACCACATGTGGATTATTTTATAAATTATTATAAGTATAACAATATTTTTGGAACATTTTTGCATGGAAATCACAGAAGAATTTAATTTATTTCCACCAAAAAGGGTGATAATCGAGCCCCTATTACTTTTTTTGCGATTTCCTAGAAGGAAAACATCTCATCATTGACATAGTCATTAGTATTCCTTAGTGTGTTTGTTTTAGATGTAGAATGTATTTTCCTTATTTTAGTTCATCATTGGGAAATAAATGATGTAATATAGTTTGATTGTATTTCATGGAGACTAACACCTTCCAATCACTGATATTGTACTCAACACATAGTAATAAATTTGTGAAATAAGTAAAAGGAAGAGTCCATGAAGAAAAAAATCATAAACATTTGTATAAATATCCATTTTTGTTTAAAAAATAACTCTCATAGTAATTGAAATATTTGTTTGGATTAGTTATTGTTTGATAGTATAAAAGCATCATCACTAATGGATGGATTCATGACTTAACGGCCTCCACAAAGATAATGAATAAGATTATGTTTACAAGATGAAATTTCCAAATGATAAATAGTCATTGGTGTATGATGATTGGAGGTGATATGGATATATGATGGCCTAATCCATTTAATATGTAATTTTTTTTCAAGGGTGTTTTAAAATTAAACATCATTGCTAATTATGAATATTATATTATATGCTAATTAAAAGTCCCAATATTATAATATAATATTAAAATAATGTTTTTAATTGAAGTTATAGGTTCATTATTAGAGTCATCCTATAACAATATAATGTATTATATAGACTATGGAAATTAGGTTAAAGTGGTTTTGGATAGAGTGATGTGATATGGTCTCCATTTTCAATGTGAAATTAATATAGATATTCATGAGGCTACATAATCTATTGTCCATTTATTTGGACATAAAAATCAGGGATTTTACATCACTGTGCTCCATGATCATATGATAGATTTTAATTCTCAAGTGATTATCCTTCTATTGGAATAAAATTACTATGATTTTAGTAACATTCTTGCATTATGATATGATTTCATACATTTGATCATAGCATGTTATCATGTACATTTATTTTGGGAGTAGTTCATTGATCTGGTTTGGGGACAAGAGAGTAGTAACTACTGATACAGTTCTCTATGGATGAATGGTACGGATTATATGAAATTTGGTGTATTTGTTGATATTACCATGATTTTTTCAAACATGAATTTGTTGTATCCAATATAAAGGGATAAGTCGAACCCTATTCAAAATGAGATGATTATCCCATTTAATGGGAACCTGCACAATAGTGTAGATTATACCACTATGAAGATCACATGTGAACCTAATTCTCTAGATGTATAGTTATGTATTGTAATTATTTAAATTATATAAATAGTCCATTAATTAGTATAAATGTTTTTAATTGAAATTAAGGTTTTAATAATAATTATTAAATTTGGTGAAGTAATTATTCCTATATAATCTGTCCAATAACATAAAAATAATATATAGTTTTAAAATTTTAATGAAAAATAAAAAAATAATCGTAAACCCATATCATAAATAGAATTATTTGTTCTTCAATACATAACTATAGGTTCCCCTTACATTGACATTACATAACTTTATATTACCATTACAAAACATTATTTCACCCTTACATAAATTAATTTACCCTTACATAAGAAACCTTTATGTTTACCATATTTAAAATGATAAATATTCATGATGACAACCAATAACAAAACACAATTTGATGGTAACCTTATATATTATAATAGAATTTTCAGTTACCCTTGATCAACATAAGAAAATTTTGAGTTACCAATCAATAAAATAAAAAATTTTGGAGTTACCCTTCAGTTACTTAGGGTATTATTGTTTTTCAAAAAATATATTTATACAATTTATTAGTTATATATATATTATAATAATATATATTAAAATCAATGTAATCTATATTTTAAAAAAAATCATAAATTCAAAAAATAATAAAGCATCATATCACATTGTAGAGACAACTTAGAAAACCACTTCTTACCATTAATCAACTGGGGAAGGACTTTCAGACCACCTTACAATGTAAAATAATCCCACACACCTTCCAATATAATGTCTTGACACCACTCTTTAGACTTAATGGCATTCAGGACCCCTTAGGACATTTGTGATAATTATTAAAAATGAAAACATTTTACACCATAACTTTTTTAAATGGGTGTAAATAAATTTAAAATTACAATTTCATTATAAAAATATTTACCGTAATATCTTTAGAATTTAAATTTTTAACCAAAACCACCATTATTAATTAAAATTAAATGATAAAAAGTTTTTTCATTTTAGTAATCATTTTGGGAAGTAATAATAATACATGATATATTATTTCATCTTATATTTATTTATATTGATTTATTTAATATCATTAAACAGAGTCAATATATAATATTTTGACATAAATTTCATCCATAAAATTGTATGTAATTTCCTAAAATAATAAATTTCATTTTTAGTGATAAAAAATATTTTTATCACTTCACATGTTAAATAACTGAATCCCTAAATCAGAGATCTCAAAATGTATATAATGTTAATTTTACACCTCACACACACAGTTAGAAAGTATTTTTTAATAAGTTTATAACATAAAACAACAGTTTAAGAAACATTTAATTTTAAATTTTGAAGATTCTATATATCTTTTATAAATTAGGGGGAATGTCAGAAGTTTTTGAAACCATCCACACTAGCTCTTCACGTTCCTTTAATAATGGCATTCCCCAACACTACTATAGCTCCACATTCGTGGATGTAGTGATTTAATCTCAAATACCACTAATAATAACCCAAACCCCAAAATGGTACTTTGAATCATTATCCTCTTATGATTTTCATATATGGTATTAACTCTATATACCAATTAGTAGCGAAATAAACTTATTATAAGATTTACATATCATCTAATGTTATAAAGGAATTTTGTCTTGTTGTCCCATAGAGATATATCCATGACGAAACATTACAGACCTAAACTAATGAATCAACCGAACCACATCCATCTTCAATTCCTAGGTAGTTCCCTCTCACATGACCATTCCTAATAAACAATACTCTTGTATCACCAGAGATAGAATTCAATCCCCTGAAATTCATTACCTATGTTTCTTCCCACAACATTCTCCTTTCAGATAATGTTCATAGTGTTATTTATAAACCATTGAATGGTTGGAGAATTTTAATTCCATATAAAATAAATGTAGTAAATAAATATTTGAAAATATGGTTTGGGCCAAACTAGTTATCCATTTATTGAATACATTTTTTCTAATATTTCCAAACTGAAGTTCTCTTAATGAATGAGGATTGTATTTGGAAGGAACCAGTTATGAAAGTTCCTTCGAAATATCCTTAAATACAGAAGGATATTTCATTTAAAGATCCATATTTGGAAGATTTTTGTAGAAGACGCCTTCACATAAGGTGCCTAATCCATATGAACTAATAAATCATTAACACAATGTAGTCATCCTTCACCATAGATCTACTGACCCTCATGTCACATACCCATCCTTCCCTCGGCGTAGTACCACCATCCATCCCCAAATATCCTAGCATTTCTCATTTAGAACTCACAGACCACATAATTCCTCCCTGCACAAACCATCGTACCTCTCTATAGAGCCTTTTCGTGGTCGATTTCGGACGGATACCCCTCTGGCCATTGATCCGGTCAACCTTGAATCAAAAAAAACCTTTTACTTTAGATAATCGAGATCCAAAATTTGAAAATTGACATCTCTACTTGGTGAAAGTAAAATCAAATTTCTCCAAAGTTATATTTTAAATTTAATATAGTTTTTATTTTATTATTTTGAGTTAAAATAAATTTAAATTTGAATATTGGATTTTGTAAATTTTATTTTCTTTCATATATTATCACATGTTATTGTCCAATGTTATTATCTATATTAATTACTACTATTAATGGTTCTTGGAAATGTAAATTATGTCTTTTACATTTTTATCTTTAGTTCTACTATTTTTATTGTTATTTTAAAAATAATTTAATTTATAGTACATATATTTTGGTTTTTAAAAAAAATAACTCACAATACACATGTATTTTTTTAAAAACCTTATTTTTTTTTGATTTTGATGTTATTATATTTCCTTTTAAAAATATTAATATTTTTTAAAACAAACATTATTAATATTATTTTTGAATATTTAATTTTACTTTTATTTTTTTGATAACAAAACTTGTATTTTATGAATTTTTTATTATATCATGTGTTTTGTATTATTTTGTTTTTAATTATAATACATTGGATTTATGAATATTTTGAATATATCATATATGTTGCCTTTTTTTATAATGCAACATATGTGTTCCTTTTTTCATTGTAAATACTTCATATAATACGTTCCATATATATTTTTATTAAATATTGTGTTCTGAATTTTTTAGTTTATAATTGATAAAACAATATTAAGGATATTATATTTTATTAAGTATTTCTAGAATAACATTTTCATTGATTTTATTTTAATTTTTTATAGACAATCCAAATTTTTTTTCTTGTATATGATTTATTTTCAATATATATGTTTATATACGTATATATGTATTAATTAATTATATAAAATATATATTTAAATTTATTAGTGGCTTTGTAATTAAAATTTTTTATAGTGTAATATATATTCATTATTATATTATTATATTAATCTAACAATATTTTATTACATTATAATTTAAGGATCAAAACAATTTAAAATAATAACTCAATAATATAGAGATAATATATAAATGTATTATAAATAATACACAAACACCCACACACGCAAATATATATATTGTTGCATTATATTAAATATATTTTTAGTTAATTGTTTAGTAATTTTGTTAATAATTAACATTTTCATTGTGAAAAATATATATTAATTATCAAGATAACATGTAAAGTTATGTAAAAAAATCATCTATAATTAATTACAACTAATAATAACATTATATCTAATAATAAAATTGAATAATTAGTAATAATATAATATATTATAAAAAGAAAATTGAATTTTAATTTTATTTTTAAAATTTTGTTTTTTAATTTTTTTGTGCTATATATATTATTTAATTATGTAAAATATATTCCTATATTAATTAGATATTTTTGTGATTAATATTTTTTGCAGAGTATTATATATATATATAATGATATTATGATCTTATCATATTAATAAATTGATATATTTATCAAATATTATGTAGAAATTTAACAATAAAAAGTATTGAATGAAAAATTTAAATAATATATATTTAATATGCTAGTGTATTATAATTAATATATATATATTAGTACATTTTATTATATATATTTATATAATAACTTATCATATAAAATAAACATATGTATATATATTAATGTATTATTACATTGCAACTAAAATATTATGTTATTTTAATTAATATATCATTTTGGATAAATGAATTACTATCAAAAAATATATTTAATTTCTAATGAGTATAGATTTATTTGGTGAATCAAAGATGTATATTTTTTTATCATCTCATTATCTATTTACACATATGGAATCCACATAGCTACATCTAGGCCTTGAGGATCAATCTCTTCACACCACATAGAGTGAGAAAAAATAAAAATACTTATTGGATAATTGTGATGAACAGATACTAAAACTCGGTAGGCCCCATCAATTTAACCATGAGATCTTACAAAAGCCCATCATACCTTATTTTTATCACTCAATGTTCTTGGGGTTGGTAATGTGTATGTATATACCCAATGATGGTTTACTCATTTCTGATTTGGTTGAGAGATAGAGGAAAGAGATATATACATTTTCCATGCCTCAAGGGGGGATGATATTTACATTACAAGATGTATTTATATTATTGGGTATTCCTATGAATGGAGATTTTGTTATAGGTTTGATGATTTATTTATGGGATTACATTTTACATAGATATTCGGACATACCATTACCAGAAACACCACATACCCTTAGAGAAGGTAGGTTATGGATGAATTGGATGGGTACTCATTTTATCCCCATTGATCCAGATGTGAATAAGGTGAAATTGTAGAGATATGTAAGAGCATACACTTTTGAGATTGATGAGTGAAACACTATTTTGGATCATTCCAGAACATATGTTCATCTGATGTAGCTACAACTACTTCTATATTTGGAGCGTTCTATGTGGTATAGTTTGGGTGTAGTGTGTCTTCCATATTTTTATGGAGGGCTTTGTAGGGAATCATACATAGGGGCAATAAAGATAGGTGTTTATTGTTTGTTATTGTAGATGTGTGCATGTATATGATTCCCTAAACATGTACCTTAGTTTGTATCTAATTTACCAATCGATACATTACGCATGGGCCCATTTTCTCGCAGGTACTTCCAAATTTTAATAAACACATTTCATCTAATATCATATGATATTTATATAATTTTTGAAATTTGATTACTTTCAATTCATAGGTGGAGTTGCGTAGAGACATATTTATATAGAACATCACATTACACTTTATATTAAAATCATATGTTTGATTTTTTCCCATTGATGAGGTATTCAAGAATCATTGTTTATATAATTTTTTTCCCAATATTTAATAATTGATCAAATTTATTTCTCTTTGTAGATTCATTCGACACCATGTGTAGGTGAGCTTCTAGGATATCTTCTATATTATTGTAATTGGGATGCATAATTCTATTAATGTGGATCAATTTATCCATTTTCATATTATTGAGTGGCACCAATATGATAGGGTCAGGAGATAGTTCAGATACTAACATCTTATTCTTGTTCCACATAGGTTGATTGTAGTGGTGCATGTTACTAAACTTATAAGAATAGTTGACCGATATTATCATATTATACATGACCTCTACATATTCATGTGGGGTTCATGTGAATAGTATTGTGTCACTTGATATTTTGGAGGAAAGCTTCATCATAACCCCCACACTGAGTACATGATTTGATATATACGAGTTAACAAATGAATTAACGCTCGACTTGGAGGGTTATATTATACCATAATAATTTAATTTTATCTCACTTATTAATTCTTTATTAGTAATTTTTTATTTTTTTTGTTTAATGTTTTTTGTTCAGGGTGATGGGATCGATCAATTCCAGGATATGATCACACCCAAGACTTGAGATGTATTTAGTATTGATGAGTTGAGTTCAGTTCACAATTTGATGACAGGTGTGCTACACAGTGCTGAGAGCATCACTCTAATGTTAGAGTGTGGTCCAAACTATCAAACCATTGGACATCATGCCTTTCTCAGTATATCATGCATCTATTAGAAAATATATTGACTCCAATTTCATTCATGTCATTCCACTTATTAGACCACTTCATATACCACTACACATCCACCGACTAGACCTTATTCATCATTCATGGCTCCATCTAGAACAATACCTACACACCATTTTTTAGAGTCTATCACCACTACAGACTCACCAAATATTCCTTCCTCATCATACATGGAATCATTCATGACATTCCACACATACATTAATCTATATAGGGGAACTGGTTACACCCCTGAGTTTGATATTGAAACCCCTATGTAATTTGTACCTCTTATAGTGCCACATTCCATGGATTGGGGCACCATTAGGGGGCTTCCACTCTTTTTTTTTTCTTTCATGGATCCAAATACCATCCAATTTTCTATAAAGAACTTATGTGGATGGGATATCACTTCAATATATTGTACTAGACCAACAACTGATGACATCGCACATGGAAATGTAGCTGATTCCATCACACCAAGACATGTAACTGACAACACTTCCAATTTTTCCACGTGGATTACTTGATATGAACATACTATCAATGAGATGAGGTGTGGGACTAGAGGAATTTTACTTAATCATATTGATAAATGATGTATTATATTTAAATATAATTGACATCAAAATTTTAATTATGAATAATAATCTATATTATTTAATAATTAATGGTGTTACTTATTATTTTAAATAGAATATTTCTACTATCATTTCCTAGGAATTCGGATTTTTCAAGAGTAAAACCCTTAATATTGATGTATTGTCTTCTAAAATTCATGAAAAATAACTCTAATAAAAATATAATACTATTTTACATTGATTGGATATTTTTTTATCGGGTCTTAATACTGAAAACACATTGAGTTATTTTTATAGAATGAAAATATTTTTTAGTTGTATTGGGAAAATGATTGATCGATTTGATGCACCATGAGTTCTTATAATTCTAAAACTAATATATGGGTGTTTTTATGTGATTTCACAGGAATATGATATAATTTGGCCAACTAACCCTCTAAGGAGCATATTTTTTAAAACATGTGTTTTCTGAAAACTCCTTATTTAGTCCGTTAGAGGACATCATACATTGGATTGAAGTGATATCTACTCCTACATTTAAAATGTAATTATAAAAGACCTATCACAACATTTATCATCAATTAGGTATTTTTTCCTTTGTTTTAACAATAAAAATCAAATTTTAGTGTTTTAAATTATTCGATCTACTTTTTCAATCATCTTGAGAAAACGAAACCTCAGTTAGATGTAAATAAAATTACGAAAATTCAGAAACAAATATAAAATTGTTTACTTGTGATTTCCCATCAATACATGCTCATTTGGATAGTTCTCACTCTAGGGAAAGCATTTTTAAAGAATGTAATTTTCCAAAAAGTCATTTTTTAGTCACTTAGATGACATCACAAGTTGGATTGACACACCCTATACTCACAAAAATCATATCATATTAAAAACTATCATATTATTTCATATAAATTGGAGATCATTTTCCAGGGTTTTAATAGTCAGACAGACATTTCAGCAATTTAAATTACTGAAAATGAATTTCTAGTAATATTCAGAAAACAACATGTTTTTTTGTCACACTATCAGTTCCTATAATTCAATAATAAATTCATGGTTGTTGTCATCTAATTTCATAGTAATATGAGCTCATTTGATCATATCACCCACTATGGGGCATGTTTTTAAGTATATTTTTTTAGGAAATCGCAATTTATTCCACTTGAGCACAAAACACATTTAATTGATGCACCATCTACCCACACATAATAAAAATATTATATGATAACTGTCATAAAATATTATGGTAATTGGAGAACATTTTCTATGGTTTTAATAGTAAAAAACATTTTTTAGAATATTAAATTATTGAAATAAAATTTTCAGAAATCTAATGAATAAAACACCTTGTATTGATGCATCATCAGTTCTGGTTGCAACCAAATTTACCAATGTTTTTTGGTGTAAGAAGTTTCTTATAGAAAAACATGGGTTATCGAACCGTTAGAGACCAAATAAGTAACCTAAAGAAACAAACATTCTATAGAGGTGATTTGGCTATTAAGTGGCCAACTTTTGTTCCAATTTATTTGATTATTTAATATTATTTATGACTTAATTTAATTCAATTAATAAAATGGTTGGATCCTAGATTATCACTTGGGGTGGATTGAATGAATTCCTTTTTTATTATTTTAATTTCATTAACATGAGAAGAATTCATTAAATAAAATAAATATAAACTAATAAATTATTGGTTTAACACCATCACAGACATATTATAATAATATATACACTAGTAGGAGACTTATGAGGTTCAATTTGAGGAAGAAAAATTATGAAATAATGATCCCTCCACCGTTGTGTGATGAAATTCACAAGGATTGTTATGAAATAGTTCACACCTTGATTGAACAGTATAAAAATAACTATGAAAAGAATAAAATTAATAAAATATGAAGAATAAATTTTATTAATAAATGATGGTGAATGAAAAACATACATGATAAAATTGATGAAGCGATTAAAAAATGAATGAAGGAAATTAAAATTGAAAAAAAACATTGGATGCCAATTCCCATTACCACCATATAATTATATAGAAATATTAGGAGCCTTTGGTATACCACTAACACTAGGTTCCCTCCCCATTAATTAAGATATTCAAAAGGTGGGTGAGAATAAAAGAAACTTGATGATTCAATGTTGGCCAAAAAAATAGGACTAGATTTATCCCCCCTCTAATCATCAAGATAAGTAATTTTATATGTGAGAATAATTTATTGTAATAGAGAAGAAATATATTTAGCTGGGTTTCCTCAATAATATTTCAATGTTTCACTAAAATTGCTTTAGTTGTTTGTATTTTATGCTGAAAATGGTGGACTGTCTTTATGGGTGTCAGATATGGCCATACATTTAATCTTCATATTTACCTGCCTGGATCATCATGAAAAATTCCGAATAAGCTCAGGCCAAAATTGAATGAAACAATCCCCATAATGTTCTATTAATAAATTTAAAATTTTAGCTTCATTGGGCTTGGATTGTGGGCCCCAATTTTGTTTTATGGGCCTTAGGCCCATTACGATGTGTTTAGAAAATTTCTACATTCTATTCCAAACAAATCTATCTTCCCTTGGGATTTATTCATATATACTGAAAAATTAAATAATAAAATCGATCAATAATATCCAAAAAATGGAAAATTAAAATAATTTATAAAATTAATTCCACAAGTAGATATTTGATTGGGACCATATTTTCACATTAAACATTAATTACACAAGTGATGGGAAATTGAGTTCAAATTATAAAATGCACTAAAAATGATGCTAATGAACGTTGAAACACTTCAATATTAAAATATTACCAATTAATAGTTTCCACATTCAGTGGATAATCTATCCCCTAACATGATTTTTTTATTCTTGAGGAAAATGAATCTAAAAAATATGAAATCAAATTCCATTTTCCAAAAACATGTTAACACACAATGCACACAAAAGGACATCCTAATGAAAAATATTGAAACAAAAAAATTACACAATCTTGTTTCATAAGAATATCCAAAGCCCAGGACCATTCATTTTTTCAAATTATACATCACATTTAATTAAATTTCAATTAAGCATGATGATGTGTTGTGTATCATTAAAGAAATGAGGATCATTTTCTTATTTTAGAAAAAAATGGAAGTGGAAGGTGGGAATCACATTAAACCATACAATGAGTATCCAATTTCTTTTATTTTTTCCTTTGTGAAATGTTTTTTGTTTATTATTTTGAACCACAATAGAGATGAAAAGACAAACTATGGAAAAGAAAACTATGGAGTCACGATTCCCAAGTGTCGAACGACACAGATTTTGTCAATTCCAGGCACTAAAATAGAGTTGAATGTCTAAATTTGGGTTGTAAAACTATGTAGACATGATCCCAATGTTCCAAATGCCTTGAATTTGGAAAAAACAATTCTCTATGAAATTTTTCTCTTCATATTTTTCATTTTTTTTCATTTTTGTTGGATACTAAAATTAAACCAAACGTGACCTAAAACCCCATTCTATGATAAAAGGGTCCCAGGAACTCAAATTTACACCCAAGATCCAATGTATTTGCATTATGTAAAATTATTTTTATTTTTTTAAGATGTTTCGTCATGATGTATTTTGGTGAGCATTGTGTGTTAACATGTTTTTGTAAAAGGCAATTAGATTTCATATAATTGTGATTCATTTTCCTCAATACTAGAAAAACTCATGTTGGGGGTGTGATTAGCCACTAAAAGTGGAAACTATTCGTTGTTATTATTTTAATATTAAATTGTTTTAAAGTCTATAAACATCAATTTTAGTGCATTTTATAAGTTGAACTCAATTACTCATAACATGTGAAATTAATGTTTAATGTGAAAATATGGACCAAATCAATTATCTTCTTGTTTAATTAATTTTATTAATTATTTTAAATTTATATTTTTGTATATTATGAATGAATGTTATTCTTTTATTTTTTTTATTTTATTATATATATATGAATCTCAAGGGAAGATAGAGATTAAGAATTATTAAATGAGAAATAAAATCCATTATGCCCCCTCAAAAATCCCTTTGATCAACCCATTATATGGTTATACATCCATTTATTCTATTCTATCAATGTAAGTTTGTAGTATACTCATGTGGGTGGAATTGAAGAAGAAAAATAATGAAATATTTATCACTCAACCGTTGAATGAAGAAATTCACAATAATTGGTGTTAAAATTTTGACACCATAATTCAATGGTGTCCCGTTGATATTGAAAAGAATAAAAATAAGATAATATGAAGAAGAAATATTATTAATAAATGATGGTGAATGAAAAACTCAAATGTGAAAAATTGGTGATGCTATTAAAAAATGAAAACGGTAAATTAAAATTGAAAGAAAACAATTGGATATTAAATTTCATCCCCAAAGATCCTTATATATGAATATTAGGAGTATTTCCTATACCCACCAATAATAAATTCCCTCCCCATTAATTAGGATATTCAAAAGGTGGGTGAGAATAAATTAAATTTGATGTTTCAATGTTGACCACAAAATTGGACTGGATTCACCCCCTCTTGGAATGAAAATAAGTCATTGTATATGGGAGAATAATTAACCATCATAGAAGAGAAATATATTATTCTAGGTGTGCTATAAAAAACAAAACAATTTTATGAAAATTGGTTTATATGTTTTGAAGTTATGCTCAAAATGGTTGGATTCATTTATGTGCGTTCAGATCTAGCCATCCATTTAATCTTCATCTTTGACTATCTGGATCATCACGAAAATTTCAGAATTAGCTCTGTCCATAGTTGAATGAAATTATACCCATAAATTTATATTTATATAGTAAACGTTTTTTCTTTATTTGGTTTGTATTTTGATCCCCACTTTTGTTTGATGGGCCTTAGGCCCATTTTGATTTGTCCAGAAAATTTACGCATTAATTTCCAAAAATCACTCTCTTCCCTTGGGATTAATTCATTGATATTAAAAGAAAAAATCTTACAATAAATGTGTTCATTCATATCCCAAAATATAAAATTAAAATAATTAATAAAAATAATTTCAAAATCAGATAATTTATTGGGGAAAAATTTTCACTGTAAACATTAATTGCACGTGTGATGAGAAATTGAGTTCAAATTATAAAATTCACTAAAACTAATGTTTATGGACATTGAAACACTTTAATAAAAAAAATATTAACAATAAATATTATCCTCCTTCAGTGACTAATAAAGTTACAAAAATTAGAAAAACAATATACAGTTGTTTTAGTGTGATTTTACACCAACCCAAGCTCATTTGGTAAGCTCGCCCTCTGTGGCACATGTTTTTAAAGATAAACATTTTTTCAGAACTCATAATATAGTCAGTTTGAGAACATCACACATTGGTTTGATACTCCATATACTATCACACATAAAAAATAATTCTAATAAATTTTCCATAATATTTCACTTCAACTGTAGATCATTTTTATGGCTTTAATAGTCAAATGAATTTTTTGGGTTTTAAATTACAAAAATTCCTTTTTCAGTCATATTGGAAAAAATATACCATGGATTGAAACATTTTTGGTTAATAAAATTTAATTATCAATATAATATTTTTTTCTATGCCTTCATAGAAATCCAAGATCATTTATCTAGCTATTCCTCTGCAGTGCCCATTTATAATTCCTTTCATTTCTTATTAACTACTTATTTAGTTAGTTCAAGAACATCGAATGTCTGATTTATGATTCATCAACTCACACACATTAAAAATAATTCTAATACATCTTTCATAAGATTTAAAGTCATCTTGATGTTGTTTTGTATGGTTTTAATAATAAAATTCACTTTTTAGAGTTATAAATTACTAGAACGGTGTTTTAGGTCATCTCAGTCAATATAAAACTCAGTTTGATGCATCATAAGTTCCTATATTTAAAAAATAAATCTATGGTAGTTTCAATGAGATATCACAAGTATTTTATATCATATTTACAGATCACTATTGGTAGAACACATTTTTAAAGACTACAATTTTCTAATAGCTCCTCATATAGTACATTGAATCACATCCCATGTCAGATTAACGAGCCGTATGATCACACACAACAAAAATAATTTTAATATAAATTTTTTTTAAGTTTTAATTTCAATTAGAGATTATATTATATGGTTTTAACAATCAAACACAAATTTTAGAATTTTGAATTAGTGAATGTAATTTTTTTCGGTTTTCTTGAGAAAAAGAAACCTCCACTTGAAGTGAAGTAGGCTCATAAAATTCAAAAATAAATCTTAAAATAGTTTCCTATGATTTTCGTGACATCTCAACTCATTTGGTCTTCTCCCCCTCTGTGGTTCACATTTTAAAAAACTATCAATTTCTAAAAACTCATTATTTATTTATTTCATGCACATTTCACATCTTATGGACACTCAAATTGATCTCACTTGTCAAAAATAACTATAAAAGAGCTTTTATAGTACTTCATGTGAATAAAATATTATTTTGTATGGTTTTAACCATCAAACACATGTCGTAGCATTTTCAATTATGGAAACTATGTATTTGATCATCATTTGAAACCTATACCTCTATTTGATGCACCACATGTTTATAAAAACAATTTACGACAGTTTCCTTATGATTTCATTGCAATCCAAGCTAATTTAGACAACTCACATAAAGTTACACACATTTTTAAAGACCATTGTTTTCTAAAAACTATTTATTACATTTCAAGTAGGTGTATTTGGGATAATATAAAAATATAAACTTTAGGAAATATTAAAATGTTAATTATAAATTAATTATACCTAAAATGAATAGTTGAAAATATAAAATACTTAACAAATATAAAAAACCAAAAAAATTTACCTGATTCAAACATTATTCATTAAAAACATAATATTTACAATTTAGAAAATGTATTCTCATAAAATATAGTATAAATAAAATCTATATAAATGCTTAATCATTAATCATGAAAAAAATTAATTGAAAATAAAATGAATTTCATAAAATAATAATCATATGATTTTAATTTTAAAAAAATACTATGGTATAAAAATAATTTAAAAACACAACGCTTATGATTTCAAAAAAATTATTGTATTCCCTTGAAATTATTTTTCATCAATATTTTTATGATATTTTTCATTTTTTTCTACTTATCATATGTTTAATCCCATTTTAATGTTTTTCACATAGATTTCACTTATAGTTTATATTTTATAGGCCTCCAAAGTCTCCTACTGAAAACATTATTATGTTTCAAGTAGGTGACTTTGAGAGACTATAATATTTGAACTAGAAGATAAATATAAATAAAACTAAAAAAAATAGATCAAACATATATGAAATAGTTAAAGATTGGAAAAATATTATAAATAAAAAAAATAAAAAATAATTTACTTGATATAAACATTATCAATTAGAAAAATTACATTTACAATTCAAAAACATTATTTCGTATGATCTATAGTATAAATAAAATACATATGTAATCCAAAACATTGACTCTTCTAATGATTATTAATTGAAAATAAAAGGTGTAATGCCCCGACCCCAGTTACCCAGAGTCGGTGCATTATTACATAATATTGGCATGATCACAAAAGATCAAGTCTCGAAAGACTGATTAGTTTAGTAGCCTCGGAATAACTAGATACATTCAAAAAATTTACATTACATCATTAATTGAAAACTACTAAAACAACATCTTCACATCATATCCCCTCATACTATCCCTGCAGGTCATTCATAAATAATTTCTTCAAATCCTAGGAAAAATAAAACATTGAAAGGGGTGAGCTCAGATGCTCAGTAAGGATTACAATATAGCGGAAACTTTCATAAATTAGCATGAAAATTTAAGGCAATTTATAACTAAAACAAAAGCCTTTTAAAATTTAACTTCAGCATAATATGGAAAAGATAAAATGAAATTATTCCATTTACTTGTTAACATGGATATTCTAGTAGTCGAATAATCACATGAAATATTAATAACCACTTTCATAATGATGGAATGCATAATGTCATACTATCAAAACCACGTAGCCAAGGCCTCGTGCCAAGACTACAAATAAGATTTTGTCAAATCCTCATGCCAAGACACTAGTTTGTCTCATGAGACCTACCAATACATCGAGGACTTATAGCGGGCTCCACCCATCAATTATTAAGTCCAATGCATTCCTCATATGAACAGGTTTAAACATAACATAAACATTCGTATTTGAACTAGCATACGAATTATAAATAATTTCTTCATAAACCATGAATGGTATAAAAAACACATCCATAGTCAAACATATCACAAAACCATCAATACAATATGGATGTTTTGTATCATAATAAATCAACTCCAAATAAACTTAAAATCAATCAAAGGATGTTGCAAAAGATTAAATCAAAACTCTTTTTAGACAAATATCTCTTTCTATTTTGAAATCATTTAAGAATCATATATTTATAAAATAAAACATTTTATATGAAAATATTCTTATAAGATTGTAAGGGAAGCTTTGACGATTTTATAACGGCGGAAAATAGTCACAGCCGCCGTATAAGTTAAAAAAACATTCTTACCTTAATTCTGTCGAATGGGTTAAAAATGACCTTGTTTGGAAAATGAAAGAAAGATTCCTTTATAAACATCTTATAAAAAGTCAACAAGGGTATAAATTAATTTATCCCAGAGTCTTTAAAATAGTAAGAATTATTTGAAATACATTTTTAAGAAACATGGATGTGGATGATTAAGTGGTAACAGTAGATAATTACGTATAAACATCCTTGGATAATGAAGAGATTGTGAAATAACCCTTACCTTGTAATTTTCCTTAGTTGATGGTATGTTAAACTCCTGTATAATATTTAAAACATTGTTATTAAATTATACATGAACCATATACATAATTATGATATCATATATGATCTCTTAATAATGCTTGGTTAATAATACTTTAGTATTATCATCGTTTCGGGTGTTAATTTACTCATTTTCTTTTATATGTTTTGTTACATAAGTTGTGTTTGCTATGGACAGGTTGTTTCTTATTCATATCAAAAATTATATAATGTTTTTAATCATTACTTTTAATCATCAAATGATAATTAGTCTTGAATGGATACGATGGGGAATGAATCTCATCGCGTTCGTGGAGATGGTAGTCCGTACGTACGACCGAGCGACAACATCATTATTTTGATATTCAAATAATATATATTTGGATGGTATATCATATATACATAATAATTATCATGTTATATTTATTATTTACATGAATTACACATAATTATTATACCCGTCCGAATAATAATATATTTAATAACAATTACACAACGACGTGGAGACGGTAAGCCGTACGTACGCACGTATGGTGACATCTCATTAAAAGGATGGATAGAATACTGAATATGGTTGTACCATATTTATAATAACATCATAGTATATAGGATATACTGAAGTTATTATTTTATAGTGGGAATGACAAATAAAGAAGAAGTTGAAGAAGAAATGAACTTTAAAAAGGGTGGTGAAAACATTACCTCTTATTCGGGTTCTTCCTTTTGATTTGATTAAAAGGGCTCCTTAGGATGGATTTCTGATCAAACTAAGGACTCTAGGGTGAAGTGAGGGAAGTTGATAGAGTATTTGGGTAGGTTTTGGCCAATCCAAAACGCTTTGAATGTGTGAATAATTGGTTATAAGTGGTGTCCTTTTATAAGGGGGATGAGGGGAACCTTAGGATAATCTATAAATATTATTTTATAATAAATTCATATTCAGTTTATAATAGCTAAAAAGTGAATAATTTAGATATTAATGTGGGGGGGGGGGTATAAAACCACTCAACTAGTAGTATTTAGACAGGTCTGGGTTATTATAATAACCTTATCTTTTAGTTTTAACTCTTAGTTAATTAGTTTGACACTTACCATGTCACTTTGTATTTTTATATTATATAGATAATAAACATACTATATACCTCCAAGAGACCCCAAGTGGTCCATTAAAGATACATCTATCATGATACAAGTCCATTGGCCTATCCTTATATTTTTATGAATTTAATATCAATTAATAATATAATATTTGTTTTAAAAACACTTTTATGTCAATTTTTACAGTATTTGGTATTTGATTTTTGTGAAAATCATAACAGCATGATTACTTAGAAAAAAGTTAATTAAATCAATCATAACATGTCATATTAACCTATTAAATTTATTTAATTCATTAAAAGTATCAAATTATATTTATTTGGGTATTTATAATATCAATTATTTTAATATTTCACTATAAGGTAATTACTGCATCATCATTGTGTGCTAAATAAATTAAATTATTTACCTTCTAAAAATTATAAATAAAATACCATTACGTAGGAAATATATTTATCTTTATAATTAATATTTATAGTCGAAAATACAACATATATCACCCTATGTAAAATTTGTTTTCTAAAAGATATATGCTTATGTCATTTTTGTATTTACTTTAACTTAATTAATATAAATTGTCATTATCACTTACATGTGGATCCATGGGGTCCCCAAATCGACCCAAATATGCCCATGGTCGGGCATGTATAAACCAATAGGGTTAAGATATGTTTTAGGGTAATTGTTTATTATTATAATATTATTTTGATTACCCTTATTTACCGGATTTACTCTTTAACCATGGTGAATAAAATATTTACCGAATTAATTATTAAAAATGTCTAAAAAAAGTTACCTATTTACAAAATTTAGACATCCTGATTCCAAATATGGAGTCCATTTTTCCATATTCAAAACACAGAAGTGGCAGAAATTAATTTAAAATTAATTCCAGCTTTCAAAACAAAAAAGCGTGTTTTTAAGAGATAATAACTATCAAAAGATTGACACTTGTTTACGTATGGTTTAAATGTGAAATTATGTCCAATGACCAAAATTTTATTAAATGGTAAAAATATATTCTAAATACAATTTTAAACCACTCAAATTAATAATTTATCACTATTAATTATCTTGATTAAAAAAGTTGTTTTTAATTAAAATTTAGTAATTTTCACTATTCATCAAAATATAAAATTAGTCTTAAAAATACCAAAATTTCACCCTAGGATAATTTTGATATTCCGAATCCAAAAATGAAGTCCATTTTGAGAGATAAAATTTATATAATTTCAATAAGTGGGTATTACTATTCATAACGGATACTTTGATTGGTCACGGTGTGTTAGAATCTCGAAGTTGCGTACAACACACGCTACTGCATTATTCAAAGAGAATCATACCACGGAAGCTTGGGGTGTTACATTCTCCTCTCCTTAAAATAATTTCATCCTCAAAATTTCTAGAATACTACCACCTGAAAATACTCGGGTGGTTCTTCATCATAAGTTCCTTGGGTTCCCACGTTGCCTCTTCCATTTTATGGTTTGTCCATAGAACTTTTACCAGACGAGTCATCTGGTTTCTTAGTAATTGTTCACTCGTATCAAGAATTTTGACGTGCTCTTCGCAATAAGAGAGGTCGGGTTCCAGTTCTAATTCCTCATAGGTGAGTACATGCGTTAGTTCTGGCATGTGTTTTCTCAGCAGTGATACGTGAAAGAAATCATGAACTTTGGAGTGATTTGGCGGCATTGCCAAATGATAAGCTATATCCCCAATTCATTCTAGAATTTAGAAATGTATGAGGTACCTAGGACTCAATATACCTTTCTTTTAAAAACGTATAATTCCCTTCCATGGAGATACCTTCAAGAAAACATTATCTCCTACCTGAAATTACAAATCCTTCATTCGGTTATCGGCATAGCTCTTTTACCTACTTTGAGCTTCTTTGATGTGGTTTTGGATTACCTTTACCTTTTCCATTGTTTCCTCCATCAGTTCTGTGCCTACAAGTTTTCTTTCACCAACGTTATCCTAACAGGTTGGTGTGCGACATCTCTTTCCGTATAACGCTTCATATTGTGAAATTTGAATACTGTAATTGAAGCTATGATTATAGGAAAATTCTACCAGAGGTAAATGTTGCTCCCACGTACTCTGAAAGTCACGTGAGCATGATCTCAACATGTCTTCAAAGGTTTGAATAGTTCATTCTGATTGTCCATCTGTTTGAGGGTTGTAAGCAGTGCTCAAACGAAGATCAGTATCCAAGGCCTTCTAAATACGTTTCCATAATCTTGATATAAAATGGGGATCACAATCCGAGACAATCGATAGGTGTACTCCACGAAGTCTCACAACTTCATTAATATATATTCTTGCTAGACATTCAAGTGTTAAATCCTCCCTTATAGCAAGGAAATGTGCTGACTTGGTAAGACGATTAACAATGACCCATATTGCATCTTTCCTTCTAGGAGTCTTTGGTAGTCCCCTGACAAAGTCCATAGTGTTATTATCCCATTTCCACTCAGGTATGGGAAGAGGTTGCATGACTCCTCCAGGATGTTGCCTTCCAGATTTAACTTATTGACAAACCATACATCTTGACACAAAATTAGCAATCTCCCTCTTCATGTTGTCCCACAAAAAATGTTCCTTTAAATAACTATACATTTTGGTGGTCCCATTGTGTATAGAGAAATTGGAACTATGAGCATTGTCTAACAATTCCCTTTTTAAATCAGGTATATCGGGAACACAAAGTCTCTTCCCGAACATCAAAATTCCAACTTCATACACAAAGTCACTCAATTTCCCATCATTCATAGCTTTAATCTTCTTTTGAAATTATTCATCATCGGTCTGAGAACTCTTAATCATTTCTAGTAAAGATGGTTTGGAAACCATTTGAAAAAGCACGGATGGTTCACCTTCCATGGTTTTTCCCATGTCCATCTTCACTAGATCCAATAAAATTGGATCCCTTTCAATTCTCATATTTTTCAAAACTCCATGATATTTTCTGATCAAAACATCTTCCACCTTATTTCCCTTCCACGTGTAGTAGTGTATCATACAATCATAATCCTTGAGTAATACAAGCCATCCGCTTTGCCTCATGTTGAGTTCTTTTTGTGAGAAAATATACTTCAAACTCTTGTGATCAGTATAAATCTCACATTTTTCACCATAGAGGTAGTGTCTCCATATCATCAAAGAAAATATCATAGCTTCTAACACGAGATCATGAGTAGGATAGTTTTTCCCATGAATTTTCAACTGTCGTGATGCATAGGCAATAACCTTGTAATTCTGCATAAGAACACAACCAAGTACATTAATTGATGCATCACTATAAATAACGAACCCATCATTCCCCAATGGTGGAGTCAATATAGGAGCATTGACTAATATTCTATTCAGTTCTTTAAAACATTCTTCACACTCTTTTTTCCAAACAAATTTAACCCCTTTACGTGTGAGCTTCGTTAATGGGTTAGCTAATCGGGCAAAATTCTGGACGAAACGTCGATAATAACCTGCCAAACCAATAAAACTACGTACCTCAGTTATACTCATCACAGCTGGCCATTCGTGGATTGCCTGGTCTTATAAAGATTAACAGAGATGCCATATTTGGAGACAATATGGCATTGAAAAGAAATCTCCTAAAGATAGAATTCACACTTGCTAAACTTCCCATACAATTAATGTCTTCTCAGTTTCTTGAAGATAATGCAGTAGTGATTTTCATGATCTTCATAGATTTTGGAGTATACCAAGATATCATCAATAAATACCACAACAAAATCATGTAGATATTCCTTGAAAACTCTATTTATTAGATCCATAAATACAGAGGGTGCATTAGTCAATCCAAAAGGCATTACTGTAAACTCATAATGCCCGCACCATGTTCGAAATTTTGTCTTTGGAATTTCTTCCTTCTTCATACACAACTGATGATATCCAGATCTAAGGTCAATCTTTGAAAAGTATTGAGCTCCATGATGTTGGTCAAATAAATCATCAATGCGAGGTAAGGGATACTTGTTCTTTATTGTTGTAGCATTTATCTCCCTGTAGTCGATACATAACCTCATGGATCCATCATTCTTTTTAACAAAAAGAACAGGGGCTCCCCATGGACAAATACTTGGAGAATAAATCCCTTATTACTCAATCCCTCTAGTTGTTTCTTTATTTCCAATAATTCTACAGTGGCCATTATATAAGAGGTCTTCGATATAGGCCTTGATCTAAGAATTAAATCAATGGAAAACTGAACTTCTCGTTCTGGAGGATGTCCAGGTAAATCTTCTAGAAACACATCTACATATTCTTTCACAATAGGTACATCCTATATTTGAACATTCCTTTCCTCACCCACATTCATTTCATTCTCTTCCTCCCCAATAATTGAATTTAGTTGAGCTACTGGGGGTGGATCTAGATAAGAATTAGGTGGTGACGATTCTGCTCTAAAGATAAGGTGTTCCTTATCATCATCATCAAAAATTCTAACCTCCTTCTTATAATAAATCTTGGCATCATTGTCCAAAATCCAATACATACTGAGGATTATATCAAACACAATCATAAGTATGACGATGGGTTTAGCGGATAAAGAACATTTATGTTCTCTAATAGAGACTGATTCAAAAAACTTTGTTGCAATGATACTTCCCTTAAGAGTTTTAACTGAAAACTCCCATGTTAAATAAAATTTGAAATATCTAATTTTTTTAGCAAACTTGTATGATGTGAAATAATGTGATGATCCAAAATCAAATAAATCATTTCATAAACTTGAGGAAACCATTAAATTACTTGCCACCACATCTTTCAGAGCTTCTACCTCAGCAGTAGTGATAGCATAATCTTGGCCTTGATCCCTTTCCCTTTTCGGAGGCAAGTTCACATGACCCTTATGAAATTCATTTGAATAATGTCCCATCTCTATACAATTATATCATTCCACGTGTACATCAACCCTCTTTCCCCCGCAATCATGAGCGTGTTGGCCTTTTTTACCATACTGGTAACAGACTCCCATTCCTTTTAAGAAAGTACCGGGGTGTTTCTTCCCACATTTACTGCAGGATGGATTTTCAACTTTTCCCTTCTTCCCCTTATTTCCATTTCTAGATTTATCATTAGATCTCTTCTTCTCTTTCTTTGCTTTAAAGTCATAATATTTAGATAACTCCTTCTCTGTTTTGATATCACATAAGACAAAGTCTTCGTACAACAAGAATAATTGTGAGAAAAATGCTCGAAGAAGAAATGGTTTCAACCCATCAAAGAAACGATTAATATTACTTCTTGGGTTACGTATATAATTTGTAGCATACCTCTCTAACCTTGTAATTTTAGCCTCATACTTTGCGACATTCTCATCCTCCTTTTGCCTCAGACTCAGAAATTGCCTTTCCATATCTGCTCGATGGTGATGAGGAAAGTATTTTTCTAAGAAAATGTCCTTGAACTCCCTCCATTCCATATTTGATAATTCATTATCTTCATTTGTATTTTGAATCAAGGACCACCATTGGTCAGGATCTCCAGTGAGGCGGTAAAATACCATGAATCCTTTTTCCCTTTCACTACTCCACAAGGCATGTAATATTTTCTCTATGGAGTTTATCCATTGTTCAGCCACTAATGGATTTGTACTCCCATTGAATGTCGATGGTTTTTCCCTAATGAAGCGATCTAACATTGATCCTCCATGCTGTGGATCAGGGTGCTCTACACGGGTAAGGTTATTATTCATCTACTGAGTGAGTTTTTCCAGTACGGTGATAAGCTAATCAGCACCAGTTAAATCACCAAATCCACTATAATTATCCTGAGTAGGAGATAAATCCCTACATGGAGTGCATTCATTGATAGGGTTTCCATTTCATCCACTATGCACCACTTCTAAACAATGGCATAAACTACATCAGTTTATGAATCAAAATACATAATTTCATACTTGTAAAACACTTAACATAAATTTAACAGTTTATGGATATAATCCATAATCATAAAATATATTTTCTTTGAGGATGTATATACTCATAAACCCTTCATAATGGTTTGTAAATAAATTTAAAATTATCCTAAGAATATCCCCTGGGAGTGTTGTAACCAATAGTGCAGCAAGGCCCATTGTCGTGCACAAGTTCCCGTTCGAGTCTAGCTCAAAGTGATGTTTTTGGGTTTTACCCCTAGGTACATCTGTGCCAGAGCCGCCTCTACCGGCTTGTATCCTTATAGGGATGTATTTCTTGGAAAACAAACAAAATCTCTACAATACCAAAGTTCTAGGAAGTTCTTCTATACTAATCCTGAAAGTCAATCATAGGTCTATGTTCTCTAATCAGTGTTTATCTAATTCTAGCATCCATGGATCGTACTAAAGTTCCTCTGATACCAACTGTAATGCCCTGAACCCAGTTAACCAGAGTCGGTTCATTATTACATAATATTGTCATGATAAGAAAATATCATGTCTCGAGAGACTGATTAGTTTAGTAGCATTGGAATAACTAGATACATTCATAAAGTTTACATTACATCATAATGTGAAAACAACTACAACAACATCTTGACTTCATATCCCCTCATACTATCCCTGCAGGTCATTCACAAATAACTTCTTCACATCCTGGGAAAAATAAAACATTCAAAGGGGTGAGCTCAGATGCTCAGTAAGGATAACAATATAGCAGAAACTTTCATAAATAAGCATAAACATTTAAGGCAATGTCTAACTAAAACAAAAGCCTTTTAAACATGAACTTCAGCATAATATGGAAAAGATAAAATGAAATAATTCCATTTTCTTGTTCACATGGATATTATACTAGTTGAATAATCACATTCAATATCAATAACCACTTTCATAATGAAGGAATCCATAATGCCAGACTTTCATAACCATGTAGCCAAGCCCTCGTGCCAAGACTAAAAATAAGATTTTATCAAGGCCTCATGCCAAGACACTAGTTTTTCTCATGAGACCTACTGATTTTTCAAGGAGCTATAGAGGGCTCCACCCGTCACCTACTAAGTCCAATGCATTCCTCATATGAACAGGTTTAAACATAACAGAAACATTCGTATTAAAACTAGCATACGAAATGTAAATACTTTCTTCATAAACCATGAATGGTATAAAAATAACACATCCATAGTCAAACATATCCCAAAACCATCAATACAATATGTATGTTTTGTATCATAACAAATCAACTGGAAATATACTTAAAATCCATCAATGGATGTTGACAAAGATGAAATCAAAACTATTTTTTGAGAAATATCTCTTTCTATTTTGAAACCATTTAAGAGTCAAATATTTATAAAATAAAACATGTTCATTGAAAATATTCTTATAAGCTTTTAAGGGAATCTTAAACGATTTTATAATGGCGGAAAATAGCAGCACCCTCTATATAAGTTAAAAAAACATTCTTACCTTAATTCTGTTGAAAAGGTTAAAAATGACCTTGTTTGGAAAACGACAGAAAGATTACTTCATAAAATTATTATAAAAAGTCAAAAAGGGTATAAATGAATTTATCCCATAGTCTTTATAATATTAAGAATGATTTGAAATACATTTTTAAGAAACATGTATGTGGATGATAAAGAGGTCCCAGTAGATAATTACGTATAAACAACCTCGGATAATGAAGAGATTATGAAATAACCCTTACCTTGTACTTTTCCAGAGTCGGTGGTATGTTAACCTCCTGTATAATAGTTAAAACATTGTTATTATATTATAAAAGAACCATATACATAATTATGATATCATATATGATCTTCTAATAATGCTTTCTTAATAATACTTTAGTATTATCGTCGTTTCGGGTGTTAATTTACTCATTTTCTTTTATATGTTTTGTCACATAAGTCATGTTTGTTATGGATAGGTTGAATCTTATTAATATCCAGAATGATATAATGTTCATAAAAATTACTTTTAATGATAAAATGATAATTATTCTTGAATGGATACGATGGGGAATGAATCTCATCACGTTCGTGGAGACGGTAGTCCGTACGTACGCACGAGCTACAATATCATTCTTTTGATTTTAAAATAAAATATAATTGGATGGTATATCATATATACAGAATCATTATCATGTTATATTTATTATTTAAATGAATTACACATCATTATTATACCCATAGAAATAATAATATATTGAATAACAATTGCACGACGATGTGGAGACAGTAAGCCGTACGTACGCATGTATGGTGACATATCATTAAACAGATGCATAGAATACTGAATATGGTTGTACCATATTTATAATAAAATCAAAGTATATAGGAGATACTGGAGTTATTATTTTAGAATTGGAATAACAAATAAAGAAGAAGTTGAAGAAGAAATGAACTTGAAAAAGTGTGGAGAAAAAATTACCTCTTCTTCGGGTTCTTCATTTTGATTTGATCAAAAGGGCTCCTTAGGATGGATTTATGATCAAAATAAGGCCTCTTGGTTGAAGTTAGGGAAGTTGAGAGAATATTTGGGCAGGTTTTGGCCGAACCAAAAGGCTTTTAAGGTGTGAAGAATTGGTTAGAAGTGTTTTTCTTTTATATGGGGGAGGAGTTTCACCTTAGGAAAATCTTGAAATATTATTTTATAATAAATACATATTCGGTTTATAATGGCTCCAAAGTAGATTATTTAAAGGTTAAGGTGGGGATGGGTCAAAAACCACTCAACCAATAAAATTTAGACAGGTTTGGGTCATTATATTAACCTTATCGTTTAGTTTTAACTCTTAGTTAATTAGTGTGACACTTACCATGTCACTTTGTATTTTTATATTATATAGTTAAAAAACATACTATATACCTTAAATAGACCCCTAAGTGGTCAATTAAAGATATACCTATCATGATACAAGTTTTTTTGCCGAACCTTAGATTTTTAGGAATTTAATATCAATTAATAATATAATATTTGTTTTAAAAACTATTTTATGTCAATTTTGACAGTATTTTTAATTTGATTTTTGTGAAAATCATAACAGCATTATTACTTCGAAAGAAGTTAATTAAATCAATCCTAACATGTAATAATAACCTATAAAATTATTTTAATTCATTAAAAGTCTCAAATTGTTTTTATTTTGGTATTTATAATATCAATTATTTTAATATTTCACTAATAAGGTAACTACTGCATCATCATTGTGTAATAAATAAATTAAATTATTTAATGTATAAAAATTTTAAATAAAATACAATTATGTCAAAAATAGTTTTATATTTCTAATTAATATTTATATTCTAAAATCCAACATATATAACCCTATGTAAAAATTGGTTTTCTAAAAGATATATGCTTATGTCATTTTTGTATTTACTTTAACATAATTAATATAAAGTGTCAATATCACTTACAAGTGGATCCATGGGGCCCCAAAATCAACCCAAAGATTCCCATGGTCGGAAATGTATCATCCAATAGGTTTATGAAACGTTTTAGAGTAATTTAGAATTATTATAATATTATTTTGTTTACCCTTATTTACCAGATATACTCTTTAACCATGGTAAATAAAATATTTACCGAAATAATTATTCAAAATGGCTAAAAATAAAAGCTACATATTTACAAAATTTGGACATCCTGATTCCAAATACGGAGTCCATTTTTCCAAATTCAAAACACATAAGTGGTAGAAATTAATTTATAATTAATTCCCGTTGTCAAAACAAAAAGCGTGTTTTTAAGAGATAATAACTATCAAAAGATTGACACTTGTTTATGTTCGGTTTAAATGTGAAATAATGTCCAATTACCAACATTGTAATTAATGGTAAAAATATATTCTAAATATACTTTAAAACCACTCAAATTCATAATTTATCATTGTTAATTATTTCAATTAAAAAAGTTGTTTTTAATTAAAATTTAGTAATTTTCACTATTCATCAAAATATAAACTTTATCCGAAAAGTACCAAAATTTCACCCTTGGCTAATTTAGATATTCCAAATCCAAAAATGAAGTCCATTTTTAGAGTTAAAATTTATGAAATTTTAAAAAGTGGGTATTACTATTCATAACGGGTACTTTGATTGGTCGCGGTGTGTTAGAATCTCGACGGTGCTTACAATACACACTATTGTATTATTCAAAGAAAATCGTACCGTGGATGCTTGGGGTGTTACAAATGGAATGTAAAAAAATATTAAATAATATATTATAATTATGATATTATTGTTAAATATTATGAATTACATTTTTTTATAAATAATAATTTTATTTAAAAATATTTAAAAAAATTCCCATAATAATTATGAATAATGATGTGAATAATTTTATTCATAATGATACTAATAAATTAGTTACTAAAAAAATATAAATTAAATTATAATTAAAATTTTAAAATAGGAAATATAATTGTTCGTAATATTGTTATTATTGAAAATTTATAATACAACGATTATACATTTATAATAACCATAATAATGATAATACTAAAATTTTATTAATAAAAAATAATAAATAATTTTTAAAATATTTTATATAATCTATTTATTTAGGTATTAAATTTTACTAATCAATAATGTAATTAATAATGGTATTAATTTTGAGAAATAATTTTTTGAAAATTATTTTATGTGAATAATTATTATTTAATTTTAAAAATATTTAACGATAAAATTATTGAAATTTATTTTACTATAAAAATAATATACAAATTATATTATTAAATAGAAAAGTATCTATTATATTTAATAATATTATTTTTATTATTTTTATTTTTGTATATTTTATAATTAATAGAATTTTTTATTAACTAAACTAATAATAAAATAATTAAAATTCCTTATATTATTAATTATTACATTTTTTAATATCAAGTTATTGATATTTTTTATATTGTTTATATTCAATTTTAGAAATTACAAATAACCATATTTTTATTATTAATTACATTATCCATCACATTACTAAGAAATAGTTAAATAATATTTAATTGTTTCATTTATTTTTTTATATGCATATATATAAACAAACAAAAATATATATATATATATTTTTTGAGAAGAACAAGACGGTCAGTGTTTTTCTAAAAAATTGACTTCTGGAATGTTTTTCTTAAGAAGGACCATTTTAGAAAGTTGTTTCTTATGTGTATTTTTGCAGAAGCTATTTTTATATTTAGTGACTTCGATAATGAATATTTGTAGAAGGAGTTCTTTCAAAAGATGCTACTTCTTCAGCAAACCCCACACCCTAGCCAAATAGTTTATTAGGAAATTTTTTCTAGAACCCTATATATTATATATATATTTTTATTCATATGTATCTCAGAAAAATTGGTAGAAAGAGAATAATAATAAAAACCTCAGAACTGATGGACATGGAGGATTCTACATTTTCTCTTTCATCCTTTTAGTCACAATAACATTTCTATGTGAATGAATAGGAGGCCCTAAAAATCCTATTTTGGAACCCATTCTGGAAAACAATATCTATTTTTAGAATGATGGCTGATGAAGTGATCCTAGATTTTAATAACAACCGAGAATCTATTGAAGAACCCTTCACCTAGAAATCAAGATTTCCCATCAAGGCCTAAATCATGGAATAAAATGAAAGGCATTAACAGAATCAGGGATAGTCAATTCCAATCAGGACTCTTTCTCCCCACAAACCTCTTATAGTCATGTGGCTAATGAATTCGAAGATACTATAATTAAAATAAACAATGAAAAAAATTATAAAAATGATTCATGTATTGTATTTGAACCCAAAAAACAAGTAAAGAGGGTAAGATTTATAGAATATTTATGTTAATGTTTTCTAATTTAAATGATTTTTAATATGTTGTTTTTATTTAATAAATTCTTGGATTTTCTAAATTTGTGGGGTTATCTGTCTCCACTAATTATTTCTGATTTGTTTGGAGGTAATTTCTAGGGTACCTTTTACTTTACAAATATCTCATATTATGCATACCCATCAACTCTTCTTGGTTTCTATCAGCCTATTCATTTTTTGTTATGATTCATTTTTTCCAGCACTCAATTGGTTACAACATAAGTATTGGGGGTGAGAGGATCGATTTCACTAAGTGGAAAACCATAAGAATATGGAGAAATATTTGGTTCACATAAAATACGGTATGAGACGGCTTGGGTTGCATCCCCCCTGGTCCACCGAAAGAGTGGAGATGGAGAACTTTTCATCATTTTGGCATGTTTCTTGATGGAGTGTTGGAGTGGCACCACAACATTTTCTCCTCATTTGATGTGAGATAGTAGAGACCCAAAATATAATTTTACTATTATCTTGAGCTATTGAAATAATGGATATAATGGATTTGGAGAGGTAAAATTTCTTGACCATGTACCTAGAGGAAGACAAGTCTGGTTTGTGTGGACTCGGATAGCGGCAGTGCACTTGGAAGGTGGCGACGAATGATCCGGGGTTGTAGTGGAATACTTAAAAAAATATATAAGAGATAAGAGTGTATATGGATGAGATTATAGGTTTTATGGAAGAGTTATTAGAGAAATTTATTGGGAATACAGAACTACATGACTTAGACATGACTATGTCGACGTCTGGAAATCGTAAATTGGATTGAAAAAATGTGACACTAAATGTCCTATAGGGGGAGGGGGTTAGTCCATTCTTATTTCATTAACAATTGATTATAAATAATTGTATGAGATGTTTCATTTTTACATCATTTACACCATTAATATTTTATATTAGAAAAATCACGATGGCTCTACCTTGTACATGTAGAAAAATTTGAATAGAATGTTACATAAAAATTTCCCATTTAATTCTTTTGACATGTTTTCATTGACAAATAATAATGAACATCACTTCTTGTGGATTTATTGATAATTACGTTTTTAAGATTATTTAATTATAAATATGATATTTATGAATTTTTATCCTTAGTTTTTTCATTATTTGTTCTTTCATTCGTTGGTTCTTACTGATTTTATTCTTTATGATTTGGAATATGTTTTTTACTATTTGAAATACCTTAGTGTAGAATCAGAAATTATATTCTCATGCTCTTGGATTATGATTTTTATTATTATCATCATGTTGGAAATATCCTATTATGTTTATGGGTGTTCTATCAAGAATTACTGATGATTTAACAATTGAAATGTGATTATGTTTAATGGTGTTGTATATCATTTGTTCATTAAGGATCATGGATTTTTTTAGAAGAAATATTTTTCTTTTTTTTATTATGGTAATAATATCAGAATAATAAAAATATTTTTTCAATTCCAAGTTTTGGGATTATAAAAACCAATTTTATACCCAATGGATCCTGGATGTTAAATGAGGATGATATTACACAGCACAACCCAAAAATGTGGGTATCAGAGCCTAATTGAGTATAATTTTGTGATTTAATAATTTAAAATTGATTATTCATTCAGTTTAATAATTATTGTAGAGGTTTTTCATTTTAGAATGATTTGATTGTTTTCATACACTTTTTTCCGTTATTCTCATTGGTTGTAATTTTTAATATTCTACTGCGAGTATTTCTTTATTGTTTCCCTATTCTCTTTACATGTAAGAGCCCTAAAGGTGAATTTTTTTTGTTGGTACATATGTGTCCCACTTGATTCATGGTTATGAATGGGTTTATAAAATGTTAGTCTTGGTGTGAGTGTCTCATTTAGTAGTGCTGTGAGTGGAAGAGTCTTTCCAATTGATTTGTGTCCATTGTTATTCCTTTTAGGCTTAAGAGAGTGGGCTTAAATTTATATCTAGTTAATTACTCTGTTCTATGTTCTGTATGGGTGTGGCGCCTCATTGTTATTTTCCATTGCAAGTGGTGATGGAGATTTTTTAGTATTGGGTTTTTTGTTAGTGGTTGATGCTTGGTTGGTCAAAAATATCTTTTGGACTTTCTAATTCAACCCATTAGTGCCTCAAAATGGGATTCATGTGAATTTTGAGCCTTTTGTTTCAAGGATGGTAGAATGGGATGTGACTTCCTAGTTTTTATCCTATTTATTTATGAACTCTAGAGTTTCTTTCATCATATATTTTCCTCATTAATGCGATTTATAGTGGTGCCTAGTTTTTGTGGATGCCCTCTTGTTCACATAGATTAGAAAGACTGATCTCACAAGGTTGAGATTCTAAAACATCTTTAAGGATTTTTTCCTCTATTTAAATGCCTCATGATGGGTTTTATCTTTGTAGAGTTACTCATCATGAGGAGTGTCTTGGTTGAAGCTGATGGATTAGGTCTCTCATCCTTGGTGTTCATGGTTCATGTGGAGACTATTATTTGTTTTAGGCACATCAGAAGCATTAAATGGTGGGTGATAAATAAAATTTCATATAATAATCGTTTCTTGATTCTATGATCAAGGATCTTTCACGTTAATTTTATAATAAATTTATTTTATATTTGAAGATATGAATAAATTGTCTAAGGTACTTTCTTCCATGATGAATGTCGATATACTGAAAAGACACTTTTAGATTACCTTCATTTCACTATGATAATCCATGGATAGAATCCCTCTTTTGGTGATCTATATGTTCTTATATAATCTCTGAGAAACACCAATCAATCTTCATGTGCTAGTGTGGTGAGTCAAATTTCATACGTTTTTCATTTTTGATTTTTTGTTATTTAGTCATGATGAAATATCTCTTAAATGACTTATTCCCTAGAGGGAGAGAGAATGAAGAGTTGAGAGAGAATTCATTGTGTGAAACAACTCTCTATTCTATATTTATGGATTCTCTGGACAATATACATAAAAACATATTTTTATTATTGGGATTTTAGTTAAAATAAAACTTAATTTCATAACATCAATTAAATAACATGTATTACCTTCAATAAATCCCATTCCGCATAATAATAACTATATATAATTTTTTTTCTGCTCTAACTTGCACAATAAAAAATATTTTATAAATGTAATGTTAATTAATATTTCTCAACATATTCATTCTTGGTCTGCTCAAACACATATATCATTTATTAAACAAGGGAAAAAATATTTTATTCATAAATAAATATTTTATTTACAATCTATTAAAAAAATATTTACTAAAATATTCAATAAACATGATAAATATTCTATTTACATACCGGAGAATAAAAATTTAATTAATTTATGTGATCAATATAACATGAATATATTTATTCCTCAGAATTGAGAATAATATTTATTCAATTAATTAAAATCAAATATACTTTAATTGAGATCAACAGAAACACTTAGTGTGCGACCATATAGGATTATATTGTAACGTCCCAGATTTGGGTGCCACTCAACGGGTGCCCCAAACCCGGTTGGTCGCATGACCTCAAGCGTATTTCCCCAAACGCCAGAGGCTACTGACTAGCAGGGAGGGACGATGTCTGATAGTGGGGAAACTATTACCTCATTAGTCAATGTGTTGCACAACAGAATAAAATATATAAACATACAATCAGGAGAAGAAGTAAACAATATTCAACTGAAATGGACATCTGAAGTAAAAGAGAACCAGTAGTCATATATATAAAGATGCATCATGTCACTAAATCTATGAAAATAGTCAGAACAGGATACACTACAATACAATACAACTCAAAGTACAAGGTACAACCAAACAAAACAATTCAGAGTAAACAAAATGCAGCAGCATCGCAGGCCTAAGCTCGGTCCCATGATCTCCTACTCCTCTACTACAATCAAGTACCTGTATAGGGACCCTTTCCCTTATCCATACCTACAAAAATGTAATCTATTTGGGGCCAAAGACATGACCCCAAATAGTGTGTGAGAAATAAATACTAGTAGGCAACCACCAATGGCCCGTTCCCAACTGTCTGTGAGAATGTGGAACAATAGTGAGTAATAGTGAATGCAATAAGCTAAGAAGTACTCAAAAGTAACTAACATTACCATTCATATTTCCATTTTAATAATAATTTAACCAATCTATTTAATAACATTTTTTTCTCATCGGTACCAAGCCCTCAGGCCAATCAAAACCTTTCCCTAAGGCTAATATTATAAAACCACGCCCTCAGGCTTATATAATAAAACCACGCCCTCAGACTTTCCCTCAGGCTATCAAATATTTCCCTCAGGAATACGAGATATTTCCCTAAGTAATAGAAGTCACTACCCTCAGAGATAAGACGTGGTTCCCTCCGGCGAAATAAAACACTGCCCTCAGGATAAATAGAACACTACCCACAGTATAAATAGAACACTTCCCTCAGGGTAAATAGAACATTGCCCTCAGGCTAAATAGAAAACTTCCCTAAGTTGCAAGTAACCGGGATAAGCCCAATATATAAGCAATAAATTATCTAAAATTCCTCTCAAGGCAATTTAAATCATGCTAAATTTTTATGGTATACCCTCGGGTAACCTGGCCAAACGGCTAAACAGAGGAACACACCCCCAGGGTGGTCCTGGATCCAAGTTGTGACCCCAAATAATAGTTATACATATTCATTAAAATACCTATGAAATTATAGGGATTTAATTACGCAAGTCCTCATCCATATGACACCCCAAACATGGGCGCGTATCACAGTGGTACAAAAAACACACAGTAGTTAGAAATTTAAACACCAAACCACCTACCTCGATCACCCCTAATCGGTATATGCGAACGACGCTCTTCGAATGTCCCAATAACATCTTAGGTCTGAGGTGAACATAACCTCATTCAAACTCAAATAAGTTCCTTTATAGGAATAACTGGTAAGAACTACACATGGAGGAGGAAGAACGCACCTGTATGGTTCCAAGGAGGTCGACAGTGCATGAAAACTGGTTCCCAGTGTGCAGTTGGGAGGTCCTCCAAGCTCCAGTGGTCTCTCCCATGCTCTCCTACAGTTATAAGACTTCTCTATGAATAGAGGAGGATACATCCCATTTTAACTGAAAACAAATAGACTACACGGTGTGTTTTATTGATTACATGACGTGTACTTTCCATTTTTATACTGTTCCTACGACGACTTCTTTCCACCGCGACACTGTTTATCTACCGACCTGAGTACATGACGTGTAATACTTGAGTACATGGTGTGTAATACCTGAGTAAATGGCATGTACTGTCGTTCAGCTGGCGGCTGCCTTCACCGTCTTACTATTCACCTACCGACTGAATAAATGGTGTGTAAATACCCTATACATGGAAATAATAGGTTTTTACAACCATCATCGTCGACAGGCCAACATGCCCTAAGTACTCATTCCACACGGACAACATACATGGCGTGTGAAAAAGTACACGGCCTGTAGTCACAAAATTTAGCGTTTTCTCCCAATTTCCTTATTTTCTCAAAAACACATAAGGAAAGTAGAAAAGAAGAATCTCGTACCTCAAAAGGAAGAACCTGTTATTAAAAACTTCCCCCTTAAAGAAATTTGTCCACAAATTTCCCTTTCAAGGGTGGCGAAGAAAAATATCAGTACAACTCTAGCCATTGTGCACATAAATCAGTCTCCCACTCCCTGGTTTTGTCCTGCACTCGGACATGCTGCCACAACACCCATACGAGAGGAATTGACTGGCCTTAGAGAACATTCGTGATTCAATCCACGATACGAATCAGATGCTCCTCAGAGGATGCATTGACTTGTAGCTCAACCTCCTCAGGCTAAAAGACGTGAGATGGGTTTGAATGATAATGACACAACTGAGATATATGGAAGATGTCGTGCATGTCCCGGTACCTCTGTGGAAACTGCAACAGATAGGCAACTGGCCTGACTTTCTCTATAATTTTAAATGGACCCACATACATCGGTGAAAGTATACACTATGTCATGATCCTTCTGTGTCCCAACCTTGGAGAAACACGCAAGAAAACCTGATCCCCGACCACGAACTCCAAGGGTCGTCTAAAGTGATCAGCCTAAGATTTATGACGAGACTGTGCGGCAACCATTCGGTTCTGAATCAACTGGATCTACTCAAAAGTCTCCTTCACGAGACATGGTCCATGTAGATATGCCTCACCTGCCTCTATCCAACACAATGGTTATCGGCATGGCCTACCACATAAATCCTCATAAGGTTCCATCTCAATAGTTTCCCAAAAACTATTATTATCGGCCAACCCGACTAGGGGTATATGCTTCTCCCAGGAGCCCCCAAAGTCTTAGACGCATGAAAAAAACATGTCCTCTAGCACCTGTATCGTACGATATGACTGGCCATCAATCTGAGGGTGGTAAGATGTGCTCAGAAGCACATGTATATCCAGTTCCATCTGAAAAATCTGCCAAAAACGAGTCGTAAAATAGGCGTCCCTATCAGAAAAGATAGAATAAGGGACCCCATGAAGACGTATGATCTCTCAGATATACAAATTCTCGAGTTCGTCAACACTGAAGGTCTCCTTGATTGGTAAAAAGTGAGCTACATTTGTGAGTTTTTCCACAAAAACCCACATGACATCATTTCCTCGAGGTGACCTCGACAAGCCAGTCACGAAGTCCATCGTGACATCATCCCATTTCAACTCTGGGATGGGTAACTATTTTAACAATCTGAATGGCCTCTGATGATCCGCCTTCACCTGCTGAAAGGTGGAACATCTCGTAACAAAACTAGCTACTTCTCTCTTCATGCCCAGCCACCAGTATTGACGTCTCAAGTCACAGTAAATCTAGGTGAGTCCAGGATGAACTAACCAAACTGAAGCTTGAAATTCCCGCATCAACTCCTTGCGTATAAACCCTAGAACCCACACTCATCCATGGAAACACAGTACCTCATCATCGCCTATCGTCCAACCAGGAGGAGGGTCCTCACTTGCCACCGAATCCCATAGAACTAGGCCTTCTAAATCAGATAGTTGTCTCATCCTCACTCAATCTAGGAGGGAAGAAGTCACAACTAATGATGAAATATAGGTTTTCCCCTGACTGTCATGCACCTCTTAATGCATCTCGGAGAACAAGGCCATAAGCTTTCACTCATCACTGGACTCCTGCACTTCCTGTATCTGAGTATTCCTGCTCAGTGCATCGGCAACAACATTACCCTTACCTGGTGTATAGGCAACCTCAAAATCGAAGGACTGAAGGTATTAGACCCACCTTCTCTGCCTCAGATTCAAGTCACGCTGTGTAAAGATATACTTGAGACTTTTGTGGTCAGTGAAAACCAAAAAATGATCTCCCAAGAGATAATATCTCCAACAGCATAACACAAGAACAACTGCAGCCAACTCAATGTCATGCGTCGGGTAATTATACTCATGTGGCCTCAATTGCTGAGACCCGTATCCAACTACTCGATCGCCATGCATCAACGAAACTCCCAGCCCAATACCTGATGCATCAGAGTAAACTGTATAGATCTTTCCCTACTCTAGAAGTATCAGGACTGGTGATGATGTCAATATTCCCTTCAACTCGTGAAAGGTGTCTCTCATGCTTCCTTCCAAACGAACATCACACCCTTCTTAGTCAAAAGCCGCCAACGGTGCTGTTAAGTAGGAGAAGTCCTGTATAAAACTCATCTAGGAACTATCCAACCCCATGAAACTTTGTATCTCAAACACATTCTTAGGATTATCCTAGTAAACTACTGCTCTCAACTTCTTTGGGTCTACAACAACTCCTTCCTATGAGATGATATGTCCCAATAAGTGAATCTGGTCCATCCAAAAGTGTCACTTTGAGAGCTTGGCATATAGCCTACGCTCTCTCAGTGTACTCAGCACGATCTCATAATGGGTGGCATGGTCGTGTCGAGTGTGAGAGTATACCGAGATATCATCCATGAATACTACCACAAAAGAAACCAAATAAGGATGGAACACACGATTCATCAGAGCCATGAAAACTGCAGGTGCGTTCGTAAGTCAGAATGGCATAACCATGTACTCATATAGACCATACCTACTCTTGAAGGCTATAAGAGGTATTTCATATGGTCTAACGCACAACTGATGATATCTGGATCTCAAGTAAATCTTCAAGAACACTCATGCACCTTGATTTTAATAAAAAATATCATATATCCTTAGTATGGGATATCGGTTCTTGACTGTTAACTGGTTCAACTTTTGATAATCCACACAAAGTCTGAGGGTACCAACCACTTTCTTCACAAAAAGGATCGAAGAACCCCAAGGATAAGTATTGGGTCCGATAAAACCCTTTGACTATAACTTCTCTAACTGTCTCTTGAGCTCCTACAACTCAGGTGTAGCCATCCTATAAGGTGGAATGGACACTGGTGCTTCTCCTGGCATAAGCTCAATAGAGAAATCCACCCCAAACACTAGAGGTATAACTGAAAAGTTGTCTGGGAAGACATCCATGGAATGATAAACCACTAGAGGGAAATACTGTTGGGAAGTACCCTAATCATTCAGAAATAAACTGGAAATCTGGGCTGTGACTCTACCTCGCCCACGATGCTCTGGTCCAACTCGACTCGCCTGAACATCCCACTTGATTTTTATAAAAACTATCCACCCTCTGGTGAGGTGAAACACACCCTGCGATGTTAGTTGTATACAAAGTCTGAAAAGAGAACCAACAATTCCATTCTGAGAATGACATCATAAGCTTTCATCTCTAAGACATAAAGGTCCCTTAGAAAGTGGCACCCACCAACATTAAGGGGGCACTCCTTGCACTGACGCATACATGTCGTTCTCTTTCCCAACATACTTTCTAGCATCATAACCTCGGAAGAAAAAGAAACACAGAGCCCAAGGCTCTCCACAATAGGCACAAATACAAAGCTATGTGTAGCACCCATATCGAAAATTACTAATGATAAGACAGAAGCTACTAGAATAGTACCTATGGTAGTAGAAGGTCTGGGATCCTGCACTATTGGGTCTGTTGCACTGCATATGCCTGCCGAGTGTCGTGGCACTACGACACATCCTAGATACCCTGTGCTACCCTTCCCTGCTGCCTCTGTGATCCTGGTGTCTAGCTACCACGACCACGACCACCACCTCTGCCTATACATCCTAACATATCCCAGTCGCTCGAATGGTAGGATGTTTCTAGTCCTTCTCCTGCATGCAGAGTCTTCACAGAACCCCTCTTACTAGCCCCTAGTTTAAATGACCGGAAAAAGCACTGTATATGACCCATCTTGCCGCAAGCTTGGAACTCCACTGGGTCTCGAGTGCAGTAGTGTCTCTTATGACCCTCTCTACCACACTAGTATAAAATGACCGAGCCACCTATAGTAATCTCCTGGATAGAATTGACACTGTGTGAGAAACTCATCTGTGTCTTCCTTTTCCAGGTATAAATAGTACCAGACACCGGTGTAGAACTTCCCTGGCCCACACCACTAGCTTCCTACAGGTTCCACTCAGTAATCAATGCATGGTTCACAATAGCATGCACTGTCGACAACCTAAAAATATTCAAAAGTGCTCGGATGTCATATCTAAGACCATATTCAAAGCTTCTAGCCCTCAATGTGTCATGACCCACCAGAACGGGTGCAAAATGCTGAAGCTCGGTGAAACGAGAAGAATAATCCCTCACCGACATAGCGCCCTACTGCAGGTTCATGAACTCTCGAGCTCGATCTACCCTCAGTGTCTATGGGAAGAAGAAGTCATAGAAGGCTGTCTAAAAATCATCCCACGCCATGTCTCTGTGATGCTCTGTCTGATTGGAAACATCCCACCACCTCGTTGCGGAATCACGCAAAATATAAGTCACGAGCTTGACAATCCACCCAGGTGGCATCTCATGATGCTCAAAAATAGTCTGTACTAAATCCAGCCAAGACTCCACAACCTGAGGTCTGTCATCCTCGGAAAACATAGGCGGATGCTGCTGCTGGAAGATATGAGTCGGTTCATCCATAGATGTGGTAGCCGGCGGTGCACCCTGAATGGTCTGCATGAACCACATGAAGCCTTCACGGAACTGGGCATCCACCCCTGTGTCTAGTATAACGGTTGGAGCCACATCTGGCTGTGCTCGAGGATCCACTGGTATCCCATGGCCTACAATCTCTAGAGTATAATTGTTGGTTCTCTCTTGGAGAACAACACGTGGTCATCTTGGAAGCATGACTCTACAAGATGAAAACCACGCCTTAGATTTAAGTTTATCAAATGCTGAAAAATGAGGGGACCAAAAAGGGAACAGGAGGAAGAAGGCATTTCCAGATTTTGAAAAACTAGACTACACAGCGTGTATATTAACTACAAGGCGTGTACCTGACATTTCTTCCCCTTTCTAGGTCCGTCTACATGTCTAATCCACGTGAATCACATTGAACAAGACTACACAGAGTGTATGTCATCTACACATCATTTATGGTTTAATTTCAAACTACCTATGTCATTAGTGACACGGCCGACAACTCGGGCGACACTACACGGCATGTTACACTCGCACACGGTGTGTACACCGTCCTATTTCCCTAGCCACATGGCTAAGTCCACACGGTCTCCCATCGGCAATGACTACACGACGTGTTCCTTAGGTACACGGCGTGTTCAAGAAGAGGTATCACCTAACCGTGTTTGTTAGATACACAGACGGGTCCCCAGGTCAGACTACATGGCGTGTTCCAAGGTGGAGACGGTGTGTATGTCTCACCGTCTCCTATGTCTGTGTTTTTTAGTAACACATGTGGAATCTGGGTCAACACTACACGGCGTGTACATATGGTACATGGCGTATTTTCCCCAAGCATTTCCCTTTGCTGTGTCCCGGCCCACATGGTTTATGACACGGGAAGAGACTACACGACGTGTACTGAGGATACACAGTGTGTACTTAAAAAGTTGTCATTTCTTCCTAAACAGAAGAACACACGGCCTGTGTCTGAGGAACTACACGACTTGTATCCTAGGTTTCTCAGACAGTAAGCCTCTGAAACTACTCTGGAACCCATAAAATATTTGAAAAACAAAACCTAAGTTCCAAATTCTAATCCCCGAGGGCCCATACTCCCTGCGCACCAAAGTTTGGCATCTTATACATGTTATACACAAGTAAACAAGTCAAAGATTCACTAAATTCCAGTCATTGAGGCCCCATACTCCCCAAAAAACAGAATTTTGGCATCCATACTATCAACAAACATCCTACAAAAGCACCCTATCACATAGTAGGTATTTATCAATGAAGCTATAAAAACAGCATGCTTTTTCTAGCACAACAACTATCACAAAAACATACAAGTTCTAATGCACCTACCTGACATGGAACTATGTTTGGAATGTGATTTCTTGCATATGGATAAATGATGCATGAGAAGGAATACCCTCATCTCATCGGGTTTCAACTAAATAAAATCCACGGATAAAATATAAACTGCACAATCACAAGTGCGTCACCCAACGGTGAAAATCAAATCAACTGTCAAATTTTGAAAATCAGAATAATTGCAAAAATACGATGTAGACTGGAATTTCCACATACACAGGTTAGCTAATCTCAGGCACAACTTATTACCAACTACCATTCCCATCCTATCCCTAAATAAGGATCCAAATAGTTAGTCAAAGAAAATAACTCATCTGATACCACTTTGTAATGTCCCGGATCCAGGTGCCACTCAATGGGTGCCCCGAACTCGGTTGGTCACATAACCTCAAGTGCATTTCCCAAAAATGACAGAGGCTATTGACTAGTAGTGAGGGACCAGGTCTGATAGTGTGGAAACTAGGTCCTCATTTGTCAAAGTGTAGAATAGCGGAATAAAACATATAAACAGATAATCAGTAGAAGCTGTAAACAATATTCAACTAAAATGGACAACTGAAGTAAAAGAGAACCTGTAGTCATATATATAACGGTGCATCATGTCAAAAAATCTATGAAAACAGTTAGAACAGGATACACTACAATACAATAAAACTCAATGTACAAGGTATAACCAAAAAAACAAAACAGAGTAAACAAAACGCAACAGCATCGCAAGCCTATGCTCGGTCCCATGCTCTCATACACCTCTACTACAATCAAGTACCTGTATAGGGAACTTTCCATTATCCATACCTACAGAAATGTAATCAGTTTGGGGTCGAAGACATGACCCCAAACATGGTGTGAGAAATAAATCCCAATAGGCAACCACCAAGGGCTTGTGCCCAACTCTCAGTGAGAATGTGAAACAACCGTGAGTAATAGTAAATGCAATAAACTAAGCAGTACTCAAAAGTAAGTATCTTTACCAGTCATATTTCCATTTTAATAATAATTTATCCATTCAATTTAATAACATTTTTTTGTCATCAGTACCAAGCCCTTAGGCCAATTAGAACCTTTCCCTCAGACTAATATAATACAACCACGCCCTCAGGATTATATAATAAAATAACGCTCATAGGCTTACCCTCAGGCTATCGAATATTTCCTTCAGGCGTACAAGTTATTGACCTCAGGAACAGAAGTCACTACCCTCAGGAATAAGAAGTGTTTCCCTTAGTATGAATGCTAAATATTTTGAAATTTTAATAAAGCATGCGAAATTTTTACGGTATACCCTCGGGTAACCTGGCCAAATGGCTAAATAGAGTAACGCACCCCCGAGGTTATCCTAGATCCATGTAGTGATCCCAAACAATAGTTATACATATTCATTAAACTACCTATGAAATTCTAGGTATTTAATTACACAAGTTCTCATCCATCTGACACCCCCAACATGGGCGCGTATCACAATGGCACACAAAATACACAAAAGTTGGAAATTAAAACACCAGAACACCTACCTCGATCGCCCTTGATCAGTATGCACGAACAACGCTCCTCGAGTCGCCCAAGAACATAATAGATCTGAGGTGAACATAACCTTGTTAAAACTCAAATAACATCCTTTAGAAGAAGAATTGTCAAGAACTATGCAAGGAGGAGGAAGAACGCACCCGTGCAGTTCCAAGGAGATCGACGGTGCAGAAAATGAGTTACTGGTGTGCGGTCATGATGTCCTCCATGCTCCGACCGTCTCTCAAAATCTCTCCTTTGGTTCTAAGCCATCTCTTTGACTAGAGGAGGCTACTGCCCATTTTAAGTGAAAAAAACAGACTACACGTCGTGTACATTCCATTTTTTAACTATTACTATGGCAGATTCTTTCCACCGCGGCATTGTTCATCTGCCAACTTGAGTACATGGTGTGTAATACCTATGTACATGGTGTGTACTTTCATTCAGCTGGAGGTACCTTCACCGCCTTACTATTCACCTACCAACTGAATATACGGCGTGTAAATAAACTATACACGACTTGTAGTCGGTTTTTACACCCATCATCATCGACATGCCTACACGCCCTGTGTACTCATTCCACACGGCCAAAGTACACGGCGTGTGGAAAAGTACATTGCGTGTAGTCACAAAATTTAGGGTGTTCTCCCATTTTCCTTATTTTCTCAAAAGTACTTAAGGAAAAAATGAAAGTAGAATCCCATACCACAAATGGAAGAACCAGTTTCTTACATATATCTTGTTGGAATTAGGGGGGACTACCTAAAGTCCAAGATTACTATCTAAAAATGGGTCAAGGTACCTAGGATAATGAACTTAATGTCACAAGATCGAAAACCACGTATGAATGCTTACTATTTAGTAAAACCCCTTGGCCATAGAATCTTATCATGTAGGTTGCACATCTGTGTCCGAATCCTATATGCTCGATATTTCATTCATTGACTATCTGAAATAATTACGTCGTTACAGCATATCAATGGAATTTAATGTGACAGTTCTATTCCAATCATTAGGTTGGGATATTGGATTTCATAAAGTTGGGATGGAGAAAAGCATGCTCAACTTATTCCTTAATGACATGTCACTGAATACACACCCAATATATCCAACTTCTCTATGAATTGTTATCGTCATGGTTTATGAAATACATCTAAGTAAGAAATTTGTAACATGTATTAATAATATTCATAAAGGATAAGTACAATCACATAAGATCATATATAGAAATATTCAATGACAGAAAAACATGTGTAATTTATACAGGTTGATGTGTTCTCATAATATCATGTCATTGAGATTACTAACTAAGAACTTCATGAGGAGAATCCTCATCTAAGTATGAGTACACGCACCATACATTCACATTACTATGTGTACTATCATAGTATGTTATCCAACCAAAAAATATTATTTGATAATATATCCTTTGAACATCATGTTTCTCATCACACTGGGGAACTGGTATGACCTTATCAATGAAATATATACTGTAGAACATTATTATATTAGAGTCATGCAGAACAAAAAACAATATGTAATAGGAAGTTTCATTAATATTCGACAAATAAAATACTTATATAATCAACGTACAAACTGTTTGTTCTGGGAAAAAAACATTAAAAAACTCCTACATGGACAAGATCCAACTATATATGACCTTCAATCTACAAGACTACACATGATGGCGATGTTTTTTCTAAGTGAATGGTTTATTCATGGGATCCACCACATTTTCATACATGGAATTACAACTCACTACAAATTCACTTGTTTATGAAAAATACCTCAAGAGGTGATTCCTATAATGAATGTGTTATGTCCAATGATGTGACCTTGAAACTTTTTCAAGAGCCACTGCCGCAATATTATCAAAATAGAGTGTGATTGTATATTTACTGTTAAGTACCACATAAAGATCACAGATGATGGTTTACATCGATACTGATTCTTTAGCTGTCTTAGAATCTGTAATATACTCAGAATCTAAAATAGAATCTACAACCACAACCTACTTTGATCTCTTCCATCTCACAAAAAATCCATTCAATGTTAAGATGTATCTTGCTTGTGAATTTATTTCATATTGAACAGTTTCGAAACTAGCATATTTATATCCTCAAATGAATAGTTCATATTCTCCTCTTTAAACCAGGGACATATCCATATTTTGTCTGAGATATTTAATTAGAGTCTTGATGGTCATCCAATGTCAGTCACCTAGAACATCTTTGTATCTTCCTACCATACTTAATTCATAGGAGAAATCTTTTCTAGTACATGACATAGCATACATGACTAACCCAATCATTGTTTCATATGAGATCCTTGTCATTTTTTTCATTCTTCATGTGTTTGGGGACACATTTTCCTAGAAAAATTAATTCCATGTGATTCTAGAAATATTACCCTCATGGATTATTATGTAATGAATCTCTTAAATATATTTTTAATATAAGTAGTTTGACTATGGCTGAGAAAATTCTTGGTTCTATCACAATAGATCTTGATACCAAAAATATAGGATGCATCACCCAGGTACTTCATTGAAGAGAATTTATTCAACCATTCATTAATAGATTATAGGACTAGTATATCATTTCAAATGAGTAATATGTCATCATCATATACTATTATGAAAATTATAGTACTCATACTAATCTTTTTATATACATATGGATTTTAATCATTATTTTTTGAAACTAAATTATGTTATGGCCTCATTATAATGAACATTCCATGATTAGGACGCTTACTTTAATCCATAAAGATATTTTTTAAACTTTCATTACTTGATTGCATCATTTGGAGTCAAAAACCCAACAACATTTTTCATATATACATATTCTTTATGGTTTTTATCAATGAATTCTATTTTGAAATCCATATTCCAATTATTATAATCACTAAAAACCGCAATGGCATGTAGAATTTTAATGGATTTCAATATTTCAACTGGTGAAGAGGTTTCTTCATAGTCAACACTTTGATTCTATTTAAACACTTTTACATCCATTCACTACTTATAGGTACAAACTTGTCCATCCATATCTAGTTTCTTCTTGAATACCCTTTTTAAACTAATGGGTTTTACATCTACTAGAGGGTTTACCAACATCCAGAAATTCTTTTGGTATGTGGAATCCATTTCAGAATCCAGGGATTCTTTCCACATGGAATCATATCTTCTAATTATTTCTTCCTTGTAGGTTAGAGGATAATTATTTTCAACTAATAGTGAGTCACCATGATTGGTTACTATAAAGACATAGCATTCTGGTTCTCAAACGACTCTAGTAATTCTACTTATAATCATGTCTCTAAAACAATTTATTCTTCCATGATGCTTTTGTGTAATTGGTTCCCATGCCAAATCTATTATATCTTGAGCTATGAATTCTTCAATGTCTAACTTACTCTGACTATATCTTTTAGAGATAATTTCCTCCCCAAATATAAGGGACATCTTTCATCCACAACATTTTTTCCTGATGTATTTTATAGGTAATATCCATTTGTTTTTTTGTGATATCCTATTGAGATACACATTTTTCATAACATTGAAATATTGTTACTATAAGTGGATTTAACAAATTCTTATTGACCCCACACATGTAATTATAAAAAAACATGTTTCCTTCCATTTCATAATTGATATGGTATATCATCTGTTACATTAGTTAAAATCCATTTAGTACCTATACTATTGTTTGTAGCATGTATCCCGAAAAGGAAAATGGAAAACTTTCATGGATCATCATTGATCTAACCATGTCCAACAACGTGAGATTCCTCTTTAACTTAAACCATTACATTGGGGTGTATAATGAGGAGTGTGTTGAGATAAAATACTTAACTCCCATAGGTAATAAATGAAGTATTAATTAAGTTATTCTCCACCATAGTCTGATCAATGTTTCATAATCTTTTTACCAAGAAGTTTTTAAACTTCATTTATGTATTCCTTTAATTTTCCAAAAGAATATAACCTATTCCTCATTAGTTATACATATCCATTTCTACTAAAATCATCAGCAATAGTTATGTAGTGCGAGTACCCACCCCTTGTTCAATAGGAAATGGTCCAAACACATTGGTATAAAACTAATTCAAGAAGAACATTAGACCTCTCACCTTTCCCACTAAATGGGGATTTTCTCATTTGTACATACAAAAATACATGACATATACCATGTGGTTTTAGTTGAAAAGAATATAAATATCGATCATGATATAATTTAGTCAAGTGAATTTCATTTACATGACCTTTCCAGTGATGCCAAATTTTGGTGTGGTTTGAGTCTTGTCATGTTACATCATTATTAATTGCCATTTTTTGAATCTTATAAATGAATACATATAGAAAATTATTTAAATGTTCCATACCATAAAAAATGATATCTTTATAAAATAAGAAACATTTATTCCCAAATTTGAAAATAAATATATTTGTATAAAGTATGGATACATAAAAAATATTTTTTGTAATTGAAGGTACATAATAACATCCCTTTAAAACCAAGATCATTATGATTTGAAACATGAGGTGGTAGATACTAATACTTATAACATAAATTTTAATTTCGTTTGCTACTCCAATATCCACATCTCCCCAGTTAGGATTTCTATGTATACCTTGTTCATATATTTGAATATATATATGTGTGTGAACAATAAGCTGTATCTAATAAACAATTTATAGAAATAGATAAGTTTCACTAAATTACAAATGCACCTAAATATTCCTCTTTCTTCTTTGGCTGGGTGTAGTTTTTCTTCTATTGGACCTTCTGGACACATGAAAAATAGATAGCATCTCGTTCCGTTGATTTCCCCATGATCTTCCTCTTTTTAGAAGGGTTTGAAGAAGCATTGGGCTTAAATATCTTCACACCCCCTTTCGATTTTTCCGCCATAAGGACAGAAAATTTTTCACACTTCATATCCTAACCTACTTAAAGATTAAGAGTAATAAGATCTGGTAGATAATTCTCAATGTTTTTCATATTAAAATTCACAACAATGCTAGAGAATCTCTAAGACAGTGATGCCATAATGAGGTTAGTGATCGCTTCATGAGGGAGATAAAACCCTAAAACCTATAAATGATAAATTTAGCAAATAATCAAGAATACATGAGGCCGAGACGGAGAACCATATCCAATATTTTTCTAAATGAGAAAATTTGAAATAAAAACTATTCCTATCTAGTTGTCTCCTGATAAAAACCATAGAAGTTCTCAATAATGCTATACATATCCTCATTTTTGTGAGACTTCATTAGTTCACAAGACATCAGTGAAACCACCAAACAATAAATGTTAACGATGTTGCTCAAAAAAATTTCCTAGACTGGGAACTCAACAGCTCTCACCTCTTTATCTTGTGGATCATGCATTGTGGATTCAAGCATGTACGATTTCCGTTCCAGGAATAACACAACCAAAAGGCCTTTAAACCACTTCTAGATGTTTGTGTCAGTTAAGAGGTTATCATTATCATATTTCTTTTGTAGGGATAGTGGGGACAATGAAATTTTCATTTTATTATAAAATTAATAATACAAGACTGTTAATACTTTTCTCAATTAAAAAATGAGTAAGATATAATAAATTATATTTTTTATTAAATATCCCACAATTTTATCAAGTCTCGATATCCCTCACCATTTAACTCGAAATGACTAATTTATTTACCATTCTAATGGAAAGGATCCAAATTAATATTATTAATTATCCAGACATTGGCCATGAAAACCATGATAATTTAATTAGGTATGCAGTTTTTTCTACTATGGACATGCAGTTCCATGATCCGTTCAGTGGATTCCCCTATCTTGAAATCCTGACATGGATTTCCTCAACACATGACTCAAAATATTTATTGAACAAACATTAGACATTAAACTCAATACAATTTCAGTTAAGTCTACCCAAAATTGTCTTGAGAACTCCCTGATAAAAGTAAGTGTTCAGAATTTTCCATGTACTAAACTTATTTATATGGTTTTATTCCCAATCGTGTCATTGAATAATTAGTTTCACTTAATATTTAATTGAGGAATTTTAAATTATTATTCATCAATTTTAACTTTTTTTGTCCTTTACACATATTTTTAATATTAAGTGGATGTTACTTAATTAATTGACCATATTGTATAAAACATTTACACACAATTATATTATTTAATTTTCTATATTTTTTAAATTAATTCAATTATTCACGTGATCAAAGTATTGAATCCATAAAATATGAAATTGCATAGAAAAAATAATTAAATAATTAAATGACTCATTCATTATCTTTAGATAATGGTTTATCTATTGAGATAACAATAAATTATCCTTTGACCATGGGGAAATAACTCAAATTATCAGTCCTTCCATGAGTTTCAGCCTTCATCCTATCCACCTGTCTATCACCTGGTTTGGAATCATTATGGTTTCATCATGAACTACCACTATACACCTTGGGATGATCCATTAATTACCAATATTTATTACTCACAAGTATGTGAGGGGAACCATAAGATTGGTTAAAGGTGATTACATAAATATCTTTATACACACAGGTCCTACATAATCCTAGAGGGAGTGGTGACTCGCATGACATCATTTAATTTAATATTAAATAATTGAAAACTAATTTAATAAATTTAATTTAAAAATCTAACACATATATAGGTATAGGTAAAGCTCATGAACGGTCATACGTGGAATGAATAGGAAAAATTAACAACTATATTCATATCTTTATTCATTCTTTTATTATTTTAGATAAACGTGCTTGAATTAATGAATTAAAAATTATCTAATTAATTCCCTTTAATATTAATGAAAATATGATCTTATTTGGAAAAACCCATCAATAATGGAATTTATGGTAAATAAACTGTAGAAAAAATAATGAAATATTAATTATAATAAATTAATAAATAATTTAAAATTCCTTAAAACCATTATTAAATTGTCAAAAACAGAATAATGTTACAATAAATAAAATAATGTTTTAGTTCTATAATTTCATATTTAATATAATTATAATTTCTTCCATTGGTGAGAGAATACAAGATGTGAACATGCAGTTACCCACCATGTACCTATTTTACCATATATACAAGTCACATGCCTAGGGCTATAGTGTGCTTACTCAGCCAGACTACATGGTGTGTACTTTCCAGTAACAAACCCTATATCCACTTGACATGTTCCATGTTATCACAGTGAAAACATGGTGTGAAATAAAATGGAATCATATTTAGATACAATTCACATGGGTATGCTATGTGTGCTCCTGTAACATATTGGGTAGCTCGATTTTAATGTCCAATGATTAGGCACTTTCTGATGGCATCTCTAATCATTATCAATTTGTTCTTAAGGACCTATGAAAATGAATCATTGAACATACATGATTAATATATAAATAACATGATAATTAAAATATTATTAAAGAATGAATGATATGGAATAAAAAAATAACCACAATGTACATAAATCAATAATAAAATAAATAATTATAAATTTAAGGATGATCACTATGATACCATTTGTTTGTTCTATGCATAATGAAGTGTGTAGAGGTGAGTGTTAGTTTAAAATTACTTTTAATAATTTTTTCATCAAACCAATGGAAAGGATCTTGAAAATTAGATTTATAATTAATTTATTTAATATTTTAAGAAATAAATACTTTGTTTTTTGGAACTTTCTTCATTTATGAATGTTGAACTTCTGAAAATACCCTTTCAGATTACATTCTTTGTGATATGAGGATCCAAGGATATAATGTAGAGACCCGAAGCTTATCGTACATGGACATTACATTACTTTTGCGGAATACTTAGTACATAACAAAAACACACACACAAGGATCGTAATAGTTTAGTGTCTTTGGAAACTCGGAATGAAATCTTCTAATCGTGGTGAAAGATCTTCAACATCTCCCATAAAGATCTTCCTTTTTTACCTAAAACCTTTCTTTATATCCTGGGGATAAGAAAACATAAAAGGGTGAGCTCAAATGCTCAGTAAGGGTAAACAAAAGAAATATCAATCACATCGTATTCATAAGAACATAACATTTTGGAAATCATAACCTGCAAAAGAGAGCATAATTTCATAGCATGGGATAAATCATGGTAGTGAAATGTAATCACAATAATCATAACTTAAAACATGAAACTTTGTGACATTCACACATATTCATAGAGAATCATTTCTTTTTAGTCAAGACTCATTCCCATGACTATCTTAGTGGACAAAGTCCCTTTCTGAATCGAGTAACCCTCGTTTCAGTCCTGTTTCACTGAACCGGTATAACCTACCATTCCATCCATGTCTATCTCATGAGATATAAAATCTTTACCCAATTAATTGGAGGTAGATATAGGTCCCACCCATCTCATAATGATACTATTCTTATGTGTGCCACAAAATCATACATCATACATCATTGCATAACCCATGTAATAAAAATGGGATTCTTAAACAACATGACATCATAAAACAATTAATATAAGATAAAGGAATTCATAAAAATGTTTCCATCACAACATAATAAAATCCATGTAATAATAGGGATAAAAACAGAACCCTTTTATTATCTTAGATGGAAAATAATTTTGATAAAATACTTGAACTTCATTCTTGAGGAAAATATCCTTACTACTTCAAAAACACTTTTCCTTTCTTAACATGCCATACAATTTTAAACTAAAAGAAGTTGATTAAAAATAAACTTGAATACTTGTAAAGGAAGATTCTTGGAAATAATGTTTTAGAAATCCATTCATTCCGTATAAGTTAAAAAAACATTCTTCGTACTTTTGTCGGAAAAGTCAAAAAGCACCTCGTATGGAAAACGTCAAAAGATTCCTTTCATATTTTTTTTACTAAAAACTCACGGAAGGGTAAAATTGGATTTAAACAATTGTAGTTGGATGAAAATAACATTACATTTTGAGGAAACATGGATGTGGATGATAAAATACACCCCAGTAATTACCAACGTAAAAACAATCTCAGATAAAAGTGAGATTGTGATATTTCCCATACCTTAGGTCCGATTTGCTTTGTACGTGTCCGAAGCTCCTGTATAATGATTTAAATAATGTCATTGACTTATTACAGAATCATATTCATTTTTATGACATCATATATGGTTCACTTATGACATTATATTACCCGTTCTTTTGTAAATTCCATGTTAAATAAGCGTTTTGGGTAAAATCGTTTCATTTATCGTAGGTGTTTTGACTTGTTGTTCTTGACATTATTATTAATTATATCATGATTTACTTACTTCCAGAATAAAAAATATGATTTATATATCATATATATTCAGTATATATATATATATATATAATAGATAGATAAATGAAATGAAAAACACCATTCATGGAGACGGTAGTCCGTACGTACGCATGAACGTTGTTTTCCTTTCCTAATTGTCCTGAATGGAAGTAAGTAGATGACATACATATATATATATACATAAATCCAGTAGCTTTATAATTTCATATATTTCATTATTATTTCTTATATATACTTTATAATCATTCTTAAATGGTTAACATGGAGAATGAATCTCATCGCACCGTGGAGATGGTAGTCCGTACGTACGCACGAGCGATGATATCATTTCCATAAATATTGAATTGAATTGGAGTGGATTATAAAATATATCAGAATAAATATGATGTTGTAATAACTATGTATAGTTATTCTTTACACCATTATACCCATCCATGTAAGGTGGTGGTGGAAAATAGATTACACCACGGCGTGGAGACGGTATTCCGTACGTACGCACGCGCTGTGATTTCTTCTTCCGTAGTATGGATAGATGGTGAAATAGGGTTGTTTCATAATTATAATAACATATCAGTATATGAGTGATACTGATGTTATTACTTCATAATGAAACAACCTAATAAGAAGAAGTGGATGAAGAAATAAAGATGAAATAATTGGTAACGGTAATTACCTCTTCTTTGAAACGCCTCTTTGAGACCTCCTCTTAGGGCACTAAAATTGGTCTTTGAGGAAGACCAGAACCTATAGGATGTTTCTAGGGAAGTTGAGAAGAGATTTTGGAAGGGTTTGGACGAGATTCAGTGCTCAAATTGGTGTGAGGAGGAGGGGGAGGAGGTGTCCTTTTATAAGGGAGGAGAGGGGCACCTTAGGAATTCCTCAAAATATTATTTTATATTAATGTGAAAATCGGTTTATAATGGTTCCAAAGGGTCTTATTTCGAAGCTAAAGTGGGTATGGGTCGAAATCCTATCAACCAATAGGATTTAGACAAGTTTAGGGTATTATTTTAACCTTATCAATTAGATTTAACTCTAAGTTAAATAATTTAACTTTTACCGTGTCTTTTTGTTTTCTTTCACTATATGGTTAATACACTTACTATAACAAACCAAAAGAACCCCAAATTGTTTATTATTAATATATATATCCTTATCTAAGTCATTTGGCCGAACCTTAGATTTTTAGGAATAAAATAACAATTAATAATATAATATTTTATTTAAAAACTATTTTGTGTCAATTTTGACACTATTTGATATATGATTTTTGTGAAAGTCATAACAGAATTATATGTTCGATCCAAGTTGATTAAAGCAACACTAATATATCATAGTAACCTAGAAATTTAGTGTAATTCATAAAAAGTCTCAAATTACATTCATTTGAGCATTTATAACATCAATTATGTTAATATTTCCTTAAAAGGGTAATTACTGCATCATCGTTGTCTAATACATAAATTAATTTATTTAAAGTCTAAACATTATAAATAAAATATCATTATGTAGGAAATCTTTTTATCTTTCTAATGAATATTTATAGTCGAATTTATCTTATGTATAACCCCATATTAAAAATGTTTTATTTATTAAACTTTGATTTTAACTATTTTAACTATTCCTTAAATAAAATAATATTAAATGTCATAATCTAATTCAAGTGGACCTAAATGGTCATATTATATTCATAAGGTTGTTTTTGGTCGAATTTCACTTATCCAATAGAATTAGGACATGTGTTAGGGTAATATTAATATCATTCTTACCCTTAATTACCCTATTTACTTTTAACCGTGGTAAATAAAAGTAAAACGTTACTATTCACAAAAAATTATTTTCATCTCATTGAACCACATTTTACTTACTGACATCAACCGTGTCTCTCGGATTTTTGAAATTCCATTCACAGATGCGGTAAAATTAAGTTTTATGAAAAATTCAGTTTTTTAACTACCACTTAGTGGTTTCACTATTCATCAAAAATTGATGTTTTTCAGAACAATGCCAAATTTTCATCCTAAGCTATATTTCATATTCCGAATTCAAAAATGAAGTCTATTTTACCAAATTCATAACATAGAAGTTGCATTAATTAATTTTATAATTAAATCCGGCTGTTAAAACAAATAGCGTGTTTTTAAGAAACAATATCTATCAAAAGATTGACACTTGATTATGTCCGGTTTAAATGTGAAATTAAATTCAATGACCAACATTGTATTAAATTGTATAAATATATTCTAAATATACTTTAAAACCACTCAAATTAATAATTTATCACTATTAATTGTTTTTATTAAAAAAAGTTGTTTTTAATTATAATTTAGTAATTTTCACTATTCATCATAATATGAAAGTTATCCGAAAAGTAGCAAAATTTCACCTTAGGCTAAATTCAATACTCCAAATCCAAAAATGAAGTCCATTTTGAGAGCTAAAATTTCTAAAATTTAAAAAGTGGTTATTACTATTCATAATGGCTAGTTTTAATAATATTTTAATAGTATATCGTTGTTTAGTGAAACTCGGTATTGCGTACTACAGACACTATCGAGGAAGGTCGCGATTGCGTGTAATGCAAGGCAAGTCAAGGATGCGTGTTGTGCATGCTCCTTTTGGTGTAGCGTACAACACAAGACATTAGTGAAATAAAAAAAGAATATTTTTCATAAAATCTCGGGCTGTTACATATAATCCCTCTAGTAGTGATCAATAGGTGGTCCTATGATCTCTATGAAACAACACCTGATCTTCGGGTGCCAAAGAAACAAGTCAAACACCTTACATTGTTCGTTATTGATCACTTATTCTTCATTATTGAATAAATATCTCTTAAAATACTTTTTCTTGATAGGGAGAGAGAGGAGGATTTGATAGAGAATTCCTTGTGAAAAAAAATTCTCTATTATCAATTTTTTGATTCCCTACACAATAAACATATACACTTATTTATACAGTTTGGAATTATTTTAAAATATTATTTAATTTCAGACCATACATTAAATTACATTTATTACCTTCAATAAATCCAATGCATAATAATAATAATTATATAATTATTATTTTGTGGTGCGTAAAAACTTACACAATAACTAATATTATATAACAATATTGTTAATTAATAATTGTCAATAGAATCAATCTTGCTTGGTTCAAACTCTTCTATTATTTATTGAACAACCAAATAACTATTTTAATTATTAATAAATATATATTTTTAAAATATAGTACAAAAATATTTATTTAAAAATTCAATCAATAAAATAAATATTTTATTCACATGTTGATGAATAAATATTTATTATTATTATGAAATCAATATAAGTTGAATAATATTATTCCTCAGACATGATAATAATATTTATTCCATTAATTAAACTCAAATAGAATTTAATCGAGATAAAAAAACACTTACAGTGTGACCCTCTTGGATTCATTCTCATTGGAATTAGACCGGCTTTCCAAAAGTACAAGAATACTTTCTAGCAATGGATCGGGACCCCATAAGAGGAAGAACTTAATGTCACAACATTGAAAACCACAATCGAATGTTCACTGTGTAATATTATACTTTTTCACAATATCTCATCAAATATGTTTCACATCAATGTCACCAAACTATATGCTCGATATGACTATTGTTGACTATCTCAAACAAACATGTCATTACACCAAGGCCATGGAATTTAATGCAATGGTTATATTCTAATAAATGGGATGAGATATTATATTTCGTAAATATTGAAGGGACTAATCCTTCCTTGACATATTCATTAATGACATGTCACTCATGAAACAACCAACATATCCAACATCTCCATGAATAGTATTCATAATGGATTGTGAAATACATCTAATATCATGAGTTGTAACATGCATTAATAATATTCTTAAAGTCAAAGGGCCATCACACATGGTTGTAGATAAAAATATTTGATAACACTAAATCACGAATAATACTTATTGGAGGGTATATTCTCATAATCTCACATCTTGGATTTTTCCAATTGTAATATTCATGAGGGGAAGCCATATTAGCTGACAAGTCCTCACACCTAATAATCTTTGTATTATGTGTCTCATCATTGTATATTATCCAACTACATAACACTATTTATGATTATAATCATAGCACATCAAGGTTCTCATCATAGTGGGGAACAACTATGACCTCATCAATGCAATATATACTCTTGGACATTATTAAATTAGAGGCATGTATATATATATATATATATATATATATATAATAATATGTTTTATTAATATCCAATGCATTTAATATTTATGTAATCAAATTACAAATAGTTAGTTCTAGGAAAAAAATTCCAAAAACTATTTCCTTAGTATTTTTTCACCTCATTATTATTATTATTTTATTATTTTTATTCTTTGATTTTCATGATTTAATTGGATTTCTGTGTTATATTTTTTGTGAATTTTTTTGGATTTAAATGTATATATTTTAGAGGATTTTTATAGTTATACTCCACCTTCCATTATAAGATTTGGATAGTAGTGAGGCACTTACTCATTATCATTTCCTCAAAGGGTGACATATATAAGTGAAGGTGTGTGAGCTATTTTTTTTAGAATGGTTTATATTTTGATCATTTTATCATCTTTATATTGTCATAATTTTTTTGTGACATTTTTCATATTTATCCATGATGGGGGATTATTTGGGTGATACACAATAAAAGTTTTCTATTTAGGATGTGATGTGATAATTAATGTTGATAGGTGGTGTATAATCACCACATGGTTTCATATTAATTTCCAATGTGGAGAATCATAAATTTATATTCATATTTTTATAATTATAATGAATTTTTAATATATATATATATTTGATAAATACTGGGAATATTTAAATTATTTTTTTAAACATTATCCATTACTTATAATAACATGTTTGGATGGTATGTCTAGGTTTCATTCTACTATACACACGTCCATGATTATTCACACCCACATGATCATATTGACTTCTTTATACCTATTCAATTTTGGGTATGATACTTCTTTTTCTAGTTCATGGCGGGTTATAGTAGGATTTTTGGGACACCCAATTTCATGAAGTTGTATAGTAGTAGAAAAAGGGGAAAATTTGGTTCTTAATAGATATAAAAGGAAAGGAATCTTGGTTGTGTCCCCTATATCACTGAAATAGAGTATAGGGAATGATTTTCAATGTTTTTTTCTTGTTTCATGGCATAGTGTTTGTGGTGGGGGAAAGCATTTCCTCATGGTTTGACATGATATAGGAGAGACCCAAAAGATAAATTTATTCTTCCATAGAGTGGAAATAGTAGTTGATTAATTGGATATGATTAAAAAATATTTCTTAAACATGGATAGGGTGGAAAAAGTATTTTTTATGTAGATATAGAAAACAACCTCAAAGATTAAAGGCTATTGTGGATGATCAAGGAAAACAACAACACACTTGGAGGATCTCGAAAAGAGAGAAGAGGGTCTATATTTTTTCTTCTTGGTTCAATAGATGAGGTCCTAGGGATCTTCGTCAGGTATCTGAACTAAGAGTACTTAAAATTTACTCTCATGATGTCTACCCATATCATGTTAGAATTGAAAATGTTATACCAAATACTGGTAATGAGAGTTTGGGTCCAATATTTTTTCTTTTTTGACTTATTATCAATTTTTATATGTGTTATTTCTTTCCTTCTACATTTAAACATTTCTTATTTAAATGTATAATACCCCGAATGACTCTACCCCATGAACACATTCAAATAAACTAAATCATTTGACATCAAAGTGTACATTTTATAGTATTCCTCATTTTTTCTTTGACCTATGATGCTGAACATCGATTCTTTGTGATTTATTGTCAAATGAGTTGTAAATGTTTTTAATATTAATGTTGTGTTCTACAAATTTTTAATCTTGGTTTTTCAATTTTCTGGTTGTTTTCCTCAATGGTGCTTACTGATATGATTCTTTATGTATTGAATTTTTTTTTCATTTATGGAAATATATATTAGATATGAATAAAAATTAATTCTCAACGTTATTGATTTTTTAAAGTTGAATCTTCATTTGGACCATATTCAGTTAAGTTGATGAGAATTCTAGAATGATTTATTAATGTATTAGCCAATTAATAGTTAGGTTTTTCAATGGTGTTAAATATCATTTGTTCATTCTGGTTCATGGAATTTTATTTGATGAATTATGTTTGTTTTTACTGTATTTTTAAAATAATATATGAGTAATAAAAATAGTTTTTTATTTCTTGGGAATTATATGAACCAATTTTATACCAAATGGATCCTAGTTATTAAATGAGGACATTATCAAAAAACACAAACCCCAACAGATTAAATCCCCATGGCCAGACAATGTTTTCATCATTGGGAAAGTATTTATTTGATTTCATTAAATTTTCCCAACAATTGTTTTACATAAAATATATAGAATTATCTTAAAGATTAGATTTCACACTGATTAAATTTAATTGTATTTATGTATTTAGTTTCATGTTGATTTATTTTCTTATATCGTTCAAAACATACAGGTTGTAATTATTTTACATTTCAATTATTATATTTAATACTAAGTTAATGAAAATCATCAGAAATATGTGGTATTTAGTTGATTTTATGAATAGTTTCAAAATCAAGGGTTTTCTATTATTATTTTTTATTTTTTTTATAAATTTATTACCACATTCATGGTGATATTTTAGAAATATTAGACCCAAAAAACACAATAGTTATAAGGTTTATTTCAAAACACAAAATCTAATTTGAAATTAACTCTATGAAAATAGTATATTATTATATATAATTCATTTTTATTATAACTTTTATTTTTCGTGATGGACAAAAACTATAATAAAAATAAAATTGGAGAATTCATTTTTGGTATAAAAAAAAATCAATAATTCATCTAAATGGTATTTTACCATGATATTTGTGCATATAAAATTAAATTATAGAAAAATAACTCATTTTAAAAAATTATATTGAATAAAAAATGTATAAATTTATATTTTCCTACACTTATGGGATCCAAAGGAAAAAATATAATCCCACATAAATATTGTTTTTATTTTTTTCATCTCAAGAAATAATATTTATTCAATATTATTGGTCTAAATCTATTTATAATAAAAAATTTACATTAAAAAATAGGTCAAAACAATAACTATTAATTTCTAAATAAATTATAATGTGTATAAATTGGAATATAATTCAAAATATGTAATATGAAAATATATAAATTGAAAAATATTTATTTAATTAATAATTATTGACCCTAAATATTTATTGTTATATATAATCTGTTAAAAATTGTATTCTTATTATTTTTAAATTGTTAAACACATAATAATATACCAAATCAAAGAAGAAATGGGAAATAGTCATCTCTTTCGAAAAATCACTAGTCGACATCCCATATGTTTTCCTAAACAATGTGATTTGAACATCCATTATAACTCTCCAATCCATTAATCCATTGTTATAGATAATGTATATCAATATTATTATTTTAGGTTTTGGGTGCAGTGGAAGATTGCGATGGATCGATGCCATCATTTAGTTTTTTCATGATCGATGATGAATCCAAAATCTACACATTGATAAACTCCATGATCAATGGAATTAAATCAAAGAAAACATACAATGTATAATGTACTATAACCATATAGAGTATCATCACATATTATTTATAATAGATTTATTCAATCAAAGAATAACATTTCTTTAATTATTTCTTCACTGATGGATCTTTCAACATACCTATATTTAACCATTATTGTATTGTATGAATTAAGAGATGATTCCCTTAAGCCGTGATCCAAATGTTTCCCATAATGATGTCAATGTATCTATTCGAATATTTGGGTTCTAGCATTGTAGATCCCTTCACATGAATCCCCAACCTTTGATCATCATGAGAAATTCTTCCAAAATGTTCTCCTTAATCTCTCTTGACTTGAGAGTGGGTGTTGGAAGGTGATCACCCTGCATTTTTGGAAGAGTTTTAGGAGAATGAATTTTTATAGGTCTTGAGAGGATTCTACAAATTTGTTGTGTATAAAAAATAGTTGGATCTCTAATAAAATAATATAAGTGGGTTTGTATATAACTAGTTTTAGAAATATATTATTTCATAGGAAACCATTATTATTTATTTAATACCTTAGGGAAATCCATGATTATAATAATTAATGTTTCAATGATCGAATAACAACATTGAGGGGGGTGGGGGTGAATCAGTTGATCAATTTTTATATGTTTTAATACATTTAAAAACATAAATCCTACACCTTTATAAGATTAATTTTTTATCATATTTTTTACTGATACTCATGAATGAAAAGATAGGAAATAATGTAAAGCACATAATATTTACAATGTTCGGTCTTAGTGTGAGAACCTACATCCCTGTCATAGCCACTCCTATGGGTATTTAAAAATTAACTATTTATAATAAGTGAATACCACTTTTGAAATACCATATTAAACACCTTCTATCCAAAAATAGGAACGATGACATCGACTACCATTAGTTTACAGTATTTTCTTATAAAAAATCGATATAGAAAAAAGAATAAAGGATTTGTTGAAACTGCTCGACAATAGCTCAGTCTGAATCCTCAGTATGATTTGTTTGGATCCAATTTTCTCAATCTGATGAGTCTAGATCTGATTATCTCAATATATTGAGTTTGGATCTGTTTCTCTAAATATGATGAGTCTGGATTTGATTCTCTCAATACAATGACTTTAGATTTGATTCATTATATGACGAGTCTAGATCTTATTATCTTGATATGATGGAATGAATATGATAAACCCATTATTAATCTTCAAAACACTAACTCTGCTCAAATTATAAATATAATATTCTCAAAAAAATTATTTTCGGGTAAACAAGACATTCAGTTGTCCAATCGTCCTCAAAGATCTTAGTTAGGAATTAAATTTAATTTGAATTCATCAACACACTAGATTTTCCTCTTGCATGAAAATTAAAAATGAATGAGTGATCTTAGAATGTACTTATAGTAAAATCAGAAAACAAATGGAGGAAACATTAAAACATTCCCCAGTTCCTCAAATTTGAAAAACTAAAAAAAATCATTCAAATTAAAACTTTAAATTTCGATTATTCAATCCTCTTTATATTTCTCTGAGATTTATGCAAAGGTTAATTTCAAAATTTGGCCTCATCAACTCTTCATAAATCATCTAGAATTTTATTTTATGGAATTCATCCTAATAATATCATAATTATCATACATTATTTTTTAGATCATTATGAATAAATTTCCATCTCAGTGATTAAAAATTCTATTACCTATTCAGTTATTACTAATTCTATACTCTTTTCAGTGATTCCGAATTCATTATCCTTCTTAGTGATTCTGAATTATATTTTCTTCTCAATAATTCCAAATTCAATTTCCTTCTCAAGGATTCGAAATTTTTTCCCTTTTCAACTAATTCCATTTGAATTTCCTATTCTGATGGATTTCTATACATTGAAATTATAAATTTCTTCAAATCTCTCCCTAATTTCTTCAAAAGATGTTATCATGAATGTTTTCTTGAATTGATATAACTTCTTGATCAACAAAGAATCATTTGACTTATAATGTAATGTATTATGTATACATATTCTTCTAGAAACATCATTCTTTCCTACTCAAACTAAATATGATTTTTCGAAAAACAATTGTCCTGAATATGATTCGAAGCATACGTTCTCCCCTTTATTAGACCAATCTAGAATCACTTGTTCAAAATCTTAATTATGATTTTAGGGATAAAAAAACTACAAAGCATTGTCAGATTTAGTGTAGAATGTATGAAATACATTCTTACTCTTGAATTATCAATATTCATTCAAAACCCATTAGTAACAAAATTACTTCTTTACTCTGAAACGTTGAATTTACAACATAGATATTTCTTTAATTCTATGAGTTTAGAAAAGAAAAAAAATTAGAAATCAACAATTTGTGAATCCGATTATTTATTATCTGATGATCATTAGAGTCATGCTGATAGACCTAAATCTGATGTAGCATTAAACATTCAACATCTTATAATTATTGGTGTAATTATATGTGTCCAGAAACTTATGTTTGAAAAAAATGACTTTTCTCCCCCTCTATGTTTATGTTTGAATCAATCATCAACTTTTTACTTTATTTTATACCTAATTATGATGGAATGCGTCTGATTCCTGAAAAAAAAACATTCTTACGCAAAGGATTTGTTTTAAATAAATAAAAAAATATTGTTAAATAAATTTTACCATAAAGGATCTTCAATCTCTCGATTTGGATTTTTTGACAATACTTATTATTATTTTATTCAACTCTCAGAATATCTTTTACAATTGAACTTTTGAAAACAACTCAAGCCTTTTTAGTTTAATAAAAAAATAACCGTAATGAAAATATAATTTACTAACACCACACTACTAGATAAAGTATTTTTTTTATAGAATTTCATCCCTCGGTGGTAAGAAAATTTTACAACTATGTAATGATAGACTCCCCCTAAATTTTATCTTTTACTTTCTCACTTTTATTTGTCTCACACATTTATTTTCTCTCCCCCATTGTATTATAACCAAAAATTTTGATTCAATGAAGAATGATCAGTAAAATATTCTTACAATGAATAAAGAGGTTGAAGGCTCAGTTCTGTAAACCCTTCTTTTGGTATTGATTTTGTAATTATATCAAAAATCAAATATTTTGTTGCAATGTATTCAAGAAAAACCTATCCAAAAAAACATTCACTTGTATAAAGTGAAACATTATATCAATGAATTTGGATCTAGAATATCGAATATGATTTTTATAAATAGCAATTGCATTCTAATTATCATAAAAAATCATCTCTAATAGTTAAGAAATACTTTCTTTAAAATCATCCAGCTGAACAGTCATGTATATTATTTAAGTAAAATCTTGAGTAGTTGTAACATATTGAGATTCATTTTTGCTCAGTTTTACTTAACATTGATTATTACTATAATAACTCACACAACATTCACCAAAGGAAAACTTTCCTCCTATGTTTGATTTCAAGTAATTAAAATCTCCATCCCAATTAGTATCAGTAAAACCATGTAACCTCATATATCAATTTCTTTTATATAACAACCCTTGTGAAGTGGTTGCATTGACATATCTTATAATCCTCTATACTGGAATCATATGTTAATATTCTAGATTACTTTGATACCTATAACTCATAGTAACATTATAAATAATATTAGGCCTTGAGGTTGTAATGTAACTTAGACTTTCTATCATCTTACAAAAGTATTTAATATTAACACTTTTTTTATATTCATATTTAATTAAGATTGTGCTCACATATATAAGAGTAGAAACTTATTTAGATTCTTCCATTATTAACATTTATAAAATTCATTGGGATACTTTTCTTGTTATAGAAAAATGTACCATTATTTTTGTTGAAAGTTTAATACATGGATGAAATTTAATTATCCCAATATTGACATGTCAAATTTATTCTTCATATCATTTGAAAATTATTTTCAAACTATGTATTTCTCATGAGAAAAATTTATATCAGTGAAAAAAAATTAAATTATAGATCTAGAGTCAAAATCATTCACAAATAGGTTTCTGTCAACTATTCATATAGAATGTTTCAGCATTTTCAAATAATTTTCATGTTTATAATAACATTTAAAGTAGAGGTTTTTTTATCCCATATAAGGACTTATTCAATCAATTTTTTATCAATATTATCATGTTTAAAACCACAAAGAAATTAAATGTAAACTCATTCACCAATCTCACCATTTATGAAATATGACTTTACATCCATATGTTAAAAATTTTAATTAGGATGTGCATATACTAAGTTACACATTATAATAGTTTCTAATTTTGCAACTGGGGAAAACGTTTTTAAAAAAACCACACATTCCTCCAGTGTGTATCCTTTACAAATTATTGTTTATTTGTTTCTTGAAACTTCTCAATGATAATTAAATTTGTTTTTATAAACCAAATTTGATCTGATAACATTTTTATTTGTTTGGATTGGAACAAGATTCCATATTTCATTCCTCCTAATCTCATCCAACTCTTTATTAATATCATCCTACCATTAATTGTGTTGAATAGATACTAAAACTGATTCTAGTTCATCTTTTGAGAAAATTGAAATATAATTTTCTACTATTAACTTTCTTCTAGTCTAAACCAGATCCTTCTAATTTCCAATAATGTTTTTAGAATCAATATGTTATTGTAAGCTTGGAAATTTCAATGTTTCTCTCTAATAGAACATTTAATGTCTATATTCTTTTAACATACTTCTTACCATTTCGAAAAAAACATCAATTTTTTTCTATGACTTCATTCTGTTGTGGAGTATAGGGGGAACTAAACTGTTGATTGATACCATGCTTTCTCAGATAAGTTCCGAAATTATTGTTTGTGAATTCGGTACCACTATATATTCTCAACATATATATGGAAACCCATATTTGTTTCTCAACATATTTTATGAATGATTTGAAATTTAAATAACCTCTGATTTGTTATTTATAAACCTAATGTTTTTCATCCGAGTGAAATCATCAATAAAAGTGATAAAGTATAAATATCTTTTTGATCGATGTCTGATCAGCCCACACAAATCAGAATGAATAAGACCATGTGGTCTGGTAGATTTAATCTCAAATCTTTTATGACTTTTTTAGTCATCTTCCATTTATCACATGTTACATAAACATATTATTATATTATTTGTAATTTTATAATGTTTAGAATTACATTAACATTATATTTTTTTCTTACAATTTTAGTCCATGGTTCCCATATCTTCAGTTCTAATGTGTTTTTTCATCTTCGACAATCATGTGGTACAAGTTTTTAAATTATCTTATTAGAAAGAGATTCCAACTGATTCTTTCTCATTTTGTATAAATTTTCCATCATTCACACATTTGATGATACATAAATATTTTTTGAAAATAACTTCTTTTACATCATCACGATGTTGAAAAACACTATGTATGCTATGTTTTATCCCAACAAAAAATAAAAATTCCATATATTTCAACATTTCATCTTCAATATCAACCATTTAGATTACCTTAATTTTTATTGTACTATAATTACCAAAAGTAATTGTACCCCCATCATGAAATTCAACATGTTTCCATATTTTTATATAACCTATCATATGTGAGAAAAAAACACTATCAAGTATCAATGGTTTTTTTCTTTTACTTTCTTTCAATGTAGTCTGAAAAACAAAATATCTTTCCCAAAAATTATTCTTTCCAGATTCCTTTTCTTTACTATTGTATGAAACTTGATGATGAAATATGTCATACATCCATCAGAATGATGACCAACATCATCACGTCATCCAAAAACATATTCAAAAGAGTATGATTGATTATTTTTTGGAATGATTTTCACATCATGAGAATTCATCTTTTCAACATTTTGTATGTTTGTAAAGTTACTCATCCTTCTTTAACCATTGCTTTTAATTTGTTAAAAACATATTCAGAGTAGATATAGGTTTTGTAAATATTTATATCTCTATGAACATTGATTCCACAACACCAGTAACACCCTTCAAATGTTGATGTTATATTTAAAATATATCTTCTTTAATTTAATCTTTATTGAGATATGTAACTTCTTTTATCTCTAAATTTATTAGTAAGTGGGCCATATTTTTTTTTGAGTGAGATTTAGAATTTTTTATATTTGATTGGTTGATCACATCCTTTCTAAACCATTTATTTCCAAACACTCTTTACTAAACTTGAAATATTAAAAGAATCAGATGAAACTTCAATTTTATTGAGTGAATATATCACCTTATTCTCATACATATCCTTATTATAAAAAATATAAGTCTTAGGTCTTACTTCCAAATCATTATTGAAATCTTAATTCATTTTCATCAAGGTACATTCAGACTCAAGATGTTTTTATTGAAACTTGTTAACATATTCTTTCTTAGATGCAATTTTTTACTACGATTTTCTACCATTTCCCCTATTCAGGAATTAGAATATTGTAAATAAAGATCTCATGAATATATTCTTACTGATACATTGTTAAATAATTTCTTCTATTATAAACTTCCTCACAATTATTCTACATTATTATATTCTATTTCTTGAGATTTTGGGTTTTATCAGGACTTGAAACAAGTTCAGTTCTGAGCTAAAACACTCTATAAGATAATTCACCACCTTCTTCACTATTTGAAGAATGTTATGTCTTATAAATGTTTTCAATCAAGGTTCTAAAATTTCCTAAATGTTCTAATTCTGATGAATTTTTGTTAGTTGAGACTGATTCTATAAGGACCTGACCTTAAACATTACATTATATTGAATTAAGTTAATAATATACATTGTGGATTGTTTCATGTTTAGAGTTTTATAGAATTAGGTCATAAATATTACATTATGTCTCCCAAAATTACAAAGTAAACACTTCTACTCAATTTCCATTTTTTCATAAAATAAACACTCTTAAAAAATAAACATGTTTAATTCTATGTATTAGATAACATGACTTTTACTTGATCCCATCCATGACCCTATTCATCTTTATGTCATGTGAAAAACATTTCAAAACATAAGATGAGCATAAAATGATCAGTAAGGGTTATAAAATAATGAAAGGAAACCTAAACCCATTAAAAAATACAAATAAATGAATCCATACTTTTCAATCATAACATGCCTCATGAAATCATAAGATTTATGAATAACACAAATAAATCATAAATTAGAAAGGTAACTTATAACATATATATCATACATAAAATGTAACTTTCCCAACTAAGTAGGGAGTTACGTTTCAAATACCCATAATTTATATTCACTAAATATCTTAGGAGAAAAATTAACTTTAACCTCCTCACATTACCCAATGCATTGGAGAGCTATCTCAGGATCACCCGCTATTGGTTTATCACTGAAACACCTGTATACATTATCAATCCTTAAGAACCATAACACAGTAATAAAACCTAAAAGATTGAAATTATAAAAATTTCATCCATCAACCACAATGAATCAATTCAAGATATTGAAATATTCAATTCATTTACAAAACCATATAAAACATTCAATAAAGGCATTTTTTAATCTATGTTTCCCATTCAACATTGAAAAATTTAAAAGAATTAACATTTGAAAACATTAATGTCCATATAAGTAAATCCTTAAAACCATTTTGAAAACATGGACTTTATTGAGAAAGATTTAAAATATTAAATCTTTAATACATTAAAAACAATGTTTTACATAAATAGTCCTATAACACTTGAGAAACACTTGAATAAAAATAATTAATGAATAAAATTAAAAAAAACGTATAATATCATGAGAATAATTATATTCAGGTTATAATATTTCAAAGGGAAGTATATACACCATATAAAATTTAATTGGTTCATAAAAAAAACAATTTTCAATGGATTGTAAATATATAGGAGATCCATTACAAAGATCGTACCATTAGATTTAAGGATAAATCAATGAAATAATTATGTGTGACAAATATAAATACACCCAAAATATGTGGATATTATGTTTAAAACAATAATAGGTCATTCATATATATTTATATCATGTTATAATCAAGAAGTAGATGTTTAACCCAAAGAATGGAAATTGGGAGAAGAAGTTCCCTTACCGAAATTCGACAGCCTAACGACTTCACATAAAAATTCCGAAAATGAGTTTAAGAGAGAAAATGGTATCTCATAACATGGAAATAAAATTTACAGCAATAAGGATATTTAATAACATATCGTAACATAATAAAATAGAAATTTAAAAGACATAAAATAAAATAAGTCTTCGACTAATAGAGTACCGTGAAAGGTTCGCTTACCGATTTGGATACTTGAGAACCAAACTCCATATGAAAGAAGGGTCATAAAATGAATATTTAAATTCCCAAAAATTATAGTATATTACTCAATGAATATAATCATAGGTATTACATACACCACACAAAGGAAATAGGGGGAAAATATCATGAATTTCATAGGAATAAAAAGTTAAACAAAAATCCATTACCTCTTATCCAACATGACTCGTTCGTTCATTAATATCCTAAATAATAAACTAAAGTATAATTATAATTTATTCAGAATCATTTTCAAGTTTATTATTCATTTTATATTACTTATTACTATATCATAAACATTATATAATCATTTATGTTAATAACGGTCCTTTTGTTGATATTTGGTACTTGAGTCAAAAGTGAAAATCTTATAATTACTTGTTGTCCATGTGGTCAAAAGTCCATTATATACAGAAAAATATTCATGGTTTAGATATAATATATATCATATATATCCAGTATATATGTATTTATAATAGTCTATAACATTTGGACATAAGAAATTAAATGCACCATTCATGGAGACGGTAAGTTGTACGTACACATGAACGCTACTTTCATTTCATTATTAATTTTTAAATAAATGAAAACATAATGATACATAAGTATATTATAAATCCATTATAATAACATTTTTATATATGTTACATTATTTCATTATCACCATCATTTATATGTTCCATATATGGTATGAACGAGTCATATCACTTTGAAGGGACGGTTTTCCGCACTTTCACAAATGAAATTATCATATTTATACAACATGAAAAGAATAAAGGTATGTTATAAATGAGAATTACAGAAGAATATTGATAAAATAAAATAAAATATATATCATATATAATTACAGTGTCATCATAATGGCCAACATGAGAGGTGGTAGAAGAATATTGAACAATCATCGTTCTGTGAGGCAGTAGTTCTCCGTCCACAGAAACATTATGTTCGTATCCATTAGATTGAGGTGTGTGTAAGTGTAATTTAAATCCTTATAAAAAATCATCATTTATTGATGTTAATGTTTTTTATAAAGAAATGGAATAAAAAGAGTCTAGGGATTTTGAGAAGTAAAATAATAGAAAATAACTTCGGAGAAGACATTACCTTTAAATCGTGTATCTCCCTTTTGCTTGAACCAAAAGGTGTACTTGAATTGCCTTATTCACAGGGTAAGGATTATAAAAGGAAGATAGGGATTTGGGGAGTTTAATTATGAGGTGTTTTGATGGGACAAGGGGTTTGAGAGATGTGATTAATGGGTTAGAGGTGGTGTCCTTTTATAAGGGGGAGGAGGGGCTCTTTGGGAAAGATTTAAAGTATTATTTTATTATAATATATTTTGTGATTAAAAAAGGTATATGATTCATTAAATTATAATATAAGACGACTCTTTTTAGAAAACAAATCACCCAATAAGAATTGGTTAGGTTTTTTATATATTTTTTTAATTTTATAACCTCATTAATTTAAATAATTCACTAATAAGGTAAACATTGCATCATCATTGTGTCATAAATAATTTTATTTATTTGATGTCTAAAAATATAAATAAAATACCATGATATATGAAATATTTTTATATTTAAAATGAATATTTAAATTATATTATATAACTTATATAACCCCATATAAAATTTTTTTACGAAAAGAAATATGTTTATGTCATTTTTGTCTTTACTTTGAATTAATTAAAATAAAGTGTCATTATCACTCCCAAATGGCTCAATGGGGTACCAAAATTGACCCAAGGATGACAATGGTCACAGTTGTGTCATCAAATATAACTAAGACATATGATAGGGTTATTTAATATTATTATAATAATATTTGTTTACCCTTATTTATGAGATTTACCTTTTAACCATGGTAAATAAAATATTTACTGAAGTAAATATTCATAATGTATTAAAATGAAGTTATCTATTTATCCAATTTGGACCCCCTGATACCAAATAGAGAATACATTTTTCCAAATTCAAAACCAATAAGTGGATTAAATTTATTTAAAATTAATTCCTGTTATCAAATCAAAAACCATGTCTTTATGAACTAATAATTATCAAAAATTTGACAATTTTTTATGTCCAATTTCAATGTGAAATTATATTAAATGACCAAAAATAGATCAAATGGTAAAAATATAATCCAATTAAACTTTAAAAACAATTAAAAAAATGTTCTAACAGTAAAAATAAATTAGATTAAAAGGATGTTTTGAATTAAAATACATTATTTTTCCCTATTCATTAAAAAATAGACATTATCATAACAACACCAAAATTTCAACCAATGTAAATTTTGATGTCCCCATTCTAAAGAGTAATAGTATTTTCTTCAAATTTAACAAATAAAAGTGACAGAAACTTTATTTAAAAAGTGTTCACCATCCAAAGGCGGTAAATAGAACTTTTAAAGAATATTAAAGTATTTATGATTTAAATTGGATTAATTATCATTTTAATACACTAAATTTAATTGGATAACTGTAAAAACATTTAAAAACACGTATAATAGTATTTTAGTTAGATTTTTTTTCATTCATTCCAATACAACGACTATGTGTTATCTAACATTTAAAATAATAATAATATTATATTATTTTTCAGTAGAACTCAATGTTGTGTGCAACATAATATTTCAATGAAACCCATTGTTGCGTGTTGAGTATGTTTCCAGACATAACATCCCCTTTAATATAAAACTAATAAATATGAAAATGCCATGTTCTTTATATACCTGGGATGTTACATCCTTCTTGCCTTTGGGAAATTTCATCCTCTAAATTTTAAAATTGGGCATGGAAACTTCATTGAAGGTCCCACATCAGAAAAAGAGTCAATCAAACTACCACATTAAAAGAAAGAAAGTGAATTAAAAACGCCACTTGAGATAACCCATACTAGTATTCCATGTAGGAAAACATGGATATAGAAGGGAAAATAACCATAATGTTCTAATAGAGAGTGATAGAAAACATGATTAGGATAATGTTAAAAACTAAAAAATCACAAACTTATGATGGGTTACACTGTCTTTGATTCCCCAGTAGGAAAAGTTAATAGAAAAAATTTTTGTTTTAAGATTACATTCACAAAGGTTAGGAATTTATTTATGATATTGAATAAAAACATAATGAAATATACTTACCTTTTAGGTAGAGTTTCATCCTTTAATATGTTTATACCAAAAACTCATCTTTTCTTCACATGATGAGTAATCTAGATGACATGGTCACACCTAATGTGCTATAATCATCTTCTTGAGAATCACATAATTCACAAAATAATAACTATATATTTCCCATATGTATAGAAATTAACCAAAAAAAAATGGTTAGTACGAGATCAGATAATCTCTAAAAAGTATAATCCTTTATAAAAACATACTACTCTTAATCTCCAAAATTCAACAAAAAGTAACCAAAGATTCAATAAGGACCATTCAATACATAATTTTCCTTAAAATTATTCAAAATAATACAAACTATGATTGAAATGAAAAACTCAAAAGGACTTAATCACATAGTCTTCTACAGTAAATCTTAACATTTATCTCCAAAAACATCGACTACTCTTAAAGTATCATACTGATGTGTAATTAACCTAATCACATATTCTCTATGATAGGTTAATCATTTCCATAAATAACCCAAATCACCATATGTACATAATAAACACATATATTCTTCCAAAATAAAATTTCAACACTTACTCCACAAATGATATCCCATAGTATTCTATTTTCCATAAGCATATAGTGTTCCCAAAAGAGAGAATGTCTTCCAAAATAACATTTATCACTTAATCACTAAATAATTTCCCTATACTACAGATATCCATTTGATAAAACATAAGATCCCAAATCAAATCATTCTTGATAAATAAAATCATTTAACTAAAAAGAATATGTCATACTAACTAGGGACTTCATGTAGTCCAGTGGTAGGTGATAAATGACAATCACACTTTTGTTGTGGGTTTGATTACAACAACTTTGTTGAAAGCGATGGTTTGTCACATGGTCTTCCTATTATACTTTTTATAAAAATAAAAAATAACCTTAACATGTTTCAACCTCAATTGTTTTATTATACGCTTAATTTTCAACCTAATACATTAAGTCCTCAACATCTTATATATTTTCATTTTTTTTCACATCCATTATATAAAATAAAACTATTCCAAAAAGAAAGAATAGCATACCTTGATCATGGTTTCCATATGGTATTATCATCATCTTGTTAACGTAGGTAGAAGGTCCATGCATTGCAACCATGATTTAGGGAACATTTAAAATCATTTTATTCTACTATCAAAATACACCTTTTTCAACTTGGTTCATATGGTTGTTTGCAGAAAAATAGTTATAGAAAATGGTCATGTATGACATATAATTTCAAAACATCTAATAAAACATGATTTTTTAAAAAAAGGAGGACCAAGTTTGAGTTGAAAAATTAAATCAGTGGTCCTTTTAAAAAACAATATGTATGTGCTGAGAGAATATATTGTAAAATAAAATACAAATAGGTTGCACAATGGTCTACTTCTTCAGCACCTTTTTCAAAAGAATAATTTTCTTCAAAATATTGATTTTAGTTAAAATATTTGAAAATTACTAGATAATATTTTCCTTTTTCAAAAATATGAGAATATTGTGAAAATAAAATTTGATTAAATACGACCCAAGATCCATGATGGTATTTAGGTATAGTGGAGGTGTTTGATATCTCATAAAATTGCTTTCAAATGAGTTGTTTGTTTGAAAAAGCTTCACAATCATCTGAACACGACTTTGTAAAAAGTATTGCAAGCATGTCCTTAGAAAGAGATAAGAAAGTTGTTTGAGATCCTCCTCCTTCCATCTTTAACTGAAATTTCATGATCTAAAAAATTTATAAAAAAAGGATTTAGATGAAATAAGAGAAGTAGGGACTAACCACGTGTTTAATGAAAAATCATAATCCCTAAAGTTGTCTAAACAGACATCTGATACCAACTTTAAGGAACCAGCCTTAAACATTACATTATATTTAATTGTATTAATAATTCACATTGAGGATCTTTTCAGGTTTACATTTTTAGAGAATTTGTACATAACTATTACATTACATATCTAAATATTACAAAGTATACACTTATACTCAGTTTCAATTTTTTTCATAAAATAAAAACACTCTAAAAAAGAAACATGTTTAGTTCCATGTTTTAGATAGCATGACTTTTACATGATCCCATACTTGACCCTATTAATCTTTATGTCCTATAAAAAATAATTCAAAACATGGGATGGGCATAAAAAGCATAGCTATGGTTATAAAATAAGGAAAGGAAAAATTAACCATTCAATAAATAAAAATAAATAAAACCATACTTTTTAATCATAACATACCTCATAAAATCATAAGATTTGTGAATAACACATAGAAAATATAAATCATAAAGGTAACTTAAGGTATAAATAGCATACATAAATTGTAGCTTTCATAGCTACCTAGGGAGTTACATTTGGAATACCCATCATAGTATATTTACTAAATTTATTAGGAGAAACATTAATATTTACCTCCGTCACATTACCCAAAGCATCAGAGAGCTATCTCGGGATCACCCTTCCTAGGTTTATCATGGAACCACACATAAAAGTTAATAGTGCCCCAATACCATAACATAATCATAACACATTAAAGATTGAAATTATCAAAATTTCCCACATCAACCACAATGAATCGATTCAAGATATTGAAATGTTCAATCCATTTCAAAAACCATTTAAAACATTTAATAATGAAATTTTTTAATCTATGTGTCCCATACCACTTTGAAACATTTAAAGGAATTTAAAATTTTAAAAAATTAATGTCCTTATAATTAAATCATTAAAAACTTATTGAAAAAATAGACTTTAATAAAAATCATATAGAAGATTAAATATTAAAAAAATGTAAAACAATGTTTTAGTTAAATAGTCTTGTAACACTTGATAAACACTTGACTAAAAATAATGAAGGAATAAAAAAAACAAAACCTATAATATCATGATAATAAGGATATTCATGATATAATATTTCAAAGGGTAGTATATACACCATATAAAAGTTAATTGGTGCATAACTACAAATAAGTCTCAATGGAATATAAATTGAGATGAAATCCATTACAAAGATCGTACCATTAGATTGAAGGATAAATCACTAAAATAATTATGTGTGACAAATATAAATACACCCAAAATCAATGTATTTTATGTGTAAAACAATAAGAGGTCATTGACACATGTTTATAGAATGATATAATGAAGAAGTAGAAGTTTAACCCAAATAATGGAAATTGGGTGAAGAAGTACCCTTACAGAAATTCGACAATCTAATGATGCCACTTAAAAATTCATAAAATGAATTGATTAGAGAGAAAAGGGTCTCTAATCACATGGAAATATAATCTAAATAAATATGAATATAAAATAAAATATCCCAACATAAAAAATTGAAATTTAAAATACATAAGATAAAATAATTCTTTGACTAATAGAGTACGGTGAATGGTTCCCTTACCGATTTGGTAACTTGAAAAACGTACACCACATGAAATTAAGGTCACAAAATTAAGATGTAAATACCCATAAATAAAATTATATTACTTGAATAATACAATCATTTGATGTACATACACCACATAAAAGGAAATAGTGGAAAATATAGCATGAATCACATTGGAATAAAAAGTGAGATGAAAACCCATTACCTCATGTCTGACTTGACTCGTTCATTCATTAGTATACAGAATAATAAACTAAATTTAATTTATAAATTATTCAGAAAATTTTTAGATTTTATTATTCCTTTTTTATTACTTATTAAAATTTTATAAACATTACATAATCAATTAAGTTAATATCAGTCGTTCTGTTGATATTTAGTACTTGAGTCAAAAATGAACTTCTTATAATTACATGTGGTTCATGGGGTCAAAATTAAATTGTCTCCTAAATGATATTAATGATTTAGATATAATCTAAATCATATATATCAAGTATATATGTATTTATAATATTCCATAACATTTTGACATATGAAATGAAATGTACCGTTCATGGAGATGGAACAGCATACGTACGCATGAACGCTACTTTCATTTCTTTTTTCATTTTTACGGAAATGAAAAAATAATGATACATAGTTATATTATAATTACATTATAATATAATATTTTATATATGTTACATAATTTCATTAAAACCATCATTTATACGTTCCATGTATTGTATGATAGAGTCATATCACTTTGAGGGGGCGGTGGTCCGCACTTCCTCAAATGAAATTATCAAATTTATAAACCATTAAAAGCATAAAGGTATGTTATAAATGGGAATTATAAAATAATAATGATAAAATAAAATAAAATATATGTCATATATAATTATAGTTCCATCATAATGTCCACCATGAGAGGCGGTAGAAAAATATTGGACAATCATCATTTCGTGAGGCAATTGTTCACTGCCCACAGAAACAGTATGTTTATATCCATTAGATAGAGGTGTGTGTAAGTGTAGTTTTAATCCTTCTCATAAAAAAATCCTCGTATATTTAAGATACTGGTTCTATTATAAAATATTGGAATAAATATGGTTTAGGGGGTTGTAGAAGTAAAATAATAGAAAAGAACTTAAGAGAAGACATTACCTTTAAATCAGATATCTCCCTTTGGTTTGAACCAAATGCTTTAAATTAATTGCGTTTTTTTTCAAGGGTAAGTATAATAAGGGGAATATAGGGATGTAAGGATCTTAATATAGAAGTGTTTTGATAGGAAAAGTGGTTTGAGAGGTGTGAGTAATGGGTCAGAGGTGGTGTCTTTTAATAAGCGGGAGGAGGGGCTCTTTAGGAATGTTGTAAAGTATTATATTATTATAAAATAATTTTCTTTTAAAAATGGTCCAAAATTCATAAATTATAATATATTATTACTATTGTTCGAAATAAAATCATCCAATAAGAATTGGTCAGGTTTTGAATATATTTTTTATTTTTTATAACCTTATTTATTTAAATCATTCATTAATAAGGTAAACAGTGCATCATCATTATGTCATAAATAATTTTATTTATTTGATAGTTAAAAACTATAAATAAAATTAAATGATGTATTAAATAGTTTTATTATTTAAATTAATATTTATAGTCTAAGTGATGACCTATATAACCCTATATAAAAATAGGTTTACTAAAAGATATATGTTTATGTCAATTTTGTCTTTATATTAAATTAATTAAAATAAAGTGTCGTTATCAATCCCAAGTGGCTAAATGAGGCCCAAAAATGGACCCACTGATTCCCATGGTAGGAGATTTTTAATAAAATAGGATTAGGACATATCTTAGGGTAATTTAATATATTTATAATAGTGTTTTTTTACCATTATTTACCAGATTGACCATTTAATCATGGTAAATAAAATATTTACTGAAATAAATATTCATAATGTCTAAAAATAAAAGATATATATTTACAAAATTTGGACCCACTGATTCAAAATATGGAATCCATTATTTTAAATTCAAAATAAATAATTGGCCAAAATAAATTTAAAATTAATTATCATTTTCAAAGCAAAAAAGTGTGTTTTTAAGAAATAATAACTATCAAAATATTGACACTTGTTTATGTCCATTTTCAAAGCAAAATTACATACAATGACCAAAACTAGATTATGTGGTAAAAATTTAATCTAATTACACTTTTAATCCAATTAAACAAATGATATAACCATAAAAATAATTTATATTAAAGGCAGTTTGTAATTAAAATTGAGTATTTTTCACTATTCATTAAAATATAAACATTATCATAAAAGTGCCAAAATATCGTAAAAAGTAAATTTATATCTCCAAATTATAAATAAGAATATTATTTTGTCAAATATAACATATAAATGTGACAAAATATATATTTAAAATGGGTTCACCATCAAAAGGTAGTAAATAGAACTTTTAAAAAATATTTCAGAGTTTATACATAAAATTGGATACATTGTAATTTTAACCATCAGACTATTATTGGATAAATGTAAAAAAATTTATCAAAAATATATAATAATATTTTAGTTAGTTATCTTAAATAACTCTATTAAAATGACTATGTGTTAACTACCATTTAAGATAATAATTTTATTATATTATTTTTCTGTATAACTCAATGGTGTGTGCAACATTTGTTTTCATAGAAACCCGTTGTTGTGTGTTGAGTACGCTATCATACATAGAATACCCATTAAATTAAAATTAATAAATATGAAAATGTTTATTTATTTATTTACTTGGGATGTTACATCCTTCCCCCATTTGGAAATTGCATCCTCACAATTTTAAAATTGGTCTTGGAAACATCATTAATGGTCCCACATCAAAAAAAAGAGTCAATAAAACTACCACTTTAAAATAAAGAAAGATAAGTACAATGTTTACCCATGATAAACCATACTAGGATTCCATGTATGAAAAAATGCATATATAAGTGAAACTAACCATCAAGATCTAATGGAGAGTGATAGAAAACATGATTAGGAGAATGTTAAAAACTAGAAAATCACAAACATTTGAGGGGTTAAACTATCTTTGAATCCCCAGCAGGAAAAGTTAACAGAATATTTTTTGAGTTACCTTTCATAATGTAGAGTAATTTATTTATGAGATTTAATAAGAACATATGGAAATATAATTACCTTTTAAGTAGAGTTTCATCCTTAAATAAGTTTCTACCAAAAAATCATCTTTTCTTCAAATGATGAGTAATCAAGATGACTTGGACACACATGAAGTGCTATAATCTAGTCTTATATATTCACACAATCCGAAAAAGAAGAACTATATATTTCCTCTATCTTTTGAAATTAACCAAAACCGAAAATGGATAGTATGAGATCAAATAATCCCCAAAAAGGATAATCCATTATAAAATAAAATACTACTCTTAATCTCCAAAACTCAAAAAAATGTACCCAATGTTTCAACAAAGACCACTCAATACACAATTGTCTTTAATATTATTTAAAATAATCCAAACTAAGATTGAAATGAAAAACTCAAATGGATTTAATCACATAGTCCTCCATAGTAAATCTTAACATTTATCTCCAAAAACATTAACGACTCTTAATGTCTCATACTAAAGTGTAATTATCCTAATCACATATTATTTATGATAGGTTAAAAATTTCCATAAATAACCAAAATCACCATATGTCGACAATAAAAAAAAATTATTATTCCAAAACAAAATTTCATCCATTAATCCACAAATGAGATCCCATAGTATTCTATTTTCCATAAGCATATAGTGTTCCCAAAAAAGAGAATGTCTTCCAAAAATTTTTTTTTCACTTAATCACTAAATCATTTTTCTATACTATGGATATCGATTTGATAACACATAAGATCCAAAATCAACTTATTCTTGATCAATAAAATCATTTACCTAAAAAGAATAAGTCATACTAACTAGGGACTCCATGTAGTCCAGTAGTAGGCGACAAATCCCAACCGTACTATGGTTGTGGGTTCGATTCCCCAAGCTTTGTCTGATGTGATGGTTTGTTACATGGTCTTCATGTTGTCCTTTTTATAAAACTCCAAAATAAACATAACATGTTTTAACCTCAAAGATTTTCTTATACCTTTGATTTTCATCCTAATACATTAAGACCTCAACATCTAATATATTGTCATTTGTTTCACCTCCATATAGTAAAATAAAACTATTCCAAAAAGAAAGAACATCATACCTTGTTCATGGTGTCGATATGGTTTTATCATCGTCTTGTTCACATAGGTAGAAGGTCCAAGTATTGAAACAGTGATTTTGAGATCCTTCAAAATCATTTGATTACTTCGCCCAAATACTCCATGAACAACATGGGTTATATAGGTGTTTGTAGAAAAATAGTTTCAGAAAATAGTCATGTACGACATATAATTTCAAAAATATAATAAAATATGATTTTAATAAAAAAAGACGGAGTTTGAGTTGAAACATTCTTGTTCAGTCAATAAGGTTTTCCAAATGACTTTTCCATTCCTTTGTACTTGGTGGGAGATTGTTAAGTCAATAAGGTATCCTTATGACTTTACAATTCCTTCTTGTTTTGAAAATCACAAACACCTTATTTCAAGGAAAAACTCATGTAACCCCTTGTTTTACTTCTATAAGGAAAATTTCCTTCCACAAGGAAATTTACCCTTACATAGATTTCATGGTTCATATCAATATTTTCATTAGTGAAAAATTCAAAATGTAACCAAAACCATGGAATCCTATAATTACCAAAATATGAAGCATTCTGTTTTAGGATATAAATTCTCAGAATTCTGGTTACGAACACTTTTAGAGTTCTGACTCCAAATTCTAAATCAGAATTCTGGTTATGAACTTTCTGAGTTCTGACTCTGAATTCTGAATCTGAATTCTGGTTACGATCTTTCAGAGTTCTGACTCCAAATTGGGAATATGAATTCTGGTTTCGAACATCTCTGAGTTCTGACTCTGAATTCTGAATTAGAATTCTGGTTACAAAATTTTTGAGTTCTGACTCCAAATTCTGAATATGAATTCTGGATATGAACTTTTCTGAGTTCTTACTATGATTTCTCTGAATTCAGGCTTCGAATTCTTATGAGTTCAGACTCCAAATTCTCATGAACTCCGACTCTGAACTTTTTATGTTCAGGTTCCAAATTCTTGTGAATCCAGATTCCAAATTTCCTTGAAATTCATAATACCGAATTATATAGAACTCAGGTTCCAAATTCATAGAAAACAAGATCCGAATATCCTTGTATTATAGACTCCAAATTCATTTTTGGTTAGACTCTGAACTTTCATTTACTTACATTTCAAATATTGAAATTTGGTTATGCTTACACTTGTCTATTTATAAAATGATGTCGTGCTTTTAGTTACTCACTAACCACTATTTGAGTGACATGTGTATTGGTCCCTCCGAAATTCAAGGAAAAATATGAACAATGGAGGAGCGAGCCAACCGCTGGTGTTGTGCCTATAAATAGGATCACATTTGAAAGAGCTCAGTAAATTTTGGAACTTTTGAAACTCAGGACTTTCGAAAGTGATTTCCGAAGAGGGAGGCTCTTATATACTCTCAGGATTCATGAAAAAAGATTGAACGGCTTGTTAAAACATTGATCCATTCAGATTTTCTTAGTGCAGAGGTTCGATTTCCTTGAAATCTGAGACTTCATATTGTGAAGTCAATGTTGCCAGTTTCCATACAAATCAAGGGCTTGCGGGGATAGCAAGAGAGATACCGATCTTCGGATTGAGGGCTTACCTAGTTTTGGGAAAGTCATACTTTCTTGAAAGTATAAATCAAGGGACCTTTTATCCTGGGTTGTTGGATACCCTCCTCTTGTGTTTAAAAGTGTTACTACTTGTTTCTTGTAGTGTTTTGTTTTCCGCTGTGTATTTTTAGTTCTTGAGGAAAGTATAACATTCATATACTTCATTAAACTTGTACTTTGATTTTATAAGATTCTATATGCTTCAAGGTAGAATCTTAGTCGGTGTAAAATTTTTTTAAGTTTCATTTCTGGAATCACTTTTCTAGAATCAAGCAAGATAATAGAACTTAGAGGTCTTGTGAATTTTGGTTACGCAAAATTTCCTTATGGATTTTTAAAGTATACAATCCACCCCCTATTGTATTTGAGCATCTCAGGATTATATATTCGATCCTAAATTTGGTATTATATAGTATATCATACTCACATACCATCTCATAATTGGAATAAGAGCATTGGTACAATCTGAATTGATCTCATGATTAGATTCAGAATAGAATTCTCAGAATTGAACTTCCGGATTCACACTTTTTCAGAATCTGTTTTTCAGAATCACATAGTTCGGATTCATTATTTATTATAGTACAATATCTAGTTTTTTTCATAGGATATTTTATCTTGTTTAAAAATTCATTCTACTAAAAAGTTTGTGTGCCAATGATTTTCTTAAGGATGGTAGGTTTAAATGTTGGTTCTATTGATTATCTAAATCCTACCATACCTCCTGTTTTTGATGGAAATGAGTATGAGTACAAGAGAGATTGGATGAATAATTTCATTATCAATACTAGAGTTGTTAAATAACTAATGCTGATTGGAGATTATAAGATTCCGGATAAGGAGTTGATAACCTTTACAAATCAGGAGAAATCTGAAAATCAATTAAACTTCAGAGTAAGAAATAATTTGTTATGTTCCATGACTAGGAACATACATAGTCAAATATCATCGTGTGAAGTTGCAAACAGTATCTGGAAGAAACTTGAAGTTACGCATTTTGGTACATCTAATGTCATAAAGACAAGAAGACCTATGTTGATATCTGAATACCATAGCATTAACTTTTATTATGGAGAACCTATACGAAAATTACAACAAAGGTTTATGACTATTGTGAATAGCTTACAATCTATGTGAGAAAAAGGTTTGGATGATGAAGATATTATAGACAAGATCATATATATCTTCCCAAATGAATAGGAGTCCAAGAGGACAACTATTGATGAGAACATGAATGTCACTCATATTTCCTTAGATGAGTAGTTTGGAACCCTTCTTTAGCATGAAACCAGAATGAAGAGAGATGTGTAAAATGTTAAGAAGAATAATGTGAATAGAGGATTTTCTTTTAAAACCACTTCTAAACATATGAATTCCAAAACCCCAGAAAGAGTAACTATATCAAAGATAAAGAAAGTTGTTATTCAGTCAGAATCTAGTGACACCGAAAAGTCTGAAAATGAATTAGCGAATCTTGCTCAGAGAATGAACAAGATTGTAGCTCAAAATAACTATCAGAATAAGTACTAGAATAAAGACTACAATGATAATAAATTTGGAGAAGATACATGTTATGAATGTAGAAGAACATGTCATATCAAACCTGATTTTACTTTGTTGAAAAAGAAGGAAAAGAGGGAAAGGCATTTAAAAAGTAACAAGAAGAAATTCAATCGATCGAAGCACAAGAAAAGTCTTAAAGCTAATGATACTTGGAGTGCTAGTGTGGAGAATATTCAGAAAGTGAATCTTCTGAATATGATTCATCAACACAGAAGAATATGGGATTCATATATACTACTTCTTTCCCTAATACATGTCTTATGGCAAAGGTATGCTCTGCCGAGGCTTTAACAAATTCATCTCTTGATAAGAATTATTGTTATGAAAATAGTACTTCTAATAAAGATACTTCATCCTCAGAAAATGAAGAAATTACTTCATATTAAGAAGTTTCTAGATTTTCCAAGTTACATGAAGAAGAAATTTTACAATTTCCATGAAATTAAACAACGCAAATACTACGGAATAAATTCTTACATAATATATTTTAGATCATTCTAGATATTTTAGAGATAAAGATGAGATTTTAGATAAACATTCTAAAGACCTTGAGAATTCTAATTCTATTAAGGAAGAACTTCATAAATATCTTAAGAATTCTATTTTAGAGATAAAATTTTTTAAGGAAAAATCTAACTCTAAGGAGATGATTCCTGAGGATAGGAATTTAGACATCAAACTAAAATCTAAAATATTTTCCCTTAAGAATATTCGTGAAAATTTTACCCATAGGAAAGAAAATTTTTACAAGATGTATTCTCAAATTAAACCTCAAAGAAACTCTACTGGAGAAGGTTATACTCACCAAAAACCAATTTTCAAAAACAACTAATTTTTTCCTTCTAGTGGCCCTTTTTGCACTAAATGTCAATGTGGTGGGCATTGGATGAAAAATCTCTCCTTGAATAAAGTTCAATAACTAGGGTTTCATACAACGTATTTTTCTAAACATATGTGGATACCCAAAATTTTGTTGTCATAAACTACTAGATCCAAGAAAGTTTGGATTCCGAAAGTCTAACTCTTTTGTTTTCAGAAAAATAGAGAAGGTACCAAAAACAATATGTGGTACATGGATAGTGGATGTTCCAGGAATATGACTGGTAATAAACTATTTTGAGAAGATCATAATGACAAAAGGAGGAAAATTAACTTTCAGAGATAATGCTCAGGGAGAAATTATTGGTATAGGTAACATTGTTCTTCTGGGAAAAACATTGATTTCAAATGTTTTATTTATTATGGGTATTAAGCACATCCTCATTATCACAAGTCAGTTATGTGATGAAGGTTACCTTGTGAATTTTAGGAATGATAAGTTCTTAGTACACAATTCCAAGGACGAATTTATTTCTTCTGCCAATAGGCAAGATAATTTTTATACACTAAACTTAAAAGACCTTATGAGCCAAAATCTACCTTGTCTTAGTGCAACGGAAGATCATTCTTGGTTATGACATAGAAGGTTAGGTCACTGTAACCTTAGGAACTTATGTAAACTTTATAAGAAAGTACTAGTTAAGGATCCACCAGAGCCCAGATTTGATTCTTCAAAAGTTTGTGACCCTATTCAATATGGAAAGCAACAAAAATGAAGTTTTAAATTAGTCGTTGTAGTCTCATATACTGATGCATTACAATTACTTCATGCGGATCTCTTTGGTCCGACACAAAATGGAATCATTGAGGTAAAATATTATGAATTTTTCTTGGTTGACGATAACACTAGGTTTACGTGGGTCTATTTTTTATCAAAGAAGTCTGAAGCTTTTTCATATTTCAAAACTTATAGAGCCCAAGTGAAAAAAGAGAAAAATCTGCCATTGAAAACTATTCATAGTGATCATGGTGAAGAATTTCAATATTGTGATTTTGAAACATTTTGTAGTAAAAAAGGAATTACTCATAACTTTTCAGCACCCAGAACACCTTTAAAAAATTGTGTTGTTGAAAGAAGAAATTGAATTCTTCAAGAAATAACTAGAACCATATTGAGTGAGTATTCTGTAGCCAAAAAAGTTGGGGCTGAAACTGTAAGTACTGATTGTTATACTATAAATCGAGTTTTTATTAGGCCTTTTCTTAATAAAACTCCTAATGAGTTATGGAATGGTAGAAAACCTAGAATTTCCTACATTAATATTTTTGGTTTCAAGGTATTCAATCTGAATACTAAATATAATCATCATAATTTCTCACCAAAATCTGATGAAGGAAATCTCTTAGGCTACTCCACAACTTCAAAGGAATATAGAGTTTTCAATAAATACACTTACACTGTTGAAGAGACAGTACATGTTAAATTTGATGACACTGATCCTTTTGATTTTAATAAACCCCAACCTACAACCTTAGATGTGTTTTTTAAAACTGATTATTAACCTATGATATAAGATCCTTCTGATAAGGAAAATTTCCAAGAAGATACTTCTGAAACATTTATCCCAGAATATTTCCTACCCTATGTTGGTGAACAGGTTTTACAAAACCCAAATCATTTGTTTCTGAAGAATCATCCCAGTGATAGTATCATTAGTGATGTGAATCAACCTCCATGAACTATATGTTCCTTAAGAAATGAAGTATAACATCTAGAATTCCTTTCCCAATTAGAACCAAAAAGCACTGATGAATATTTAGGTGATGATGATTTGATAAAAGCCATGAAAGATGAACTAAATGAATTTGAAAGGAATAAAGTCTGGACCTTGGTTTAAAGACCTAAGGAAACTTCTGTTATTAGAGTAAAATGAGTCTTTAGAAATAAGTGTGATAAAAATTGAATCATTTTTTATAAATAAGGCTATATTAGTTGTTAAAAGCTATAATCAACAAGAGGGAATATACTATGAATAAACATATTCTCCAGTAGCTATACGTGAATCTATTCCTATTTTACTTGACATTTCAGCATTCTTCAACTTTAAAATTTTTTAAATGGATGTAAAATTTTCTTTCCTTAATGTTTGTGTTCAAGAAGAAGTTTTTGTTGAACAAACTCCTGGATTTGAAGATACAAAACATCCTAATTATGTTTTTATACTTACCAAAGCTTTGTATTCCCTTAAGCAAGCCCTTCGAGCCTGTATGATAGACTTACAAGATTTTGGCTTCAAGATAACTATGTTAAGGGAAATGCAGATCCAACACTTCTTATAAATAAAGATAAGAAAAATGTTTTTATTGTTAAAATTTATGTTTATAACATTATATTTGGTTCAACTTAGCAATCTTTAACTAATTCCTTTGTAGATTTAATGAAATTTGAGTTTGAAATGAGTATGATGGGTGAGTTTACATTTTTCCTTGGTTTTCAAATTTCTCAAAAACCAGAAGGAATCTATATATTCCAACATAATTATATTAAATATCTTCTAAAAAAGTATGGATTTGAAAACACTAAGAGTATAAGTACTCCCATTGGTACCTCAAACACACTTGATCTTGATGAAGCTTGGAAACCAGTAGATCAAACAACTATTAGAGGTATGATAGGAAGCCTACTATACTTGACTGCTATTCATCCAGACTTAATGTTTTCAGTGTGATTATGTTCAAGATATCAATCCAATCCTAAGGAATCTCACATAATGGTAGTGAAATGAATTTTTTTGCCACAAAAAGGGAACCCTGGATTTAGGACTATTTTATACTTCTAGAAATGATTTTATTTTAAAAATATTTTGGGATGCTGACTTTGGTGGATATATAATTGATAGAAAGAGTGTATCCAGAACTTTTTATTTCATAGGATATTTTTTTAGATTCTTGGTCTTGAAAGAAGCAACACTCTATAGCAATTTCCACTACTAAAGCTGAATATGTGGCATCTGGAAGTTGCTATACCCAAGTGTTGTGGATAGAACACACACTCACAGACTATGGCATGAGTTTTACCAAAACACAATTTTTGTGTGATAATAAAAGAGCCATTTCCCATGGTAAAAACCCTTCACATCACTCTCATGCAAAGCACATAGATATTAGGCATCACTTTCTTAGGGATCACACACTAAATGGAGATATCATTCTTCAATTTATCGGAACGTAGTATCAACTTGCTGATATTTTAACAAAATCATTACCCTCCGATAGATTTGAATACATTAAACACATGTTAGTAATTATAACCATAAGGTATTATTCCTTGGTTAACCTCCTATTCAACCAATCTCCTTACAGTAATAAACACCTTTTCATAGGGGGGGTACATTTGTTATAAATTTTTTTCATACTTTTCAAATGATGTTTTTTAATATTTTTCATAATGATGTTTTTCATATTTTTTATAATAAAGTTTTTCATTTTTTTCGTGATCATGATTTTCATATTTTTCGTAATGAAGTTTTCATATTTTTCATAATGATGTTTTTCATACCTAATGTTTTCATAATGGAAATATTCGGACCAGAACTTTTCATAATAAAAATACTCAGAACTGAAGTATTCAAAATGAAAATATTCAGACCTGAAATTTTCGTAATGAAAATATTCGGACCTATAATTTTGGTATTGAAAATCTTTGGACCTGAAATTTTATTAATCAAAATTTTCGGATTTGAAATTTTTGTAGTGAAGTTTTTTTTGGTATTGAAATTTTTTTGGAATCCAAAGTTCTTCAAGAAGAATATTCCTCAATATGAATAATCTACCTAGCAATCGGAAAGATATGATTCTTTCTTGAATTTTTTGTAATAATATTTTACCTGCTATTAGTTTATTTTGTTTTTTTAAAAACATTTCTCATATTCTAGTTTCCTTTAATCCAAATGATTCTTTTTAAAGGCTCAAAAGATCGGATTCAACCAATTTTTTCCTTGCGGCTATCATTTGAACTGTCAGATCAGATCTGAAGAATTATCAGCCATTGGATTCAAATGAAAAGTTCAAATGCTGCTTCAATGCCTATAAAAGGGGGTCCCCTGATAGTTTTCCAACATTGGGTTTCAATGATCAATCATTTCAAATCTCTTCCCCTCTACAAAAGCCCATTCCAAACTTTTCAGAAGTTCTCAATTCCAAATGACTGTAGAAGTTCCCTCTCAAGATATGTCTTCGGTCAAGCCGATTGTGGAGTGACAAATATATAGGGGGAGGTTAGTTCATCTGAAATTCTTCAACAAGTAGAACTCTATTATTTTTAAGAACATCAAGCTTAATGGATGGGAAAGTGTAGCTATATCAAAGAAAAGAGAACAGGATCTTGTCTATCTAGATCTTCTCATTGAATTTTATAAATATGTTTGCTTCATTAAGGAAGAAGGTAGGGAAAGATTATCTTTTAAGAGTTATAAAAATACATACAAACTCTCTTACACTAAGCCTACTAGCTTGGTGGGGCTGTCATATGAATGATGAAGCCGAATTGTTCTCCCACAAGCTGCCGGATTTTCAAGGAAGTTTCATTAAGGTTAAGGCTATGGAATGCCTTGGACTTAATGATGTAAAGACAATAGAGATTTCCCATATATCTACCAAAAATTGGATCCTACAGTTATGGGTTCAAGTCCTTATCGTACTAAAGAAGGGTGACAAGGATACTCTTAAGAAAAGTGATATGTACATCTTGGATTTTTTGGTAATCCTAAGGAAGGTGAACCTCATGAAGCACATTCTCATTATGATAGAGAACATTATGAATGAGAATCTGAGAGCTCAGATTATTATGTATCATGACCTACATTCCAAGCTGATAGTTTGGTGTCTTAAATCCTTCGAGTTCCCTTGTAGTTCCAAGCTGAGGAATTGCATAGTAATACTAATCAGTGATGAAACACTCAAGAGAATGAAGGTTGGTTTCTCCAAGGAGATAGGATAATTTTATGATCTGCCTGAGGATGAGGTAGAAGCCATTCCAAAAATTACAAAAGAAGCTGAACCTTCACGGAAAGCCAGAAAGAAAAAAAGTTGAAGGAAGTTGAAGTAGAAGAAAAAACCCCTATGTCTAAGGAAGTCCAATACGTACCTCCAAAACCCAAGAATCAAAAAATCTACCCTGATGAATTTTTAGAAAAATGGAGGAAGGATAAGAAGAATAGAAAATTAGGGGATCCACAGTTCAGTTCGGATCCCACTGAGGCTAAGGCCTTGAACGAATCAACTACTGAAGAGCATGAGAAGCAAGACAAGGAAAAGACGCTGAAGAAGAAGATTAAAGAAGAAGAGATTGTGAAATATCTATTAAAGGCTACTGAAGTAGCATCCAAACAAATTCACGTACTGAAAACCTTCCTTGTAGAATCATTGCATGAGACTCCAGGAAAGAGGTTTATGATTACAAAGAAACCACAAGAGAGGATTGTGGAAGAGAAGAAAGCTGCAGAAGAATTTCAAAAAGATGATACTAGTGGTGGATCTGATGATTTGATTAAGAAAGTTGAATATTATCATGAAAAGGAATGTGATTCCAAAAAAAATTCACTCCTGACATCTCACCCTGGATCTTCGAAACATGCAACTCCTGAAATGGATGAGAAAGGTGAAGATAAAGTAAAAAAAGGATTCTGAGGAAGAGAGTCAAAATCATGATTTCTTTTATCCTGAAGACCTCGAGATTAGAGCTGAGAAGGAAAAAGTTGTTGAAGATAAGATTGTTCAGTTGTCTGGAAGCGAGCATGAATCCCCTAATGAAGAGGCCATTTTTAAAATCATCAAAGGAAAATAAGTGTTTGTCGATACCCCAACTAATAATATTTTGTGGAAGAAGAAAGCTATAGGAACCTCTAACAGGAAGCTAGTAGATCTAGAGGAAGAACCATCTCCAAGAAAAATGTCAGATTCGGAGTCATCAGCCTTAAGACATGATTTTGTTGTTCGGTCCCTAAAGAAGCTAGTGGATACCATTCCGATCTTTCCTGAAATTGATTCTAGATGCCAGATGCTTCAACACAACATGAATCAGAAAACAAACTATGTATCCACGGTGATATACAGGTGTGTTATGATTGTGACTGAACACAAGAATTTCATTATCAATTATGAAGCCCACATAAATTCTTGCAAGAAAATGACCAAATGTTCTAATAAATTTTTTGAATATTTGGAAGAGCTTGATAAATTTCAAGAAGATGTCAAGTATGTTTTTGAAACCGAAGACACCAAAATCAAGAATCCTACAAACAACTTTCAAGAAAAGCTAAATCTTGAACAATGTTCTCATATTCAAGATTTCAAAGATCTAAATGGAAAGCTGATTTATTTTGTCCAATGCTGGAAAAAAGAAAAGGATCTTCAGATTGAGATCCAAGAAAAGCTAGTGAAACAAGATGAATTGTTGATGGTCCAAGAAGAGGCCATGAAGGATCAGGAAGACAGGATCAAAGTATTAGAAAAGCAAGGAGAGGAGGATCACAAAGAGCGGAAAAAGCTGAAGACAATCGTGAAGAAGATGATTCCAAAGGAAAACGAAACAAAATAGTCTCAAATTTAATCTTTTGTTGTATTTTTTCCTTGTACTAATTCTTCCAATAGTAATGAAATTATGGTTTCTTGTTTTGTTTGGATGTCTATACCAATATTTCAGGTACCATATTTTTTTCCATTCCCTCAAACTCTGTTTGAAAATCACAAAGGGGGAGAAAGTTTCTTTCCAAAAAGGGGGATATTGTTGAGTCAATAAGGTTTTCCTTATGAATTTTCTATGCCTTCATACTTGGGGGAGATTATTAAGTCAATAAGGTATCCTTATGACTTCACCATTCCTTATTGTTTTGAAGATCACAAACACCTTATTTCATGGAAAAACGCATTTTACCCATTTTTTTGCTTCAATAAGGAAAATTTACTTCCCCAAGAAAATTTACCCATACCTAGATTTAATTGTTCATTTCAATATTTTCTTAAATGTAAAATTCAGATTATAACCAAAACCACAGAATCCTATAATTTCCTAGATATGAATCATTCTATTTTAGGATCCGAATTCTCAGAATTCTGGTTACAAACTCATTCAGAGTTTTGACTCTGAATTCTGAATCAGAATTATGGTTACGAACATTCTGAGTTCTGACTTTGAATTCTGAATTAGAATTCTGGTAAGGAACTTTCTGAGTTCTAACCCCGAATTATGAATATGAATTCTAGTTATGAACTTCTCCAAGTTCTGACTCCAAATTTTGAATCAAAATTCTGGTTACGAACATTCTGAGTTCTGACTCCAAATTCTGAATATGAATTCTAGAGATTATCTTCTCTGAGTTATGACTCCATGTTCTCTGAATTCAGGCTCCAGACTCTTATGAGTTCTGACTCTGAATTCTCATGAACTCCGACTCCGAACTTCGTATGTTCAGGTTCTGAATTCTTGTGAATCCATATTCCAAATTTTCTTTGAAATTGACACTAAGGAATTTTATATAATTGAGGTTCTGAATTCCTAGAAAATAGAATCCGAATATCACTGTATTATAGACATAGAATTCATTTTTTTAGACTCCAAACATTCATTTACTTACACTTTAAATATTGGATTTTGGTTATACTTACACTTGTTTAGTTAATAAATGATTTGGTGATTTCAGTTACTCACTAACCGTTGTTTGAGTGACACATGTAAAGGTCCCTCCAAAATTCAAGGAAAAATATGATCGTTGGAGAAGGGAACCGACCGTTGGATCTGTGTCTATAAATAGGAGCTCATTTGAAAGAGCTTAGTAACATTTGGAACTTTTGAAGCTCAGAACATTAGGAAGTGATTTATAGAGAGAGAGGCTCTTATAAACTCTTATGAATCATGAAGAAAGATTGTACGGCTTGATAAAACATTTCTTTGTGCATATTTTCTTAGTGTGGAGGTTCTATTTTCTTGAAATCAGATACTTCGAATTGTGAAGTCAGAGGTGATGATTTCCTTACAAATCGAGGGCGTGCGGGTATAGCAAGATAGATACCGATCTTCGGATTGAGGGCTTACCTGGTTTGGGTAATTCATACATTCTTGAAAGTATAAATCAAGAGACCTTTTATCTAGGGTTGTTGGATACCCTCATCTTTGGGTTAAAAGAGTTACTACTTATTACTTGTAGTATTTTGTTTTTCGCTATGTATTTTTAGTTGTTGAGGCATGTATAACTTTCATATACTTCCTTAAACTTGTACTATGATTTTATAGTTTTGTATATGCTTTAAGGTATAATCTGTTTTGGTGTAAACTTTTGTTAAGTTAAATTTCTGGAATCACTTTTTTAGAATCAATCAAGATAATAAAACATAGAGGAGTTCTGAATTTTGGTTACGCAAAACTTCCTTAGGGATTTTTAAAGCATAAAATTCACCCCCTCTTGTATTTGATCATCTCATGTTCATATATTCGATCCTACATTTGGTATTATAGAGTATATCATACTCACATTCCATCTCACAATTCAATAAATGGTCCTTCTAAAATACCCTAAGTATGTTCTGAGAGAATATATTGTAAAATCAAATATAAATAGGTTTCTTAAGGGTCTCCTTCTTCAGCACCTTTTTCAAAAGCATAATATACTTCAAAATCATATGATAAGATAAAATATTTGAAAATTCCTTGATAATGTTTTCCACTCTTGAAAATATGTGAATATTGGGAAAATAAGATTTTATTAAATAAAACCCATGATCCATGATGATATCGAGGTATAGTGGAGGTGCTTGATTTCTCAAACAATTTATTTCAAGTGAGTTGTTTACTAGAAAATGACTCACAATCATCTGAACACGAAATTGTAATAATTATTTCAAGATTGTCATTAGAAAGAGATAAGAATGTTGTTTGAGATCCTTTTCCTTGCATTTGTAATTGACATTCCTTGATTTAAAAAAGTTATAAAATAATTATTTAACTAAAATAAGATACGTAGGGACTAACCATGTGTTTAACAAAAAAATACTTATCCCTAAATATGCCTAAAACAACCTCTGATACCAAATTTGTGGAACTGGTCTTAAATATTACATTATATTGAATTATGTTAATAATTCACATTAAGGATCTTTTCATGTTTATAGTTTTAGTGAATTAGGACATAACTATTACATTACACCTTTAAAAATTAAAAAGCAGACACTTCAACTCAGTTTCCAAATTTTTTCATAAAATAAACAGTCTTAAAAAAGAAACATTTCTTGTTATATGTTTTAGACAACATGACTTTTTCTTGTTCCCATCCTTGACCCTATTCATATTTATGTTCTATGAAAAAAAATTGAAAACATGGGATGATCATAAAAAGCACAGTAATGCTTATAATATAAGGAAAGGAATTATTAACCCATAAACAAATACAAATCAATGAAACCGTAGTTTTCAATAATTACATACCTCATGAAATTAGAAGATTTATGAATAACACACAGAAATCATAAATCATAAAGGTAACTTATGGTATACATAACATGCTTACATAGTATATTTCACAGCTACATAGGGAATTACATATGGAAAACCCATCACAGTATATTCACTAAATTTATTAGTAGAAACATTAACATTTACCTCTGTCACATTACCCAATGCATTGGAGTGCTATCTCGGGCTTACTCTCCCTAGGTTTATCACGGAACCACCAGTATACCTTAACTATGACCAAGAACTGTAACATAATCATAACACATAAAATATCGAAATTCTCAAAATTTCACTTGTCAACAACATTGAATCAATTCAAGATATAGAATTATTAAATACATTTCAAAAACATTTTAAAACATTTTATAAAGAAAATTTTGAATCAATGTGTCCCAAACCACTTTGAAAATTTTAACGGAATAAAAATTTTAAAACATTAACGTCCATATAAGTAAACTCTTAAAACCATTTGGAAGACATGGACTTTAATGAGAATGATTTAGAAGATTAATTCTTTAAAATAATTAAAACAACGTTTTATATGAAGAAGATCATAATGCTTTAGAAAAACATGACTAAACTGAAATAAATAATAAAATAATAAAAACCTATAATATCATGAGAATAAGGATATTAATGATATAATATTTCAAAGGGATTTTTATAAACCATATAAAAGTTAATTGGTAAAAATAACAAAGAAGTCTCAATGGATTGAAAATTGAGATGAAATCCATTACAAAGATCGTACCATTAGATTTAAGAACAAATGAAAGAAATAATTATGTGTGACAAATATAAATACACCCAAAATATATGGATATTAACCATAATTAAATCAGAGGTCATTTACAAATATTTATTGCATTATATATTCAAGTTGTAGAAGTTTAACCCAAATAAATTAAATTGGGTGAAAAAGTTCCCTTATAGAATTTCAATACCCTAACGTCTTCGATTAAAAATTCACAAAATGAGTTGATTAGGGATAAAAGGGTCTCTCGTCACTTGGAAATATAATTTACATAAAAAAGGATATAAAATAACATATCCCAATATATTAAAATGTATATTTAAAAGACATCACATAAAAGAATTCATTGACTAATATAGTACGGTGAAAAGTTCCCTTACAGATTTGGTAACTGGAAAAACATACACCACATGAAATAAGGGTCATAAAATGAAGATGTAAATACCCATAATATAAATTATATTAATCATGTAATATAATAATGGGAAGTAAATACACCATAAAAAAGAAAATAGTAGAAAATATAGCAAGAATCTCATGGGAATAAAAAGTTAGATGAAAATCACGTACCTCGTGTCTGAATTAACTCGTTCATTCATTAATCTCTTGAATAATAAACTAAAGATAATTTATTCCTTATTCAGAAAATTTTTAAAGTTTCTTATTCCATTTATATTACTTATTAAATTTTATAATCATTATATAATCATTTAAGTTAATAACGGTCATTTTGTTGATATTTTGTATTTGAGTCAAAAGTGAAATTCTTATAAAAACAAGTTGTTAATGTAGTCAAAATTCCATTATCTCTCAAATGATTTTAATTTTTGTTGTTATCATATATATCATATTTATACAGTATATATATATTTATAATTTTCCAAAACATTTTGACATAAGAAATGAAATTCACCGTTCAAGGAGACAGTAAGCTACACGTACGCATGAACGCTACTTTCATTTCTTTTTTAATTTATAATGAAATGAAAACCTAAAGATACATAGTTATATAATAATTCCATTATAATATAATATTTTATATACATTACAAAATTTCATTAACACCATAATTTATACATTCTATGTATGGTATGAACGAGTCATATCACTTTGAGGTGGTTGTGGTCCGCACTTCCTCAAATGAAATTAACGTATTTATACAACATGAAAAAATAAAGGTATACTCTAAATTAGTATTAATGAAAAATATTGATAAAATAAAATAAAATATATATCATATATAATTACAGTTCTATCATAATGGCCTCCATGAGAGTCGGTAGAAGAATATTGAACAATCATCATTTCGTGAGGCAGTATTTCACAGTCCACAGAAACAAGATGTTAGTATCCATTAGATGAAGGTGTGTGTAAGTGTAGTTTTAATACTTATCATAAAAACATCCTAGTATATTTAAGATACTTATTTTGTTATAACATAATGGAGTAAACAGATTTTGGGTGGTTGGAGAAGTAAAATAAAAAAACATAAGAGAAGATGTTACCTTTAAATCAGCTTTCTTCCTTTAGTTTTAACCAAAAGGTTTACTTGAGTTGCCATCTACCATGGGGAATACATCAATGAGTAAACGAGGGATGTAGGGTGTCTAATTGGGCAAAATATAGATAATCCAAGGGGTTTGAGAGGTGTGAGTAATGGTTTAGAGGCGGAGTGCTTTTATAAGGGCGAGGAGGGGCTCTTAAGGAATGTTGTAAAGAATTATTTTATTATAAAATCATTTTCAGTTTCTAAATGTCCAAAATTAATTAAATTAGATGATGGGATGACTAATGTTCTAAAAAAATATTCCCATAATAATTGGACACGTTTTGGATATTTTTTTTAATTTTTACAACCTCATTTACTTAAATCATTCATTAATAAGGTAAACACTGCATCATCAATGTGCCAAAAATAATTTTATTTATTTGATGTCTAAAAATTGAAAATAAAATACCATGATGTAGGAATTATTTTTATCTTTAAAATTAATACTTATAGTCAAATATAAAACATATATAACACAATATAAAGATTATTTTATGAAAAGATATATGTTTATGTCATTTTTGTCTTTACAATAAATTAATTAAAATAAAGTGTCATTATCACTCCCAGATGGCTCCATGGTGTCCCAAAATCGACCTAAGGATGCCCATGGTTATAAATGTATTAACCAATAGGATTATAACATATGTTGGGGTAATTTAATATTATAATAATAATATTTTTTTACCCTTATTTACTAGATTTACCCTTAAACCGTGGTAAATAAAATATTTACTGATGTAAATATTCATAATGTATAAAAATAAAAGTTACCTATTTACACAATTTGGAACTCCTGATTCCATACATGGAATTCGTTTTTCGAAATTCAAAACATGGAAGTTGCAGAAATTAATTTAAAATTAATTCCCATTATCAAAATAAGAAGCCTGTTTTTAAGAAATAATAACTATCAAAAGATTGACACTTGATTATTTCAAATTTAAAAGTGAAATTACATCCAATGACCAAAAATAGATTAAATGGAAAAAATATAATCTAATTAAAATTTATAACCAATTAAAATGATATTCTAACCATATAAATGAATACTATTAATAGGCAATTTTGAATTAGAATACAGTATTTTTCACTATTCATTAAAAATGAACATTATCTGAAAAATACCAAAATTTCATCCAATGTAAATTTCTATGTCCTGATTCTAAAGAATAATATTATTTTTTCAAATAAAACATATATAAATGACAAAAAAAATATTTAAAAAGTGTATCAAAAGGTAGTAAATCAAACTTTTAAAGAATATTTGAGTATTTATGCTTAAAATTGGATTCATTGTCATTTCCCTCAATCTATTATTGGATAAATGTATTGAAAAATTAACTTTCATTTATAATAATATTTTAGTTAATTCTATTCATTCCCACTAATAAAATGGATAAGTGTAAACTACTAGTTAAAATAATAATAATATTATAATATTTTTCGGTATAACTCAATGTTGTGTGAAACCTAATATTTTAAAGAAACCTATTGTTGCGTGTTGAGTACGCTATCAGACAGAGCATCCGCTTTAAATTAAAATTAATTAATATGAAAATATCATGTTCTTTATTTACCTAGTATGCGACATATTAAACATTCTTACACAAAATACTTATTTTGATTCCAGTAAAATTCTTCTTATATTTTTTGGATGACTTTTCTTATTTATCATTTTGTCCCACTTCATCTATTAAGAGTTTTCTTCTAAATCTTCTCAATATTATACAAAATTTCTTCTCTATGAAATTCATAGAAATGTTTCCAATTCCACCACACTCAAAACATTTGAGAGTAATTTACCTCCATATTTTATCTTTCATCTTATTTTTAAACATTTTAACTTCATATGTAATAAAAAAAGTTATTAATTTCTTCAAGATATAAATCTTCCTTATCTTATAACTATAAATTTTTTAATCAAACAAAACTAGAATGATTCTCATTATTTTCTTCACAATAGTAGAATCATCCAAGATGTCTCCAAATCATTTAATGTTAAAAAAAATTCATTGATCTGGGTGATGTATTCATCAATTGTTTATTCATCTCTCATTATGATCTCTTCATACTTACTACACCATATTTTTATCTTTAATTCCTTTACAATTGTATTCCTTTTGAAAATACTATACATCTTCTTCCATATACTTTTTGAATTATTGATACCCATCACCTTCTCATAAATACTGTCTAATAAAACATAAAGATTTCATTTGTATCCTTTATATAAACTTCTATATTACTATTCCCTACATACATAATTGGAGAATATTTTTTAGTAGTTGGAAATCCAACTGTTTAAGCACCAATAACTTCTAGTGTAAGAGGTAGGAGATAAGGAATCATCCAATTTTTCCAACCATGATAATTTTCCCATAAAATATAGGAATTCATCTACTATTCATAGAATTGATATTATCTATTATAAAGATTTTACAAGGGAACCTGGGCTCTAATACCAATTAAAGATACAAGGATTGAATAACAACTAAAAAGGGCTCGTTGAATTAGTTATTCACTTTTTATAAGTTTCAATACTTTTCCAAACATTTTCCCTATAACCTGTTATGATTTATTTCATTATCATATTTTTATAAATACTCATTCTTGAAAATATAGGAAAAAACGTAAAGCACCAATGATTTAAAATTCAACATTGACTTATTCAATCCTCTTTAGATTTATGTAACATTTATGGAAAATTGAATTACAAATTTTTACCTATTAAACATTTCAAAATACCTCTAGAATCAATTTTTTTGAATTCTTTGTAATCTGATCATTACTAGATGCCTTTATTTTAATGTTCATTATGAATCTCTTTCTATCTCATTGATTACAAAATATGTATCCCACTCAGTGATTATGAATTCTATATCCTTTATAGTGATTCTGATCTCTATTTCATTCTCAGTGATTCTGAATTCTATTTCATTCTAATTGACTATGAATTTTGTTTCCTTTACATTTATTTAGAATTTTGTTTCCGTATCAAGTAATTATGATTTAATTTCCATTTATGAGGGAATTATTCACTTTGTAAACATTAATTTCATCAATACAGTCCACTGTTTCTTTAGAAACATCATCATAAATGTTTTTATGATCTATGTGAACTTCATGGTCACTAAATCATTTTCTAACTTATAATTGAATCTATTGTGTCTTACCGTTCTTCCAAAAACATATTTCTTTCCTACTCATCCTAAATATGATTTTCATGAAAAAATTGGTCTAAATAGTATTTGAACAATATTTTCTCCCCCTTACATTCATCAATAAATAATAACAAATTTTAAAACATACTTATGATTATTGGGAAATATATAATCAAAAAGAATCATCAAATTTCATTTAGAATGTATGAAAAAATCTCAAACCTATGACTTCACAGTCTTTATTCAAAACCCTATAGTAACAAAAATACTTATTTACATAGAAACATTGATGTTTATACTCAGATATTTCATTCTTTCTCAGATTAAGAAAAATGAAAAAATTCAGCAATAAGGATATTTTTCATATAATTCTTTGGGATCTTATGATCATTGATGTCATGCGGATGGACATATGTCTAGGGAAACATTAATCATTTTGCATCCGGTAATTCAAAGTCCAATTATATGAGTCTATAAGCCAGTTTCAAAAAAACTAATGATGTTTATCCCCCCTCTATGCTTGGGTTTGAATCAATAAACAACATTTAATCATATTTCAGAACTCATTACAATGGAATGGGTATAATTTCAGTAATATAAAAATATTCTTATACAAATAGGATATGTCCAATCAAATACAAAAAAAAATTGATAAAATAAGGTTATCCCAATGTTTCTTCAATAATAATAATAATATTATTTCCTTGACATGTGATTCATGTTAGAATTAAATAAAATAATATTGAATCAAATAACACTGAACATATATTATTTCTCACTGGACTTTAAAAATAGATCTTTCATTCCTCCACAATATTTATCAGGCCTTGTATACAGACTATTTATTTATTAAATAAAAATTACTACATTATTCACTAATAATTTAATATATGTCATATTCAGTAAATTGGAAACAAATATTTATTAATAATTGTCTCACATTATATTTTCTTGAATAACTATTGATGAAATATATGCTATCAAGAATAAATGAATATTTTTTATACCAAGTACATAAATAATATTAATTCATCATTTCAAATAATTGAAAATAATATATTTCTTAACTATGATCCTTGATACACATAGTGTGTGACACTCTCAGACTTTTTTCTTTGTCGCATTAGTTGACATAGCCTAATGTATAAGGTTATTGTCTAGAAACACACCGTGCACCGATAAATTTTTTTTAATGATGAAAAAACATAATACATCATAAATACCCTTAATATATAATATAAATTCTTTATTATGATTTCTCAAATCAAGAAGGTTTCATAGTGGTTCCATTGACCTATGTTCTGGATGTCTCGTTCTATGACATCGTGGAAATAAAACATTCATATAGAGCACTATAAAAAATGATTTATTTGGGATATTTCATTTCCATTAAAGGACTTGAGATATCAAATTCTATTAATTAATATAAGGGATATATATTTTACATTATTCCTTAATACAATATTACTTCTAATGCACCCAATGTATCCCACCACACTATGAATATATGTCATTGCGGTTTTCATCGGTACATTAGTGTATGTGATTAATAATACTCAATAATAATTGTCATACATTATATGGATAAATACACAAATGAATAGATAGGAACATCTAGTGACATATATAAATATATATTTTCTACTGTAAGTTCTCACGCACATAATATCAGACACTGGAAATTAACATGGGAATAAACCATGATAGGGATCCTCAATGACATATGAGTCTCCACACTAGATAGATTATATCTTTCATGTCCTCAAAATATATCATTCTACTATATAATATATATTTAAGAATAATGTCATAGAACTTTTGTGTTCCCATCATAGCAGGGAGCTACTATGACCTTTGAGTCTAACAACAACTCTGAGGGCATTATCACAAACAATGCTATAGAGAAGAATAATAACGATGTGACACAGAGTTTAATAATTTTCCACACTATGAATACTTGTTATCATAAATTAAACTGAAGATGTTTTTAGGGAACCAAATCTAACACACTCCTACTCGAAATAGTTTTCACAGATAACACCCTTCAGTCATCCCGCTCTCAGACAATACACTTGCCTCTATTGATATAGAATTTTAGCCGAGGGGTCAACCAAAATCTATTATATGTGTAATATGCTCACTAAAAAAATCACCCCTCTGATAAAAATCCATTAATAGGTGACACATTCAGAGAATATATTTTGTCTGTTGGTGTAACCTTGGCCCATTCACAAGATTCAACACTGCATTATTATCTCAATATAATGTGATATGATCATTGACACTGTACACCACATCAAGATATTGGACATTGGTCTATATCCAAGTTACTCAATTGGCTAAATCATAAGACTCTATATACTCATCCTCCACTATAGAATTAGCCAAAAAAATTTAAATTTTACTCTTCTAGCTCATGGATCCTCCATTGAGATGGAAAACATCTCCTAATAATGACTTTAGATCATCATAGTCTATCTGAAAACTACCATCAGTGTGTCCCCTAATTATCAGATCCTCATATCCTCTATACACAAGGAATATATCCTTAGTTCTTTTCAGATACTTAATTATAACCTTAATTGTTTACTATTTCTATTCTTCTGGATCTTCATTATATATTCTTAAAAAAATCAATGCCTAGGAAACATCATGTGCAGTACATGGCATGACATACATGATTTATCAGATCAGTGAAGTGTATGGGATCTTTCTCATTCTCCTTTTCTCATATTTTTTCTATGGTTACATTTTCTTATACGGATGTAATCCTTGTAAAAATGGAACAAATCCACTATTGGATTATTTCATACAAAACTATATTATTATCTAGTTAACATTTTGAATTATTCCAAGAAGCCTATTGGATCTATCATGAATGATCGTGATCCCTAAAATATAATCTACATCAACTATGTCTTTTATGGGAAAACACCTATTCCATAAGAACATAACATATTGTAAGAAAGGTATGTCATTTGAAATAAGTAATATGTCATCATGTAAAATTCTGATGGTTTAGAACATGGGAACTGAAGAAAATGTATCATCCTATTCAATTTCATGATGTTTTTAAAACCCATTAGCCAATATATTTGATTTATATTCATTTAAATTACCAATTATTTATATTTTTATATTCAATACCGATTTTCACCCTACAGTATTTACATCAACGATAGAATCTACCATAACACAAAATTAGTTATGATACATGGAATCCATTTCATAATACATAGATCCTTTCCATATTGTATCGTTTGAGATATTTACTTCCTCTTTGTAAGGGATAGGGTCATCATTTTAAACTAATAATGAGTCACCATATTGTGTGACTTGAAAAACATATATCTATAGTTCTATTACATCCCATGTTCTCCTATGTAGTACTTGTATTTTAGGAACCACAACTTCAATGGGGTCATGTGGTTCCTATCACTGAACCATCTATTGTGTATCATGATCATCAACATCATTGAATTTAATCTTTCTTCCACTATCATTTTATAGGATATTCTACATCTCAATAATAATGACATGTTTGGAAACTGTCACATTCTATTCCAAGAGGTTTTATAGGTAGTATCCTTTTATTTTCATGGGACAACTGAAAAAGATACACCTTGTGTCCCGTTGTTTTAGTTTGTTTCTTAAGATGACCTTAACAAATGTATAGCATCCCCATAAATTTGTCTTCACCCAAATGGGTTTCTTTCGATCCCACAACATGAATGGAATTTATTTTTCTGCATTAGATGGTACTCAATTAAATTTGATTGGCAATATTTTTAATTCATCTCCCAAAAAGTACAACAGAAGATATTCAGGATGAATTATCAACCTTACCATGTCTAAAATGTTATGTTTTCTTCTTAAACTAACAACATTCCTATGTGGTATGTAAGGTTGAGTGAGTTGATATGGAATTCAAAACACTAGTATAATGCATATAAACTCTTGTATAAGATATTAACAACCCCGATCTAATCGAATCATGTTTATCTTCCAAAAAATTAAATTATTTACTTCATTCTTTAATTCCATGAATTTCATAAAGGACTAATACTTATACCTCATCATGTTGAAAAACCTATATCTACTCAAGTCATCTGAAATGTTTTGATTTACGAATACCCACCTTTATCTTTTACCAGAAATGGATACCCACATTAGTGTATTCCAATCCTAGAAGCTCTCTGGACCTTTCATCCTATTGACCGAATGGTGGTTTTTTCATTTTTCATTAAAAATTTGCATGACATATTTCTGGTGGTTTCAGCTCTGGTGAGTCGAAGTTTTTATTTTGACAGTTCATTACCAAATCTTGTTTTATACATGACCAAGAAAATGATGTCATAGGTCGATTTTGTATAAGTCTTGTGAACTTGATTCATTATCAATTTCTCATAATTGGTTTTGAAAATTTAATAAATAAATACTATTATTTAAATGTTATATACCATAGAATATGTTTTCATCATAAAAATAATCTGTTATTTCAAAAGATAAAAATAAAGCCATCTTCATATAGGCATGATACATAAATTGTGTTCATGGGAACTGAAGGTACATAATAAGAATCTCTTAAAGACAAAATCATTCTCATTTGAAATTAATGGTGGTAGTCACTAATGGATCGATCAGCCTACTTCACACCATTGATAGCTCATAGACCCACCTCTCTTCTATGAATATTTTGGAATCTACCTGGTTCTATCATTTGGATATAGTTATGAGCACCAAAATTTGCATCGGATACCCAATGGATATGTAAGAACCTGATTTGTATCTCAATTGTGTATCCTTTTATGTTTTATATAATTAATTATTATTTATCTAATATGGATTCCATATGATGTTAGAAATACTTCTGGGGGAGTCTTGGGATTATTTAGAGCTCGGATCCTCAGATGGTGGATGAAATAGATTGGAAACAATCTTATTAAATACAAGGTGAGCCAAGATGCATAGTTAATTTTTACTCTTTGTGGCTGAATAGTGATTAGGAGGAGGAAACACATTTTTCCTAACTTTGAAAATTGGGCCACATGCCTATGTAAAAACTATAAAAGTTTTCTCTAAGGGTTTTTTCATGGTTGGTGATTGGTTTATCTAACAATATGGCCCAAAAAAGTGGGTTGGTTCTTCTTATAGTAGAGGAATCATGGTTGATGCATAGTTTATCCAAACCTGCAACCAAACCATTCACCCCTTGTTTTTTGTGTAGAATTATGATTTTTCATAAATTATATAATTTAGACTATTTTCTTCTCCCATGCTCATTATATTGGATTATACCCCTTACATTCTCCCTCTTTGAGCTCTATGAAATCTATTTGATATGATTTTTTCCAGATATTCTATCAAAAGATAGATTCAATACTTGTTCATCACTTTGGATATGCAATTGTATTAACTCCATTTTATTGAGTTGTTATTCATTGTGATGATGTTTTTTAAATTCATGTTCTTATGACTTAATCTTATTTTATTGATCAGTTCTTTATATTTTTTCATATTCAGGGAAAATGAAAGGCTTATGCTAGATGAGGAGAGACTTATGAGTACGTCATAGGTGGTTTATAACTCATCACTCAAGATTATTCATTTTATTAATTTTCATATGTACACACTGATTTCAATGGCCATTTCCTATTTAATTTTTGATCCATGATTTTAGTTATTAGAACCATATTCCAAGACTCTATCTATAAATGATATCCATTATTAGAGGTTATTACTTCAATTTCAACCACCACAAGTTGGGTGGTTCCCTTAATTATTCATTTTTTAGGTTTTTCATGTGTATTTTCACCACAATTCAAGTGTTATTTCGATTGAACCTACTAATGTTAATCCATTCCATAACTAAATGTATATAGAATTGGTTTTCACTAGATCATGAATATGTAACATCCACATGACCTTATAAAATAAGTGTTTTAGTCAATTAATAAATGTTTAAATGGATTAATTGGAAATTATACTATGTATATGAGTTTGTATAATTGAATTACATTGAAATTTAATTGAAAATATTGTATTCATGCATGTAGAACCCATTTCTAGGTATAATATAATTGAGTGAAACTTTGACTGGCTAAATGGCATGAATATTACATGGAATTAATTTATTAATGAAACTATAAATGGTGTCTCTTTAATATGGATCATGTAATTACTATTGGAGTAGTCATAAATGACATGTCCCTAGGATTCCCAAGGGAATTACTTAAGAAATCATGGATGCCATTCCTATTCAAGGATGTCAGTTACTAAGGGCAAGACACAACATCAGAACAAATTTTTTCTATTAGTGGACACCGGATATGATATCATATAATCTATCCATTATAACTATAGTATTCCTTGGATACACTCCATGGATAGAGAATGGATTCCATGTACATGTGGCTCAATGGATACACCCTTCATCATTGTCACTAATTTTCCTATTTTACATTGGATATAAACCTTGGAATCAGATATAAATATTATTGAATGAATTTTATGATGGTCCCCTAATTACACCCTTACCTATATAGCAAGGCTATAGTTACTTATCATAGTTGGAATTAACCGTATGGTAATGGATGCTTTGGTTATTATCTAAGGCCCCTTTATTATTATTATTATCATTACAGGATGCCTTGGTGTGTACCTTGGATCCTCTATTATGATAATTACATGGGGATTCTATGTTATAACTTTGATACAACATTATTATTATTAGAAATTATTGTTGTAAATGTTTGTTGTGACTCATGTGACTTAATTTATAAACTAGAAATTAATTAATTAATTAATTAATTATAAGTTTAGACACCATATCATGTAGAATAAGGTTATTGTGTATTTATGTTACTGTACCATATTACCTTTATATATTCATGTTTGCAATCTATTTAATTTTCTATTACACCGACTTTATTTTGTAGACGATGTTGGTGGTGGCCTAATTATATTTATCTAAATCCTGATCTAGCCGCCATAAGTACCCGAGAAGACCAAATGTGTGTAGGTTTTGAAAAAGTGAAGCATATTACTTTAAAAACTTGATTGATTTCTTGCATTTAGATTGACCAAGATAGTAGATGATTGAGTTGGATCTTGATATTCTTAGATAGGGTTTGGATTACTTTTTTCTTCTATGGTATAGTGATAGTATCTTATGCATTATATCCATGTATTTTAGAATTATAGATACATGAAATATATCATATTCATCATTTGTATCTGATTATTATTTGTTTAGTTGTTTATTAGATCATTATGCTTACACTTTTCTATCAGCATACTTATATTCCTTCTACCATTACATGTAATTTCTTTTTTTGGGGTACTAAACTCTAGAAGTGAGGGAATATTCTCCAAAATAACACAACCAAGTACCTCACTAAAAGTAAAAAAGATATGGTATTCAGGGAGATATTCTTGATGCCTTATTTCCCACTAGGATTGGGGAACCTCTGAATTGAACCCAGGTGTGAGAAGTCAAAAAGTGGTGTTAAAGCAGTTCCTTTCTTTAAATACTATTTTGAGACAATTTTATGGATATTAGGAACACATTGGAACTTATTTATGAGCCATTAATGGGAATAAATAACCTATGTTTAGTGTAAATGTCCAGTTTCATGAAGAATTATTGTGGTTATGTTTTTTCCAATTAATGTTGATATCATTTCACCATAAGGTGATTAACTTGTTATGCGACTGTATTTATTATTATTTTTATTGATGGTTTAATTTTATCCTTTGATAGATAATATGGGGGAAAGGATAATTGTTACATGAATCATTGTAGTAACCTATAATTCATATTCCATGCATATTCCATGACATAATGATGAATTTGTTTTCATTCATTTTCATGTTATGCCCACGGTTATAAAGTGATACTTATTTATATATATATCTTTGATGATCTTGGGAAATTATTTATTGATTTATAGTATCAATTAATGTATAGTGTAGTACCTCATGGTTTTTAATGGGTAATTTTCTATGATGATCCATTAGAATGTGACTAAAACGGTGTCACTTTTAGTGATTAGGAGTATAGACTCTGATTCTTCTACTAGAAATAAAGAGGGATGGTATTATTGAACCTTCACCTACTAGATCCCATGTATTTCATGCATGAACACTTACCAATACATAGTATTATACGAGGATAGTTATGGTAGTATACCATGGGTATTGATCCCATTCCTTATGTTTATCTTCCATTTTTGCTATCTATTTTCATAAATTCACTTTTGAGTCGTGTTCTGGGAATCTCTATGTAACATCCCAGGTAATTTTAAAATAATTTTTTTTTATATTTATTAATATTCATGATTTAGATAGTAATTTTAAATTAATAGTTATGATATGTCCAATAGTTTACTAGGAACACAACAATGGGTTTCGCCGAAATCTTATTTTTCACACAAGACTGAGATATACTGAAAAATAATACATTATTAATATTATTATTTTAAATGGTAGTTATCTCCAAGATGTTGTATTATAGGAAATGAAAATAGCTAACTATATTATTTTTACACATTTTTATCAAATTTGTTTACTTTCATTTAATAAATTTTAGAGGCTTAAAATGAGAATAAATCAAATTTTAAGCATAAAATACTCTACTATTTTAAAAAGGTAGTTTTACCACCTTTTGATGGAGAACCCATTTTAAATCTCGTTTTTATCACTTTAATAAGTTATCTTTGAAAACATAAACTTATTAATTAGAAGGGGGTCATCAAAATTTAATTTTCTTGAATTTTTCTATTTTGTTTGAAAAAATTCAATTTTTAATGAATAGTGAAAATATTGTATTTTAAATCAAAAACAGCCATTTCATATAATTTTTTTATAAAGGTATATTATATATTTAATTTATTTTAAATTTTAATTAGATTATGTTTTTTTCATTTAATACAATGTTTTTCATTGGATGTAATTTAAAATTTAAATTAGATATAAACACAAGTTAATATTTAGTTTGTTTTTACTTAAAATTTTGTTTTCTTATTTCGTCAGTAGGATTAATTTTTGAAATAATTTCTATAAATTATATGTTATGAATTTGAAAAAATGGATTTCATATTTCTAATCATAAGGTCAAAATTTTTAAATAGGTCCCTTTTATTTTCGGACATTATGAATAATAACGTCAAAAATAATGGTTTTTATTTACCACAGTAAAGGGTAAATCATGTAAGGAAGGGTAAAAATATATTATAATAACATATAAATACCATAACACCAGTCCTAATTTCAATTTATGAGTTATGTACTACATTGAAAATACATGGATTGATTTTTTGGGATTTTGAATCCACTTGGGTGTGATTATGATATCTGTAACATATAGTTTAACGTAAAGAAAATATGTTTCAAACATTTATTTTCTTAATAAATAATGTTTATATTGGGTTATATAAGTGATAATTTTGACTACAAATTATAAATAGGAAGATAAAACTATTACCTACATCATGTGAATTTAATTATAATTTGTAAAAATTAAATAAATAAATATAATAATAACATAATGATGATGAAATTATAGATATATTAATGAAATAATGAAATAAAAGATATTATAAATATTTAAATAAATACTATTTGTAATAATTTAATCCATAAAAATATTTTTTTAAAAAAATATTATATTTTAGGAAAATACTAAAGGCTTTTTTCAACGTTATCTATCTTTTCGTATTTTATTAAAATTCAATAAAATGAATAATGTAAAATTGAAAAAATTTATATTTTATAAAAATTGAAATTTATTAAATTATTTAAATATACTAAAAGAGTTTTAAAATAAAAAATTAGCTATTATAACGTCAAAAAGTTTATTAAGTATCCATTAATGGGAAATTTACCCTATATAAGTAAAATTTATAGCCTCTTAATATTTAAAACATTGTTACCATAATTAAAATTATAGGACAATAATTTGGGGTAAACTGAAAAGATAAGGTTTAAAATAAAATAAATACATGTATAAAAATTATTTGATAAGAGTATTTAGAAATATACTCATTTTATCTTCTAAATATCTTAAGTTTGAGTCATTTTGATTATAAATTAATTTATTTTTAATTAATATTTTAGGAGTTTCTAAGGATGCCCCTCCCATCCCCTTTAAAAAGATACCAAATATTCTATAATAATTACACTTAAAACCCTTTGGATAGACCATGATATGAAATAAAACCATTAATATAATAAATTTACACATTATTTAGGGATTATTTTAGGCATAACACTCTCTTTAGAGGTGTTAATGTGCTCTTGAATGTTGATCAACCTAATAAGAGGGATCATTTTTTATGTGTTTCTATTTTATTTCATATTCCACTACCTTTTAATCTCATTCATCCATGATGAAATAATAAATAATTTATCCTAAATATATTGATATGTTATTATGTTATAATAATCTCTAAAATCTATCTCTAAATTCATCAAATGGTAAATGAACATTTTGTTTGGGTGTACGGAAGATTACCGCCTCACAAACAGTTATTGTTCATTTTTCATTACCATCTTTTAAGACTAGGTTTGACAATATAATAATTTTTTATATATTATATCCATTAAATATTTATCATTTTAAAATAATAATATTTCAATTACATACTTACCTTACATGCACAGAAAAACGATAACATCATTTGTGCATATGTGTAAACTATCACCTCCACGAAGCAATGTGAATCATTTATATTCACCACATCACTTTTATTATATATATAAGTATATATAAATGAATATTATGATGATAATAATATTATGAAAAATCATTAAAAATAATATAATAATTTACTTCTTTCCATAATTTTTAATGAAAAAATGAAAAATGTTGCTCATGCCTACGTATGACCTATCATCTCAATGATTATAACATTATTAATTTTTCATTAACATAATTAATGGTTTTATTTAAAAATTATTATTAATATATAAAATTGATCAATATTTGATTAATATTATACTAGAGATGCTGGAATTATGACCACATGGATAATTTATGTCATAACATGGTCATTCTCGACTCAAGTACCGAATATTGAGAAAACGTCATATATGAACTTAAATAAATATATTATTTTTATAAAATGTTATTAAGTGATACAAAATTAAAAATAAAACTGAAAACGGTTCTTCATAAATTATAAATAAATCTAATTTTATTATTCAGGATGGTAAAGAACATGCGATACAAGTTAGACTCGAGGTAAGGGACTTCATCTCAATCTCCTTTTATTGTGGAATATATTGATCTTATGAACCTTTATCATCCAAAAAGGTGTATATAAAACACACAAGACACATTATATAATAAATTAATATATTCTAATGATATTTAATGTTTTTTAATGTTATTATTTAATGATTCTTATTCAAGTGTGTCTTAAGTGGTAAGGGACTTTTTAAATACAAATCCCATTTTAATGTTTTGATGATTTATTTTTGATAAATATATCTATTTTATGTCCTTTTTAAAAAAATGGGTATTAGTATTTATTTTTACGGACATGTATGTTTTAAAATGTTAATTCATATCAATGTTTTCAAAGTTCTACGAGACACATTGATTAAAAAACAACTTTTTAAATGTTTTTAATGTGTTTTTAAATAGTATTGATTATTTTAATGACTTGCAATGTTTTATTCAGCATATATGTCACGAAAAACCTTTCTCACTATTATACTGATCTAATGTTTTGATGTTTCCTATAAAATTTTACACATTTATTTTCAAATAAATTTATTATCATTTATGAGTGTGTGGCATTATAATAGGAAAATGAAATGTGACTTCAATGTGGAAATTTTATTTTTCCTTTACACTTGTTTTATGTGTTCTAACCATGTCACGTTTATAGGGAATATCATATTTATATAGGTGGTTGCATAAAAATACAAGGGTGTGTGAGACCATAATAGTTCTCCAATGCATTGGGTAATGATATAGTTTTAATCAGTAAGGTTTATCCTAATATATTTTTGGAATATTCTGTGATGGGTATTCCAAATGTAATCAAGAAGGTTACTCCCTATATAACTGTGAAAGATATAGCATAAGTAATACATAGATTCCCTAATATACCTCTATGATTCATTATTACGTATATGTTTTTCAGGAATCTTATGATTTCATGAGGTATGTAAATGATTTTATGTTTCAAGGGTGAAAATTATGACTTTGTGAAAATGTTTTCATGGGTTTTAAATATTCATGGACTCACAATTTCATTCCTCATTTTATATTCTTTACTATGCTTTTTGTGCACACCTATGCTTTTAAAATTTTTCCACAGAGTATAAGGATGGGTAGGAGAAAATAAGTAGTGAAGATGAATTTTATCATGAAAAGAAATCATATATTTTTTTAAAAGTTTTATATTTTTAAAGAAACTGATATTTTTTAGTTTTACCCTCTTAGTATAAATTTGAGATGTTATGTAATAGTTATATCCTAATTCTCTAGAACTCTAAACCTGAAAAGTCCTTGAATATGATTTCATAACATAACTAAAGATTATTTAATGTGTAAGGCTGTAGACTTATAGTTGGTATTAGAGGTCAGTTTATTTTACATTAGATATTAGGATGTTATTTAAGCATAAGTGATAAGTTTTATACACCCACAATGGTTAGCATATTAAATATAGTCATGGTTTTTTTAGATAAATTGAATGAGTTTCATGTAACATTAATATGGATATCATAGTGTTTATCTTCCTCGGAAGATGGAATATGATGATTTTATTGATATACACACACTAACATTTTTGTTTTTAGTAAATGGTTAGATCCATTAGGCGGTAAAATAACAATGGTGTGAAGGAAAATGTTGTGGTTCTCTCAATAAGAAACTAAACGAAATGAGATATACAATGAGGACTCTTGTGGTTATTATAAACAAACTATAAAGAGTCATGATTGACCACATGAACCATGGTTATTTTTCTAAGGCATCATATATCTGAGAAACAAATTCTTGTGTATGTTCAGGTAATAATCATACAGTTAATTATATTTAATGATATATGTGTCATGGATGTGGAAAGAAACACCTAAGAAAATGTTTTTATGGGAAAAAAGATATTATATATGTGGTAATTAATGTAATTAATAAATAACCTTCCAAGGAAAAAAGAAGCATTCTATGGACTCTAGGAATGAGAAAGACGTTATTTCTGAGTTATCAATTGAATGTTTTAAATGTGAGGAGTATGGTCATTATGAAAATAGATTTTCTAAAAGGAAGGTTCGGGAATGGGATCAGTAGTAACACACAAATATATGTTTATAAATACCTATTTCCATACCAATTGAAGATAAAGAAACTAAAAATGACATATGAGAGGTATGTATTATTTCTTGGCTCGTGTTTTCAAATTATTGAATATTAAGACAAGATTAATGTTTTTGTTTGTAGAAAAGAAGTATTAAGGAATAAAAATCTTGGTTAAGGGATCGTGAAGAATGTTTGTTTATTAAGATTTCTACATTTTAGGAATTTGAGTGTTATTTTATATCTATTTATGTTGAAATGTTTAAAATTATTAACCCTCTTTTGATGATGGGATTACATTGGAATAATTTTTTTCTAGTATGTGTATCCATGAAGTTTTTTATCTAAAAATGTTATTCAAGGAAGAATAATCGTTTCTTTAATGGAAATAATTATAAAGGTAAAAATAACCATTAGGATTTATATGATCCTTGATTTTGGAGGTAATTATGGGTTATTAATTTCTGGAAGTCAAATTGAAGGTATGAGATAAACATTGAGGTTAAAATATGTTATGGTTTTTTAAGGACATTATCATATTTCAGGAATGTTATAAGAATTATATATTTTGAAAAATTACAACCCATAGGATGGGTGACTACCCATCACATTCAGAAAGGCTGTAGTAATTGAACTAAAAATCAAAGGGCAATAAAGGTGCATCGCCTACCACTGGCCTATGTGAAGTCCTTGGTTAGTAAGACTTATTATTTTTAGTTAAAAGTGTTTATTGATTAACAATAAGTTGATTTTTGGAACATATGTTTTATAAAATGGATATCATTGGTATTGGAATGTGATTTAGGAATTAAGCGACAAATGATATTTTGGAATATGATCACTATTTTGGGAAAATTATATGATTAAGGTAAATAAAATACTATGTGATATTATTTTAGGAGTAGTGGTTGAATTATATTATGTAAGAATCCATTATTTTCATTGTAGACTAATGGTAATTAAGTTAATTATGGAAATTATTAACCTGTCATTGGGAACATGGGAATATGTTTATTACTTTTTGGTATGGGAAATTAAGAGTCATTGATGTTATTTGGAGATAAACATTAAAATTTATGTTGGATTATCAAGTGATCAAATCCTTTAGAATTTTGGGTTTCTATCTTTATTTGGATTATTTTGCAGAATTTTATGGATAATTATTTGATGAATGTTATTTGTAGAACTTTGGATATTACTTTTGAAATTTGGAGATTAAAATATATTTTTCTTCATAAAAAATATTTTTATTTTGGGGGAACTATAGGATATTTTACTAACCATTGTTGGTTTTTGTTAATTTTTTAATGTTGGATAAATAGATAGTTAACCATTTTTGGATGATGTGTGTATTTAGAAGTTTATTATAGTTCTTCTGGCATAAAAATATCATCTTAAATACTCATCGATTGGAAGAAAAGTTTATTTTATGGTAGAAATCAACTAAAGGATGAAACTCGACTTTTCAATTATGTTTGTTTTTTAATGTTCTTTTACTAGGTAGTAAAATAATTCCACAACCTAGTGAATAGGATCTTAAATAAATAATGTTATCCATTTACTTTTCCTCCCATGAAATCAAATACTTTTTAACCAATCACAAGTTTATGGTTTATTGATTGTTAATTGTCTCCACATCATGTTTTTTATCACTTTCTATCATAACATGATGGTCATTTATTCTTCGATATCAATGTTTTCCTACATGGAACCCTAGTATTTATTATATCATGTTACCTTTGTACTTTACTTTATTTCTTTTAATTGGTATAATTTTTTTAATCTTTTTCAATGTGGTATTTCAATGAAGTAATTTTGAATACTGATACATTAGTTACCAATCCCAAATTTAAAATTTCAAGGACACAATTTCCAAAAGGGGGGAAGGTTGTAACATCCTAGGTAATAATAAAATAAGAATATTTTATATTTATTATTATTTATCAATTATATTTTAATTTTACCTTAATGAGGACTCTTTTTCTGATAGCATACTTGACATTCAACAATGGGTTTCTCTGAAATCTGATGTTTCACACAAGACTGAGATATACTGAATAATAATAATTTATTAATATTATTATTTTAAATGGTAGTTATTAAATTGTTGTTGTGTTGGTGGGAATGGAAATAACCCACTATATTTTGTTTACACATGTTTATTAAATTATTATACTTTCATTTAACAAATTTAAGATGCTTAAAATGAGAATAAATCCAATTTTAATCATAAAATACTCTAATATTTTTAAGAGATAGTTTTATCGCCTTTTGATGGAGATACCATTTTAAATATAGTTTTTATCACTTTTATATGTTATATTTTAAAAAAAATTATTCTCTAGAATAGATTCATTAGAATTTACTTTTCATTAATTGTGGTATTTTTTTTAAAAAAAAAACTTTAATGATTAATTGAAAATACTGTATTTTTATTCAAAACTGCCTTTTTTGATAATTTTTTACATATTTAGAATATACTTTTAATTAGGATTAATGTTTAATTGAATTATTTTTTTATAATTTAATCCAATATTGTTCATTAGAAGTAATTTGAAATTTATATTTGATATGAACACATGACAATATTTTGTTGGTTCTTACTTAAAAAACTCATTTTATTGTTCCGTCAAGGAGATTATGTTTTAAAATAATTTTTTCCAATTCGGTGTATTGAATTTGGTAATATTTATTCCATATTTGGAATCATATGGTATAAATTATGTAAATATTCCCCTTTTATTTTTTTTAAATTAGAAATTGTAACTTCAGTAATTAATTTTATTTACCACAGTTAAAGAGAAAAATTAGGTAAATATGGGTAAAAATAATATTATAATAATATAATACTACCCTAACACTTTTCCTAGTCTTATTGGATGAATCATGGCCGACCAAGACAATACATGGACTGAAATTTTCTCCTTTGGAAGCCACTTGGGTGTGATTATGACTTTTATAACTTTTAATTTTTATTAATGCCAAATATGTCTTAAACATGTCTCATCATACTAAAACAATTTCATTGTTTGGTAATATAAGTGACATCTTCAACTATAAATTTTCATTATAAATATAATAATATTACATAGAATAGGGAAATTTATTTATAGATTTTAGGAATTAAATAATTAAATTTACTTATGACACAATGATGATAGAATAATAGACATATTAATGAAAGAATCGGATAAATGATATAATAAATATTAAAATAAAGATTATTTGTCCTATATTATTACATCAAAAAATTTAGTAGATTAATATTAAATTTTATAATAATATTAAATTGTTTTTTTGATGTTATATATGTATTTGGATTTTATCAAAATTAAATAAATTGAATAGTGTAAAAATTAACATAATTGATATTTTATAAAATAACATTTTATTAAATTGTTTAAAAATACTAAAAATATTAAAAAATCATAAAGTGACTATTATAAGGTCTAAATGTTTTTTATGTGTCCAATTATTGGAAATTTACTGCATATAAGTAAAATGCATAACCTCTTAATATTTAAAATTTTTTCACGACAATTAAAATTAAAAGAGAATAATTAAGGGTAAAACAAAAAGATAAGAGTTAAAATAACATCAATACATGTATAAAACTTATTTTATGAGAGGATTTAGAAAAATAATCATATTACTTTAGACAAATATCATGTTGGAGTTATTTTTATCAAAAAATTAATTTATATTAATTTAGTATTTTAAGAGATTCTCAGGGTGCAACTCCCCTCTCCTATAAAAAGGTACCCGCTATTATATTATAACCACACTTCAAGAACCATTTGGTTAACAAAATATCTGATAAAACCCCTTTAATAGAATCCTTTTATGGATTTTTGACTCCTTAATTTTGGTTGAACATCCTTTTTAGTGGCATTATGGTTTTCTACAAAGGTGATCAACCGGAGAAGAGGTATCAATTTTTAAGTGTTTCTATTTTATTTCTTCTTACATTTCCATTAAATATAATTAATACATGATGAAATAATAAATATAGTATCCTACATTTAATTATATGTTATCATGTTGGTATCATCACCTAAATCCCTCCCCTATTTTAGTAAATGGGAAATGATGATTTCGTTCGCGTGTCTGGCAGACTACCACCTCCTAAACTGATATAGTTTGTTTTTCCTTACCATCATAAATGTCTGGTTATAAGGATGGAATAATTGTTTATATATGATATTAATGAAATATTTAAAATTATAAAAGAATAAAAATTCAATTATGTTCTTACCTTCCTTGCACAAAAAAATGACAACGTCGTGCATACGTACATGTAAACTATCACCTCCACGAAGAGATATGAATCGTTTATATTCTCCAATCACTTGTATGATATATATAAGTATATTTAATTTATTATTATGATTTTAATAATATTATAATCCTTCTTTAAAGATAAAATAATAATTACCTTATTTCAATAATGATCAATGAAAAATGGAAAATGTTACTCATGCGTACGTACAACCCACCGATTCTATGATTATAACATTGTTCATTTTTATTAACCATAATTAATGGTTTTATTTAAAAAGAGTGATTAATGTTTACAATTTATGACTATTTCTTGAATATTATTATGAAGATTATAGACCTATGACCATCTGGGCAATTTAAATCATAACAAGTTCATTTTTGAATAAAGTACCAAATATCGGCAAAATGTCTGTTATGAACATAAATAATTATATAATTTTTATAAAATGGTAAAAAGTGATATAAATGGAATAATATACCATAAAATGGTTTTATGTAAGTATAAATTATACTATTTTAATTATACAAGAATAAAATGAATCTACGAGACATGTATGACTCATGGTAAGGGACTTTATCTAAATCTCTTTCCATTAAGGCATATCTTGATGTTATACACCTTTATTATCCAATAAGGTGAATATAAAAAAATTAGAGGTTATGTCATGAATTAATATATTATAATGATATTATGAGTTTTTTTAATGTTATTATTTAATGAATATTATTCAAGTTTTTCCCAAGTGTTAAGAGACTTTTTAACTAAAAACCTCATTTTAATGTTTTGATGATTTATTATTATAAATTTTTATATTTGATGTCCATGTTTTGAAAAAATATTTATGATTTATTGATATGGAAATTAATATTTTAAAATTTAAATTCATTTCAAATGTTTCAATGTGTTATGGGAGACATTGATTCCAAAAGCTAATTTTTAAATGATTTAAATGTGTTATAAAATTGTATTTATTATTACAATATAAAGGAATGTTTTATTTAACACATATTTCATGAACCTAATTTTTAACTTTTATGTCGATTTGGTGTTTTTATGTTTCCTTTACCTATTTACAATTTTATTTTCAAATAATGTTTTCTCATTTATGAGTGCATGTCATTGTAAAAAAAATGAAACATGATTTCAAAGTAGAGATGTTATTTTTCCTTTAGTCTTGTTTTATGTGTTATGACCATGTTATGGTTCATGAGAATTTATTATGTATATGGGTGGTTCTATGATAAAAAGGGGAAATTTTATCCCTTTCTATCTCTTTAATTCATTGTGTAATGAGACAAAGTTAAATAGAATGGTTTCTCTAATGATATTTGGGAATATACTGTGGTGGGTATTTCAAATATAACCATGAACGTTACTCCCTATGTAGCCATGAAATAAATAATGTATGTTTGACATGGATGCCACAAGTTTCCTTTATTATTTATGATTTTGAATGTTTTTAAGGAATCTTATGATTTCACAAGGTGTGTTAATGAGTTTATGTTTTATGGGAGAAAAGTATTATTTTGTGAAAATGTTTTCTTGTGTTTAAAATTTTCATAGACTAATGGTTTCATTCTTTATTTTATATCCCTTAAGGAGTTTTTGGTGCCTATTCTATATTTTTGAAAAGTTTTCCATATGGTATAAGGATGGGTACGAGAAAAGACAAATTCAAGAAGAATTTCATCAAGAAAAGAAATCATGTTGATTTTTAAATGTTTTATATTGTGGAATAAATGGAAATTATTTTAGTTGTATCCACTTTGTATAAATTTTATATTTCATGTAATAGTTTTTTCATAATTATCTAAAACTCTAATCCTGAAAATAAACTCAATATTAATTCTTTTTTTGACCTTGGATTATGAAATGTTTAAGGATGGGGACTTATACTCTAGGCCAATGATGGAAATAAGTCTTCATGTTGTACTCTAGGAGGGTGGTGAAAACCATGATCCGAACATAGTGGGCCCTGAGATGCCAGTCTTACCTCTAGGAGAAATACATGAGGCACTGTCTATTATAAATTACATATGAACTAAATATTATCTTAGTGGTTGTTTCGTACATCTGATGTAGTCTATATAAGGTTCTCTTGACAGCACTAACAATGGTTGATTTGAATAGTGTGTTCTAGCAGCAGCATGATGGCAGTCACTAGGATTCCAAATATTTGATATAGGCTAACCTATCTATCTATGAACATTTAGAGACTCCCCTAGTAGGGAGGGTAAATCGTGTGTCTTACATGATACATGATTCAAACAAGCATTGTTGTGATGTAATTACCTATGATGGTCTCCATTAGGGCATTGTATGGGATGATTTCCATACCGCCTTCAATGGTTAGTTATTTCATAAGATACTAAGGGATGAATGATCTAGAGTGTTCATGAAACATTATAAGTTTTCTAGGTCAGTCATTTTATATTCAGTGCATCTCATCGATATATAACGCTTTTCACCACTTGTAGCTTGTGATAAGATTTTTCAAGAAAGATTTATTGTGTTTAGGATCTAGTATGCCATCAAGACTCAAGTGAATGTAGTTATTATAACTATATTTTTTGAGATAGCTAATGAGGATATTATAATTGTGAAAAACCTAAGTAGTGGTGATAGTACTATACTTAGAGGAAAATTGACATGGTAGGCCAATTATTATTATGATAGTAGAAATGGATCCCTTGAGTTTTGTTTCAAGGTAGTGGAAACTATAATACTCTTACTAGTAGCTATGTGGTATGTAATTATATGTATTATTGGGGAATATGAATCCTCTTTGTTATACAGACCTTCCTTTGTAAAATACTTTCAACCTTATGGGTCATCTTCAGTGATTATGTATGACCTTCGCATTATCATTTAGTGGAATATGATCTTTAAAAACTCCACCTTCAGGGGTAGTTTCTTTTATGCCAAATCAGGTGGGTAGTTGTTGTAGAAATGTATGTACTTTCCAAGTAGGAGGTCATGAATACAATAGGCCAACATCAGATTATTTGGAGAACCAATAGTTTAGTTTCGATTGTTGTAGTAAATCTATTTTATAGGGATGGGGATCAAGTCAGTTTCATGAATTATATCTGATACTAGAGGATCAGGCATTAAAACCATCTACAACACAAGGTAGAATTTGTGTAGCCTCAATTATAGTACAGTATATTTTTTATATTGGTGCATCGAATCACAACAACTCCTTATCTAATATGAAAATTATCAGGCTAGAAATACATTTCACTATGGTGTAATGACCTAATAAACAATGTTGGGAGTGTAGTGAGAGAGAATATTATAATATAGGGACAATCCCCTTGAGGTAGTCAGTGACCATATCCCATGGAAAAACATTATTTTGGAGATTAAAGGATTTAATTTCATTCTTAGGATGTATTGGATGGTTTTGTAGCACCCTTTATAGACTGCTATCATCGATGGGTGATATTTACATCCCCAGAGGCTAGTAGCTTTCTCAATAAGGGTGAGTGGGATGTTTATGATAGAAGAGTAGAACTAGATCATCATGGGTAAGGTATAATGACTACCCATATTGTTGGTCTCTTCATGTAGGAGAATGAAGTAGAGAAGAATTATTTTCATTACGTATTAGATCATATCAGGTATGTAATTATTTATGATTCTTCTTGAATACCTTTTGATAGAGAGGTAGAGTTTATGATTGATACCATTAAAGAATCAACTATAATTCCCATTCCTTATTACAGTATGGATCCTAATGACATACAAGAGATCATAAAACAATCAGATGATTTAGAGGCCAATGTTTTTATATGGCCTAACAATTCATCATGGTTTTTGTCCATAATTTTCATCAAGAAGGTGGATGGGACCATTTGTGTATGCATGGATAATCGATAGTTGAACTATCTTACAGTTAAGAACCATTATCCACTACCCCATTCAAATTATTTCACTAAACATATATGGGGATCAATTCTGTTCTCTATGATCGACCTAAGATAAGACAATCATTAGGAGTGAGTCAAACCATTATACATACCTTGTACTTCTTTCAATAGATGGTAATATATATTTGATTATCTCATTATTAAATTCTATATTATGATTTTTCCCACCATTTTCTTGGATTCATTGAATAGGGTGTTTCACCTCTATCTAGATACTTTTGTGGTTTTTTTGTGGATGAAATATTGTTCTATTCTCACACTCATAGTGATCATGATATGAACATTGAAATTGATTTTATTACACTAAGAAAGCATAAAATGTATGATAATATTTATAATTTCTACATCTATATTGAAATATATCACTTCTATGGTCATATTATTATGAAATAAAGAACATCTATTAACCTATAATAAGTTAGTGATCTTCTTTCACAAGAGAAACACTGGAACATGATTTATAAATTGAGTTTCTTTAGTATGGTTGGATATTATAATAATTTCATATAGGAATTATCATGCCTTACTACTCCTATAATTTTTCTTACAAAGAATGGTGTTAATTACCAATGGTAATAAGCGTTCGATCATTCCTTTCATAAGCTAAAATGGAGGACCATCTAAAAACCTATTTTGATTCTTCTAGTGCATTGATGAGGTTGTATACTGTTTTGGATACACCAGGCTTCGGCCAAAAAGTAGTGCTAATGTATAAGGATTGATTCATTTCATATATATCTCATAATTTTATTACAAATAAGAGTTACTACTCAATTTACAACCTTGATCTTGGAGAAGAAGCCTCTACCATACATTTCTAGAGAAACAATTTGTTTGGTGATAACATTTTAGTGTATATGGACTACGCGAGCCTCAAATATATCATTTCATAGCATTCTGTGAATTTCTTATAGTGGATATGGGTTGAATATTTTCACTGAATTATCTTATAGATTTCATATATGTCTAGAAAGGGAAATTTTGTTGCTGATATGCTAATAAAAAAACATATACACATACTGCACAAGAATCCAATGATGAATTGAAATTAATTGACCTCATTTCTAAGTTGTGTATGAATTTTCATGACTATCAGATGGAATCATATATCTCATCCTTGAAATTTACCCCTTCCATCCTTGATTATGTTAAGATTAAGAAATATTTAGATACCAAAGATTGGTTCTCCATGAGAGTATTTTTGGATATAAACCACCTCCGGATTGGTCTGCGGATATTGGATTCCTCCTATATATTCATGGATGTGTCTGTGTTCTTACGTATCTGAGAGAGAAACTAATGAGGGAGTACCATGATTACTAGAGGGAATTACATCTAGGAATCTATAATATGTATCAACACAGGTGACACTAGTGTTGGTGGCTTGGGATATAATGTCATATAGAAAGATTTATGACCTGGTGTTCATCCTATAATTAGGTGAATCTAGAGAATAAAATACCTACTTCTTATTACAACAAAATTCAGTCCTAGAATGAAACTCAATAGTTATTTCAATTTAATTTCTAGTTAGTTTACCTAGGTATCATAGAGTTTGTGATGATTTTCATTGATATGCTCATGAAGATAAACCACTTCCTTCTATTACGGGAGACTTTGATAGTTAATGAGTGGGGACGACTATATGTCTATGTGATCATAAGACTACACAGGGTCCCTAACACTATTATTTTAGATATGTATTCACATTTGAAATCTTTTTTTTGTAGGGGATATAGATAGGTATGGGTATATAGGTTATTCTAAACACATCCTTGCACCCTCAGATCAATAGATAACGAGAACAAATGATACAGGTGTTAGAGGTCATGATCTGTACATGTATCATTTATTTTGGTAGTTTTTCAGAGTATCATATCCTTCTCATTGAATTTTCCTATAACAATATATTTTAAAAAAATTAGATTTATCATAATGATTACTTTTATGCTATGAAATTATATTCACTCTTGTGATGGTTAGAGGCATGCGTGGTAGCATTAATAGGTCCTCATCTCGTTCAGATGAGTAAAGAGTAATTTCAAATGATCCAGAAGAATATTTCAACTACTCCATATAGATAGAAATCATAGAATGATCATTTTATATGACCTCTAGAGTTTTAGGTCAGGGATAATGTTTTCATTACATTATCATCAATTCTAAGGAAAAGATGGTTAAGAATGCATGGGAGGATTTCACGTAATTAAGTAGGGTTGTTTGATATGATAGAGAGAGTCTGTTGGATATCCTACCAATTTATATTTCCTCAAATGTATTTTTCTATGCATTACATCTTATAAGTTTCATATATTTTCCAGTATCGTGCAGACCCATCACAAACTTTTTATCATGAGGTAGTTGAGTTAGATGTCGATGCATCATTTGAGGATTATCATATACACATCACTAACCAGAGAACATGGTCTCTATGAGATATTTTTATCCAATTAATATGGTATTTATGATATTAAGTCATGGTACAATATGAGACATGGGAGTGGGAGGCCAATTTATATGCCCAATGGCCACTGTTTTTGTCCTGTAGTGTTTTTCCTCCCCTAAAAGGTGGAATCTATGTTGAGTTACTATAAGGAGAAATACTATAAGATTTAAAATTATATCATAGGTTCAGATCCATCTAAATTTAATTTAATTATTTATTATCTACATTATATTAACTCTTTATGATGTTAGAATGGTTTTTATGGTGTTTGTGGATTGTTCGGAGCTCGGGACCCCAGCTGGTGGAAGAAATATAATGGATGTACATTTAGTAGAAAAAGGGATCTCGAACACACAATTTATTCAAACTATGTGGGGTTGGATAATGAGAAATATAAGGCCACATAGTTTAAATTAATCATGTGGATTGGGATGTATGCCTATGAGAATACTGTAGAGAGTTTTGTAGAGTTTTTTTCTCATTTTTGGCACACAGTTTCTCTAATCATGCTGCCTAACCATGTGAAGTGCCCTTCCTAATAGAAGATGGTGCATGGTTGGCACATGGTTTGGATAACCATACAAAATAAACTTATGACTGAAGGTTTATCAGAAAAATGATGATTTTCCCTTAATGATCTAATCTAGTATATTTTTATTCTACCATAATCATTCTAGTAGAAACAAATCCCACCCTTATCCCACATTGAGCTATATTGAATATCATTGACATATTTTTAAGCATACATTCCTTATAAAGTCCAAATAGATAATATTTTGTCACTTAAGAAGCACATTGATAAGTAAATTCTTCATCTTGACCCATTATTTATTTATTTTATCCACTATGTAGTTTTTTAAATGAAGGATCATGTGCGCTCTTCTTAAAATATTTATATGTTATTCAGATATCTTCATATCTAGCAAAAACTAAAGGTAGGTACAGGATGAGGAAATTTGTATGAGTAGGAGTTAGGTGTTCTATAACTCATACCACATGATTAATTATTTTATAAATTTCTCTATGTGTATGCCGATTTTATCAGGCAGTGAATTTGTAGTTTATGTTTCAAGATTTTAGTCATTAGAACCATATTTTAAGACTATTTTTATAAATTTAATCAATAGTTGGAGGTTAGGACCTCAACACCAACAACCCCAATTAATTTGTTTCCCATAATTATTCATTTATAGGTTTTTAATTTGAGTTTTACCAACAATTTATTGGGATTTGTCTCGATACTAGTAATGGTAAGCCCTCGATTTATTAAATTTCTATTGAATTGGTTTTAAATAAACCTTGTATAAGTTATTTTCATGTGAACATCTAAGGTAAGTGTTCTACTCAATTAATTATTGTGTAAATATTTTAATTGGAAATTATAATACATATAAAACATATCCTAATTGAATGAAATTGAAATGTTGTTGAAGAAATTGGTTTCATGTTAGTAGAACCGATTTCCATATTTGATGAATAGAAGTGGACCAAACCTAATAAATTTATTATAGAATAAATAAATTCATAAATGGTTTCATGTCCTTGAGATGGATTTTCACTTTTATGAAAGGCATGGAATGAACCTTTGAATTTCTAAATGGAATTATTCTTACATGGACTAAAATAATTAATGAATCAAATAAAATGATCCTCTTTTATATGAACCTTAAAATTTATATAGGAGTGGTCATAATCGTGAAAACCAATTGATTCCTAAGGGAATTCATTGAGAACTCTTGAATTCCACTCTGATTCATGGATACTGATTTCCATGGTTGAGACCCACATTGGAAACTAATCATTAGGTATCAGTGGATTCTCGATATAAAATTTTAGGATACCTAAATTATTATTAAGGATTCCATGGATATAATTCATAGATCTTGGATGGTTTCCATGGACATGAGGATCCTTAGAGACAACATTGGACCTAGTCAATCCATTTTTGGGTATACCTTAGATTTTATCGTTGTACTTAGATAAAATTTTTATTCTGGAATTCCATGGATGAAACTTCTTAGATTACACTCTTACCCAGATATTTTGAAAACAATTTATTACGTATGTTATCCTTCCCCCATGAGGTCATGGATACATTAGTTTTTACCTGTATCTATTGATTATTATTATCATTACATCATTCCTTATTGTTTACCTAGGATCCTCTGTTATCATAATTACTATTGGACGCCTTGTTGTAACTTTGATCCATTATTATTATTATTACCATTTTAGGATGTTAGTGGTTTCTTTTCCTAAAATTACATAGTTTATAATCCACAACATAATTAATTGATGAACCATTTAAATGTTCATAAACTAGACAAGGCTGAAGTAAGTACATGGATGTTTAGATGTCGTTGGTTGTTGGCTACTGAGTTGTATATCACACCCTATCTAGGAAAAATTGGTACTAGGGTAGACCACATGTATGTAGGTGTACATAAAGGGAAGTGTACTACTTTAAACACATGATTTCTTGCATGCATTAGGATGGAGTATGGTAGTATATGACCAAGTTAGAGATCAGTATTTGTGGATAGTTTTTGGATTGTTATTTTTTTCTTCTATTGTATAAATTTGGTACATGTTTCTCTGTATTCATGTTTTCTATAATTATAGTTAAATGACATATACAATTATTAGATTTTGTATACGATAATCAGTTTTTCTGTTGATTATTACTTCAGTATACTTTCATTGTTCCTTTTATTTACTTATACTACATCATCCAAATATATCTTATTTTTTACCATCAATGCTACACTCTAGTAATGAAGGAATATTATCCCCATTGAAAAATCCTAGGCCCTTGGTGCTAGTCAGAATAATTCTATGTTCGAAGAGATGCACCTGAGGCCTTGTGTCCCACCTGGATCGAGGAAAAATTGAGTAAAACCACGGTATGGGACATAAAAATGTATAAATTAAAGGATTACACTTTATAATTAATAAAAATTTAGCTTTGTGTTTTTTCTGGGAATAGTGCCACTTCTAGTGTCCTAGATTACCACTTTTCATACATACTGCCTTCTTTTCCTTTCCCATGATCTGGATCTTCCTTTTCATGGATTGAAAATTCTTGTGTTTTTAGAATTGTTTTGAATATTGGGTCCCATATCCATTTTCTTCCTTTTCTTATTCACCATAAGGACCCTTAGTTTTTCATTACCCATGTCCCTATCCTCATAGAGAATCAAGGTAATAAAATATGAAAGCTTTTTTCGATTATTTATCATATTTTAATTAATAATAAAACTGGCAGAGGTATTTGGAATTGATGAAATTATGGTATATGTAATCAAATAATCTAGGAATTTAATACCTAATATGTCAAAGTGTCTAATGTAGACATTAATCCTAACTACATGTGGCCCAACTAGTGTAGAATCTCTATAAAGAGTTATAAACAAACCATGCATATCTTATACCTTTATTGTCTCTCCATTACATGATAGATATCACAAAGTAGAAGCATTATGTTATACGCATCCATGTATTCATGTTTCTTGAAAATATTAAAGGCCAGGTGTTATAGCCTAAACTATTTAACATCTACGGAATCATTCAAATGCTTCTCATATATTTTTAACTCTTCCTCACTAGTGCTATTTACAAGATCATTAGGAATAATTTCTTCAAGCATGTATAATTCCCTTTCACGGTGAAGGATAACATGTGAGTTCCTTTATCACTCTTATAAACTTTTTCTAGTGAGGGGGTTTCCTTCCAAGGTATATATCAATGTGAGGTGTTTTAAGTCATTGTATTTATATTTTTATAATATTATGAGAAATATTTTAGTACTTTATATGCTAATATATAAAAATATAAAGAAATATTATATTTATTAATATCCTAAAATTTTATCAAAACCTAATATCCCTAACCATTTGATTTGGAATATCATCTTTAATTTAAATTCTAGTGCTAATGATTCATATTCCAATTATCATTTCCCCAAAATTGGTTGGTCAAGTAAAATAATGGTTTTAGTGAGGTTTTCCAAATGAAAACTACGTTAACTCAAAATTCCTTGGAATGTTGAGTAGACTCCCCAATATTGAAATATATAAATTTAACATCCCCATCCCTTACCTCTTGGATGAACTATGTCCTTCTCTAGAAGTAAACCATTGATCTAGACTAAGACAATTCAATGCCAAAAAATTATGTTTCAAATCCTATATAATTGAAAGAACCCCAATTGTGGATGGTAAATCACTTGGAAGTATGGTTTTTTAACTGAGGTAGTGGAAGGATATACCAACATAATTTATATTATTAATATATTTTATTATTTATGCATAAATTTATTATTTTTTATCTTTATCAAATTTAGGCTAATATTATGTGGATTTATGTATTTGACTATACATGAAATATAGAATATTTACACAAAATTTATTATATTTTAGTTCTATCTTACCTGATCATTAATTAATTAAATCATGTGATTGTGGGAAAACATACATTATAAAATAACAATGAAAGTTGAATAAAATTGAATAATAAAGTGGTATGATCCGGAGATTTTACTAATGTTCAGTTTATCTAACTATTTACAAACTAACCATTGATCTAGGGGGAACCATGAACTATTCATTTTTTATATTATATATTTCCACCTATCAACATATGTATCTTTCTTGGATTAGTTTTTCCTCAGGTCCAAACATCAACCTCCACCAGTTGAGTGGTAGATCCATCCATTACATATTATTTTACTCAAATATATTTGAGAGAAAAAAGGGGTTTATATATAAAGAAACCATGGGAACACACAACCATACATAATTAGAGTAGGTAAGAAACAAAAACCAACAATTTAATTTAATAATAAATTAAATGAATCCAATAATAAAAAAGGTCTGTTCTAGGCTCCTGAACATCCACATGCATGCAATAAATTACATACATAATAAAAAATACATTAAATTTATAGTCAATATTATTTAGGATAAATCACACTTCAATTAAATTAATTATGTTATTTATTTAATTGATTATTTTATCTTAGTTCTAAACTGAATTTATATGATCTTCTAATCGATCATAATTATAGGAAAATTTTAAAAAAAATATTTATGGTTAACTGTGTATGTAAATGTAGCTTGGAGGCAACATGGTAAATACACGTCCAAATCTACACAACATGTATTATACTGATATACAACTTACTCTTGTGAAATAAACCAGAAAATAAATAAAACATACTTTTATTAAATGTAATATAAATTAAAGAATTACATGAATTACATTGTTTTTCTATAACATGCAATGATTCAATGCCCATAATGTAATATCTTTCATATGAATAACACATGATATGATGATATGAACAATATATATAAATTAATTAACGACATATATATATACATATATTAAATCCATTTACATGGATTTCCCTGTAAAAATAATGACAACACTGTAACAAAAGTTGACAAGCTACACATAGTATAACAAATCAACTTCCAATCTACATAATTTGGTATAAGTACACAATGTGTTTAGGAAAGCTACATGGAATGTACATATCTCACCATATATGCAAGGAACATGTCAAGGGACCCAGAATGTAAAACATGCATTATCAAATTGGGGTACATAGCCTATATAAAGGACTACACGACATGTGGTCTCCTAGTTACACGGTCACCATTAATGTAGGCTGCGTGTGGAGTCATATTTCCCTTATGGGGCTTAACATAATACAGTTCAGGCACATGGTCTATACACTATGAACTCTGGATGAACATGCACTAGGATTCCCCTGTAAACATGTCGCGTAAGAAATAAATGCACCACATGTCATCAATGAACACAGTTTGAACAACTTCTGAATTAATTATTGGTGCATTAAAAAATGTACTCCCCAGGTAACTTGGGATACACAAAATGCACTATTGTGTTATATATATAGAATCTTTAGTAACTTGAGATGATTTCTTCAATTTATTTCATTCATAATATTAATGTTCTTTATTTGATCTATGAGAAATAATGGAAGAATAATCAGATCTCACAATTTAGAATAAAATAAAAATTAATCATGAATTATAAATTAAATGAAAAATTCCTAAATGAATAAAAAATATTTAAATAATTATAAGTTATTACATGACCAATATGATACCACATGTAACATTCGGGAATAATGAAATAATGTGATAGGTTATGCCCAAATTTTATCTTTTTCTCAATGGATATTAAATCTTAGATCTACATAATGATAAACCCCAAGATCAATTGATTTTTTTTCAAAGAAAAATGACAATAAATAAAATTCCAAAACCGTAGGAAGGATCAACATAGATCACATAAAATTAATTAGATTAATTAAAGGATTAGATTTTGTGAATTATTTCTTAATTTATTGATTTGAGAAAAGATATGTGTTCAACTATTGTTACATTTTAGGAAATAAGATAAGGGTTTCTCTAACAGTTATCAACTTGTGTTCAATAGATCTATGAACGTCGATGTATGAATCTCCAGATGATATCATGGTAGATCATGTCACCTGAAACATCCCACATTGATCAGAATAAGAACTGATTCCCAATCATTCTTCTTGATCTCTATCGACTTGTGAATGGGAGGTGTAGGAAGATCCATATCTGCTCTGGGGAGAATTCTTGGAGAATAGAGAAATCTTGGGCATGATGGGATTCTAAAAATTTGTTTTCCACGACAAAATTAATGAATTGGTTGTCTATGAAAAACATATAATTGGTTTTATATATCAATAGGGTATGAAATAAAAAATATAACAAGTGCCAATTATTATTTATTTAAACCCTTTAAGATATCCATGTATATAATAATAATAATAATGATAATTTTCCATTGACCTGAACTTAACTTGGTAATTAAATGAAATATTATTTAATAAAATAATATTCAATATATATTATTTCTCACTGGACTTAAAGACTCGATCCAACCTTCCTACATAATATTTATCTATACATGAAGAATGAAAATTTATTTATTAAATATATATCACTACATAATTCTCCCATAAAAAATAAATTATTTATTCACTAAATAGAAAATAAATATTTAATAAATATTCCACTCCAATTTTATATTGTGGAATAACTGGTGACAAAAAATGTGCGATCAATCATACATGAATAATCATTAAACCATATCCATGAATAATATTTATTCAACTTGTAAAATAAATAATAATAATATATTATTTAACTGATATTTTTGGTACACAGAGTGTGTTACCCTCTAGGCTTCTTTCTTTATGGAATTAGGTTAAGCAGCCTAAAGTTCTAGGTTAGCATATAAAAACATGCCATGTAACCCATAATTAATGGTCTAAATTATGCAACAACATAATACCTCATGTTCATGTCTACTATATTATATATTCCCTTTATCATGAAATCTATAATCAAACAGGTTTCATGGTGATTCCATCAACCGGTTTTCTCGAAGTCTATTTAATTGAAATTCAAGAAATCAATCATGCTACAGAACACCATGAAAATAGATTTATTTAATCTATACAATATCCATCATTTTTTTTAAGAAATAAACATTCATTAATGAAAAAAATGGGAAAATGTTCACATTATTCAGTAATGAAATATTACTCATAATGGAACACATGTATCATACCTCACTACGAACATATGTCACCATAGTTTTTTTCTAATAAATCCAAGTATGTGATTATAATTCTCCTTAATACTAATCATAATTTCTAATTATCAATACACACATCTGTAGATAAGAACATCCAATGACACAAATAATTGTGGATTTCCTACTAGAGGGTCTCATTATCCTAAAATCCTACACAAGAAATTACCAATGGAATATACCATGATAAGGTTGCTCAATGTACCATGAGTCTCCACCCTTGATATATAATTTCATCTATGTCCATGAAATGGTATCATCTGGGTATAAATAAATTATTTAAGAATAATGTCATAACACTATTTGGTTCTCATCATAGTAGAGAACTGTTATGACCTTTTAGTTCACTAGATAGTCATAGAACATTATCATATACTATGTTATATAGATGAAAAATATTGATATGATAATAGGTTTATTAATGTTAATAACTATTAATAGAGTTTATCATAAAATCCCCAGAATTTGGATCTAGGGAACCAACACTAACAATTATTATGATGCATGAGAATCGACGACTGACCGAGTTATGAGAAAGACAATACTAGTTGAATGGTGTACTAAATTCCATGATGGTTGAGGGATATGAATGGGAAATACCTATACATCCATAACACTTTTCTTCATAGATAAATAGTTATTGAAATTAAATTATTCACATAATAGAAATTTTATATGAAATAATGAAATTTATTCTAATTAAGGACTTAAAATAAAAATGGTACCAATTTGATTCTTATAAGTTTTAATCATCACAATTAGAAATATTTAAAAAGAAATTGAATGTGATGTTTAGGGGAACATACCTCATGGGGGATTCCATTTATCCCTATATCTTGTTATGATACGTCCACCATGACTCATGTTCCCAATCCAAAATCGGTGTTAAATAGAACTCCACATCGGGAGTAGTCGGGAATTGTTGTAATTCAAATAAAAACTATGTTTTTTTAAAACATGAATAAAAATTTTGCATATAAATATATTAATTAATCATTATATAATTTAGTTTAATAAAATTAAAATAATTCCATGTCCTCTAAAAAACTAAATCTGATCACTAAGTCAAACTATGGAATCTTCAATCAATGATTTGGTTGGAATTGTTTTTCCAAAATCAACTCTCCTAATGGTTTATCACTTTATATATATTCAAAAAATCGCATAAATTCCCATTTTTAAACAATAAATTATTTAAATTATTTATTTCACCACAAATAAAAACACTATATATACATGTAAAAGGTAAAACATAGGGTAACCATCACATCCCAATGTTAACTAAAGCAATAGATTTTTTAAATAACTATTGTTTGTTAAATTGCCTTTCTTTTATTTGGGTGATAAATTACATTAATTAACAAGGAAATTAAAAAACTTCTGTAACTAAATGTTTATCCTCATTAGAAATAGTTTGTAGGGTTTGATCTATCCTACCCATTTATATATATTTTTTCAACTTCACAAACAATGATAATAGAATTGTATAGAATTTTGAAGTGTTATCTTATGAAATCACAAATTTAATGATCATTTTTAGAATTATTTATAAGAGTTCATGCATAATATCTATATAAAAAATAAATAATAAAAATTAAAAAATCAATGAAAATAGTGAAAATAATTTCTATTCCATTATAATAATGTTGAGGTGTGTTATTTTTCAACAAATCATGATTATGTTTTTTTGGTGAACCAAGTCTCTTTAAATCATTATATTTTAAATATTTACCACTTATTTGATAGCCTCAATATTTATCAAAAAACTCATCTATATCTATTTATTTATATTAGAAATTAAAAGATATAATTGATACATTGAAACACTATGTAAATAAGTATAAACTAGCTGGTTTGAGAAATCTCAAAAAAATATCATCAGTGAGACATACAAATAAATGTATACGTTAATTAAAATTACTACTAATAAATTATATGTGGTTTAAATTTGTTGAAATATATATAAATTTTCAATAGAATCTAATCAAATGCTTCATCATATTCCAAAAGATAAGAGGAGTAATTTGATGTCTTAGAAGCATCACATTGTTGATTATACATAAATATTGGGCTACAGACAAATTTTGTTTAATATTTTGTAAAATATAAATTTCAAATTAACAATATTTTCTATGTTAATGAGATTCTGTATCGAAAGGCAACCATCTGATGCGAATATTAACATAACAAATCTTGGTTCTTATCATGATGGGGAACTCAAATGACCTTTTCAAAGAGACTGGCACCCTTGTCCATTGTCACATTAATGTTACATAGAAGAGTAATCGAAAGGTGAAAATAAATTTATTATTTTTCATGTATCTGAATATATAGATAATATAATAAAATGTTTGGTTCTTAAGGATTGACTTTATAAGTCTCTTAGTTCCTCTAGATCCAACTATCGACAACCATTTGTTAATTAGATGTTACCTAATATTCACACTTCAATTGGGATAAGGCTCTAGTTATTTAGTCATTTAGATCAACCTCCAAAAAAATATACATAATCTCACAAAACTTCTTTGATAAAAATATCTATATATATGATACATTAGAAGTGATAATTCTATTGGCTTTAGCTTGTCTCCTCGGCTAGAGAAACCACTATCATATAATCACTATACAATGTGATGGAATATTTACTACTAAGAACAATATCATGCTCATTGATAATGATTTTTATCTATAATCCTTCATTTTCTATATAAAAAACCGTAATATAAATGGACTATCTTGTAGAATCAGTAACCACTACATATTTAGTTGCATCAAGCACCTTCTTGTCAAACAGATTCAAATATAATACCGGAATTTTTTTAAGACATGGTTTTCAAACATTTACCCATCATCCCCTAACATATAAATTTAACTAAAAAATTTTTCTTGATATTTTTATTTCATATAGAAATTGAATGTTAAAATATATAAATTAAATCCAAATGAAAATAGTATTAATCATTCTATTTATGATAAAATCTCTAAAAATATCATGATTGAGATTTACCTTTATGAAATAGAGTTTTTAATGAATGTTATTACTCATAAAATAAATGAGGTGTTAATTCATTGAATAGAGTATAATGTTTAAAATAAAATTCATTACATGATTAAACATATTTCAAAATAATCTTGGTGTAATATAATATCTTAAACCATAACTTTATGAAATCTACCTATTGATTCTTATAGCTACATTTTTACTATATTTTTTAAGAAAAATATAAAAAATAATTTGATACACCTTGAAATGTATGTGAAAATCACTATCAAAATGCACATGAAAAACTAATGATTCACCTTACACTAATCATGGTTCCGATATAATTCCTTGCTGTTACATATCATATATTAAAATTATTCATATTCTCTTGTTTTGGATGAATCTCAGGTCATCTCCAACACTGTAACCAACATTATAATTTCTGATTTATGAGAAATAAAATCAAAAACAAAATTTATAGTTAAATTAAATATATAATTTTAACTATTAATAAAATATTTAATGATAATATATAAAAAACAACTAAAATTTTAAACATATCTTTGGTTTTGGTATTACAAGAGTCTGTTGAGCCTATAACTATAGTCATTGAAACATCACACAACAAGATCCAGAAAATACTTACCAACTAAACATTCCCCACCTCACCCCACTTATATGGAAGCTTTGGGACTATAGTGATTTGAAACAAATTCTCAAAAAACCCAATAATGCACCATTGAATACTTATCGTATCATGAAGTCCTGGATGAAATTGTCTCCGATATTATTTTTTATAGAAACTGGCATCACATCATGATGTATTGGAAGGATATCCTTGTATACCACTGAGAGACATTCATAAAGAATCCATATAGAAACAATCACAAACAATTGTAGCCCAACTTATGCTTCTAATATTTTTTTTGGTTCCCTCTCACATGAATATAATTGAAGATCATCATTCCAATATAAATGGAGATGGATGTAAATCTCCCAACTACCACACCCCATGTTTCTTCTGACATGTTTTATTTCTTAAAAATTATTCATTGCATGGGTTCTATCCACATGAATGGTAACAGACGATGAATTAGAAGAATACTATTGAAATTTATGGACATAGAAGATCATTAATATTCTCAATCTTTGTGAATGTCACTTAAACATCCCAATGTGAAGGAAAATGATTCCATCCATAATCATATTTCAAAACCCAATTCATAGACCATGATTAATGTCTAGGAATTACACAAATTAGATTCAAATAAACTTGTTTTTTTATTTTTAAGGGTATAATAAAATAAACCTTAACCTACATTGTTAAGGAAGTCCATCGAACCCTAACATTTTGAAATAAGTGGAAAAAATTAAGTGAATAAACAGCCATGAAATAGGATTGTTATTATTACTCCCACACCTTCTCATAGTATTATTTCTATACCATTACAATATTATTTAAAATGAATAAGGGTAAAAATTGATAAAAATGAGTCCTAGATTATTTTGATGGCTAAAAATGCAAGGGGAGTTAGATATATGGGAGATTCAAAGAGATGAATATAAACCAAATTTAGAATATGACTAGAATTATAGAAATTAAATTTCATTTAATCTTCCTTATACCAATTAATCATAACCATTTTGGATGTGTTGGATTAGATCTGCATGACAAGAATTGGTTTTCATGATTTGTAAAGATTATTAATGATTATTTTTTAAAAGAAATGATAAAATTTAATTTATGTTTAATATGGATGACTATCATAGGTATTTTATTTACTAATGATTAAATTTATTTATATATAAGGATTTGGTTTTTGGTTTATTAATATTCATGTTTTTTAAAAATAGAGGCTTTTCTAATTTACAATCTATTATGGTATTCTTTGTATATCAATCGGAAATATCCATGCATTTGTTAGATTTTGATTTTTTGAAAAGATAAAAATTAAATGAAGGGTTCATTATTTTTCATTCATATTATTTATTTTGAATTTTTCCAAAGATTTTTATTGAGCTGTTGGATATTTGTAGAAAACACAAAAATTATATAATGTGTAAAAAATATTACAATAACTAATTTGAAATGTTCATCGAGAAAAAAATATTTTATTACACATATTTCAATTTTCTTATTACTTTTATTTTTCTTGTTTCACAAAGTCGATTTTCTAAAATAATACCAATGAAGAATATATATTTCGGTATGTAAAAAATTAATAATTAAAAAAAATGGAAACATATAATGTTTTTTTAATATAAATCTTAACTGAAAAAAAACATAGTTTGTTTTATAACGTGATAATGAATAAATAAAGTATAAATTTATGATTCATATTCCTTAACACTACTCTTGGGGGGACCATATCTAAGTAAGCTGACCCATATACCTTTTCTTTTTATTTATTTAATTTTAATAAAAATATATTTATTTCATTTTACAGGTTTTTGTTATTTATATTAAAAAAATATGTCTTATTTCACAAATAAATGATATAATGAATTGTAATAAAATTAAAAATTTATCATTTATATATATATATAATATTATACATTAAGTTAATATATTTTGACCCATAATAATTAGTATTATATATACATTATTAAATATTTAATCACGGTTATTTAAAAATAGTATAGATAAATTACATTTTCATTACAACTAATAATAGATTTGTTTTATAAAAAATATGTGGGTTACAAGTTGGATACAAGTAAAATTACCCAGATTATGTGGAATTCAAGTATTTTTGAATAGATCAAATTGTACCCTTATTTATAAAGGCCACCTTTATTGTGGTCCAAGTCGAAAAAACCCATTCTAAGGGGTCATACCACAATATCACTATATTTTTTAAAGTAATAGAAATTTTATTTCATCCAAATGTCATAAAATTGAGTGTTAGGAAATTGTTTTGTAACATCCCAACATAAATCATCTCCCTTAGGAACTCCCTGAACAAGTTATAGTGTTACTTGAAGTATCAAAAATTCCCATTTATTATGTGCTAGCCATTATTTGGGTTATCAAAAACAACTAATACTGGGGGGATCATTTGTCACTTCCATCCAAATGAAATGGTAAACATTATATTTATCATAAAAACTGTAGTAACTAAAGAAACACATTTGGTAACTCTTTTTTATGTGGGTTGATAATGGTATGAATTTAACTTCATTATAACAATACCTTATAAAATCTTCCCATTTTAAAATTCTAAAAAGGGAACTATGTTTAATTTAATTTATATATACAATTTTATATATTTTTAATTATAATTTATATAAAAATAAGTATCTATATATAAATATAAAATATAAATATTATCTATTGTATATCATCATGTTTTTCTATGTAATCCATTATTTTTTCTTTGATAGTTCATCTCATTGTAATCACTTGTATTGAAAACATTTGATGATATGTTTTTACGATTCAAGACTATTACATCTACGTGTCAAACATATGTTTTTTTCTCCTCTACTGAAATTTAATTTTGTAATGAATCTAATATATATATATATTAACAATTTATCATTCGATTTTATTTCATTATTTATATGTAACAATATTTTATATAATATTTTTTACATTTTAATTTCATTTTTTAGAATGCGTATTTTAAAATTAATATATGATTAATATTATAAATATTTAATATTTTATTTGCTTAATGATTTGATAATTATTATAAAAATAGTTTTTTACTATTAATTATATGGTTATTATTATTAAAAATTAATCATATATATAAGAATAATTAAATAAAATATTTATAAATATGCAATATATTTATTTAATTTTATTATAGGATTAATTATTATTATTTGTTAAACATTAAAATAAACATTATTAAATGATTTTTTAAAATATCAAATAATTAAACACAATAATACATTTAATTATGATTATAATTATTTAAATAATTCAGTAAAAAAAAGACAATTCTATAGTGTAAAAGAAAATTTGGAATTGCAATTTTGCAAAACACAAGTTGTTGGAGATTGCCACTGTTGGAATTAAATTTCAAACCAAAATTTTGTTTTCATATAAAAAAAACTAGATTTGAGATTGGCTTATTAGAATCAATTGTATAAATTTCAAATATATTAAAAATAATAAAACATAATAATTAAAATAGTGTAAATATTAATTATATAAATTAAAATAATATTGAAAATAGTAAAACATTATAAATAATATTTTATAAAAATAAAAAAATAAAAAATTTATTAACCCTAAAAATGAAAAGATTAATAAACAAATTGATATTATAATTTAATAAATAAAATTAAATAAATATCAACAATATGCTTAATTTTTTTAATAAAATTAATCACATGTATTGAAAAAACATTAAAATGAATATATATATATATATATATATATATATATATATAATAATAGTGTTTCAAATTATTGACATGTGAACTATATTGATTGTATATAACAAATACAAATAATTATTAAACCTTATAATTTTTAATAACAATTAAATGAGTAAATATTATAAATGAATTAAATTTAAAAATGAATATACTGTAGAAATTAATAAAAATAGAGATATTATAAATGAATTAAATTTAAAAATGAATATAATGTAGAAAATAAATAAGTAATATTAAATAAGTATATATATATATATATACACCCACATGTATATATGCATAGATTGGCATATAGAGACACATGTACATATACACATATATACATACACATACACATACATATACACATACACATATACGCACACACACAAAACTCTCTCTCTCTCTCTCACAGACATACACAGATACCTATATATGTTCTCATACATACAGAAACACATACACATACCTACGCATAAAAATATACATACATAAACATATATATACACATTAATTAATATACACATACATACACTTGTATAAATTCATATATAATCAAAAACTCGTACTCACGTGCACATGTATATGGATTAACATATATACATTTACATACATGTGTGAATACATAAACGTACATATGGAAACATACATATACTATATAAACACACACATGACACATAATTATATGTACACATACATGCACCTATACATATATCAGATAGATACATAAACATACACATACACTAACACATACACATACGCATTAATGTAGATCTTTATTCCCACAAATGTACATATATACACATATATGGACATATACATATTCACACATACAAACATACACATATAGACCTAAACATACACATACAAAAAAACACACAAACACACAACACAACACATACACACACATAAAACACATATAAATATCTGCACATACAAACATTCACATACAACCACATACGTACACATGAATAAATATAAATAAAGACATTTTTAGACATTTTTAAATTTACTAATAGAATGTAAATATATAATTTCAAATTTGAATTTCAAATTTGAATAAATATATTATATAATTATATTATTCCTTAATTAAAATATTAATATATCATAATTATTTTAATTATATAAAAATTTTGTAATTAATGTATATAAATATACTACTAATAATTTTTGTTGATAATTTTATTTATATGTATATAATTATAAAAATAAGATTAATAGTATTTTTTTATTAAAAGTTATAGAAATCATATTCATATAATATTTTTACATATATATAATTATTTCAATAAAAATATTACTTAAAAATATATAAATATGTATATATGAAAAAAATTATTCAGTCTTCCCACTATTGAGTGTTTTACCCAAGTTTTTCCTTGGGATTGGTTTTTCCTAGGTTGGGAAAATTGGTGGTCGCAATGCTACCCTCGAGTATTCATTTGAGGTTCCTTCCAATTTAAGTAGGGAATGTCTTGAAAAACTAAATGGATAGATGGATAAAGATATAGTGAAAAAATGGTTGGTTCAATCACTTTCAGAAAATAAAAAGGGTTCCCATTGTTATGATGAAAGATGAAAATGGATTCCTGATTCAGTGAATGTGTCTCTATAATGTGGTAAAATTCATCAAAAATTGACCCATTAATTTTTCCCCTTTGAATAATACATATAAATATATTTGGAACTTTGAGGATGATGTTTTCATATGAGATATTATATCTGGTCTTTTTTTTAATGAATTCTTTAATGAGAAAGATAAATAGAAGAATCTTCTTAGGAGGCCTTAGTAATGTGATAATAATAATATATTAATACAGGATGTGAATAATGATGGATACATCCCACATATATCCTTATCTAGTTCTTCATTATAGATTCTATATATGGACATTAATTTTTGGGGAAGATCAAAAAAAATTCATAATGTATTTCGGGACCACATTAAGACATTTACGGAATGATATTGATTAGAACCCATTCTTTGGGGACCCTCTTTGAGGATCAAGGTCGGGGTTGAAATTTATTTCCATCTTTTATGGGGTATGTTTATTTCCTCATAAAAATCAAGGATTTTAATTTCACACAAACATGTAAAAATATGTATTTTGTTTCTCTTATACACACATTAGAAACACTAGAAAGTATTGTGTGGTGGAGGTATTAGATGAAATAGTTAATATCATTATGTAGTATGGCCCTTGGTTACAAAACCATCTCAGAGAATCCTCTTATCTAGAAATGGAAAGGCATATGGACATAAAAAACAGAAAAAATCCATAAAAATCATGTATCAATTCACCAAAATGAGGATATAATAATTGTATTGATGCATATTCTCATAAAACATCATGATTATATACAACAAAAATAATGATGTTGCCAACCCCCATGAACTGTTTCTATTGAAAAATAAAATATTATAGTTTTCATGGATTAATCTCTTATGGGTATGATAGTATCTCTCACAAGGAAACAATCAGGGTATGTGGGTATTTGGGTATTTATAAACATGCCTCCAAGATGAAACAAATCTGTTCTAACCCCCGATCCTAGTGAATTCCCCATTTGTAGAACCTTTTATTCTTCCTATTGATGAAGGAGACATGACACATGTAATGATTAATTGTGGACCTATGGAACATTTAACTTCAAATATGATAATAATAAGAAACAATATATCTGAACCTACTATAATGGGCCCCTGCAGGTCCAAATGATATTATGAGGCCTCACATCTGGTGGTGCATCTTACAAAAATATAGAAAGTGGTGGGTGGTGGTTCTCTTCTCAAATATTCATAGGTGGAGTTTGGAATGATCCTATAACATCCCTGGAAAAGTGATATTTAAATGGCTAAATGTTACTACCCTTGTCAAGAAGGTGCACCTTCCTTTTTAGGAGCCTACCTGATTAGGACTCCATAGTTTAGTGTGCTTGTCCTGGAGTAGTGATCTGGATGGGTGACCTTCTGGGAAGATTCCTGAGGTGTGAGTGAGTGAGGAAAAAACATACTAGAATGGACTTGTGTTGGTCTGCGGAGACAGTCATTAGTCTAACAAGCGACCCTAGTATTTAATAGCTTATGGTTTGCTGGGAAGGAAACCAAGGTATTATAGGAGACCCATGGGCTCTGATACCATTTTTCATGACCAGGGGATTGATCTTATTTTTAAGAATTCTTAAAATAGTTCTCCCATCATGTAAGAGCTCATGCAAGCCTTAGGTAGTTAGTGAGTTATTTGGATACACTCTACGCAATGAAAACATTCTAAAACAAACTTGCAGCGGGTCACATCCCCGATGGGTTGGTGATGACTCTCCTTTGGCCTGTGTCATAGGGATGTGTGTATACACATTTTTCTGAGTTCACATAGAGAGTGTGGAATCCTATAACTAGTTAATACTATCATACCTTTTCGCAGATGACCATGTTTCTCGCTTGTTTATTTATATTTGAGATATAAATGTATGTCAATGCTTTGGAACTGCATTACATGCCTCCTGAATTTATATAAACTGTTTTATATAAATGTTTTATTTAAGCCATTATTTTATAAATATTCCATCATTTGTAAAATCATTACTTAAAATATTTATTTCCATCATTTGAAAATGTACAACATGTTTTGTTAAAATATGCTTTTGAATATCCAAACCTTTTTAATTGAAAATTGAAATCTTTTCATTTGATAATCTATATTTGGAATTTATTATGGAATCTTTGATGGTATCCTACTGGGCTTAGGCTCACCCCTACTTTTTCCTTTAGGTGTTTGTAGACTTTCTTCTTCTAGGTTCGAGTGAAGGGAAAAGATCTCTTGGAAGATTATCCATCTGTTGAGCTTTGGTCTTGGTGAGTTGTGTCCTTAGAAACATTGGAGTTGGTTTCCCATTTTTAGTACTTGGGTTGTATTACTTGGGCTTTTTATGTCGTGTTGTATTCGGGTACATCACTCCCAGTGGAGTTTCTTCTGTAATGCATACTGCTTTTTTTCTTTTAATTCCGTATACTTATGGAAAAAATCATTCTCACTTGAATGTTGCATGATGCTTGGTGCTAGTCACCGACCTGTGGGGATCGGGGATGCCCTTTAGGCTATGTCAGGGTTGGCTCGGTTATCGGGTTACTAGGGTACCCAGGATGGTTCGTGACAAAATGTTATCAGAGCCAATACCCAGCCGGAAGTGCATAGGCACTACCTGGGTTTGAGGCTTGGGCTCCACAATGAGGGTGTTGTGCCGTAAGGGGGTGGATATTGTAACACCCCTAGAAAAGTGAGACATAAAATGCTAAATGTTACTACCCATGTTAACAAGGTGCACCTTCCTTTTCAGGATCCTACCTGATTAGAACTCAATAGTAAAGCGTGCTTGGCCTGAAGTAGCGATCTGGATGGGTGACCTTCTGGGATGATTCTCAGGGTGTGTGTGAGTGAGGACAAAGCACACTGGAAAAGACATGTGTTATCCTGGGGGGACAATTATTATTCTAATAAGCAACCCTAGTGAGTAATAGCCTATGGTTTGTTGGGAAGGCAACAAAAGTATTACAAGAGACCCATGGGGTCAGATGACATGGTTGATGGCCCGGGGAGGTGGGTCGTGACAGATCCAGACCTGCCTACAAAGATGAAAATATTTATTTCAAACTTTCATAGGATAAGAAACCATAAAAATGTTATGATTCATATATATAGAAGGCTAAAATTCATTCTCAAATGGATTTCTTATCCGAAATAATGTTTGATATAAAGAAAATGTGTATCGTATCAACAATAGTTTCCTTTTAGGTGTGTTTCCAATAGCACATCAGGGCCATTCATGGGGCCTATTCCATATCGAGAATGTGAATGTAGATGATAAATTTATCAAATCACAGTAATAATTTTATCCATTCATAGGATTCCCCTACATAGGAATTTGTGGAATTCAATGGGTGTTTCTAAGAGTGTTAAATGAAGGTCATGGGAGAATATCCTCTCTCTACATGAAAGATTTATTGGTTCCCTTCTCATTGATGGGTATTTTAATAAAATCATTTTATAATATGAGAATATATGAGGCTCTAGTAGATGGGGTTCAACCCATACCATTTCATGGGTTTTGAATATAATGTTTTAAATAAAAAATTACACACCTTCTGCTATATATCTGTGAGCCTCTAAGATTTTTTAATATACTATTAAATCCTTTTTGAAAATTTTGAAAAAAAATTATTTTATTTGGAATTAAAATAATTCATGTATATAACTACTTCATGGTGGGTGGATAAAAGGAATCGGCCAAATGAGAGAGACATGAAACATTGGGAAGAGATGTGGGTTGTAATGTTGGTGTAGAGTCAGGGTTAAAAGCATGGTTTCATGAATGGGTAACAATGTTTTTTATAGATATATTGGAATTGTCCATTTTTTTGGGAAAGTGAAGCAATGAGAAACATCAATAAGTTTGAAAATTAGTTTATTTAATATGATGAAATGACATTTTGCATGCTGTTTCCATCTTTGAAGGGTGACTTCTTATCATGAGAGAATTATCAAAGAGGAGAGAGAGGAATATAAATGTGTGGATTTTCACTCAGGTTTTCTTATCTATAACGGAAGTTGATGTTTCTATCTTCTACATGGATTCTATGTAGTCTCTATTTTTTTTATTTTCTCAGTCATTCCCCTTGGTTTTTTAATCTTACAAATTTGATGGGTGTTCCACATTAAATTTCGTCATCCCCATTTATCTTCTTCTTTTATTTATGTGCTTTAATTCAGATTGGATATTCTCAAAATTTATTTTTATAATTTTATTTTTTATTCTAGATCTATTCTAATTCTTTCCCAAAAACGTGTATCAGATAGTTTTATTCACGTTTTTTTTCTGGTTAGATATATGGGATTCATACCATGGGATTTCATCTGACATAAAATTATTTAATGGGAAAAATTATTTTACTCTATGTTAGCAATGAGTTGTGAATATGTTGGTCCATGTGAATAAAATGTGCGAGATGAAGAAAAAATTAGTAAACATAGAGATTATGGGTGATGTTGATTGGAGGGATTTGAGAGAGGTTGAGAAAAGAACAATTTAGATGTATTTAGGTAAAAATGCTAAGCAGGAATTGATGAATTTGATAGATCAAAATAAAATATTGGAAAATCTAGATATCATGTATAAATAAAAATCCCTCACACATTTTTTATATCTTAAAAACCAATTGTATCATTTTACAATGACAGAGAATGTGTATTTAGGTAACCATCCAGATGATTTCACCAAACATATGAGGGATATATCATTGATGGTGGTCTAGGTTGGTGATAACGGTAATTTGGTAACTATTGAAATGTAATAATAAGAAAAAAAACTTTCTTACATTGGTGTTTTTTAACTAATTCATATGATAATATCATTAAAAATGGTCTTTCAGAAAAGACACATGGAAGTTGGATGACGTGGCTTAATTGTTGTTGATGAACCTAACTCAATGAAAGACTAGTGTTGTTGAATAATTAGGTAATATTGGTATAATATATATGGTACATGGATATAATAATCAAAGATTTTGGTCAAATATAAGAAGAATGGTCAAGTGATTCTTGTGTGATAGGGAGGGTCATGTGTGGTAAAATTATATTATTTGAAAAGATTAAGGAGGAAAAAAGGTGCATGATACTATTTCTGAGGTTTCTAAAAATATTATTATAAATGGGGATGGTGATACAATTTAGGTTTACATTTATTATCATAGGATAGATCTGTACAATTAATGGGTGGTTTATTCAGTAGCATTATAACATATTACATCAAAGAGGTAATAATTTTCTTCACTTGAAAAAGGAAAATTTGATATATTGAATATGCAAAATGAAGATTCTACTAATTTCATTGGTTTTGGCGATATATGAACCTCCATGAATTCTTGTTGTAGGATGACATTGAGAGATGTTAAACAAGTGTTAGGTATACACCGTAATTCTCTATCGACTTGTGATAATGATTATTATGGATTTAAGAGTTAATTTTCAATGGTATATTGTAATTTTCCTGAGGATCAATGATATATGATGAATGAAAAATGGATGACATGAATTATAGGATGGATTTAATGTTGTTTCATGATGTGTAAAATGAAATTAAGTAGACAAATTCATCATATTATTTGCACAGTCAATCATCGTGCAAGAATCATGAATCATATAATTAGATAAGAATGGTTTTGAAGATGGATCTTATTTTATAAGTTGTTTTCAGTCTTATAACCATTTATTTTTCATCATAGAGTTCCACTAGTGAAGATTTAATTAAAATCAATTTTCACGATGATGCACTAAGAGTTTTATACTACTTAGATAATGATGAGAAAAGGGAGAAATTAATTGTCTTAAAAGCTATAGATAATGTAGAAATCACAATTATTGGGGATCTAATAGTTAGTTATAGTCTTTTTCATTAGGGATTTTCATAAATAGGTATTATGAAAACATAGTCATTTGGATTTATTTTATAGGGGAGATTTTGGGTATTTGTTAGAGATGAAAAATGGGGATTCCATATTTTCTGTAGAGGTTGAAAATTGGTGTGATTCATTAGGCTTACTATCCATCTTTGTTTGTGAGAATTCATCTCGTTCATTAATGGGATAAAGGGGTGGATTGATGGTTTTCAACACATTACATTATATGTTTTCTATGATCGGATATTTTGAAATTATAAGTAATATGACTTCTACTACATTTCTTAATAGCACTATTTCATTCAATGATATTATAATAATTGGCCATTTTGAGATACACATGAGTGATTCTACATGCCTCTAAAAATAGGTGAGAAACACTGCTTTATAATGTGTGATAAAGGAGGAAGTGACCTCATGAGTGGGAAAAGCTAAATAGGGTACTGACACGGCCAATGGAATGGGTGGAAAGATAAGGTAAACAACATTGGTGCGTACATGGGAAACAATGTTTCATGTAGATATATGGACGATGGCCATTTTTTTGCAATGGAATAAATTAAATAAAACAACAAGGTTGTGCAATAGTCTATTAATGTTGATGAAATTAACCCTCGTGTGTTTTTTTATATTAAAAGGGTAATTTTTTATCACAAAATGATTATCCGAGAAGATATAGAGGCATATCAGGAAATTTATTTTCACATAGGTTTTATATACCATTTTTGAAATTCTTATTACAGGATTCAACTTTGACTCTATAAAAAATCTGATTATTTGTGGATTTCTTCAAAGTTAAACTATGGTTTTTTAATCCTCCTAATTGGATGCTCTTTCCTTATAAAATTTCCAATTCTTTTTTATTTTTTTATTTTAGTTATGATCTTCCATTTTCATTGAATATTCTCACAGTATATTTTTCCAAATAATGTTTTTATTCTGAAGATGCTCTTCTTCCTCCCCAACACCAATAGGCCATTTTCAGTGATTCAATATTTTCTAAAGGATATCCATAATATGAATATTTTATAACAATTATACTCATAAAACCAATAAAAATAGTTTTGATGAATATATAAAGAGACTAGAGGTGAATAGCCCCTAGATTGGAACCAAGGTTAGACTGATTGGGTTTGACTTTTTGCCTCATTTTAGGTTTCTCACATTGCTTCTACCTCATCTAGCCCTCAATTTATTATAATCATTTTCACTCACGATATAGGTAAACCCCAATTAGAGAATCACTTCAGATTTGAATTATTTTGGGATAGGTTAGAGGATTGTGATTATGTTTTCTATTAAAAGATATGGGAGGGATACTGATGTAAAGAAGAACCTATCCTCATTTACATTAAATTTATGTAGTGGTGTTATACTAAATTACCCCAACAAAATACCCAATGTGAGCTGATTGAAATGAGAAAAAATTCTAATAATTGAAAAAATTATAAATTACTACGCAGTTTTCCGTGAAACAACATCTTTTACTAGCTACTATAAGTTAGTGTAGACTCTGTAGTATTTTTACCTAGTGGTAATAACACTGAATATGGTGTTTTGGGTATTATGTCAACTCTAAATAAATTCATGAAAAATTTCCAAAATAAATATGTATTTTTTCACTCATGGGGTATATGATTTGGGTAAATAAAATTCTCTTTAAGAACCATATTTACTTGAATAAATTAGGTCTCAAAAATATACATTTCTTCTCTAGGGCTATTAAAATATAAAATTAGAATTTTTAAATATTTATCAACCATATTATGTTACATTGATCATATTGACTTAACAAAAAATCATTATTATATATGTAAAATAAGGTAGCCTATATGTATTTAAATGCTCAAATAAATAACACTTAAATGGTGTAGTTATAAAATAAAATAAAAATGAGTTATAAATCATCAATATTGTACATCAATGGAATCAATTCATTAAAAAATTCATCATAGGTTTAAACGGATGGAAAAAAAAGTCATAGGGTCCAACATAAATATATAAATACAATGTAAAGCTTATTTATATTATATAGAATATTCAATAACTAAAGATGATGATTGGGTAAACATATTATCATTTCTTAGGAATAAATTGTAATATGAAATGATCTATTCTAACATATTCATATTAAATATGCATTTTCCATATACATTTAATGTTGGTATGTTACAACTTCATTATACCAGGTAATATCATCAAGCTATAACATCTCATGAAGTTAAATCATTAATGTTAGTTGTTTTGTCACATCTATATCCGACACCTTAATGTCGTCAAGTATCATTTATAATTTTCTATAATCATTCATATGCTTCCATAAAATTTAGATTTTATGGTTAAAATTTTTAACGATGATTAATATTAAAAAGAAAATAATTATGAGAAATTTGAACAAAAAGTAAATACATATGAACATTATGATCCCACCCTATGAGGTTTCACCATCCATTATACCATTATTTACCAATGAAATCATGGTCAAAGAAATTAAGTACTTACTTACCATGGTATTACTGTTAAATTTTTACTCATATTACATCATTTCCAGAAATTATTGGTGGCACGAATTTACAATTTTTTTAAGGTGTTTTGTATTTTGGGGGTTATGTTGTCCTAGAATCAGTGATGAAAACAATGAGAAACCAATATAAAATAGAAATATATTATGGTTATATTGTATAAGATTCAAGGATATCTATTTATATGGTTTCATGTGGAAAATATATTTTAGACTACTAGATATGTTTATGATCTATAATTGATAATTGTTTTTACTATTATGATATTACTAAATTTACACCACAAACATATAAAAACTCAATAAAAAAATAGTATCAATCAACATTATATATTTAATTCATATCAACTATTGAAATTTATTTGATAAGATAATTTCATGTTGTTCTTATCGTTATGATGGTGCAGAGAATAAAACTGATTCTCGAGTAACAAATCTCTTACTAAAAGGAAGCAGCTACTAAGCGAAGGTCATTGTAAATGTTTAAGTTGATTTGTATGACTCTTATCATGATTTTCATAAACAATTCATCCATTATTCCACTCAAATTATTTTATCTATTTTTCCCATAATATTTAATTTTTTAAGTATCACAACAAATTTGATCCATTGAAAGTAGGGTTTGATTGATTCTTTCATACAGTTTTACCTTTTGTGTTTGCATTTAGGAATCACAAGATGTTTATCTAGGTTTATAGAAAATATCTATATGGAAATAATATTATAGTTTTATAAATTTATACAACATAATGTGGTAATTGATCCCCTATTCCTTCAAAATTTTCTATTTTGGAGAATGGGAACATCTCATTTGCGATCCAGTTCATGGATTTACTTAGGTTGTTTTTTGTGGATTCAAAAGGGGTTTGTCTTATTTTTTATTGTAATCATGAAATCACAGAGGTAGTTTAGTCTAAGAGACTTTAATAGCAGCCACCCATTAGCCATCGTCAATTCAATATTTGAAACATTGCAAGAAATGTGTGAAAGGAGATCAAGGATGTGGGAAATTGTAAATAGGTGTATTTAAAACGTTTAAAAAAATTATTGTAGTTTTTTAATATGTTTTATAATTAATACATGATTGATACTATAAATTAATCAACAGGAATATAAATAATAAAATCTCATTGTTATTCGCAGATCAAATCATGAATTTCATTACAACATGATTCAAATTCCAATAAATAATTTTTCATTAGTGTATGGATATTTGAGGAGATATGGCAATATTACAAAAATATATATATATTTTGTAAATGGAGTTTCCAAGGGAGTTAAAAAATTTAATGTCATAGGTCATTATGAAATAAATAATATATGATAAATATAAAACCCAAAATTATATTATAATATTAAGAAAACATTTTTAAATTTAGATTATATGATTATTAAAAGATACATTATATCATACTATAAAATATTTTGCAGATTAGTGATAGTAGGTCAGAGAGGGTCTAAAAGTGTTATGGTCACCAATTCCAATATGACAATGATAAGGTTATTTAGGTGGATAAAACATTTCATAGAAATTAATTTTATGGTTTATATCATATATTTTATGTTTCCATGTCCATGATCCTAGGGCCAGTAATAGTGGTCATGTGGTTTTGTTTTATTAGGGTAATGTTACTATTATTGTGGTAAAATTAAATAATTATCATACCCTTGAAAACATTAGATTTGACCACGTGATTTTATATTCTTATCATGGGACCAATTCATTGATCTAGTTTAGCCACCAGAGAGTATTAAGTACTGGTATAGTATTTTGTGGATGCATATGGGGGATATCATAATTTTGGACTTTTTTACACACCCATGCTTCTAACACACATGACTAGTTATTTACCAATAGAGTGGCTAAAATCGACCAATGTTCAAAATGGGATAGATAGCCCCAATGAACGAGAACCTAACATAGTGGTGTAGGTTTTTCATCTAAGAAGGTCACATGTGGAACGTTTCCCTATATATATACAGGGAAGTCATAAAATAGTTAAAAATACTAATTTGGTATATCTATTAATATAAATGTTTTTTTACAAATCGTTGTTTTAATTATAATAAATATATTTGATGAATTAAACATGCCAATATAATTTGACAAATACCACAATAATGAAATTTGGTTTTAATGTTTTATTAAAAAATTGGAACATAAATATAAGTCCACATAATAAATAACATACATTGTTTCACCCACACATAACTTTATGTTTCCCATAAATAGAATTAGTTTAACCTTACATAACATCATTTCCCCCATACAAAAAATTATCTACCAATTTTTGAGAATATTTTATGTTACCCATTATTAAGATAAGAAATATTCATGCTAACCTTTAGTTACATAAGAAAATTTAGAGATACCCTTGAGTAATGTACGAAAATTTTGAGTTACCCTTCATCAACAAAAATTCAATTTGTGTTACCCTCCAGTTACATAAGAATATATTTAGTAAACCTTCAGTAACATATGGTAACACAATTTATTAAAATACATTTACATAATAATTATTAGTTATACATATATATATTAATAATATATATTAATATTATGGTAATTTAGTATTAAAAATTTGAAACATTTATTCATATATTTAGGAAGAATCATCTCACATTATGGAGACAACTTAGACAGTCATTTCTAACCCTTTCTCTAATAAAATATTATATCATGACCACCCAATAATCTAAATAATTCACAGACACCTTCCAATATATTATTCATGTTCCACCCTCTAAAAAATTGAAATTGGGTCCCCTAGTCCATTTGGACCAATGATTAAAAAAAATAAGTACTTTTCACACCATAATAACAATAACTGGGTGCCAATAAGAATAAAATTACATATTTTAATAAAAATATTTAATGTAATATTTTATTGAATAAAAGTTTTCACTACCACCACCACCATTAATTATGAACTGAGCCATCTTTAGGTATCTTCTGATTGAAATTCTTTGGTTCTCCAATTCAATAATGTTTTTCCACTTAGTATTGTTATGGATGAAGAAATACTAAAACAAAGGAATAAAGTATCACAAACCAAATAAGAGAAACCCACAATTATTGTCAGTGTTGTGGGGGATATAAAATTCATAATCTACTTTCCCTCCTCTAGGAGAAGAGGTTCACATCTAGTATACCCCACATCATTAATTCCTTAAGAAACTCAGTACCATCGATCTTGTGGCTGGAATAGGGAGTTTCTATACACGACACCGAACTGGGGATGATTATTTTTTAATGTTTTAGGGAATCTGATAGGCTTCATGTTTTGAGTGAATGAACCTAGACTTTTGATAAGAATATTATTTTGATCAATTATATGGTAAAAAAATATTAATATCACTCATATAGGACTATCTCATTCCCCTTTATTACTCTGATTAAATGATACCCCATTTATAAGTAAGAGTGATCATGTTTTGGATGGGATTTATAATAAAAATGGGGAGTTTATAGATTGGGATGTTTCAAATCCAATCATGTGGCGGCCTATAATAACAATTTGGCATATGGTGGACATAAAATAAATCATTATGTGGGGTTTAATCATTAAATACATCGAATCCAATATATGGGGTTATTTTGAATCTGAAAAGATTCCCACCTTTTTTTCTTCTACCTTGTTATTGGTCATGGGGTTAAAGAGTCCAATACAGAAAACCAGATCTAGAGGGGACAAAAAAGCTACAATATAGACCATGGATTAGGGTTAAATCTTTGGGCGGTACACCAAATTTTATTGCTAAAAATATATTCCCATATAGGATCTTGAAAAATTCTCTGAAAATTTTATTTAGCATTAAAGGACATGATAATCTGGGTCAAGGTACTTGTTGGGTGAAAACAAAAGTCCCAAAAGGAAATGTAACACCCCAAGCTTCTATGGTACGCTTCTCTTTGAATAATATAGTAGCGTGTGTTGTACGCAACTTCGAGTTCTAAAACACACCACAACCAATCAAAGTAGCCGTTATGAATAGTAATACCCACTTTTTGAAATTTTATAAATTTTATCTCTCAAAATGGACATCATTTTTTGATTAAAAATATCAAAATTATCCTTGGGTGAATTTTTCGTACTTTTCAGATAACTCTCATATTTTGATAAATAGTTAAAATTACTAAATTTTAATTAAAAACAACTTTTTTAATAGAAATAATTAATAGTGATAAATTATGAATTTCAGTGGTTTTAAAGTATATTTAGAATATATTTTTACAATTTAATACAATGTTGGTCATTGGAAATAATTTCACAATTAAACCAGACATAAACAATTATCTATCTTTTGACAATTATTATATATTAAAAACACGCTTTTTGTTTTGACAACGGGAATTAATTTTAAATTAATTTCTACCACTTCTGTGTTATGAATTTGGAAAAATGGATTCCATATTTGGAATCAGGATGTCCAAATTGTGTAAATAGGTAACTTTTTTTAGACAGTTTGAATAATTACTTTGGTAAATATTTTATTTACCACGGTTAAAGAGTAAATAAGGTAAATAAGGGTTAAAAATAATATTATAATAATACTAAATTATCTTAAAAAGTGTTCTAACCTTATTGGTGGATACATATCCGACCATGGGAATTTTTGGGTCCATTTTGGGACACCATGGAGCCACTTGTAGGTGATAGGGACACTTTATTTTAATTAAGTTAAAATAAATACAAAAATGACATAAGCAAATATCTTTTAGAAAAACAATTGTTACATAGGGTTATATATGTTGAATTTTCGACTATAAATATTCATTATAAATCGAAAGATATTTCCTACATAATGGTATTTTATTTATAATTTTTAGACATTATATTACTTAATTTATTTATGACACAATGGTGATGCAGTAATTATCTAATTAATGAAACATTAGAATAATTGATATTACAAATACCCAAATAAATGTAATTTGAGACTTTTTAAAAAATCAAATAATTTTCTAGGATAATGTGAAATTTTAGTATTTATTTTACTTAACTTTTTTAGATGTAATCATTCTGTTATGATTTTTACAAAAATCAATTATTGAATAGTGTCAAAATTGACATAAAAGAGATTTTAAACATAAATATTATATTATTAATTGATTTTAAATTCCTAAAAATCTATGGTTCGTCCAAGAGACTTAATAATGATTGGTTTATCATTAATGGAAAACTTTGGGGTCTCGTGGATGTATATAGTATGTTTATTAACCATATACTATAAAAATACAAAGAGACATTGCAAAAGTGAAACTAATTAACTAAGAGTTAATACTTAAATATAAGGTTAATATAGTAACCCAAACCTGTCTAAATCCTATTGGTTGAGTGGTTTTTGACTTATCCCCACATTAAAATTTAAATAATACACTTTTGATCCATTAGAAACCGATTATGAATTTATTATAAAATAATATTTCTAGCATTTCCAAAGGTGCCCCTCACCCCTCTTATAAAATGGCACTCGCCCTTCTCATTAATTCACACCTTCAAAGCCTTTTGGCTTGGAAAAACCCTACCCAAATACTGTTATAAACTTCCCTCACTATAACTTAGAGGCCTCAGTTTGATCATAAAGCGAACCTACGGAGCCTTTTTGATCAAATCAAAAATGAAAAACCCGAAGAAGAGGTAATGTTTTCACCACCCTTTTTCAAGTTCATTTCTTCTTCAACTTCATCTTTATTTGTTATTATCATTCTAAAATAATAAATACACTATATCATATATAATTTTATATTATTATAAATATCGTACAACCATATTCGGTATTCTATCCATCCTTTGAATGACATGTCACTATACGTGCGTACGTACGGCTTACCGTCTCCACGTCGTGGTGTAATTGTTATTCAATATATTATTATTTGGATGGGTATAATAATTATGTGTAATTCATGTAAATAATAAATATAACATGATAATTATTCTGTATATATGATATATAATCCAATTATATATTACATTAATAGAAAAAGAATGATATTTTCGCTCGTGCGTACGTACGGATTACCATCTCAATGACGCGATGAGATTCATTTCCAAGTTCACCATTCATCGACGGTTATAAAAATATATATTACTAATAAGTATGTAATATATGAAATAATAATGTTACTTGATATATATATTTATATATATAAGTATTTATGTACTTACATATAACTTATTCCATACTATGTAAAAACGGAAACAACGTTTATGCGTACGTACGGACTACCGTCTCCATAAACGGTGTCTTCCATTTCATATATATGTATATTACATATATTTATATTCTAAATATATATGATATATAGATCATGTTTTATATTCTGGATGTATTTAAATCATGATCTATGTGATACAATCAAGAGTAACAAGTTAAAACATGTACGATAAAGAAAGTGATTACTACCCGAAATATTAATATAACATGGAAATTATTATTAAATTGGTAGTATAAAGTCATAAATGAATAATGTATGATATCATAAATATAATATGGTTCTGGTATAATTTCATAACATACTATAGTCTTCATACATGAGTCTAAACATACCCTCGACTAAAGGAATGTGCAAGGTAAGGGGTTTTCATCTCACTCTTTATTCCCGTGAGATTCATGCCATATTGCCACTATTACCTATTGTGTGGTGTATGTACTACCCAAAATTGTATTCTTTGTGTAATATACATTAATTTATGTGTATTTACATATTCATTTTATGATACCTCTTTCAAGGGGTGTATGTTTCGTAAGTTACCAAATTGGTAAGGGTTAATTTCAGAATCTCTTTATTATCCGGGGTTGTTTTTACGTAAGTATCTACTGGGACCTCTTTATCATCCACATCCATGTTTCTTAAAAATATATTTCAAAACATTATTACTATTTTACAGAATATGGTTTAAAGTAATTTATACCCTTGTATGACTTTTTATAATAAGTTTTAGAAGAATCTTTTCTTCGTTTTCCAAACAAGGTCCTTTTAACCTTTTTGACAGAATTAAGGTAAGAATGTCTTTTTAACTTATACGGTGGGTGTGGATATTTTCTGCCATTATAAAATCATAGATTCTTCCCTTACAAGTTTATACTGATATTTTCAATGTAAATGTTTTATTTTATAATTATGTGACTTTTAAATTATTTCAAAAAATAGATATTTCTCTCAAATAGTTTTGATTTCATCTATGTCAACATCCTTTGATGGATTTTAATCTTATTTGAAGTTGATTTATTATGATACAAAACATCCATATTTAATTGAAGATTTTGTGATATGTTTGAGTGTGGATGTGTTATTTTTATACCATTCATGGTTTATGGTAAAATTATTGACATTTCGTATGCTAGTTTTAATACGAATGTTTATGTTATATTTCAACCTATTCTTAAGATGAATGTGTTTGACTAGTATGTTCCGGGTTGGGGACCGGTAAAAGTAAGCCCTCCGGGTTGGGGTCCGGTTACAGCAGACCCTCCGGGTTGGTGTCTGGTTATTAGAGGCACTCCAGGTTAGTGTCTGGTTATTAGAGGCACTACAGGTTGGAGTCCGGTTATAGAGGCTCTCTGGGTTGGGATCTGGTTACAGTTATCCCTTAGGTCTTGGCACAAGGCCTTGACACAGAAATTAAAGTTCGGCATTATTCATTCCATCAATATGAATGTGGTTAGTGATATTTCATGTGATTATTCGACTAGTAAAATATCAATGTGAATAAGTAAATGGCATTACTCCCTTTTATTTTTTCCATATTATGCTGAAGTTCATGTTTAAAAGGATTTTGTTTTAGTTATACATTTCCCTAAATGTTTATGCTAATTTATGAATGTTTCCGATGTATTGTTATCCTTACTAAGCATCTAAGCTCACCCCTTTCTATGTTTTATTTTTCCTAGGATTCCAATAAGTGTATAGTGATTGATATGCAGGGTTAAGCCAAGGGAATAATGGCATTCGTGAAGGATTATTTATGTTGTTTTGTATGTTATGAAGTGTAATTTAACATTCTTGTATGTAATATATTTTCCAAGACTGCTAAACTGATCGTTCATTCAGGACATGATTCCTTGTAATCATGCCAATGTATTAAAATAATGCACCGACTCTGGGTAACTGGGGTCGGGGCGTTACATTAAATCTATAATAGATGATGGCTAAAATATTAGATTGAATTGGGAATTCTTCCTATCACCCATGGGTTTCAGGGTGAAACCCTATAATGGAATATGCAATGGGATGACAAGACCTAATGTAGGAGGTAATTGATCCCAACAAATGGTATCAGATGTATTTTTCTGCCAATATCTAATGTTAGGGAATGTATTCCCCAATCCAATTTTATGATGATAATAATGTATTGTATTGGAGAATGTAGATCCTTGAGGTTTCCTTGTGTTGAATTTCATCATTAAAATATTGGGTTGTGGAGATAAATAATTATGCAAGATGGTAATATTTGATGGATCATCATTGAAGTAGTGGCCTAGGTGGGTGGTTATTTTCTAAGGGTTATTTTTCTGGGCATATACCCAAGACCAAAATAAAATCCCACAATTTTTGATGGATAATATTTAATCTTGGATTATAAATTCCTCATATAACCTGTTTTTTATGATGAAACCCTATAATTTTCTATGTTCTTAGCCTAGAATACTTATATCTTATGGAAATTATTCCCAACACAACCATCCTTCCCCCATGACACATGGAGTTTGACTTACCCATGTCTAATAAACATTGTATCATAAGATCCTTTGGTTGATGGAAATATTCTCCCTAGGATGGTGTATAAGGGATAAATATATAATGATACACATGATTTTGGGGATATAAATGATTAGATGGGTAAACATTTTTACCCCATATAGAGGGTGCATAATAATTTGGTGCACTAGAATACTGAAACAATCTGTACTTATGGATATTTTACTATGGCCTAAAATTAATAGAGGAAACTATGTATTCCCTATCTGGGGGTGAGGTGGGTGGCATATTTTCTACTTACCTAGGTTAAGAGGCACCACCAATATATCCTACATAGAGGATTCTTAATCAATTTCTCAAATAATTTCATCTTGGCATGAACTATGATGAAAAAAGACATTGGGAATCCTAGAATAAGGGGAACAATAAATACACTAATTCTGATAACATAAAAAATAAACTTTTTTAGCAAAAAAATATTATATATTGTGTCATTGGATAATATTCTATAATGATATTAGGATTTATTAATGTTGTTTGAGCGGAATGCAATGAATTAAAAAATAGAGGTAGAGGCTAGTTTTGAAAATCCATACCTTGAACCATGAAACTATAAAATAATAAATCTCATGGTCTTGGAAAAAAATTAGTTTCTATTCTCTATTAATGGAGCTCAATGTATATCCTCGATATGGAATTTTTGTCTAGGACTATGTTGGAAAGAATGGACATGAGATGGATTTCATTGAAATATATTATTTTGAAATATTTATAGATGGGATTATTAGGCCATGGAGGAGGACTTTGTATCATATGTAGACATTATATCAAATATTCAGTGGATAGAATATCCCATAACAATATCTCATTTTGGATTTTTTAGCCTTATCAACCTAAATAAGACTTTGTTTGATTTTATAGATAGTCTGGGGCATGTGTCATGTGGATATTCAATGAGTTGATTAATTATATTAAAAATATAATAAGGGGTCCCATTCTCCATGGTTAAGATTTCAACGAGATCATATACCACCATGAGAAGAAAGGTGGAACCATGAATCTTTTTCCCTCCATGCATCAGTTTTAGGAGTGCTTTTTGAACTCCAGCCTCTCAGATCTGTGTTTCTTGGGGATTCCTTTTACATGCAAAAGTGGAAACAAAATTTCATCGAGATTTTATAGAAGGATAGATAGGTTTTTGATGTTTTTAATTTTATAATAAATGTATCTAAGGTATGAGGTTTCCTTATTTCCTCCTGTTTAATCAGATCATTTTTATATTTTTCTTGAGTTGCGGGTAGTGTCCCAATAGAAAAGGTCACTACATGGATTCATATTTTAAGGAATGTTGATTGAAAATAAAAGATTCATTGATTTTTCCAAATCTATATTTTAAACCTCTTAAGAAAATTTTATGGATAAGGAATAAAGGTGGATTTATAGCTACCACATTGGATTCAGAAGTATGACATGAACATTAATCAAATAAATTTTCATCACGATATTACTTTTGGGAGATTTTATGAGGAACCTAATTCAGATTTTATTCCCCAGGAATGATTTAAGGTTCAATATCATCTATAAAATTCCTTGATATGCAATGAAATCTATTTTTTTTATTTGATCAAAGGATAATTTCATTAAACAAGGTGACTAGAATACCAAATATATCCATAAAAATCCATATCGAGAATAAAAATGAAATTAATTTCAATATTTGATGTAGGGAATGGAAGGTTCGCATCTGATGGGGACATGTTTCATAAGATGGATGCATCCTTTTATTGAGATATTTATTATTTTGATAGTAGTACCCCCAGGGACCTTATAAGCTATGTTGAGACAAATTTGAATGATGAAACGAATATGCAACTCTAGTAAGGAATTTATGATGTGTAAATTGTCTGAACCCTTAAAATAATTCAATCCATATAATAATTAAATCCATACAGATTACATGCTTTATTTTTTAATTGATTTTATCACATTTTGGGTCCGGAAATTATCGAACATATATAGGTTTTAATTGACGGTTCTATAGGTACTGAAATGGTCAATGAGAATATCATTCCAATGATCTGATATATCTTTGGACCAATGAAAAAATTGGATTTTATACCTATCACCTTGTTCAGTGTGGTCTAAAAGGTTTTTTCAAAATACTTAACCTACTACATGAGTAAGTTCCTTCCCAATTGTATTTTTGAGGACCGTAGGTGTTTTCCACACAGGAGTCATATTACAAAATAACTATTTATTATCATCAAATATTCTATTATGTGTAATTACATTCAACATATGTGATTGGGAATTTATAAATGAGGTTGGATATGAAAAAAATAATATGATATGCTTGAATGTGGATTTCTGTAATGGACATGAAGAAACCTAACCTTTGCTGAAAATGGATAAGGGTGATCATTTGTGGTGTCAATATAGATTACTCCTGAATCATGATCATTGATTTTATCATAATGAACATCAAACCTACTAGAGTATTATGGTAGGGCAACCTTCTTTACATTACCAATTTATCCTTATTTTAGATGATTTTTCTCATCTATAATCGAAAGAAGAATTGGATGGACTCATTATTGGTTATATGTATTTTGGCACAGTACCCCTATTACTCAATTATTTTTCATTGAAAATTAATTTTTTGTTTCCTGAAAAACTTATTTGAAATCCCAAGAGGATCTAAAGGTTTATTATTATATTACCAATTGCTTGGAAAAGTGTTTCATCATTTACAAGTATGATATATCATTTATTCATGATTTGAAGTATGGGATGAGATATATTATTATTTCTTTTTTTATAATCAATATTGTGTTGAAATAAAAAATTTGTTTGGATCTCTTAATAGAATTTGGGTGATTTAAAATAGAATTCATATCCATTATTCTAGATATGTTCACAGTAAATTTAACTGGATATTCTAAATGAAACTCTCTAGAGTCTGAAAGGGGGTAATTCCTATTCTATTGGTCCGTAAAGTTAAACCTTGTGTGATGTATGTTTTTATGATCCCATTTTTTAATATTAATTTACTCTACTAATCATTTTAATATTTTTGGTGGGTTGGAGCTAATTGAACTAATAGACTACATTGGATCACCATGGAGAGGACATCCACACACAATGATTTCAAGGGAATGTGCATCAGGTACATGATAATATTTATGAATTACCACTTTGATTAGAAGGTATGAATTTTATTATATTAAGTAGAGAGTTTTTATGTGATGGATGTTAAAGAATAGTATTTACTTCATGGTGACTTTCTGTCTACTAGTCTAGGTCATCATCAAATCATTTTCTAGGTAATCATTCAAAGATTAAAGGGTTTTTTCAACCATGGGATTTTTTTTAAAAATTTATAGTATTGAAATGGTTAACATCTAGACTGAACCGTGGCTTCATTAATTTTATAAAATTAAACACTCTTATAAGATAACACATGGTCTAGAGAATTCTTTAGTGAGGGATTTTTTTGGTTAATGAAAAATGTGGATGTGATTTTAAGAAGAATAAACTTTTGATTGTTGAGAATGAATGAAAGGCTATTTGTGTGGTTCCAGTGGTTCATATAGACACAACAAACAAGTTATGTTGGAAATATGAGTGTGTGACCTACTAATCAATCGAATTGGGTTTCTAGATTTTCCTAGCATAGAGAGATCCTATAAGGTTTCCACAATGGAAGCATCTATTAATTTTGAAAATTAATTTAGAGATCCAAATACACTATTATTATATATGTAGAGGTATCTTTCCCACCTATGATTTATTGTTTGATCTACTACTTCATGAGATCTTCATATTCCCTCAATATGGGACCATTATGAGAATCAAGTTTCATGTGATCTCGTTTTGACATGGTTTACTGTGTTTTGATCATTATGTGCTAAGTTGGATCTTTTTATATAGAGAATCCTTGGGGATGTGTGACAGATTATTGGGCTGTTTTTTAGATAACTTCCAGGAATATTATTTTGAGGATTTACATTCATGCATGGTTTCTGTTCATCTTTCATAACAACATAAGGTTATATTGAATATTAATGGATGACATTGTATTTCCTCATAACATCCATGATTGGATTGGTCAATGGAATAATGGGGGTAATGTTCCTTTTCCTAATTAGTCACTTCCAACTAGGTGGCAACCTCCCCCTCCAAGAATCTTTAAAATTAACACTAACACAGAACTGCCTAGAGATGGTACTGTTGGCCTCAAAGCTATTATTTGTGATAATTCAAGCTCTTTTACCATGGATAGGTAGTAAAAAATTTATATATGATGGAATAAATTTGTGGCCTCATCCATTAATGTTCATGAGTTCATAGGGATAATTTATTTTCACGGGCTGACGAATGTTGTGGTCAAATTCAACATTTTTGTTTTCATTGATGATTTGGAGGATGTTGAAGGTATATACTAGATATTTAGGTTTATTATTAATAAACTATTGTATTTAGAGACTATATATTTTTTATGGTTTCATATTATATGATGTTGATGGATACCGTGTGGCACGTTTCATCAATTCTTGTAAGAGAAGGTGGGGGCATATGCGTTGGTTTTCATCATTCCCTCCGGATTCGTACAATTTTACATCTACTGATATTTATGTTGATGATAGTAATTGAAAAAAATTAGATTCTTTTATAATCCAATTTTATATAATTTATTTATTGGATCAAATCAAATATATTAAATATATAACATTGTAGCATAAATTGTTTCCATAAAGCCTTATGTGATATTGAAGAAGTATTCTTTGAATTTTAAGTAATAAAAATGGATTTTTCATCTCCACAAGATAAATAAAAAATCACTAAATGAGATACCTAAAAATCCAAAAAATGATAATTCTACACTTCTCACATGTATTCAAAATGTATAACATGATATTTAGTTAAGATGAAACTAATAATTATGATACATTAATCAATAGATTATAAGTATTATGTAAAGCTATTAATTATTTGACAATCCGAGGTTTATTTATTTAAGATAACAAAGATCAAAAAGCACATGGATAATCATCCATGAAGGAAAATCATCAAACAAAATTGGAGTCTCTCTAGAAGGACCTTGAGTTACCAGAAAATGAGATTCTCTATAACCCTATTTTATAATAATGGAGAATGAAGAAGTCAATATGTAATTATGTATTGTAAAAATAATTAAAATCAATGAGAAATATGATTGTATGCACCTTTTGTCACTATAATAGCGCTGAAAATAGTGAGATTTTATGACTCAATGATGATTGATTTAACACCTATATCTATATAAAGATTCATTATGATTCATATTTCTTGGGATCTAGCTACAAGAGGATTCAAGAAAGAATTGTTAGGTACATAATTGGAAGAAATAATCTATTAAAATGTGTTATAGTGCAGAAAAACAGTACCAATATGTCCATCCACAGAGAGTGGAATAACCACAATGATCCTTAACACACATGTTTTGGGGGGATTCTAAATTCTTATGAGTGTGTGGGATCTTGATGAATCATCCTTCATTTTTCTTTGTTTCTATGTATCCAAAAAGAAACTAGCATATTCAACCCATGAAGAGTGGGTCCTAAAATCTAATTGAAAATGTGGTCATTTCTTTTTGTCCAAATGATCCATGAAACAATCCATAATAATGAAACAATATCTGTAGGAAGAGTGGATGAATAGATCAATAGTTGTGTTGGGATATGATGTACCATGTTAAAATAATTGTCCAAATTTGATCACAATGATTTACACATAGACCATTACCTGATGTGATGTATGACTGCATGCATTGGGAATTTATGTGCAGTCATGTAAATGATTAATAAAAGATTGTTAAAAAATTTGAAGTGTGATAAGAATTTCATGGAATGAGGGATTATACTACAAAACGACCAAAAAAATATCAGACCATGGGAGGGACTACAAGGTTCTATTTGACTTTCTACATCATCTCACATTATGGGTACTATAATCTACACACCAAAACATAGTTCAACCTAACATAGTAAATACCAAATATTTATTTGTATGTGATAATTATATCATGTTCCATATCATTTATTTAGAGAATACCCAATATGATATTTCAATCTATATCATCAAACGCCTTTTGAAGCTTCTTAGTCCACAAATAATCACTGTTATCATCTATGAGGGATGAGATAGTTGCATCCACATAAGTAGGGACCACCATGGTTGTTTCCTTAAATCCTTCACCATCATCATTCCATAGATTTTACCATATCTTAACCATGAAACTATTTTCCAAAAATCTAGTTGACCCTGCAACATAACGGATTTTTTTATCACCAAAGGATTATCCATAGGAAAATGGAATTATGACCCAATGAAAAACCTCAAAAATTTGAACGTGGAAAATATTTGACTTTGAGGATCCATGTAAAAATGGAGTCTAGTTGAATCATAAGACACCAATATCACATTTACATGTGGGCTTTGTTAAGGTTGTTAATGTCCCAATATCTCATTTCCCATCAGATTTGGGTAAATAGATCTTATCATAGGAAACCCAATTATTTTTTCCCATTATAAGTTCCCCTCAAAAAAATTTTATTGTGAGATTGAATTTGGACAATAAATGAGACCAAAAGTTTGAATAAATATGTCAAAAAGTATGGGTTTAATTGTATAACATCATTTATGACTGTTTACTTCCCAAAATTATGGATTTCTTTAGTTGTCCAGCTCTGAATATTTTTATCTACTTTCACAATAATACAATAAAATACCACATTTTTTAATTGACTAATGATCATGGGGAGCCTGAGGTATTTTTATTTGTTTTTCAACAACTAGAGTACCGAAGAGCTTATTGAGAACATCATTCCTACTTGTATTGAGAACAATGTTAAAGGATATTTTTTATTTTTACAAATTGATAGATTTCCTCGATACATATCATAGTGTTGGATATGATGGAATAATGAGATGAATTCTTCAAGAGTATCACATGTGAAGATAATAATAAAAACAGAAAAGCAGATGCGACAGACTTGAGGAGTTCATAAAAATTCTTTATAAATATATTATAAATCCAGGGAAATTTCATTAGTTTTTGAAACAACTAGGAATTTCTTTTCTTCCATACATCATTCATATCCTTCCTTGAAACTCCCATGGATAAACATTTTTGGCTATATTGATTTAATCTCAAATACCACCAATAAAACCCCAAACACTAAACAGTTCCATTAAATAATTATATTCACATGATTTTTCTAGATGGTATTGTATATTAATTCCAATTTATTGGGAAATGAATGTTGTCAGAGGCTTTAAAATCATCCAATTATATAAAGGGAGGAAAAATACTATAATACGAAGAACCAAAAATGACGATTCAATAAAAGACAAACTCAAGAATCCACAGACCCATGTCTACCATCAAGGCCTGGTTGGTTCCCTCTCAAATGATATTTCCCAAAAATCGCCATTCCTATATCATCAAAGATCGAATTCAAGCCCCTAATATCATCATCCAAGATTTCATCTAACAAGAAGATCATCACTGGTAGTGTTCATGGTGTTAGTTCTCCCCTAATGAATGAATGGATAAGAATTATATTATACAATGAGAAATGATTGTCAAAACCCATCCCCCAGGGCCCATTCCATGACTACCCCAATCCTACATTCCAGAGGCCATGGGTTGGCGACTAGCACTGAAAAGGCTTATCCCTATAACGGGAAGGCATTTCATTTCAACATATAAAGAAACACAATCCAATAACACAATAAGAAGAAACCATGATGGTAAAAATTCCACAAACGTAACACCATAAAGTTTAAAGTACCAAGAAGGTAAATACTCAGCTCACACGAGGTATATGTAGAGATGTACAATTGATTAGTCAAGTAGCTAGATAATCTTATTCTATTGAGAGGCACTACTGCCAGCCATACAGAGTGTGGCCCAAACAAGATCAATTGGTACAAACCCCCACTAACCCACACTAGATCTAACCCACATAGGATCAGTATTGGCCAACCCACATAATATCGCTGAGCGCTGACCCACACAAGATCGCTGAGTGCTATCCCAAAAAGGATCATACCCACCCAAGATCGGTACAGATCCACATTGGATCAATATGTACTAACCTTTGTATGATCTTTCTCTATCCTCCGCCTCACTGCCAGCAACTTGATTCGTGCTCATATTACACTAGATTATAGGAGGATCCGCTTATCAATCCATATGTTGTACGTAACCGCCATGAATTCCCACACATAAGTATCCCAAAGTACCGGCATGTCGTAAGGGTTCCAACGCGATAGGAGGTGTTTCAATCAGTTGCTCAGTCTGTGACTTATAAGCATTTTAGTTCGGAGGGCGCGGATGGATTCGGGTTCGATCCAACCCAGACATACTCCAACTTTCTATAAAACTCATGTGGAGTATACCAAAATTACCGTCTCACTTTGAGGGTCCCAGCACAATAGATGGTTCATCAAACAGATGCATGGATTTCATGTTATGGATCTTTTAGCAAAATTGGGCCTAGAAGGGTCCGGGTTCGGTCCAAATCGATCTGGGCAGACCCGATCTAGTTTGGGTGGACCTGACCCAGTCTAACACGAACCGACCTGGTCCGGCCTGGTTAGTTTGGGTCACTGTGGGATCAGCCCATTGGGCTGCAATCCGACCCAGCCTGCTGGGTTGGCGTGGCCCGACCCACATAGGGGCGCAGCCCGCTGAGCTCACATGACTTGGCACATGGAGGGAGACGTCCGCTGGGCTCGCACGATCCACTGGAGGCATGGCCCGCTAGGGCTCACGTGGCTCGGCCCGCGGAACAGTGTGGCCTGCTGGAGGTGCGGCCTACTAGAGCGAGGCCCGCCCGAGCTAGTACGGGGGGAGTGGTCTACCCCATTCCGACGGTGAAGCTGCATCACCACTTGGCACTGGCATGTCGCCCGTGGGACCCACTGTGGGTCCCGACCCTCCATTGCGGATTCCAAGCCACGAACTCCTTTAGCTGCGTGTGATGACATGCCGCTTCACACCATTCAGGGACAGCCGATGTCGGCCGCCACTACACGCCATGGTTGTATGCCGCGATCCCTTATCTATCAGTACCCAATGACACGCCGCCACCTCCTTCACGGCCGGATGGAGTTGGTAACCTCCTTCACCCGCCGCGCCTATGGCAGTATCCTTCTACGCCGGCGGCGTGTGAAGGTGCTCTAATATCTCCTTTTTGACTGGCTATTACCTTCTGCTTCCATCACCAGCCGCAACATGTTTTGTTCAACCCGAGTAAAATGCCCACGAAGAATGCACCGAATTCCAAAAAATGTGGAGGGTTCATGCCTTTTTCCTTTGGCCCACACCCTCCATGTTAGCTTGATAGAAAGTGGGTAGTAATGATTCGACAACTCTTGAAATTTAAAAAACATAAAACCAAACGTCAATATCATTCGAGAAACTCCGCATTTGAGGAAGTTCAAGTGGTTAGCGTTGTGGTAATTTTCCAGAACATCATCGCTTGGTGGAGTCTTTCAAATACTCCTACCCAATATCCATATAAATAGGAGATGGGGAGGGTGAGTAACACACGTGGAATTAATTTTGTTCAATTAATTTAGGAACCATGCTTTTTCCAATGGTGCAGTTATAAAGAATAGAGGAGTGAAGCCTTTTAATGGAATGAAACATCGTTAGTCCAACCACATTCCCTTGTACGTTGGAGGAAAATAAAGGAGAGAAATAAAATAACATTGTTATTTTATTATTCTTTTAAAAGTCCCAAAATCTATTTTTTTCTCCTAATATAATGTAGTCGAAGTGATGCCTCCTTTAAGTGAATCCTGACACTGTAGATTCAACGGTGCATGAGATTTTTAATTTGAGCACCAGTTTAAAAGATAGAAAATTCTACTTCCACGTTTAATGAATATACCTTAAAAAAATTTCATAAATTCATTCTAGCACACCGGGCATCGAAATCATGTGTCGTCAATTTTCACAGACTCATAATAATTTCATATAATTAAATAAAATTACTTGAAAAATTACGGGACTTTAAATTCTCCCCACCTTAAATCATTTTCCCCTGAAAGCCACAACATAGACCAAGGAAACAAATGGGGGTACTAAGAATGAATCTGAGCCTCCTTCTCTCAAGTTCCCTCCTAGAGGTTTCGGTGATGCTAGCGAATACAAACCCTAGATATCGATCGTCCACTAAGTTCCTTCTCCTGTCGATCTTAAATCTCCACTAGAACCTCCATAAACATCTCCCCATCATCAAAGTCTAGCTCTCCATGCTTGATAATGTGATATGGTCATGCATGTATCTCCTTAGCTGGGATACGTGAAAGATGTCGTGCTCCCTCTCCAACTACGGTGGCAGTTCCAACCAGTATGCCACCTCGACAATCCATCGAATTATCAGAAATGGTCCGATAAACCTCCGCAAAAAATTTCCACCTCAGCAAAATCTCTATTGTCCACGTTGAGGGGAGACTCAAAGAATACATGGTCCCTCTCCTGGAACTCCAAAGGTCTCTATCTCATGTCACTATAAGAATTTTGTTTTCTCTGTGCAGTCTTCATCCACTCCTGGATGATCTTCACCTTCTCAGTGGTAGCACGTACCAACTCTGGACCCATAAGGGTTGACTCCCCTAGGTCTGTCCAACATAGAGGTTATCTATATGGTCGACCATATAAGGCCTCAAATGGTTCCATACCGATGGTGGAGTGTCAGATGTTGTTTTATGCGAACTCTACTAAGGAAAAGATATCCTCCCAACTACGACAAAAATATAGGACACAAGCATGAAGAAAGTCCTCAAGAGTCTTAATGGTCCGCTCCGTTTGACCATCCGTCTATGGAAGAAAGGCGATTCTCAAATGTAGCTGAGTCTCGAACACCTCCTGTAATCCCTTCCACAACCAGGATAAAAAATTCCTCAAAATTTACAAAACCTCAAATAGAAAATAAAAAATATTCATTCAAGATAAAAAACAAATACTATGTTCATGATCTTATGAGTAAATATTTATTTTAATATCCACCTAAATTAATATTATTTTTTATGTTGTTAATAAGCATTCAACTCAAATATAAATTCTAATTTGAATAAAACTAGCGACAAAATATTTATGATCCAAAAAATCTTGAATAAATATTATTCCCCACTCAAGAGATTATTATTTATACCAATTATTAAATTTAAATAGAATGAGATCATGGAAACACTATCTGTGTGAACCTATAGGCCTCTTCATCAGTGAAATTATGAAAGTTTTCCTAAACTGAAATATATGCATCATGAAACATGTAAATAATTCATATAGGAAGAAGATAATGTTAAAACAATAAGAACCACATATGAACACTCCATATGTAATATAACCACTTTACATCAATATCTCTTAATAAAGAAGTTTTCATACACATGTCTTTTACATATGATCCAAATTTATATTTCATTGAAAATCTGAAATGAACTCATCAAGACAATATTTCCATGTATATTAAGATAAAAAATTATATCCCAATAAAATATCTAGAGATATAACTTTGTCAATCATAAGTTAATAAAATCCTTCATTGACTTATTCATTAATTAAAATCACTCATGACACACCCGACGTATCCCACTTCATAAAGAACATTAAAATACATAAATTTCATTTCATACTTGAAAATGATTTTTTAATTATTATTCTTTTATTTATCGAGTTGATCCATTCGTGGGAGGAACCTTGGGATCTTTGAGTAGCTTATACAGAATAAAATTGGGTCTTGGTGAGGCTTTCAATCCAAAATAGCCAACAAAATTCACATGGCGCAAGCTGATTTGGACCCTTTCATGTCTTGTTGCAGAATGAGCATGAGAATGGATTGCTAAGCCTGTGGATAAGCACATTGAGTAGGGCCTTGTATTTTCCCAATTGAAAAAAGATAAGAGAAATGTATTAGCCAAGCAGTGACCATGTTATGGAACTTGGGTAAGAATATTGTGTTCCATAACTTATAAACCAAACCACACCCATTTTGGAGGTCATGGTGGGGGAAAAATAACCTAGATATCCAAGAAACTCTATAGGGATTGCGGTTTATCCATAGTGTGTTACAGAACACCACATGTAACACCCCAAAATTCTAAAGTAAGAACCTTATATTCGATAGCATGCATGAAACGCAATAGCAAATGCATAATAGAATATAATATCCCAATAATTCAGAATATAATTACTCTATTTAATAAATTTAATATATTATATAACTTGGAATTCACACAAACGACCTCGTTCGATATCTTGCATTAAACGCAAGACCACATTTTAACCAAACAACAATACATTATTAAAATATCATTATTTAATATAATAAGACATTACCTAGTTATTAAATAAGAGGTTATGAATATTAGTAACTATCTTATGAAAATATATGGTTTACATAAATTTAAAATTAATTCATTGGTTAAAAATTAACTAGAAATGAATATAAGGACCAATTGAATATAATGAGTATGTTTTTATAAAAAAATATTTTTATGCTCACAAAGTTGGTTTACCCTAATAAATTAAAATTAATTACAATTAGTGGGTGATATAAATATAATATATATATATATTATATATTCATTCAAATAGTTTTTACACTCATATAATATATTTTATTGGAATAATATAAGAACAAACCCAATATTACAAATAAAATGCTATATTTTTATAAAGGTAGTTTCTCACCTTTTGATGGATAACCCATTTTAAACCCAATTTTAACCCTTTAATAAATTCAATTTGTGAAAATAAAATTCCAATTTTTAGGAGAAACCTAAAAAATATATTATAGTTAATTTTTGGTATTTTTCGGTAAAGATTCTTTTTTAAATGAATAGTGAAAAATACTGAATTATTGTTCAAAACTCATTTTTGTATAATTTATTAATAAGTTAAAATTATGTTTTATATTAGTTTAAAATTTCAATTAGATCATATTTTTATCAATTGGTCCAATTTAGGTCATTTTAATTAATTTAACATTCAAATTGACTATAAAAACATAACAATATTTCGATCGTTTTTACGTTCAAAACTAGTATTTTCATCCCGTCTGCGGGATACAATTTAATTTATTTTCTTCCAATTATATTATAGGAATTGTGGAATGTTTTTTTCCGATATTTGGAATTATTATAATTTATAATTTCTAATATTATCAATTTAGTTGATTACTAAAAATATTAGTGAATGTAATTATAATTAATTACAAATGTTAAGGTAAAACTAAACATAATAAGGTACTAAACCTCAATCTTAAGGTCCCAAATGACTTAAAAACTTTTCCAAAATCAATGTTTTGGAAAATTTTTTACAATATAATACCTTTTCTAGAATTTTTTCCATTATTAGATCCAATGTCAATGTGAAAAAACACATATAGAATTCTTTTGTCAAAATATTACAAGAGTACCACTCCACCTCCACTATAAAATTCCTCTTTTCCCCCCACTTCCTCACACCTATCATGTCACTTTGGATCAACCAATATATTCCAAAATATATCCTTAACATACCTAAACACTTTATATAAGGACCCGACCTTATTACATACATAATCTTGAAATTGTTCAAGAAAAAACATCCTTTTACATTGAATATATTTTCAAGTTTAGAGCTTCAGAGAATTAGGAAAATAAATTCATGACATTACACATTCTGACAGAGTGGATACCATAAAAACAATTTCCATTTTTTTCTAAATATAAAACATTACAACTTAAAAAAAGACTCTAGGAAAATTCTTCTAAATTTAAAATGGATTCCTTCCTTATATTACACATCCCTTAACCTGTGAAAAATCATTTAAAAACATTTTATGAGAACAAAATCTCAGTAAGAGATGGAAAATAAAAAATGATTACATTAGTACATTAATACACGTAACATGTGAAAGCATTTTCAAAATACATTCTTATCACCCATATATACTTACTTTGTGTAACATGATATTTACACAACATCCACACTAAACATGAGAATATAAATAAAATTATTAAGGTATCGTGGGGCATTACTTACATAATCTTGTAACCATTCTTGGCTACCTTATAATTTGTAACCCTTACGACTACCTTACTTTTTGTAGGAATCATGGTTACACATGGAGTAACCATATGGTTGACCTCCAACGTACTCAAACCCAATGCATTGGAGGGAGATATAGGTCCCACCATTCATCATAAATAATTCCCAATAACCATAACATAATCATTCAACATGAATAATTCCATAAAAACATTGTAACACCCAAGACTTTTATATGAAATATTTTGTTTTTATAAATCATCAAAGGAATATTTCACTACACACAACACTAGCTGGGCTTTCTTTACACGCAATCGCGGCCTTCCTCGATAGCTTGTGTTGTACGCAATACCGAGTTTCACTAAACAATGATATGCTATTAAAATATTATTAAAACTAGCCGTTATGAATAGTAATAACCACTTTTTGAAATTTTATAAATTTTATTTTTCAAAATGGACTTCATTTCTGGATTTGGAATATCGAAATTAGCCTAGGGTGAAACCTTGGTATTTTTCAGAAAACATTCAATTTTTGATGAATAGTGAAACCACTAAGTGGTAGTTAAAAAACTGAATTTTTCATAAAACATAATTTTACTGCTTCTTTGAGTGGAATTTCGAAAATCCAAGAGACATGGTTGATGTCAGTAAGAAAAATGTGGTTCAATGAGATGAGAATAAATTTTTGGTGAATAGTAACTTTTTACTTTTTTTACCACGGTTAAAAGTTAATTGGGTAATTAAGGGTAAAAATGATATTATTATTACCCTAACACAAGTCTTAATTCTATTTGACAAGTTTAATTCCACCAAAAACAACCGTAGGAATAAAATATGACCATTTAGGCCCACATGGATTAGATTAGGACATTTATTATTAATTTATTTAAAGAAGGGTTAAAATATTTAAAATCAAAGTTTAATATGAAAATCATTTTTAATATGGGGTTATACATAAGATCAATTCGACTATAAATATTCATTAGAAATATAAAAAGATTTCCTACATAATGGTATTTTATTTGTATCTTTTAGACATTAAATAGTTTAATTTATTTATGACACAATGATGATGTAGTAATTATCTTATTAATGAAATATTGACATAATTGATGTCATAAATAACCAAATAAATGTAATTTGAGACTTTTTATGAATTACACTAATTTTATAGGTTAATATGACATGTTAGTAATGATTTAAGAATCTTGATTAGAACTAATCATTCTGTTATGATTTTCACAAAAATCAATTACTATATAGTGTCAAAATTGACATAAAATAGTTTTTAAAACAAATATTATATTACTAATTGTTATTTTATTCCTAAAAATATATGGTTCGGCCAAATGACTTAGATAAGGTTATATATATTAACAATAAACAACTTGGGGTTCTTTTGGCTTGATATGGTATGTTTATTAACCTTATAGTGTAAGAAAACAAGAAGACACAGTAAAAGTTAAATTATCTAACTTATAGTTAAATCTAAATGATAAGGTTAAAATTGATACCTAAACTTGTCTAAATTCTATTGGATTAGAGGATTTCGACCCCTACCTTACTTAGCTTCGAAATATATCAATTTTGAGCTATTAAAAACCGAATTTGACTTTATAATAAAATAATATTTTTAGCTATTCCAAAGGTGCCCCTCTCCTCCCTTATAAAAGGGCACCTCCTCCCCCTCTTCCTCAAACCACATTTAGCCTTCAAGATCGGGAAACCCCTACCAATTTCTCCTCTCCACTTCCCTAAAAACATCCTAGAGGTTCTGGTTTTCTTGAAAGACCTATTTTAGTGCCCTAAAAGGAGGTCTCAAAGAAGCACTTCAAAGAAGAGGTAATGTCCGTTACCGATTCTTTCATCTTTATTTCTTCTTCCAATTCTTCTTCTTTAGTTGTTTCATTATTAAGTAATAACATCAGTATAACTCAAATACTGATATGTTATTATAAGTATGAAACAACCCTATTTCACCAGCTATCGATCCTACGGAAAAAGAAATCACCGCGGGTGCGTACGTACGGAATATCGTCTCCACGCCGTGGTGTAATCTATTTTCCACCACCACCTTATTTGGATGGGTATAATAGTTTCAATAATGACTATATATCACTATTATAAAGTTATATTGATTCTGAAATAGTATACATACACTCCAATACAATTCCACGATCATAGGAATGATATCATCACTCGTGCGTACGTACGGAATACCATCTCCATGATGTGATGCAACTCGTTCTACATGATCTTCATTTCATAATGATTATATAAATGAATTGAATGAATGAATATGATATATATTACACTAATAACATTCTGTAAATGAGGTATCTATAACCTAAAGAGAAGAATAATAATTTATTCGACAAAACACGCATAAGAACAAAAAGTAATAAACACCTGAATAACAAGTAGTAATGAAATATTACTAATAAGAAGCTAAGAATATGACCATATATGATATCATAACAATAAGTATGATTCTGGAATAATTCAATAACATTATTTAAATCATTATACAGGAGGTTCGGACACTTACGAAGCAAATCAGACCTAAGGTAAGCAATCTCAATTTTTATCCGAAATTGTTTATACTTTGGTATTTACTGGGGTGTATTTTATCATCCACATCCATGTTTCCTCAATATTTAATATTTACATCCTTCTATAATATTTTATATCCAATTTTAGCCTTCGGTGAGTTTTTAGTAAAATATATGAAAGGAATCTTTTGTCGTTTTTCGTACGAGGTACTTTTTGACTTTGCTGACAAAAGTACGAGAAGAATGTTTTTTTTAAATTATACGGCATAAATGGATTTTTAAAACATTATTTCCAAGAAGCTTCCTTTACAAGTTTTCAAGTTTAATTTTAATCAACTTCTTTTAGTTTAAAATTGAATGACTTGTTAAGAAAGGAAAATGTTTTTGAATTTGAAAGGATATTTTCTTCAAGAATGGAGTTTAAGTGTTTTATCAAAATTATTTTCCATCTAAGATAATATAGGGTTATGTTTGTATCCCTATCATTACATTGAACTGATTATGTTGTGATGGAATTATTTTTATGAATTCCTTTATCTTATATGATTTGTTTGATGATGTCACGATGTTTAAGATTCCCATTTTTATTACATGGGTTATGCAATGATGTATGATTTATGATTTTGTGGCACACATCAGAATGGTATCATTATGAGATGGGTGGGACCTATATATCACTCCAATGCATTGGTTAAATATTTTATATCTCATGAGATATACATGGCTGGAACGGTAGGTTATACTGGTTCAGTGAAACAGGACTGAAACGAGGAGTGAACTCGGTTCAGAAATGGACTTTGTCCACTAAGATAGTCTTGGCTATGAGTCTTGACTAATAAGAAATGATTCTATATGATAATGTGTGTATTCCACAAAGTTTCATGTTTTATGTTATGATTATTGGGATTCCATTTCACTACTATGATTTATCCCATGTTATGAAATTACGATCTCTTTTGCAGGTTAAGATTTCCAAAAGTTATGCTCTTAAGTATATGAAGTGATTGATATTTCTTTTGTTTACCCTTACTGAGCATTTGAGCTCACCCTTTTGTATGTTTTCTTTCCCAAAGTCATGAAGAAGGTTATTAAGTAAGATATTCCAAAGGGACTATAGATATGTTGAAATAAATGGGAGACAATGTAGACGCTTTATGAACCAGTTGTTTATGTTTCCCAGTTTCTAAAGACATTATACCTATACGGTCCTTTCGTGGTTTTGTTATATTTTGTAATAAGTATGCTTCAATTTTGAAGTATTAACATTGTATGTAATGTATGGGTCGTTATAGTTGGTATCAGAGGAAAGGTATAGTCAACCTTTGGAAACTAGGATGTGAAAGCCTTAGTAAGAACCCTAAGGATAATTCTAAGCATAGAACACAATCTTAGTGTTTTAGAATTTGCCATGAATAACCTAGGATAAGACCTTAAGTGTGAAATTTTATTATTGATTATGTGGTTTTCCTATTATAATTAGTGTTGCTCACACTATTCTTCTTGGTTTTAGTCAATGGCTGGAACCCGAAGGAATCGTGTTAATGCGGAATGCGACGGACAATGCAATGATTGTCCCCCTGAACAACCAAACATTATGGGAGCTGGAATGAAAAATCTTGTAGACATGCTCACACAACTTTCTCAAGCTATGAATCATGCAGGCCTTCCAAACGATCAAAGGAAGGAGCAACATTCTGTTGAATCTGTATCACAACAAGATTTCATAATGTGTTATTTCTTCAAAATAATTCAATAAATTTCACTACACGCAACATCGAGTTCAAGCGCACCATGACTTACCAAACAAGCCGTTCAAAAGAGTCTATGAATAGTATTAACTAAATTTTAAACTTTATATAATCCTTATAATTTTATAATCCATATTATGAGTTTCATAGACATAATGTAAAAACAAATTCGTTTTTTTTCAGATAAAATAAGTATTTTTCAAAAATGAACTTTACCCAAATTTAATAGTGAAACCTTTTTGAATCCAATATTTTAAACTTTTATATATTCAATTTGACTAAATAAATTTATTCTTTAGAATGGTGACATAAAAAATTTACAATGTAACACCCCAAGCTTCCACGGTACGCTTCTCTTTGAATAATACAGTAACGTGTGTTGTACGCAACTTCGAGTTCTAACACACACCATAAAAAATCAAACTAGCCATTATGAATAGTAATACATAATTTTTGAAATTATGTATATTTAATATTTCAAAATGGACTTCATTTTTGGTTTTGTAATATCAAAATTATCCTATGATGATTGTTTGGTATTTTTCGGAGAACTTCCAATTTTTATGAATAGTGAAAGATACTTAAAAACATCTTTTTTAATCAGAATAATTTATAGTGATAAATTATATTATTGAGTGGTTTTAAAGTATAATTAGAATATATTTTTACCATTTTATCCAATGGTGATCATTAGAAATAATTTCACTTTGAAATTGGACCTAAACAATTGTCAATCTTTTGGTATATATTGTTTCTTAAAAACACGCTATTTGTTGTGACAGCGGGAATTAATTATAAAATTAATTAATTAAACTTATATGTTTGGAATTTTGTAAAATATACATCATTTTTGAATTGGAAATATCAATTATATCTTAGGGTGGAATTTTGGCATTGTTCTGAAAAACATCAATTTTTGATGAATAGTGAAACTACTAGGTGGTAGTTAAAAAACTGAAATTTTCATAAAACAGAATTTTACCGCTTCTGTGATTCGAATCTCAAAAATCCAAGAGACATGGTTAATATCAAGAAGTAAGATGTGATTCAATGAGATGAAAATATTTTTTTGGTGAATAGTAACTTTTTACTTTTATTTACCACGGTTAAAAGTAAATAGGGTAATTAATGGTAAAAATGATATTAATATTACATTTATTGTTATTTAATTCAAAGAAGAGTTAAAAGAGTTAAAATCAATGTTTATTTACAAAAACATTTTTAATATAGTGTTATACATAAGATAAATTCGATTGTAAATATTCATTAGAAATATAATAATATTTTCTACATAATTATATTTTATTTATAATTTTTAGACATTAAATAATTTAATTTATTTATGACACAATGATGATGAAGTAATTACCATAATAGTGAAAAATTAAAATAATTGATATTATAAATACCCAAATAAATATAATTTGAGACTTTTAATGAATTACAATAATTTTATAGGATAATATGACATAAGAGGATTGATTTAATTGACTTTTTTCGAAGTAATAATTCTGTTATGAGTTTCACAAAAATCAACTATTGAATAGTGTCAAAATTTACATAAAAGAGTTTTTAAAACACATATTATATTATTATTTGATATTAAATTCTTAAAAATCTATGGTTCGGAAAAAAGACTTATATAATGATAGTTGTATCATTAATTGACCTCTTGGGGGGTCTCTTAGATATATATAGTAAGTTTATTAACTATATAATATAAAAATACAAAGTGACATGGTAAATGTCAAACTAATTAACTAAGAGTTAAAACTAAAAGATAAGGTTAATATAATAACCCAAACCTGTCTAAATTTTATTGGTTTAATGTTTTTCGACCTATACCCACCTGAAACTCTAAATAATCAACTTTGGAGCCATTAGAAACCGAATATGAATTTATTATAAATTAATATTTCTAGCTTTTCCAAAGGTACCCCTCACCCCTCTTATAAAAGGGCACTCCTCCTTCTCATTTTTTCAAACCTTCAAAGCCTTTTGGTTCGGCCATACTCTACCCAAATACTCTCTCAACTTACCTCAATACAACCTAGAGGCCTTAGTTTGATCAGAAATCCAACCTAAGGAGCCCTTTTGATCAAATCAAAAGGAAGAACCCGAAAAGAGGTAATGTTTTCACCACCCTTTTTTCAAATTCATTTCTTCTTACACTTCTTCTTTCTTTGTTATTACCATTATAAAATAATAACTCCAGTATCTTATATATACTGTGATGTTATTATAAATATGGTACAACCATATTCAGTATTCTATCCACCCATTTAATAACATGTCACCATACGTGCGTACGTACGGCTTACCGTCTCCACGTCGTGGTGTAATTGTTATTCAATATATTATTATTTGTATGGGGTATAATAATGATGTGTAACTCATGTAAATAATAAATATAACATGATAATTATTCTGTATATATGATATACCATCCAATTATATATCATTTTAATATCAAAAGAATGATATTGTCGCTCGTGTGTACGTACGGACTACCGTCTCCACAAACGCGATGAGATTCATTCTCCATCGTATCGATTCAAGTATAATTATCATTTGATGATTTAAAAATAATGTTTAAGGACTTGATATCATTTTGGATATGAATACGATACAACCTATCCATGAAAAACATGGCTTATGTAACAAAACATATGAAAGAAAACGAGTAAGTTAACACCCAAAACGACGATAATACTAAGATATTATTAACAAAGCAAAGTTAAAAGTTCATATATGATATCATATTAATATATATGATTCTTATATAATTTAATAACAATTATTTCACCATTATACAGGAGGTTAACCTACCCTCATCCAAGTAAAAGTACAAGTTAAGGGTTTATTTCGCAATCTCTTCATTATCCGAGGTTGTTTATACGTAATAATCTACTGGGATTTCTTTATCATCCACATCCATGTTTCTTCGAAATGTATTTCAAAACATTTTTACTATTTAAAAAGAATATTGGTTAAAGTCATTTATTCCCTTATGTGTTTTAAATGAATCTTTCAGTCGTTTTCCAAACAAGGCACTTTTTACCTTTCGACAAATTTAAGGTAAGAATGTTTTTTTAACTTATACGGTGGGTGCGGCTATTTACTGCCGTTATAAAATCGTCAAAGCTTCCCTTACAATCATATAAGAATATTTTCAATGTAAAGTTTTTATTTTATTATTATGTGACTTTTAAATGATTTCAAAATGAATATTTTAAGAATTTTTTAAATGTAATCTTTATCAAGATCATAATTTAAAATGTTTTAAAGATTTATCTTTCTAAATATTTTTAATTAATGTCCATGTTTTCAAAATGATTTTAAGGATTTATTTATATGTACATAAAGGTTTTGAAATGATATTTCTTTTCAAAAGTTTAAAATTGGTATGGGACACATTGATTAAAAAATCTCTTTTAAATTACTTCCTTTATAAATATGTGACTTTTCAATGATTTCGAGAAAAGAGATATTTCTCTCAAATAGTTTTGATTTCATCTATGTCAACATCCTTTGATGGATTTTATGATTATTTGAAGTTGATTTATTATGATACAAAACTTCTATATTGTATTGAAGGTTTTGTGATATGTTTGACTGTGGATGTGTTATTTTTATACCATTCATGGTTTATGGTGAAAGTATTGACATTTTGTATGCTAGTTTTAATACGAATTTTTATGTTTTGTTTAAACCTTTTAATATGGGAATGCATTGGACTTAATATGTGATGGGTGGAGCCCGCTATAGCTCCTCGATGCATCGGTAGGTCTCATGAGACAAACTAGTGTCTTGGCACAAGGCTTTGGAAGAATCTTATTTGTAGTCATGGCGTGAGGCCATGGCTATGTGGTTATGATAGTCTGGCATTATGAATTCCATCATTATTAAAGTGGTTATTGATATTGCATGTGATTATTTGATTAGTAGAATATCCATGTGAATAAGTAAATGGAATTATTTCATTAAATTTTTTCCATACTATGTTGAAGTTCATGTTTAAAAGGATTTTGTTTTAGTTATACATTGCCTTAAATGTTTATGCTTATTTATGAATGTTTCTGCTGTATTGCTTACCCTTACAGAGTGTTTGATCTCACACCTTTTCTATGTTTTATTTTTCCCAGGATTCCAAAAAGTATATTGTGATTGATAAGATGGTTTAAGACAAGGGAATAATGGCATTCATAAAGTATTATTTATGTTGTTTTGTATGTTATGAAGTGTAATGTAACATTCATGTATGTAATCTATTTTCCAATACTGCTAAACTAATCGGTCCTTTGGGACATGATTCCTTGTAATCATGCCAATGTATTAAAATAATGTACCGACTCTGGGTATCTGGGGTCGGGGCATTACAGTTGGTATCAGAGGAAGTTTAGCAATAACCATGGAAACTAGATTTAGATAAACTCTTATTAGAGAACATAGCCCTAAGATAGACATTGAGGATTAGTATAGAAGAAATTCCAAGAATTTTGGTATTGTAGAGATTTTGTGAGTTTTCCTAGAAATACTTCCCTGTCTGGATACGAGTAGGTAGAGGCGGCTCTAGCATAGATGTACCTAGGGGTAAAACCCAAATACACCACTTTGAGCTAGACTCGAACGGGAACCGGTGCACGACAACAGGCTTTGCTGCACTCTTGGTTACGACACTCCTGGGGGATATGCTTAGGATAATTCTCATTTTCATTACAAACCATTATTAAGGGCTTATGAGTATATACTTACTCAAAGAAAAAAAATTTATGATTATGGATTAATCCATAAACTATTCAATTTGTGTTAGGTATTTTACAAGTTTGGTAATTATTCATTTCAATTCATAAAATGAACTAGTTTATGCTATTGTACAAAAATGGCGCCCAGTAGAAGGAATGGGAACTCCCGTAATACGTATGTTCCAAAGAGTAAGAAGGATCATATCTTTCGTGGTCCTAAGCCATAATTTAGAAGAGAAATAGTTTCCCATGTATTATCATCATATTAAGAAATAGTATCATGTGTGGATAAGATAACTAAAGAGTTTACTGAGTCCCATGGCTTTGAAGGGAAGCGTGAGAAGAAAAGGATGAATGAGAGAAAGATGGATAAAGGGAAGAGGGAAAAGAATAATTTCCCCATATGTGATAACTGTGGGAAGAAACACCCTCGAACTTGCCTGAAAGGAATGGGAGTTTGTTATATGTGTGAAGAAAAAGGGCATAAAGTACGTGACTTCAAGGGTAAGAAAATGGTTTCAAATGTAAAATGCTTCAAGGAGTTTGGACACTACGCGAACCTATGTCCCAGTCCTCATATTATGCCGCAAATGATGCTATTGTATAATAATCAAGTTATGATACTATCACATATAAAGAGGAATGAATAGAGTCCTTATGTTGATTATTTCATTTGAGTGTTGTATCAACAATGTACTTCTTATAATAATCATGGAGTATATAGGGATTGTACTGCAGTACTATTTCATTAAGCACTTGAGATTGTGTGGAACAAAGAAAAGTGACTCAATAGAAGGATAAATTTTTGGAAAATATATGGTTGAGAGAATGATAAACAATAATATAGTTCTGATACCGAGGTAGTGATTTTCGAATAATACATGATTGATTTCGATAAATAATATTGGATATTCATTACTACCTTGAAACTGATTAATTGTTTGTATATTCCATCATTGTTGGGGTTTAAAACATTTTTGGATTGAAAGAGTATATCTATCATTATTTAAGGAATAAGGGATCATGAATGTAATCAATAAGGTTTTATGGTAAATCAGGATGTTGCAGTGTTTTAAAATAATACATGATGAAGGTGTTCACATGTTATTACGCAGAAAAAAAGATCTTCATTTTTGGACCAAAGCATTTTGGATAGTTCTAGTTTGTATTATTTTTGGATTTCCATAAAAGGACAACCCGGAGGTTGGGCGGCAACACGCCGCGTCCGGCAAGGCTGCGAGCCTTGAACACACAGCCGAAGGGCGACAAGGGTGTATCACTTACCACTGGCCCACGTAATGTCCAGGATTAAATAATGTAGTTTTTTTTAAAATATCTGGTAGATGAATTATAAATTCGTTTTTTTGGAACCCTATACGAATAGGATAAAGAGAATATTTTTTTACGTTATATTATCTTTTAGAGTGAAAGATGAGTTTGTGGTAGAAATTAGTTAAAGGATGGAACTCTACTTGTCAAGAATATATTTTTGTTCTTCTCTTATTCTATGAAGAAATTAATTCTTATACTTTATTTAAGGAATCCTAAAATTAAAAATGTGTTATCCTAAAACCCCATGTTTTGTTGAACCGATGGTATTTCAAATCATCATAGATTGATGAATTTAAGGACCTCAATTTTACACTTCATTGTGATTGATGACCTCAATAACTACCTATAAATATTTCGTTTTTCCTCCAATTATTTGTCTCTAATTTCCACCAATGTTCTCCTAATCGATATCATAATTTGGTGGTGAACCTTTCATTTCTCTTTTCCTCATATTAAGACTACATTTCAGTAACCCAATTTCTAATGTAGGTTTTCCCACAAAGATATATTCTATTTTCAACCTGGTATTTTCGAAGAATAATTTCAAATTGCGAGGATGCAATTTATTGAAGGAGGGGAGAATGTAACACCCCAAGATTTCATAATGTGTCATTTCTTCAAAATAATTCAATAAATTTCACTACACGCAACATCGAGTTCAAGCGGACCATGACATACCAAACAAGCCATTCAAAAAAGGATATGAATAGTATTAACTAAATTTTAAACTTTATATAATCCTTATAATTTTATAATCCATATTTTGAGTTTCTTAGACATAATGTAAGAACAAATTCTTTTTTTCAGATAAAAGAAGTATTTTTCAAAAATGCACTTTTACCAACTTTAATAGTGAACCCTTTTTAAATCCAATATTTTAAACTTTTATATATTCAATTTTACTGAATAAATTTATTCTTTAGAATGGTGACATAAAAAAATTTACAATGTAACACCCCAAGCTTCCACGGTACGCTTCTCTTTGAATAATACAGTAACGTGTGTTGTACGCAACTTCGAGTTCTAACACACACCATAACAAAATCAAACTAGCCGTTATGAATAATAATACCTAATTTTTGAAATTATGTATATTTTATATTTCAAAATGGACTTAATTTTTGGTTTCGGAATATCTAAATTATCCTAAGATGATTTTTTGGTATTTTTCTGAGAACATCCATTTTTTATGAGTAGTGAAAAATACTTAAAAGCAACATTTTTAATCAGAATAATTTATAGTAATAAATTATATTATTGAGTGGTTTTAAAGTATAATTAGAATATATTTTTACCATTTTATCCAATGGTGTACATTATAATTAATTTCACATTGAAATTGGACCTAAACAGTTGTCAATCTTTTGGTATATATTGTTTCTTAAAAACACGCTATTTGTTGTGACAGTAGGAATTAATTATAAAATTAATTAATGCAAACTATATGTTTGGAATTTTTTAAAATAGAAATCATTTTTGAATTGGAAATATCAATTATATCTTAGGGTTAAATTTTGGCATTGTTCTGAAAACATCAATTTTTTAAGAATAGTGAAACTACTAAGTGGTAGTTAAAAAACTGAATTTTTCATAAAACTTAATTTTACCGCTTCTATGATTGGAATTTTGAAAATCTGAGACAGGGTTAATATCAACATGTAAAATGTGCTTCAATGAGATGAAAATATTTTTTTGGTGAATAGTAACTTTTTACTTTTATTTACCACGGTTAAAAGTAAATTGGGTAATTAAGGGTAAAAATGATATTAATATTACCCTAACACATGTCCTAATTCTATTGGACAAGTGTATCTAGACCAAAAAAAACCATATGAATAAAATATTATCATGTAGGTCCACATGGATTAGATTAGGCATTTATTATTATTTAATTCAAAGAAGATTTAAAAGAGTTAAAATCAAAGTTTATTTACTAAAACATTTTTAATATAGGGCTATACATAAGATAAATTCGATTGTAAATATTCATTAGAAATATAATAATATTTTCTATATAATTATAGTTTATTTATAATTTTTAGACATTAAATAATTTAATTTATTTATGACACAATGATGATGCAGTAATTACCATAATAGTGAAAAATTAAAATATTGATATTATAAATACCAAAATAAATATAATTTGAAACTTTTTATGAATTCAAATAATTTTATAGGATAATATGACATATTAGGATTGATTTAATTGACTTTTTGCGAAGTAATCATTCTGTTATGAGGTTCACAAAATTCAACTATTGAATAGTGTCAAAATTGACATAAAAGAGTTTTTAAAACAAATATTATATTATTAATTGATATTAAATTCTTAAAAATCTACGGTTCAGAAACAAGACTTATATAATGATAGGTATATCATTAATGGACCACTTGGGGGGTATCTTGGATGTATATATTAAGTCTATTAACTATATAATATATAAATACAAAGTGACATGGTAAATGTCAAACTAATTAACTAAGAGTTAAAACTAAACGATAAGGTTAATATAATAACCAAAACCTGAATAATTATATTGGTTGAATGTTGTTAGACCTATAACCACCTAAATATTTAAATAATCAACTTTGGAGCCATTAGAAACCGAATATAAATTTATTATAAGTTAATATTTCTAGCTTTTCCAAAGGTGCCCCTCACCCCTCTTATAAAAGGGCACCCCTCCTCATTTCTTCACACCTTCAAAGCCTTTTGGTTCGGCCAACCTCTTCCCAAATACTCTCTCAACTTACCTCAATACAACCTAGAGGCATTAGTTTGATCAGAAAGCCAACCTAAGGATCCCTTTCGATCAAATCAAAAGGAAGAACCCAAAGAAGAGGTAATGTTTTCACCACCCTTTTTTCAAATTCATTTCTTCTTCCACTTCTTCTTTCTTTGTTATTACCATTCTAAAATAATAACTCCAGTATATTATATATAATGTGATGTTATTATAAATATGGTACAACCATTTTCATTATTCTATCTACCCTTTGAATAACATGTCACCATACGTGCGTACGTACGGCTTACCGTCTCCACGTCGTGGTGTAATTGTTATTCAATATATTATTATTTGTATGGGGTATAATAATGATGTGTAACTCAGGTAAATAATAAATATAACATGATAATTATTCTGTATATATGATATACCATCCAATTATATATCATTTTAATATCAGAATAATGATATTGTTTCTCGTGTGTACGTACGGACTACCGTCTCCACGAATGCGATGAGATTCATTCTCCATCGTATCCATTCAAGTATAATTATCATTTGATGATTTAAAAATAATTTTTAAGGACATTATATCATTATGGATATGAATAATATACAACATATCCATGACAAACATGGCTTACATAACAAATCATATGAAAGAAAATGAGTACGTTAACACCCGAAACGACGATAATACTAAGATATTATTAACAAAGAAATGTTAAAAGATCATATATGATATCATATTAATATATATGATTCTTGTATAATTTAATAACAATTATTTCACCATTATAAATGAGGTTAACCTACCCTCAACCAAGGAAAAGTACAAGGTAAGGGTTTATTTCTCAATCTCTTCATTATCCAAGGTTGTTTATACGTAATAATCTACTGGGATTTCTTTATCATCCACATCCATGTTTCATAGAAAGGTATTTCAAATTTTTTTTACTATTTACAAAGAATATGGGTTAAAGTAATTTATACCCTTATGTGTTTTTAAATGAATCTTTCCGTCGTTTTCCAAACAAGGCACTTTTTAGCTTTCGACAAATTTAAGGTAAGAACGTTTTTTAAATTTATACGGCGGGTGTGGCTATTTACCGCCGTTATAAAATCGTCAAAGCTTACCTTACAAGATTATAAGAATATTTTCAAAGTAAATGTTTTATTTTATAATTATGTGACTTTTAAATGATTTCTAAATGAATATTTTACGAATTTTTGAAAGGTACTCTTTATCAAGATCATAATTTTAAATGTTTTAAAGATTTATCTTTCTAAATATTTTTAATTAATGTCCATGGTTTCAAAATGATATTAAGTATTTATTTATATGGACATAAAGGTTTTGAAATGATATTTCTTTTCAAAAGTTTCAAAGTGGTATGGGACACTTTGATTCAAAAATCTCTTTTAAATTACTTCCTTTATAAATGTGTGACATTTCAATGATTTCGAGAAAAGAGATATTTCTCTCAAATAGTTTTGATTTCATCTATTTCAACATCCTTTGATGTATTTTAAGCTTATTTGAAGTTGATTTATTATGATACAAAACTTCTATATTTTATTGAAGTTTTTGTGGTTTGATTGACTGTGGATGTGCTATTTTTATACCATTCATGGTTTATGGTGAAAGTATTGTCATTTTGTATTCTAGTTTTAATACGAATGTTTATGTTATGTTTAAACCTTTTCATATGGGAATGCATTGGACTTAATATGTGACAGGTGGATCCCACTATAGCTCCTCGATGCATCGGTAGGTCTCATGAGACAAACTAGTGTCTTGGAACAAGGCCTTGGCAAAATCTTATTTGTAGTCTTGGCACGAGGCCTTGGCTATGTGGTTATGATAGTCTATCATTATGCATTCCATCATTACGAAAGTGGTTATTGATATTTCATGTGATTATTCGATTAGTAGAATATCCATGTGAATAAGTAAATGGAATTATTTCATTTTATTTTTTCCATACTATGTTGAAGTTCAAGTTTAAAAGGCTTTTGTTTTAGTTATACATTGCCTAAAATGTTTATTCTTCTTTATGAAAGTTTCTACTGTATTGCTTACGCTTACGGAGCGTTTGAGCTCACCCCTTTTCTATTTTTTATTTTTCCCAGGATTCCAAGAAGTATATTGTGATTGATAAGAAGGGTTAAGACAAGGGAATAATGGCATTCATAAAGTATTATTTATGTTGTTTTGTATGTTATGAAGTGTAATGTAACATTCATGTACGTAATCTATTTTCCAAGACTGCTAAACTAATCGGTCCTTTGGGACTTGATTCCTTATAGTCATGCCAATGTATTAAAATAATGTACCTACTCTGGGTAACTGGGGTCGAGGCGTTACAGAATCCTTCATGAGACAGCGTCCACCTTCATTCAGCGGGTCTACTGATCCATTAGTTGCTGAACAATGGATTAGTACTACTGAAAAGATATTTTCAGTTCTTCAATGTTCTGATCATGATAAAGTAATCGTAGCAGTATATCATTTGGAAGGTGATGCTGATCAATGGTGTAATCATATTAAGAATACGAGGCAAAGGGATGATATTGAGTCCATGGAATGGGACGAGTTCAAGAACGTATTTTTCAATAAGTACTTCCCTCGTATTCCCCAAACAAATATGGAGAAAGATTTTCTTGAACTGAAGGAAAAGGATGATGAATCTGTTGGTACCTATGAAGAAACTTTTACAAGGCTTTCAAGGTATGCTTCTGGTATTATTATCTGACCTGAGAGTAAGATCGATCAATTTTTTAGTGGCTTAAAACCAAGTCTTCGAAGGGCGTTAGCAATAAGGGACTTCAATAGCTACAAGGAAATCGTTCGATGTGCTCTCAAAGTCGAGATGGATATTGGAGTAACCCATCAGTCATATGGGTTTGATAAGAAGAGGAAAATGGAATTCAAAGGAAAATGGAATTCAAAGGAAAATCTAAAGAGAACGCTGAAAAGAAGATGAGCTTTCCATTATGCTCAATGTGTGGAAAGAAACATAGAGGGAGTTTTCTTAAAGGGACAAGTAAATGTTTCAAATGTGGAAAGGAAGGTCATCGGGCATTTGAATGCCGTAATGAAGGGAAGAAGATGTCTAATTATGCAAACAAAGGAAGGGATACACAGAATGAACCTACTACAATTCAATGTTTCAAGTGCAAGGAGATGGGGCATTATGCCAATAAATGCCCTAATCTAAGGGTTGTTGATGATGATCGACATCAACAAAATCTTAAGGCTAAAGATAAAGGAAAGTCAAATGCAATTTCCATCAGCGATGTGGAGTACGATAACGATGTGGTGAAAGGTACACTTACCATCCACTATAAAGTCGCAAATGTTTTATTTGATTATGGATCAACCCACTCTATTATTTATAAAGAATTTTCTAAGGATATCACCGTATTACCTCATCAATTAGATGTTGAGTTAGCTGTGAAAACCCCTAATGGCACAACAGTTGCATCAAAAGTTTATAATTCTTCTCCGATCGAAGTTTGTGGGAATGTGCTTCCTGCAAATCTTGTGATCCTTCCTATAGTGGAATTTGATGTGATTCTTGGCATGGATTTGCTTTCATTATATGGAGATCATATCAATTGCCAAAGAAGGGAAGTCACATTTCATATTCCAGATCAATCTATGATCGTCTACCAATGCAAGGTTGAGCATAACCTTCCAGTGGAAATTCCTTCCATCTTATGGGTCTTGATTCCACTAAATGAAGGTTATTTATCTCAAATGGTTGGTGAGAAACTCAGTATTAAGAATATTCCCATTGTACGGGAGTTTGATGATGTCTTTCCGAAGGAATTACCGGGTCTTCCACAAAATCGTGAAGTTGAGTTTTCAATTGAACTCTTACCGGGTGCTTTGCCTATTTCAAAGACACCTTATAGAATGGCCCCAATTGAGTTGCAGGAATTGAAGAAGCAAATCCAAGAGAATATTGATAAGGGATTCATACACCCTAGTGCGTCACCTTGGGGATCACCTGTTCTATTTGTTATGAAGAAAGATGGATCAATGAGACTCTGCATTTATTATCGAGAACTTAAAAAGATCACTAACAAGAACAAATATTCTCTCCCACGCATTGATAAATTATTTGACCAACTATGAGGAGCTCAATACTTTTCCAAGATTGATCTTCATTCAGGGTATCATCAATTACGGGTTAAAAGGGAGGATATACCAAAGACGGATTTCCGTACAAGGTATGGAGACTATGAATTTATAGTGATGACATTTGGTCTTACTAATGCCCCTGCTATCTTCATGGATCTGATGAATAGAGTCTTTAGAGACTATCTTGATCAGTTTTTGGTAGTATTTATAGACGATATTCTGGTATATTCAAAGAGCAAGGAAGAACATGAAGATCACTTGAAAATTATATTGAAGACCCTAAGAAAGGAGAAGCTTTATGACAAATTTACCAAGTGTGAATTTTGGCTTCATAAAGGTGCATTTTTGGGTCACATAATCTCAAAAGTGGGGATATCTGTGGATCCAGCAAAAACAGAGGTTATCGAAAGATGGTCGAGACCAAAAACAGTAACTGAGATCCGATGTTATCTTGGTTTGGCTGGATATTATCGATGTTTTGTGAATGATTTTACACAATTATCTAATCCACTCACCAAGATGACTCGGAAAGGAGTTATGTTCGTCTGGATGGAGGAAAGTGAAGAGAATTTCAAGGAGTTGAAAAGAAGGTTATCCAGTGCACCTGTGCTCACATTGCCTTGTAGTGGAGAACGGTTTGTGATCTACAGTGATGCATCCAAGAAAGGATTAGGGTGTGTTCTTATGAAAAGTGATATGGTGATAGCTTATGCCTCACGATAGTTGAAAATCCATGAGAAAAATTACCCAACTCATGATGTGGAGTTAGCTGCGGTAATCTTTGCATTAAATATTTGGAGGCATTATCTTTATGGTGAAAGGTGTGATATTTATACTGATCATAAAAGATTAAAGTATATTTTCACACAAAATGAGCTGAATATGTGCCAAAGAAGATGGTTATAACTGATTAAGGATTATGACTTCTCAATCCATTACCACCCTGGGAAAGCAAACAAGGTGGCAGATGCATTAAGTCGACAAGCCCATGCTAGCTTATCCATGATGAGGATCACAAAAGATCCAATATTTATGGATTTACAAAGGATGGATCATGGAATTTTAATGGAAGGGGAAAAATCTTATCTTTCTCAAATGAATGTTCAACCATCTATACATGTGATGATTAAAGAGGCACATAAAGAAGATGTCGAGTTACAAAAGAAGGTGAGAAATGTTCCTGAATTCATCCTTGATTGTGATGGGATAATAAAGTTCAGGAATCGGGTCTGTGTTCCTCCCATCCCGGAATTAAAGAAGGAACTTCTGGATGAGGCTCATAGTTCTTCATTCTCTATTCATCCTAGAAGCATGAAGATGTATAGGGACCTGAAAGAGTACTTCTGGTGGGATGGCATGAAAAGAGATGCTGCTGAATATGTCTCTCGATGCTTGGTTTGTCAGCAAGTTAGAGCTGAGAGACAGAAGTCTAAGGGGATGTTACAACCATTACCCATACCCGAATGAAAATGGGAAAACATCACTATGGACTTTGTCACAGGACTTCCTAAAACATCCAAAGGGAATAATGCTATATGGGTCATAGTTGATCGACTTACCAAGTCTGGACACTTCATTGCTATTAGAGAGGATTTCTCTCTGGATCATCTTTCCAGGATATATGTAAAAGAAGTGGTAAGATTGAAAGGAGTACCACTTTCTATTATATCTGATCGGGATCCGAGATTTACCTCGAAGTTCTGGAGAAGTCTTCAGTATACTCTGGATACAGAGTTGAGTTTCAGCACTGCTTATCATCCTCAGACAGACGGTCAGTCTGAGAGAACAATTCAAACCCTAGAAGATATGTTGAGAAATTTCTCTACGGATTTCAAAGGTGGTTGGGATCAACACCTACCTTTGGTGGAATTTTCTTACAATAATATCTTTCACTCCAGTATTCAGATGGATCCTTATGAAACTCTCCATGGAAATAAATGCAGGACTCCAACTTGCTGGGATGAAGTTGGGAAAAGAAAGCTATTAGGACCTGATCTCATTGATGAAATGGCAGAAAAGGTCAGATCTATTCAACAACACATAAGAGCAGCTCAGAGTCGACAGAAAAGTTACGCCGACAACCGAAGAAAAGACCTAGAGTTTGAAGTGGGTGATAAAGTGTTCTTACGAATATCTCCCTGGAAGAGATTCATGAGATTTGGAATGAAGGGGAAGTTGAGCCCTAGATATATCGGTCCTTTCGAAATACTGGATCGTGTTGGGAAGGTAGCTTACCGATTCGTGCTTCCACCGAATCTCTCTCAAGTTCACAATGTGTTCCATGTATCTCTGATGAGAAAGTACATACCTGATCCTTCACATGTACCTAGCTCAGAAGTTTTACCGCTGGAGCAAGATCTTTCTTATGAAGAACAGCCGATAGTGATTCTGGATCGTAGCGAAAAAGGCCTACGAAACAAGACCACTCGATTGGTGAATGTTTTATGGGGGAACCACCAATTAGAAGAAGCTACAAGGGAGCTTGAGGTTATGATGAGGGAGAGGTATCCTCATCTGTTTGTTACAAAGTGATGAATTTTGAGGGCGAAATTCATTTTAAGGGGGGTAGAATGAAACACCCGAGACTTTTAGGTGAAATATTTTGTTTTTATAAATCATCAAAGGAATCCTTCACTATACACAACACTAGCTTGGCTTGCTTTACACGCAACCGCGGCCTTCCTCGATAGCTTGCGTCGTACGCAAAACCGAGTTTCACTAAACAATGATATGCTATTAAAATATTATTAAAACTAGTCGTTATGAATAGTAATAACAACTTTTTCAAATATTATAAATTTTATTTTTCAAAATGGACTTCATTTTTGGATTTGGAATATCGAAATTAGCCTATGGTGATATTTTGTTATTTTTCTGAAAACTTTCAATTTTTGATGAATAGTGAATCCACTAAGTGGTAGTTAAAAAACTGAATTTTTCATAAAACATAATTTTACCGCTTCTGTGAGTGGAATTTCGAAAATCCGAGAGACATGGTTGATTTCATTATGTAAAATGTGGTTCAATAAGATGAAAATAATTTTTTTGGTGAATAGTAACTTTTTACTTTTTTTACCACGGTTAAAAGTAAATAGGGTAATTAAGGGTAAAAATGATATTATTATTACCCTAACAAATGTCCTAATTCTATTGGAAAAATTTAATTCGACCAAAAACAAACTTAGGAATAAAATATGACCATTTAGGCCCACTTGGATTAGATTAGGACATCTATTATTAATTTATTTAAAGAAGGGTTAAAATAGTTAAAATCAATGTTTAATAAGAAAATCATTTTTAATATGGGGTTATACATAAGATAAATTTGACTATAAATATTCTTTAGAAATACAAAAAGATTTCATACATAATTGTATTTTATTTGTAATTTTTAGACATTAAATAATTTAATTTATTTATGACATAATGATGATGCAGTAATTATCTTATTAATGAAATATTGACATAATTGATGTTATAAATAACCAAATAAATGTAATTCGAGTCTTTTTTTGAATTAAACTAATTTTATAGGTTAATATGACATGTTAGTATTGATTTAAGAAACTTGGTTCGAACTAATCATTCTGTTATAATTTTCACAAAAATCAATTACTAAATAGTGTCAAAATTGACATAGAATAGTTTTTAAAACAAATATTATATTACTAATTGTTATTTTATTCCCAAAAATCTAAGGATCGGAAAATTGACTTAGATAAGGTTATATATATTAATAATAAACAACTTGGGGTTATTTTGGCTTGATATGGTATGTTTATTAACCTTATAGTGTAAGAAAACAAGAAGACACTGTAAAAGTTAAATTATCTAACTTAAAGTTAAATCTAAATGATAAGGTTAAAATTGATACCTAAACTTGTCTAAACTCTATTGGATGAGAGTATTTAGACCCCTACCCACCTTATATTATAAATATATCAATTTGGAGCTATTAAAACCCGAATTTGACTTTATAATAAAATAATATTTTTAGTTATTCCAAAGATGCCCCTCTCCTCCCTTATAAAAGGGAACCTCCTCCCCCTCTTCCTCACACAACTTTGAGCTTTCAAGCTCGGCCAACCCCTGCCAATTTCTACTCTCCAATTCCCTAGAAACATCCTATAGGTTCTGGTCTTCTTCAAAGACCTATTTTAGTTCCCTAAAAGGTGGTCTCAAAGAAGCACTTCAAAGAAGAGGTAATGTCTGTTACCGATTCTTTCATCATTATTTCTTCTTCCACTTCTTCTTCTTTATTTATTTCATTATTAAGTAATAACATCAGTGTCACTCACATACGGATATGTTATTATAAGTGTGAAACAACCCTATTTCACCATCTATCCATCCTACGGAGAAATAAATCACTGCTCGTGCGTACGTACGGAATACCGTCTCCACGCCGTGGTGTAATCTATTTTCCACCACAACCATATTTGGATGGGTATAATGGTGTACATAATGACTATATATGACTATTATACAGTGATATTGATTCTGAAATAGTATACATACACTCCAATACAATTTCATGATCATAGGAATGATATCATCACTCGTGCGTACGTACGGAATACCGTCTCCACGATGTGATGCGACTCGTTCTACATGATCTTCATTTCATAATGATTATATAAAGGGATTGAATGAATAAATATGATATATATGACACTAATACCATTTTGTAAATGAGGTATCTATAACCTAATGACAAGAATAAGAATTTATTCGACAAAACACGCATAAGATCAAAAAGTAATAAACACCCAAATAACAAGTAGTAATGAAATATTACTAATAAAAAGATAAGAATATGACCATATATGATATCATAACAATAAGTATGATTCTGTAATAATTCAATAATATTATTTTAATCATTATACCGGAGGTTTGGACACTTACGAAGAAAATCGGACCTAAGGTAAGGAAAAATCTTGCAATCTCAATTTTTATCTGAGATTGTTTATAATTTGGTATTTACTGGGGTGTATTTTATCATCCACATCCATGTTTCCTAAATATGTAATATTTACATCCTTCTAAAATAGTTTATATCCAATTTTACCCTTCGGTGAGTTTTTAGTGAAATATATGAAATGAATCTTTTGTCGTTTTTCGTACGAGGTACATTTTGACTTTTCCGACAAAAGTACGAGAAGAATGTTTTTTTTAACTTATACGGCATGAATGGATTTTTAAAACATTATTTCCAAGAAGATTCATTTACAAGTTTTCAAGTTTATTTTTAATCAACTTCTTTTAGTTTAAAATTGTATGACATGTTAAGAAAGGAAAATGTTTTTGAATTTGAAAGGATATTTTCTTCAAGAATGGAGTTCAAGTGTTTTATCAAAATTATTTTCCATCTAAGATAATATAGGGTTATGTTTATATCCCTATTATTACATTGAATTTATTATGTTGTGATGGAATTATTTTTATGAATTCCTTTATCTTATATGAATTGTTTGATGATGTCACGATGTTTAAGATTCCAATTTTTATTACATGGGTTATTCAATGATTTATGATTAATGATTTTGTGGAACACATAAGAATGGTATGATTATGAAATGGGTGGGACCTATATCTCCCTCAAATGCATTGGGTAATGATTTTATATCTCATGAGATAGACAAGGCTGGAACGGTAGATTATACCGGTTCATTGAAATAGGACTGAAATGAAGAGTGAACTCGGTTCAGGAATGGATTTTTTCCACTAAGATAGTCTTGGAAATGAGTCTAGACTAATAATAAATTATTCTCTATTATTATGTGTGTATTACACAAAGTTTCATGTTTTATGTTATGATTATTGGGATTCCATTTCACTACTATGATTTACCCCATGTTATGAAATTACGATCTCTTTTGCATGTTAAGATTTCCAAAAGTTATGCTCTTAAGTACATGATGTGATTGATATTTGTTTTGTTTACCCTTACTGAGCATTTGAGCTCACCCTTTTGTGTGTTTTCTTTCTCCAGGTCATGAAGAAGGTTATTATGTAAGATATTCCAAAATGGACTATAGATATGATGAAATAAATGGGAGACATTGTAGATGCTTTATGAACCAGTTGTTTATGTTTCCCAGTTTCTAAAGGCACTATACCTATATGGTCCTTTCATGGTTATGTTATATTTTGTAATAATTATGCTTCAATTTTTATGTATTAACAATGTATGTAAAGTATGGGTCGTTATAAACATTGCTTTGGAATTTTGTAAAATTGAATTTAAAAAGAGGGTTTTTAAAGAAAAGCCCCTTATAAATATCATACAATTGGAGATAGAATTAATAGAGTTGATGGAGTATGTATATATACTATAAATAAACAAAATAATACATAATATAAACATAAAACATCACACAACCAATTTAAATAGCACATAAATAATGAAGAAGAAGGTCAACCCAAAGAATAGAAATCAGGTTAAGAATTCCCTTACCGCAGGTTTGTCTTACTACAACTTGTTTAGACCTCCTGTACAATGGTTAAAAGTGTGTTATTAATATTTTACAGAAACAGTTTCATGTTTATAATATATTATATGATCATTTTATAACATCATTTCACCATTAATTGTTAGTATCTTATCCCTTGCACTGTTTTTGGGGGAATTCTTTTCATGATTTCTATGATTGGTTCGTGGTGGACATTCTTTTCGTTTGGAAGTGAAACTCTAGAATTGGAAGGGGTAGTATTTACATATATCTAGTAACATTAATTATTCCATTTAACATTTTTAATTATTACATGAGGATGGTTCATAAGTAAGAACATTAATGGTGTTCGTTTAGATGATTTTAGTGGTTCTTTGATAATAACAAACTTGTTTTGTATTATAAAATAGAACCATGACTAAAAAAGAATTCCAGAACCATGGGTGAGTCATAACACATATATTATAACCTGGTTAAATCATATAAATGGTTTGATTCCCATACATGAAGTAATTAATGCAAATTGAAATCACATTGTCCACGATGTCGGTAATTTGACACATCAGAGACAATATTTTAATTCCTTCAATAAGTGGGGGAGGAGAAAAATAATGATGTTGAATTTTCCATGATCATGAGAGAATACAAAATATACAAGATTATGGAGGATTCATTCCTCTTGGTTAAGAGGAGGTGAGGAAAGAAGAAGAAAAGAAACGAATCATAAAATAAAAAAACATGATAAATTTCTCACGAACATTCGGCAGCCTAACGACGTCTCTTAAAATTTAATAAAAATAGATTGATGATAGGAAAGTGATATCTCATCATTAATACATAATATTGGCACTATGGGGTGATATTTAATGAAATATCCCATCATAATCTAAATGGAATGGAAGAGAATAACAAAAAATGAATAAAAATAAAGAAAATAAAAGAGGATGTTTACCTCTTGATCTCTTCTCCTTTAGATCCTCATTAAGGGCATTGGATTTGGTCTTTTGGTGATACCAGCAGATCTAGGACGTGGGGAAGACGATTGGGGAGGGAATTTGGAATAAATTAAACAATTCTCAAGGATTGATAGGTGTGGGAGGAAGAGGCGAGTGAGAGTGGTATTTATAGTGGAGGAGAGGGGGTATTTTTCATTATTTTAATCATTATTATAATATTATTGCTCAATACTTTGAATAATATTAATTCATGTGACCCCAAATCATAAATATTTCACATGAGTTTGAAAAAAGTTGTCTTAAATCATCCTCGAATCACCTATGATGTAGTAAATCAAGTATTTTGCATTTATCGTATTTTATCATATTTTACTATTCATAAAAAATTCCTGAATTTCAGAAAAATCCTAGATATTTACCATAACCATTTGTTGACATGTAGAATTCAAAAATGAAATCCATTTTTGAAAAATAATTTTCTAAATATTATTATTTTCATTTTTAAATAAAATCATACTTAATTAAAATATTAACAGTTCTAATTCTAAAACTACTTCTTTATTACAATTAAAATTTAACCTAGATGCTATTATCATAAAGCCTTAATAAAATAAAATAATAATAAAATTTACTATTCATTAATATCATATCACTATTAACATCACTATTGATAAGTTTATTTTAATATTCACTAAAAAACAAGTCGATTTCAATAGAATCAAAATAACATACTGAACACAATTGTGGATGACAGTTTCTTGAAATTCAGAACATAGAAGTAGAAAAGTTATGTTTTAAAGGATAATTAAAAAATATATACTTAAAACAAAGTTCCATTCATTTCTATTTATTTTTAGAAAATCATTTGGTGTTACATTATCCCCACCTTCTTGAAATTGCGGCCTCGCAATTTTATTTACAACAACAGAGGGTATGTTTCCCTCATATCATTTTCAGACTCCCATGTTGCTTCTTCAACCATGTGGTTTCTCCAAAAATCCTTTACCTGGTGGATTAACTTATTCCACAATAACTATTCCCTTTGATCAAGAATCTGAACTGTTTTTTCTTCATAAGAAAGGTTCTCTTCCGGTTGAACTACTTCTGGGCTCAAGACATGTGATGAATCTGGCACATACTTTCTCAACATCAAAACATAAAAAACATTTTGTAACTGAAACAAACTCAGAGGAAAATCTATGCGGTATGCAACTGTTCCAACATTCCCCAAGATTTCAAATGGACGGGTGAACTGGGGACTTAGCTTTCCTTTATTACCAAAATGCATCCCACATTTCCAAGGAGAGAATTTAAGGAAAACATGGCCACCTACCTCGAATGAGAAGCCCTTCCTTCTGTAATCTGCATAACTTTTCTGCCTGCTCTGAACTATCCTCATGTGCTGCTAGATCATCCTCACTTTTCAGCCACTTATTCTACTAATTATGACCCCATAAACATTATTTCTCCGACTTCATCCCAAAACACTAGAGTCCGACAAAGATTCCCATACAAGGCCTCAGATGGTTCCATCTGAATACTGTAAAGAAAAATGTTATTATACAAAAACTCTATTAAAGAAATAGGCTAATCCCAACTTCCCTAATAGTCCATTGAACCAGCTCGAATCATATCCTCCAAAGTTTGAATCATTCTTTCTGACTGCCTATCTGATTGATGTTGAAAATCAATACTGAAATTTATCTCTGTGCCCAACGTCTTCTGAAGTCCCTTCCAAAAGTTAGAAGTGAACCTTGGATCTCGGTCAGATACAACGGAAAGAGGAACTCCATGTAACCTGAAAATATCCTTGATGAACAATCGATAAAGCTGATCCAAAGATATTGTATCTTGAATTGATAAAAAATGTGAAGACTTTGTTACCAGATCAACATTAACCCAAATCTCATTGTTACCTCAAGATGTATTTGGTAGTCCCACCACAAAGTCCACGGATACATTCTCCCATTTCCACTATGGCACTGACAAAGGATGAAGCATACCCTTATGTAATTTCCACTCTTCTTTAACCTGTTGACACGTCAAACAATTCATGGTAAAATCATCAATATCTATATTCATTCTATCCCACCAATAGTACTTCTGAAGGTCGATGTACATCTTAGTACTACCAAGATGAATAGAAAATGGAGAACTAAGAGATTCACACAAGAAATATTTCCACAACTGAGAATCACTAGGAACACAAAACGTTTTTCCTAGTCTTAAAACACAATCATTATCAAGATTATATTCTGGAAACATACCCATTTTAAACAATTTTACCTTTTTCTGTAGTTCATGGTCTTCCTTCTACACTTTCTTAATTCTGTCTGACAATGAAGAAATCACTGAAACCTGAAACAAAAAAGGTCTTCCCTTCACCAACAAATTCTAAGCCAAAATAATCAAATCATTAATCAAGGGATCATGTTCCAAACATGGTTAATGAAGCATGATGTTTCCAACATAAGGAATCTACTACATTGTTTTCTTTTCCAGGATGGTAATTGATTGTGCAGTCATAATCCTTTATTAGATCTAGCCATCTTCTATGCCTCATGTATATTTCCTTCTGATTGAATGTATACTTTATACTTTTATGGTCAATATATATTTGGCATTTGGTTCTGTATAGATGATGCCTCCAAATTTTAAAATCAAAAATCACAGCTTCCAATTCCAAATCATGTATGGGATAATTTAGCTCATGAGGTTTATGGTGTCTTGAAGAATAGGCAATCACATGATCATTCTGCATCAAACCACAACCATGTCCCTTCAAAGAAGAATTACTGTAGATGACAAACTCACCATTTCAAGAAGGAATGACCAAAACTAGATCATTCACCAATCTTTTCTTTAGTCCCTGAAAACAAACATCCCATTCTTCTGTCCAAACAAATTTAACCCCTTTCCGTGTTAACTATGTTATCGGGCTAGATAACCATGCAAATTTCATAACAAACAGTCAGTAATAACTTGCCAAGCCTAGAAAACTAGTAATCTATGCAACATTTTTATGTCTTGGCCATTCATCAACTAATTTTGTTTTGGCAGGATCAACTGTTATTCCATCCTTATTTACAATGTTCCCAAGAAAAGAAATCTATTGCAACCAAAATACCACACTTGCTGAATTTTCTATATTGTTTCATTTATTTTAAAGTATGTAAAACAACCCTTAGATGTTTTTCATGCTCCTATTTATTTTTAGAAAATACCAGAATATCATCAACAAATACAACCACAAACTTCTCAAATAACTCATGAAATACTCTATTCATATGATTCATGAATACTTCAGGTGCATTAGTTAATCCAAACGACATAACAAAAAATTCATAATTCCCATATCTAGTATGAAAGGATGTTTTCGGGATGTCATCCTCCTTCACCTTCATCTGATTGTATCTGGATCTCAATTCAATCTTGGAAATGTATTGAGATCCCTGGAGTGGATCAAACAAGTACTCAATATGAGGAAAATGATACTTATTTTTAATAGTGATTTTATTCAATGCTCTATAATCAATGCAAAGTCTCATGGAACCATCTTTCTTTTTAACAAACAAAATAGGGGATCCCCATGGTGAAGTGATTGGATGAATGAATCCTTTTTCAAGAAAATTCTGTAACTGATTTTTCAATTCAAGAAGTTCTATTGGATCCTTACGATATGGGGGGTTTGAAATTGGATTAGCATTAGGAACTAATTCAATTGTGAATTTAACTTCTCGATCAGGTATGACACCGGGTAAATCATCAAGAAAAACATCAATGTATTCATTTACCACTAGAACATAATTAATTTGAATAGTTCCCTTGTTTTCAAAAATAAGAGAAAGATAACTTTCATTTCCATAATTAAATAGTGTCTCAGCTTCCTGATATGTTATCAATTGTATGGGTTCATTATTTTATACAAACTAAAACTCTTTCTGAAACACAAATTCTTTATTTCTACTGTCAATCTTAGCATGATAATCAGAAAGACATTCCATTCCTTGGAAAGCATCAAACTCAACTAAGTGTAAAACAATAAGGTTTTCTGGTAATGTCTCTCAACAGACCACAATAGAAAGATTCTTATAATTCTTCTTTTCTATAACATTTCCCCCTATTGTTTTAACAACATGTTCGGGTCTCATTTGTTGATGTTATATTTCAAATTCATGAAAAAATTTCTCAGAGATGAAAGAATGGGTTGTCTTCGTATCAAACAAAAATTTAGAAAAATCTGAGTGAACAAACAATGTACCTGATACAACTTCATTGGATGGCCCAACATCTGCTGACGTAGTCATAAATGATCTCACTACCCCTTTCTGCTTATAGTCTGGATTCTTTTCATAATTTGGATCTTTCTTTGGGTAGGTGTTTGCATAGTGACCCATCTCACCACATTTAGAACACTTTATAGTTTTCTTATTAGGATCATTTGTAGGATCATTTTCATTGCAATATCAGGCCATATGTCGAAACATACCACATTTAACACACTTCCCAATTTATCTAAGACATTCCATGGGGTGTTTCATGCCACACTTTTCACAAACTGGAAATTGGATTTTCTTACCATCAGATTACTTTGGTTGATTCTTACTCATTTCTTGCCAACTGGACCTCTTATTATCTTTGCTTCCAAAAAGCATGTGATCATCATCAAACTCCATCTCTAACCTCTCAGCACATCAGACAAGTTTCTCATAACTTTTTAATTCACGAGAGGCCAACACCCTTCGATACCTTGGATTTAATCTTGAGTAAAAGCAGTTGACTTTTCTATTAAGATCCAGAATTAGATTTAGAGCATACCTCGCTAGTCAGGTGAATTCCGCTTCATACACAACCACTGAGTCTTCCTCCTTCTGTTTCAATTCAAGGAATTTCTTCTCTATTATAAGTTGGGCCACCTTAGGAAAAGATATTTCAAGGAAAATACTTTTAAATTCATCCCACTCTAAGGAATCAAAACCCTCTATACCCATGATATTCCAAACCATGGACCACCATTGATCAGATAACCCTTCAAAATGATAAATGGTCAGACTTAACTTTTTTATTGTCAAAACATCCCATAACATCGAATATCTATTCAAGGGTTTTGATCCATACTTCAGCTGCTACTGGGTCTGAAGATCCATTGAATGAAGGAGGATTTTGTATCATAAAATGTTCCACTACTGTCATGTTTAGTTGTGGTACCTCTATTTGTTCTCTTTCAGGGATGCCACCACCATTTATTTCCTGCAATAGCTGATCCATTACTGTCAGAAACTACTCAGTTCCAATCCCTACCGTTCTAGGATGTAGTTCCGGAAGGATTTCATTATGTATGTGCCTCTCATCTTCACCATACCTATTCCTTCTACAGAAAACCATTCTGAACAAACACATCTTGGATAAAGCAACATGGTAATCTTTAAATTCTATAACAAATTAAACATAGAGTGAAAATAATTTATGGTATTCTATTAACATCACCCTAATCCCAAATGTTATCTAAACCATCCTCTGATACCAACTATAAGGACCCGGCCATATTACATATATAATATTGAATTTAGTTAAGAAAAAACATTATTTTACATTGAAGATATTTTCATTTTTTGAGCTTTAGATAATTAGGAAAATACATTCATGACTTTACACTTTATTACAGAGTGGATACCATAAAAACAGTTTCCATTTTTTTCAAAATATTAAACGTTAAAACATAAAATAAGACTCCTTGAAAATTATTCTACATTTGACATGGCTTCCATCCTGGTATTACACATCCATTAACCTGTGAAAAATAATTTAAAAATTTTGGATGAGCACAAAAGCTCAGTAAGGGATGGAAAAGAAGGAAATATCACATTAGTCAATGAATACTCATAACATGTGAAATCATTTTCAAAAGAAATTATTGTCACCCATATATACATACATTGTGTAACATGAGATTTACACAAGATCCACACAAAACAAGAGAATATAAATATAATCATAAAGGTATCTGGGGGAATTACTTAGATAATATTGTAACCATTCTTTCCAACCTTATAATTTGAAACCCTCACGGATGCCTTACTTTGTGTAACCATCGCAGTTACACTTGGATTAACCATACGGCCGACCTCCAAATTACTCATACCCAATGAAATGGAGGGAGATATAGGTACCACCCTTCATCATAAATAATTCCAAAGAACTAAAACATAATCAGACCCCATGAATAATTCCATAAAAACATTGGTTTGGGATTTCGTAATACCAAATTCTAAAAGAGGATTTTTAAAGAAAAACCCCTTATAAATATCATACAATTGGAGAGAGACTTAATAGAGTGGATGGAGAATGTATATATACTATAAATAAACATAATAAAACATAATATAAACATAACCCATCACACAACCAATTTAAATAGAACATAAATAATGAAGTAGAAGGTTAACCAAAAGAATGGAAATCAGGTTAAGAATTCCCTTAACTCGGGTTTGTCTTACGTCCCACTTGTTTAAACCTCCTATATAATGGTTAATAGAGTGTTATTAATATTTGACAGAAACATTTTCATGTTTATAACATCTTATATGATCATTTCATAACATCATTTCACCCTTAATGGATAGTATTTTTCCCCTTACAATGTTTTTGGGTGAATTCATTATATGATTTCTATGATTGGTTCATGGTGGAACTTCTTGCCATTTGAAATTGAAACACCTGAATTAGAATGGAGTAGTATTTACATATATCTAGTAACACAAATTATTTCATTTATCATTTTTTATTATTAAATGAGTATGATTCATAAGTTAGAACATTAATGACCTTCGTTTAGATCATTTTAGTGGTACTTTGATAATAACAACCTCGTTTTGTCTTATAAATTAGAAACATGAGTAAAAAATAATTCCAGAACAATGGGTGAGTCATAAAAAATATATTAAAACATGGTTAAATCAAAAAAAAATTGATGAAAATTCTTGAAGTAATTAATGAAAATTGAAATCACATCATCCCAGATGTTGGTAATTCGACACATCACAGAAAATATTTTAATTCCTTGAATAAGTGGGGGAGGATAAAAATAATGATGGTTAATTTTCCATGAACATGATATCATCCAGAATATACAAGATTCTGTAGAATTTATTCCTCTTGGATATGATGAGGTGATGAAATAAGAAGAAAACAAAGGAATCTTAAAATAAAATAAAACTTGACAAATTTCTCATGAAAATTCGTCAACCTAACAACGTCTCTTACAATTAAATAAAAATATTTTGATGAGAGGAAGGGGATATATCATAATTCATACATAATATGTAAATTAATGGGGGGATATTTAATGAAATATCCCATCATAAGACAAAGTTAATGGAAGAGAATAGCATAAAATGAATGAAAAGAATGAAAATAAATGATGATGTTTACCTCTTGATCAATTCTCCTTGAGATCATTCTTAATGGCTTTGGTTTTGGTATTTTGGTGAGACCAGAAGCTCTTGGACATGGGGAAGAATATTGGGGAGGAAATTTGGTAGAAATTAGACAATTCTCAAGGATTGAGAGGTGTGGGGGGAAGAGGGGAGTGGGGGTGGTATTTATAGTGGAGGAGATGGGGTATTTTTCATTATTTTTATCATTATTATAATATGTTTGCTCAATAATGTGAATAATCTTAATTCATGTGACCCCAAATAGTAATAATGGCATTTGAGTTCCAAAAAAGTGGGATTAAATCATCCTGGCATCACCTATGATGCAGTAAATCAAGTATTTAACATTTATCGTATTTTATCGTATTTTACTATTCATAAAAAATTCTTGGATTTCAGAAAAATCCCAAAAAATTGCACTAACCATTTTTTAACTTGTTGAATTCAAAAATGATGTCAATTTTTGTAAAATAATTTTTTAAATATTATTAATTTAAATTCTAAATAAAATCATACTTAATCCAAATATTAACAGTTCTTATTCTATAACTACTTCTTTATCCAAATGAAAAATTAACCTCGATACTATTATCTTAAAGCCTTAAAAAAATAAAAAAATAATAAAATTTACTATTAATTAGGGTCATATCACTATTAATATTACTATTGTCACGATCTGTCCTCGGGGCCTGTGACGTGACTACACCAAGCCCGCCATCCATAGGCCAGGGGCTAGCGACTAGCACCAAAGGCATAAATCCCGAAAACTGGGAAGGCATTGCATTTATAAAAGTAACAAAACACCACAGAGTACAAGCGGAAGTAAAACACTATGTACAAAAAGGAAGTGCTAAAAAGTAAATGGGCCAGAATACAAACCCACTCGAAGTACAACTACAACAAAAAGATAGTACAACAAAAGAAAACAACTGGAAGAAAGGAAGCAGCTCCTGGGTCGTCCTCCTCGGATCCTACCTGAAGGGTAGGTACAGATGACACAGCTCCTGGATCATCCACCACGGATCCTACCTGATGGGTAGGTACAGATATCCCCCACAACGCTCTCACCCGTCAACCTCCTCTGAGTGTCGCCACATCGTGAAGTCCACCACCGGACACTGTCTCGTCGTGAGGTCCACCTCCGGGTACAGTCCAGTCCTCAAACACTCAGACTCTATCTACGCTGCCCGTCTTCTGCAACCAATACAACGAAGTGCGGGCATAGCCCGTGCAGGGGTGAGTATAATGATATTCAGTAGGGACCCCGAGACCCTAAAGGTCTCACTAAATCCAACAAGGATAACCACAAAGAATATCTCAACAGATAATCTCTACTTAGGTACATGCTCATACGCATACCCAAATTATCATGTAACCCATCTCAATCATGAGGAAACACAAGTATTATGGAATCAACGGATAACCACTACCCAGGTATATGTCCATACATATACCTAAGTTATCAAGTAACCCATCTCAATCATGAGGAAACACAAAGATTATAGACTCCGCTCAACCAGGATTTTATTCATGATGTCAAAACCACGGCTACTGGAGAACTCCTCCTCTGTCAGGTACAGTGGGCCTGCCGCTACAACCAAGCACGTCGAACTCCTCTTCTGTCGAGTACAGTGGACCCGCTGCTACAACCAAGCGCGCCGAACTCCCCCTCTGTCGAGTAATGTGGGTCTACTACTACAACCAAGCGCTTCCCACCATGGGTCTGCCGCTACAACCAAGCGCTCCTCCGCCATGGTTCTGCCGCTACAACCAAGCGCTCCCCCTCATAGCCTCCAGAGGTACTCCTTCTGTTGAGTACCGCAGGTCTACCACTACAACCAAGCGCTCCTCCTCCGTGGGTCTGCCGCTACAACCAAGTGCTCCCCCTCAGAGCCTCTAGAGGTACTCCTTATGTTGAGTACCGCGGGTCTTCCACTACTACCAAGCGCTCCTCCGACATGGGTCTGCCGCTACAACCAAGTGCTCCCCACTGGGCTATCCGAAACACACCGAGTCGATAGATCTGTAGTCGTCAACTCTCAGCCAGCTACTAGGTCTCTGCACTCTACTAGCTCATCATTGGGAGGCGCTGCTCCACGAGCTACTGGTCAATACTCCAAGTATCACAAAGATCCACAGATGAAGTATTTCAAAGGGCCTCCTCGTCGTAGGGGTCTCAATGGAACATACGGCGCATCAGTTGGACGCCCGGTCTGTGAGTTACTAGCATTTTTCGTCCCAGGGGCCTGGTTGGTTTCGTGTGTGAACCAACCCGGACATATCTCTAATGTACCCCGAACTCTCATAGGGTATACTCATAGGGGCCTTTTCTCAATGTGATCACCAATATCGTTGACGGTTCGTCAAACAGACATACGGTCTGAAAGTTATCAGCCTTTCCGTTCCTGGGGCCCGGTTGGATTTCGAGTACAATCCAACCCTGCCATTAACCAATTGCATCCAAAACTCAGAAGAAGCATTCCGAAAGTTCCATCTTATCAAGAGGAATCCAACAAAGTTGACGGCACGTCAATCGGATGTTCGGAGTTCATGTTATGAGTGTTTCCGCTCTGAGGGCTCGGTTGGTTTCGTGTACGAACCAACCCGGCCGAACCCAAAGTACTCCGAAACCTTGAGTGTAATATACCGAAATGACCGTATTGATCCAAGGATCTCGACTTAACTGACGGTGCATCGATCGGAGGGAATCAGCTCAAGTTATGGGAAACAGTCCGAAAGAGGTTCGGTATTAGGGAGTTCGGGCCTGGTCTGACCCGGCCCGGTACCCCCAGGGTCGGCCCGAACAGGGTCCGGGTCCGGCCCGGGCGAGCGCGGACCAGCCCAGCTGACGCGGCCGGACCTGGCGGTCCGGCCGGGCAGCTCGGCCCGGCGCACTGGCGCTGGCCAAGCGGCCGTGCAAAAAGGGGAACCCCCCCCCCCCACCCTGGACGAACCGCGGCCCCGCGTGGGGTCTTCCCTTTTCCAACGGATGCGGTCCGTTGTCCCATCCTGCCTCCTCCGGTCCCGCGCAGTCGCAAGACTGCTGGCCTGCTGCCCCGGCTTAAGCAGCGGTAGCTCTTCCCGGTGGCGTGTCGGGCGCTGCTATCACCTAATGGCCTGCCGGTGTGCGCCGCCGCCTCCTGCCGCCGGCACCGCCGTGCCGTCGAGGCGTGCCGGCGGGTTGCTCCGCAGACCACCGGACGAGCTCCGGTGGTCGGATTTGTCTTACGTCTTCGCCAACGGCCCTCCCTAGACTGGTCCTTCATGGCAAAGACCTCACAACGCCCATGCGTCTTGCTTCATCATCTCCCACCAATCCGCACACCAAGAACGAAGGGACGATGGGTTCGGACTTGTTCGTTGGTCCGCACCCACCGCGTTAGCGATTTTAAAAGTCTTCCGACAAATATTTAAACGTACGCCGTGGGTATAAATCACAAAGATTTAATTGAATCAAACCTTTACCTCAAGCGTCGTCGAGAGAGGGTTCGTCGCGGAAATGAATATCGCGGAAGAAGGCATCGCGGAAGGGTGGGATCGTCGAGTCGCAGAAGGAGCATCGCGGAAGAAGCGTCGTGGAAGAAGTTTCATTGATTTCCGAGGATCTGGTGTTCTTTGCGTTCTTCACGTTCTTCGTTGAGGAGGAAAAACTTCAAGAGCCTGAGAATTCTCCCTATCCTCTCAACACCACCAGTCTAATAAAAATAAGAGTAGTCTTATTTTTATTTCACAAGCCTTTCATTTTAAAATTCAAAAACGAAAGAAACATTTAAGCGAAATAATTGCAATGCCTAAACTGCCACATTATTGAGGTGTTTCTTAACCAGAATAAATGCACGGTTTGACTCCATTAAAAGGGGGGGTGCGTTACTTAAGAAGAAGAGAAATGGTGGGCTCATTTGGGCCCCACCTCACAAATATCCTACCTAGTGGGTAGGATATTGTGGGTCCCATTTCAAACACTTATCTTAGGTTGAACAAAGTAAAATAAAAATTGTGCGTTAAATTTTTATTATTATTCCTTTACTTAACCACCAAAATTAAAAACCACACCCGAGCAAACACAACTCCGAAAAAGGTGTTTCTAAGAAATTACTGGTGTTGTGATTCCATCGGTGCCCTCAGAATTCGATTCCGAGCACCGGTTAAAATGTTAAAAAACCCGCTCGTTCGTTCACTGAACGTACCCGAGCTAAACTTCAGAAAAAGATTCCGGGCACACCGGGCCTCGGAATTAGGTTCCGTCAGAAACTGTGTTCTTGTAAAATTCCCAGGAAAATTAAGAAAAACAATTCCTTGAATTTTTTGGGCCATTATATCACTCCCACCTCAGGGTTTTATGTCCCTGTAAAGATTCATCAAAAACCAGGGAAACAAAAGCGGTAATGAGCAGGCATCTGAGCCTTCCGCTCCCATGTGCTCACCTGGAAGTTCCCTAACTGCTCATGAAAGCGCACCCGAGGAATCGACCCGTCCTTGTAGGATCCACTCCTGTCGTTCCTCGATCCCCACTAGAACCTCCTTGAGGGTCACCCCATCGCCCAAGTCCAGCTCCTCGTGGTCGATAAAAAGAGAAGGGTTGAGCTTGTATCTCCTCACTTGAGATAGATGGAAGTCGTCGTGATCCTGGTGCAACTGAGGTAGGTGGGTCAAGCGGTAAACCACCACTCCTACCCTGATGAGGACCTAGGAAGGTCCATTGAACCTCAGGGATAACTTTTCGCCTCATCCACATCTCTGTAACTCACTTCGAGTTGAGACTCGTAGGGAAACATGGTCGCCAACCTCAAACTCTAGTGGTCTTCGCCCCCTGTCAGCACAAGAATTTTGCTGGCTCTGAGCTGTCCTCATCCGCTCTTGGTTGACTTGGACCTTTCTGGTCCTACAAGAGCTGCTGAGATTTCCTCTTTGCCGATAAGAGAAATCTAGTCTTATCCCCTGGATGAACCACGTTCTTCGCCTAATACAGTCAATCCCGACATGGACGATACTAATCCATACCAAGGAAGACGTCGTAAGGCCCCGACGCTACTACCATGAGATCCAACTGTTACTCTCGCCTCAAAGGGTTGAGTTACACTGTCGGCATCAGTGTGTGGTCACTAGGTCTCCTCCAGTAGGTATCTTAAAGTGAGGGTCAAGTCAACGGTTTTTAAACTGGAACCTCTTAGTAAAAACAAAAATAGGGGATGGGAAGGTAAACTCCACAAGGGTGGTGTCTTTTATTACCGCAACTCAAACTAAAAAAGACACAAAGAATCTAAAAACGAACATCAACAAAGATAAAAGCAACATGCACAAAAGTCTCTAGGCCTGGAGCTAGTCCTTCTCCTATCCATCTGCTCCCGGAGCTCCATGATCGTAGGCCTCAGCTACCTGAAGCTGAGCTCTCCCACTTCCACCTGTTCCATGTGGTCGGGGTGGACCCCCTGGTGGTGGTGGTGGCAACACCTCGAAGCGTCTTCCACCTCCAACAGCACGGCCAGCTCCCCTGACACAGTCTCCTACTCCATGTGGTCCGCCTCGATCGAACCTCTGCCTCTGCCTGAGAGGTCCTTCATTCATCTGTTGGTCATCTGTATGGCGGGTCGGACAGTCATTAACCATGTGACCAACCCCGCCACATGAGTAACACTGTCCACGCATGGTAAGTCGTTGTCCACCTCGGGTTCCTCACACAAACGATCCTCTGTCATGCGGTCGACCACCTGTAGGTCTAGTCCTCTTGGACCTCTGCATCATCTGTCTACTGCCTGCTGCATAATACTATGCCGCATGTTGGCTAGTGGTGGGTCTTGCTGCTGGAGACTGCTCAGCAAGGAAACTCTCCACTAAGAGGGCTCGCTCCAACACCCCTATCTGCGTCGGAATTCTATGAGAAACAACTAAAGCTCTGATCTCTCTCCTCTGCCCCTGCTCGAAGGTTCAAGCCCTGAAGAATGGGTCATGTACCATGTCTGTGGAATAGCTCGAGTGTTCAGTAAACCTCGCCGCGTACTGGGATACTGTCACGCTTCCCTGACATAGCTGTAGTAGCTCATGGATGCGCACCGCTCGGAGGGTGTCTAGGATGAACTGTGAGCGAAAAAGGCTCTCAATGTCCGTCCAAAGGAGAGATTCCTCGTCGTGCACCTGGAGCATCAAGCTCCACCATCTGCCTGCTGTCGCGTGCAGGAGGCTCGCTGTAAGGACCACCATAAGGTCAGCTGGTATCCCCACTAACCTGAAAACTCGCACAACTACATCCAGCCAATCCTCGAATGCCTGAGGGTCCGTCTCCCCACGGAACCCGGGCGGTCGCTGACACTGAAACTCGTGCAGTTCATAAGGAAATGTGCACTGTCATCGGCTAGGGATGATAGCATCGGTGGCTCGGTGGGTAGAGGTACCACTGGTGCCTCTGCTATCCAACGGCCCTGTACCGAGGCCTCGTCGCTCGGTGGGTTGTCGTCCCGCACAATTCTCAGAACCCTGGTTGGCTGCCATCGTGGGGCCATCCTGAAAAGGAAACAGGTGTGCCATGGTCAAATAGTATACCTGGTGAGCTGACACAATGTAATAACAAAGAAAACATGTAACACACATGCAATCAATGTTTTCGTGCATTATGTTAGAAATCAGAAGTGAGGGTCCTGGTGTACGGATACGTCGGCCTCCGCACCAACACTGGACTCCCTGGACTGATAACCACACTCAATACTCTTAACACTATTGCTTCACATAGAAAAAGATCAGAGTTCTGAGTTCTGTAGTAGAATCGAACTCCTCTAATACCAATTTGTCACGAACCGTCCTCAGGGCCCATTCCGTGACTACCCCCAAGACCGCCTTCCATAGGCCAGGGGTTGGCGACTAGCACCTAAGGCGTAAATCCCAAAAACTGGGAAGGCATTGCCTTTATAAAAGTAACAAAACACCACAGTGTACAAGCGAAAGTAAAACACTAAGTTCAAAAAGAATTGATGAAAAGTAAATGATCCAGAATACAGACCCAATCAAAGTACAGCTACAACTGAAAGATAGTACAACAAAAGACAACATCTGGAAGAAAGGAAGTAGCTCCTGGGTCGTCCTCCTCGGATCCTACCTGAAGGGAAGGTACAGATAGCGCAGCTCCTGGATCGTCCACCATGGATCCTACCTGAAGGGTAGGTACAGATATTCCCCACAACGCTCTCGCCCGTCAACCTCCTCTGAGTGTCACCACATCGTGAAGTCGACCACCAGACATTGTCTCGTCGTGAGGTCCACCTCTGGGTACCATCCAGTCCTCGAACACTCGGCCTCTGTCTGTGCTGCCCGTTGTCTGCAACCAACACAACGAAGTGCGGGCATAGCCCCGTGCAGGGGTGAGTATAACGATACTCAGTAGTGACCCCGAGACCCTCAAGGTCTAAATAAATCCAACAAGGATAACCACAAAGAAGATCTCAACAGATAACCTCTACTTAGGTACATGCCCATACACATACCCAAGTTATCATGTAACCCATCACAATCATGAGGAAACACAAGGATTGTGGAATCAACGGATAACCTCTACCCAGGTATATGCCCATACATATACCTAAGTTATCAAGTAACCCATCTCAATCACGAGGAAACACAAATATTATAGACTCAGCTCAACCAGGATTTTATTCATGATGTCAAAACCACGACTACTGGAGAACTTCTCCTCGGTCGGGTACAGTGGGCCTGCCGCTATAACCAAGCATGCCGAACTCCTCCTCTGTCGAGTACAATGGACCTGACTCTACAACCAAGCGCACTGAACTCCCCCTCTGTAGAGTACTATGGTCCTGCTGATACAACCAAGCGCTTCCCACCATGGGTCTGCCGCTACAACCAGGCGCTCCCCCTCATAGGATCCAGAGGTACTCCTTCTGTTGAGTACCACGGGTATGCAGCTACAACCAAGCACTCCTCCGTCGTGGGTCTGCCGCTACAACCAGGCGCTCCCCATCATAACCTCCAGAGGTACTCCTTCTGTTGAGTACGGCGGGTCTGCCGCTACAAACAAGCGCTCCCCCTCATAGCCTCCATAGGTACTCCTTCTGTTGAGTACCGTGGGTCTTCCGCTACTACCAAGCGCTCCTCCGTCGTGGGTCTGCTGCTACAACCAAGCGCTCCCCACTAGGCTATCTAAAACACACCGAGTCGATAGACCAGCAGTCATTAAGTCTCAGCCAGCTACTAGGTCTCTACACTCTGCTAACTCGTCACCGGGAGGGTCCGCTCCACGAGCTACTATTCGATACTCCATGTATCACAAAGTTCCACGGAGAAGTATTTCAAAGGACAACCTCGTCGTAGGGGTCTCAACGCAACAGATGGCACGTCAGTCGGACGCCCGGTCTGTGAGTTACTAGCCTTTTTCGTCCCAGGGGCCCGGTTGGTTTCGTGTGCGAACCAACCCAGCCATATCTCGATTGTACCCTGAACTCTCATAGGGTATACTCATAGGGACCATTTCCCAATGTGATCACTAACGCCGCTGACGGTTTGTCAAACGGACGTCCGGTCTGAAAGTTATCAGCCTTTCCGTTCTAGGGGCCCGGTTGGATTTCGGGTACAATCCAACCCGGACATTATCCAACTGCATCCAAAACTCAGGCGAAGCATGCCAAAAGTTCTGTCTCATCAATAAGAATCCATCACAGTTGACGGCACGTCAATCGGACGTCCGAGGTTCAAGTTATGAGTGTTTCCGCTCCGAGGGCCCGGTTGGTTTTGTGTACAAACCAACCCGGCCGATCCCAAAGTACCCCGAAATTGTTATTGTAATATACCGAAACGACCGTCTCGATCCGAGGATCGCTACACACCTGATGGTACATCGATCGGAGACCCGCAGCTCATCTTATGGGCAACAGATTGAAAGAGGTTCGGTATTAGGGGGTTCGGGCCCGGTCCGACCCGGCCCAGTACCCCCTGGGTCGGGCCGAACCCGGTCGACCCAAACCGGGTCCGGGTCCAGCCGGGCGGCTCGGCCCGGCGCGCTCACGCTGGCCAAGATGCCGCGCAAAAAGGGGAACCCCCCCCCCCCCCCCCCGGACGAACCGCGGCCCCACGTGGGGGCCGCCCTTTTCCAACGGACACGGTCGGTTGCCGCGTCCAGCCTCCTCCGGTCCCGCGCGGTCATGGGACCGCTGGCCTGCTGCCGTTCTGGTGACGCGCGCTGGAGGGTTCCTTTGCAGACCACCGGACGAGCTCTGGTGGTCGGATTTTCCCGTCATCTTCGCTAACGGCCCTCCCAGGACGGGTCCTTCACTGCGAAGACCTCACGACGCCCGTGCGACCTTCTTCATCGTCGCCCGCCGATCCTCACACCAAGAACGAAGGGACGGTGGGTTCTGACTTGTTTGTTAGTCTGCACCAACCGCGTTAGCGATTATAAAAGTCTTCCGACAAATATTTAAACATACACCGTGGGTATAAATCACAAAGATTTAATTGAATCAAACCCCTACCTCAAGCGTCGTCGAGTGAGGGTTCGTCGCAGAAAAGCACGTCGTGGAAGAAGGCATCGAGGAAGCGGGGGATCTTCAGGTCGCAGAAGGAGCATCGCGGTAGAAGTATCGCAGAAGAAGCATCGTTGATTTTCGAGGATCCAGCGTTCTTCGCGTTCTTCACGTTCTTCACGTTCTTCGTCGAGGAGGAAGAACGTCATGAGCCTGATAATTATTCCTAGCCGCTCAACACCACCAGTCTAATAAAAATACGAGTTGTATTATTTTTTTTCACAAGACATTCATTTTAGAATTCAAAAACGAAAGAAATAGTTAAGCAAAATAATTGCAACCCTTAAACTGCCACATTAATGAGGCATCTCTTAACCAGAGTAAATGCATGGTTTGACTTCATTAAAAATGGGGGTGCGGGTGCATTACTTAAGAAAAAAAGAAATGGTGGGCTCGTGTGGGCCCCACCTCACAAATATCCTACCTAGTGGGTAGGATACTGTGGGTCCCATTTCCGACACTTTTCTTAGGTTGAACAAAGTAAAATAATAATTGTGCGTCAAACGCAACTCCGGAAAAGGTGTTTCTAAGCAATTATTGGCGCTGCGATTCCATCGGTGCCCTCAGAATTCGATTCCGAGCACCGGTTCAAAAGTTAAAAAAAAGCCACTCGTTCGTTCACTGAACGTACCCGAGCTAAACTTCAGAAAACGATTCCGGGCACACTGGGTCGCGGAATTAGGTGCCGTCAGAAACTGCGTTCTCGTAAAATTACCAAGAAAATTTAGAAAAAAATTTACTTGAATTTTTCGGGTCTTTACAACTATTCATAAGGGTATGTTAATATTCACAAAAAAACATGTTGGTTCCAATAGACTCCAAATAACAAACTAAACACAATTGTTGATGACAGTTTCTTGGAATTCAGAACCTAGAAGTAGAAAAGTTATGTTTTAAAGGCAAATTAAAAAGATCTAATTAAAAAAAGATCCATGAATTTCTATTTATTTTTAGAAAAACTTGGGGTCTTACACTTCCTATAGTCCTCCCATTTTGAATATATATATTCAAAGAATCCTTTTGGTATGAACAAAAAGAAGTTACCTGATTAAGAGGTAACATATTTCTTCATGCTTTTTAGTTTCATTACCATTAAAAACCTCCTAAAATATCATTATTATTGGATTATATAAAAACAATATAATAATAAATATACTAATATGTTGTTATGATATGGTTTTTACTTACACTTACACACACTTTCATCTAATGTTAAAAGAACATATTGTTTATGTGTACAATGAACTATCGCCTCACGAAACGATGATTGTTCATTTTTCATGTACATAATATCATGGTGGGAATTATGATAGAAAATATATTTATATACTATATATATTATATTTATAATTTCTTTATACTTATGTAATTATTTTATAAAACATACCTCTATACATTCCATTTTTTTAAATATGATAACATTGTTTATTTACGTGTGGACTACTGCCTCCTAAAAAGATGTGACTCGTTCACACCATACATGGAATGTATAAAAGATATATTTAATAAATATATGTAAAATATATGAAATATATATGATTCCATAATTTTAATATACATATTTATCATTTTCTTCTCATTAATTTAATACCAAAAATAAATGAAAGTAGCGTTCATGCGTTTGTACGACCTAGCATCTCCATGAACGGTGCATTTAATTTCTTACATCCAACCATTATAGATTATTATAAATACATATGTTCTAAATATATAAGAAAATTATTTCATTGATAATGATTTATAAATGATGAAATTATTATATAAGTAATAGGATCATTAAATGACATGTGAAAACATTCCGGAGAAAACTAGGCAATTAACACATGAAATAGTAAAAATAATGAAATATTGTTAACAAATGGGTTATTAGATATTATAATAATATTATATATAAAATTATAAATATTATTAAGGTTTTTTATAAGTTATAAACATATTTAAAACCACTATACAGGAGTATAAATACCACACAACAAAAATAAGGTTAACGAAAGGGATTTCGCCTCAATTTACATTCTATTGAGAGTTATTTGAAGTGATGCACCTACTCACATTTTTATGGAGTATATACTTATCATTAATGCATAATATAATGAATATCCTCATTCTCATGATATTATAAGTTTCATTTAATTTCATACCATCTTGGGGATTATGATTTAAATGTTTCAAAGTGGTATTGGACACTTTGAAATGTTTAAATAGTAATCTCCTAAGGAGTGTTCTTCATTATTATCTTGGAATTCTCTCTCCCTTTTGTGATTTTTAACTTTATATTGAAACAATCACTTTATTATAATCATTTTTCATTGTACATTTACTTTATTATCTATATTATCATGTAATGCATATTATTATCTTCTAAACCATATACCATTTTACATACAACGTCTGCTTTCACATTTATTAGATTATTTGGGGAAATATCGATAATTATGTATTCTTTATTCAATATGGATATCTGATAAGACATATTATTTATTTTTACTATTATATTTGAGTAATTCTTAGTGTAGGAAATTGAGGGGATATCACAAACATTGTATTTCTCCTCGATGCATCGACATGTTCTCTTGAGATGGATATGCTCACAAAATTAAACAGGTTTATATCCATAGTTTTGGAAATCTTGTGAAAGGTCTTGATGGTATAGGTTTTCATGTTCCTCTAAAACGAATTCAAATAGATAAGAATTTCCCTTATTTATATTCAGTTATTTTCATCCATGATGTATTTCATCGATATATCTATGTATACATTTTATTCATAGTTTATTGATTAAGTATAATGTGTTTCAGTTTCAAACCTTTCCATAATTATCATTCCTTATCTAGTTATTTAAATGGCATTATTTTTTAGTTAATAACATTTTCATATTGATTTTTATCACTGATTCATTATTACTCCTCTTTTACTTACCCTTACCGATCATTTGAGATCACCCTTATTTTGTTTACTTTCTCCAGGTTATGAAGAAGAATCCTTTGACTGAGTTCCAAGGATGCTGTTTATTTAATTTTATTATATATCTTCTTTGTCTTTATTTTTTCCCGAGTTATTATGGTTTTCATGTATGTACTCTATATTTTCAATACTACTAAACTGATCGCTTCTTAGGAATTGTATTCCTTGTAATCATGCCAATGCAATAAAATAATGCACCTGCTCTAGGATTCTAGGGTCAGGGAATTATAGTGATATCAAAATAAGTTTAACAGTAACCTTGGAAACTAGATTTAGAAAAAATATATTATGGAGAAAAAACTAAATATAGAAATTGAGTATAAGTATAGAATAACATCCTATAATTTTTTGTAACGTAGTTATTATGTGGTTATTCCTATAAATACATCCCTATCTGTATACTAAATGTGGATGTGGTTCTTGAACATATATACCTAGGAGTAAAAAATCTGACAAGGTGTGCCAGGCCTAACTCAGTGTAACTTGATACATTATAATAGGCCTTACCACACACCTAGTATGATGCTCTTGAGGGATAAAATTATGATAATTCATGTTTTCTTTACCCACCATTTTGAAGTATTTAAAATGTTAATGATTCGCCCAAATAAACTATAATTATTATTATTAGATTGGCTATGGAAAGCATTTTCAATTTATGAATATTGATTCAATAGTTTTGGTATTATACATCATGTTACATAATGTTATCTGATATATTCCATTTTTTAGAAATAGTTCATAGAAGGAAGAACGAAATCAATACTCATAGAAAATGTGGAGATTTCCTTTCTGAGGAAACCAATAAAACATGTATTGGAACTGAGAAAGTTAATGATATATTAGGTAACATTAGTCAGGTTATGATAAATAACCTTTCCCTGATGGAGAAACCTATTACAAATAGATAATATCCAATGTTGGATTTCATTACGTGCTAGACTCCCTCATCATTTAGTTGGACTATCGATCTAATGGAAATTGATAAATGGATTAAGTCCATGGAGAAGATATTCATGGCATTGGGATGTGATGAAAATGAAAAGGTTACACATGTGTTGTATTATCCCCAATGTGATAGTGATTAACAGTGGTATTTGATTCATAATACTAGGGAGGAAGAAGAAATCAAACTCTTGGAATAGAGGAATTTCATTGATACATTATTCGATAAATACTTCCCTCATGAGAAACAAACTAAGATTAAAATAATGTTCCTTAGATTAAATCAAAAAGTGGAAGAATGTTTTGCTAATAATGGAAAGACATTTTCCAGGTTTCCAAGGAATGATAAAAATTTCATATGCAACATGGAATGAAAGATCGAACATTTCATTGAATGACTTAATCCAAATATTTGAAGGGAATTGATTTCTCATAATTTTTCTCCATATGATGAAACAGTTTTATGTGCTATCAAGATAAGTATAGAATTCTCCATGTCCTATTTATTCAAAGGGAAGCATGAAAAGAAGATAAAGGAAGATAAAATGACATATAAAGGGAATAATGGAATGAAATATTTTCCCACATGTGATAACTATGGAAGAGATCACCCTCGTATGTTATTGAAAGGATTGGGAGTTAGTCATAAGTGTGGAGTAAAGGGTCTCCAAGAAAAATAATTCAATGGGAAGAACAAAAGGCTACTATTCAGTGTTACAAATGCAAGTATATAGGTCACTACACAAGACAATTCCCCAAACACCAATAGAATATACCTATAAAGAATCTAAGGGATCAATGTCAAGCATATGTTATTGAGACAACTGAATTGGAATGATTAATGTGATTTGGTATTTGGATCTATTAAATATATTGTAAAAGTATTTTATTTATGATTTTCTCATCAAAATATTTATGGAATATATAATGATATCACTACAATACTATTTTGTTAAGGAGTTGAGATCATATGCTGAATGGTACCGAGAAAATTTATTATGAATAATGTTAAAATTTTCAGAAAACACATGATTGACGAAGAGAAAACATTTAATATTTTCCTGATGTTGATATAATGATGAAGAAATAATTTATTTGGGTAAGTTTTGACTACCTTGGAACTTATTAATGACTTGTCAACAAGTTTTCTATGCTATAATTACTGGCGTTTATTACACTTTGGGATTAATGGAATATATCCGATAATGTTTTTCTTACTTAACGAATAAGGAATAATACATTTTCCCAAAAATTTATTATGGAAAAATAAGTTATTACAATATTTAAATAGAATACATGATAAAGGTGTTCAAAAATTATTTGTGTGACGATTAAATATCTGTTTCTTATAGTTTGATGGATAAGGATAAGTTCATTTTTGAAATTTAGTGTCCTTCATTCTAAAGTTTTGGATTATAATATTTTGGAAAACATAACCATTTTTTAAATGTTTTAGGTTGATCTTCAGACAAGGTTTTAGGTATTTATGCATTACTTCATCATATGATGTGTCATGTGCTAAGATATGAAGTATAAAAAGTTCATGGAATGATTGAAGGGAATGATTATTTTTATAGAAATGTATATTTACTTATATTAATAAAGTGTGAATGAATTCCTTAACTCTAGGAAAAGGGTTGGGAAACAAAAATGTTGTCCTATTGTCATCGTTTATTATAATATAAATGACCTTTATTCACACATATGGTTTATGGTTTTCTGGTCAACTACTTTCATTTGAACATTTTCTCTAGAAATCTTCATCAAGAAATGGTTATTTTTTTTCTTACATATCCATGTTTTTATTTCCCACCTATGTTCTCCTACCAGAGAACCTAGTTATGTGACCATTATACTTTCCGTTCACTCTTTTTAATAATATTTTCTAACCCTATTTAAAATGCTGGACTTTCAAAAATATTATATTTTCAACCCATATATTATTGAGATCATGTTTAAATTGTGAGGAAAAAATTTATTTATGATTGAGATAATGTAACACCATGAGATTCAAATTTATCAACCTTATATTCGATATTGTGCATGACACGCGATACCACAAGAATAAGGGAATATATGATCCCATGAAATTATAATATTACAACTATATTAACTAAATATAATATATTATATAGTTGTAAACTCATCAAAACTATAATTTCTCATTCCCTACATGCAATAATGACCTAGTTTGATAGCATACGTTACAAACAAGACAATGTTTTAACAGAACTACAATATATTATTAAAATATCAATATTTAATATAATAAGTCTTAACATAGCCATTAAATAATAGATTACTAATAGTAATATATAACTTATGAAAATATATGGTTTACAAAAATATAAAATGAATTCATTGGTTAAAAAATAATTAGAAATTAGTTTAAGAACCCATAGAATATAAAGAGAATGTTTTTATAGAAAACTATTTTTATGCTCATAATGTTGTTTTACCCTAATAAATTAAAAATAATTTCAATAAGTGAGTGATATCAATTAAATATATATATATATATTAAATAATATATTTTTTCACTAATATAATATATTTTATAGGTATAAGATAAGAAATAACTCCACATTACACATAAAATAATACAACTTTATGAAGGTAGTTTTTCCAACTTTTGGTGGAGAACACATTTTAAATCAAAACATTGATCCTTTTATAAATTTAATATGTCATATTAAACATCATATTTGTAATATAAATAAAAAATTAGCTTATCGAGAATTATTGGTATTTTGTAATGAAGATTCATTTTTTAATTAAGAATGAAAAATATTGAATTTTATTTCATATTTTCTTTTTTATATAATTTATTTATATGGTTAAATTTTGTTTTAGAATTATTTTAAAGATTCATTAGATAATATTTTTATTTATTAATCCAATTTATATCATTTTAATTAATTTCACTCTGAAATGTACTATAAAAATATAGTAATGTTTTGAACGTTTTTACTTTAAAAACCCGCATTTTCATCCCGAATGTGTGATAAAATTAAATTAACATCTTCCACTTCTATGTTTTCAATTTGAAAAAATGGATTCCATATTTTGAATCATCATACTTTATAATGTATATTAAGTTCAACTTAGTTTTTTACCATAAATATTAGTGAATTTAATTAATATTTATTACAACGATTAAGGTAAAATTATGCTTAAAAGGGACTAAACCTCAATCTTAAGGGACCAAATGACTTAGAAACATGTTCAAAAGACATTTCCTGGACATTTTCGATGCTATAATCTATTTTATCTAATTTTTACCATTATGGGAGGCACATGAAATGTGAAAATTATGTTAGGAAATCATTTGTCAAAATATTACAAGAGTACAACTCTTGCTCCACTATAAAAGGCCTTCTATCATCCTACTTCCTCACACATATAAAGCCATTTTTTATTGAAAAATATCTACCCTAATAGATAATAAAAATACCTACCCTAATCATAGTATCCTCCACTTGGGAATAAATTCATCCACGGAAGCCTTTTGGTACAATCCAAAAGAAGTTACCCGATTAAGAGGTAACATTTTCCCTCAAACTCTTTAGATTCATATCCATTCTACACCCCCCTAAAATATCATTATTATATGATTATATAAAAATATATTATCCTAAATATACTAATATTTTTATATTCTATGGTTTTTACATACACTTACACATACATCCATTTAATATGTAAATAATATATTGTTTACGTGTACGTCGAACTACCGCCTCACGAAATGATGATTGTTAATTTTTCATTCATCACCTATCCTGTTTGGAATTATGATGAAAAACTCTTTATATATGATATATATTATATTTATAATTTATTTATACTTTTTATATTCCTTTTTTGAAACATACCTCTACACATTCCATTTTGTGTAAATACGAAAACATCATTTGTGGAAATGTGGACTACCGCCTTCCCAAGTGATGTGACTCATTCAACCCATACATGGAATGTATAAAGGAAAATTTTAATAAAAATATACTGTAACACCCCAAGAATTTTCTAATATATTTATTATTTAATGCATGAAACACTGTTTCACTACAAAAAAACACTTTTTTATAATCTAATCAAGTAAACATATTTTTTCCACCTTCGTGATTTGAATTTTAAAAAACTAACATACACGGTTTTGTTGAGTAAGATATTTAGATCCTGATAAGAAAAACTTATTTTTTGGTTAATAGTAATGTACCATTATGAATAGTGACATACCCTTGTGAATATTAATGAATAGTAAATAATATAAAAAAGAGAAACATCACCCATGAAAGTGTAAATATAATTTATACATCTTAAAAGTGAAAAAACAATCATAGTACAAGTATTGGTATTTTTCTATGACATAAATATTTAAATTAATATTTTCTGATTAATTTAATAATAAAAAATGGAAATTTATTTTCATAAAATGTAATCACAAATTTTAACTTTATTTTATTATGACTATAAGATAATTTTACAGGTCCTATATTAATTTCACAAGGTTTTATAATACGAGGTATCATTTTAAAGTGATTTTTTGGAATAAATTATTATTTTATATAAGAATTAAATTAAAAAATATATATATAAATATTTTCGAAAATTAGAGTTCATTTTTTAATTATACACGTCATAAAATGGTTACGGTGAATTTTTTGGAATCATTTGAAATACTCGATTTTTTATGAACAGTGAAATATAGTAAAATATCGTATATAATAATTATCAGTTAGATGCACTATTTATGACATCATATGTGATGTAAGACCAATTATATAGAACTCAAATTCATTTATTACTATTCTAGGCCTTGGAATCATAACTATTTCTTTCCTTGAGGGAAATTAATAAACTAATCATTAAAAAATTATAAAAACCTTCATCTCCTCTACTATAAAACCCCCAATCACTCCCTCTTATCTTCACTCCTCTAAGCATTGAATCTCCACAATGTTCTTCCAAAATACCCTTCCATAGTCACTCCCCATGACCATGAAGCTATTGGTCTTTCCAAAAGAACAAAATCCATTCCCTTAAGGAGGTTCTCAAGGAGGTTATTTCAAGAGGCAAAACACCTTTCTTTTTAATTTAGTCTCATTTCAACATATCTTCTTTTTTTATCCTCTACTAACCTCCTCTATCCAAATGACCATGATTGTAACACCTGAGACTTTTATGTTATATAAATCATTAAAGGAATCTTTTTCTACACAACACTTGCTTGGCTTGCTTTACACGAAATCACGACCCTCCTCGATAGCTTGCGTCGTACGCAATATCGAGTTTCACTAAACAACGATATGATATTAAAATATTATTAAAACTAGCCGTTATGAATAGTAATAACCACTTTTTAAAAGTTTATAAATTTTATTTTTCAAAATGGACTTCATTTTTGGATTCAGAATATCGAAATTAGCCTAGGGTGATGTTTTGGTATTTTTCTGAAAACTTTCAATTTTTGATGAATAGTGAAACCACTAAGTGGTAGTTAAAAAACTGAATTTTTCATAAAACATAATTTTACCACTTCTATGAGTGTAATTTCAACAATCCGAGAGACATGGTTGATGTCAGTAAGTAAAATGTGGTTCAATGAGATAAAAATAATTTTTTGGGTGAATAGTAACTTTTTACTTTTTTTACCACGATAAAAAGTCAATAGGGTAATTAAGGGTAAAGATGATATTATTATTACCCTAACACATGTACTAATTTTATTGGATAAGTGTAATTCGACCAAAAACAAACATAGGAATAAAATATGACCATTTAGGCCCACTTGGATTAGATTAGGACATTTATTATTAATTTATTTAAAGAAGGGTTAAAATAGTTAAAATCAAAGTTTAATAAGTAAATAATTTTTAATATAAGGTTATACATAATATAAATTCGACTATAAATATTCATTAGAAAGATAAAAATATTTCCTACATAATGATATTTTATTTGTAATTTTTAGACACTGAATAATTTAATTTAATTATGACACAATGATGATGGAGTAATTATTTTATTAATGAAATATTGACATAATTGATGTTATTAACACCACAATAAATGTAATTTGAGACTTTTTATGAATTCCACTAATTTTCTATGTTAATATGACATTTTCGTAGCGATTTAATGAACTTGGTTCGAACTAATAATTCTGTTATGAGTTTCACAAAAATCAATTACTAAATAGTGTCAAAATTGACATAAAATAGTTTTTAAAACAAATATTATATTAGTAATTGTTATTTTATTCCTAAAATTCTAAGGTTCGGCCAAATGACTTAGATAAGGTTATATATATTAATAATAAACAAATTGGGGTTCGTTTGGCTGCTTATAGTAAGTTTATTAACCTTATAGTATAAGAACACAAGAAGACATGGTAAAAGTAAAATTATTTAACTTAATGTTAAATCTAAATGATATGGTTAAAATAGGAACCTAAACTTGTCTAAATTCTATTGGATGAGAGGATTTAGACCCATCCCCACCTTAGCTTCGAAATATATCAATTTAGAGCTATTTATAACCGAACCTGACTTTATAATAAAATAATAGTTTTAGTTATTCCAAAGGTGCCCCTCTCCTCCCTTATAAAAGGACACCTCCTCCCCCTCTTCCTCACACCACTATGAGCCTTCAAGCTCGGCCAACCCCTGCCAATTTCTCCTCTCCACTTCCCAAGAGACATCCTAGAGGTCCTGGTCTTCTTCAAAGACCAATTTTAGTGCCCTAAAAGAAGGTCTCAAAGAAGCACTTCAAAGAAGAGGTAATGTCTGTTACCGATTCTTTCATATTTATTTCTTCTTCCACTTCTTCTTCTTTAGTTGTTTAATTATGAAGTAATAACATCAGTATCACTTATATACTGATATGCTATTATAAGTATGAAACAACCCTATTTCACCATCTATCCATCCTACGGAAAAAGAAATCACCGCGCATGTGTACGTACAGAATATCGTCTCCACGCCGTGTTGTAATCTATTTTCCACAACCACCTTACTTGGATGGGTATAATGGTGTATATAATGACTATATATGACTATTATAATGTGATACTGATTCTGAAATGTTATACATACACTCCAATACAATTCCACGATCATAGGAACGATATCATCACTTGTGTGTACGTACGGAATACCGTCTCCACGATGTGATGCGACTCGTTCTACATGATATTTATTTCATAATGATTATATAAATTAATTGAATGAATGAATATGATATATATTACACTAATACCATTCTGTAAATGAGGTATCTATAACCTAAAGAGAAGAATAAGAATTTATTCGACAAAACACGTATAAGAACAAAAAGTTATAAACACCCGAATAACAAGTAGCAATGAAATATTACTACTAAGAAGCTACGAAAATGACCATATATGATATCATAAAAATAATTATGATTCTGGAATAAGTCAATAACATTATATAAATCATTATACAGGAGTTTCAGACACTTACAAAGCAAGTCGGACCTAAGGTAAGGGAAATATCACAATCTCATTTTTATCCGAGATTGTTTATACTTTGGTATTTACTGGGGTGTATTTTATCACCCATGTCCATGTTTCCTCAATATGTAATATTATTTCCATCCACCTACAATTGTTTAAATCCAATTTTACCCTTCGGTGAGTTTTTAATAAAATATATGAAAGGAATCTTTTGTCGTTTTTGGTACGAGGTACTTTTTTGACTTTTCTGACAAAAGTACGAGAAGAATGTTTTTTTTACTTATAAGACATGAATGGAATTTTAAAATATTATTTCCAAGAAGCTTCCTTTACATGTTTTCAAGTTTATTTTTAATCAACTTCTTTTAGTTTATAATTGTATGACATTTTAAGAAAGGAAAAGTATTTATGAAGTAGAAAGGATATTTTCCTCAAGAATGGAGTTCAAGTGTATTATAAAAATTATTTTCCATCTAAGATAATAAAGGGTTATGTTTTTATCCCTATTATTACATTAATTTGATTATGTTGAGATGGAATTATTTTTATGAATTCCTTTATCTTATATGAGTTGTTTTATGATGTCACTATATTTAAGATTCCCATTTTTATTACATGGGTTATGCTATGATGTATGGTTTATGATTTTGTGGCACACATAAGAATGGTATCATTATGAGATGGGTGGGACCTATATCTCCCTCCAATGCATTGGGTAAAGATTTTATATCTCATGAGATAGACATGGCTGGAATGGTAGGTTATACCGGTTCAGTGAAAAAGGACTGAAACGAGGGTGACTCGGGTCAGAAAGGGACTTTGTCTACTAAGATAGTCTTGGAAATGAGTCTTCACTAACAATAAATGATTCTCTATGATTATGTGTGTATTCCACAATGTTTCATGTTTTAAGTTATGATTATTGTGATTACATTTCACTGCCATGATTTATCCCATGTTATGAAATTATGATCTCTTTTGCAGGTTAAGATTTCCAAAACTTATGTGCTTGTGTATACAATGTGATCGATATTTCTTTTGTTTACCCTTACTGAGAATTTGAGCCCACTCTTTTGTATGTTTTCTTTCCCCAGGTTAGGAAGAAGTTTATTAAGTAGGATATTCCAAAAAGGGACTCTAGATATGATGAAATAAGTGGGAGGCAAAGTTGATGCTTTATGAACCAGTTGCTTATGTTTCCCAGTTTCTAAAGACACTATACCTATACGGTCCTTTCGTGGTTTTGTTATATGTTGTAATAAGAATGATTCAATTTTGAAGTATTAAAAATGTATGTAAAGTATGGGTCATTATAGTTGTTATCAGAGGAAAGGTATAGTCAACCTTTGGAAACTAGGATGTGAAAGCCTTAGTAAGAACCCTAAGGATAAGTCTAAGCATAGAACACAATATTAGTGTTTTATAAATGGCCATGAATAACCTAGGATAAGACCTTAAGTGTGAAATTTTATTCTTGAGTATGTGGTTTTCCTATTATAATTAGTGTTTCTCACACTATTCTTCTTGGTTTTAGTCAATGGCTAGAACCTGAAGGAACCGTGTTAATGCGGAATGCAACTGGAAATGCAATGATTGTCCCCCTGAGAAACCAAATGTTATGGGAGATAGAATACAAAATCTTGTATCCATGCTCACACAACTTTCCCAAGCTATGAATCATGCAGGACTTTCAAATGAGCAAAGGAAGGAGCAACATTATGTTGAATCCTTCATGAGGCAGCGTCCACCCTCTTTCAGCGGGTCTACTGATACATTAGTTGCTGAACAATGGATTAGTACTACTGAAAAGATATTTTCAGTTCTTCAATGTTCTGAACATGATAAAGTCATCCTAGTAGTGTATCGTTTGGATGGAGATGCTGATCAATGGTGGAATCTTATTAAGAATTCGAGGCAAAGGGATGAAATTGAGTCCATGGAATGGGACGAGTTCAAGAACTTATTTTTCAACAAGTACTTCCCTCGTATTCTCCGAACAAAGATGGAGAAAGAGTTTCTTGAACTGAAGCAAAATGATGATGAATCTGTTGGTACCTATGAAGCAAATTTTACAAGACTTGCAAGGTACGCTTCTGGTATTATTATCCAACCTGAGAGTAAGATCGATCGATTCTTTAGTGGCTTAAAACCAAGTCTTCAAAGGGCGTTATCCATAAGGGACTTCAATAGCTACGAGGAAATCGTTCGATGTGCTCTCAAAGTCGAGATGGAGATTGGAGTAACCCATCAGTCATATGGGTTTGATAAGAAGAGGAAAATGGAATTCAAGGGAAAATATAAAGAGCACACTGAAAAGAAGATGAGCTTTCCCTTATGCTCAAAGTGTGGAAAGAAACATAGAGGGAGTTGTCTTAAATGGACAAGTAAATGTTTCAAATGTGGAAAGGAAGGTCATCGGGCATTTGAATGCCGTGATGATGGGAAGAAGATGAATAATGATGCAAACAAAGGAAGGGATACACAGAATGAACCTACTACACTTCAATGTTTCAAGTGCAAGGAGATGGGGCATTATGCCAATAAATGCCCTAATCCAAGGGTTGATGATGATGGACGACGTCAACAAACTCTTAAGGCTAAAGACAAAGGAAATTCACATGCAATTTCTATCAGTGATGTGGAGTACGATAACGATGTGGTGAAAGGTACACTTACCATCCACTCTAAAGTAGAAAATGTTTTATTTGATTCTGGATCCAGCAAAAACAGTGGTTATCGAAAGATGGTCGAGACCAACAACAGTAACTGAGATCCGAAGATTTCTTGGTTTGGCTGGATATTATCGACGTTTTGTAAACGATTTTTCACGATTATATAATCAACTCACCAAGTTGACTCGGAAAGGAGTTAAGTTTGTCTGGACGGAAGAATGTGAAGAGAATTTCAAGGAGTTAAAAAGAAGGTTATCCAGTGCACCTGTGCTCACACTGCCTTGTAGGGGAGAAAGGTTTGTGATCTATAGTGATGCATCCAAGAATGGATTAGGGTGTGTTCTTATGCCAAATGATATGGTGATAGCTTATGCCTCACGACAGTTGAAAATCCATGAGCAAAATTACCCAACACGTGATTTGGAGTTAGCTGCAGTAATCATTGCATTAAAGATTTGGAGGCATTACCTTTATGGTTAATGGTGTGATATTTATACTGATCATAAAAGTTTACAGTATATTTTCACACAAAAGGAGCTGAATATGCGTCAAAGAAGATGGTTTGAGCTGATTAAGGATTATGACTGCTCAATCCATTACCACACTGGGAAAGCACACAAGGTGGCAGATGCATTAAGTCAACAAGACCATGCTAGTTTATCCATGACGAGGATCACAAAAGATCCAATATTTATGGATTTACAAAGGATGGATCGTGGAATTATAATGGAAGGGGAAAATCTTATCTTTATCAAATGAATGTTCAACCATCTATACATGTGAAGATTAAAGAGGCACAGAAAGAAGATGTCGAGTTACAAAAGAAGGTGAGAAATGTTCCTTAGTTCAACCTTGATTGTGATTGGATAATAAAGTTCGGGAATCGGGTTTGTGTTCCTCCCATCCCCGAATTAAAGAAGGAGATGCTGGATGAGGCTCATAGTTCTTCATTCTCTATTCATCCTGGAAGCACGAAGATGTATAGGGACCTAAAAGAGTAGTTCTGATGGGATGGCATGAAAAGAGATGTTGCTGAATATGTCTCTCGATGCTTGGTTTGTCAACAAGTAAAAGATGAGAGACAGAAGTCTAAGGGGATGTTACAACCATTACCCATTCCCAAATGGAAATGGGAAAAAATTACTATGGACTTTTTCATAGGACTTCCTAAAACATCCAAAGGCAATAATGCTATCTGGGTCATAGTTGATCGTCTTAAAAAGTCTGCACACTTCATTGCTATTAGAGAGGATTTCTCTCTGGATCATCTTGCCAGGATATATGTAAAGGAGGTGGTAAGATAGCATGGAGTCCCACTTTCTATTATATCTGATCGGGATCCGAGATTTACCTCGAAGTTCTGGCGAAGTCTTCAGTATACTTTGGATACAGAGTTGAGTTTCAACACTGCTTATCATCCTCAGACAGACGGTCAGTCTGAGAGAACAATTCAAACCCTAGAAGATATATTGAGAGCCAACTCTATGGATTTCAAAGGAGGTTGGGATCATCACCTACCTTTGATGGAATTTTCTTATAATATTATATTTCACTCCAGTATTCAGATGGCTCCTTATGAAGGTCTCTATGGAAAGAAATGCAGGACTCCAACTTACTGGGATGAAGATGGGGAAAGAAAGCTATTAGGACCTGATCTCGTTGATGAAATGGCAGAAAAAGTCAGATCTATTCAACAACACATAAGAGCAGCTCAGAGTCGACAGAAAAGCTATGCCAAAAACCGAAGAAAAGACCTAGAGTTTGAAGTGGGTGATAAAGTGTTCTTACGAATATCTCCCTCGAAGAGGGTTATGAGATTTGGAAAGAAGGGGAAGTTGAGCCCTAGATATATCGGTCTTTTCGAAATACTGGATCGTGTTGGGAAGGTAGCTTACCGATTGGCCATTCCACTGAATCTCTCTCAAGTTCACGATGTGTTCCATGTATCTCTCCTGAGAAAGTACATACCTGATCCTTCACATGTACCAGCTCAGAAGTTGTACCACTGGAGCATGATCTTTCTTATGAAGAACAACGGATAGAGATTCTGGATCGTAGCGAAAAAGTCCTATGAAACAAGACCACTTGATTGGTGAAAGTTTTTGGAGGAACAACCAATTAGAAGAAGCTACATGGGATCTTGAGTATATGATGAGGGAGAGGTATCCTCATCTGTTTGTTACAAAGTGACGAATTTCGAGTGCAAAATTCATTTTAAGGGGGGTAGAATGTAACCCCCGAGACTTTTATTTTATATAAATCATAAAAGGAATATTTTTCTACACAACACTTTCTTGGCTTGCTTTACATGAAATCGCGACCTTCCTCGATAGCTTGTGTCGTACGCAATACCGAGTTTCACTAAACAACGATATGCTATTAAAATATTATTAAAACTAGCCGTTATGAATATTAATAACCATTTTTTAAAATTTTATAAATTTTATTTTTCAAAATGGACTTCCTTTTTGGATTTGGAATATCGAAATTATCCTAGGGTGAAATTTTGGTATTTTTCTGAAAACTTTCAATTTTTGATGATTAGTGAAACCACTAAGTGGTAGTTAAAAAAAACTGAATTTTTCATAAAACTTAATTTTACCGCTTCTGTGAGTGGAATTTCGAAAATCTGAGAGACACGGTTGATGTCAATAAGTAAAATGTGGTTCAATGAGATAAAAATAATTTTTTGGTGAATAGTAACTTTTTACTTTTTTTACCACGGTAAAAAGTAAATATGGTAATTAAGGGTAAAGATGATATTATTATTGCCCTAACACATGTCCTAATTCTATTGGATAAGTGTAATTCGACCAAAAACAATCTTTGAAATAAAATATTACCATTTAGGCCCACTTGGATTAGATTAGGACATTTATTATTAATTTATTTAAAGAAGGGTTAAAATAGTTAAAATCAAAGTTTAATAAGTAAATAATTTTTAATATACGGTTATACATAAGATAAATTCGACTATAAATATTCATTAGAAAGATAAAAAGATTTCCTACATAATGATAGTTTATTTGAAATTTTTAGACACTGAATAATTTAATTTATTTATGACACAATGATGATGCAGTAATTATTTTATTAATGAAATATTGACATAATTGATGTTATAAACACCAAAATAAATGTAATTTGATACTTTTTATGAATTCCACTAATTTTCTAGGTTAATATGACATGTTAGTATTGATTTAATTAACTTGGTTCGAACTAATAATTCTGTTATGATTTTCACAAAAATCAATTACTAAATAGTTTCAAAATTGACATAAAATAGTTTTTAAAACAAATATTATATTAGTAATTGTTATTTTATTCCTAAAAATCTATGATTCTCCCAAATGACTTAGATAAGGTTATATATATTAATAATAAACAAATTTGGGTTCGTTTGGATGCTTACAGAAAGTTTATAAACCTTATAGTATAAGAACACAAGAAGACATGGTAAAAGTAAAATTATTTAACTTAATGTTAAATCTAAATGATAAGGTTAAAATAGGAACCTAAACTTGTCTAAATTCTATTGTATGAGAGGATTTCGACCCATCCCCTTCAAATCTTCGAAATATATCCATTTTAAGCTATTTAAAACCGAACATGACTTTATAATAAAATAATAGTTTTTGTTATTCCAAAGGTGCCCCTCTCCTCCCTTATAAAAGGACACCTACTCCCCCTCTTCCTCACACCTCTTTGAGCCTTCAAGCTCAGCCAACCCCTGCCACTTTCTCCTCTACACTTTCCTAGAGACATTCTAGAGGTCCTGGTCTTCTTCAAAGACCAATTTTAGTGCCCTAAAAGAAGGTCTCAAAGAAGCACTTCAAAGAAGAGCTAATGTCCGTTACCGATTCTTTCATCTTTATTTCTTCTTCCACTTCTTCTTATTTAGTTGTTTCATTATGAAGTAATAACATCAGTATCACTCATATATTGATATTTTATTATAAGTATGAAACAACCATTTTTGACCATCTATCCATCCTACGGAAAAAGAAATCACCGCACGTGCATACGTACGGAATACCGTCTCCACACCGTGGTGTAATCTATTTTCCACCACCACCTTACTTGGATGGGTATAATGGTGTATATAATGACTATATATGACTATTATAATGTGATACTGATTCTGAAATAGTATACATACACTCCAATACAATTCCACGATCATAGGAACGATATCATCACTCGTGCGTACATACGGAATACCGTCTCCACGATGTGATGCGACTCGTTCTACATGATCTTCATTTCATAATGATTATATAAATAAATTGAATGAATTAATATGATATATATTACAATAATAACATTCTGTAAATTAGGTGTCTATAACATAAAGAGAAGAACAAGAATTTATTCGACCAAACACGCATAAGAACAAAAAGTTATAAACACCCGAATAACAAGTAGCAATGAAATATTACTATTAAGAAGCTAAGAAAATGACAATATATGATACCATAAAAATAAGTATGATTCCGGAATAAGTCAATAACATTATTTAAATCATTATACAGGAGTATCAGACACTTACAAAGCAAGTCATACCTAAGGTAAGGGAAATATCACAATCTCATTTTTATTCGAGATTGTTTATACTTTGGTATTTACTAGGGCATATTTTATCATCCATGTCCATATTTCCTCAATATGTAATATTATTTCCATCCACCTATAATTGTTTAAATCCAATTTTACCCTTCAGTGAGTTTTTAGTAAAAGATATGAAAGGAATCTTTTGTCGTTTTTCGTACGATGTACTTTTTTGACTTTTCCGACAAAAGTACGAGAAGAATGTTTTTTTAACTTATACGACATGAATGGATTTTTAAAATATTATTTCCAAGAAGCTTCCTTTACAAGTTTTCAAGTTTATTTTTAATCAACTTCTTTTAGTTTAGAATTGTATGACATGTTAAGAAAGGAAAAGTATTTATGAAGTAGAAAGGATATTTTCCTCAAGAATGGATTTCAAGTGTTTTATCAAAATTATTTTCCATCTAAGATAATAAAGGGTTCTATTTTTATCCCTATTATTACATTGATTTGATTATGTTGTGATGGAATTATTTTTATGAATTCGTTTATCTTATATGAGTTGTTTTATGATGTCACGATGTTTAAGATTCCCATTTTTATTACATGGGTTATGATATGATGTATGGTTTAAGATTTTGTGGCACACATAAGAATGGTATCATTATGAGATGGGTGGGACCTATATCTCCCTCCAATGCATTGGGTAAAGATTTTATATCTCATGAGATAGACATGGATGGAATGGTAGGTTATACCGGTTCAGTGAAACCGGACTAAAACGAGGGTGAATCGGTTTAGAAAGGGACTTTGTCCACTAAGATAGTCTTGGCAATGAGTCTTGACTAACAAGAAATGATTCTCTATGATTATGTGCGTATGCCACAAAGTTTCATGTTTTATGTTATGATTATTGTGATTACATTTCACTGCCATGACTTATCCCATGTTATGAAATTATGATCTCTTGCAGGTTACGATTTCCAAAAGATATGTGCTTGTGTATACAATGTGATCGATATTTCTTTTGTTTACCCTTACTGAGCATTTGAGCTCACACTTTTGTATGTTTTCTTTCCCCTGGTTAAGAAGAAGGTTATTAAGTAGGATATGCCAAAAAGGGACTCTAGATTTGATGAAATAAGTGGGAGGCAAAGTTGATGCTTTATGAACCAGTTATTTATGTTTCCCAGTTTCTAAAGACACTATACCTATATGGTCCTTTGGTGGTTTTGTTATATGTTGTAATAAGTATGCTTCAATTTTGAAGTATTAAAAATGTATGTAAAGTATGGGTCATTATAATGATAGATCCATTATCATATATATACTCGAATTTTATCATGTGATTGAAAGAACCCTCATGTAAAGACCCAGATTTTCTATGTATTTTTTAATTATATAGAATTATTACGAGTCTGTGGAAATTGAAGGTTCGTGATTCTGATGCCCGGTGTGCCAGGAATGAATTTCTGAACTTTTTTAATGTACGTTAAGTAAACGCGTGAGTAGCATTTAATAAAAGTTGAACCAGTGCTTAGATTAAAAATCTGAGGGCACTGTTGAATCAGAAGTGCTGGGATTCGCTTATGAAAGATTTCACTTCATCCGCAGAAGGTCTAGAGAAAATGTTACATTTCGGACATTTTAAAATAATAATAATATATCTTTGTTATTTTATGTATTTCATTATTTTCCTCTAACGGACAAGCAATAGTGTGGGACCAACAACATGTCAATCAATTAAATGGGATGAACCTCAAAATCCTATGTAATAGCATCATTTGAATTTATGAAGGATCATATTAAATAATCCCTTATAAATTCTACCAGCATTCCTCACCGTCCCCCTCGCATATTTATATGGATCTTGGGGAGAGGTATCGTCATGACTTCACTAATTAGAGATTTGTTGATAAAGTGCCACAACACCAACCATGGAGGACGGAGCTGGTTCCTGCGTGTGGTGACAGGTGACACCGAATCACAAATAGAAGGACGAAGAGTGATGGCGGAAGCGGACAACGGTGGAGATTGTAGCCTTCTATTTCACATCACTGGTGAAGAAGGTGTCTACCATAGCCGTGGTGGGTGGAGACAGCTACCGGCTCGGCCAACCGTGAAGAAGGTGGGGCGTGCCATCACGCGCCATCGGACTAGGGTGCCGCATCATATAGTCGTGGACGGTAGCGACAACTATCACTGATTGTCCACGGAGAAAGGAGGAGCGGCATGCCATAGCGCACTGATGGAGGAGGTGCCAGCTCGAAGAGGCGGTTAGTGGAGAATGGTGCGGCCCTCATGTAGCGCCAGGTCGGCAGACCGCCTAGTCAGCCGAAATGGATGACAGGTAATTGCAGTGGTGTAGTGCACCACTGGCTGGATGAAATATCCCCACACCCACGGGTCGCACTGCGAAGATCGGTCCACCTTTTGGAAGTCCAGGCTAGACACATGCCGCCTGAGTGGGCTGAACCCGCCAGCGGACCAGGCCAACCGCGGTTCGAGCCCGCAAACCAAACCGGGCCGACCCTTATTGGTCCAGACCCAAGCAAGGTGCGATTACCACCGTTTCACAGAATGTTGTGTAACATACATACCAGAAGACTATTTTTTTAACCTTATACAGCACTGGAACCCATAATACAAGGTTGTCCTTTTGGTATAATCCACGAGAGTTTTGGGGAATGTTGGAGAATGTTCGGGTTAGATCGACTCCAAATCCAACTGTGTACCCGATAGTAAAATGCCAATAACTTACAGACAGGGCATCTGATTGATGCGCTGTTTATTACATTAGAAACCTTGTGAAATTAAATATAATCAGGTTACTTCTTCATGGAGGTTTGTGGTTGTTTAGGTACAACTGATGGATTGAGGAGTGGGTCTCATGAAATCAAGCGTACTATCAGAGGGAATTCAGTGGCAGGCAGTGAGGTGGAGGTTGGAGACAGATCATATAGAGGTTAGTACTGAGTAAACTTGTGTGGGTCAACACTGATCTTGTGTGGGTCAGATTTTGTGTGGGTCAAAGCTTAGAAATCATGTGTAGGTCAGCGCAAACCGATCATGTGTGAGTCAGCACTCAACAATCCTATGTGGGCCAGAACAAACCAACCGTTTTTGTTTATTTTCACGGGTTAGTACCTATTGACTTTTGGCAGGTCGAATCCTTTGTGGATCATTGTAGGGGTTAGTACATATCGATCCTATGTGTTTCATAATTCATATGATCAGCAGTAGTGCCTCTTGAAATAATAAGATGATCCAGCTTCGTGATTGATTATATGTACTTCTATACTTCACTTATACCAGTGTGAGATGAGACTTTTACCTTTATGGTGATACTTGTGTGGTACGTTTACCATTTTGGTGATATATTTCTGGTGATACATATGTGGTACCCTTACCTTTGTAATAATATATTCATGGTGAAACATTTTTAGTACTTTTACCTTCGTGGTGTTATATTTGTACATTTACCTTTGTTGTACTTTTACCTTCATGGTGTTACCCATTGTGATATTCTTCCCTCATGTATTAGACAAGTATATATTGATAAATTATGTGTATTTATGGGAATATACCTAAGTAGAGTTGACATCTACTTCATGCTTCGAGAATGAAGTCTTGCTTTGTGGGTTCTTCTTTGTGGAACTCTGGGAGACCTTAGGGGGTCTCAGGGTCCCTACTGAGTATCATCAAACTCACCCTTCATGAGATATGCCCACTCCTTGTTGTGTCTTGTGTAGAAGCTGTACACCGTTGATCGAGGCCGAGGGATCCAGGACGGGACGGTGCTTGGAGGTGGAACATTGACATGACGTGTTGCAGTGAGTACTGGTCAGGAGCTGTACCTACCTGTCTGATAGGATCCTTGGTGGATGATCCTTGAGCAGTTTTTCTCTTTTTTGTTGTACTTGTACTTTCCTGTTGGGATTCTATTCTAACCCCTTTACTTTTTTAACACTTTTTACTAAATTAGTTTACTTCAGGGTTGTCTCTTTTTGTACTCTTGGAATTGTGTGTTGTTCAAGCTTAAATTCAAGGCCTTCCCATTAGGGGAAATGATGTTCTGGTGCTAGTCTTCAGCCCTGGCCTATAGAAGGCAGGCTTGGGGTAGTCCCGACATGGGCCCCAGGGGACGGTTCTTGACCATGTGGTATAAGAGGAGTCAGTTCTACCGAGGAACTAGTACTCTGATCATTTCAATGAAGTGATAGTGTTATGTGTTTTGAGTGTGTTTTTTATTTTTTGGAACCAGTGTTGGTGCAGTGGACGACATATCCATACACTAGGACACTGAATTTTGAATTTCAGTTCAGTACGCGAAAATAATGTTTGTGTTTTTTTTTGAAAAGTTTTCTTATGTTTTTCTTTGAGTCATCTCACTAGGTATAAATTATTGGCAATGAAACACCTATTTTCATTCCGGATTCCTCCATGTAGATAGCCATCCAAGATTCTCGAGAGAGTACAGGAAGAAATCCCATCGAGCAATGTGGCCTCAGTGTAGGGACCTCTTTCGGTGTTAGCACATTTGGGTGGTGTACCAGGAGAACCACTACCTGTTGGGCAGCCATTTCCACCAGCACCACCAGCAGATGGTGCATGCCGACAGAGCACATTTCATGAGTTTCAGTGGCATAGAACTCCGAGGTTCTGAGGCAAGACAGATTCGCATGAGGATGAGGTCTAGCTAGAGGTTGTGGTCAGATTTTTTCACTTATTTGGGACACCAGCTAATCTGATGGTGATCCTAGCTTCCATTCACTTCCATGGAGAATCTTGGAGATGGTGGAGTTGGACACTCCCGATACACGACGAGGAGACCCTCACCTGGGCGGGCTTCGAGGGACTTTGGAGGGTAGAGTTTGTCCAAATTAATTTACATTTAGTGCATATGCAAGAGCTGCTGCACTTACAGTAGGGCAGCATGGTCGTGGCCCAATACTCAGCTAGGTTCACTGATCTATCCCGCTACTCCACCGACAATGTACGAGACCCTTACTTCTGGGAACTGACCATTGAGCAGGGTCTTGGATAGAAGATCAGAGAATCGATGGTATCACTCAGCATTCCTAAGAAGGTAGGGGTGCTAGAGAAAGAACTTTTGATGGAGAGATTCATAGATGAGTAGGAATCAACAGCGAGAGACACCACTAGATTTAAGGTAGCAGAGTCATCTGTTGCAGGCAGTATAAAGATGTCGCAGGGGCCCAAGAAAGCCAGACCTTCTAGGAGAGACCATAGGATATAGGGTCAGTGGTGAGGGGCTCACGAGATAGAGGAGGACAGTTGAGGATCAGGTAGTACAACTCATGCATTGTGTATTGTCACATGGATTGTGACTGCCCAACCTGCCATACGGATGACTAGAAGATGGTCGAGGGACTGCCAAGGCAGAGGAAGAGGTTCGAGAGAGGAGGTCTGTTGGGCAGCGGATGTGGTAGAGCATCAATCCATGAATCAGTAGGTGTACAAAAATTCAATGTTCTGCCGCCACCACTTCTATGTGGTCCACCCCGACCATATGGAGAGGAGGACATTGACGAGCTCAACTCCATGTAGCTAAGGCCTACAACCACAGTGCTCTGAAGACGATTAAAGGTACTATTTATGTCCATTCCACCCTAGCTGCAGTACTTATAAACACGAGTTCTAGTCAATATTTTATTTCCATGGCCCTCGTTTAGAGATCGGAGATTCTGGTGGAGCCGTTTCCCAGATCCTTATGGATATAGACTTTTACTGGGGAAGATTCGATGATTACACTTTGGTGTCAGTAGTTTGAGCTTAATCTAGGAGGATAGAGCATCAGCTTTGATCTTCTTGTAGCAGCATGGAGGCCTTATGAAGTCATCTTGAGTATTGAATGATTATCCATAGTCTATGCCCATATTGACTATATTTGGTGCAGTGTGTGGTGTCTCCGCGAGGATGGGACCAGGTTTTCCTTCACCGGTGAGAAGGGAGCCTTTGTAGAAAAGGATAGAATTACCCAGAGGAGGGTGCTGCCAATCACACATTCATTGGCTAGTCTTACCCTCAGGGAAGTTGATGTTGAGAATCAAAGCTATCCTGTAGTGGTGGAAAAGTATGTTGATCTCTTCCCTAATGATGTTTCAGGACTACCTCCACACAGAGAGGATGAATTTTACATCGACCTATACCCCAAGATGGAACTGATATCTACACCATCATATCTGATGGCTTCCACAGAGCTTCGTGAGTTACAAGTACAATTGGTTGACTTTTAGATGAATGGTTTCATATGGCCTAGTTTTTCTCATTATCCAGCACCGATTTTGATCGCCAAGAAGGAATATGGAAGTTTGAGATTCTGTGTGGACTAATGGCACCTAAACTAGGTGACCGTGATTAACAAGTATCAACTTCCAATAATTTATGATCTTTTCGATCAGCTGAATGGAGCTCATTTTTTTCTAATATAGTCCTCATGTCAGGATATCATCAACTCAGGGTACAAGATGAGGATGTGCAGAAGATGAACTTCAGATGTTGGTATGTCCACTATGATTTCATGATTATACAATTTGGTGTGACTAGTTCCCTAGAAGTGTTCATGGGACTCATGAATAGGACTTTCCACTCATACCTTGATCGCCTTGTGGTGGTCTTCATCGCCGACATCTTGATATACTCAGTGTCATCGGAGGATCATGCCTATCATCTATAGATAGTTCTGGATACACTCTGAGATCACCAGGTTATGGTAAGATCTCAAAATGAAGGATCTACATATGAGAAGTGAACATTCTGGGACATGATATCTTGGAGGCTAGATTTCATGTATATCCATTGAAGATAGAGGTTGTGGTTTCTTGGGAGCCACCTAAGAGTATGACCGAGGAGTAGAGTTTCCTGGGGTTGGCTGGATGGTACCAGAGATTCATTCCTAGATTTTCCATATTTTCGGAACCCTAGTCAGCATTGATGAAGTAGGGATACCCCTTCGTATGGATGGAGATATTCTAACAAAGTTTCAGGATCTGAGGCAGAGACTGACGCGTGCCCCCATATTGAGACTACCGGAAGAGGGTGTTGGGTATGTAGTCTACTGCGACGCATCAGGGACCGGACAAGGGTGTGTCCATATGCAATAGAGAGAAGTGATTGGCAATGTCTCATGAAAGTTGAGGCAACATAGAATAACTATTCTACCCATGACTTGGAGTTAGCTGTAGTGGTCTTCATCCTGAAGATTTGGTGACATTACTTAATGGTCGAACATTTTACAGTCTACTCGGATCATAAGAGTCTCCGGTATATCTTCATTCAGAAGGAACTGAACCAGATCCATCGGCAATGGATAAAGTTCCTTTAAGACTATGATGTTGATATAGTTTATACTTCTGGGAAGGGGAGCGTGGTAGCAGATTAACTTAGTAGGAGGTCTAGTCTATAGTTGCTGAGAGAGGCGACAGAACACCTATCCGAAATGAATATATCTGTCATGGATAATGATGAAGCATCTTTCCTCTAGTATATGACAGTTACTCCCCCACTCATTTAGTGAGAAAGGGAGGTGCAGCTTGGGGACGTTGACTACGAGTAACGATGTGCTTAGATATCCACATGATAGGCACATGATGGGTTTTATGAAGGTGGGGAGCATGTCATCTTCTTTAGAGCAATCAGAATGGTACTGGTGGTTCTATGGGAGGAGGTGTTGGGGGAGATCCATACATCCCCTCTAGTGGTACATCATGGGGTGGAGAAGATGTAGTAGGTCCTCCAACATCATCACTAGTGGCTAGGGATGAAGAAGGCAGTGACAGAGTTTGTTTCACGATGCCTCACTTGTCCGTATGTGAAGGTTGAGAATTAGGTTCCATAAGGCTCAGCACAACCACTAGTGGTTCCAGAATAGAAGTGGGATGGTATCTCCATGGACATTGTGACATGGATTCCATGTACGTCCAGGGTACTTGATTCTATCTGGGTGATCATTTAACAACTCACCATGTTGTCCCACTTCATACCTATATGACAGTAGGGATTAGTAGAGGGCTTAGGATGCATCTACATGCAATAGATTGCATGACTTTATGGGGTTCCATTGACGATCATCTCTGACTGTGACACAAATTTTTCTTCTCGGTTGTGGAAGGGATTGCATGAGGTGTTCTGGACATATCTACGATGAGAACCACCTTTAATCCAAATATGGATGTTCAGAGGAAGCAGACCATTCAGACACTGGATGACATTCTGCATTTCTACGTCCTAGATTTTAGCTGTAGTTTGGAGGATCACTTTACCATGGTGGATTTGTCACACAATAAAAATTATCACCCCACCATTGGTATGGAATAATTTTAGGCCTTGTGTGGTTGACCATTTAGATCACCTCTTTTCTGGATGGACCTAGGGGAGTTTTAACTTATGGGTTTAAAGTTGGTACGGGCTACTGTTGAGAAGGTGCAGATCAACTAAGAGAGGATAAAGACTGTAGAGAGCAAGAAGAAGTCTTATGTTATTAGGATATGAAGACCATCGGATTTACGGGAGGGGGACCACGTATTCTTGTGATTCTCCCCTTAACGTGAACTATAGATATTTGGTCAACACAGAAAACTCTCAATGAGGTTTATCAAACCATTTTTGATACTTTGGAGGATTAACGAGGTGGAATACCACATGGAACTACCACAACAGTTAGAAAGGGTGCTCGACCTCTTCCACGTAACCTAGTTGATGTGATACATGGATGACCCATCTCACATCACAGGCCATGGGGAGTTGGTATTTGATGATGGGGTGACGTTTACAGAGGTTCTAGTGGAGGTTGAGGATCGATGAGATTGGGACCTTCATGGATTATCGATACCTCTGGTGCACATTTTCAGGCCGCATGGGAATCTCCATGAGAGAACATGGGATCCGGAGGCTCCTATTCATTCTTATTACCCCCATTTGTTTTCGTAGTATATGTTGTGACTTTTCAGGATGAGAATCCCTAATGTTTGGAGAATGTAAATACCCAAGTTGTCCATTTTTTCTTTTAATGATATGGTTTTATTATGTGTCTGTGAAAATTGACGGTGCGTTATTCCGTGGTCCGGTGTGCCCGGAATGAATTTCTGAACTTTTGCTAAGGTACATTTAGAAAACGTGTGAGTGGCATTTTCTAACATTTGAACCTGTTCGTGGATTAAATATCCAAGGGCACCGTTGAATCCACAACAATGTGATTCTCTTAAGGGAGACTTCACATCGACCATATTAGATCTACGGAAAAAGTTAGATTTTGGACCATTTAAAAGAATAATTAAATAACATTGTTATTTTATTTATTTCTTTATTTTCCTCCATCGGACAAGCAGATGTTTGGGACTAATGTCGTGTCAAGACATAAAATGGAATTACCCTTCAAATCCAATGTAACAACATCATTAGAAATTATATAGGTTCCTATTAAATGAACCCTCATAAATTCTACAAGCATTGCTCACCCTCCCCTATCCTATTTTTTTGGGGCTTGGGGAGAGGTATCAACATGACTTCACCATGCAAAGAAGTGATGATAAACTGACACAACACCAACCATGGAGGAATAATCTGTTTCCAATGGGTGGTGACATGTGAAATTGAATCACGAACCAATGGATGACGGGTGATGGCGGCATCCGGCAACGACCGATCACGGAGGAGATATCAGCGATCCATCATGCACCGCCGGTGAAGAAGGACGGGTCTGTAGCCATGACAGGTGGAGATAGTGGCTACCTCGCTTAACCGTGAAGGAGTTGGTGGTGCGCCATTGCGCACCATCGGACCAGGGGGCCATGGCATGTAGTCGCGGTAGGTAGTGGTGTCTGGCACCGGTCGGCCACAGAGGAAGGCAAAGTGCGATGCCATCATGCGCCGCTGGAGGAGGCAGCATCTCGAAGCCACGACAGGTGGAGAAAGGCGTGGCCCTCAAGTCGTGCCAAGTTGAAGGACTACCTCGTTGGTAGAAATTTTCAACCAGTAATTTTAGTGGGGCAGTGCACCACCAGATGGCTAAAATGGCCACCCACCCGTGGGGCGCACTGGGAAGATATGTCTGCCTTTTGGTGAACCAGGTCGGACGTGGGTCGGCCGAGTGAGTCGGACCTGCCAGTGGGCCAGGCCGAACCTGCGGCCCTGTGGGCCATCACGGGTGAACCTAGTCCCACTAGGCGGGCCAGGCCAACCATGGACCGGACCCGCAAACCAAACCAGACTAACCCTTACGGGGCCATACCCGAGCGGGGTCAGATGGACCCTGGGACCCGCTGCGTCGGGCCGGTCTGACCGAGTCAGATCGGGACTACACCAAACCGGCCCCCGGATAGAGAAACTCCCATAACTTTCAAACATGGGGTCCATTCGACATGATGTCAGTTGCATTGGGATCACGTTTTGGAATTGTTCCCTAGATGTATTCTAGCTGGCCCGACCGAGCCAGGCTGGACCAAGGTATGATTACCCCTTTTTCACATAAGGGGGTCTAACTTACATACCAGATGTCTATTTGAAGAACCGTCTGTGGAGCCAATACCCATAAGAAGAGGTGGTCCTTTTGTATACTCCATGTGATTTTATGGGAATTTTGGGGAATGGATGGCTTGGATCAACTCCAAATCCAACAGGGCCCCGGACACTAAAATGCCAATAACTTACAGACTGAAAATCTGATTGACAAGCTGTCTATTGAATTGGAACCCTTATAAAGTGATGGATCATTAGGTTACTTATTCTTGGAGATTTGTGGAGTTTGAGGTACAACCGATGGCTTGAGGATCAGTTATCCTAGATTTAAGCAAACAATGAGAGAGAATCTAGTGGCTGGCAGTGAGGCGTAGGTTGGAGACATATCATATAGAGGTTAGTACCAAGCGATCATGTGTGGGTCAACACCGATCCTGTTTGGGTTAGATCCTGCGTGGGTCAGCACTCAGCGATCCGATGTGAGTCAGCACAGACCAATCATGTGTGGGTCAGATCCTATGTGGTTCATTGTGGGGGATAGTACCAATTGAATTTGTGCGGGTCGGATACTATGTGGATCATTACGGGGGTTAGTACCTACCGATCCTTTGTAGGTCATAATCCATATAGTCAGTAGCAGTGCCTCCTAATAGAATAAGATGATCTAGCTTCATGAATGATCATCTGTACTTCAATACATCACTAATACCTCTATGAGCTGAGCCTTTTACCTTAATGGGAATACCATTGTGGTACATTAACCTTCGTGGTGATATTTTCATGGTGATACATGTGTGGTGCCTTTACCTTCATGGGGATATCTTCATGGTGTTACCTGTGTGGTACTTTTACCATCGTGGTGTTATCTTCGTGATGTTACCTGTGTGGTACTTTTAACTTCCTTGTGTTACCCATTGTGATATTCTTCCCTCATGAATGAAACAAGTATATCTTGATAACATTGGTATATATATGGGAATATACGTAAGTAGAGTTTATGACTACTTCAATCCTTGTGATTGTAGTCTTGCTTTGTGTGTTTTTATTTGTGGAACTCTGGGAGTGCTTTGGGGGTCTTAGGGTCCCTACTGAGTATAATTATACTCACCCCTATATAGGCTATGCGCACACCTTGTTGTGTCTTGTGCAGACGACGAACAATGTTGATCGAGGATAACGGATCCAGGGCAGGACTGTTCTCGGAGGTGTACCTTTTACATGACATGCTACAATGACTACTGATCATGAGATGTACCTTACCTTCAGGTTGGATCCTCCATGGGCGGTCCAGGAGCTATTTTTCTCTTTTCATTTGTACTTGTACTTTCCAGTTGGGCTTGTATTCCAACCTCTTTACATTCAAAACACTTTTTACTACAACATTTTACTTCGTGGTTGTCTCTTGTTGTACACTTGGATTTGTGTGTTCTATAGGATTAAAGGTAATGATTTACCGTTAAGGGATACTCCTTTCCGGGGCTAGTCGCCAACCCCTAGTGTAACACCCGAGACTTTTATGAGAAATATTTTGTTTTTATGTTATATAAATCATCAAAGGAATCTTTCACTACACCAAACACTATCTTGGCTTGCTTTACACGCAACCGCGACCTTCCTCAATAGCTTGCGTCGTACACAATACAGAGTTTCACTAAACAACGATATGCAATTAATTTTTTTTAAAACTAGCCGTTATGAAAAGTAATAACCTCTTTTTGAAATTTTGTGAATTTTATTTTTCAAAATGGACTTCATTTTTGGATTCGGAATATCGATATTAGATTAGGGTGAAATTTTGGTACTTTTCAGAAAACTTTCATTTTCTGATGAATAGTGAAAATTATTAAATTTTAATTAAAAACAACATTTTCAATTGAAATAATTAATAGTGATAAATTATTAATTTGAGTGGTTTTAAAGTATGTGAAGTGCCCAGATCAGTGTGAATCACTGAGAGGGGGAGGGGGTGAATTAGTGATCCCTTAAAACTTTTTACTAATTGATTCTTATCAATTAAACCTCTATGGCTGGTTAAAGCCTCGATCCACTCTTCTTGTATCTCTCAACCTTTCCCGAATGATGCAGTAATGAAAAGGCATAGGACACAAGGATTTACAAGGTTCGGCACCAAAGGCCTACGTCCTTGCCATGCTCTCCCAGCATGGATTCTCCCATTATAACTTGTTAGAATTACAATGGTCGATACAGCTTCCCACCGTATCTCTCCTGAGTCCCACAGGAGGGTCTTTATACTGCTTCACACAGTGTTACCAGAGTCCCACTGGCCTGCTCCAGAATCCCACTGAAGACTTCTTCTCCCTGAGTCCCACAGGGTCTTCTCCTGGCTCCTTGAGTCACACGAGTAGCTCTTCTTCTCTTTAAGGTCTTCAAGTAACTTCAGCAACCTGGGATAAAGGCTGCTGGCCTTGCTCTTCTCTTCTGATCACTTGTGGTTGATCAGGGCTTCTCGTCTAGATCAGGCTATATCTCCTTCTTCAGGATGACCTGGCTTCTCTCTTCAACTACTGAATGCTCAGATAACTGATATCTTTAACTTCAGTCTGGTCCAGTCTCAGTTCAATTCAACTTCATGCACTGAGTGCATGGCAACTCTGCTTCCTCATGCACTGACTGCATGGCCTTCTCAATTCTTCAAGAACCACTGGTCTTGGACAACTCAAATGCACACAGCCAGATTTAGCTTTGTTCACGTGTGCACGTGCATGCATGCATGCATGCACTCCTCCTTTTTCTCTTCTTGGTGAAGTAAACCCTCAGAGGGGTGTAGTCACTTTAAGCACACACCTTCTCACTTGAACTTCACACTTTGTTCAATGTGTTTACACACTTAAATGTGTGTTATACTTTGTGTGAGTCTTCTTCTTCTTCTAAGTGTGTTCACTCCACTTAGAGTACACACATAGGTTCAGCCACTTCACTATGTTGTTTTGCACACACAACTTTGTTCATTGATTTGCACACACACAATGAGTGTGTATTTGGCCTTCACTTAGCACACTCACTTTGTTTTTCTCTTTTAATCTTCAAGTGTGCACAACCTCCAAGGGCTACGGCCTCTTCTTGTTCTTTTTGCACACAAAGGCACAAAGGCCTCGGCCTTCCTTCTTCACCTCTCACACCCACAAAGTGTGGTATACTTGGCCTCAACTCTTTTGCACACACTCAACCCGTAGGTTCTTCACTTGGCACTTGTGCACACACTTCGGTTCTCCTTTATTTTCACACCTACTGCCCGTAGGGCCTTCTTCTTTATGCACACACAAAGTGTATGCCTCGGCCAAGGTGTGTTCAACCCGAACTCCTACTCAAGTGAGGCGTGCAAGGGGTGCGGCCCTCCTTCTCTTCACAGCCGCGCTAATTCCACTGGCCGTGGGTCGCGCAAGCCACAAGGCACGCAAGTGCAAGGCACAAGCGGCCGCACAAACACCTCCTGCCACGCAAGTCCGCGGGCAGAGAGGGATGCAACCTCGGGCGCGCAAGGATGCGGCCTCGGGTTCTTCCTGTCGCGCAAGGGAGTAGGCGCGCAAGGAACACTTCAAAGCCTCGGGTGGCTTCGGGACAACAGTCGCGCAATGTTTTGCGCGGTGGCTTCTTTCTTCGCGAGGCAGAGCACTCACGGGACTCGGATATTCAACAAAAACCTCAGCGCATCAGCAAGCACTCCAAGGCCTCGGGATCTCCTTTTATAGGAAGAGGAATGCCTCGGTTCATCCGCGTGGGATAAATCTTGAACCACCTATATTTTCGGTTCTTGAAAATCTTTAAACTCGATCCGAAAATCACATTTCTCTCTCTCTGTTCACGCGGGTTCTTTTCCTTCATTTTTCCTCACGTGCATGCATTATTTTGAACGCATGCAAGCCTTCTGTTTAGGCCCATCCATGCAAAACACAGACCCTCAAGGCCTCGGCACTTCGTTTGCCTTCGGCCTCACTCGAATTATCCCTCCATGCATGCACTCCCATTTTTATACATGGTTGTGTTCAGTAGGGCCGGACGAACTCATTGGAGCCTTCGGATCAAACTATGGTGGCCGGGAGCTCGAAAACAGGTCGTCGGAGGGCCTCTAGTTCAGCGGGGACGTCGCGGGTGCCTCGGTCGAGCTCGAGGGAGGAGACGATGCCGGGGCCGTCGGATCAGATCTTCAACGGCCTGGATTAGATCGCGGCGCCGCGGATGGATCGTGCGGCGCAGATCAAGCGCGCGATCAATCGAGCGGCTCAGATTCGCTCCCGGGAATTTTTCCGCGTCCCACATCGAAACGAGGCGCGGTTTTCTCGCGCTTTATCACCCAAGCGCTCGCTCAACCCCCCAATTGAACTTCCAACCTCCACGGTGCCGCCCCGCACCGTGTCCTCCCTGCGGGCGCGCTCTGCGCCCACTCTCGCCTCTGCGGGCGCGCTTCTAGCGCCCACTATGCACACACGGTTGCGCGGGCTTCACCACCGCGTGCCCTCGGGGCTTATACACGACCCCTTGCCTCTCGGGCTGGCCACATGGGATCCCCCCTTGGGCGTGGCGCCTTAGGCCCACATGTGCCTTGGGGGTTGAACCCTTAAGGCTGGCTTGAGTTGGCTAATTTTTTGGCAAAGGACAGAACCTAGACTTTGTATAAAAACAAGTTTCTCCTCCATATAAAATGCCATATCAAGCCCTTTCATTCTTCTTCTCCATTTCTTCCCTTCTCTACTTCTAAAGAATTCCTTAATCCTCCTCAACATATAATCTTCACTTAGGATATGGAATTCAAAAGGTTTCTTCATCTTCAACCGAGCTCCTGAATCAAATATTTCTTCAATAAACTTCATTGATCTGATCAGAGATCAATTGGAACATCTTCTGATTCACATGCACTAAGTGATAGTTCATGGACTTCATTAAACCACTTCATCCACTTACAACTTATGGATGGATCACTTTCAACTCCTCATGCATTGTCACTACAATGCATGGTCTTCTAATCATGTTGTGACTTTGTATCATCTTGATACAAGTTCTATGAACTTAAAGAACAGCTCTACAATCGTCAGATGTTCATGGAGAATGTTTCAACCACATCTCATATGCCACTTAGTGAATCTCCTAAGTGACATGCATCTTAGTACCATGGGACATTCTCCATTCCTCACCATCACTATCACATCCTTTGACATTCACATCTTGACTCCTTGACATCCATTCATTCCAAGACAACTTCATGCCTCATTGACAACAAATGCAACACAATGCACTTCAATCTCCCCCTTTGTATTTGTTGTCAATACACTCCTTCAGCACATATGAATGGGTCAATATGTGTGCCAATATTTTCTCCCCCTTATTGGCAATCAAATGCAAAGGTGTGGTGTGGTTCTCTTCCACAATATCTCTTCCTCCCTTTGAAAAGTATTTTCTTGAAAAACACTGAGAGAGGGATGATGTCACATGTTCTCTTTAGCAAAGAACCTTTAGTAAATCATCTCTAAGTCTACTTGGGCAAACACGGTGTAGAAAACAAGAGTGATATGACCAAGGAATTCCAAGCTGTCCATAATTCTCTACACATGTGAGATCATGCTTAGGGGTTTGAAATTTTTCAGATATAACAATGCATTTGCTAAATCCTGCACAACTTCACAAAACTCATTAGAAAGTTCAGGTGCAAAGATAAAGCTCCCCCTTTCATCTACTTTCTCAAGATGATATTAATTTCAGAACATCATCTTCTTCAGATTGGCTCCCCCTCAAGGGGTGCACTCCATTCAATCCAAACCATCCTCCAGATGAGAATGATCATCATCTTCAATTCCCTGCAATGTTAGCACATGTATATACCAAGAGTATAAGGGAATAAGATGGAACCTCCTTGGTTCATCAATGTGAACAACAAGGTTGAGAAGATTCTCTAAACCGAGATGTCCCATTTTCACCATTCTTCACACTTGCACTTTTGATCTTCAATGATGTTTGTGCTGGTGTGGATCTCAAAACATCTTCATGTGAAACCTTCTTCTTCCCTTTTGCTTTAGCAATTTCCAGAGCTTCATCTTCATCTCGTTTTAGTTCTCTGGCAAGTTGCAACTGATGTGGCCATATGAAAAGTAAATCATTTGGAAGAGTGGCCTCAGTTTTGGAAGTTCTGCATGGTTCTTTGGATGCTGCTAAGCTACCTCTCTTAGGCAACTTATTTTCAATCAATCCCTTCTTCTTCTGGATTGATTGTCTTTCGGAGTTCAGTCTGCTTCTATTTAGTTTCATGGATTCTTTACAAAGATCCATGGTATGACCAATCTTTCCACAGTAGAAGCACTTATTCTTGGTGGTCCTTCTGGATGACTCACCCTTCTTGGATTTAGACTCCAAGGACTTCTCTTCATTCTTCAAACTCTTCTTGGGAGCATCTTCCACTTTCTTCTGCTTGCTTCCCAAGGAATCTTTTTGAGCCAGGTTCAGTGATCTTTTCTTCTTTTGAGCTCTGGATACAGTTGGAGATTGACATGTATCTTGTTGACCACTTTTGCAATCATCCCAGATGTTGTCAAGTAATCCAAATCTATTTGCAGTAAACAGATGTCTCTGGACCTGTGGATGCTGCTTCTTTTCTTCTAGCTTGCTCCCCCTAGGCATGGGCTTCCTCTGTGCTTTGACATTCATTGGATTGTACCAACAATCCTCTGCACAATGCCCATACTTATTACAACACCAGCATTGACCCACAAATCTTGACCTCTTGAGTCCTTCTGATTGTTGGGTACTTTTCTTGACTTGTTGTGCTTCTTCAGGAGAGCTCTGCTTCTTTACTGTCTTCATCCATACTTGTTTGGATTCATTTTTCCATCCTGCACTTTTAGTAGAAACACTTTTAGAAGCATGAGTACAAGATGGTATGGATGGTACCTTCTTTCTAGAAGATGTTGCACTTTTATTAGAGGATGTCTTTCTTTTAGAATCATCCTTCTCAATGCATACATGAGTAGCAACATTTCTCCTTTCAGCTGACTGGGAGGATTCAGCTTTGGGTGATTGCAGATTTTTCAATCTCACCTCTAGTTCAAAGAATTTCATGTTGAGGGAGTTCTTCTCATCCTCAACCAATCTTAGCCTACCTTCCCAATTCTGTTTCAGCTGTTTCATCTGGTCTTCATGCACCTTATTCATTTCTTGCAATGAATTGTCAAGCTCCTTCACCAATTTGACTTTGTCTTCGAGTTGAGCATCTCTGACATTCATCGACACTTTGTGCCTCTTTTTCCAGTGCATGGAAAACATCTTTGATCATTATTATAAAGATGTCTTTCTCAGAAAGGCTTCTTTGCAATTCTTCAGCAGTGTCTTCATATCTTTCATTGCAAAGAGATACTGTTTCATCTTTGGCATTTACCAGCTTTCTGAGAGTGTTGGTTATGCCAACCCTTTTAGCCAATTGGACTTCCAGAGAATTGGCTTCATCTTCTAGCTGTAATTTTTCTTCTTGAAGATCAAGGTGGCCTGTAGCTATACACATTGCAACTTCCTTGGGGACTCTCTTCTGAAGATATTTGATTGCATTTAGAAGATCATTGTTTCTTCCATCTTCATCACAGCTAGATCAGGCTTCATCAGAAGAATGATAAAAGGAATTGTCATCTGATGTGACTTTCACATTTCTTTCCATAGAAGGAGTTTCTCTGATTGCACCAGCCTTCTTCTTCATCTTCTTTGCCTGTTTCTTCATTCTGTTTTTCAGAGTCTTGGCAGATATCTCCATTTGAGGCTGTTCTTTCATTTCCTCAAATCTGCACTCCATATAGACTCCCTTGGATCTTTTAGAGGTAACCTCCCTCTGATACCAATTGAAGTGCCCAGATCAGTGTGAATCACTGAGAGGGGGAGGGGGTGAATCAGTGATCCCTTAAAACTTTTTACTAATTGATTCTTATGAATTAAACCTCTATGGCTGGTTAAAGCCTCGATCCACTCTTCTTGTATCTCTCAACCTTTCCCGAATGATGCAGTAATGAAAAGGCACAGGACACAAGGATTTACAAGGTTCGGCACCAAAGGCCTACATCATTTCCATGCTCTCCCATCATGGATTCTCCCATTATAACTTGTTAGAATTACAATGGTCGATACAGCTTCCCACCGTATCTCTCCTGAGTCCCACAGGAGGGTCTTTATACTGCTTCACACAGTGTTACCAGAGTCCCACTGGCCTGCTCCAGAATCCCACTGAAGACTTCTTCTCCCTGAGTCCCACAGGGTATTCTCCTGGCTCCTCGAGTCACACGAGTAGCTCTTCTTCTCTTTAAGGTCTTCAAGTAACTTCAGCAACCTGGGATAAAGGCTGCTGGCCTTGCTCTTCTCTTCTGATAACTTGTGGTTGATCAGGGCTTCTCGTCTAGCTCAGGCTATATCTCCTTCTTCAGGATGACCTGGCTTCTCTCTTCAACTACTGAATGCTCAGACAACTGATATCTTTAACTTCAGTCTGGTCCAGTCTCAGTTCAATTCAACTTCATGCACTGAGTTCATGGCAACTCTGCTTCCTCATGCACTGACTGCATGGCCTTCTCAATTCTTCAAGAACCACTGGTCTTGGACAACTCAATTGAACACAGCCAGATTTAGCTTTGTTCACGTGTGCACGTGCATGCATGCATGCATGCACTCCTCCTTTTTCTCTTCTTGGTGCAGTAAACCCTCAGAGGGGTGTAGTCACTTTAAGCACACACCTTCTCACTTGAACTTCACACTTTGTTCAATGTGTTTACACACTTAAATGTGTGTTATACTTTGTGTGAGTCTTCTTCTTCTTCTAAGTGTGTTCACTCCACATAGAGTACACACATAGGTTCGGCCACTTCACTTTGTTGTTTTGCACACACAACTTTGTTCTTTGATTTGCACACACACAATGAGTGTGTATTTGGCCTTCACTTAGCACACTCACTTTGTTTTTCTCTATTAATCTCCAAGTGTGCACAACCTCCAAGGGCTACGGCCTCTTCTTGTTCTTTTTGCACACAAAGGCACAAAGGCCTCGGCCTTCCTTCTTCACCTCTCACACACACAAAGTGTGGTATACTTTGCCTCAACTCTTTTGCACACACTCAACCCGTAGGTTCTTCACTTGGCACTTGTGCACACACTTCGGTTCTCCTTTATTTGCACACCTACTGCCCGTAGGGCCTTCTTCTTTATGCACACACAAAGTGTATGTCTCGGCCAAGGTGTGTTCAACCCGAACTCCTACTCAAGTGAGGCGTGCAAGGGGTGCGTCCCTCCTTCTCTTCACAGCCGCGCTAATTCCACTGGCCGTGGGTCGCGCAAGCCACAAGGCACGCAAGTGCAAGGCACAAGCGGCCGCGCAAACACCTCCTGCCACGCAAGTCCGCGGGCAGAGAGGGATGCAACCTCGGGCGCGCAAGGATGCGGCCTCCGGTTCTTCCTGTCGCGCAAGGGAGTAGGCGCGCAGGGAACACTTCAATGCCTCGGGTGGCTTCGGGACAACAGCCGCGCAATGTTTTGCGCGGTGGCTTCTTTCTTCGCGAGGCAGAGCACTCACGGGACTCGGATATTCAACAAAAACCTCAGCGCATCAGCAAGCACTCCAAGGCCTCGGGATCTCCTTTTATAGGCAGAGGAATGCCTCGGTTCATCCGCGTGGGATAAATCTTGAACCACCGATATTTTCGGTTCTTGAAAATCTTTAAACTCGATCCGAAAATCACGTTTCTCTCTCTCTGTTCACGCGGGTTCTTTTCCTTCATTTTTCCTCACGTGCATGCATTCTTTTGAACGCATGCAAGCCTTCTGTTTAGGCCCATCCATGCAAAACACAGACCCTCAAGGCCTCGGCACTTCATTTGCCTTCGGCCTCACTCGAATTCTCCCTTGATGCATGCACTCCCATTTTTATACATGGTTGTGTTCAGTAGGGCCGGACGAACTCATTGGAGCCTTCGGATCAAACTATGGTGGCCGGGAGCTCAAAAACAGGTCGTCGGAGGGCCTCTGGTTCAGCGGGGACGTCGCGGGTGCCTCGGTCGAGCTCGAGGGAGGAGACGATGCCGGGGCCGTCGGATCAGATCTTCAACGGCCGGGATTAGATCGCGGCGTCGCGGATGGATCGTGCGGCGCAGATCAAGCGCGCGATCAATCGAGCGGCTCAGATTCGCTCCCGAGAATTTTTCTGCGTCCCACATCGAAACGGGGCGCGGTTTTCTCGCGCTTTATCACCCAAGCGCTCGCTCAACCCCCCGATTGAACTTCCAACCTCCACGGTGCCGCCCCGCACCGTGTTCTCCCTGCGGGCGCGCTCTGCGCCCACTCTTGCCTCTGCGGGCGCGCTTCTAGCGCCCACTATGCACACACGGGTGCGCGGGCTTCACCACCGCGTGCCCTCGGGGCTTATACACGACCCCTTGCCTCTCGGGCTGGCCACATGGGATCCCCCCTTGGGCGTGGCGCCTTAGGCCCACATGTGCCTTGGGGGTTGAACCCTTAAGGCTGGCTTGAGTTGGCTAATTTTTTGGTAAAGGACAGAACCTAGACTTTGTATAAAAACAAGTTTCTCCTCCATATAAAATGCCATATCAAGCCCTTTCATTCTTCTTCTCCATTTCTTCCCTTCTCTACTCCTTAAGAATTCCTTAATCCTCCTCAACATATAATCTTCACTTAGGATATAGAATTCAAAAGGTTTCTTCATCTTCAACCGAGCTCCTGAATCAAATATTTCTTCAATAAACTTCATTGATCTGATCAGAGATCAATTGGAACATCTTCTGATTCACATTCACTAAGTGATAGTGCATGGACTTCATTAAACCACTTCATCCACTTACAACTTATGGATGGATCACTTTCAACTCCTCATGCATTGTCACTACAATGCATGGTCTTCTAATCATGTTGTGACTTTGTATCATCTTGATACAAGTTCTATGAACTTAAAGAACAGCTCTACAATCGTCAGATGTTCATGGAGAATGTTTCAACCACATCTCATATGCCACTTAGTGAATCTCCTAAGTGACATGCATCTTAGTACCATGGGACATTCTCCATTCCTCACCATCACTATCACATCCTTTGACATTCACATCTTGACTCCTTGACATCCATTCATTCCAAGACAACTTCATGCCTCATTGACAACAAATGCAACACAATGCACTTCAGTATGTTTAGAATATATTTTTACAATTTAATACAATTTTGTTCATTGGATGTAATTTCACATTTATACCAGACATAAACAAGTGTCAATCTTTTGATAGTTATTATCTCTTAAAAACACGCTATTTGACTTAACGACGGGAATTAATCTTTAAATTAGTTAATGTAACTGATATGTTTTGAATTTTGTAAAATAAACATCATTTTTTGATTCATAATATCAAATATATCTTAGGCCTAATTTTTGGTATTTTTTTTGAAAACTTTCAATTTTTGATGAATAGTGAAACCACTAAGTGGTAGTTAAAAAAGTGATTTTTTCATAAAACTTAATTTTACTGCTTCTGTGAGTGGAATTTAGAAACTCCAAGAGACACGGTTGATATCAGTAAGTAAAATGTGGTTCAATGAGATGAAAATAATATTTTGGTGAATAGTAACTTTATAATTTTTTTACCACGGTTCAAAGTAAATTGGGTAGTTAAGGGTAAAAATGATATTATTATTACCCAATCACATGGCCTAATTCTATTGGATAAGTATAGTTTGAAAATAAAACAACTTTAGGAATAAAATATGACCATTTAGGCCCACTTGGATTATATTATGACATTTATTATCAATTTATTTAAAGAGGGGTTAAAATACTTAAAATCAATGTTTAATAAATAAAGAATTTTTAATATAGGGTTATACATAAGATAAATTATACTATAAATATATATTAGAAAGATAAAAATATTTACAAGATAATGGTATTTTATTTATTATTTTTAGACATTAAATAATTTAATTTATTTATGACACAACGATGATGCAGTAATTATCTTATGAATGAAATATTGACATAATTGATGTTATAAATACCCAAATAAATGTAATATGAGACTTTTTAGGAATTAAAATAATTTTATAGGTTAATATGACATGTTAAAACTGATTTAATTAACTTTTTTCGAACTAATCATTATGATATGATTTTCACAAAAATCAATTACTAAATAGTGTCAAAATTGATATAAAATAGTTTTTAAAACAAATATTATATTATTAATTGTTATTTTATTCCTAAAAATCTAAGGTTCTTCCAAATGACTTAAATAAGGTTATATATATTAATAATAAACAACTTGGGGTTCTTTTGTCTTGTTATAGTAAGTTTATTATCCTTATAGTGTAAGAACACAAGAAGACATGGTAAAAGTAAAATTATTTATCTTAAAGTTAAATATAAATGATAAGGTTAAAATAGGAACCCAAACTTGTCTAAATTATATTCGATGAGAGGATTTCGACCCATCCCCACCTTAGCTTCTAAGTAAATCAATTTGGATCTATTTAAAACCGAATTTGGCTTTATAATAAAATAATATTTTTTGTTATTCCAAAGGTGCCCCTCTCCTCCCTTATAAAAGGGCACCTCCTCCCTCTCGTCCTCACACCACTTTGAGCCTTCCAGATCGGCCAAACCCTGACAATATATCCTCTCCACTTCCATAGAAACATCCTAGAGGTCCTGGTCATCTTAAATGACCAATGTTAGTGCCCTAAGAGGAGGTCTCAAAGAGGCGCTTCAAAGAAGAGGTAATGCCTGTTACCGATTCTTTCATCTTTATTTCTTTTTCCACTTCTTCTTATTTAGTTGTTTCATTATGAAGTAATAACATAAGTATCACTCATATACTGATATGTTATTATAATTAGGATAAAAATCCTATTTCACCATCTATCCATCCTACGGAAAACGAAATCACCGTGTGTGAGTACGTACGGAATATCGTCTCCACGCCGTGGTGTAATCTATTTTCCACCACCACATTACTTGGATGGGTATAATGGTGTAAATAATGACTATATATGATTATTCTAAAGTTATATTCATTCTGAAATAGTATACATACACTCTAATACAATTCCACGATCATTTGAACGATATCATCGCTGGTGCGTACGTACGGAATACCGTCTCCACAATGTGATGCCACAAGTTATACATGATCATCATTGCATAATAATTATATAAATGAATTGAGTGAATTAATATGATATATATTACACTAATAACATTCTGGAAATGAGGTACCTATAACCTAAAAAGAAAAATAAGAATTTATTCGACAAAACGCGCATAAGAACAAAAAGAAATAAACACCCGAATAACAAGTAGTAATGAAATATTACTAATAAGAAGCTAAGAATATAACCATATATGATATCATAAAAATAAGTATGATTCTGGAATAAGTCAATAACATTATTTAAATCATTATACAGGAGGTTCAGACACTTACGAAGCAAATTGGACCTAAGGTAAGGGAAATATCACAATCTCATTTTTATCTGAGATTGTTTATACTTTGGAATTTACTGGGGTGTATTTTATCATCCACATCCATGTTTCATCAATATTTAATGTTATTTCCATCCACCTACAATTTTTTAAATCCAATTTTACCCTTTGTTGAGTTTTTAGTAAAAGATATGAAAGGAATCTTTTGTCGTTTTTTGTACGAGGTACTTTTTGACTTTTCCGACAAAAGTAAGAAAAGAATGTTTTTTTAACTTATACGACAAGAATGGATTTTTAAAACATTATTTCCAAGAAGCTTCCTTTACAAGTTTTCATGTTTATTTTTAATCAACTTATTTTAGTTTATAATTGTATGACAAGTTATGAAAGGAAAAGTATTTTTGAAGAAGAAAGGATATTTTCCTCAAAAATGGAGTTTAAGTGTTTTATAAATGTTATTTTCCATCTAAGATAATAAAGGGTTCTGTTTCTATCCCTATTATTACATTGATTTGATTATGTTGTGATGGAATTATTTTTATGAATTCCTTTATCTTATATGAATTTTTTTATGATGTCATGATGTTTAAGAATCCCATTTTTATTACATTGGTTATGCTATGATGTATGGTTTATGATTTTGTGGAACACATAAGAATGGTATCATTATGAGATGGGTGGGACCTATATCTCCCTCCAATTAATTGGGTAAAGATTTTATATCTCATGAGATAGATATGGCTGGAATGGCAGGTTAAACCAGTTCAGTGAAACAAGACTGAAATGAGGAGTGAACTCGTTTCAGAAATGGACTTTGTCCACTAAGATAGTCTTAGAAATGAGTCTTGACTAATAAGAAATGATTCTATATGATTATGTGTGTATGCCACAAAGCTTCATGTTTTATGTTATGATTATTGTGATTACATTTCACTTCTATTATTTATCCCATGTTATGATCTCTTTTGCAGGATAAGATTTTAGAAATGTTATGTTCTTATAAATATGATATGTTTGATATTTCTTTTGTTTACCCTTACTAAGAATTTGAGCTCACCCTTTTGTATGTTTTCTATCCCCAGGCCAGGAAGAAGGTTATTAAGTAAGATATTCTAAAAGGGACTATAGATATGATGAAATAAATGGGAGACTGTGTAGACGCTTTAGGAACCAGTTATTTATGTTCCCAGTTTCTAAAGACACTATAACTATACGTTCCTTTCATGGTTTTGTTATATGTTGTAATAAATATGCTTAAATATTGAAGTAATAACAATGTATGTAATGTATGGGTCGTTATAGTTGGTATCAGAGGAAAGGTATAGCCAAACGTTGGAAATTAGGATGTGAAAGCCTTAGTAAGAACCCTAAGGATCATTCTAAGCATAGAACACAATCTTATTGTTTTAGAAATGACCATGAATAACCTAGGATAAGACCTTAAGTGTGAAATTTTATTCTTGATTATGTGGTTTTCCTATTATAATTAGTGTTGCTCACACTATTATTCTTGGGTTTATTCAATGGTTGGAACCTGAACGAACCGTGTTAATGCGGAATGCGATGGGCAATGAAATCATTTTCCCCCTGAGCAACCAAACGATATGGGAGATGGAATGAAAAATCTTGTAGCCATTCTCACACAACATTCTCAATCTATGAATCATGCAGGACTTCCAAATGAGCAAAGGATGGAGCAACATTCTGTTGAATTCTTCATGAGGTAGTGTCCACCTTCTTTCAGCACGTCTACTGATCCATTAGTTGATGAACAATGCGTTAGTACAACTGAAAAGATATTTTCAGTTCGTCAATGTTCTGAACAAGATAAATTCATCCTAGCAGTGTATCTTTTGAAAGGTGATGCTGATCAATGATGGAATCTTATCAAGAATACGAGGAAAAGGGATGAAATTGAGTCCATGGAATGGGACGAGTTCAAGAACTTATTTTTCAATAAGTAATTCCCTCGTATTCTCTGAACAAAGATGGAGAAAGAGTTTCTTGAACTGAATCAATAGGATGATGAATCTGTTGGTACCTATGAAGAAAATTTTACAAGACTTGCAAGGTACGCTTCTCGTATTATTATCCAACCTGTGAGTAAGATCGATCGATTCTTTAGTGGCTTAAAACTAAGCCTTCGAAGGGCCTTAGCCATAAGGGACTTCAATAGCTACATGGAAATCATTTGATGTGCTCTCAAAGTTGAAATGGAGATTGGAGTAACCCATCAGTCATATGGGTTTGATAAGAAGAGGAAAATGGAATTCAAAGGAAAATATAAAGATCACAGTGAAAAGAAGTTGAGATTTCCCTTATGCTCAAAGTGTGGAAAGAAACATGGAGGGAGTTGTCTTAAAGGGACAAGTAAATGTTTCAAATGTGGAAGGAAGGTCATCAGGCATTTGAATGCTGCAATGATGGGAAGAAGATGTATAATGATGCAAACAAAAAAAGGGACAGACAGAATGAACCTACTACACTTCAATGTTTCAAGTGCAAGGAGATGGGGCATTATGACAATAAATTCCCTTATCCAAGTGTTGTTGATGATGATTGACATCAACAAAATCTTAATGCTAAAGACAAAGGAAATTCACATGCAATTTCTATCAGTGATGTGGAGTACGATAACGATGCGGTGAAAGGTACATTTACCATCCACTCTAAAGTAGAAAATGTTTTATTTGATTCTAGATCCACCCACTCTTTTATTTTTGAAGAATTTACTATTAGTATCATCGTATTACCTCAACAATTAGATTTTGAGTTAGCTGTGACAACCCCTAATGGCACAACAGTCACATAAAAAATTTATAATTCTTCTCCGATTGAAGTTTGTGGGAAAGTGTTTCCTGAAAATCTTCTGATACTTCATATATTTTAATTTGATGTGATTCTTGGCATGGATTGGCTTTCGTTATATGGAGCTCATATCAATTTCCAAATAAGGGAAGTCACATTTCATATTCCAGATCAATCTACGATCGTCTATCAATGCAAGGATGAACATAACCTTCCAGTGGAAATTTCTTCCATCTTATGGGTCTTGAATCCACTAAATGAAGGTTATTTATCTCAAATGGTTTGTAAGGAACTCATGATTAAGAATATTCCCATTCTACTGGAGTTTGATGATGTCTTCCTGGAGGAATTTTCGGGTCTTCCACCAAATCACGAAGTCATGTTTTCAATAGAACTCATACCGGGTGCTTTGCCTATTTTAAAGACACCTTATAGAATGGCCCCAATTGAGTTGCAGGAATTGAAGAAGCAACTCCAAGAGAATCTTGATAAAGGATTCATATGCCCTAGTGCGTCACCTTGGGGAGCACCTATTCTGTTTGTTAAGAAGAAAGATGGATCAATGAGACTCTGCATTGATTATCGAGAAGTTAACAATTTCACTATCAACAACAAATATCCTCTCCCGCAAATTGATGACTTATTTGACCAACTACGAGGAGCTCAATACTTTTCCAAGATTGATCTTCATTTAGGGTATCATCAATTAATGGTCAAAAGGTAGGATATACCAAAGACGACTTTCCTTACAAGGTATGGAGACTATGAATTTATAGTGATGCCATTTGGTCTTACTAATGCCCCTGTTATCTTCATGGATCTGATGAATAGAGTCTTTAGAGATTATCTTGATCAATTTGTGGTAGTCTATATAGACGATATTCTTGTATATTCAAAGAGAAAGGAAGAACATTAAGATCACTTGAGAATTATTCTGAAGACCCTGAGAAAGGATAATCATTATGCCAAATTTACCAATTGTGAATTTTGGATTCAAAAAGTTGCATTTTTGGGTCACATAATCTCCAAATAGGGGATATCTGTGGATCCATAAAAAACAGAGGTCATCGAAAGATGGTCGAGACCAACAACAATAACTGAGATCCGAAGTTTTCTTGGTTTGGATGGATATTATCGACGTTTTGAGAAATATTTTTCATGATTATCTAATCCACTGACCAGGTTGACTCGGAAAGGAGTTAAGATTGTTTGGATGGAAGAATGTGAAGATAATTTCAAGGAGTTTAAAAGAAGGTTATCCAGTGCACCTGTGCTCACACTACCTTGTAGTGAAGAAAGGTTTGTGATCTATAGTGATGCATCCAAGAACGGATTGGGGTGTGTTCTTATGCAAAATGATATGGTGATAGCTTATGCCTCACGACAGTTGAAAATCCATGAGACAAATTACCCAACTCATGATTTTGAGTTAGCTGCAGTAATCTTTGCATTTATGATTTGGAGGAATTATCTTTATTGAGAAAGGTGTGACATTTATACTAATCATAAAATTTTAAAGTATATTTTCACACAGAAGGAGCTGAATATGCACCAAAGAAGATGGTTGGAACTGATTAAATATTACGACTGCTCAATTAATTACCACCCTGTGAATGAAAACAAGGTGGAAGATGCATTAAGTCGATAAGACCATGCTAGCTTATCCATGATGAGGATCACAAAAGATCCTATATTTATCGATTTACAAAGTATGGATCTTGGAATTATAATTGAAGGGGGAAATCGTATCTTTCTAAAATGAATGTTCAACCATCTATACATATGAATATTAAAGAGGCAAAGAAAGAAGATGTAGAGTTACAAAAGAAGGTGAGAAATATTCCGGAATTCAACCTTGACTGTGATGGGATAATAAAGTTCAGGAATCGGGTTTGTGATCCTCCCATCCTAGAATTAAAGAAGGAGCTGCTGGATGAGGCTCATAGTTCTTCATTATCTATTCATCCTGGAAGCACGAAGATGTATAGGGACCTGAAAGAGTACTTTTGATGGGATGACATGAAAATAGATGTTGCCGAATATGTCTCTCGATGCTTGGTTTGTCAGCAAGTTAAAGCTGAGAGATAGAAGTCTAAGGGGATGTTACAACCATTACCCATACCCAAATGGAAATGGGAAAACATCACTATGGACTTTGTCATAGGACTTCCTAAAACATCCAAAGGCAATAATTCTATCTGGGTCATAGTTGATCGTCTTACAAAATCTGCACACTTTATTTCTATTAGAGAGGATTTATCTCTGGATCAGCTTGCCAGGATATATGTAAAGGAAGTGGTAAGATTGCATGGAGTACCACATTCTATTATATCTGATCGGGATCTGAGATTTACCTCGATGTTCTGGTGAAGACTTCAGCATACTATGGATACAGAGTTGAGTTTCAGCACTGCTTATCATCCTCAGACAGACGGTCAGTCTGAGAGAACAATTCAAACTCTAGAAGATATGTTGAGAGCTTGCTCTATGGATTTCAAAGGTGGTTGGGATCAAAACCTACCTTTGGTGGAACTTTCATATAATAATAGCTTTCACTCCAGTATTCAAATGGCTCCTTATGAAGCTCTCTATGGAAGTAAATGCAGGACTCCAACTTGCTGGGATGAAGTTGGAAATAGAAAGATATTAGGACCTGATCTTGTTGATGAGATGGCCGAAAAGGTACGATCTATTCAACAACACATAAGAGTAGCTCAGAGTCTACAGAAAAGTTATGACGACAACCAAATAAAAGACCTAGAGTTTGAAGTGGGTGATTAAGTGTTCTTACGAATATCTCCCTGGAAGAGGGTCATGAGATTTGGAAAGAAGGGGATGTTGATCCCTAGATATATCAGTCCTTTCGAAATATTGGATCGTGTTGGAAAGGTAGCATACCAATTGGCGCATCCACTGAATCTATCTCAATTTCACTATGTGTTCCATGTATCTCTCCTGAGAATGTACATACCTGATCCTTCACAAGTACTCACCTCAGAAGTTGTACCGCTGGAGCAAGATCTTTTTTATGAAGAACAGCCGATAGAGATTCTGGATCGTAGCGAAAAAGTCCTACAAAACAAGACCACTCGCTTGGCGAAAGTTTTATGGATGAGCCACCAATTATAATAAGCTACATAGGATCTCGAGGATATGATTAGGGAGAGGTATCCTTGTCTTTCTGTTACAAAGTGACGAATTTCAAGGGTGAAATTCATTTTAAGGGGGGTAGAATGTAACACCTGAGACTTTTATCAGAAATATTTTGTTTTTATGTTATATAAATCATCAAAGGAATCATTCACTACACACAACACTAGCTTGGATTGCTTTACACGCATCTGTGACCTTCCTCGATAGCTTGCGTCGTACGCAATACCGAGTTTCACTAAACAACGATATGCGATTAAAATATTATTAAAACCAGTCGTTATGAATAGTAATAACCACTTTTTGAAATTTTGTCAATATTATTTTTCAAAATGGACTTCATTTTTGGATTCGGAATATCGGAATTAGCTTAGGGTGAAATTTTTGTACTTTTCGGATAACTTTCATATTCTGATGAATAGTGAAAATTATTAAATATTAATTAAAAAAAACATTATTAATTGAAATAATTAATAGTGATAAATTATTAATTTGAGTGGTTTTAAATTATATTTAGAATATATTTTTACAATTTAATACAATGTTTTTTATTGGATGTAATTTCACATTTAAACCAGACATAAACAAGTGTCAATCTTTTGATAGTTATTATCTCTTAAAAACATGCTACTTGTCTTAACGATAGGAATTAATTTTTAAATTAGTTAATGTAACTCATTTTTTTTAATCTGGTAAAATAAACATCATTTTTGAATTGATAATATCAAATATATCTTAGGCCTAATTTTTGGTATTTTTCTGAAAACTTTCAATTCTTGATGAATAGTGAAACCACTAACTGGTAGTTAAAAAACTGATTTTTTCATAAAACTTAATTTTACCGCTTCTGTGAGTGGAATCTTGAAAATCTGAGAAACACGGTTGATATCAGTAAGTAAAATGTGGTTCAATGAGATGAAAATATGTTTTTGGTGAATAGTAACTTTTTACTTTTTTTACCACGGTTAAAAGTAAATAGGGTAGTTAAGGGTAAAAATGATATTATTGTTACCCTAAAACATGTCCTAATTCTATTGGATAAGTATATTTCGAACAAAAACAACCTTAGGAATACAATATGACCATTTAGGCCCACTTGGATTATATTAGGAAATTTATTGTCAATTTATTTAAAGATGGGTTAAAATAGTTAAAATCAATGTTTAATAACTGACGAATTTTTAATATAGGGTTATACATACGATAAATTTGACTATAAATATTAATTAGAAAGTTAAAAAGATTTAAAACATAATGGTATTTTATTTATAATTTTTAGAAATTAAATAATTAAATTTATTTATGACACAACGATGATGCAATAATTATCTTATTAATGAAATATTGACATAATTGATGTTATAAATAACCAAATAAATGAAATTTGAGACTTTTTATGAATTAAACTAATTTTCTAGGTTAATATGACATGTTGTTATTGATTTAATTAACTTTTTTCGAACTAATAATTCTGTTATGATTTTCACAAAAATCAATTACTAAATAGTGTCCAAATTGACATAAAATAGTTTTTAAAACAAATATTATATTATTAATTGTTATTTTATTCCTAAAAATCTAAGGTTCTCCCAAATGACTTAGAAAAGGTTATATATATAAATAATATTCAACTTGGGGTTCTTTTGTCTTGTTATAGTATGTTTATTAACCATATAGTGTAAGAACACAAGAAGACATGGTAAAAGTAAAATTATTTAACTTAATGTTAAATCTAAATGATAAGGTTAAAATAGGAACCAAAACTTTTCTAAATTCTATTGGATGAGAGGATTTCGACCCACACCCACCTTAGATTCGAAATAAATCAATTTAGAGCTATTTAAAACCGAATTTGGCTTTATAATAAAATAATATTTTTAGTTATTCCAAAGGTTCCCCTCTCCTCCCTTATAAAAGGGCACCTCTTCCCTCTCTTCCTCACACCAATTTGAGCCGTCAAGCTCGGCCAAACCCTGACAATATCTCCTCTCCACTTCCCTATAAACATCCTAGAGGTCCTGGTCTTATTCAAAGACCAATTGTACTGCCCTAAGAGGAGGTCTCAAAGAGGCGCTTCAAAGAAGAGGTAATGCCTGTTACCGATTCTTTCATCTTTATTTCTTCTTCCGCTTATTCTTCTTTAGATGTTTCATTATGAAGTAATAACATCAGTATAACTCATATACCGATATTTTATTATAAGTATGAAACAACCCTTTTTCACCATCTATCCATCCTACGGAAAATGAAATCATCGTGCGTGCGTACGTACGGAATACCGTCTCCACGCCGTGGTGTAACCTAATTTCCACCACCACTTTACTTGGATTGGTATAATGGTGTAAATAATGACTATATATGATTATTGAAAAGTGATATTTATTATGAAATATTATACATACACTCCAATACAATTCCACGATCATTGGAACGATATCATCGCTCGTGCGTACGTACGGAATACTGTCTCCATGCTGTGATGTGACTTGTTATACATGATCTTCATTGCATAATGATTATATAAATGAACTGAGTGAATTGATATGATATATATTACATTAATACCATTCTGGAAATGAGGTATCTATAACCTATAAAGAAAAATAAGAATTTATTCGACAAAACGCGCATAAGAACATAAAGTAATAAACACCCGAATAACAAGTAGTAATGAAATATTACTGATAAGAAGCTAATAATATGACCATATATGATATCATAAAAATAACTATGATTCTGGAATAAGTCAATAACATTATTTAAATCATTATATAGGAGGTTCAGACACTTACGAAGCAAATCGGACCTAAGGTAAGGGAAATATCACAATCTCATTTTTATCCGAGATTGTTTATACTTTGGAATTTACTACGGTGTATTTTATCATCCAAATCCATGTTTTCTCAATATTTAATGTTATTTCCATACACCTACAATTTTTTAAATCCAATTTTACCCTTCGGTGAGTTTTTAGTAAAATATATGAATGGAATATTTTGTCGTTTTTTGTACGAGGTACTTTTTGACTTTTCCGACAAAAGTACGAGAAGAATGTTTTTTTAACTTATACGACATGAATGGATTTTAAAAACATTATTTCCAAGAATCTTCCTTTAGAAGTTTTCAAGATTATTTTTAATCAACTTCTTTTAGTTTAGAATTGTATGACATGTTATGAAAGGAAAATTGTTTTTGAAGAAGAAAGGATATTTTCCTCAAGAATGGAGTTCAAGTGTTTTATCAAAATTATTTTCCATCTAAGATAATAAAGGGTTATGTTTCTATCCATATTATTACATTGATTTGATTATGTTGTGATGGTATTATTTTTATGAATTACTTTATCTTATATGAATTGTTTTATGATGTCACGATGTTTAAGAATCCCATTTTTATTACATGGGTTATGCTATGATGTATGGTTTATGATTTTGTGGAACACATAAGAATGGTATCATTATGAGATGGGTGGGACCTATATCTCCCTCCAATGCATTGGGTAAAGATTTTATATCTCATGAGATAGACATGGCTGGAATGGCAGGTTAAACCAGTTCAGTGAAATAGGACTGAAACGACGAGTGAACTCGGTTTAGAAATGGGCTTTGTCCACTAAGATAGTCATGGCAATGAGTCTCGACTATTAAGAAATGATTCTCTATGATTATATTTGTATGCCACAAAGCTTCATGTTTTATGTTATGGTTATTGGGATTACATTTCACTTCTATGATTTATCCCATGTTATGATCTCTTTTGCAGGATAAGATTTTGAAAATGTGATGTTCTTATAAATATGATATGTTTGATATTTCTTTTGTTTACCCTTACTGTGCATTTGAGCTCACCCTTTTGTATATTTTCTTTCCCTAGGTCAGGAAGAAGGTTATTAAGTAAGATATGCCAAAAGAGACTATAGATATGATGAAATAAATGGGAGACAATGTAGATGCTTTATGAACTAGTTTTTTATGTTCCCAGTTTCTAAAGACACTATACCTATACGGTCCTTTCATGGTTTTGTTATAAGTTGTAATAAGTATGCTTCAATTTTGAAGTAATAAAAATGTATGTAATGTATGGGTCGTTATACCTAGCCTATGGAAGGCGGGCTTGGGGTTTTCACTAAACGGATCCCTGGGGATAGGTCATGACAAACCATCGATATTCTTACTCTATCCCTTTTATTTTATAAATAAAATCAACATCCACGAGGTTCCAATTTATATCCTTCGTAGACGACGATGTTTCGTTCTTCAATTTATCCATCATTACATGTCATGAAACCATTTTGTTGGTTGAAGTAGACTATAATATATGTATGGTATCCTAATTAATATGCCGAAACTAGTATACATGCATATTATTAAATCATATGTCTAATTTTGTTCCTAATAATAAAAATATAGCTAAAATAATCTAAGTGAATGACATAAATATTTCATCTAATGATTCATCCTCATTCCATGTACCAAATGATATAAATGGCCATTAACACATATATATGTTAATAAATATAATTTAATTTCAATTCAAAATATTTACATCCATTCCACATGAACTACATTATTTAAGAACAAGTAAACCAGTAATGAATATAACGAAATGGATCATCCCGGAACGACAAAATTCAAAATAATAACTTATCAATAAGGGAATAAATTATCTAAAAAGAATACTGATAAAATAAATTAATGTATAATAGGTTTTTAAATATGTTATTAATAATTATAGTTTCATATTACAGGGAATTATGTTTAGGAGGGGAACACATTCAGACTTTAGGTAAGGTTTTCTTAATCTCACATTCATTTTTGTGAGATTTTCCATATTCACTGCCAATAATTGTGTATGGTCTATGTATGCTGAAAATTAGTGTAACATATCATGAATATATTTATTTTCATGGTATTCAATGTATCATTTGAATATTATTAATTTTGGGGCATACAAATCGATATATGATAAAGTAGTAAGGGATTTCTACCTGAACCTCCATTTTGATTCGGGTTACTCTTCTTCTCTACATACATAAATTAAATTTTTATTTATTCTTATGTAATCCACATAAATTCTGTTTTAATGTCCTATAAATGTTTACCATCCAGAATCCTTCTTTATTTTATATGGATTTACATGTTCTAAAAGGATCATTCAAAAATTTTATCCCATTAAACAAACTCGATTAAAGGGATATTTTAAAATTCTTACCTATTTTCAAGTGTACACCCTAATATGTTTTACGCATCCATTGTTTTTTATAAAAACAAAAATTTTGTCATGAAAAATTATCTTGTATCATATATGGATTTGAGATAAAAAACATGCCTTTTCGCATTAAAATTCTCTTTCATATTTTCTATAAAATTCTCAAAATTTGTTTATTTATTATGATTCTTAAGAACTATTTTTAAATGATTTCACTTCAATGAGAAATCATTTATTACTCAAATACAAATTCAACATCCTTTCCTTTTATTTTCTAGTATATACATGTTTAGAATATGATTTCATGGGAAATAAAAATTATTTTCCAAAAGAACTCTTCTTTCAAAAATAAAAATGTTATTTTCTCGTCTCATGTTAACTTTTATGAAGTATATGCCTAGTTCCCCACTTGTTTCATGCATCTGGTGTATCTAATTAACGTTTTTATATCATATAAATAGTCTCCTAATTCCCATGATATTCTAAGGGATTATGATTTGAATGTTTCAAGGTGGTATTTGACACTTTGGAATGATTAAGGATTATTTCCTTAGGAATTTTTCTATGGAATAATTTAAGAATTGTTTTATCTAATACAAAATCCCTTATTTAATATTGTACTTCATTGAGCTTTATCTTCTATGATACCATCCACCATTTTTTTGAATGGATTATGATTAGTTTGACTATGGATGTGCTATCTTAAAACCATTCACCAATTTACTCGGAATGGTTAGTGATAATGATTAATGTTTGGGTAATGTTATTTACATTTAATATATTATTTAAAATATGAATTTATATGTTGTTTATGTTTATCTTCATTCATATGAGGATTGAATTGGACTTATTATGTGATGGGTGGGACTCGCTACATCCCCTAGATGAATCAATAGGTCTCATGAGACAAATAGATATGAAATTGGTTGATGCCTTTACCAATTCAATATAAGATTTCTACCAAGGAGTTAATCATTATTAGACATCTGGGACCATACATTGAAAATTTTTTCTGATTGTTTAGCATATGCATTTTACTCATTATGAATCAAGTAATTGAAGGTTAATATGTTTATTCAACTAGTAGAATACCCATGGTTATGTTTTATTATGGAATTATTTACTCATCTAATATTCATTCCATAATGTGTTCAAGTTTAGAGGCATGTGTTTTCAATTATTTACCATGCATATTTTTTATGTTTATGATATCTTCCACTCTATTTCTTACACTTACTAAGAATTTGAGGTCATCCCATTCTTATGTTTCATTTTCAGTGGACATGAAGATGTTTTTTTATGATTGACCAACAAGTATAATTTCAGAGTGGTGGATGTTCCCAATAAAAAATATATGTTTTATTTATTTTCAAGTTTTAATGTTGAACTTATGTATGTATCTGGTTTTCCATAACTACTAAAATAATCGGTCCTTCGGGATTTGATTCCTTTTAATCATGAAAATGTATTAAAATAATGCACCGACTCCTTACTTCTAGAGTCAGGGTGTAATATATATATATCATATATGACATAAATATTATAATGGAATTATAATATAAATATGTATCATTTACTTTTCATTCATTTAATATGAAAATGTAATGAAAGTAGCGTTCATGCGTACAAACAACCTACCGTGTCCAAAAATGGTGCATTTTATTTCTTATCACCCAAATTTTTAGTGTATTCTAAATAAATATGAACTAAATATTCAATATAATTAATTCAGGTTTTACAATATTATATGATTAAATCTTGATCTATGTAATAGTAACAAAATAACAAGTGAAAACACACATGAGAAAACTAGACAACCCGAAATAGTAAAAATAATGAAATATTGTAAAAAAAATGGGTAATAAGATATTATAAGAAGTTGATATATAATAATATAAAAATGATTATAGTTATGGTATAATTTATTACCATATTTTAATCCACTATATATAAGGATAAATACTACATTAATAACGTAAGGTTAAGGTCAGATATTTCATCTCAATTTACATTCCATTAAGACTAATTTGTTGTTATGCACCTACTCACTTTTATATTGGTTATATAATACCCTTTGGAATATAATATCACAAATATATTTAATATAATTATATTATAGTTTTCATTTCATGTCATGCCTAATGAGGATTAAGATTTAAATTTTTCAAAGTTTCACGGGACACTTTGGAATGTTTAATGATTATTCTATTCAAGCATTTTTTTATGATTATCATTGAAATATCCATTACTTTTTTTGATTGTTAACATTATCCTAAAAAAATCACTTTATGGTAATAATTTTCATTGGAAATTTACTTGAATATACATATTATCATACAATGGATATTATTATTCCCTATCGTATTCCATTTCACATACGGTTTACACATTGATATTATCCGATTATTTGGGGAAATATTGATAATTACGTATTCTTTATTCAATATGAATATTTGATAAGGAATATTGTTTATTTTGAATAATCAATACGAGTAATGATTTGGATAGGTATTGATGGGAGGATCTTAGACATTATATAGCTCATTAATGCATCGACATGTTCTCATGAGATGAATAAGATGGCCAAATTAATCGGGTTTCTACCATAGATTTAACCATCTTGTGAAATGCCATGATGGTGTAGGTTTTTTGTTACCTTAGACATGAAATAAAATAATTAATCATTTCTTTCATTTATATGTGGTTATTTTTCATCCATTATAGATTGTGTATACATATCATTAGATACATTTTATTCATTGTTTTTATTGATTAAGTGGCATGTTATTCAGTTTCTTACCTTTCAATATTGATTTTCCTTATCTAGTTATTTGAATGGTATGTATTTTTAGAAAACCGACTTTCCATTTTTTTATTCTAACTGATTCATTATTAATTCCTATTTACTTACACTTACTGATTATTTTAGATCACCCTTATTTTGTTTTTCCCTGCATTAGGAAGAGTAATCCATTGAACGAGTTTCAAGGATTCTTTTTATTTCATTTTATTATGTATCATGTTTTTATTTATTATTTCCCATGTATTATGATTATCATGTATGTAATCTATCATTCCAAGACCTATAAACTATCAGTTATTTGGGATTCAATTCCTTGTAATCTTTCCAATGTAATTCAATAATGCACTAACTCTGGGCTTCTAGGGTCGGGACGTTACACTATGGCCATGTTTAGGCCATGGTGTAAGCTATTTCGACATCATTTTTTTTAAAATAGATGAATTCAATGCGTCCAACCTTCTCTAATATTGATGAAACCAAAATGAAAAAATTAGGGTATAATTTTGGGGTCTTTATGGAGGTTATTAATTGATTCCTATCCCCTATTAACAAAATCAACACCATTCATTAACAATTTCTTCATTTTCATATTCATTTGGATGAATCTTGGACAACCCCTTTTAATGTTTATTTTTATGATTAATTATCCCCAGTTTCTTCCACACATTGGTCCATATTGACTTCTCCTTGATCGATTTAAGGCCTTGAACCCTCAATCTTCATTAGTACCTCTAGTTTTGGGTGATTCGGTGAAGTACGTTGGTGGGTCTCTTTATTAGGAAAAATGTACTCTATTATTTATTTTTTGAGAATAAAATGATTTTATTATGGATTATATGATGATTCATTTTGTATTCCAGTGAGGTAATTCGTTTGTTCATGTATCAAAAACTATCTTTAGGATTGGTGTCATTATATGAAATATCAGTGGAATTATCTTGGTGTCTTATACTCTTATATCTATCCAAGTGTGATAGTTTATTCATACTTCAATTGGAATCAGATTCTATCATTTTTAGTTACCATCATTTGCAATGTTTTTTTTCAACCCCTTGGTTTCTTCATTCAGGTTTCATTCTATAAAAACTTTTTTTTAGGTGAAACCATTTCTTGGAGTTCTTGGGGTGCGATCTTGTATTGGATGGAGGGAAAACATGGTTTGAGAGAGGAAATTCTTGACGGGCCTTGATGTTGATGTTAAAAACCATGAGGTATGATGTTTTTCAACATTTTGGTATCTTTTATGCACATGTTTCCTTGATAATATTATTATTTTACCATACATTGATGACCATTCATGATTGTGATCACATTTGGGTGAGTGCATAACCTGTGTGACTCGTTCTTGATAAATTCTCCAATTAGTATTCATATCGGTTTTTTATTCATGTTTGATTATGTTCAAACGTTCTTTATGTTGATAAATTTATTATCATGATGATATGTTATGATTTTGTTGTATACTCGACACTATTATGTGCATTATCATTCCTTTGGTGGTATTTTTATTTATTCTAGGAACTAGTTGACCATCATGACATGGTTATCCATTAGAGGGGGAGTGTACATGACTCGTTAAGATAAAGATGATGGACCTAGGCACATGTTAGGTAATGATAATTCCTCATATATTCATTGTGGTTCACTTTATTACTATTTGATGATAAGTGGGATGTTTAATCAAATTCGAGTTGATGTTAAGTATCATGATCACTCGATGCCTAGAATATTCTAATAACATGAATCACTTAATTCCAATTAGATTCTATGTATATTTTTCAAAAGATATACACTATTTTTAACTACACCTATAGACAGCCCTTGATTACATCTGAAACCATGATAATCATTCCGACATGATGTTGAAAGGTGTGATCAGGGCTCATGGTAACTTTCTTATCCCACAGGTGCTCAGTATGTGATTATTTATTCTTTATTCAGCATTTATTATTATCATTACATATACCTATTATACATTTTCACATTTGTTAATGAATAATTGGTGGTTTTCTACTGTTTTTTATTACTCTCACCCTGTATGGGAAAATCAATGTGCCTATAAAATTCATGTATTGGGATATAATAAAGGGAAGGGGTTCCATGGTATATGTTTTACCTAAGGAGCATAGATCTAGTATCTGGGTAAAGACAAACTCTAATGGATTTATTTTTCTATTACAATATTTATTTATCTACCTAAACTTTACACTTCAGTTTCAATTTCCAATTTGGAATACCATTTATTTATCAGTATGACATGTGTGTCATATGATATAGACTTACTAGTCATTATTATTGATATAAAATTTTTTATATTTTATTTATTTATTAAATTATATGATACTGAGGGTATATTGTCCCATTAATTTTGTTTATACTTTCACTTCTATTCGAAAGCCTCTTCCGCATGAAGAGGTGCATATGAGATCATGTGAATCTTCAAATAAGACCCAATCAGTTTGGTTGGTTCATTACAAAATAGTATCGGAGCATGATTTTAATATTTCTATTTTTATCCAACCTAGGACATAGTAGAAAGTAGATAGGTTATATGGGAATTAGTTAGGGTGGTTTCCTTGTTCCTTTCCATCTTATGTACAACGGACCTATATGTTACCATTTATGTGATTTTTGTTACTATTTTATATAATTTGATTGTGTCCATGCATCATGACTAGGAATATTGGATCACATTATATATATATACCTGTTTTATATTGCATATTAGTTCTTTAATTTAGTTCCTTGAATTTTGCTATTTTTTCTATATAGATTCATATTCTTTGTCTATGTGGTATATCAATTTCCATATTTCTTAAATATAACTGTTAAAATTAATTAGATAGACCCAAGAATATTGTTATTATATATATATATATATGACTATTCCTATCATACATGGATGGATAACTGGGTTAGTTCTAGGTAGGATATTCCTTGGGATATGGGTAGTCTACTAGGATAACCATTGTGTGATCCCATATAATGATTAGGATATGTCCTAGCGAAATTAGTTTTTTCTACTATTTTATTCAAATTTAATAAGATTACAACCTAATGGTGGCTTATGAGACCACTAGCTAAAGTGGGATGGGTTGCACTTGCTAGGGAGGATTCCAATATTCGATCATTTGTTGTACTAGATGGTGGAACATAGATCACTCCCTCACCTACTCGAGTAGTGTAGGATATGTCTTCACCTTACTCAACAGTATTTCTACTTATACCTACTCTAGGTGGACGGGCACCAACGTACATAGTAAACTATGCTGGAGACTTCCATACATATAATCCACTATCCATTTAGGTAATTGGAGGGCCACATGATGAATAGGACCATATAGACATCATTCATGGAATCTCTGACCACATTGAGACACTTGAGGAAAATAAGGTGAATATAGAATCATTCATGTTATAGGTACCTTCCATGAGGTAGTGAGTCATGATATGGTAGGTTTTAAGTTGTGAGTGTATCACTAGAGGGGAATTCCAGGACCTATTTTTAGGGGATCTATTCCCAAAATGCTAAAGCATGACCAAGTATTGGATACTATAGATTTAAAAATGGGTGAAATAATGTATCTACATAATCCTCCTGTTTTACTGAGCTACTTAAATTTTCTCTTATATTGGTTGGAAATGATGCACAAATGGATATTAAGTTCTAGATTAGTCTTTTCCCCAACATTAGGAAATAAGTTAGGACCTTCAATCCAGAGACATACCAAGAGGTTCTGTAAAAGGACATGACTATCGAGAAGGGTCTGAAGGAGGATTGAGTAGTTGATATTCTTCATCCTTTCAAAACCTAGGTTAGTGTACCTATTACTAATCATATTATTATCCCTTATGGTAGTTGGAATAAAAATATTAGGTACAATACATAGGGTAGTTGTAAGGTGGGGGTATATTTTGGCTTCTTTGGTTCCCTTTGGATGAGTACCACCATTATTCAACTATGGGAAGGTCATTCATTACCCCATGGTCTGCAAAAAAAACCGTAGATCTAGTATAAAAAATGCGGTATGATAGTGAAAACTCAAGTTGTTTTTCTCTAAAGTTATGAAGTCTGGTTACCACAAAGGTACGGGGTATTCAAAATCATATAACAAGGGGCTTGGATGAGGTACTCAAGAGTATAATTAGACGATGATGACTCTATAAGGTCATGTGCCTCAGGGGTAGGGTTGTAGAGCTGAGGCAGACCGAGTTTATATAGTGGATCAGACTCCATTATATAGTGGAAAAGAACTATCTACTTTTTAAGTTATATTGTTGATCACATCTATGTTGTTTATTACTTTGTTTAATACCAGTGCATCTAATTCATTTATCTCTACATAATTTATTACTATAACTGACTTACGATGTATGTTTTCATTTGAGTTACATTCGCTCAATGAACTATTGGTAATTAAGGTGATCATATTTAGTTATATTGAGAGTATTTAACTTTCATTTCTAGTTTTATGGATCTATGGGAGTTCATTATTGTGGAGATGATGAGATTTTATGTGATTCATGGAATGGACTGGCCGAATAGCTTCTAAGCACACATTGATTGATATCAGATGTGGGTATCATTCACATAACCAAAGGGAAAGAAGTATTAATGACTAGATAGTGGGAACTGGGTTTGGGTAGAGCTGGTCTAGAAATAAGTCATCTTGGGATGATAACAACATAGATTGTTGGCTTGAATGTTTTAGCAGGATCAGTTTTAGCGCCCTTATATTTTTCTCCAGTTGTAGATATCTATCAAGATATATTTCTAGAAGGATTTAAAGGACTTCCTCTTGATATTGGTGTTTAATTTGAGATAGAGATAGTACTGAGTTTGAAACCTATTTTGAGACCCCGTTATTATATTTTGCTTGTCGAGTTGAAGGAGATCAGGTTATCCCTCGATGATTTGGAATGGAAGGGCTTTATTAGGCCAGGTACATCACTGTGGGGCGAACCTATTTTTTCTACTTGAAGGTGGATAATAGTATATATATATATATATATAGATTACCATAAGTTGCATCAAGTGATTGTAAAGAATATATATCCTTAACCCAGGATCAACGATCTCTTTGATCAGTTATATGGATCCCGCTGTATCTTCAAGATTTATCTCAAATCAGGCTATCATTAGTAGTGAGTTAGAGAGGGGTACATCCCAAAGGTGTAATTTCAGAGTTGGTAAGGGTTAAATGAGTACTTGGTAATTCTATTTGGACTCAAGAATATTCTTAAAATGTTAATGTCTCTCATGAACAAGATATTACACACATATCCTAACTCTTTATTCATGGTTGTTGTTGACATCATCTTCATTTATTCACCAAAACTAGAGTATCATGCTAAAAATATCAAGATAATTATAATTAGAATTTATGAACATAGATTTATTATAATATATCAAAGTGAAACATTTTGATTCAGGAGGTGATAATTTTTTTTTGGGAATGTGGTGTATGTGATAAGTATATTCATGGACATAGAGAATGATTACGTAGTGTTGTCCAGGACACATAGCCAATACATGTTCATAATCAAGATCATTATAGGTTTAGTAAGATACTACTAATACATTATCCATGACCTATATAATTTATCAACACCTATACTTGTGCTAATGAAGAAGGGAGTGAAGTTATAGTGGTTAGATTAGTGTGATGAGGTGTTTCTTTAGATGATAAGAAGGTTGACTATAGATACAATGTTGATACTTTTAGATACAGTTATTTACTATGATATTTTATGTGAGGAATTGGGTGTTGGATTATAAGTAGTAATTATATAGATGGATAAATTAATATCATAGTGGTCATGTTAGTTGTGACCCTATGCGTAGAAATATTCCACCAATTACATGGATCTGGGAACTATGGTTCATTCTTTGAAGTGTTAGTGAAACTATCTCTTTAGTGAGAGTTTCATTTTCTACACAAAACAAAAGATCCATCACTTTGTCCTTATGAAATGAGAAATTTACATGATAAAGAGGTGTTGGGTAGAGTATATATAGATGTTTAACATTGAGATGGTCTATAAAACCAGTAAAGGCAACATCCTGGTATATTCTCTTAGCTGTAAGATATGCTTAGGATATTGGTCAACAAAATTCACTGGAGTAGTGGAACATGATGATCATGTTTTCCAATTATAGGATAGATGATTATCAGGACCATAAATCGATGATGTGTAGTCTTTTGGTGGTCATATATTATTTTGTAGAAATTTTAAAGTCTATATTGGAGATTTACTATGAGTGCATTGTGATGAAGGAATACCTAGTAGTTGTTGACTTGATACCTAGGTGGTTAATGAATGGGGAAGATGTGATACTAGTACATGGTGGAGTTGTAGTCCATATTTATATAATGAAAAATATGATGAGATAATTCCATACCTCTAAATTTTTAGTGAATACTAGATCTAATAACATGCACCATGACTTCAGTATATAGTCGTAGTGTCCATTTATGAATAGGTAAATTGTTGGATTCATTTCTCGATGCCTTAATTTCCTGAAGATAAAGGACAACCACCAGTTTCCTAGTGTTTGGATCTAGAATATTTACATGCCCATGTCAAAGTGGGAGGATGTCACAATGGACATTGTGATGGGTTTACCCATGACCCGGAGAAGTAATGACACATATTGGGTGGTTGTTTATTAGCTAAAAAAAGTTACTCATTTCATACCGATCCATGAGACTCACTTATTAGATGAGTTGTCAAATCAATATATATATGAGATCATACAATTTAATGTAGATTCCATAAGAATTTTAAATCTCAGAGAAACATGTTTTAATTCATGGTTTTGGAAAGATTTAAATGATTCCTTAGATGTTCTTTGAAGATTGAACATAGTGTGTCATTGCCATAAATATTGACAGTTAAAACATTTGATTAGGATACTATATAATATGATTTCATCTTACATCCAAGACATTGGTGGATAATGGGAAGATCTATCATCCTTGGAATAGTTTTCATACAAAAATATTTACAAGGATTTGATTCAGATGGAACCATATGTGTCTATCTATGGAAGTTCATGTAGATCACCACTTTATTAGATAGAGGCTAGTGAGGTAGCATTTTTTGGGAATTTTTTATTTTAGGATACATTTGAGAGAGTGAAACTGATTAAGAAGAGGTTAATCATAGAACAAAGTAGTAGAATATCTTATGATGATCACAGGAGCATACCTATAGAGTTTCATATAGTCAAATGCGTTTTTTTAGACATTTACTCTTTGGTTAGGCCATTGATGTTTGAGGAAGCAAGGAAAGCTAGCCCCATATTTTGTTGGACCCTTAGAGATCACTAAATGGTTTGAGTCAATGGTAAAACATCATAATCATCCATTAAATTATTATGGAATTAATGATATGTTTCATGTGTCTCAAGATCGAAGGTACATTCCAAATCCCATGTGTTTCATCGACCGTGAGGATGTGACCTGGATCTTGATGCATCATACATAGATTTTTTTAAGTGTATTGTAAACTATACAATGAAATTATTATGAGGGAATATGGTACCACTTGATTAGATCATGTGGTAGAATGGATGGATCCAAGAGGATACATCGGAGTAGGAATTAGATGTTTGAGATCAATGGTCAAAGTTTCTCGAGCGGGACTACTAGAGATGCTACTAGAGGATGATAAATTATTATTGGGGGATATTACAAAGCCTTGATTTTCATTGTTTGAGGTATTAAAAGAATTCTTTACTTCTTCTTCTTTTATTTTTTGAGTTGATCCATTCTTGGGTAGAACCTTGTAATCTTGGAGTATCTTATAGATGCATAAATTGGGTTTTAGAGTAATTTATGTCCTAAAAAGACCACAAAACCCCCATGGAAGAAGCTTTTTTAGACCATATCATATCTTGGTGAAAAACATGAAAGGAAAAGGATTTTCACATTCATGGAAGAGGGAGGTAGTAGGTCCCTATTTTTTCCTTTGTACCAAATGACTAGAGAAATTTTTTTCCATGCCATGGTGCTCAGGTAAGACTCTTGTTATCCATAGATTGAGAAACCAAGTGATGTCTATTTTTCATGTTGAGGTGGGGGAAGAATTTCCTAGATCTTTCGGAAACACTATAGTGATATCTGTTTCATCACGGTGTGTTCAAGAAAATCATGACCATGACAAGGCTGTGGTGTAATTTATTTTAGCATTAGGATTTTCGAAATGGACAAATTTAATTCATCACCCCTTCTTAAATCATGAAAAATCACAAGGTAAAATGAGTAGGGTTTAATTTTGGGGTTTTTATGGATGTTATTAATTGATTCATAACCCATATTAATCGAATAAAAAACCATTCATTAATTCTTTATACATTCTAAAATTAATTTGAATGAAACTCAGAAAATCCCTTTTAATGGTGAGCTTATTGATCGATTATCACTTGTTTATTCCTCTTTTAGGTCAATATTTTATTACCCATGGTCAATCTAGGGACTGAGCTCATTTTTCATTGTTGGTACTTCAAGTATTGGATGATTCATTGATGTTGTTTAGTGTGACTCCATGTTTGGATGAAATTCCTCCCTTATTATTTTTATCATGGAATGATGTTGTTATGGATTATACATTTCTTATATGTTTCATATAATTTAGTAATTCTAGAATTGGTTTATCAAAAACCTTCTTGAGGATCGAAAGAATTATATAACATTTTGATTATGTTCTATTATTGACTTCCCCTCTTGTATCTATCAATGTGTGATATTTTTTTATCCCTTCAACATTTCTTGTATGTTACATTGTTTGATATTCATTATTGGGTAAGTGTTGTTATACCACTTAGCTTGTTCTACCGTGTGTCATGATCTAGAAACCATTTTATTTTATGTGATACTATTTCTAGGAGTTCTTGGAAAGTGAAGTTGTATCGATTGGTGTGAGAACATGGGTCGAGAGATGAAAATCTTGAATAACCATGATTTTGACATTAAAAATCTTGAGGATCGATGTTTATTACTATTTTAGGCTCTTTAATACACATATTTACTTTGTTTGATTCTTGTGTTAGCATACCTTGAAGACCATGATTGAATATGATCACATTTGGGTATGTGCATAGCCCGTGTGACCTGTTCATGATACACGTTTCCCATAGTATTATTAGGTTGTTCAGTCTTGTTTGATAATTATAATATGTAATATATACTTATAATTTTTTCATGATGATATGTTCTGCTTTACTTGTCTGATCTACCCTATTATGAGTGTTATAATTCTATTAGAGGTAGTGTTATTTGGGCTTGAAATAAATCGTTCTCCATGACATGCTTATCCCACAGAGGGGAAGTGTGCGTGACTTACAATGATGTATATGAGAACAATATAGGGATGCAATAATTCATCAAATAATTTATGTGGTTCATTAGATTTTTAGTGGATTCAAAATATCATGATTACTCGAGGCCTAGTGGATATCGAGTTGCAAGATCACTCTATGCCTAATGAATGTTGAGAACATGAATCACTATAAGCCGAGTGGATTCCAATTTTCTTGTTCACATGATGAATATATCTATGTTTACTAGCCTTTTGGATAGTTATTGATTACATCCAACACTGTTACATTTCATTCGAAATGGATCTAAATCTGGTATGGTTGAGGATATTGGTGGCTTGGTTAGCACATGGGTGCTTGGTATGTGATAGTTTATTATTACTTGTACATTTATTATTATCACAAAACACACATGTTATACATGTTAACATTATTTTAGGAAACACTGGTGGCTCCCTACTGGGTTTTATTACTCACACCCAATACAAGCATCTCAATGATTGTGAAACATTCATATATATGGATCGGAGGAAAGGATAGGGGCCATGGTAGAAGGTTGAGATGAGGACCCTAGAGCTAGTAAAGGGACTAGGCTAGGATATGGAGGATTTCCCATTGATTAACTTTAATTATTTATCTGACCACACATTACTCTTTGGTTTGGATATTTACTTTAGAAGCCCGTTTATTTATCGGTATGACATGTGTTCCATATAATATATAGTATTATACTAATTATTATGATTTATATAAATTTTTTTATATTTTAATTATTTATTCTAGGATACGATACCTATGGTATAGTATTCCCACTGATTGTATTCAAACCCTCACTGCTAGTCCCCAACCTCTTGCATATGGAGAGGAATGCATGGGGTCATGTTACATTCCATCCCATACATGGTTGTTTGGTTTGGGGTGTTATAACATAGAGAATCAAGATTTTGGTCAATAAATACACGTAGTAAACTCATGATATTCATTACTAAAAATCTCAACTCTATGTATAATCATACAATTTGATAAATACCAATATACAATGACACATAACGTGTGGAATTACCACAAGTGGGTCTATTCTCATAATCACCTCACTTAGAGATTACTAAGTGAGAACTTCATGAGATGAAGTCTCATCCACTTGAATTCAACAAGAACCTTATATTCAAACATTCTATGTATACCATCATAGAATTTCATTAGATTTTAGGAAAAAAGTTTATGAAAATCATCATCGCGCTTGAAGGTTCCCATCATATCAAGGAATTTCTATGACCATTCAATGTGAGCTATAATCTTGGACATTATCATATTAAAATTAAATAGAATAATAATTATTGTTCTATAAGATAGTTATTAATATTAAATAATCTGAATATATCAGTAATTTAAAGTAAAAAGTTGATAATTCTAGGGAATCAACTCTATCTGACACATACTTTCACTAGGGAAAACTGATAATAACCTTCAATCGACTATATCTCACATGATAATCTTGATTCTACTTTGATAAGTCTATAGTCAATGATTCCATTATTATATCTTCCATGGGAAACATTCTTACTTCGACCTCACCTATTCGAGAAAAATCCATTGATAGATGATATCCTTTAGTATTTACCTTTTGTTCCCCCATAGGAATCCCGAAAATTTGGATAATTCCATAATTAAATAATATCTTAATAATGATAATAATTTTCATATTGGTATTACCAGAATTTGGAATATGACATTTTTTAAATGCTTCTTAAGCTGCATTAGAATCCACAACATAATTGGTTATTGTAGATATGACAACCATGGGTGGTAAAAATTTGGTCTTATATATTATCGTATCCGTACTATAATCCTAGATCAAATTTTATTAAGTAATACTAGTTTTATATCACAATTATTCCTATTTCCCCTTTCACCAAAAACATAAAGTAGAAACCAATTTGGTCTTATTGCTTCATTAACTTTCAAACACATGTACTAAAACCAGATTTAACAACATATAGATATATGTTTAAATATCTTGTTCCCTATAACATTGGATGCTACTTTAAGTTATTTTTGGGGAAATAAATTGCTCAGTATTATAAATAGGTATCACTATGTAACTATTTTCTATAAACTATCATTGTATATATCTTGGAAAAATATTGATCTCCCAATAACCTTTTTTAGACACATGGATCTTGTTCATTAAAAGATAATCTTCTATGATCACAATTCATGTTATACACATAAATGAATTTGTGTAACTTTCATAACTTATTAATTTTTTTGTGTGTCAAAAGCCCTTCTAGTTTCATCATATTGATGTGTACTAAATGGGCTCTATTAAAGATACTTCCATTGAAATAAAAATACCCAATAAAATGATAATAAAAAATTTATATGGAAAGAATAATTTCAATGGATTTTGCATGAAACTCTTTGTGAAGGTTTTGTCGAAGATAATGTCTATTTATCAGTAAAACCTTTAAAAAGTCAACTATGATTCAATGGTATGGTCTTGACCATATTTGCCTTGTTTTCTACTTGTATACCCACCAATAGTATCAAAACAACAAAAACATCAAAATACCGAATTCCTAAATTTTAGTCCATTGTATCCACTATTAAAATATACTAAAATTATTCAGTTTCATCTTGTTTAAAATCACGGAATCCTTTTTAGATTTATTACTCTTAGGAATAATATATCACCCATAATAATGAATAGAAAAATCACTTTTTTTCTAAACTCTCCTGCATTGTATGTGTCTCAAGAGAAACTCATCCCTCTATGAAATAATGGATTTTTAGTATTCTAATTCCAACTACTGTGAATCATGAACCTCAAATTATTCTATGTTTATCTTTCCCCCTGTAACACCCTAGGTAAATAAAGAATATGAAATTTTTATATTTATCCATATTTGTGAATAAAATATTAATATTACTTTAAATGGGATGTTATGCTTGATGGCGTACCCAATACGCAACAACGAGTTTCTTGGGAATCTTACGTTGCACTCTAATAATAAAATACTATTATTTTAAATGGTAGTTAACGCCTAGCCATTGTAATGGCGGGAATGAACAGAACTAACTAAAAAATGATTATATATGTTTGTAAAATATTTTTACTCTTTACAATAAATGTTAGAGGATTAAAAATGCGAATGAATCCAATTTTTAAGCATAAACATTCTAATATTATTTAAAAGGTCAATTAACCGCCTTTCGATGGAGAACCTCTTTTAAATCCACTTTTTAACAATTTTATGTGTTATATTTGACAAAATAAAATTATTTTTTTGAATCGGGACATCAAATTTTACTTTGTGTAAATTTCCGTTATTTTTCCGAAAAAGTTCAATTTTTAATGAATAGTGAAAAATGTTGTATTTTAATTCAAAACCTCTTTTTAATATAATTTATTTATATGAATATATTATCTTTTGAATTGGTTTTAAAGTGAAATTAGAACATATTTCTACCATTTAATCCAATAGTGGTCTTTGGAATTAATTTCACTTTGAAAACGGACTTAAACTAGTGTCAATCTTTTGATACATTTTATTTCATAAAAACACGCTATTTGTTTTGACAGCGGGAAATAATTATTAAATTAATTAATGCAACTTATATGTTTTTAATTTTGTAAAATATACATCATTTTTGAATTCGGAATATCAAATATAGATTAGGGTGAATTTTTGGTAATTTTCTGAAAAACTTCAATTTTTGATGAATAGTGAAACCACTAAGTGGTACTTATAAAAACTGATTTTCCGTTTAAATGAAAATTTTCCATCATTTTGCTTTTAATTTCAAAAGTCCTACATACATGGCTGTCATTAAGAAGTAAAATGTGGTTCAATTGGATTAAAAGAATTTTTTGGTGAATAGTAACTTATTATGTTTTTAATCGTGATTAGAGGTAATCAGTGTAGTTAAAGGTAAAAATAATGTTTTAATAATATGAAATGACCTAGAAACATGTCCTACCATCATTGGATGAGTCATGGCCGACCACAACAATCCATGAGTCATCTTGGGGACCCCATGTAGCCACTTTGGTTGGGAAATGACATAAATAACTTTTTATTTAATGTTAAAGTAAAAATGACACAAACATGAAATGTTTTACTAAACCAATTGTTACATGGGGTTATATAATTCAGATTTTTTACTATAAATATTCATTATAGCTAAAAATATTTCCTACATCATGATAGTTTTTTTATAATTTTTAGACATTAAATATATTAAATTATTTATGACATCATGATGATGTAGCGATTACCTCATTAATAAAGGATTTAAATAAAATGGAAAGATAATGTAACATCTAAGACCTACACATGTCCAAAACCTATTGTATGGGTGGATTTAGAACCCTGATCACCGTATCCTTGAAACACATCAATGTGGGACCATTAAAATCTGAAAATCATTCTAAAATAAAGTAACATTTCTTTACTTTCCAAGAGTGCCCCTCCTCTCCTCTTATAAAAGGCCCCCACCTCTACCTCCTAACCCACACTTCTAAAGCCTTTGGATCGGCCAACCCCTGCCCATTTTGTATCTAAAATTCCCTCTATAACTCATTGAAGCCTCACTTTGGGCAGAATTCTTCCCAATGAAGCCTTTGAGCTCAAACCAAAGGGAGTTACCCGATTTTAAGGTAGTGTCTTCACTTGTTTTCTTTTGTATTATTTTGCTTCTCCTACCCCCTAAACTATTTTTATTCATTTAATTTGTAACAAATCCAGTATATTCAATATACTATGATGTTTTTATAAGAAGCATTCGAGCTACACTTACACACACCTACATCTAATGGTTAAATAACATATTGTTTCTGTGGATGGCGAATTTCTACCTCACGAAATGATGATTGTTCAACACTCATATAACACCTTAAAAGGTGGCCATTAAGTTGTCACTATATTTATATATGATATATAATATGTTTATGTTTTACTTAATCTTCTGTATTTTTCTTTTGTGGCATACCTTTATGGTTTCCATTGTGGGTAAACACGATAATTTCATTTTAGGAAGTGCGGACTACCGCCCCCTCAAAGTGATTTGATTCGTTAATGCCATATGTGCGATGTATAAAAGATGTATTTAAAGTTATTATATATCATTTATGTTACATATAAATGATAAATAAAATTCTGTAATTAAAATATACATACCTCTCATTTAGTTTTAATTCCATTAATATGACATAGAAATGAAAGTAGTGTTCATGCGTACGTATGGCTTATCGTCTCCATGAACGGTGTATTTCATTTCTTACCTCTAAATGATTATGTAAAATTATAATTACATGTATATTCTGGATATATATGATATATATGATATCCAAATCATGAATATCATTCTGGATATAATGAACCTTTGACCACACAAACAACATGTAATTGTAAGAAGTCCACTTTCAACATAAGAACAAAATATCGACAAAAAAACATTATTAACTTAAATGATTAAATAATGTTTATAACATGGCAATAAGTGATATAAAAGGAATAATGAACTTGAAAATGGGTCTTAAGCAAGTAGACATTAACTCATGTTTTTTATTTAGGACGTTAATGAACGATCGAGTCAAGTCGGACCCGAGGTAAGGGATCATACTCTTCTTTTTCTTTTTAAGTACACTCTTTTATGTCATTCCATTTAAGCTCGTCTATCTTGTGATTGGGATGTTATTTTATATTACTCTTACTATAATTTTTATGTTCATATGATGAGATACCATATTTGATCTCATCAATCCATTTTTGGATGTTTTAAGTGGCGACGTTAGGCTGCTGAGTTTTCGTAAGGGATTTTTCATCTCACTTTTATTCCCTTGAGATTTATGCTACATTTTCCACAATTTACTTTGAGTGGTGTATGCACTGTCCATTATTTTACTCATTGTGTAATATGAATTCATTTATGAGTATTTACATCAATTTTTTATTGTCCTTCTTTCACGGGGTGTATGTTTTGAAAGATACCCATGTCGGTAAGGGAACCTTTCACCCTCCTCTTTTTAAAAGACTTCTTTTGTTATGTCTTTTAATTCACAAAACATTATGTTGGGATATGTTCTTCAATATCCTTAGTGATTTAAATTTTATGTCCAAGTGATGAGATACCCTTTTTATCTCTCATCAAATCATTTTCTGAATTTTGTAGTGATGCTGTTAGGCTGTCAAATTTTTGAAAGGGAACTTCTTAACCTAATTTTGATTATTTGGGATAAGCTAGTACTCCGTGAATATGTCGTTCTATGAATATTTTTGAATAAACTCTTATTGTTTTACACTTAATATCCACTAATATTTGGTGTATTAGTTTGTCACACATAATTATGTAATTGATTTATCCTTAATCTAAGGATATCGTCTTTGTATGGGACTTCGTCTCAATATCCTTTCATTGAGGCATATTTTGTTTTATACATAACCTTCTTTTATACGGTGTATAAACAAATTTGAATTTTACGTTTATCCAAAAGGAATCTTTTTTATACAAAGCGTTTTACTAAACGACAAAAGGGAATGTTTTTGTCGTACGTATGTGGCGACAATGACTTCTCCGCCGTCGTGACCATTTTTTGAGTTTCGGCTTCCTCTACAAGCCATACATTATTTTTAAAAGAAAAATAAATACCATGTTTTACATTTATTTTATTTTGGTATTGAAAATGGTTTTCATAATGTTTTTATATCAATCTGTTGTATTCATATCTTGTTATTGAAAGGTGGAAATGTTATGTTTCATTTATGCATGTTTTATGTGATAAGATTGTGTTATGGTTCTTGGGCATTATTATGAAGATGGGTGGTTCCATGATAAACTAAGGGTGGGTGAGCCCGATATATCTCTCCAATACATTGGGTAACTCGAAGGAGTGAAACGTTAAGGTTTCTCTGAAGAGATTTAGGGAATATACGGTGGTGGGTATTTCAAACATAACCAAGTGGGTTACTCCCTACGTAAGAATGTTATGAATGCCTCAAGTTACCTTTATGTCTTATGATTTCTATGATTTATTCAAGATTTTTATGAGGGATGTTAAAGTGCCTATGTTTTATGGGTAAATTATGATTTCATTCTTATGTATATATGAACTCATGTTTCCTTTCCATATTTTTTTATAACCCTTACTGAGCTTTTTATGCTCATCCCACGTTTTTTTTAAAATGTTTTTCACAGGTCAAGGGAAATGTACATGATATGATGATAGTGTCATGGAAGTGTCAAGAAAGAATCCATGTTTTATTTTAAATATGTTTCTGTTTATGGGAAAAAATGAATACTATATTTATGTAACCACTTTGTTTAAATGTGGAATGTAATGCAATTTTTATGATCTAATTCTCTAAAACTCTAAACCTGAAAAGATCCTCAATGTGTAATCTTGTAATAACTCAAGATTAAGTAAGGTTTAAGGCTGGGGCCTTATAGTTGGTTTCAGAGTCGGTTTAGATAACTTTAGAGGTTAGGGTATTCTCTAAGCACAGGTAACATTACCATAATGGTTAGGATTTCAAAAAGAGTCCTAGTTTTAGATAAAGTGAATGAGTAAGTATATCTTAGTGTTTACCTTCCTCCTTAGTACATGATGGTTTTGTTGATATAATCACACTGACATTTCTGTTTTTAGTGAATGGATGGATCTAGCAGGAACCAAAGTGATAATAGGTTTGAAGGAAACTGTGGTGGTTCTCTAATTAAGAGACTGGATGAAATGGGGGATTCAATGAGGAAACTCGTGGTTGTTATAAACCAACTAGCAAGGAGTCATGATCATCCACTTGAACCTTGGTATGATATGTAATGCATCATGTACAAGATGACCAATCGATGTGGAAGTTCAGGTAATAATTATAAAGGTAACCATTAGAGTTTATATGATCCTTACATTTGAGGTAATTATGGGTCATTATATGTTATGATGGAAAATGAAATGCATGAGATAAACATGAGGTTAAAATATGTTATAATTATTTTTGAAGATTTTATCACGTTTTGGGGAATGTTTTAAGAATTATATAGTTTTTGAAAAAGAACAACACGCAGACTGTGTGACAACCCGTCGCGTCGGACAAAGCTACGGGAATCGAACCACAACCAATGTACGACTGGTATTTATCGCCTACCATTGGACCACATGAAGTCCCTGGTTAGTTTGACTAATTAGTTTTAGTTAGATGATTTTAGGAATCAAGATTAAGTTTATTTTGGGTTATCTATGGAAATGATTACCCTATCATGGAGGATATGTGATTAGGTTAATTACTTCTCAATATGAGAATTTAAGAGCATCTGATGTTATTTGGAGATAAAAGTTAATTTGTACCTTGGAAGACTATGTGACTAAATCCTTCAAATATTTGGGTTGCAATCTTAGTTTGTTTTACATTGAATAATTTTATGGAAAAATTGTTTATCAAATGGTCCTCGTTGAACTTTGGGTTTTATTGGACAAACTTTGGAGATTAAGAATAGATTTTCTTTTTATAAAGGGTTATCCTTTTCTGGATTATCTGATGTTGTACTAACCATTTTGGTTTTGGTTTTGTTTAAAGATTAAAGACAAGGTAAGTATATAGTTCTCTTTTGTGGTTTAGGTGATTCTCTAGAAGTTGATTATAGTACTCTTAATGTGAACAAGTCTTCCTAAATACTTGTCTTTTAGAGAAAATATGAGTTTGTGTAAGAAATCTAATAAAAGTTGGAAGTCAACATGATAAGTGATTATGTTTCCTTATGAATAAATTCCTCAATAAAAATTAATTTAAAACAAAAATGTTGTCTATTAACTTTTCCTACTGGGGAATCTAATACCGTTTAACCCATCACAAGTTTGTGATTTTCTTATGGTTAACTTTCTCCTAAAAATTTTTACTACCACCCTCCATCAGAACATGACCCTTTGTTTTCTCCTCCGTGTCCATGTTATCTTACATGGAATCCTATTATGGGTTAACTCGGGTGACCTCTGAACTTATCTTTCTTTATTTTAAAGTAATTTTTTTACTGACTCTTGTTCCGATGTGGGACTTTCAAGGATGTTTCCAAGCTCAATTTTAAAATTGCAAGGACGCAATTCCCAAAAGGGGGGAAGGATGTAACACCCCAAGTAAATAAAGAATATGAAATTTTTATATTTATACATATTTGTGAATAAAATATTAATATTACTTTAAAGGGGATGCTATGCTTGATAGCGTACCCAATACGCAACAACAAGTTTCTTGGGAATATTACATTGCACTCTAATAATAAAATACTATTATTTTAAATGGTAGTTAAAGCCTAGCCGTTGTAATGGAGGGAATGAACAGAACTAACTAAAAAATTATTATATATGTTTGTAAAATATTTTTACTCTTTACAATAAATTTTAGATTATTAAAAATGCGAATGAATCAAATTTTTAAGCATAAACATTCTAATATTCTTTAAACGGTTGATTAACCGTCTTTCGATGGAGAACCTCTTTTAAATCCACTTTTTAACAATTTTATGTGTTATATTTGACAAAATAAAATTCTTCTTTCGAATTGGGACATCAAAATTTACTTTGTGTAAATTTTCGGTATTTTTCCGAAAAAGTTCAATTTTTAATGAATAGTGAAAAATGTTGTATTTTAATTCAAAACCTCTTTTTAATATAATTTATTTATATGAATAGATTATCTTTTTAATTGGATTTAAAGTGAAATTAGAATACATTTTTACCATTTAATCCAATACTGGTCGTTGGAAATAATTTCACTTTGAAAACGGACTTAAACTAGTGTCAATCTTTTGATACATTTTGTTTCATAAAAACACACTATTTGTTTTGACAGCGGGAATTAATTATTAAATCAATTAATGCAACTTATATGTTTTTAATTTTTTAAAATATACATCATTTTTGAATTCGTAAAATCGAATATAGATTAGGGTGAATTTTTGGTAATTTTCTGAAAAACATCAATTTTTGATGAATACTGAAACCACTAAGTGGTACTTATAAAAACTGAATTTCCATTTAAATGAAAATTTTCCATCTTTGTGTTTTTAATTTCGAAAATCCTACATATATGGTTGTCATTAAGAAGTAAAATGTGGTTCAATGGGATTAAAATAATTTTTTGGTGAATAGTAACTTATTAAGTTTTTAATCGCGATTAGATGTAATTAGTGTAGTTAAAGGTAAAAATATTGTTTTAATAATATGAAATGACCTAGACACATGTCCTACACTCATTGGATGAGTCATGTCCGACCACTAAAATACATGGGTCAACTTGGGGACCCCATTTAGCCACTTTGGTTGGGAAATGACATAAATAACTTTTTATTTAATGTTAAATTAAAAATGACACAAACATGAAATGTTTTACTAAACCAATTGTTAAATGGGGTTATATAATTCAGATTTTTGACTATAAATATTCATTAGAAAGATACAAAGATTTTATACATCATTTTAGTTTTTTTATAATTTTTAGACATTAAATATATTAAATTATTTATGACATCATGATGATGAAGTGATTACCTCATTAATAACGGATTTAAATAAAATGGAAGGATAATGTAAAATCTAAGACCTAAACATGTAAAAAACGTATTGGATGTATGTATTGCGAACCCTTATCACCTCAACCTTGATATAAATCAATTTGGGACCATTAAAATCCGAAACGCATTCTAAAATGAAATAACATTTCTTTACTTTCCAAGAGTGCCCCTCCTCTCCTCTTATAAAAGGCCCTCACCTCTACCTCCTTACCCAAACTTCCAAAGCATTTGGCTCGGCCAAACCCTGCCCATTTTGTGTCTCCACATCCCTCCCTAACTCTTGGAAGCCTCAATTTGTGCAGAAGTCTTCCCAAGGAAGCCTTTGAGCTCAAACCAAAGGGAGTTACCCGATTTTAAGGTAATGTCTTCACTTGTGTTGTTTTGTTTTATTTTGCTTCTCCAACACCCTAAACTCTTTTTATTAATTTCTTTTGTAACAAATCCAGTATATTAAATATAATAGGATATTTTTATAAGAATAATTAGAGCTACACTTACACACACCTACATCAAATGGTTAAAGAACATACTGTTTCTGTTGATGGCGATTTTCTGCCTCACGAAACGATGATTGTTCAACACTCATATAACACCTTAAAAGGTGGCCATTAAGATGTAACTATTTTTATATATGATATATAATATTTTTATGTTTTACTTAAGCTTTTGTATTTTTCTTTTGTGTCATACCTTTATGGTTTCCATTGTGGGTAAACACGATAATTTCATTTTAGGATGTGTGGACTACCGCCCCTCAAAGTGATTTGATTCGTTAATGCCATATGTGGGATATATAAAGGATGTATTTAAAGTTATTATATATTATTTATGTTACATATAAATGATGAATATAATTATGGAATTAAAATATATGTACCTATAATTTAGTTTTAATTCCATTAAGATGACATAGAAATGAAAGTAGCGTTCATGCGTACGTACGGCTTACTGTCTCAATGAACGGTGCATTTCATTTCAAACCTATAAATGATTATGTAATATTATAAATACATGTATATTCTGGATATATATGATATATTTGATATATATGATATCCAAATCATGAATATCATTCTGGATATAATGAACCTTTGACCACACGAACAACATGTAATTGTATGAAGTCCACTTTCGACTTAAGAACCAAATATCGACAAAACAAACATTATTAACATAAATGATTACATAATGTTTTTAACATTGCAATAAGTGATACAAAAGTAATAATGAACTTGAAAAAGATTATTAAACAAGTATAAATTAACTCATGTTTATTATTCATTATGTTAAAGAATGATCGAGTCAAGTCGGACCTGAGGTAAGGGATCCTACTCCTCTTTTTCTTTTTAAGTACACTCTTTTATGTCATTCCTTTTAAAATCATCATTATTGTGACTGGGATGTTCTTTTATATTACCTTTACTGTAATTTTTATTTTCATATGATTATATAACCTATTTTGTCTCATCAATCCATTTTCTGAAGATTTAAGTGGCGCTGTTAGGCTGCCATGTTTTCGTCAGGAATTTTTCATCTCACTTTTATTCCCATGAGATTTATGCTACATTTGCCACAATTTCCTTTGAGTGGTGTATGTACTGCCCATTATTTTACTCATTGTGTAATATACTTTCATTTATGAGTATTTACATCAATGTTGTATTGTCTTTCTTTCATGGGGTGTATGTTTCGAAAGATACCTATATCGGTAAGGGAACCATTCACCCTCCTCTTTTTAAAAGAATTCTTTTGTTATGTCTTTTAATTCACATAACATTATGTTGGGATATGTTATTATATATCCTTAGTGATTTAAATTTTATTTTCAATTGATGAGATACCCTTTTCATCTCTAATCAACTCATTTTCTGAATTTTTTAGTGATGCCGTTAGGCTGTCAAATTTTTTAAAGGGAACTTCTTAACCCAATTTTGATTATTTGGGATAATCTTGTACTCCTTGAATATGTCGTTCTATGAATATGTGTGAATAACCTCTGATTATTTTATACTTAATATCCACTTATATTTGGTGTATTAGTTTGTCACACATAATTATGTAATTGATTTATCCTTAATCCAAGGATACCGACTTTGTATGGGACTTCATCTAAATATCCTTTCATTGAGGAATATTTTGTTTTATACACAACCTTATTTTATACGGTGTATAAAACCCTTTGACTTTCACGTTTATCCGAAAGAAATATTTTTTATACAAAGCGTTTTACTAAACACAAAAGGGAATTTTTTTGTCGTACATATGCGGCGACAACGACTTCTCCACCATGGTGACCATTTTTTGAGTTTTGGATTCCTCTACAAGACATACCTTCTTTTTAAAAGAAAAATAAATACCATGTTTTACTTTTCTTTTATTTTGGTGTTGAAAATGGTTTTTATAATGTTTTTAGATCAATGTGTTGTATTGATATCTTGTTAGTGAAAGGTGGAAATGTTATGTTTCCTTTATGAATGTTCTATGTGATATGATTATGTTATGGTTCTTGGGCATTGTTATGAAGACAGGTGGTTCCGTGATAAACTAAGGGCAGGTGATCCCGATATATCTCTCCAATTCATTGTGTAACATGAAGGAGTGAAACGTTAAGGTTTCCCCGAAGAGATTTAGGGAATATACTGTGATGGGTATTCCAAACGTAACCAAGAGGGTTACTCTCTACGTAAGAATGTTATGAATGCCTCAAGTTACATTTATATCTAAAGATTTCTATGATTTATTCAAGATTTTTATGAGGTATGTTAAAGTGCCTATGTTTTATGGGTAAAGTATGATTTCATTCTTATGTATATGTGAACTCATGTTTCCTTTCCATATTTTTTTATAACCCTTACTGAGATTTTTATGCTCATCCCATGTTTTTTTGAAATGTTTTTCACAGGTTAAGGGAAAGGTACATGATATGATGATAGTGTCAAGGAAGTGTCAACAAAATAATCCATGTTTTATTTTAAATATGTTTTTGTTGATGGGAAAAAAATGAATACTATATATATGTAACCACTTTGTTTAAATATGGAATGTAATGAAAGTTTTATGATCTAAATCTCTAAAACTCTAAACTTGAAAAGATCCTCAATGTGTAATCTTGTAATAACTCAAGATTAATTAAGGTTTAAGGCTGGGGCCTTATACCCCCACTATCTCCTTTTTATGTGTTCAACCTATTAGAAAGAGTATGTAATTTATTAATCATAATTATTTTATCTGGGGGTGCATATAGGTAATATCATTTATTTTCATCTGGGTATCCAATAAAGATACCCTTAGTTCCTTGGGGTGATTTTGTTTTTCAAATATACCATTGATAAATGACTCAAAAACCCCACACTTGTATAGATATGATTAAAAAAGACTTATATCTATTAAACTGTTCGTATGGAATACCATTTTATAATTTAGTTGGCATCTTTGTTAGATGTCGTATTACTATTTTTTAAAAAATAAATTGGAAAAAAAGGAATATTTTTAGTGCATATAATAATTTTCATCCAAAACTTTTACTAGAATCAATACTTTGATTTATAAGGAAAAGCGTGTTTGAGAATACCTCTACTCCACCTGAATATTATTAATGAATACACAGTTAATATATACACCAAAAAGACCACTCAGAGGAATATATATCCTTTATAAATCTTATTCACCGCTCTACTAAGATTTTAAAAAATTTATTAAACGAATTTCATGAATTAAATAAATTTACCCATAAATTAAACTTTGAATAGTTCTCATGTTATTATTGAACTAACATAGGAATATTTGTGGAATAACTTTATTTCTAAATATTCTTTTCTCTAATACATGATAATGTAGTTTCTTAGTATACCAAGTGTCTTAGCTCAAAATATAGACTAAAAACGCCTTTATGGATATAATTATTTTAATCATTATCTGTTCTATTTTATAAATAACTATCCTTCCAAAATTAATCACTCATAGTATTATATATATTCACCATTAATTACCATTTTGTATATGTATGATTCAAGAATTACTGAACTATTTTTTTAGTATGAAATACCACAACAACATTTTTTGGAAAAAATCCCTCAAGGTAACGTTGTATCATTTCTGGGTTGATTTTATATTTGAAAAAGTGGGTTTCCAAAGTATGTTTTGGAACACCAGAGTTATTATTGAAACAATATATTGACAATGATACATGACAATGTAATGGATTCCTTATAAGTGGTACATAAAATTGCATACACAAGGTGATTTCGTTTCCTAGTGTTTGCAATGTTTTTGGTGTCTATAATTTGGAGGATGGATAACATTGTGAAAGATGGATTTCCATGAAGGACTTATAAATATATAACAAAGGCATGAGTATTTTGAAGACTAAGGATAATGAATGGAATTTTGTGAAGGAGCAAATTTTTTGATGGTGATCACCGTGATTATGAGAAGCTTCAAAAATAGATAATTTTTATAGTGATTTTCAAGATAGGTATCATCATGAATGAAATGAGGGAGTATCATGAAATGGTGAAGATGTGGTTGGAAGCTTCTAGAATCGGTGGGAATGCCTTTAAATAGTCCTCTACCTACATCATAAAAGTTGTGATAATTGAAAAAGATTGTAATGTTCTAGATTCACAAAGGTGGTTCATGAGTATTTTCCTTGAGAAAATGTTCATGAAAGAAGGTCGGTTGTGAAGGATATAAATGCCAATTGAAAATTATGATCATCGTGAAATTACAAAATTTCATGAAGGGGGTAAAAAGCTATTCTAAAATAGCGTGCTTCATGAAGGCTATGTAATATTTACGAAAATTTTTGATCATCGCAAAAGTATGTTGCTTTATGAAGGCTAGTTTAGCTTTGTAAAAGAGGATAACTTCTTGAATGTATTGAGAATAATGAAAGTGTTTTGATGTGATTTACCAATGGAATAGTTGTAAATTTATATTCATCTAGTGGATGGAATTGGGACTTCAATAGAGCATCTATGAACAGTTGAGTATGTATTCATTAGTGATAACGAAGGGAAATACATTTCCATAAACATTGTGTGGATCTTTTCTAGAGTAGTGAGAAAAGGAAGTGGAAGATGGAGCTACTTTCCATCGGTAGTGAGCGAGAGAAAGAGACTGAAGGAGTGACCCTTGGGAAAGTAGTGAGATGACCCTAAACCTTGTAAAGGTAGTGAGACTAGGCATAAATGTGATCTAGACTGAACTGTATAATTTTCGTTAGCCTTAGTGGATTTGGTACATCAAAACATTTCCATTGTATACTCCTGGGACATAGACCAAATAGGGTGAACCATGTAAAATTACTTTGCCACAGGTAGGATTTAATTCTTGTTCATTTATTCTTATGAGAAATGGAGAGAAGAGAGTTTTTTTTAATGAAGAAACAAGATCAAAAGGGGTAGTTTTTTTAATACAACATACCCTGATTCACCCCCTCTTAGGGTATTTAACATAAAAGAGATAACAATAAGTATCAGATACAACAGTTGAATGTCATTGGTTATATCATTAGAGGAAATGGAGGTTTTCAATAACAAAGGGATTCTGATAATTAATGGAAATAATTTATCATTATAAAATAATTGGATGGATCACTACTTTCAATAATTAGGACTGGATGTATTTACATCATCCTTGCTTGAAATATCCGCCAATATTGATAGTGGTGATTTATCATAAGCTGAACATAGGGAATTGGATACTGATGAAAAAAGAATAAATACTTTTTTTGGAGATATATCCAATGCAATATATGAACGGAGAAGCCCTGTAAGTCTTCACATGATATGTGGTAAAAGTTGATGAATTTTGATGATGGTGAATCAAATGTAAGAGAAGAAAAACTACATGTTCTATGGAATTAGTATGAAGATCTCATTATTCACCCTAATGAGTCTATTGATGGATTATTTAACAAGGAAAATGTTTTTTTTACAATAACTGTGCTATCATGGGAAAATTATTGAATATTTAATGATATTTAAGAAAATATTGGGTTGATTTCCACCTCGATTAAATATGAAAGTTTCTGTATTAGAAGATAAATATCCAAAGGATTATAAATTTTATATCTTGCACACTAATCTTATTTTGTATGAGACGGAAAATAAATATAATGAGTCTGTGGAAAAGGGTATGTCCAAATAAGTGGATTTTAAGGCCATTAGGAATCTCAATTGTGAATATATTATGGAATAAGAGGATACAAATGATGTGATGTCATTACCTTCCTCAAACAATAATATAGGAAAAGGAACGTTCAAAGGTAAACTTTTGATTGCATGATTTCAATGTGAAAATGATGGACATCTTGAAGCATGGTGACCCAAGATGTTTCAGGAAGATGAATAGGATGAAGTTGAAATTTCCATGAATATTTATTCATACTAAGTGAATGGAAAGAAAAAATTTAATAGAAATTTATTCAAAAAGATGAATCTTCTGTTAAGAGAAGATGAAAATTCATAAGAATCTAAGGTAGAAGAATTGAAGGACTGTAAGGATCATGAAGCTGATTTTTTGGTTGTAGTGGTCATAATTTCCATAAAAAGGAAGAAAGAGACAAATAGAAAGGATAATTTGAAGGAAGAGTTGATCTTCAAGTCAAATTAGAAGCTACACATGAAGAGAAATATGTTTGGAGATCCATGATGAAGAAATCAAAAGAATTTTCTCATGATGCTAAACTATATATGAAGAAATAGGATGAAGATAAGTATGAGTTGAATGAATAAATTAGAAAAAACGAGGTTTTGAATTTCATATATATCAGATAAGTTTGTTGAGTACATGATCATAATTGAATAACTGAAAAGGGAAATCAATAGTTTGAATGAAACTAGAAATGATCAAATAAAACAAATTGAAGAACATGAAGATGAAGTCTTTGGGATGTGATTAAGAGTTTGGATCAGGAAAAAATGTTGAGTCTCAGTATCACAATGGGTTAAAAGATCATACATTAAAAAGAAAAGATAAAAAGTGGAGCATAGTGATGTAGTAAAACAAATGCGACGTTAAAATTCAAATGATAAAGTTGGTATGGGGAATGATTGATAATATAAAGCAGTAATAGTTGACATCAGACTATAAGAACCCACACTAATATTAATGATTTATTTGGATATGAAGAAGCATCAGAAGATTCAGATAACCCAAGGGACAACCAGGGGTGTAGTAGTGTAATATAAGAATGAACCCCACAATAGATTCAATTGTCTAGGAAAGACAAGAAACTCAAAAAATGTATGCTCTATAACCAAGAGGAATTAAAGGGAACACGACAAACAGAGTTAGCCATATTGAACACAATAATCTATTAAATCATTTAATTGTCACTATTTTGGGTGTATAGGAATCAAACACATGGTATGATATTGAAAATGAACAATGTAGAGGAATGTGGAAAGGAATACTTAATATAGTCGCAATCAGTAGCTAAATGCATCCTTAAATGAGTTGAAAATGAAAAATTGATTTGTAGCTCTGCAGAATGAAGATGGTCCATCGTACTTCGACAATGATAAAGATTATCAATCAATATTATGTATGAATTCTAAAACATGGATCAAAAATAAAAGAGATGAACAAGCAGTGGTTGCATAGATTTCTTTTAAAGCACCAGATCACACTGGAATATGGATCATTAACAGTAGATAAACAACACGTATGATAGAAAATATGTATCTAGTGATCAGATCAGGTATGATAAGGAATGTATCATAATATTAGGTAATAATAAAGGCCCAAAATATTTAGCTCAGGAAAATCCAGGTTTGGGTGAAAATACATGAGATGTGAAAATATCTAGGATGTTGATGGTATCAATAACAACTTTCTAGGTGTAAGTCAATTATGTGAATCAAGATATTCTATAAGCTTCTCAATGAAATTAAATATCATTAAGGAAAAATATTTTGAAGTTTTTTTGTAGGTAAATTTTACTAAAGGTAATATCTACATTATTACTACTAACTTGAAATCAGAAATGCTGACTTTACATCCGTCTAGAAAAAATTTATCTTTTTTTTCACTATTATGGCCATGAATAATTTTAATGTCTCTATCCTTGAAAAAGGTGAAATTTTTTCATCAACATCAATACCCTATATCTTGGAGTACCCTTTTCAAACTATTCATTCTATATTTCAATCACATCACCATATTCATTCATCTTGTTGCGAAAGACCCATTTAGTATGGATGTTATTCTTTTCTGTTAGTCTTGAAACAATCTCCCATGTCTGATTCTTCCCAAGTTGGTCAATCTCTTCATATATATCTCGAACCAAAATGTCATCTCTATATGCTTCATCAAAACATTTAGGCTCTACATGTGATAATAACGGTGATTTTTGTAGAGTCTTCATTATCTTTGTATGCGCTGTCACAGTCTGATAACAAATTATGTTATTTCTCTCAATTTCATCTCTTCTCTTCGATCATTGTGATCATACTATATTGTTATCACCATTTTACTTATTTAAATGTTATTTTGAATAGTCATCTTGAACTATAACATCGCTTGTTCTTCCAATCTCATCATCATTATCTTCCTGATACTGATCATGTATTTTCTAGTGATTTTACTCATTATATACTATAGTTACCTCATTGCATTCAACTACCTTTCCAAGACAATTATTGAACCATTTATATTAATTTCATTTCATTGAAGAGCCAATCAATATCTCTTCATCTCCACATGATTAAAAATTATTGTGTTTCTCCTTATTGAGAATGATACACATACGTATGATGACTCAAAAGTAGTTCAATGATGTATTCTTTCCATAATATATCTCATATGGATTCTTCTATTATTTTGGACATAATAACACTCAATTTTATGTCTACATTGTTTTTATCACTGATTCTTTCTAAAAATTATTTTTAAGGTCTTTCTTAATTTGAATTGTTATAGTCATGTTGTTGATAATTTTATTTCTTCAATCAACTACTTCATTTTGTTGGGGAGTTAATACTGCTAAAACTTTGTGTCTTATTACTTGTTTCTCGAGATAATCCTCCACTTGTATAGTTGTGAACTTTATTCCATTATCTGTTCATATCTTCCATATTCATTGACCCAACATCTTCTCCAATTCCCTTCGATTAGTTTTTATGCAACTAAACTCATCAAATTTGTGGGTGATGATTAAAACCCATGCTACTCTACGAAAATCATGAATGAAGAGAAAATTATATCTCCTCCCATAAATTTATCTTAGTAAAATAGGTCCCCACACATTAAAATTCACTATCTCAAGTAATTTTTTTGACCTTTTATCTTTTGCCTTATTTGTATTTTGAATGCTCTTACCTTATGGAAAAGCATCACATGTATTTGTACGATAACGTGACATTCTAAGGAGGTCTCGAGTAGCACCATATTTCAATAGTTCAACCAATGAAATTTTGTATAAATGACCAAGGCATTTAAGCCATAACTTTTTTTTCTTCCTTATACAAAAAGAACAAATAGCCTTTGTCCACTAATAATTTAAATATTCCTTTTAGTACACTTTCCCAACAAAAAAGCATCACCATATTTTTATTTAATGATATATAATTTCCTTGAGAAGCTTAGGGAATGTCTTGAGTAACACAATTGACTTACACAAAAAAGTTGTGATTGATACCTCCAACAACCAAAATATCTGGACATCTCATGTCTTTCCCCCCAAACATGGCTTTTTCATGGGATAATACTTTTTAGGCCTTCATCATTACCCAATATTATGATACATCCATTATCATTCCTAATTCCTAACACCTGATAATTATTTCCTATCATATGTGAGGTTTATATACTATTAATGATTTATATTCCACTATGATCTGATGCTTTAAAAGCAATCTATGCAACCACAGCTTGTTCATCTCTTTTATTTTTAATCCATGTTTTAGAATTCATACTTAATATGGATTGATAATCTTGATCTTTCTCTAAGTATGAATGACCATATTCATCCTAAATGTATTAAAATTGATTTTTCATTTTCACCACATTTAATGATGCATTTTTCTGCTGATTATGACTATAATCCTTATGCCTTTCCATATTCTAATAAATTGTTGGTTGTCAATATCTTAACATGTGTATGTTTCCTTTACACCCAAAATAGTGACCATTAAATGATATCCTAGAATATTGAGATCAGTATGGATGCCTCTGTTGGTCGTGTTCCCTTTGATTCCTCTCGGTTATGAAACAATTTTTTTTGAGTTTCCCATCTTTTCAGAACAATATCATCTAATGTGGGGTGTATTCCTATGTGTCACAATTGTACCACTAGCTGTCCCATGGGTTCTATGTAATTTATGATTCTAATTCATACCCAATCAATCATCAATCTTAGAGTGGGTTCTTATAGTCTCACCTCAACTATTACTAATTTCTATTTTCAATCAATCCCTATACAAGCCTTTTTATTTGGATTTTGACTATTTGTTTGGTTTTACTAGACCACTATGCTCCACTTTTATCTTTTATTTTTCCTGACTAATTTCATATCGAGAGTCAACATTTTTTCTTGATCCTTAATTATTAATCACAACACAAAGACATAATCTTCATGTTATTCAATACGTTTGATTTGAACTTTTCCTGTTTAAATAAAACTATTGATTTCTCTATTTCATTCTTAAATTTTTTTCTTCTACTCAACAACCTTACATGAGATATCTATAACGGAAGACATTTTTTTAAAATTTCACTGTTCAAATCCTACTACTCTTCATTCTATTACTGCATATATAGTTTAGAATCATGAAGCACATTACTATATTTCTGCATCTCTGCTCTCCGAACATCAATCTTTTTATGTATAGATTCTAATTCGACCTGAAGATAAATTATTCCTTCAACTTCTCCATTTTCATTGTCACTTTCTTCCTTTTTATGAAATTTCTGACAACTACCACAATATCATCTTATTCGTGATCCTTACAGTCCCCCAATTCTTCTGCCTCATATTCTTATGAATTGTCATATCCTCTTAACAATAGATTCTTCTTTTTGAATAAATTTCACTTAAATTTATTCTTTCCTTATACATATGATAAATAATTCTTCATGGGAATCTCCAATTCATCCTCTTCATCTTCCTCAAACTTTTTGGGGCATCTTGCTCCAATATGTCCAACCTTTCCATATTGAAAGCATGCAAGTGAGAGTTTCCATTTGAACATTCCTTTTCCTCATTGAATATTTTAGGAATGGAATTCCATCACATAATTCACATCCTCTTTTTCCGGACCATATTCATTGGTAAGATTCTTCAAAGAATTAAAATCCACTTATTTGGACATCCCTTTTTCCACAAACTCATTATATTTATTTCTCATCTCATACACAATAAGTGTATTGTGAAAGATATAAAGTTTATACTCATTTGGATATTTATCTTCCCATACACGAAATTTTAAATTAAACTGAGGTGGAAGTCTTCTCATGATTTTCTCAACAATATTTAAATATTCAATAATTTATCCTAGATCACTCATTCCCTCCAAAACAAAATTTTCCTAGTTAAATAATGCATCAACAAACTCATTAGGGTGCATTATGATATCCTCAAACTTGTTCCATTGATCTTCCATTGTTTCTTATATTACTTTTGAGTCACCCTCTTAAATATTCAAGAAAATTTTCCCGCATATCATGTGATGACATACACGACATCACCTTTGCGTATATTGCCTTGGATATAACTCCTCCCAAAATTATCGATTACTTTATCATCAGTATCCAATTCCCTACGTTCAACTTCTGATAAATCACCACTATCAATATTGGCTGATATTCTAGGAATGGATTCTTTAAATACCTCCATTCCTAATGACCGAATGTAGTGATGCGTCCAATTATTCTATAATTAAAAATTGTTTCTATAGAAGATATGAATCCATTTGTGATTAAAAAACACCATTTCCTCTACTGATATAACCACGTAATCTCATAATTTGTCTCTGATAGTAATTATTATCTCAATTAGGTTAAATAACATGAGAGGGGGTGAGTCAGGGTATGTCATATTACAAAAATTTCCCATATGAATCTTGTTTTGTTTTTTAAAAAAACTCTCTTCTCTCCAATTTCTATAGTAATGTATGAAAATAAATTAAAAAATTCATTAGACACAATAATTTTATTTGGTTAACCCTCTTTTGTCAATGTCCAAGGATCATACAATGGAAATTTTCTGATGTACAAAATCCACTAAGGCTCACTGAAAAGATATTGTTCAAGCTATATCACTTTCATTCCTAGTCTCACTGCCTTTACAAGGATTAGGGTTAGGTCACTACATTACCAAGGGTCACTCCATGAGTCACTTTCTCTTGCTCACTACTAATGGAATGTATCACCTTATTCCAATTCCTTTTCTCATTTCTCGGGAAAGGATCCACACAATGTTTATGGAAATGTATGTCCCTTAATTATCACTAATGAATAAATACTCAACTGTAGGTAGATCGTATACTGAAGTCCCACTTTCTTCCACTTGATTAATATAAATTTACAATAGTTCCATTTTTTAATCACATCACAACACTTTTACGATGCTCACTAACATCAATAATCTCTCCTCTTTTATGAATCTAAAATAGCCTTCGTTAAGCAGCCTACATTTGTGATGATCAAAATTTCTTTTAAGGATTACTTATTCTTCATAAAGACCACAATTTTCAGACATATTTTTACACTCTTCCTGATCATCACTACTTTCATGATGTTCATAATTTTCTATTGGCATTTATATCCTTCATAGACCACCTTTCTTCATGAACATGTTCACAAGGAAAAAATTCATGGACCACATTTGTAAATCTTGAACCATAGATTCTTATTTAAGTCTCACTACTTTTATGATGGAGGTCATGGAATTTTGATAGGAATTACCACCCATTCCAGAAGGTTCCTGTCACATCATCACCATTTCATTATACTCCCTCATTTCATTCGTGATGCTCCCAGTCTCTCAAATATCTATAAAAAATATCCATTATGTATGTTTTCTTAATCACGATGATCACCATAAAACATTTTGAGCCTTCGAAAAATTCCATTCATGATTCTTAGTCATTAAAAAACTGGTGCCTTATTTATTTTTTTATATTTCCTTCATGGAAATCCATCTTTCATGATGTTTTCCATCCTCTAAATTTTGGACCCCCAAATTTTTGCAAACACTGTGAAATAGAATAACCAAGTGTATGCAATTTTTTGTACCACTTATAAGGCATCTGTTACTTTTCCTTGGATATTTGTCATCATATTGCTTTAAAAATACCTCTAGAGTTCCATGACATACCTTGGTTGTAACACCCGCGATTTTTATGAGAAATATTTTTGTTTTTATATACATCATCAAAGGAATATTTCACTACACACAACACTATCCTGGCTTGCATTACACGCAATTGCGACCTTCCTCGATAGCTTGCATTTTACGCAATACTGAGTTTCACTAAACAACGATATGTTAATAAAATATTATATAAACTAGCCATTATGACTAGTAATACCCAATTTTTTAAATTTTATAAATTTTTACATTCAAAATGGACTTCATTTTTGGATTCGAAATATTGAGATTATCCTAGGGTAAAATTTTGGTATTTTTCTGAAAACATTCAATTTTTTATGAATAGTGAAAACACCAGGTTACTATTTAAAAACCGACTTTTTATTTAAATAATTATATATTTTATTCAAATTTATTTTAGGTCAAAATTGATACATAATACCTATATAAGTTAAAATTAATTCATTGGAGTCATTTTATAATAATTTTAGATATATCAAAATTTTATTGAACTTTTCACCGTCTTTTACCCACCTCCTAGGAGAGTTTGAAAATTTACAAAAAAACATAATTTTACCACTTCTATGAGTGGAATTTCGAAAATCCAATTGACAAAATTGATATCAAGGTGTCAAATTTGGTTCAATAAGATAAAAATAATTTTTTTATGAATAGTAACTTATTACTTTTTTTACCACGGTTAAAAGTAAATAGGGTAATTAAGGGTTAAAATGATATTATTATTACCTAAAATGTAACACCTCAAGATTTCATAGTGTGTTATTTCTTCAAAATAATTCAATAACATGCACTACACGCAACACCGAGTTCAATCACACCATGAATTACAAAAAAAAGCATTAAAAGAGGTCATGAATAGCATTAACTACATTTTTCACTTTATATAATCCTTATAATTTTAGAATCCATATTATGAGTTTCTTAGTCATAATGCAAGAACAAATTCATTTTCAGTATTGCACTTTTATCAACTTTTAATAGTGAAACCTTTTTAAATACAATATTTCAAACTTTTTGACTAAATGGGGACATCAAAAAAAATTTAAAATGAAACATCCCAAGCTTACACGGTACGCTTTCCTTTGAATAAAACAGTAGCGTGTGTTGTACGCAACTTCGAGTTTTAACACACACCATAACTAATCAAACTAGCCGTTATGAATAGTAATACCTACTTTTTGAAATTATATATATTTTATATTTGAAAATGGACTTCATTTTTGGATTCGGAATATCGAAATCATCCTAGGGTGAAATTTTGGTACTTTTCGGATAACTTTCATATTTTGATGAATAGTGAAAATTACTAAATTTTAATTAAAAACAACTTTTTTAATCAAAATAATTAATAGTGATAAATTATGAATTTGAGTGGTTTTAAAGTATATTTAGAATATATTTTTACCATTTAATATAATGTTGGTCATTGGAAATAATTTTACAATTAAACCGAACATAAACAAGTGTCAATCTTTTGATAATTATTATCTCTTAAAAAACACGCTTTTTGTTTTGACAGCGGGAATTAATTTTAAATTAATTTCTGCCACTTCTGTGTTTTGAATTTAGGAAAATGGATTCCATATTTGGAATCAGGATGTTCAAATTGTGTAAATAGGTAACTTTTATTTTTAGACATTTTGAATAGTTACTGTGGTAAATATTTTATTTACCATGGTTAAAGGGTAAATCCGGTAAATAAGGGTTACAAAAATAATATTATAATAATACTAAATTACCCTAAAACGTGTCTTAACCCTATTGGTTGATACATGGTCGACCATGGGCATCTTTGGGTCTATTTTGGGACCCCATGGATCCACTTGTAAGTGATAATGACACATTATATTAATAAAGTTAAAATAAAAATAAAAATGGCATAAGATTACATCTTTTAGAAGAACATTTTTTACATAGGGTTATACATGTTGGAATTTCGATTATAAATATTAATTAGAAAGCTAAGAAGATTTCCTACATAATGATATTTTATTTATAATTTTTAGACATTAAATAATTTAATTTATTTATGACACAATGATGATGCAGTAATTACTATAATAGTGAAAAATTAAAATAATTGATATTATAAATACCCAAATAAATATAATATGAAACTTTTAATGAATTAAACTAATTTTATAGGATAATATGATATATTAGGATTGATTTAATTGACTTTTTTATAAGTAATCAATCTGTTATGAGTTTCACAAAAATCAACTATTGAATAGTGTCAAAATTGACATAAAAGAGTTCTTAAAACAAATATTATATTATTAATTGATATTAAATTCCTAAAAATCTAAGGTTCGGCCAAAAGACTTATATTATGATAGGTTAATCATTAATGGACCACTTGGGGGTCGCTTGGATGTATATAGTAAGTTTATTAACAATATTATATAAAAATACAAAGAGACATTGTAAAAGTGAAACTAATTAACTTAGAGTTAATACTTAAAGATAAGGTTAATATAAGTACCCAAACCTGTCTAAATTCTATTGGATGAGTTGTTTTCGACCTACCCCCACCTCATCCTTTGAATAGTCAACTTTGGAGCCTTTGGAAACCGAATATGGATTTATTATAAATTAATATTTCTAGCTCTTCCAAAAGTGCACCTCACCCCTCTTATAAAAGGGCACACCTCCTTCTCTTTTTCTCACACATCTCAAGCAACTTGGCTCGTCCAAACTCTGCCCAACTAAGCTCCCCACATCCCTCTACTCCTCCTTGAAGCTTCCCCTTAGGCAGAAATCATTTCAAGAAGTCCTTTGGTTCCAACCAAAGTGAGTTACCTAAATTAAAGGTAACAATTTCTCTTAAAGTATTTTCATTTATTTTGCTTCTCCAACCCCCAAAATCTTTTTATTTCCTTTCTTTTGTAACAACACCAGTATCCTAAATATACTAGGATGTTGTTATAAGAAGGATTCAAACTACACATACACACAACGCCATCTAATGGATGATGAACATAATGTTTCTGTGGATGGCAAACTAACGCCTCACGAAACGATGATTGTTCAAATACATCTTACCACCTCTCATGGTGGCCATTATGATGGAACTATAATTAAATATCATATTAATTATATATATTTTATATATAAGCTTCTGTAATTCCATTTTATTTCATACCATTATTCGTTTCATGTTGTATATACATACGATAATTTCATTTGAGGAAGTGCGGACTACCGCCCCCTTAAAATGATATGACTCGTTCATACCACACATGGAACGTATAAAGGATGGTGTTAATGAACTTAAGTAACATATATAAAATATTATATTATACTTGAATAGTAATATACCTATGTATCATTTGGATTTGATTCTTTTAAAATGAAAAATAAATGGAAGTAGCGTTCGTGCGTACGTACGGACTACCGTCTCCACGAACGCGATAAGATTCATTCTCCATCATATCCATTCAAGTATTATTCTCATTTTAGGGTTAAAAATAATGTTAATATCATTCTGATTATGAATAATATATAGTCTATCCATTAGAAACATGTCTTACGTAACCAAACATTTAAGAAGAACGAATCGATTATCACCCGAAACGACGATAATACTAAGATATTATTAATAAAGCAATGTTAAAAGATCATATATGATATCATATTAATGTATATGATTCTTGTATAATTTAATAACAATTATTTCACCATTATACAGGAGGTTAACCTACCCCAACAAAGGAAAAGTACAATGTAAGTATTATTTCACAATCTCTTCATTATCTGAGGTTGTTTATACGTAATAATCTACTGGGATCTCTTTATCATCCACATCCATGTATCTTAAAAATGTGTTTCAAAATATTTTTACTATTTACAAGAATATGGGTTAAAGTCATTTATACTCTTGTTTTACTTTTTATAAGAGGTTTATAAAGGAATCTTTCTGTCGTTTTCAAAACAAGGTCCTTTTTAACCTTTTCGACAGAATTGAGGTAAGAATGTTTTTTTTAAATTAAACGGCGGGTGCGGTTTTTTTCAGCCGTTATAAAATCGTCGAAGCTTTCCATACAAGCTTATAAGAATATTTTCAAAGAAAATGTTTTATTTTATATGGATCTTAAATGATTTCAAAATAAAAGGAGATACTTCTTTAAAAAGAATTTTGATTTCATCTAGGTCAACATCCTTTGATGGATTTTAAGATTATTCGAAGTTGATTTATTAGGATACAAAACTTCTATATTGTATTGAAGGTTTTGTGATATGTTTGACTGTGGATGTGCTATTTTTATACCATTCATAGTTTATGGTGAAATTATTGACATTTCGTATGCTAGTTTTAATACGAATGTTTATGTTATGTTTAAACGTTTTCATATGGGAATGCATTGGACTTAATAAGTGACGGGTGGAGCCCGCTATAGCTCCTCGATGCATCGGTAGGTCTCATGAGACAAACTAGTGTCTTGGCACAAGGCCTTGACAAAATCTTATTTGTAGTCTTGGCACGAGGCCTTGGCTATGTGGTTATGATAGTCTGGCATTATGCATTCCAACATTATGAAAGTGGTTATTGATTTTTGCATGTGATTATTCGATTAGTAGAATATCCATGTGAATAAGTAAATGGCATTATTTCATTTTATTTATGCCATACTATGTTAAATTTTCAAGTTTAAAAGGCTTTTGTTTTAGTTATACATTGCATTAAATGTTTATTCTTATTTATGAACGTTTCCGCTAAGTTGTTATCCTTACTGGGCATTTGAGCTCACCCCTTTTCTATGTTTTATTTTTCCCAGGATGTGAAGATGTAAGTTATGAATGACCTGCAGGGATATTATGAGGGGATTATAGTGTGGACTGTGGAAACATTATGTTGTTGTAGTAGTTTTTCATTTTATGATGTAATGTAAAACTTATGAATATATCTAGTGTTTCCAAGGCTACTAAACCAATCGGTCTTTCGAGATTTGATCTTTCTTGTGATCATGCCAATGTTACGAAGTAATGCACCGACTCTGGGTAGCTGGGGTCGGGGCGTTACAGTTGGTATCAGAGGAAGTTTAGTACAAACCTTGGAAACTAGATTTAGATAAACTCTGATTAGAGCACGTAGACCTAAGATGAACTTTGAGGATTAGTATAGAAGAACTTCCTATAATTTTGGTATTGTAGAGATTTTGTGAGTTTTCCGAGCAATACATCCCTGTCTGGATACGAGCAGGTAGAGGCGGCTCTGGCACAGATGTACCTAGGGGTAAAACCCGAAAACACCGCTTTGAGCTAGACTCGAACGGGAACTGGTGCACGACAACGGGCCTTGCTGCACTCTTGGTTACGACACTCCCGGGGGATATGCTTAGGATAATTCTCATTTTCTTTACAAACCATTATGAAGGGTTTATGAGTATATACATCCTCAAAGGAGACATTTTTATGGATTATATCCATAAATAGTTCAATTTATGTTAAGTGTTTTATAAGTATGGGATTATGTATTTTGATTCATAAACTGATCTAGTTTATGCCATTGTTTAGAAATGGCGCCCAGTAGAAGGAATGAGAACTCCAGAAATGCACATGATCCAAAGAGAAGGAAGGATCATATCATTCATGGTCTTAAGCTAGAATTGATAAGAGAAATAGTCTCCCATGTATTATCATCATATGAAGAAATAATATCATGTGTTGATAAGATAAGTAAAGAGTTTACTGAGTCCTATGGCTTTGAAGGGAAGCAAGAGAAGAAAAGGATGGAAGAGAGAAAAATGGATAAAGGGAAGAGGGAAAAGAAGAATTTTCCCATATGTGGTAACTGTGGGAAGAAACACCCTGGAACTTGCCTGAAAGGAATGGGAGTTTGTTATAAGTGTGGAGGGAAAGGGCACAAAGTACGTGACTGCAAGGGTAAGAAAATGGTTTCAAATGTACAATGCTTCATTTGCAAGGAGTTTGGACACTACGCGAACCTATGCCCCAGTCATCAGACTATGCCACAAATGATGCTATTGGATAATAATCAAGTTATGATACTACCACAGATGAAGAGGAATGATTAGAGTTCTTATGTTGATTATGTCAATTGAGTGTTGTATAAACAATGTACTTGTTATAATAATTATGGAGTATATAAGGATTGTACTACAGTACTATTTCATTAAGGACTTGAGATTGTGTGGAACAAAGAAAAGTGACTCAATATCAGGATAAATTTTTGGAAAATATATGGTTGAGAGAAAGATAAACCATAATATGGTTCTGATACCGAGTTAGTGATTTTAGAATAATACATGATTGATTTGGATAAATTATATTGGATATTCTTGACTACCTTGAAACTGATTAATGATTTGTATATTCCTTCATTTTTTGGGGTTTAAAACATTTTTGGACTGATGAAGTATATCTAGCATTCTATATGGAATAGGGGAGCATGAATGTAATCAATAAGGAATATGGTAATTCAAGATGTTTCAGTTTATTAAAAGAATACAAGATGAAGGTATTCATATGCTATTACGGGGTAAAAAGGATCTATATTATGTTTACCTTCCTTATAAATGTTGGACTGTGAGTTTGGACAGAAGTATTTTGGATAGTCCTAGTTTGGATTATTATGGATTACCATAAAAGGACAACCCGGAGGTCGGGCGGCAACTCGTCGCGTCCGGCAAGGCTGCGAGACTTGAACCCGCAACCGAAGGGCGACAAGGGTGTATCACCTACCACTGGCCCACGAGATGTCCTGGATTAAATAATGTAGTTTTTATTAAAAGATCTTGTAGATGAATTATAAATTCGTTTATTTTGGAACCCTATACGAATAGTGTAAATAGATTTTTTTTTACATTCTATTATCTTTTAGAGTGAAATATGAGTTTGTGGTAGAAATTTATTAAAGGATAAAACTCTAATTATAAAGTAAGTATATCTCCTTATGATCTTATCCAATCTCATAAATTAATTCCTCAATATTAAGAAAAAGCAACTTAGAACCAAAATGTTTTCCTAGATGGTACCTTAAATCATCACTAATTTATGGCTTTGGGATTGTTGGCCTTTTCATAGCCATGTTCTCTACCACTCTCCATCAGATAATTGATGGTTAGATTTTTCTTCCATATCCATATTTTCCTACATGGAACCCTAGTATGTGTTATGTTCGGTAATCTTCATACTTTCCACCCTTTGTTTAAAATAGAGGCCTCATTAATTCATTTTTCGATGTGGGATTTCAACTAAGATATTTTGAAACGTCAAAAATGTGTTATCCTAATATCCTATGTTTTGTTGAACCGATGGTATTTCAAATCATCATAGATTGATGAATTTAAGTACCTCAATTTTACACTTGTTTGTGATTGATGACCTCAATCACTACCTATAAATATTTACGTTTTTCCTCCAATTATATGTCTCTAATTGCCACCAATGTTCTCCTAATCGAGATCATAATTTGGTGGTGACCCTTTCATTTCTCTTTTCCTCATATTAAGACTAAATTTTAGTAACCCAATTTCCGATGTGGGTTTTCCCACAAATATATTTTCTATTTTCAACCTTTTATTTTCTAAGAACAATTTCAAATTGCGAGGACGCAATTTATTGAAGGAGGGGAGAATGTAACACCCCAAGATTTCATAGTGTGTTATTTCTTCAAAATAATTCAATAACTTGCACTACACGCAACACCGAGTTCAATCACACCATGACTTACAAAAAAAAAGCATTAAAAGAGGTCATGAATAGCATTAACTACAATTTTCACTTTATATAATCCTTTTAATTTTAGAATCCATATTATGAGTTTCTTAGTCATAATGCAAGAACAGATTCATTTTCAGTATTGCACTTTTATCAACTTTTAATAGTGAAACCTTTTTAAATACAATATTTCAAACTTTTTGACTAAATGGGGACATCAAAAAAAAATTTAAAATGAAACATCCCAAGCTTACACGGTACACTTTCCTTTGAATAAAATAGTAGCGTGTGTTGTACGCAACTTCGAGTTTTAACACACACCATAACTAATCAAACTAGCCGTTATGAATAGTAATACCTACTTTTTGAAATTATATATATTTTATATTTGAAAATGGACTTCATTTTTGGATTCGGAATATCAAAATCATCCTAGGGTGAAATTTTGGTACTTTTCGGATAACTTTCATATTTTGATGAATAGTGAAAATTACTAAATTTTAATTAAAAACAACTTTTTTAATCAAAATAATTAATAGTGATAAATTATGAATTTGAGTGGTTTTAAAGTATATTTAGAATATATTTTTACCATTTAATATAATGTTGGTCATTGGACATAATTTGACAATTAAACCGAACATAAACAAGTGTCAATCTTTTGATAATTATTATCTCTTAAAAAACACGCTTTTTGTTTTGACAGCGGGAATTAATTTTAAATTAATTTCTGCCACTTCTGTGTTTTGAATTTAGGAAAATGGATTCCATATTTGGAATCAGGATGTTCAAATTGTGTAAATAGGTAACTTTTATTTTTAGACATTTTGAATAGTTACTGTGGTAAATATTTTATTTACCATGGTTAAAGGGTAAATCCGGTAAATAAGGGTTACAAAAATAATATTATAATAATACTAAATTACCCTAAAACGTGTCTTAACCCTATTGGTTGATACATGGTCGACCATGGGCATCTTTGGGTCTATTTTGGGACCCCATGGATCCACTTGTAAGTGATAATGACACATTATATTAAAAACGTTAAAATAAAAATAAAAATGGCATAAGATTACATCTTTTAGAGGAACAAATTTTACATAGGGTTATACATGTTGGAATTTCGATTATAAATATTCATTAGAACGCTAAAAAGATTTCCTACATAATGATATTTTATTTATAATTTTTAGACATTAAATAATTTATTTTATTTATGACACAATGATGATGCAGTAATTACTATAATAGTGAAAAATTAAAATAATTGATATTATAAATACCCAAATAAATATAATATGAAACTTTTAATGAATTAAACTAATTTTCTAGGATAATATGATATATTAGGATTGATTTAATTGACTTTTTTCTAAGTAATCAATATGTTATGAGTTTCACAAAAATCAACTATTGAATAGTGTCAAAATTGACATAAAAGAGTTCTTAAAACAAATATTATATTATTAATTGATATTAAATTCCTAAAAATCTAAGGTTCGGCCAAAAGACTTATATTATGATAGGTTAATCATTAATGGACCACTTGGGGGTCTCTTGGATGTATATAGTAAGTTTATTAACCATATTATATAAAAATACAAAGAGACATTGTAAAAGTGAAACTAATTAACTTAGAGTTAATACTTAAAGATAAGGTTAATATAAGTACCCAAACCTGTCTAAATTCTATTTGATGAGTTGTTTTCGACCTACCCCCACCTCATCCTTTGAATAGTTAACTTTGGAGCCTTTGGAAACCGAATATGAATTTATTATAAATTAATATTTCTAGCTCTTCCAAAAGTGCCCCTCACCCCTCTTATAAAAGGGCACTCCTCCTTCTCTTTTTCTCACACATCTCAAGCAACTTGGCTCGTCCAAACTCTGCCCAACTAAGCTCCCCACATCCCTATCCTCCTCCTTGAAGCTTCCCCTTAGGCAGAAATCATTTCAAGAAGTCCTTTGGTTCCAACCAAAGTGAGTTACCTAAATTAAAGGTAACAATTTCTCTTAAAGTATTTTCATTTATTTTGCTTCTCCAACCCCCAAAATCTTTTTATTTCCTTTCTTTTGTAACAACACCAGTATCCTAAATATACTAGGATGTTGTTATAAGAAGGATTCAAACTACACATACACACAACTCCATCTAATGGATGATGAACATAATGTTTCTGTGGATGGAAAACTAACGCCTCACGAAACGATGATTGTTCAAATACATCTTACCACCTCTCATGGTGGCCATTATGATGGAACTATAATTAAATATGATATTAATTATATATATTTTATATATAATCTTCTGTAATTCCATTTTATTTCATACCATTATTCGTTTCATGTTGTACATACATACGATAATTTCATTTGAGGAAGTGCGGACTACCGCCCCCTTAAAATGATATGACTCGTTCATACCACACATGGAACGTATAAAGGATGGTGTTAATAAACTTAAGTTACATATATAAAATATTATATTATACTGGAATAGTAATATACCTATGTATCATTTGGATTTGATTCTTTTAAAATGAAAATTAAATGGAAGTAGCGTTCGTGCGTACGTACGGACTACCGTCTCCACGAACGCGATAAGATTCATTCTCCATCATATCCATTCAAGTATTATTCTCATTTTAGGGTTAAAAATAATGTTAATATCATTCTGATTATGAATAAGATATAATCTATCCATTACAAACATGTCTTACGTAACCAAACATTTAAGAAGAACGAATCGATTATCACCCAAAACGACGATAATACTAAGATATTATTAATAAAGCAATGTTAAAAGATCATATATGATATCATATTAATGTATATGATTCTTGTATAATTTAATAACAATTATTTCACCATTATATAGGATGTTAACCTACCCCAACAAAGGAAAAGTACAAGGTAAGGATTATTTCACAATCTCTTCATTATCTGAGGTTGTTTATACGTAATAATCTACTGGGATCTCTTTATCATCCACATCCATGTTTCTTTAAAATGTGTTTCAAAATATTTTTACTATTTACAAGAATATGGGTTAAAGTCATTTATACTCTTGTTTGACTTTTTATAAGAGGTTTATAAAGGAATCTTTCTGTCGTTTTCAAAACAAGGTCCTTTTTAACCTTTTCGACAGAATTGAGGTAAGAATGTTTTTTTTAAATTAAACGGCGGGTGCGGTTATTTTCAGCCGTTATAAAATCGTCGAAGCTTTCCATACAAGCTTATAAGAATATTTTCAAAGAAAATGTTTTATTTTATATGGATCTTAAATGATTTCAAAATAAAAGGAGATACTTCTTTAAAAAGAATTTTGATTTCATCTAGGTCAACATCCTTTGATGGATTTTAAGATTATTCGAAGTTGATTTATTATGATACAAAACTTCTATATTGTATTGAAGGTTTTGTGATATGTTTGACTATGGATGTGCTATTTTTATACCATTCATAGTTTATGGTGAAATTATTGACATTTCGTATGCTAGTTTTAATACGAATGTTTATGTTATGTTTAAACCTTTTCATATGGGAATGCATTGGACTTAATAAGTGACGGGTGGAGCCCGCTATAGCTCCTCGATGCATCGGTAGGTCTCATGAGACAAACTAGTGTCTTGGCACAAGGCCTTGACAAAATCTTATTTGTAGTCTTGGCACGAGGCCTTGGCTATGTGGTTATGATAGTCTGGCATTATGCATTCCAACATTATGAAAGTGGTTATTGATTTTTGCATGTGATTATTCGATTAGTAGAATATCCATGTGAATAAGTAAATGGCATTATTTCATTTTATTTATGCCATACTATGTTAAATGTTCAAGTTTAAAAGGCTTTTGTTTTAGTTATACATTGCCTTAAATGTTTATTCTTATTTATGAAAGTTTCCGCTAAGTTGTTATCCTTACTGGGAATTTGAGCTCACCCCTTTTCTATGTTTTATTTTTCCCAGGAAGTGAAGATGTAAGTTATGAATGACCTGCAGGGATATTATGAGGGGATTATAGTGTGGACTGTGGAAACATTATGTTGTTGTAGTAGTTTTTCATTTTATGATGTAATGTAAAACTTATGAATATATCTAGTGTTTCCAAGGCTACTAAACCAATCGGTCTTTCGAGATTTGATCTTTCTTGTGATCATGCCAATGTTACGAAGTAATGCACCGACTCTGGGTAGCTGGGGTCGGGGCGTTACATAAAACATGTCCTAATTCTATTGGATAAGTATAATTAGACCAAAAACAACCTTATTAATAAAATATTACCCTTTATATCCACTTGTATTAGATTAGGACATTTAATATTATTTTATTTAAAGAAGAGTTAAAATAGTTAAAATCAAAGTTTAATAAGTAAAACATTTTTAATATATGGTTATAAATAAGATAAATTCGACTATAAATATTAATTAGAAAGAAAAAAATATTTCCTACATAATCGTATTTTATTTATAATTTTGAGACTTTATATAATTTAATTTATTTATGACACAATGATGATGCAGTAATTACCTTATTAAGGAAATATTAATATAAGTGGTATTATAAATACCCAAATAAATTTAATTTGAGACTTTTTAAGAATAAAACTAATTTTATAGGTTAATATGACATATTAGTATTGATTTAGTTAACGTTTTTCAAACTAATAATCCTGTTTTAATTTTCACAAAAATCAATTACCAAATAGTGTCAAAATTGACATAAAATAGTTTTTAAAACAAATACTATATTATTAATTGTAATTTTATTCCTAAAAATATAAGGTTTGTAAAAAGGGAATGGTTAAGGTCATATATATTCATAATGAACATCTTGGGGTTCGTTTGGCTTGTTATAGTATGTTTATTAACCATATAATGTAAGATAACAAGAAGACAATGTGAAAGTTAAATTATTTAACTTAGAGTTAAATCTAAATGATAAGGATAAAATAGTAAGTTAAACTAGTCCAAAATCTATTGGTTGAGAGTATTTAGACCCAAACCCACCATATCTTATAAATAAATCAATTTGGAGCTATTTAAAAGCGAATATGAATTTATAATAAAATAATATTTTAAGGTTTTCCTAAGGTGCCCCTCTCATCCGTTATAAAAGGGCACCTTATCCCTATCTTCCTTACACCACTTTGAGCCTTCATGCTCGGCCAAAACATGCCAATATATCTTCTCCAATTACCTAGAAACATCCTAGAGGTCCTGGTCTTCTTCAAAGACCATCTTTAGTGCCCTAAGAGGAGGTTAAGAAGAGGTGATTCAAAGAAGCGGTAATGTCTGTTACTGATTCATTCAACTTTATTTCTTCTTCTACTTCTTCTTCTTTAGTTGTTTGAATATGAATTAATAACATCAGTATCACTCATAAACTGATATGTTGTTAAAAATATTAAACAACTCTATTTCACCTTCTATCCATCCTACGGAAAACGAAATCACCGCGCGTGCCTACATTCGGAATACCATCTCCACACCGTGGTGTATTCTATTTTCCCCCACCACCTTACTTGGATGGGTATAATGGTGTAGAGAATAAATATATATGATTATTTTAAAGTGATATTGATTCTGAAATAGTATACATACACTTCAATACAATTCCACGATCATGGGAACGATATCATCACTCATGCGTACGTACGGCCTACCATCTCCACGATGTGATGCGACTCGTTCTACATGATCTTCAATGCATAATGATTATATAAATGAATTTAATGAATATATATGATTTATATATTAAACTAATACCATTCTGGAAATGAGGTATCTATAACCTAAATATAAGAATAAGAATTTATTCGACAAAACACGCATAAGAACAAAAAGTAATAAACACCCGAATAACAAGTATCAATGAAATATTACTAATAAGAAGCTAAGAATATGACCATATATGATATCATAACAATGAGTAAGATTCTGGAATAAGTCAATAAAATTATTTAAATCATTATACAGGAGGTTCGGACAAGTACGAAGCAAATCAGACCTAAGGTAAGGGAAAATATGGAAATCTCATTTTTATCCGAGATTGTTTATACTTCAAAATTTACTATTGAATATTTATAATCTACATATATGTTTCCAAAATATGTAATATTATTTATATCACCCTACAATTTTTTAAATCCAATTTTACCCTTCAGTGAGTTTTTAGTAAATGATATGAAATAAATATTTTGTCATTTTTTTATGAGGTAATTTTTTGACTTTTCCGGCCAATGTACGAGGAGAATGTTTTTCGTTAATTTATATGGAATGAATGGATTTTTAGAACATTATTTCCATTAAGCTTACTTTAAATTTTTTCAAGTTTATTTTTAATCAACTTATTTTAGTTTAAAATAATATGATATTTTAAGAAAGGAAAATGTTTTTGAAGTATAAAGTATATTTTCCTCAAGAATATAGTTCAAGCATTTTATCAAAATTATTTTCCATCTAAGATAAAATAGGGTTCTGTTTCTATCCCAATTTTTACATTTATTTGATTTTGTTATGATGGAATTATTTTTATGAAGTCCTTTTATCTTATATGGATTATGTTATGATGGCACGATCTTTAAGAATCCCATTTTTATTACATGGGTTATGTTATGATGTATGATTTATGATTTTGTGGCACACATAAGAATGGTTTAATTATGAGATGGGTGGGACCTATATCTCCCTCCAATTAATTGGGTAATGATTTATATCCCATGAGATAGACATGGTTGGAATGGAAGGTTAATCCAGTTCAGTGAAACAGGACTGAAATGAGCAGTGAAATCAGTTCCGAAATGGACTTTCTTCGCTAAGATAGTCTTGGAAATGAGTCTTGACTACTTAGAAATGATTCTCTATGATTATGTGTGTATGGAACAATGTTTCATGTTTTGTTTTATAATTATTGGGATTACATTTCAATACTATTATTTATCCCATGTTATGATATTATGATCTCTTTTGCAGGTTGAGATTTTCGAAATGCTATGTTCTTATGAATATGATATTTCCTTTGTTTACCCGTACTGAGCATTTGAGATCACCCTTTTGTATGTTTTCTTTCCCAATGTCAGGAAGAAGGTTATTAAGTAGGATATTCCAAAAGGGACTCTTTATATGATGAAATAAATGGAAGAAAATTTAGATGCTTTATGAACCAGTTGTTTATGTTTCCGAGTTTTAAAAGACACTATACCTACACGGTCCTACCATGGTTTTGGTATATGTTGTAATAAGCATGCTTTAATTCTGTTGTAATAACAATGTATGTAAAGTTTGGGCCGTTATAGTTGGTATCAGAGGAAATGTAATGTCAGCCTTTGGAAACTAGGATGTGAAATCCTTAGTAAGAACCCTAAGGATATGTCTAAGAATAGGAAAAAATATTAGTGTTTTAGAAATGTCCATGAATAACCTATGATAAGACCTAATGTGTGAAATTTCATTCTTGATTATGTGGTTTTACTGTTATGATTACTGTTTCTCACACTATGATTATTGGTTTTAGTCAATGGATGGAACCTGAAGGAACCGTTTTAATTCTGAATGCGACGGGCAATGCGATGATTTTCCCCCTGCGCAACCAAACATTATGGGAGCTGGAATGGAAAATCATGAAGCCATGCTCACACAACTTTCTCAAGCTATGAATCAAGCAAGTCTTCCAAACGATCAAAGGAAGTAGCAACATTCTGTTGAATCCTTCATGAGGCAACATCCACCCTCATTTAGCGGGTCTACTGATCCATTAGCTTCTTAACAATGAATCAGTACTACTGAAATGATATTTTTAGTTCTTCAATATTCTGAACCTGATAAATCCATCTTATCAGTTTATCGTTTGAAAGGTAAATATAATCAATGGTGGAATATTATCATGAATACTCGACCAAGTGATGAAATTGAGTCCATGGAATGGGATGAGTTCAAGAACCTATTTTTCAATAAGTACATCCCTCGTTTTCTTCAAAAAAATATGGAGAAGGAGTTTCTTGAACTAAATAAAAAGGATGAATAATCTATTGGTACCTATGAAGAAAATTTTACAAGACTTGCAAGGTACACTTATGGGATTATTATCCAACCGGAGAGTAAGATCGATCGATTCTTTAGTGGCTTAAAATCATGTCTTTGAAGGGCGTTACCCATAAGGGACATCAATTTCTACGAGGAAATCATTTGATGTGCTCTCATGGTTGAGATGGAGATTGGGGTAACCCATCAATCATATGGGTTTGATAGGAAGATGAAAATGGAATTCAAAGGAAAATCTAAAGTGCACACTGAAAAGAAGATGAGTTTTCCCTTATTCTCAAACTGTGGAATGAAACATAGAGGGAGTTGTCTTAAAGGGATAAGTAAATGTTTCAAATGTGGAAAGGAAGGTCATCAGGAATTTGAATGCCACAATGATGGGAAGAAGATGTCTAGTGATGAGAAAAAAGAAAAGGCTACACAGTGTGCACCTCCTACACATTAATGTTACATGTGAAAGGAAATGGGGAATTATGCTAATAAATTCCCAAATCCAAGGGTTGTTGATGATGATCGGCATCAACAAACTCTTAATTCTAAAGACAAAGGAAAGTCACATGAAATTTCTATCAGCGTTGTGGAGTACGATAACAAAGTTGTGAAAGGTACACATACCATCCACTATAAAGAAGAAAATGTTTTATTTGATTCTGGATCCATCCAATATTTTATTTCTGAAGAATTTCATAAAGGTATCTCCATATTACCTCAATAATTAGATGTTGAGTTAGCTGTGACAACCCCTAATGGCACAACAGTCGCATCAAAATTTTATAATTGTTCTCCGATTGAAGTTTTTGGGAAAATGCTTCCTGCAAATCTTGTGATCCTTCCTATAGTGGATTTTTATGTGATTCTTGGCATGGATTGGCTTTCTTTATATGGAGCTCATATCAATTTCCAAATAAGGGAAGTCACATTTCATATTCCATATCAATCTATGATTGTCTATTGATGCAAGGATGAACATAACATTCCAGTGGAAATTTCTTCTATCTTTTGGGTCTTGATTCCACTAAATGAAGGTTATTTATCTCAAATGGTTGGAGAGAAACTCACAATTAAGAATAAACCCATTGAACGGGATTTTTATGATCTCTTTCCGGAGTAATTGCCTGGTCTTCCACCAAATCGTGAAGTTGAGTTTTCAATAGAACTCAAACTGGGTGCTATGCCCATTTCATAGACGCCTTATAAAATGGACCTAGTTGAGTTGCAGGAATTGAAGAAGCAACACCAAGAGAATATTGATAAAGGATTCATACGCCCTAGTGCACCACCTTGGGGAGCACATGTTCTGTTTGTTAAGAATAAATATGGATCAATGACACTCTTCATTGATTATCAAGAACTTAACAAGATCACGATCAAGAACAAATATCCTCTCCCACGCATTGATGACTTATTTGACCAAATATGTGGAGCTCAATACTTTTCCAAGATTGATCATAGTTCCGGGTATCATCAATTAAGGGTCAAAAGGGAGGATATACCAAACACGGCTTTCCATACAAGGTATGGACACTATGAATTTATAGTGAAACCATTTGGTCTTACTAATGCCCCTGATATCTTTATGGATCTGATGAGTTGAGACTTTAGAGACTATCTTGATCAGTTTGTGGTAGTCTTTATAGAAGATATTCTTGTCTTTTCAAAGAGAAAGGAAGAACATTAAGATCACTTGAGAATTATATTTAAGTCCCCCTGAAAGGAGAAGCATGATGCCAAATTTACCAAGTGTGAATTTTGGCTTAAAAAATTTTCATTTTTGGGTCACATAATCTCAAAAGAGGGGATATTTGTGGATCCATCAAAGACAGAGGTTATCAAAATATGGTCGAGACCAACAACAGAAACTGAGATCTGAATATTTATTGGTTTGGCTAGATATTATCAACGTTTTGTGAAATATTTTTCATGATTATCTAATGCACTCACCAGGTTGACTTGAAAAGGAGTTAAGTTCATTTGGACGGAGGAGTGTGAAGAGAATTTCAAGGAGTTAAAAATAAGGTTATCCAGTGCACCTGTACTCACACTTCATTGTAGTAGAGAAAGGTTTGTGATTTATAGTGATGAATCCAAGAAGGGATTGGGGTGTGTTCTCAGGAAAAATTATATGGTGATATCTTATACCTCACGACAGTTGAAAATCCATGAGCAAAATTACCCAACTCATGATTTGGAGTTAGCTGTAGTAATATTTGCATTAAATATTTGGTGGCATTATCTTTATGGAGAAAGGTGTGATATTTATAATGATCAGAAATGTTTAAAGTATATTTTCACATAAAAGGTGCTGAATATGCACCAAAGAAGATGGTTGGAGCTGATTAAGGATTACGATTGCTCAATTCGTTGTCACCTTGGGAAAGCAAACAAGTTGGTAGATGCATTAAGTCGACAAGACCATGCTAGCTTATCCATGATGAGGATCACAAAATATCTAAAATTTTTGGATTTACAAAGGATGGATCTTGGAATTATAATGGAAGGGGACAAATCTTATCTTTCTCAAATGAATGTTCAACCATCTATACATGTTATGATTAAAGAGGCACAGAAATAAGATGTAGAGTTACAAAAGAATGTGAGAAATGTTTCTAAATTCAACCTTGATTGTGATGGGATAATAAGGTTCAGGAATCGGGTTTGTGTTCCTCCTATCCCATAATTAAAGAAGGAGCCACTATATGAGGCTCATAGTTCTTCATTCTCTATTCACCCTGGAAGATGTATAGGGACCTGAAAGAGTACTTCTGGTGGGATGGCATGAAAAGAGATGTTGCTGAATATGTCTCTCGATTCTTGGTTAGTCAGCAAGTTAAAGATGAGAGATAGAATTCTAATGGGGTGTTACAACAATTACCCATACCTGAATGGAAATTGGAAAACATCACTATGGACTTTTTCACCGGACATCCAAAAACATCCAAAGGCAATAATGCTATCTGGGTCATAGTTGATCGTCTAACGAAGTCGGCACACTTCATTGCTATTTGAGAAGATTTCTCTCTAAATCAGCTAGCAAGAATATATGTGAAGGAAGTGGTAAGATTTCATGGAGTACCACTATCCATTATATCTGATCGTGATCTGAGGTTTACCTCGATGTACTGGTGAAGTCTTCAGCATACATTAGTTACAGAGTTGAGTTTCAGCACTACTTATCATCCTCAGACAGACGGTTGATCTGAGACGACAATTAAAACTTTAGAAGATATATTGAGAGGATACTCTATGGATTTCAAAATAGGTTGGGATCAAAACCTACCTTTGGTGGAATTTTATTATAATAATAGCTTTCACACCAGTATTCAGATGGCTCCTTATAAAGTTCTATATGGAATGAAATGTAGGACTCCAACTTGCTGGGATGTAGTTGGGGAAAGAAAGCTATTAGCACCTCATCTTGTTGATGAGATGGCAGAAAAGGTCAGATCTATTCAACAACACATAAGTGCAGCTCAGAGTCGACAAAAAAGTTATGCCTACAGCTGAAGAAAATACCTAGAGTTTGATGTGTTCAAAATACTGGATCATGTTGGGAAGGTTGCTTACCGATTGGCGCTTCCACCGAATCTATATCAAGTTCATGTTGTGTTCAATATATCTCTCCTAAGAAAGTACATACCCGATCATTCACATGTACTCAGCTCAGATGTTGTACCGCTGGAGCAAGATCTTTCTTATGAAGAACAACCGATAGAGATTCTGGATCGTAGCGAAAAAGTCCTACGGAACAAGACCACTCGCTTGGTGAATGTTTTATGGAGGAACCAACAATTAGAATAAGCAACATGGGAGCTTGGGGATATTATGAGGGAGAGGTATCCTCATCTGTTTTATATGAAGTGATGAATTTAGAGGGTGAAATTCATTTTAAGGGGGTAGAATGTAACACCCGATATTTTTATGAGAAATATTTTGTTTTTATATACATCATCAAAGGAATATTTCACTACACACAACACTAGCTTGGCTTTCTTTAAACGCAATCGCGACCTTCCTCGATAGCTTGCGTTGTACGCAATACTGAGTTTCACTAAACAACGATATGTAATTAAAATATTATATAAACTAGCCAATATGAACAGTAATACCAACTTTTTTAAATTTTATACATTTTATCTTTTAAAATGGACTTCATTTTTGGATTAGAAATATCAAAATTTGCCTAGGGTGAATTTTTGGTATTTTTCTGAAAACATTCAATTTTTAATGACTACTGAAAACACTGGGTTACTATTTAAAAACCGACTTTTTATTTAAATATTTATTTATTTTATTAAAATTCGTTTTAGTTCAAAATTGATACATAATACCTATATAAGTTAAAAGTAATTAATTGGATTCATTTTATAATAATGTTAGATATATATAAATTTTATTGAACATTTCACCGTCTTTTACCCACCTCCTAGGAGAGTTTGAAAAGTTACATAAAAATTAATTTTACCGCTTCTATGAGTGAATTTCGAAAAAACGAGAGACACGGTTAATATCAAGGAGTAAAATGTGGTTCAATACGATAAAAATATTTTTTGGTAAATAGTAACTTTTTACTTTTTTTACCACGGTTAAAAGTAAATAGTATAATTAAGGGTAAAAATTATATTATTATTACCCTAACACATGTAATAATTCAATTGGATAAGTATAATTCGACCAAAAAAATCTTTAGGAATAAAATATTACCCTTTAGGTCCACTTGGATAAGATTAGGACATTTAATATTATTTTATTTTAAGAATAGTTAAAATAGATAAAATCAAAGTTTAATAACTACAACATTTTTAATATAGGGTTATAAAGAAGATAAATTCGACTATAAATATTAATTATAAATCTAAAAATAATTCCAACATAATGGTATTTTAGTTATAATTTTTAAACTTTAAATTATTTAATTTTGTTATGACACAGTGATGATGCAGTAATTACCGTATTAACGAAATATTAACATAATTGATATTATAAATACACAAATAAATGTAATTTGAGACTTTTTAAGAATTAAACTAATTTTATAGGTTAATATGAAATATTATTATTCATTTAATTAACTTTTCTATAACTAATAATGATGTTATGATTTTCAAAAAAATCAATTACCAAATAGTGTCAAAATTGACATAAAATAGTTTTTAAAACAAATATTATATTATTAATTATTATTTTATTCCCAAAATTCTAAGGTTCGGCCAAATGACTTAGATAAGGTTATATATATTAATAATGAACAAATTGGGGTTCTTTTGGCTTGTTATTGTATGTTTATTAACCATATAATGTAAGATAACAAGAATACAAGGTCAAAGTTAAATTATTTCACTTAGAGTTAAATCTAAATGATAAGGTTAAAATAGTAACCTAAACATTTCTAAAATATATTTGTTGAGTGGATTGATTACCATACCCTCCTATGATTATAAATAAATTAATTTGGAGCTATTAAAAACCAAATATGACTTTATAATAAAATAATATTTTAAGTTTTTCCTAAGGTGCCCCTCTCCTCCATTATAAAAGGGCACCTCCTTCCTCTCTTCCTCACACCACTTTAATCATTCATTCACGTCCAAAACCTGCCAATTTATCTTCTCCACTTCCCTAAAAACATCCTAGAGGTCCTGGTATTCTTCAAATACCATATTTAGTGCCCTAAGAGGAGGTTAAGAAGAGGCGCTTCAAAGAAGAGGTAATGTCTGTTACCAATTCTTTCAACTTTATTTCTTCTTATACTTATTCTTATTTAGTTGTTTCATTATGAAGTAATAACATAAGTATCAATCATATACTGATATGTTATTATAAATATTAAACAACCCCATTTCACCTTCTATCCATCCTACGGAATATAAAATCATCGCTCATGCGTATGTACGGAATATCATCTTCGCGCCGTGGTGTAATCTGTTTTCCACCACCACCATACTTGGATGGGTATAATGGTGTAAATAATAACTATATATTATTATTGTAAATTGATATTTATTCTGAAATAGTATAGATACACTTCAATACAATTCCACGATCATGGGAACGATATCATCGCTCGTACGTACGTACGACCTACCATCTCCACTATGTGATGCGACTCGTTCTACATGATCTTCAATGATTAATGATTATATAAATGAATTGAATGAATAAATATGATATATATATTACCCTAATACCATTATGGAAATGAGTTATCAATAACCTAAAAATAATAATAACAATTTATTCAAAAAAACATGCATAAGAACAAAAAGCAATAAACACCCAAATAACAAGTAGTAATGAAATATTACTAATAAGAAGCTAATAATATGACCATATATGATATCATAACAATGAGTAAAATTCATTAATAAGTCAATAACATTATTTAAATCATTATGCAGGAGGTTCGGACACGTACGAAGCAAATCAGACCTAAGGTAAGGGAAAATCTCACAATCTCATTTTTAACTGAGATTGTTTATACTTCAAAATTTACTGGGGAATATTTATCATCAACATCCATGTTTCCTCAATATGTAATATTAATTCTATCAAACTACAATTTTTTAAATCCAATTTTACCCTTCGGTGAGTTTTTAGTAAAAGTTATGAAAGGAATCCTTTGTCGTTTTTTTGTATGAGGTACTTTTTTTACTCTTCTTGCCAATGTACGAGGAGTATGTTTTTCATTAACTTATAATGCATGAATGGATTTTTAGAACATTATTTCCATGAATCTTCCATTACATGTTTTCAAGTTTATTATTAATCAACTTATTTTAGTTTAAAATTATATGTCATTTTAGGAATGGAAAATGTTTTTTAAGTAGAAATGATATTTTCCTCAAGAATGGAGTTCAAGAGTTTTATCAAAATTATTTTCCATCTAAGATAATATAGGGTACTGTTTATATCCCTATTTTTACATTTATTTGATTATGTTATGATGGAAATATATTTATGAAGTCCTTTTATCTTATATTTATTATGTTATGATGGCACGATGTTTAAGAATCCCATTTTTATTACATGTGTTATGCTATGATGTATGATTTATGATTTTGTGTCACACATAAAAATGGTTTCATTATGAGATGGGTGGGACCTATATCTCCCTCCAATGCATTGGGTAATTATTTATATCTCATGAGATAGGCATGGCTGGAACGGAAGGTTAATCCAGTTCAGTGAAACAGGACTGAAATGAGGAGTGAACTTGGTACAGAAATGGACTTTGTCCAGTAAGATAGTCTTGGAAATGAGTATTTACTACTAAGAAATGATTATCTATGATTATGTTTGTATGCCAAAAAGTTTCATGTTTTTTTGTTATGATTATTGGGAATACATTTCACTACTATGATTTATCCCATGTTATGATACTATGATGTCTTTTGCAAGTTAATATTTTCGAAATGCTATGTTCTTATGAATATGATATCTCCTTTGTTTACCCTTACTAGACATTTGAGCTCACCGTTTTGTATGTTTTCTTTCCCAAGGTCAGGAAGAAGGTTATTAAGTAGGACATGCCAAAGGTAACTCCAGATATGGTGAAATAAACGGGAGACAATGTAGATGCTTTATGAACCAGTTGTTTATGTTTCCCAGTTTCTAAAGACACTATACCTATACAGTCCTACAATGGTTTTTTTATATGTTGTAATAAGTATGATTCAATTCTGAAGTAATAACAATGTATGTAACATTTGGTTTATTATATTGGAAACCCACTTTATCATCAAATACAATCAACCCAAAAATGATCCAATGTTATCTAGCGGGATTTTTTCCAAACAATGTTGTTCTGGTATTTCATAATCAACTAAATGTTCAGTAATTATTGAATCATAAATATAAAAAATGGTAATTAATGGTGAATTTATATAAGCCTTAGAGTACTTAATTCGGTAAGGATAGATATTTATCATATAGAACAGATAATACATGAAAATTTTACATCTAGAAGGGCATTTTATTCTATATTTTGAGCTAAGATAGTAGGTATACAAAGAAACTACATTATCATGTATTAGAAAAAAAAATCTTTAGAAATAAAAGTATGCCACAAAGATACTTGAGTTTGTTTATCAATATCATTAGAAATATTCAAAGGTGAATCAACGGGTAAATTTCTATACTTTATGATATTACATTAGTAAATTTTGGAAAATCGTAGTAGAGTGATGAATGTGATATTTAAATGATATATATTACTCTAAGGGGTCTTGTCGATGTATATAATAACCTTGTATTCAACAATCATTTATATGTGAAGTAGAGGTATTCTCAAACACACATTTCCTTATAAATCAAATTATTGATGGTAGTAAAAGGTATTGATGAAAAGTTTTATATGTACAAAAAACATTCTCTGATTTTTCCAAAGTGTGTTTTCACAAATAGTTGTATGAAATATAAAATTGATTCAAAAAAAAGTATAAAATTGTATTCCGTATGAACTTTGTTATGTAAATAAGTCTTTGTTATCATATATATACAAGTGTGGGTTTTTTGAATCATTTATGAAGGATATATTTGAATAAAAATCACCCCCAATTCATTATGTGTATTGTTTTTGGATAGCAAAAAGAAACTAAAGGATTAGTTATATAAACTCTTAGATAAAATAATCGTGGTTAATAAATTTTCTACTCATCATAATAGAGAGAACATGACCAAAAGAGATAGTGGGGAAAGATAAACGTTGATGAATTTGAGGTTCAAGATTTATAGTATTTGGTATAGGAACACTAAAAATCCATTACAGTTCAGTGGAATGAGTTACTCTTGAGACACATACCATGTAGGAGAGTTAATGAAAAAATTGATTTTTCTATTCACTATTATGGGTGATATATTATTCTTATGACTATTAAATCCAAAAATAATTCAATGATTTTAAATAAGATGAAATTGAAAATTTTTAGTATATTTTAATAGTTGATTAAATGGACTAAAATTTTGGTATTCAATATTTTGATGTTATTCATGGTTTGAAAATGTTTGTGGGTATTCAAGTATAAAACAAGACACAAATGGTCAAGAACATACCATTTAATCATGATTTACTTTTTAATGGTTTAACGGAGGCATAGTATATGAAAAAAACGTCACAAAAAAATTGAATCTAAATCCATTGGAATTCTACTTGTCATATAAATATTTTTATGATCAATATATTGGGTATTTAGATGTTGAGGACGATTTCTTTAATGGAAACCCTTTGGTACACGTCAATATGACACAACTAGAAGGGTTTTTGAAACCAGTATAACTAAAAAGTTATGAAAGTTACACAATTAAATTTATGTATAAAACATAAATTGTGATCATAGAAGATTCAATTTTAATGAAGAATATCCATGTGGCTAAAAAAATTTAGTGGGAGATCAATATATTTCCATGATATATACATTAATAATTTATAGAAAAAGGTTACTTAGTCATACCTATTTCTAAGACTAAGAAATTTATTTAATTAAAAAAACTTAAAGTGAAAACCATATTTATAGGGAACAGGATATATAAACATAGATATATAGGTTTTAAAATATAGTTGTAGTACATATGTTTAAAAGTTAACGAAGCAATAAAAGATATAACAATTCTTAACTGAATTATTACCAATGTCACATAAGATTTAATATATCCTAAAATTAGGGTGTTATGAAAATAATATCATATGATTAAGTGATGTTTTTATATCGTATATTTAATCATATATGTGTGGTTTTAATATTTACTATGTATAATTCAAAATAGGAAGATATCAATCAAAACTGGATTAACTGCATAAAATTATAGTTATAACAATCTGATAGTACATGAGAAAGTAGAACTCAATGAGTTATTACATGAAAGGGGAAATAGGGATAATGGTGATATAAAACTAGAATTACTTAATATCATTTGATCTAAGGCTATAGTAAGGATAAGATAATATATAAGACAAAATTATTACAACCCATGTTAATCATTTCTACAATAACAAATTATGTTGTGGATTCTAATGTAGCTTAAGAATCAGTTTAAAAATGTCCTTTTCCAAATTTGTGTAATACAAATAGTAAAATTATAATAATTATTAGGATATGGTTTAACAATGGTATTATAAAAAATGATGGGTTTCCAATGGGGGAACAAAAGGTAAATACTTGAGGATATTATCTCTCAAGGATTTTTCTCAAATAGATGAGGTTTCAGTAAGAATATATCCCATGGAAGATTACAATGTGGACTCTTTTGATAAATGATTATCATTTTAGAATCATGATTATCATGTGAGATATAGTCAATCTAATGTTATTAACATTTTTCCCAAGTGAAAGTAGGAGTATGTTAGAGTTGAATCGCTTGAACTATCAATTTTTTACTTTAAATTACCAATATATTCAGGGTAATAAATATTAATAACTATATTATCGAATACTAATTATTATTATATTTAATATTAATATGAAAATGTTCTATAGTATAGGTCACATTGAGAGGTCCTATCAATTCCTTGATATGATGAGAACCTTGAAATTCTATGATAATAATGTTAATTTTTTTCTATAATTGAATTAAATTCTCTGATGGTATACATAGAATGTTTGAATATTAGGTTCTTGATGCTTTGAAGTATATGAGACTTCATCTCATGAATTTCTCACAAAGTAATATCTATGTTAAGAGATTATGAGAATTGACCAACCTGTGTTTATTCAACATGTCACATGTCATTGTGTATTCTTATCTATAAAAGTGTATAATTATACTTTGAAATGTGATTATTAGTAATGAATATAATGAGTTGACTACCTGGATGTACTGAACAAAATCTTGATTATCTGTGTTGTAACACCCCAACCCAAACCACAAAGTTTGACCTAGAAAGTTACATGACCTCATGCATTCCTCCCAATATGCAATAAGCTGTGGACTAGTAGCGAGGGTATGAATAAAATCAGCTGGGATATTATACCATAGGTATCATATCATTGAACAAATATTTAAAATATTAAAAAATTATATATAGAATTATAATAATAATAATACTAAATATTATATGGAACACATGTCATACTGATAAATAAATGGGCTTCTAAAGTGGCAATCCAAACCAGACTGTAATGTGCAGGATGATAAATGAATAATGTAAATAAATAGGAAATTCTCCAAAGTCCATCCTAGTCCCTTTATTAGCCCCATAATCCTCATATCAACCTTCTACCATGGCCCCATTTCCCTTTCATGGATCCCTATGCATGAAGTTTTCACAATCATTGAGATGATCGTATAAGTTGTTAGTAATAAAATCCATTAAGATACAACCAATGTGTCCTTAAAATGTTATAATTCATAACATGTGTATTTATTGATAATAAAAAATGTTCAATTAATCATAAACAATCACATACCAAGCACCTGTGTGGTAACCAAGCCACTAGGATCTCCAGCCATACCTAATTTGGATCCATTTCGAATGGACGGTAATTGTATGGGATGTAATAAAAAACATTCTAAAAATATATTAAACATACATATTTTCTTCAGGTGAACAAGAAACTCGGAATCCACTAGTTATATAGAGAGTCGTGTTCTCAACCTCCATTAGTCATAGAGTGATCATGCAACTTTATTTCCAGTAGGCCTCATGTAAACATGATACATGGAATGCACTAAAAATCTAAAGAACCACAAAAAATATAAGAGGCGTTATTGTATCCCAATCTTATTCTCATGTCCATCAATTTAAGTCATGAACACTATTCCTTAATGGATAACCATGTCATAGAGAACCATCTGTTTGATGCACAATGAATCCTACCTCCAAAAGCTTGATAACTCTCATAATAGGGTAGAGCATAGACGTAAGGCATAGAATATCATCCAGAAAAATGTAGTAATATACCGTATATGTGATAATCATATAACAAGAATGAACATGCTAAGAATACTCATGGAAACAAGTATCATGAACATGTCACATAGTCAATGCACACAACCACATGTGATCATAATCAATCACGATCATCAATATATGTTAACAAAAGAATCATAGCAATAAAATATGTGTATAAAAGAGCCTAAAATAATAATAAAATTCCAACCTAAAGGATTTTAATGTCAACATCAAGTTTATTCAAGAGTTTCACATTCTAAACCATGTTCTCACACCAATTGAAAGAAGTTCAATTTACCAGAACTCCTAGAACCAGTTTCACATAAAATAAAATGGTTTCTATAGAATGACACATGGAAGAACAAGATATGTGGTATAACAAAACGTACCCAATAATGACTATAAACAAATGTAACATCCAACCCCACTTTAAGGGAGAAAAAACTGTAACACATGGATATATACAGTAGGGGAAGTCACTAATATAACTTAATTGAAATGTTATAGAATGTCATCGATCTTCAAGAAGGATGTTGGTAAACCAATTATAGAATTAAAACACTATAAGGAACATAGAATCAATGTATAATCCATAAAAACATCATTCCAAGATCAAAAAAGAATAAGGGAGGAAATTCATCTAAACAAGGAGACTCATTAAACCCCTTCACTGAATCACCCAAAACTGGAAGTACCAACAATGATAAATGATCTGAGGCCCAAGATCAATCGAGGGTAATACAAGATTGACCTAAAAGAATATGAAAACAAGTCTAATCGATCAATAAACATAGCATTCAGAGGTGTTTTCTGAGTTTCATTCAAAATTATTTTATAATGAATAAATCATTGACGAATGGATTTTGATTCTATTAATATGGGTTAGAAATAAATTGATAACACCCATAAAGACCCCACAATTATACCCAACTCATTTTACTTTATGATTTTTCATGATTCGATAATGGGGAAGGAATTAAAATTTTCCATTTCAAAACTCCTGATGCTAAAATAAATCTCACAACATCCTAGTCATGGTCTTGGTTTTCTTGAACACACCATGAAGAAACAGTTTTCCCTATGGTGTTTCCGTGAGATATAGGGATTTCCCCCCACTAAAACCTCCAAAATAGATATCATGTGGTTTCTCAATCCATGTCTAACAGGAGTCTTACCCAAGCACCATGGCATAGATTAGGCATTTCTCTAGTAATTTGGTACCAAGTAAAAACTAGGGACCTACTCTATTCCCTCCTCCATGAACATGGAAATCCTTTTCCTTTTATATTATTCACCACGAAAAGATAGGGTCTCAAAAGGCTTGTTCCATGGGGGTTTTGTTGGCTTTTTTTGACTGAAATTATACCAAAATCCAATTTAAGTCTATATAAGATAGTCTAATCTCACAAGGTTCCACCTAAGCATGGATCGACTCGAAAAAATATAGGAGAAGAAGGAATAAATTATTTTAAAACATGAAACAAAAAAATCAGGGCTTCATAATATCCCCTTATAGGGACTTATCATTCTCAAGAAGTGTCTCCATTAGTCTTACTCGAGAAACTCTGACCATTGAGCTCAATCCTGAAATTCCTAATCCCATGTATCCTCTTGGATCCATCCGTGCTACCACATGATCCAAACAAATGGTAACATCTTTCATCATAATATCTTCACAGTCTAGTTTAAAATAAAATTCAAAAACTCTATGTTTGAGGCATTAAGATCCATCCCAAAATCCTCATGGTTGATGAAATTAATGGGATTTTGAATGTACCTTCGGAGTTGAGACACATGAAACACATCATGCATACCTTAATAATGTGAAGGAAGATCCAGATGTTGCAACATTGAACCGACCCACTCAGTGATATCAAAGGTTCCAACAAAATACGAGTCTATATTTCCTTGTTTCCTCAAACATCAATGTCCTAACCCATGATTAACTATCAAATTAAACCTAGATGCCTATAGAAAACACTATAGGAATCCTCATGTTATAAACATAATATATTCTCCTTCTCTGAGCTGTGATCAACCTATTCTGAATCAGTTTCACTCTCATTAATGTATCATATACCAAACTATTCTGTAAAACTGCTACCTCACTAGACTCGTTCTAATATAGTGGTGAAAAACATGACCTTCCATAGATAGAATCATATAGTTCCATCTGAATCAAATCATGTTAAATAGTTTTTTATGAAAACTCATCCAAGGATGATATATCTTCCCATTCTCCATCAAAGTCTTGGATGTTAGATGGATAAATATCCTCTAGTATACAAATCAAATGTTCTATTTGTCTGTATGTTTGGTGATGACACACTATGTTCAATCTTTGATGATTCTCTATGGACTTCACCAATCCTTTCGCAAACCATGAATTAAAACATGTGTCTCTGAAAGATAAAATACTTCAGGGAAATCCATTAAAATGTACGATCTGAAGGATATATGAATTTCCAAACTCATCTACTAATTTAGTCTCATGGATCGGTGGGAAATGAGTATCTTTTTTGGCTAATAAAAAATCACCTAGATAGTGTGATGACTCCTCGTGGCCGAGAAATGAATCCAAAAATTTCTCTCTTCATAGCTGGACACTAAGACTATATCCATAAGTCATGGTGCATGTTTTTAGATCTTGGAATCACATCCCACTTGGAGGTATGCAATTATCTCATTAGATTTTACATTATAGAAAAAGGGACTACAACTCCCCCATGTACTAAGATCACATCCTCACTATTCAATGACCACCTAGGTATCGGGTCACCTACTACTAGCTATTCTTGCACCACAATGCACTCTTAGTAAATCTACTATATGAACATCACTATTTGTACAAAATAATATGTGACCACCAAAGGATTACACATCATCAATCTCTATTCCTTATAATCATTCATCCTCCAATCAGCTGACATGATCATCCAGTTCCACTACTCCATTGAAGTTGGATTACCAATATCCTGATCAATGTGCATCTTACGACTAAGAGAATATAAAATGATGTTAAATTTACCTGATGTGTAAGCCATCTCAATGTTAAACATCTAAATAAACTACAACCAACACCTCTTCCTCTTGTTCATGACTCATTTAATGAAGATACAATGAAGTATCCTGTTTTTTGTGTATAAAATAAAGCTCTCACTAAATAGATAGTGTCACAAATACTTCAAATAATGAACCATAGTTTTCAGATCCTAGTAATTGGTAGAATATTTCTACCAATGGGTAACTACTAACATGACCCCTAAGCTATTAATCACTCCCACTATATCATTACATATTCTAATCCAACACCTGATGTATCACATAAAATTGAATAGACAATCCCTATCTCGTGATGTATCAACATTGTACCTATATTCATCCATCTCTTAATCTAAAGAAACACCTATTCACACTACTATATCCAAAATAACTTCAATCCCTTATTCATTATCACAGTCCTAGCATATAATAAAAGATAAAGGTCCCTGATAAAGTGTCAGTAATATCCTTCTAAACCTAGAACAATCTAGATTATTAACATGTCTGGGGGATGTGTCTAGGATATCACTACATCATCATTATCTAAGTCTATAAATATACCTATCACATACACCACATGTCCAATGAATATCATCTCATGAAACCAAATGTTTCACATTGACATCATAGAATAAATATAATGTTCTTTAAGTGTACTTAGAATTATCTTGACATTTTTAGAATGATACTATGGGTTTGGGGAATAAATGAAAATTTAATCAATGAAAACATTGAAGAACGAGTATGGATATGGGTGTAAGATCTTGTTCATGATATAAATTAACATTTTCAGCATATTCTTCAGTCCAAATAGCATTACCATGTACTGATTTAACCCATACAGACTCTAAAATTCCATCTTCTGGATTTCCCCCTCTCCAACTCACAATTGATGATATCCTGATTAGAGATAAATCTTGATGAAACAGTGGGAGCCCTATAATTGACCAAAGAGATTATTGATCATGGGTAAAGGATATTTATTCATCACAATCTCTTGATTCAAAATATGGTTATATATTTATATATATATATTTTTAGACCACTATCCACCGTTTAGTAGAAAAAATAGGTTCACCCCATAGTGATGTAATTGGACAGATAAATCCCTTCCATTCTAAATAATCAAGAAATAACATGATTTCCTTCAACTATTCTAGCACTATATGATAAGGGGGTCTCAAAATAGTTTCCACAATCAGTATTATATCTATCTCAAATTAAACACATATATCATGTGGAAGACTTTTAAATTCATCTAGAAATATAACATTATAGAGATCTACAATTGGAGTAAAATATAAGGGGGATACCACTAATTCTACTGAAAGATTCAATCCAATAATATATGTCATGATCATCCCAATAAAACAAATGTCTAGACTAACTATACCCACTCACAATTCCCAATTTCTAGTCACTATTACATCTCTCCCTTTGGTGACTTCATTAATTCCCATATCTGATATCAATTAATGTGATCTTCGAAGCTAGGAAGCTAGTCCATTACATGAATCACATCGAATCTCATCATCTCTATAATCCAGAACTCCCACAAATCAATATAACTAGAAATGAAAATAAGATACTCACAAAATCCCTAAATATGGTCAACATGATGCCAACAGTGCATTGAGATAATGTAAGTCAAATGAAAACAAGACTGGAAAGTCGGGTATAGTAATAAATTGTGTTGAGATAAAGGAATGGGAGGTACTAGTATCAAACAAAGTGATAAACACATAAAAATTATCAAGAATATACCTTAAAAAGTATACACTCCATCACCACTATAGGATGGAGTCTTATCCAGCATATAAACTCAGTTCACCTCAGCTCTACAACCCTATCCCTGATACACATGAACTTCAATAGTCGTCATCGTCTAATTATACTCTTGAGTACTTCATCCAGACCCCGGGTTCCATGATTTTTTCTACCTCGACCAACTGTGGAAACCTAACATCATAGATCTAGAGATAAAATACTAGAGGATACCCCATAATACCACAATTTTGATACTAGATCTCAGGTTTTTTCAATCCATGTGGTAATGACTGAACTTCCAATCGTGGAATCACGGTGGTACTCCTCCAAAGGGAACTATGAAGCCAAACTCTACCCCACCTTATTACCACTACCATATTTTACATATCTGATATTATTATTCCTACTAACCGAATAGATAATCATATTAGCAGTAATAGGTACAGTCACCAAGGTACTGAAAGGGTGAAGAATACCCACTACTAAATCCTCTTTTAGACCCTTCTCTATAACACCCCAGGTAAATAAAAAATATGACATTTTTATATTTATCCATATTTGTGAATAAAATATTAATATTACTTTAAAGGGTACGTTATGCTCGATGGCGTACCCAATACGCAACAACGAGTTTCTTGGGAATCTTACGTTGCACTCTAACAATAAAATAATATTATTTTAAATGGTAGTTAACGCCTAGCTGTTGTGATGGCGGGAATGGATAGAACTAACTACAAAATGATCATATATGTTTGTCAAATATTTTAACTTTTTACAATAAATGTTAGAGGATTAAAAAATTCCAATGAATCCAATTTTAAGCGTAAACATTCTAATATTCTTTAGAAGGTCGATTAACCACCTTTTGATGGCGAACCTATTTTAAATCCACTTTTTGACACTATTATGTGTTATATTTGACAAAAAAAATCATCTTTAGAATCAGGACATCAAAATTTACTTTGTGTAAATTTTTGGTATCTTTCCGATAAAGTTCATTTTTTTAATGAATAGTGAAAAATGTTGTATTTTAATTCCAAACCACTTTTTAATCTAATTTATTTATATGATTATATTATCTTTTGAATTGTTTTTAAAGTGAAATTAGAATATATTTTTACTATTTAATCCAATAGTGGTCATTGTAATTAATTTCACTTTGAAACTGTACTTCAACTAGTGTCAATCTTTTAATAGATATTGTTTCATAAAAACACGCTATTTGCTCTGACAGCGGGAATTATTGTTAAATTAATTAATTTAACTTATATATTTTTAATTTTGTAAAATAGACATTATTTTTGAATTCAGAATATCAAATATAGCTTAGGGTGAATTTTTGGTAATTTTCTGAAAAACTTCAATTTTTGATGAATAGTGAAACCACTAAGTGGTACTTATAATAACTGATTTTCCATTTAAATGAAAATTTTCCACCTTTTTGTTTTTAATTTCAAAAGTCTGGCATACATGGTTGTCATTAAGAAGTAAAATGTGGTTCAATGAGATTAAAATAATTTTTTGGTGAATAGTAACTTATTATGTTTTTAATCGCGATTAGAGGTAATTAGTGTAGTTAAAGGTAAAAATATTGTTTTAATAATCTGAAATGACCTAGAAACATGTCCTACCCTCATTGGATGAGTCATTGACGACCAATAAAATACATGGGTCAACTTGGGGACCCCATGGAGCCACTTTGGTTGGAAAATGACATAAATACCTTTTTATTTAATGTTAAAATTAAAATGTCACAAACATAAGTTGTTTAACTAAAACAATTTTTACATGGGGATATAAAAGTCATATTATTTACTATAAATAGTCATTGGAAATCTAAAAAGATTTCCTACATCATAGTATTTGTTTTATAATTTTTATACATTAAATAAATTAAATTATTTATGACATCATGATGATGCAGCGATGACCTCATTATTTAACGATTTAAATAAAATGAAAAGATAATGTAAAATCTAAGACCTACACATGTCCAAAACCTATTGGATGGGTGGATTTCGAACCCTTATCACATTATCCTCGAAACACCTCAATGTGGGACCATTAAAATTCGAAACACTTTCTAAAATAAAGTAACATTTTTTACTTTCCAAGAGTGCCCCTCCTCTCCTCTTATAAAAGGCCCCCACCTCTACCTTCTTACCCACACTTTCAAAGCCTTTGGATTGGACAACCCCTACTCATTTTGCCTCTACATATCCCTCTATTACTCCTAGAAGCCTCACTTTTGGCAGAAGTCTTCCCAAGGAAACCTTTGAGCTCAAATCAAAAATAGTTACCCGATTTTAAGGTAATGTCTTCACTTTTGTTCTTTTGTTTTATTTTGCTTCTCCAACCCCCTAAACTCTTTTTATTAATTTATTTTGTAACAACTCCAGTATATTCAATATACTATGATGTTTTTATAATAATCACTCTAGCTACACTTACACTCACCTACATCAAATGGTTAAAGAACATATTGTTTCTGTGGATGGTGAATTTCTGCCTCACGAAACGATGATTGTTAAACACTCATATAACACCTTAAAATGGTGCCATTAAGATGTCTCTATATTTATATATGATATAAAATATGTTTATGTTTCTGTATTTTTCTTTTGTGGCATAAATTTATGGTTTCCATTGTGGGTAAACACGATAATTTCATTTTAGGAAGTGCGGACTACCGCCCCCTCAAAGTTATTTGATTCGTTAATGCCATATGTGGGATGTATAAAGGATAGATTTAAAGTTACTATATATGATGTATGTTACATATAAATGATTAATATAATTCTAGAATTAAAATTTAAATACCTCTCATTTAGTTTTAATTCCATTAATATGACATAGAAATGAATGTAGCGTTCATGCGTACGTACGGCTTACCGTCTCCATGAACGGTGTGTTTCATTTCATACCTCTAAATGATTATGTAATATTATAAATACATGTATATTATGGATATATATGATATTTATGATATCCAAATCATGAATATCATTCTGTATATAATGAACCGTTGACCACACGAACAACATGTAATTGTAAGAAGTCAACTTTCGACTTAAGAACCAAATATCGACAAAACAAACATTATTAACTTAAATGATTACATAAAGTATATAACATGGAAATAAGTGATATAAAAGGAATAATGATCTTGAAAAAGGTTATTAAGAAAGTAGAAATTAACTGAAGTTTATTATTCTGGAAGTTAAAGAACGATCGAGTCAAGTCGGACCCGATGTAAGGGATCCTACTCCTCTCTTTCTTTTTAAGTACACTTTTTTATGTCATTCCTTTTAAGCTCATATTTCATGTGATTGGGATGTTATTTTATATTAATATTACTGTAATCTTTATGTTCATATGATGAGAGACCCTATTATCTCTCATCAATCCATTTTAGAAGTTTTGAGTGGCGTCGTTAGGCTGCCGAATTTTCGTAAGAGATCTAACCTCTCTCTTTCTTTTTAAGTACTCTCCTTTATGTAACTTCTTTTATGATCCTCTTCGTTATTATTGGGGATGTTATTTTATATTCCTCTTGCATCACATTTTATTTTAATATTTTGAGAGACCCTATTTGATCTCATCAATCCATTTTTGTATGTTTTAAGTGGCGTCGTTAGGCTGCCGAGTTTTCGTAAGGGATTTTTCATCTCACATTTATTCTCGTGAGATTTATGCTACATTTGCCACAATTTCCTTTGAGTGGTGTATGTACTGACCATTATTTTACTCATTGTGTAATATAATTTCATTTATGAGTATTTACATCAATGTTGTATTGTCCTTCTTTCACGGGATGTATGTTTCGAAAGATACCCAAGTCGGTAAAGGAACCTTTCACCCTCCTCTTTTTAAAAGACTTCTTTTGTTGGGTCTTTTAATTTACATATTTTAATGTTGGGATATGTTCTTATATATCCTTATTGATGTAAATTTTATGTCCAAGTGATGAGATACCCTTTTTATCTCTCATCAACTCATTTTCTGAATTTTGTAGTGGCGCCGTTAGGCTGTCAAATTTTTGCAAGGAAACTTCTTAACCCAATTTTGATTATTTGGGATAAGCTTGAACTCCTTGAATATGTCGTTATATGAATATGTGTGAATAACCTATGATTGTTTTACACTTAATATCCACTTATATTTGGTGTATTAGTTTGTCACACATATTTATGTAATTGATTTATCCTAACTCCAAGGATACCGTCTTTATGTGGGACTTAGTCTCAATCTCCTTTCATTGAGGCATATTTTGTTTGATACACAACCTTCTTTTATACAGTGTATAAACCCCTTTGACTATTACGTTTATTCGAAAGGAATCTTTTTTATAAAATCATTTTACTAAACGACAAAAGGGAATGTTTTTGTCGTACGTATGAGGCGACAACGACTTCTCCGCCACCATGACCATTTTTTGAGTTCCGGCTTCCCCTACAAGCCATACCTTATTTTTAAAAGAAAAATAAATACCATGTTTTACTTTTCTTTTATTTTGGTTTTGAAAATGGTTTTCATAATGTTTTCATATCAATGTTTTGTATTGATATATTGTTATTGATAGGTGGAAATGTTATGTTTCCTTTATGCATGTTTTATGTGATAAGATTATGTTATGGTTCATTGGAATTGTTATGAAGACTGGTGGTTATGTGATAAACTAAGGGCGGATGAGCCCGATATAGCTCTCCAATGCATTGGGTAACGTAAAGGAGTGAAACGTTATGGTTTCTCCAAAGAGATTTAGGGAATATACTGTGGTGGGTATTCCAAACGTAACCAAGAGGGTTACTCCCTACGTAAGAATGTTATGAATGCCTCAAGTTACCTTTTATGTCTTATGATTTCTATGATTTATTCATGATTTGATGAGTTATGTTAAAGTGCCTATGTTTTATGGGTAAAGTATGATTTTATTCTTATGTATTTATGAACTCGTGTTTCCTTTCCATAATTTTTTATAACCCTTACTGAGCTTTTTATGCTCATCCCATGTTTTTTTGAAATGTTTTTCACAGGTCAAGGGAAAGGTACATGATATGATGATAGTGTCACGGAAGTGTCAAGAAAGAAGCCATGATTTATTTTAAATATGTTTCTGTTGATGGGAAATAATGAATGCTATATTTATGTAACCACTTTGTTTAAATGTGGTATGTAATGAATGTTTTATGATCTAACCTTCTAAAACTCTAAACCTGAATAGATCGTCAATGTGTAATCTTGTAATAACTCAAGATTAAAAAAGGTTTAAGGCCGGGGACTTATAATTGGTATCAGAGGTCGGTTTAGATAACTTTAGAGGTTAGGGTATTCTCTAAGCACAAGTGACATTGCCATAATGGTTAGGATATCAGAAAGAGTCCTAGTTTTAGATAAAGTGAATGAGTAAGTATATATTAGTGTTTAGCTTCCTAATTAGTACATGATGGTTTTGTTTATATACTCACACTGACATTTCTATTTTAGTGAATGGATGGATCTAGCAGGCACCAAAGAGACAATAGGTTGGAGGAAACTGTGGTGGTTCTCTGATTAAGAGACTGGATGAAATGGGGGATTCAATGAGGAAACTCATGGTTGATCTAAACCAACTATCCATGAGTCATGATAAACCACTTGTACCTTGGTATGTTCTGTAATGCATCATGTACAAGATGACCAATCGATGTGGACGTTCAGGTAATAATTATAAAGGTAACCATTAGAGTTTATATGATCCTTACTTTGGGATAATTATGGGTTATTATATGTTATGATGGAAAATGAAAGGAATGAGATAAACATGAGGATACAAATGTTTGATTATTTTTGATGATTTTATCTCATTTTGGGGAATGTTTTAAGAATTATATAGTTTTTTAAAAATGAAAACACACAGACCGTGTGAAAACCCGTCGCGTCGGACGAAGCTGTGGGAATCGAACCACAACCAAAGTGCGACTGGTATTTATCGCCTACCACTGGACTACGTGAAGTCCCTGTTTATTTTAACTAATTATTTTTAGTTAGATGATTTTAGGAATCAAGAGTAATTTTATTTTGGGTTATCTATGGAAATGATTAACCTATCATCGAGGATATGTGATTAGGTTAATTACTTTTCAATATGAGAATTTAAGAGCAACTGATGTTATTTGGAGATAAAAGTTAATTTTTACCTTGGAAGACTATGTGATTAAATCCTTAAAATATTTGGGTTTCAATCTTAGTTTGGTTTACTTTGAAGAATTTTATGGACAAAGGTTTATCAAATGGTCCTCGTTGAACTTTGGGTTTTGTTGGACAAATTTTGGAGATTAAGAATACATTTTCTTTTTATAAAGGGTTATCCTTTTCTTGATTATCTGATCTTGTACTAACCTTTTTGGTTTTGGTTTTGGTTAAAGACTATATACATGGGAAGTATATAGTTCTCTTTTGTGGATTAGGTGATTCTCTAGAAGTTGATTATAGTACTCTTAATGTGAACAAGTCTTCCTAAATACTCGTCTTTTGGAGAAAATATTAGTTTGTGTAAGGAATCTAATAAAAGTTGAAAGTCAACATGAAAAGTGATTATGTTTCCTTATGAATAAATTCCTCAATAAAAAGTAACATAAAACAAAAATGTTGTCTTTTAAATTTTCCTACTGGGGAATCGAATACTGTTTAATCCATCACAAGTTTGTGATTTTCTTATGGTTAACTTTCTCTTAGACATGTTTACTATCACTCTCCATCAGAACATGACCCTTTGTTTTCTCCTCCATGTCCATGTTTTCCTATATGGAATCCTAGTATGGGTTAACTCTGGTGATCTCTGTACATATATTTCTTTATTTTAAAGTGATTGTTTTACCGACTCTTGTTCCGATGTGGGACTTTCAAGGATGTTTCCAAGCCCAATTTTAAAATTGCGAGGACGCAATTCCCAAAAGGGGGGAAGGATGTGACACACCAGGTAAATAAAGAATATGATATTTTTATATTTATCCATATTTGTGAATAAAATATTAATATTACTTTAAAGGGGAGGCTGTGCTCGATGGCGTACCCAATACGCAACAATGAGTTTCTTGAAAATCTTACGTTGCACACTAATAATAAAATAATATTATTTTAAATGGTAGTTAACGCCTAGCTGTTGTGATGGCGGGAATGGATAGAACTAACTAAAAAATGATCATATATGTTTTTCAAATAGGTTTACTTTTTACAATAAATGTTAGAGGATTAAAAAATGTGAATGAATCCAATTTTAAGCGTAAACATTCTAATATTCTTTAGAAGGTCGATTAACCGCCTTTTGATGAAGAACCTCTTTTAAATCCACTTTTTGACAATTTTATGTATTATATTTGTCAAAATAAAATTCTTTTTTAGAATCGGGACATCAAAATTTACATTGTGTAAATTTTTGGTATCTTTCCGAAAAAGTTCATTTTTTAATAAATAGTGAAAAATGTTGTATTTTAATTCAAAACCTCTTTGTAATCTAATTTATTTATATGATTAGATTATCTTTTGAATTTGTTTGAAAGTGAAATTAAAATATATTTTTACCATTTAATCCAATCATGGTCATTGGAATTAATTTCAATTTGAAATAGGACTTGAACTAGTGTCAATCTTTTAATAGATATTGTTTCATAAAAACACGCTATTTGCTCTCACAGCGGGAATTAATTGTTAAATTAATTAATGTAACTTATATGTTTTGAATTTTTTAAAATATACATAATTTTTGAATTCGGGATATCAAATATATCTTAGGATGAATTTTTGGTAATTTTCTGAAAAACTTCATTTTTTGATGAATAGTGAAACCACATAGTGGTACTTATAAAAACTGATTTTCCGTTTAACTGAAATTTTGCCACCTTTGTGTTTTGAATTTAAAAAATCCAAAATACATTGTTGTCATTAAGAAGTAAAATGTGGTTCAATGGGATTAAAATAATTTTTTGGTGAATAGTAACTTATTAAGTTTTTAATCGCGATTAGAGGTAATTAGTGTAGTTTAAGGTAAAAAAATGTTTTAATAGTAGGAAATGACCTAGACACATGTCCTACCCTCATTGGATGGGTCATGGATGACATAGACAATCCATGGGACAACTTGGGGACCCCATGGAGCCACTTTGGTTGGAAAATGACATAAATACCTTTTTATTTAATGTTAAATTAAAATGTCACAAACATGAGTTGTTTAACTAAAAAAACTTTTACATGGGGTTATACCAGTCAGAGTTTTGACTATAAATAGTAATTGGAAATATAAAAAGATTTCCTACATTATAGTATTTTTTTATAATTTTTAGACATTAAATAAATTAAATTATTTATGACATCATGATGATGCAGCGATGACCTAAATATTTAACGATTTATATAAAATGGAAATATAATGTAAACTCTAAGACCTACACATGTATAAAACCTATTTTATGGGTGGATTTAGAACCCTTATCACCTTACCCTTGAAACACATCAATGTGGGACCATTAAAATCCGAAAATCATTCTAAAATAAAGTAACATTTCTTTACTTTCCAAGAGTGCCCCTCCTCTCCTCTTATAAAAGGCCCCCACCTCTACCTCCTTACCCACACTTCCAAAGCCATTGGCTCGGCCAACCCCTACTCATTTTTCCTCTCCACATCCCTATATTACTCCTAGAAGCCTCACTTTGGGCAGAAGTCTTCCCAAGGAAGCCTTTGAGCTCAAATCAAAAAGAGTTACCCGATTCTAAGGTAATGTCTTCACTTGTGTTCTTTTGTTTTATTTTGCTTATCCAACCCCCTAAACTCTTTTTATTAATTGATTTTGTAACAACTCCAGTATCTTAAATATACTAGGATGTTTTATAAGAGTAATTCGAGCTAAACTTACACACACCTACATCAAATGGTTAAAGAACACACTGTTTATGTGGATGGCGAATTTCTGCCTCACGAAATGATGATTGTTCAACACTCATATAACACCTTAAAAGGTGGCCATTAAGATGTCACTATATTTATATATGATATATAATATGTTTATGTTTCTTTATTTTTATTTTTTGGCATTCCTTTATGGTTTCCATTGTGGTTAAACATGATAATTTCATTTTTGGAAGTGCGGACTACGGCCCCCTCAAAGTGATTTGATTCGTTAATGTTATATGTGGGATGTATAAAGGATAGATTTAAAGTTACTATATATGATGTATGTTACATATAAATGATGAATATAATTCTGGAATTAAAATTTACATACCTATCATTTAGTTTTAATTCCATTAATATGACATAGAAATGAAAGTAGCGTTCATGCGTACGTACGGCTTACCGTCTCCATGAACGGTGCATTTCATTTCTTACCTATAAATGTTTATATAATATTATAAATACATGTATATTATGGATATATATGATATATATGATATCAAAATCATGTATATCATTCTGTATATAACGAACCTTTGACCACACGAACAACATGTAATTGTAAGAAGTCCACTTTCGACTTAAGGACCAAATATCGACAAAAAAAACATTATTAACTTCAATGATTACATAATGTTTATAACATGGAAATAAGTGATATAAAAGGAATAATGAACTTGAAAAAGGTTCTTAAGATATTATAAATTAACTCAAGTTTATTATTCAGGATGTTAAAGAATGATTGAGTCAAGTCGGACCCGAGGTAAGGGATCCTACTCCTCTCATTCTTTTTAAGTACACTCTTTTATGTCATTCCTTTTAAGCTCATCTTTCTTGTTATTGGGATGTTATTTAATATTAATATTACTGTAATTTTACGTTCATATGATTAGAGTCCCTATTCTCTCTCATCAATCCATTTTGGAAGTTTTGAGAGGCGCTGTTAGGCTGCCAAATTTTCATAGGAGATCTAACCTCTCTCTTTCTTTTTAAGTACTCTCCTTTATGTCACTTCTGTTAACCTCCTATTTGTTATTATGGGGGATGTTATTTTATATTACTCTTTCTGTAAATTTTATTGTAATATTATGAGAGACCCTATTTGATCTCATCAATCCATTTTTGGACGTTTTAAGTGGCGCCGTTAGGCTGCAGAGTTTTCGTAAGTGATTTTTCATCACACTTTTATTCCCGTGAGATTTATGCTACATTTGCCACAATTTCCTTTGAGTGGTGTATGTACTGACCATTATATTACTCATTGTGTAATATACTTTCATTTATGAGTATTTACATCAATGTTGTATTGTCCTTCTTTCACGGGATGTATGTTTCGAAAGATACCCAAGTCAGTAAGGGAACCTTTCTCCCTCCTCTTTTTAAATGACTTATTTTGTTGGGACTTTTAATATACATATTGTAATGTTGGGATATGTTCTTATGTTTCTTTATTGATGTAAATTTTATGTCCAAGTGATGAGATACCCTTTTTATCTCTCATCAACACATTTTCTGAATTTTTTAGTGGCGCCATTAGGCTGTCAAATTTTTGCAAGGAAACTTCTTAACCAAATTTTGATTCTTTGGGATAAGCTTTTACTCCTTGAATATGATGGTCTATGAATATGTGTGAATATCCTATGATTTTTTTACACTTAATATCCACTTATATTTGGTGTATTAGTTTGTCACACATAATTATGTAATTGATTTATCCTAAATCCAAGGATACCGTCTTTGTGTGGGACTTCGTCTCAATCTCCTTTCATTGAGGCATATTTCTTTTATACACAATCTTCTTTTATACGGTGTATAAAACTCTTTGACTTTTACATTTATCCGAATGGAATATTTTTTATACAAAGCATTTTACTTAATGACAAAAGGGAATGTTTTTGTAGTACGTATGCGGCGACAACGACTTCTCCGCCGCCATGACCATTTTCTGAGTTTCGGCTTCCTCTACAAGCCATACCTTCTTTTTAAAAGAAAAAAAAATACCATGTTTTACATTTCTTTTATTTTGTTATTGAAAATGGTTTTCATAATGTTTTTATATAAATGTGCTGTAATGATATCTTGTTATTGAAAGGTGGAAATTTTATGTTTCCTTTATGCATGTTTTATGTGATAACATTATGTTATGGTTCTTTGGCATTGTTATGAAGACGGGTGGTTCCGTGATAAAATAAGGGCAGGTGAGCCCGATATAGCTCTCCAATGCATTGGGTAACGCGAAGGAATGAAACGTTAAGGTTTCTCCAAAGAGATTTAGGGAATATATTGTGATGGGTATTCCAAACGTAACCAAGAGGGTTACTCCCTACGTAAGAATGTTATGAATGCATCATGTTACCTTTTATGTCTTATGATTTCTATGATTTATTCATTATTTTATGAGGTATGTTAAAGTGACTATGTTTTATGGGTAAAGTATGATTTCATTCTTATGTATATATGAACTCATGTTTCCTTTCCATATTTTTTTATAACCCTTACTGAGCTTTTTATGCTCATCCCAAGTTTTTTTGAAATTATTTTCATAGGTCAAGGGAAAGGTACATGATATGATGATAGTGTCACGTAAGTGTCAAGATAGAATCCATGTTTTATTTTAAATATGTTTCCGTTGATGGGAAAAAATGAATACTATATTTATGTAACCACTTTGTTTAAATGTGGAATGTAATGTAATTTTTATGATCTAATTCTCTAAAACTCTTAACCTGAAAAGATCCTCAATGTGTAATATTTTAATAACTCAAGATTAAGTAAGGTTTAAGGCTGGGGCCTTATATTCTCGATAGTCAAGTCCTTTAATAGAACCTCTGGGTATGTCTCTAAGTTAAAGGCCCCAACCTATTGCCTAAATTTGAAAGAAGTTATAATCTAGAACATCATATCCATTTTTGCATCATTTACAACAAATATATGAGAATATTTATGTAGCTCAGTAAAACTAGAGGATTTTGTAAATACCTTCTTTCACACATTTCATAGATCTATAAAATCCAATACTTGGTCAATCATTATAATATTAGGAAGGGATTCCTTGAAAAATAAGTCCTTGAAGGCCACTCAGGTGATACACTCACATTTTAAAACCTACACCATCATGCCTCACCACTTCTTGCAAGATCCCTATATCATGAATGATTCTATATTAACCTTATTTTCATCACGTGTCTTGATGAGGATAAATATACCATGAATGATGTCTATATGGTCCAATGAATCATGTGGCCCTCCAATTACCTAAATGGATGGTGAATTATAGACATGGAAGTCTCTATCATAGTCGACTGTGGACCATGGTTCCCCACCACCTAGGGTAGGTATAGGTAGAAAGTCTCTCTCCTATGGTGGGAAAATATTCTACACTTCTAGAGTAGGTAATGGAGTGTTCTATATTGCACCATATTGTACAAAAAATGGTCGAATAGTGGAATCCTACCAATAATGAGCATCCCAACCCACTTCATCTAGTGGTCCCATAAGCCTATTTTAGGTTAGCATCTTATAAAATTTGAATAAATCATTAGAAAAATAAAAATTCATTATGACATATCATATTCAGTCCATGGGGTCACACAATGGTTCTCCTAGTAGTCTACCCATAACCCAAGGCATATCCCGCCTAGAACTAACCAATGTATCCATCAATTTATGTTAGTCATAGTCACACACACACACATATATGCATAAATGAAAAACATTACAGTATTCTTGGTCCATCCAATTGATGTTAACAGGTATATTAAAACAATATGGCAATAGATATACCATGTAGACAAAGAATACGAGTCTATCCTGAAAAAATAACAAAAATCAATGAATTAAATTAAAAACCCAATATGTAGTATAAAACTATTGTATATTTATGTAATGTGATCCTATATTCCTAGTCATGATGCATGAACACACTAAAATTCCATTAAATAGTAACAAAAATCCCATCAATGGTAACTCATAGGTCCATTTCACATAAGATAGAAAGGCATAAAGAAAATCCCCTACCTGATTCCCATCTAACAAATCTTCTTTCTACCATGTCCTTGGCTGGTTAAAAATGAAAATTTGAAAATCATGCTCTGATACTATTTTATAATGTGCCTTCCAAATCCACCGGGTTTTATTTGAAGAGTCACATGACCTCATATGAACCTCCTCATGCACAAGAGGCTTCCGAATAGTAGTGAAGGTCTGAACACCATCAATGGGACACTATACCCTAAGTATCGTATCACATTATAAATAATTAAAATATAAAGAATATTATATTAATCATAATAACATGTAGAAGAATAAATAACATATGACCCACATGTAATACTAATAAGTAAACAAGATTTCAAAATATAAATACAAACTGCTGTGTAAAGTTCAGTTAGATAAATAAGTAATGTTACACAATAAGAAATGCTGAAAAGTTTGTCTTGATCTCGCTACTATCTCTCTTATACTTAGCTCAATCTTCTTCCATGGAACACTTTCCCTTGATTAGATCTCAATACATGATTTCTATATGAACATTGATTTCCCCATGCAGGGCGAGAGTAATAATAACTAGTAGGACACCACCAATGATTCTTTATAAACTATGCACATGTATAATATGTATATGTCATGATAATAATAAAGTAAACATAATTCATAAATAATCACATACTGAGAACCTATTTGATAAGAAATCTACCATGTACCTTGATCACACCAACTTCAACATCCTGTCAGATGGAATATCATGGTGTCACATGTAATCAAGGACTATCCATAGTTCTATTATAAAAACCTTGTATATCTTCTAAATAATCCACATAGAATTGAATAAGAATTTGGAGAGTCATTTTATTAGAATGCACTAGGCATAGAGTTATCATGATACTTAACATCCCCATGTCTTTGAGAAAACATGCTACATTGCATCCACAATGAATCAAGTGAACCACAAGGAATATATGAGGAATTATCAAATCGTACCATGTGATTAGGTCCATAATCTATATCATTGAATGTCATGTACACTACCCCTCTAATGGAAAACCGTGTCATGATGGTCAACATGTTCCAAGAAAAAAGAACAATACCTAAAAAGGAATGATAACGCACTTAATAGGTTAGAGTATACAACAAAATACTAGTATATCATCATGATAAAAAAACATCAATATAAAATGAATATGATCGTCATCAAACATGAATGAAAAGGCTATAATAATACTCAAGGGAACAAGCACAATGAACGATTCACATAGGATATGCACACACCAACATGTGATCAAAATCAATAATGGTCATCAGAGTAAGCTAAAAAATAATATTATCATGGAAAAATTTCAATAAAAGATACCAAAATGTTAAGGAAATTCCTACATCATGGTTTTTAACATCAACATCAAAGCCCGTAATGACTTTCCTCTCTCAAACCATGTTTTTACACCAACCAAAACAAGATCACATGACAAGAACTCCTAGAAATGGTTTCACCTAAAATAAAAATGTTTTTAGAGAATGAAACATGGAAGAAGAAACCAAGAAGTATAACAAAACATTGAAAATTATGTTAACAAAAAATGATAAAATCTGAGCCCAATTGAAGAAATAAGAAACTTACAATATTGGATATAGATAAGAGGATAAACAACCAAGAGAAATCATCATAGATTTTATATAATGACACCAATACTAATGATAGTTTTTGATACACCAACAAAAGAATTACCTCACTAGAATACACAAGAAATCATTATGTAATCCACAATAAAATCATTTTATAATGGAAAAATAAATAATAGAGTAATTTTTTCCGAATAAGGAGACTCACCAATGTCCTTCACTAAATCACACAAAACTGGAAGTACTATTGAAATAGGATGATTCATGTCCTTAAATAGATCATTGATAAGACAAGATTGGGAAAATTGAGGAAGAAACTAGGGATAATTGATCAAGATAATCAAAATTAAAGGTTTTTTTCCATGTTTCAACCAGAAGAATATGAGAATGAAGATATCATTAAAGAAGTTTGTTGATTGGGTTAATAGGGGATATGAATAAATTAATATCCTCAATAAAGACCCCACAATTAAACCCTATGTTTTTAGTTTTGGGTTGTTCTATATTTTATAAGGGTGGAGGAATTGAATTAATCCATTTTAAAAATCCTGATGTTAATATAGCTTTCACCGTGGCCTAAACATGGCCATAGTGTAACGCCCCGACCCCATAAGCCCGGAGCAAGAGCATTATTTTATTAAATTGGCATGATTAGAAGCAACCAAATCCCAAATAACTGATCAATTTAGAGGTATTAGAAAGATAGATTACATATATGATAATCATAATACATTGGTAAATAATAAATAAAAACATGATACATAATAAAAATTAAAAAACAAAATCCTTGAAACTCTTTCAAATGATTCTTCTTCATAACATGGGGAAACAAAATATAATAAGGGCAATCTTAAATAATCAGTAATGGTAACTAAAGCATAATTAGTAATGAATCAATGGGAATAAATAACCATGGAATGGTGACAAACTAAAAACACATGCCATTGAAATAAATGGATAAGGAAAATCAATATAAAAAGGTAAGAAACTGAAACACATTCCACTTAATCAATAAATTGAGAATAAAATGTATCTAAAGATATGTCGACACAAAATATACTGGATGAAATATAACAGAATATAAATGAATGAAATGACTATCTATTTTATTTCATGTCTGAGGTTACTGAAAACCTACACCATCAAGGCCTTTTGTAAGATGGTTAAAACTATGGATAGAAACCTGTTAAATTTGGCCAACTTATTCATCTCATGAGAACCGCTTGATTCATCGAGGATCTATATAAATTAAAGGATCCTCCCATAATTACCATTCGAAATCATACCTCCTATTGAATAGTAGAAAAAAATATTCCTTGTCAAATATTAATATTGAATTAAGAATAAATAATTATCAATATTTCCTCAAATAATCTGATAACAATAAAAGTAGACACCATTTGTAAAATGGTATATTGTTTTGGAAATAATAATATCCATTGTATGATAATATGGATCTTCAAGTAAATTTTCAATGAAAAATGATAACAATAAATTAATTGTGTTAATATAATGTTAAAAATCACAAAATTAAGGTAGATTTCCAAGGAAATCATTAATAACATTCTTGAGGAGAATAATCTTGAAACATTCAAAAGTGTCCCATGGAACTTTGAAACATTTAAATCATAATCCCCATGAGATAATGACATGAAAAGAAAATTATAATATCATTATAATGAGGATATTATTTATATTATGTTCCAAAGTGTATTATATACACCATATAAAAGTGAGTTGGTGCATTACAACAAATAAGTCTCAGTGGAATGTAAATTGAGATGAAATCCCTCACCTTAACCTTTATTTTTAAATTTGGAATTTATACTTCTATATAATATTTTAAAATATATTAATAACTTATAAAATAATTATACTCATGTTTATAATAATTTTTAACATCTTTTTAAAATATCCAATTACCCAATTTTTTAGCAATCTTTCATTATTTTTACTATTTCTGATGTCAGTTGTATAGTTTTCTCAAATATATTTTGACATGTTATTTTTTATCCTATTAATTAGTTATTATTTAATCATCTAAAAATTTTAAAACATGAATTAATTATCTTATATATCAGTTCATATTTATTTATAATACTCTAAAAATTTTGGAGATAAGAAATGAAATGCACCGTTTTTGGACTTTGTAAGTTGTATGTACGCATAAACGCAACTTTTATAACATTATCATATTGAATGAATGGAAATTAATTGATACATATGTAAATTATAATTATTTTATAATATATATGTCATATATGTTATATATTTTTGTTGACCTCACCTATTTTGATAATCCCAATTATGCTTTCATATACTTTGATAATCTCAATCTAATGTTTTTCTATATATTAATTCTTTCAATCTATGCTCAAGATGATAATAATATTACAATAATCCATAAGATAGTTTAATCTTTGTTTATCCATGTTTATATAAGTTCTGATGTAATTCTAACCCATTCAGATATGTTTTTCATAAAACAGATAAGTATTAAGTCACTGGTCTGCGTTTAGCTAGAGCAACCGGTAATCAGTCTACCGATAGACTTAGTCTATCGATAGATAGAGTCACCGATACACTAAGGTTACCGATATGTACAGATCTACCGACAGACAAACAGACAAGAGCTACCGATAGAAAGAAATCTATCGATAGATTCAGTTCAAAGATAGTTACCGATACAAGTATAGTCACTGTTATATCGAGCTACCGATAGAAGTCTGCTGATAGTGTAAGTCTACCGACATGTGCAAATAGCTACTGATGCAAAGGGCTACTGATGGAGAAACAGCTACAGATGGAGCAACATCTACTGATGGATCAAGAGCTATCGATAACAAGAGCTACCGATGGAACTAAATTCACCGGTATACAAGATACTGATGCAAGATCAAAGAGCTACTGATGGAAGGACCTGCTACAAAAAGTCTACTGTACACATTTACCAACACGAGCTACTAGTTGACCAACTAGTAAAACTCTATACTCTCAATACTATTTATTTATTAAGCTAACAGTTACATTTGATGTCTTTAATGCATTCAATTATATTTAATGAATTCTGTTGTCATGTCAGGGAACCGTACCTAGTACCCATGAAAAAACTAATCATTCCTTTTTTCCAGAGCTGAAAGCTACAAAAAGGGAAGATAAAGACCTAGCTGAGATCCCACAGAGAAGCAGAGAACAATGAGTGTGCAAACAACAAGAATCAATGAACTAAGAAGGTACACTAGTGAAAAAGAATAGAGCTGAATATCATTCAAACATGGTGCATTTGTGAAAGAAAGAAAATATATACTCTAAGAACACTGGACATACATGAAGCTACTAATTTTTAAGGAGAACACAAGATGCATCTTGAGTGAACTACAAAAAACACTTCATGCACTCAGGCTGCTAAGCTGTACCAAGAATCAAAGAATAAAATGACACCCTGTTTTCTGAGGTGAATCCATGGAAGGACTCAGATGTTTTTTTGACCAACCAAACAAGTCCAAAGTTGCACTGCCAATCACTAGAGCTTTTCTAAACTCTTTCTCACTTCTTCTAGTGATTCTATCATTACATTTTTGAGAATTGTGTGTACCCTGTTATTTAACAAACACATTTTCTCCTAAGCTAAACTGGAGGATTCTTAAATCCTCATTCAGACTTCATAACCCTTTGTTTACCAATGTGGATAGTGGTAGAGGTCGAGTAAGTCCTGAACAGCCTGTGTGCTGTTGTTTTTTTTTCATGAAGAACTGTGGTAGAGGTCTTTGGACCTGGACAGTAGTGTACTATTGTTTACCCCCGATCCAGGGTGTGGAGCAATTTATATAAATTGTTGAGAGGACTAAGTCTCAGCTTGAGACTGAACCTCTTGGTTAACTTTGCTGATCAATTTAATTTAAGTCTATAAATATACTATATATTTTTTTCATATTCCGCTTCTATTACTTTGAAATACAAAACTATTTTAAAGATACCTTGATAGTTAAATAATAATGTGTTTAAACTTATTGTAAACCAGTAAGTTAGTTTCAAAAGTTATTTAATCTTCAGATTAAGTCAACTGAGACCTAATCAATCTTTGAGAAACTAATTGAACATTCATAGTCTATATAGATTCACTACAGTTTAACTTTGTTTTTAAATTGGGGGATTATAAGGGAAATAATTTTAACAAAATTTTTTATTGTAACTCAATTCACCCCACCCCCCCCCCCCCCTTCGAGTATCCACTCCGACAAACATATGTTATCAGAGGTTGTTTTTGTTTAAGGATTTTTGAAATACTATGTTTTTTAACTGTGATTTTAGTTGCATATTTACAGATCTTAAATTTCTGTTAGTTCTAAATTTTAACTGTTTAAAAATATTTTCTAAAATCTACCTATGGATAATATACTAGAGGGTGCTACTACTAACCGGCCACCTTTCTTCAATAGCACAAACTATGCCCAGTGGAAACTGAAAATGAAAATTCATTTAGAAAGCACGGGTTTTGATATTTGGACTACTATAGAATCTCAATATAAAATTCTAGAAAATGACTTCGGATGAACCTAAAAAGACTTCTTACAATAATAACTGTAAATCCATGAATGCCTTGTACTGTGCTTTAGGATATGAAGAGTTTAATAGAATTTCTTCTTGCAAAACTGCTTCTGAAATATGGGATACTTTGGGTGTTTCTCATGAAGGAACAACCAATGTTAATGAAATGAGTTTGAATACTTATACTATTAAATATGAAAATTTTAAAATGAAAACTGATGAACCTATTTCTAATATGTATCTCAGGTTTAATGAGATAGTCAACACAATGATTTCAATTAGAAAAGTTGTTCCAGCTAAGGAACAAATTATGAGGATACTGATATGTCTTCCAGAAAGATGGAGGGGCACTTATGTTTCAATCAGAGAGTCATGTGACATTGGAACATTGACTGTAAAAGAGATTATTGGTAAATTAATTATGTATGAGGATGAACTCAAGGTGAATAAGGAGGAAGATGATGAACCTAAGAGAAAATCTATACCTTTCAAGTCTACTGCCTCTAAGAGTAAAGATAAGGAGAAAATAAAAATACAAACAGAAAGTTCAACAAGTGAAGATTCCGATTCATATAGTGATGATGAGATGGCTCAAATAGCCAGGAGATTCAAGAAGTATTATAGGAAGAAGAAATTCTTCAGGAAATATACCTACAAAGGAAAGTATGATAACAAGGGACAGTGGAAAAAGGATTGGAAGAAAGCTGACAAGAATGATGAAATAGTCTACTATGAGTGTAAAAGGAAAGGACACATGAATGCTGATTGTCCAAAATTAATAGTCAAAAAAATATGAATATATGGAAAAGAAGTACAAGAAAGCTATGAAAGCAACCTGGAGTGTTTCAGAGGAAAGAAAAAGTGAATCTAAAGTGTCTGATTCTGAGAAGAATCATGCCAACATGTATTTCATGACCAACTCATCTGAGGTAACTTTAGATACTCCTGTTTTAAATTCCTATTATTCTAGAGATGATGCAGACTCGGATTCTGATTCTGAAAACATGACTAGTGAGTAATTATTTGAATACATTAATATGATGGAAGAGACATGAAATGAACTTAAGGATAAATACAAATCATTGAAGAAACAACACGCTCTCACTACTACTGTTAAAACCGAACTTACTATTGAAAAAGAGAAGAATGCTCAACTGTTAAAGGAAAATAAAGAACTGAAAATGTCAAATGAGATACTTTGAAAAGACTTAAAGAAGTTTACAAATGGAAAGGATACACTAACTCAAATGCTAGAAAAGAAAGTGGCACACAAATACACTACTAGAATAGGCTACAAACCTGGACAGAGACAGCTTATAAAGAATAGATTTATTCCTAAATCTGGACAGAATATTGCTAGTTCAAGTTCTGGATATCCCTAAGCTTCAACCAGTTATTCATATGGTTATAGACCTAATAAATTTTATCTTTCAAAATATATTGATCCTGTAAATTATATGAAACCTATAAGACAAATATGGTTACATAAAGCATTTATTTCTAACCTTTCTGGACCCAAGAAGATCTGGGTACCAAAATCATTTCCTATCTAAATCTGTTTTGTAGGAAACATGTTTAAAGAGTTCTCACAAGAAGGCATGGTACTTGGATAGTGGATGTTCAAGATATATGTCTGGAGATTATTCATGTTTCATAAGTTTAATAAAGGTTGATGTACGCCATGTCACCTTTGGTGATAATTCTAAAGGAAAAATCATCGGTCGTGGCAAGATTGGTAACTCTAATTGAGTTTTAATTTCTAAAGTTTTATTTGTTGATGGACTTAAGTATAAACTGTTAAGTATTTCTCAATTATGTGATGATGAATTTAATGTGAAATTTGAAAATGATTCAGGTAATGTTTTTAATTCTCAAAATGCTTTAGTATTATCTGCTTTAAAAAATGAAAATTTTTATGCAGTTGATTTTAATTCCTTAGTTATGCAAAATGCTACTTGCTTAAATGCTTTTCATAGAGAATCTTTGATTTGGCACAGAAGATTAGGACACTGCAACATCTATTCACTTTGAAAATTTACTAGGAAGAACTTAGTTAGAGACCTACCTAAACAAGAATTCCCAAATGACAATGTTTTTAATCCCTGTCAAAAGGGAACACAACATAATGTTTCTTTTAAATCAAAGAATGAAGTCTCAACTTTTCAACCATTCGAGTTGGTTCGCATGGACTTGTTTGGACCTTCAAGAGTTTCTAGTTTAAATGGGAAGCACTATTTCTATGTTCCAGTAGATTAATTATCTAGATATATTGGGTATAATTCATAGGTCACAAAAGTAAAACTTGTTCTTACGTTGTTAAATACTCTAAATATGTATAAAATCTTAGTAGACATAAGATTAAAACCCTGAGAAGTGGTCATGGCCGTGAGTTTGAAAATAAAGAGTTTGAATCTTATTGCTCACACAATGGCTATAGTCACAACTTTCATATACTTTGATAATATCAATATAATATTTTTCTATATATTAATTCTTTCAATCTATGCTCAAGATGATAATAATATTAAAATAATCCCTAAGATAGTTTAATCATTGTTTTTCCATGTTTATATAAGTTCTAATGTATTTCTAACCCATTCGGATAAGTTTTGCATAAAACAGATATGTATTATGTCACTGGTCAGCATTTATCTAGAGCAACCGGTACTCAGTCTACCAATAGTCTTAGTCTACCGATAGACAGAGTCACTGATACACTATGGTCACCGATATGTACAGAGATACCGACAGACAAACAGACTAGATCTACTGATAGACAGAAATCTACTGATAGAGCCAGTTCACATATAGTTAACGATACAAGTATAGTCACCGATATATCGAGCTACCGATAGAAGTCTTCTAATAGTGTAAGTCTACCGACACGTGCAAACAGCTACTGATGCAATGAGCTACCGATGGAGCAACAGCTACCGATGGAGCAACAGCTACTGATGGATCAAGAGATACCGATAACTAGAGACACTGATGGAACTAACGTCACCGGTATATAAGCTACCGATGCAAGATCAAAGAGCTACCGATGTAAGGACCTGCTACCCAATGTCTACCGTACACATTTACTAACACATGCTACTAATTGACCAACCAGTCATACTCTATACTCACACTACTATTTATTTATTAAGCTAACAGTTACATTTAATGTCTTTAATTCATTCAATGATATTTAATGAATTATGTTGTCATGTTAGGGAACCGTACCTAGTACCCATGCAAAAACTAATCATTCCTTTCTGCAGGAGCTGAAAGCTGCAAAAATAGAAGATAAAGACCTAGCTGAGATACCGCAGAGAAGCAGAGATCACTGAGTGTGCATACAACAAGCATCAAGGAACTAAGAAGGCACACTGGTGTAAAAGAATAGAGCTGAATATCATTCAAACGTGGTGAATTTGTGAAAGAAGAAAAATCTATACTCCAAGAACACTGGACATACATGAAGCTACTCATTTTCAAGGTGAACACAATCTGCATCTTGAGTGAACTACAACGAAGACTTCATGCACTCAGGCTGCTAAGTTGTACCAAGAATCAAGGAAGAAAATGACACTCTGTTTTCTGAGCTAAATCCAGAGAAGGACTCAGATGTTTTTCTGACCAACCAAACGAGTCCAGAGCTGCACTGCCAATCACTAGAGATTTTCTAAACTCTTTCTCACTTCTTTTAGTGATTCAATCTTTACATTTTGAGCAGTGTGTATACCCCTTTATTTAACACACACAATGTCTCCTAAGCTAAACTGGAGGATTTTTAAATCCTCATTCAAACTTCATAACCCTTTGTTTCCCACTGTGGATAGTGGTAGAGGTCGAGTAAGACCTGAACAACTTTTGTGATGCTGTTGGTTTTTCCCATGAAGAACTGTGGTAGAGGTATTTGGACCTGAATAGTAGTGTACTATTTTTTACCCCCAATCTAGGGTGTGGATCAATTTATATAAATTTTTGAGAGGACTAAGTCTCGGCTTGAGACTGAACTCTTGGTTAACTTTGTTGTGCAATTTAATTTATGTCTATAAGTATACTATATATTTATTTCATATTCTGCTGCTATTACTTTGAAATACAAAACTATTTTAAAGCTACTTTGATAGTCAAATTAGCAAGTGTTTATAATTATTGTAAACCAGTAAGTTAGATTCAAAAGTTATTTAATCTTCAGATTAAGTCAACTGAGACCTAATAAATCTTTGAGAAACTGATTGAACATTTACACTCTGTATAGATTCACTACATTTTAACTTTGTTTTAAAATTGGGGGATTTTAAGAGAAATAATTTTAACAGAAATTTTTATTGGAACTCAATTCACCCCCTCCTCTTGACTATCCACTCCAACCAAATTTTTTTATTAAAACTGTCCGTTATACATTCCATGATTGTCGTGAATGAGTCACATCACTTTGAGAGGTTGTAGTCTACATGTCCACAAACGATGTTATCATATTTAAACAAAATGGAATGTATAGATGTATGTTTCAATAAAGTATTAAATTAGATTAAATACATTATAAATATCATATATATCATATATAAATAGATTTCCCATCACAATTATATCCATAAGAGGTAGTAAAAGAAAAATTTACAATCATCATTTTCTGAGGCGGTAGTTCGACATACACGTCAACAATATATTACATAAAAATTAAATAGAAGTGTTTGTAAGTGTTGGTAAAAACCATAGAAAAAAAACATTTTCGTATATTTGGGATACTATTTTTTAATATAATCATATAATACGGATATTTTAGGGGGTGTAGAATGGAAATAAAATTAGAGAGCTTGGGGAAAGATGATACCTCTTAATCAGGTAACTTATTTTGGTATGTACGAAAATGCTACCTTGGATGGATTTATCCCCAAGGGGGGCTTATAGTAATAGGGTAGGTATTTTTGGGATCTATTTTGGTTTATCTTTTTTTATCCAATGAATCTTTTGATGTGTGAGGAAGTAGGATCATATGAGGACTTTTATAGTTGGGGAGGAGTGAGAATCTTGTAATATTTTGAAAAAGGAATTCCAATCACATTTTTCACATTTCATGTGGATCACATAATGTTACCTGTTATATAAAATGGATTACAGGGTCTAAAAGTTCCATGAAATGACCTTTAAATATGATTATAGGTCATGTGGTCCCTTAAAATTGAGATTTAGTCCCTTATTAAGCTTAATTTTACATTAATCGTTGTAATAGATTTTAATTAAATTCACTTATATATTTAGTAAAAAATTAATTTTACCTTAATATAAATTATAAATTATGATGATTCAAAATATAGAATCCATTTTTAAAAATTTTAAAAAAAATTAAGTGGAATAAATTATTTTGAATTTAATCTTGTAAGCGGGGTGAAAATGAGGGGTCTTAAAGAAAAAATGTTTGATTGTTTACTTTGTTTTTATAGTCAATTTCAGAGAGAAAGTCATTAAAATGTCCTAAATTGGATTAATTGATAAAAATATGATCTAATTAAACTTTTAATCAAATATAAAACCTAATTTATCTTTATAAATAAAATATATGAAAAAGTTGTTTTGAACTAAAATTCTGTATTTTTCACTCTTAATTAAAAAATAAATCTTCATAACAAAATACCAAAAATTCTCCCTAAGATAATTTTTATATTTATATAACAAATATGAAGTTTATTTTGACATATTAATTTTATAAAATTGTTAAAAGTTTTTTTTAAAAAAATTTCTCCATCAAAAGTTGGAAAAACTACCTTTATAAAGATGTAGTATTTTATGTGTAATATTGAGTTTGTTCTTACCGTATGTCGATAAAATATATTATATTAGTGTAAAAATATTTTATTAAATATATAATATATATATTACATTGATATCACTTACTTATTGAAATTAAATTTAATTTATTAGGGTAAAACAACTTTATGAGAAAAAAATAGTTTTCTATAAAAACATTCTCTTTATATTCAATTGGTTCATATATTCACTCCTAATTAATTTGTAATGAATTAATTAGTTTTTTATTTGTGTAAACCATATATTTTCATAAGATAGTTATTAAGTTTCATAAAATCTTATTTGATGGCTTGGTTAAGTAATATTATATAAAATAATTATATTTTAATAATATATTTTTGTTCTGTTAAAACGTGGTCTTGTGTGTAATGAAAGCTATCAAACAAGATCGTTCTTGCATGCTAGGGAAGCTAAATTAGTGTTTTCATGATTTTATAGCTATATAATATATTAAATTTACTTAATATAGTAATTATATTGTAAATTCATCGGATTGTATGTTCCCTTACATGCGTGGTTTCCTGTGTCATGCACGCTATCAAATATAAGTTTCCTACTTTCGAATCTCATGGTGTTACATTCGATCCACCTTAAATAAATTGTTACATAATAATTTAAACTTGATCTCGATAATAGTGGGGTTGAAAATATAATATTGTAGAAAGTCACACATCGTAAAGAGGGTTAACACATCCTATTAAAAAGAGTGAAAGGAAGTTATAATGGTTAGTAACTAGGTTCCTTAGTAAGAGAACATTGGTGGGAAATGAAAACATGGATACGGAAGAAAAACATAGAACAATAAAGTACTAATGGAGAGTTCTAGAGAGCATGTTCAGATGAAATTTTTTGACCACAAATCCATAAACTATATGTGTGAATAAAGGTCATTGGTATCATAATAAAATGATGATAACATGAAATCTTTTTTGTTTCCAAAACCTTTTCCTAGAGTTGAGGAATTCATTCAATCATTTTTAATATAAGTAAATATACATATCTTCAAACATAATAATCTCCTTTGATTATTCCATGAACTATTTAGTCTTCATATATTTTCACAATATGCATCATAAGGTGAAGTAAGGCATCAATCTCTAAAACCTTTTCTAAAGATAAAATAAAACCTTTTCATAAATTTTTATGTTTTCCAAAATATTATGATCAAACACTTTAGATTAAAGGTAACTGAATTTCAAAATTGAACATATCATTATCATTCAATATACATGATGTAGATATTTAATAATCACGCACTGAATTTGTGAACAACATAAACATGTATTGTATTTAAATATGATAATAACATGAAGTACCATAATAAATTTTGGGGAACATGTATTCTTCCTTATTCCTTAGGTAAAACAAAGTGTTATCGGATATATTCCATTAATCCAAAAGTGTCATAAACTCTATTAATGATATAATAGACCTCTTGTCGACAAGTCAACAATATGTTCCAAGGTAGTCAACACTTACCCAAATCAATTATTTCTTCATCGTTATATCAACATCAGGAACATATTAAGTGTTTTATTTTCCTCAGTCATGTGTATTCAGAAAATTTTGACTTTACTAATAATAAAATTTCACGATACCATTCATCATATGATATCAAATCCTTAAAGAAAGAGTATTGTTGTAAAATCCTTCTAGCTTTCATAAATCATATGTCGAGAAAATCATAAATAAAATACTTGTACAATAGATTTCATAAATCCAAATAAAAAATCAAATTAATAATTCAACTTCAGTTGTCTGAATAACATATGCTTGACCATGATCCCTTAGCTTATTAATAGGTATATATTTTTTTGTGGAATTCGTTTGTGTAGTGACCTATATCCTTGTAGTTGTAACACTGAATAGTAGCCTCTTTATTCTTCCCTTTGCATTATTTTTCTTAGTGAACATTTTCTCCACACTTATAACAAACTCCCAATCGTTTCAAGTAGTTACCAGGTTGATTATTTCTATAGTTAACACATGTAGAAAAATCCTTATTTCCCTTATTCCCTTTATATGTCATTTTCTATTCTTATATCTTCTTTTCATGCTTCCTTTTGAATACATGGGACTTGGAGAATTATTTCACTATCAAGATAGCATATAAAAATATTTCATCATATACAAAAATAATTATGAGAAATCAGTTCCCTTCAAAGATTTGGATTATATCCTTCAAAGAAATGATTGATCCTGCATTCCATGTTGCGTATAAAATTTGTATAATACCTTGCTAACCTGGTAAATGTTTCTTCATACTCTGAAACACTTAATTCATATATTTTTTTCATTAATCTAGGGAACATTCTTTTAATCATATTTTTTTCTCATGAGGGATGTATTTATCGAATAATGTATCTTTAAAATTTCTCTATTCCGTGAGAACTATTTCTTAATCCTCCCTAGTATTCTAAATCAAAGACCACCATTAATCTGTATCAAATTAGAGATAATACAACACATGTGTAACATTTTCTTTTTCACCACATCACAATGCCATGAATATTTTCTCCAAAGAAATTATCCATTTCTCAGTTTCCAATAGATCTGTAGTCCCACTAAATGATGGGGGCCTCTAGCACATAAAGTAATAAAATATAAGAGATTCTCTTTTCAGAATATGTTTCTCTAGTCAAGAAAGGTTATTCCTCATAACCTGACTAATTTTACCTCATATATATATATATATTTCACAGTTACAATACCAGTTTTATTGGTATCCACAGTAAGTCAATCTCTACATTTTCCCCAAGTATTGATGCCATTCTTCCTTCTATAAACAAATTATAAACAATTTAATAGACTGGATAACATTATGTAACAAGATTCATAATCCCAAAATAATTGAAACAATAATCATAAATTGAATTTTTTTTCTATATATAATATCATAATAATAATTTTGGTTTCTTTGGGGATATAATTACATTTATATCATTAATAATGACAGGTAAAGAATACATGGATTATTCTATGTGTATCCCCCAAGAGAGTCAAACTAGGTGCACGATAAGGCCTATTTTCATGTATCACATTACACCAAGTTAGGCCTGGTACACCTTCTATGATTTTTCACTCATAGGTACATATATTCAAGAACCACGTCCACTTTTAGTATCAAAATAGGTATTTATTTCTATGAATACCCACATAATATCTCCCTTAAAAAATTCTAAGATGTTCTGCTATACTTATCCTCAATGTCTATATTAGGGTTATTCTCCCTAATCTATGATTTATAAATCTAATTTCCAAGGTTACTACTAAACTTCCTTTGATACCAACTATAATTAAATTCCCCTCGAATCCTATAGAGGATGCAATATTTAGTTTCATTGGCATGATTACAAGGAATCTTATTTCAAAGAACAGATTGATTTAGTAGTTTTGATAATACCAATTACATACATGATATCTATAATACATTGGGAAATAATTAATACCAAGATGATAAATAATAAAAAGAAATAAACAGCATCCTTGAAACTCATTCAAAGGATTCCTCTTCATAACATGGGGAAAATAAACAAAATAAGGGTCAGATCAAATGATTAGTAAGGGTAAGTAAAAAAGTGTAATAATGAATTAGTGAGAATAAATCAATATTAAAAGTTGATTAACTGAAAACACATTCAATATAAATATCTAGATATGTAAAAATAAATATGTAAATGTAAGAAACTAAAACACATGGCACTTAATCAGTAAATTGAAATAAAATGTATATATAAATATATCAATGAAAAACATCATGGATGAACATAAATAAATATTAATGAAAGAAATGATTAATTATTTGTCTTCATGTCTAAGGCACATGAAAACCAATTCCATCAAGAACTCTCATAAGACAGTTGATATTATGGATAGAAACGTGATTAATTTGGTCATCTTATTCATCTCATGAGAGCATGTCTATGAATCGAGAAGCTATATAAAGTTCGAGATCCCCCATTTATTTAATACATAAATAATTACTCTTATCTAATATTAAAAATAAATAAAATGTGTTAGAAAATATCTTTATTTAAAAAATAATACATAATTATCAACATTTCATCAAATAATCAAATAATTGTCAAAGAAGACATTGTATGTTAAATGGTATATGATTTAGGAAATACTAATATCCATTGAATAATAATATGTATATTAAAGTAAATTTACAATGAAAAATGATTAAAATAAATTTATAGTTTCAATAGAATGTTAAAAATCACAAAAGGAAGTGAGATTGCAAAGATAATCATTATGAACACTCATGAGGAGTATAATATTTAAACATTCCAATGTTTCCCATGCCACTTTGAAACATTTAAATAATAATACCCATGATGGTATTCCATTAAAAGAAACTTATAATATCATTAGATTAATTATTTTCATGATATTATGTGTTAAAGGGAAGTATATACACCATATAAAAGTGAGTTGGTTCATAACAAAAAATAAGTCTTAATAGAATGTAAATTGAGACAAAATCTCTTAAATTAACTTTTTTTGTTATTGTGTGGTATTTATACTCATGTATTGTGGTTTAAAACATTTTTATTACTTATAACAACCCATAATAATTTTATAATGTTATATATAATGTTCTTATGATATTTTATTACTCATTTGTTAACAATATTTCATTACTATTACTATTTCGTGTGTTAGTTGCCTAGTTTTCTCAAGTATGTTTTGACTTTTTATTTGCTGAATCTATTAATTATATAATGATTTCATCATATATAAAATGTAAAACATGAATTAATTATATTATATATTCAGTAAATATTTATTTATAATAATCTATAATGTTTGGAGATAATAAATTAAATGCACCGTTCATGGAAACGGTAGGTTGTACGTATGAATGAATGTTACTTTCATTTCATTATTATAATAAATGAATGAAAACCAAATGATACATATGTATACTATAATTCTAGTATCATATATATTCCATATAAGTTACATATATTTATTAAATCTATCCTTTATAATATTGATGTATGGCATGAACGAGTCACATTGCTTTGGGAGGAAGTAGTCCACACGTCCACAATCAATGTTATCGTATTTACACAAATAAAATGTATAGACATATGTTATATAAAATAATCCCATAAGTATAAATACATTGTAAATCTCATATATATATACAATATAAATATATAATCCATCATAATTCCAACCATGAGAGGAGGTACAAGAAAATTGAACAATCATCGTTTTAGGAGGCCATAGTTCACCATACACATAAACAATACGTTTTTTTCACATTAGCTAGATGTGTGTGATTTTGTAGGTAAAAACCATCTCATAACAACATATTTGTATATTTATTATTATATTGTTGTTATATTTCCATGACCCATCCCCCGGGGCCCATGCCGTGATTACCCCAAGCCCGTCTTCTATAAGCTAGGGGTTGTCGACTAGCTCTAGAAAGGCATATCCCTAAAATGAGAATACATTTCCTTTAAACATGAACAAAATCACAGAGTAGAACACAACAAGAGGCAACCACATGGACTAAAACACTATAAAAGAAACTGTGAAGTAAAATTCTGTAGTAAAGAGTGTTGGAAGTAAAGGGGATGGTATAAAATCCCAACAAAAAAAAGATATAGTAGAATTGGGAAAGTACAAAACAACTAAAAAGTGAAAGGCAGCTCCTAGATCATCCCCCACAGAACCTACCTGAAGGGTAGGTACAACTCACGATATGTAGTCTATGTGTCACGTCATGCCAAAAAGGTCCATCCCCAAGCACCACCAATCCCTAGCTCCCCCATCCTCAATAAATTTTGTATGTCATCGGCACCAGAAACAACAAGGTGTGGGTGAAGCTCGTACAGGGGGGTATAACGATACTCAGTAGGTACCCTGAGACACATGTAGGTCTCCTATAGTTCCACAAAGGAAAAACCACAAAGTAAAAACCAAAAATCCTTAAACAAAATTACACAAAAAAACTCATCTCACACCAGGTATCACATTAGGTCTAGGGTAGAAGGGTTGTAACATTAATGAACTCCATGGATCTTGGAGAACTCATCCTCTATCGAGTACAATGGGCCTTTTGGGTCACTCCGAGACACTTCCCACTAACATTTAACTGCTAAGGTAATCCTCCCCATCTTGTACCATGGGTCTGTCAGGTCGCACAGAGCCTCCCTCCCCCACCGTTGCCTACTGTGGTATGCCCCCCATCACATAACATGGTCGTCGAGTCACTCCGGTTCGAAAAGTCAGCAGTCATCAGATCTCAGCCAGTCGCAGGGTTCCATATGTAGTGCACTTGTGAGAACTTCTCCTCAAGAAACTCGCCTCATCTTAATATCCATATAATTCACCACAAGTAATTACAAATGATTAGTCTCCCGAAGAACTCCCAAAGCTGAAAAGAGATCTCCAGTCGGATGTGCGGTATACTAGATATGTGTCTTTTAGTGTCGAGCGCCCGGTTGGATTCATAATGAATCCAACATGGCCGTACCCCAAATATTTACAAAACTCCAGTGGAGAATAAAAAAAGGATCTCCTCATTCTACGGATCCCGACAAAACAGATGGTTCATCAAACAAACATCCGGTTTAAAAGTTAGGGCCTATTTTGTGCGACATGTCGGTACTCGGTTCGGGTGCGTTCTGCCTCGGTCGGACCCGCTCGACCTAGTTCAGGATGGGCTGACCTGTAACGACTTGGGTCGACCTAGCCTGATTCCAGTCTAACCAAACCATGGTCAACCCGGCACGCTGGTTTTGACCTGACGCGGCTGCGTCGTGGGTCTGGTCGCTGGGCCGCTGGTCGGTCCGCTGGGCCGACCTGACGGTGCCACCCGCAAGGCATCGCAAGCCTCTAGGGACACCGGAACGTGATTTTTCTGGTTAGGGATTATGTGGTGTGGGGCCACATTAGTGGTCAACCCACATGGGTTTACCCACCGCGGCGCCACATTGTGCCGCAAGTCCTTCGATGGTGCGCACCCCATCCACCAGTCGTGGGTTGAACTAGTGGTCATTGCTCTCCCAGCGACCATCATAGGCTGCATCCCTACTACTGCGTGGGAGCACCACCAAGGGCGCACACCTACTCTACTTCATAGGCACCCAGGGTGGTGGTCGGTCTTCTACTGGAAACATGGCCGGCTCCACCAGGAGCCGATATCGCACTGTTGGGCACCGCCTCTGGCACTGGGGCTGGCGAAAGGGTGTTTGTCGGGCCGCTAGTTGTGCACCAGTGGCCTACTTTCCTACACCGTCTGCACTTGCGGCTTACTGGGATCTCATTATTCAGTGTGTTTGGCCCTAATTCAGGTTGTTTCCAACTTCAAAAATAGTTGGTCACAAACAACACACGAACAGCGGGGCTCGAGCCTTGATCGTGTCGGTCTGCACCCTCCGCATTAGCGATAATATCGGGGGAGATTTGGATAATATTTCAACTAGATTTAATGTCATGGTTTCAATTTCGGACCCAACGATAATACACACCCTCCCATGTATAAGAAATAAAATAATGGATCCACTTGATTATGAGTTGATCCATCCTCATCTTTTTATAAGGAAAATTGGGGAAAGCCCAAAATCAACACAACCCCCAACCCTGAAATGTTGGAAAGTGCTTGCAGTTGATGGAGTCTCGTCGTTCTACATCTTAGCAATAAGCCACCCTCACCACTTCTCGAACATCAAACTTAGGTTCTGGGTTTCAATGTCGCACATCACCTCCTGGAGGGATCAGCTTCATCCTATAAGGGCTTGGCATTATGACACTCCAACAGAACTTTGTTGGTTGGAGAATATTTGTCCGATACCCTCCATAAGCTCTATATATATAGGAGAGGGGGAGGGTATGTCAAGAAAGAGGGAGTTAATGGGGATCATAAATTAGAAAGCTTCCTAATTCCCCAACAATTTCGTTACTTAGGATTTGGCTAGTCAAGCCATTCATTGGCCTGACTCACTACAGGTCCCACATTCTGCTTGTCCGTTGGTGGAAAATAATGAAATCTAAAAGTTAAAATTATTTTATTTCATTACGTTTAAAAGACACAAAACTTAACTTCTTCTCGAGACCTACTACGGTCAATGTAAATTCTTCCTTAATCGAATCATGGCGATGTGAATTCAACGATACCCTTATATTTTTAATTCGAGCAATGGTGAAAAAGTTAGAAAATTTCGATTACACGTTTACATAACGTACCTTAAAAAAATTTCAAAAAATAATTTCAGGCACACTGGACCTCGGATTCATGCACCGTAAATTTTTTTTGACTCGTGAAATTTCATATAATTTGGAAAATTAACATGGAATATCTCGGTCATTACATTCTCCCCAAAAGAGGGCATTCTTCCTTGAAATCCACAACATAGACTAAGGAAAAAATAGGGGTAGTAAGCACGAATCTGATCCTCCCACTCCCATGAGCTCTCCTGGAGGTTCCCGTGCTGCCAACGAATGCGTACCAGAGTTATCGACCTCCCATGAAATACCCACTCCTGTTGATCCTCAATCTCTTCAAGAACCTCCATAAACGCCATCCCATAGTCCAAGTCTAGATCTCCATGGTCGATGACATGAGATTGGCTGTGCATGTATCCCCTAATTTCGGATACATGGAAGATATCATGCACCCTCTCCAACTATGGTAGTAGTGCCAAGTTGTATGCCACATCGTCAATCCTCCGAAGTACCAGAAATGGTTCTACAAACCTTACTGATAACATGCCACCTAGACCAAATATTTGTAATCCCTATCGAGGGGAAACTCGCAAGAATATGTGGTCCCCCTCTTGGAACTCCAAAGGACTTCGTCTCCTATCGGCATAAGACTTATGTCATCCCTATGCTGTCTTTATCCAATCATGGATGATCTGCACCTTATTAGTGGTGGCCCATACCAACTCTGGGCCCATGAGTACTGACTCCCCTGGGTTTGTCCAACCTAGGGGGTGATCTGCAAGGTCAACCGTACAAGGCCTCAAATGGTTCCATACTGACGGTGGAGTGGTAATTGATGTTGTAAGAAAACTCATCAAAGGGTAAGTGATCCTCCCAACTACGACCAAAATATAGGATGCGTGCATGAAGCATATCCTCTAGTGTCTGTATGGTCTGCTCTGTCTGACCATATATATGAAGATGAATGTTTGTTCTCAGACTTAACTGAATCACAAAGGCCTCCTACAATCCCTTCGACAACCTGGATGTGAAACAAGCGTCGTGGTCGGAGATGATCATCGATGACACCCCATGTATTTGAAAAATATCTTTTACATAGGGGTGTCTCATGACCTCTACTAACCCCTTCTCTTTGATAGGTAGAAAGTTGGCCGACATGGTGAGTCAGTCAACAATCACCCAGATCGAATCAAGTCCCCTAAACATACGTGGAATCCCTGTCACAAAGTCCATGATGATCCCATCCCACTTCCACTTCAGCACCTCTAGTGGTTGTACTATGCCTGCTAGAACCTGATGCTTGACCTTCACATGCTGACAAGTGAGGCTTTGTGAAACAAACTACACTACAACCTTCTTCATCCCTAGCCACCAGTACTGATGTCAGAGGACATGGTACATCTTCTCCACCGAGATGTACCGCCAAAGGGGACATATAGAACTCCCTCAATACCTACTCCAATAGTTCCATCGATACCACATTATGTCCTCTGAAAAGGATGACGTGCTCGCAACCTTCATAATATCCGTCAGGTTCCTGACATAAGGATATCTGAGCACGAAAAACCTTGAAGTCATTGTCCCCAAGCTATGCCTCCCTGACTCACAGAAGGAGTATGGGAGTGACTATGATAGACTAGATGTAGACTTCTCTATCTCGTTCCATGAAGGATATCTGAACGCGGATAGCTGTTCTGTCGACTCACTCTGTAACTGCATACCAGACCTCCTTCCGAGTGCATCTTCTACCATGTTCCCATTCCTAGGAGTATAAACAATCTCAAACTCATAATTCTGGAAAAACTCTAGACAAATTCATTGTCTAAATTTCAGGTCCTGAGAGAAGATATATCTGAGACTCTTATGATTATAGTAGACTGTAAAACGTTTTCTCACCATGTAATGCCGCCACATCTTCAGGGCGAAGACCATTGCTACCAACTCTAGGTCATGAGTAGCATAGTTCTACTAATGTTGTCTCAGCTTTCGCGATCCATAGGTGATTACTACTCACTCCTGAATCAGGACACACCCAAGTTAGGTCCTTGATGTGTCTCAGTAGACTACATACCCAACTCCCTCTTCAGGTAGCCTCAAGATGGGAGCACTCGTCAGTATCTGCCTCAGCACTTGAAAACTCTACTGGCATGTCCCTATTGATATGAAGGGTTTCCCATTCTTCCTCAATGCTAAAAAGGGTGCCACAACTTTGGAAATTTCAGGCACGAATATTTGGTAGTATCTGACCAACCCTTGTAAACTCCTCACCTCGGTCACACTATTGGGTGGATCCAAAGCAGGTACAACCAGTATCTTCACTAGATCCACAACAACTCTAGACTCCAAGATGACGTTTCCTTGAAATTGGACCTCTCTTATCTATAACTATAACATCATGAACTTCCCCTAAAGTTGGTGCTCTCAGAGTGTATCTAAAACTATCCACAGATAGTAGTCATGCTCCTCCCCCGTCGATGAGTATATCAGGATTTCATCGATGAAGATCAACACAAAGCGATTGAGGTATGGAAAGATGACTATTTTCATGAGTCCCATGAACACTACAGAATCATTTTTCATGCCTAATGGCATAACCATGAACTCATAGTGGCCATACCAAAATTTGAAGGTTGTCTTCTCCACATACTCACTCGTACCCTGAGCTGATGATAGAATGATCTGAGGTCCATCTTAGAAAAACAATGGTCTCCCTTCAGCTTATCAAAAAGATATTCCATTCTCATATGTGGATTATTTTTCTGCACGGTCATCCGGTTCAGACGTCGGTAGTCCACATAGACTCTCAAACTCCCTTCTACCTTCTTGGTAAACAAAATCGGGGCTGCCCATCATGAAACACTGGGTCTTATGAATCCCTTTACATGTAAGTCCTCCAACTATAACAACAACAAATGCATCTATGTGAGTGAAATTCGATATGCTGGTGTAGATATCGGTGTCGTCCCGGGGTACAGGTCGACGCAAAAGCCTTGCTCTCTGAGTGGAGGTAGACCTAGGAAATCATCAGGGTAGATATCGGTATACAGGTCCACACCTATAGTATAACTCATAATGTCAACATCAACTGCCACGAGGGTAAGGCTATCCAACTGATGAGTTATTGGCTACACCATTTTTGGATAATTCCTTCCTGTGCATCAAAGGGTCCCTTTCCTGGTAGAGGAAAACCTAGTCCCATCCATGTGGACGCACCACAAATTGAGCCTAATACAGTCAATCTAAGCATGGACTATGGATAACCATTCCACACCCAAGATGATGTTGTAAGGCCTCGATGATGCTACCAGGAGACACCAGTTGATGCTCTCAACTCCTTCAGTATGCTCACACTTCCATCACCAATTTTTAATCTTCGAATCTGCTCCCGTAAGAGTCTCTAGAAGTATGGATTGAACCAACGACTCCATCAGAATCTCTGAGCTCCGAACAAGGGACATGGAATTAAAATAGTGACTGAAACCTATATCTATAAGAACCACATCTAGGGTTGAGTATACACAGATCATACATCTAACCATCTCCAGAGCACTGTGGTCATAGGCCTCAGCTGCCTGGAGCTGATCTCACCCCAGTCCTTCTACTCCCTATGGTTGAGGTGGACCTCCTGGCGGTGGTGGTGGGAGAACCTTGAAACATCGCCCACTGCCTACTGACACGTGCCTGTCGTGGGGTGTGACAAAAACAAATATTACCTATGTTAAAATGCAGTATAGTGGTTATCCTAGGTTGTCTCCAGAGAGGAGTGCACAACAATTTCTTTGTCACCTTAAAATAAGAGAAAGAAGTGAGGATGTTTTTAGAAATTGATTGATTTTGAAAAGACAAGAGTGAAGGAAAGAGGTTTAAGATAAGGATTGAGAAATTTTTTTTAAAAAAAGTAATTGAAACTATTATATGATAAGGGTGATTATGTTAGAGTTGGTTCTCCATTTTTAATTCTATCATAGTTCAAATTTATCCAATTTTCTTCTGCTAAACCGTTAAGAGTGAGAATCCACAATCGTTTATTCTCACTCCCTTGGCCAATTAAAAATGTGAGAATAAACCTTACTAAAATATTAGGTTGGTCTAATCTCCTTCCAATGTGTAATAGAGTTGTAGGAAATACTCCCAATTATCTTAGGCAATTCCCAATCGGGTCTTGTTTATCCCCAGTAATCAAGAACATTCACTACTCCTCACACACGTACTGGTGATCACCGAGTACTTCACCACTAAGTCCTGGTCTATTCCATAGTTTATAAACCAGAACATAGTGGAGGGAGATATTGATCATTTACCAAATATAAACGAACAACATAATATAAAATCAGATACAATCGTACATGATAATAAAAACTGTTATAGGAAATTGAAGCTGATTCACAAAAGAGAGGAGGATTTTAAAACATTAAGATAAAGAACTCATGAAATACAACATGGAAAACCTATCCTTCCCCAATCACACATAAGTTTACCCCACCATGGTAAGGTTAATTGTGACTAAGGGGAAATAAGAATTCATTACAAAACTAAGAAGAACAAAAGAGAGAAAACAAAGAACAGAAAATTTGGTGCTCCAGATTCTTTCCTCCAGAAGTTTGCCTCTGTTCTGCCCACCAGAATGCCGAAACTCAATGAGGTCCCTTCTTATAGAATGTTTTAAATGACGTTTTCTATCGACCCTAAAAATTTGAGAGTCATTGAACAGGTGTAAAGAAGGATATGGCCGAATCAATGACCATTACATTTCTGGACGCCAAACACTGTTTCACCCACTCCACTTGGACGCGCCAAAAGGATTCAATAATGAGCTCAATAATTTATAAAATTTAATGTGAGCCATCCTTTTGAAGTCCTATGTCTACAACAGCCGGAATCACCTCATTATAAGTTCTTATTATGGAGATATTTCATATTTAATGAAGTGGGGTCCATTCTGCCTTCCAAACTGATTTCTCCACTTGATTGAATTTTCTTTACCATTGGGTATCAAATTGGGTCTTGGTCCAGAAGGAACATTTGAAGCCCACAAGCATAGGAATCCTAAAAAATGATTCACTTCAATTGGACCCATATTATTAAAGTTATTCCTGAAAAGCAGAAGCTATATAAAACTGCCAATTTTACAGAATTACCCCATTTTCACATTTAAGCCCAAAATACACCAAAAACACATAAATGTTGCAAATACACTATCATTGAATAATTGGGAGGGATTAAATAATTTAAAAACATATAAATATTAATGAAAATATTAACTCTATCAATTCCCCCTCACTTATCACTTGGACTCTTGGACAAGTCAGAATCAGAATAAAATCAAAGTAAATTCAAAACACATATCCATGAGATCCACCAATTTGAAAACAAGAAACAAAATATATCATGCCTCCTAAAACTCTATTATTTCATGTTCGTAATTTAGGATCATTAAATAAATTTACTCTTCATTTCTCCTCCCATGCACACAAAACACTTACCTAACTTTCATTAACTCTCATTATAAAAATCTCAATTTTTTAGCAATGTCTTTCTCATCCAAACTCATACAAGGGTCACCATAGGCTTGATAAATTCCTAAATCTCCACCTGATGTGAGTAAAAGTCATATGTTTATCATGAGGACTTGTTAAGGTTGTTCTGTGGCTTTAGGTTGGTAGGATTTATATGTGAAAATTCTCAGGCTGAATGAAGAGGGCTTGGCTCTTTTTGAAACAAAATTGCATTACTCTAATTTTCACAAAAGTATGGTCTTCTCTTCACTCCCCTTAGTAGAAAATAAACTCCTTCTCCATGGAATATCAAGGAATGTTCTCATAGTTCATCATTTCAGCAGAAAACTTTTCAATCTTCTCAAATATAATATTTCTTAAAAGCTCCAGAAAAGGCACAACTTACTTTTTATATTAGAAGCTCCAGAAAGGCACAACTTCCCTCATCATGAAAGCTCCAGAAAATGCACAGCTTTCAGCAGAATGATTGGCTTGGATCACGAAATTTCACTTCAAGGGACGTTTTTTTTCACCCAAAGTATCCCAAAAAAAGTAGTACAATACAAGACATCTTCACCCAAAACTTATGTTCAAATAGAGCATGAAATTTCACTTCAAGATCCGGTTGGATAGGGAATATTGGCTTGTAATGTGGCTAACCTAGCAGGATGTTCATGGCTTCTATGGGCTTCAAGGATTAAATGTTCAAGGTAGGACATTATGAAAGGAATTATCTTGAAAAGGGGGATTTCAAACCAAATAAATGCCTCAATCATTTAAAACACAAGTACCTCAAACCCTCAAGTTTTGATAGGAATAAATCAAATTCTGGTTAAATCAAGCATGATTTGGTTCTCTCAAGAAGTGAGGTGAATGTAAATAATATGAAAATAATAGGTTTAGAAGCCTCACAGGAATGTGATTTAAAATATAAAGACAGTGATATGTGGAATGAGATTCAAAAAACAGAGTATTTTTCATGAAATTCCCAAAGAATTGAACTTGAAACAATGTCATTTCAGCATTCATTTATGCTCAGTTTCAAGGAATAAATTATTTCACTCATGGATATGAGTTTCAAAAATATCAATGATAATCATTTCAGCTCAAAAGTTTCAAAAACACACAAAAATTAAAAAATAAACACACAAAATTTTAAACACTCAGATGTTTTTTTTAAAAATAAGTAGAAAAAAAAACAACACATAAAAATCACACACTACAAAGGTTCCCTCCCCCACACTTAAATGATGAATTGTCCACAATGCATTCAAATGTATTTTACATGTAAGAATATTGGAAATTGAATCATAGCAATCATGAAAATATAAAGGAGAGGGACAACCTGATGGATTTTATTGATAAACAGGTTGGAGGAGTGTGATCTCCTCCATTGGCTCTGATGGCATGGTCCCAAGGAATTTCTTCAATATGTGCCCATTAATAGTGAATGGATCTGTCACTCCATCCTTCACAATCTGCACAGCACCAAAAGTATATACATGAGTAACTATAAATGGACCTTCCCACCTGGAACGAAGTTTACCTAGAATCATCTTGAGTCTTGAATTGAATAACAACACCTTGTCTCCAGGATGAAAGTCTTTTGGTTGGATCAGTTTGTCATGAGCAACTCTTGTTATCTCTTTGTAAATCCTGGAATTTTAAAATGCTTCCCTTCGAATTTCTTCCAACTCCTGTAATTGTAATCTTCTCTCTTTCCCAGCACTTTCATGATCCAGATTCATCTTCCACATAGCCCAGTATGCCTTATGTTTCAATTCCACAGGTAGGTGACAACTTTCCCCATAAATCATCCTATATGGACTCATTCCAATTGGAGTTTTGTAGGCCGTCCTGTAAGCCCATAATGTGTCTTCTAACCTTTGGCTCCAATCCTTACTATTTGGATTAACAGTCTTTTCCAAAATTCCTTTTATTTCCCTATTGGACACTTCAGCTTGCCCATTAGTCTGTGGATGATAGGGAGTTGATGTTTTATGATGCACCCCATACTTTTTCAACAAAGCCACCATTATCCAATTACAAAAGTGAGTCCCTTGATCACTAATGATGGATCTAGGAACTCCAAAACTACAAAATATGTTAGCCCTGAAAAAATCACAAAAAACATTAGCATTGTCAGTTTTGGTGGCTTTTGCTTCCACCCATTTGGAATCTTAATCAACAGCAAGAAGAATATAAGAATTTCCAAATGACATTGGGAAAGGGCCCATAAAATCTATTCCCAAAACATCAAATATTTCACAAAAATTAAGTGGCTTTTGGGGCATTTCTTGTCTCTTTGAAATATTTCCTGTAAACTGACATTTTTCACACCATTTACAAAATTCATGAGAATCTTTGAAAAGTGTTGGCCAATAAAGTCCAGATTCTAAAACCTTCCTTGTTGTCCTTTGAGGTCCAAAGTGGCCTCCACAAGATAATGTGTGACAAAACTTAAAGACCGAATCAATTTCATTTTTAGGCAAACTTCTTCTTATCATTTGGTCATTGGAAATCTTCCATAGAAATGGATCATCCCAGATGTAATATTTAGATTCAGATTTCAATTTGTGAATTTGGTGAGAATTTAAATGAGATGGGACCTGAGATGTTACCAGATAATTGACCATCTTAGCATTCCAAGGTACTTCTCCTTCAATCAAGTACAAATGCTCTCCTAGAAGGTGATCATTTAGTGGTTCAGTGTCTGGAATCTCAACGTCAGTGGTGTTGGGTAGTCTACTTAAGTGATCAGCCACTTGGTTCTCAGATCCCTTCTTATCTTTGATTTCTATGTTGAACTCCTGTAGTAGTAGCATCCATCTCACTAGCCTCGGTTTTGCTTCATCCTTCTTCATCAAGTACCTAAGAGCTACATGATCAGAAAAAACAATGACTTTAGTTCCAAGATGATACGATCTAAATCTTTCTAAAGCAAAAACAACTGCTAAAAACTCTTTTTCTATTTTTGTGTAGTTGAATTGGGCCGCATCTAAGGTTTTCGATGCATATGCAATGACTTGTGGCCTGCCCTCAATTCGCTGAGAAAGGACAGCTCCAACTGCTTGGTTTGAAGCATCACAAAGTAGCTCAAATGGTTCTTCCCAATTTGGTGTCTGCAACACTAGTGGTGTAATCAATCTCTTCTTCAACTCATCAAATGATTCCCTACATGAACCGTTGAAATCAAAATCAGCATCTTTCAATAGTAATCTAGAGAGAGGGAGAGAAATCTTACTAAAATCTTTTATAAACCTCCTGTAGAATCCTGCATGTCGTAAAAATGATCTAACATGTTTCACACAAGTTGGGTAAGGCAAAGAATTTATCCCTTCAATATTTGATTTATCAACTTCAATGCCTTTCTGAGAAATGACATGACTAAGGACAATTCCTCTCTCAACCATAAAATGACACTTTTCAAAATTCAAAGCAAGGTTTTTTTCAATGCATGTTTTCAAAACTTTTTCCAGATTTTTCAAACAATGGTCAAAAGAATTTCCAAAAACTGTGAAATCATCCAAAAAAACCTCCAAACAATCTTCAATGTGATCAGAAAATATACTTACCATACACCTCTGAAATGTACCTGGAGCATTACACAATCCAAATGGAATCCATTTGTATGAAAAAGTGTCGAAAGGACAAGTAAAGGTAGTCTTATCGTGGTCTTCGGGAGCAATGGGTACCGGAAAATAACATGAAAATCCTTCCAAAAAGCAATAATGAGTTCTACCTGCCAATCTGTCTAACATCTGGTCAATGAACGTGATATGGAAATGATCATTTCGAGTGACCTGATTCTGCTTCCAAAAATCGATGCATACTCTCCAGCTATTCTGAATTCTCACAGGGACTAATTTATACATTTCATTCCTCACAATGGTTAGGCCAGTTTTCTTTGGGACTACATGGATGGGGCTAACCCATTATGAATCTGATATGGGATAGATGATCCCGGCTTCTAATAACTTCTCAATCTCTTTTTTCACAACCTCTATCAGGGTAGGGTTCAGCCTCCATTGGGGTTGTCTGACAGGTTTGGAATCTACCTCAAGAAAAATTCTATGTGAGCAAATTTTTGGGTTTATTCCTGGGATATCACCTAAGATCCACCCTATTGCTTGGATATTCTCTCTCAAAATATCAATCAATGATTTTTCTTGAGTTTCATATAGATTATTAGCAATTATTACTGGTAATTTCTCCCCCTCCATAAGGTAAACATATTTTAAATCAGTGGGGAGTGGTTTTAATTCTAGATCAGGAGGATGCTCAATAGATGAAACTAAATTTATTTTCTCCACTTCCAATTATTTGACATCATGCACACAAGAAATCATATCATCTTCGTCATCATTTAACAAAATATCAAAGAAATCAGATTTTACCTCTTCTTCCAACAGGAAATCAGAACCTCCAAGAGTTTGGGAATCCATATGATCAGTGATATCTTTAATGGAAAAATTCTCTCCTAATGATAAAAATACATGAAACATACCTGATTCTTCAATTGGTTCTATGCCATCTTCATGGGAGAGTGCGAAGAGTGAATGATCATCTGATGGGTGCCTCATGGATTCAAAAATATTGAAGTGGACAGTGCTATCTCCAAACTCCATGGTAAGTGTCCCTTCATGGACATTGATGATGTTTTTGGACATATTTAAGAATGGTCTCCCCAAAATGATGGGTGAGTGTGATGGGATCCTATCATCTTCCATATTCAACACATAAAAGTCAGCAGGGAATAAAAGATCTTTGACTTTTACCAGGACATCCTCCAGAACTCCTGCTGGGAATACTGTGGATCTATTTGCAAGTTAGACCACCGCTCTTGTGGGATTCAAGTCTCCCATCTGCAAAGAAGTATATACTGAGTGAGGCAATACATTAATTGATGCACCTAAATCACACAAAGCATTAGAGAAATTTAATGAACCAATGGTGCATGGAATAGAAAATGTCCCTGGATCTTGACATTTGGTTGGCAATTGTGGTGTGATAAGGTCTGAGATGCTTCTTCCCAAATTGATCCTCTCATTCCCTTGAAGTCTCCTTTTCTTGGTGAAAATATCCTTCAAAAACATAGCATATTTGGAATTTTTTTAGTGCTTCAAGTAGAGGTATGTTGATTTCCACTTTCTAGAAGGTGTCCAGAATTTCTTTTTGCAGTGCTTCTTCGTGTAACCTCTTTGATTCAATCATCCTTGATGAAAATGGTGGTGGTATATCTTTCTTCTCCCTTTTTTCCCTTTAAAATTGTGTTTCTTGTTTCTTCCTTCTTGTCCTACCATTATCATCCTCCTCTTTCTTATCATCCTCCCGATGAATTTTCATAGAATTTTCATCATTTCTAACATCATTCTCACCCATATTAATTTTTCTTGTTTCAGGTTCAATGGTGGATGGTGGTTGGAGTTCTTTTCCACTTCTTGTAGTTATAATACTAACATTCTCTTTTGGGTTTGGGACTGTTTGGGAAGGGAGTTTGCCTGGATTTTTGGTCAGATAGTCCATGAGACTTTCAAACTTTTTGGAAAAATCATTAACAGTGTCTTTCAGTCCTTCAAACTCATATTTTTGTTGGTTTTGAATTGGAAGTTGTGAACTGGTGGATGGTTGCTCATAGGGTATTTGGAGATTGGTTGGTTTTTGGTAAGATGGCTGGTTATAAGATGGGTTTTGTTGAAATGGTGGTGGATTTTGGAATTGATTCTTGAATGGTGGTTGGTTTTGAAATTGGTTTTGGTATGGGGGAATACCATGATTCTGCTAATTTCCAATCCCATATTGGACTTGGTTAGGATCTCTCCATCCTTGATTTTGTTGGAACTGCCTTGGCTGAAAGGCTGCTGCACATGTTTCCATTCCCTGTATTTCAGAACACTGGTCAGTAAAATGATCAGGTGATGAGCATAAACCACATACCTTAGCTGGTGCGTGTTGGTCAATAACTTTCTTCAAGGCCATCTTTCTCACCAAACTACCAAGCTCTTCAATCTTAGTTTCTAATAAGGGTGATGGATGAGAAGTGTGTACCTCATGAATACCACTTATTCCAATACCTCTTGTTCAAAATTTCTGCGAGTTTTGGGAAATCTTCTCAATCAAGCCCTTGGCTTCGTATGGTGACTTATCAATCAGTGCACCTACAGATGATTCATCAAGAAGGTTTCTATCATTGTCCAGTAGTCCTTTATAGAAGAAGACAAGAAAGTGGTGTTCCTCAATGGCTTAATGTGGACAGCTGGCACATAGCTTCTTAAATCTCTCCTAGTACTCGTAAAGAGTTTATCAAGATGATTGTCGTATAGCGTAGATTTCCTTCGGAATGGTTGTGCTTCTAGAGGTGGGGAAGAATCATTGCATAAAACATCTTACCTGGTCATTCCAGTCATGTACGTCTCCTGGTTGTAGGTTGTACAACCATTCTTTAGAAGCTCCATCCAATGAAAACGGAAATGCCTTCCACTTTACCTGCTCCTCGGTAATTCCACGGGGTCTGAAAGTTCAGCAAACATGTGTGAACTCTTTAATGTGTTTGTTTGGATCTTCACCTACCAAACCATGAAACTTAGGAAGCAAAAGAATCATGTTAGGTTTCATTTAAAAATTATTTTGTAACACTGGCATGGAATGTTGATTGTTTTGATTAAGGAATTGTGGTGCACATAGGTCTCTAAGTGTTTGGTTTTTATTTTCAGCCATGATGACAGGCTCAGAGTGAAAACTTGAAGTTTCACTTGAGTCTGCAAGGGGAACATCCACAAAATCAGATTCCAAATTAATGTTTCTAAGTCTATTCAACAAGTTTCTTTCAATTTCAGGATCTATGGGTAAAGGTTCAGTTTTTGAGGTTCGAGTCATGCAATTTTGAAGAGAAAAGATGAAAAAAGAGAAAAGAAAAGAAAAGAAATGTTGGCACTACCTCCCAGGAAACGGTGCCATGTTTTGACATGTGCCTATCGTGGGGTGTGACAAAAACAAATATTACCTAAGTTAAAATGCAGTAGAGTGGTTATCCTAGGTTGTCTCCAGAGAGGAGTGCACAACAATTACGCTGTCACCTTAAAATAAGAGAATGAAGTGAGGATGTTTTTAAAAATTGATTGATTTGGAAAAGATAAGAGTGAAGGAAAGAGGTTTAAGAAAAGGATTGAGAAAAAATTTATAAAACAAGTAATTGAAACTATTATATGATAAGGGTGATTAGGTTAGAGTTGGTTCTCCATTTGTAATTCTATCATAGTTCCAATTTAACCAATTTTCTTCTGCTAAACCGTTAAGAGTGAGAATCCACAATCATTTATTCTCACTCACTTGGTCAATTAAAAATGTGAGAATAAAACTTACTAAAATATTAGGTTGGTCTAATCTCCTTCCAATGTGTAATAGAGTTGTAGTAAATACTCCCAATTATCTTAGGCAATTCCCAATTGGGTCTTGTTTATCCCCAGTAATCAAGAACATTCACTACTCCTCACACACGTACCGGTGATCACCGAATACTTCACCACTAACTCCTGGTCTATTCCATCGTTTATAAACCAGAACCTAGTGGTGGGAGATATTGATCATTGACCAAATAAAAATGAACAACAGAATCTAAAATCAGAAACAATCGTACATGATAAAAAAACTGTTATAGGAAATTGATGTCGATTCACAGAAGAGAGGAGGATTTTAAAACATTAAGATAAGGAACTAATGAAATACAACATGGAAAACCTCTCCTTCCCCAATCACACAGAATTTTACCCCACCATGGTAAGGGTAATTGTGACTAAGGGGAAAGAAGAATTCATTACAAAACCAAGAAGAACAAAAGAGAGAAAACAAAGAACAGAAAATTTGGTGCTCCAGATTCTTTCCTCTAGAAGTTTTCCTCTGTTCATCCAACCAGACTGTCGAAACTCACTGAGGTCCCTTCTTATAGAATGTTTGAAATGAAGTTTTCTATCTACCCTAAATATGTGAGAGTCATTGGAGATGTGTAACGAAATATATGGCCAAATCAATGACCATTACCTTTCTGGACGCCAAACACTGTTTCACCAACTCCATTTGGACGCACCAAAAGGATGCATTAATGAGTTCAATAATGTATTAAATTTAACGTGAGCCGTCCTATTGAAGTCCTATGTCGACAACAGCTAGAATCACCTCATGCTAAGGTCGTATGAAGGAGATATTTCATATTTAATGAAGTGGGGTCCATTCTGCCTTCCAAACTGATTTCTCTACATGATTGAACTTTCTGTACCATTGGGTTTCGAATTGGGTCTTCATCTAGAAGGAACATTTGAAGCCCACAAGAATAGTAATCTTACAAAAAAAGATTTACTTCAATTGGACACATATTATTAAAGTTATTCCTGAAAAACAGAAGCTATATAAAAATTCCATTTTTACACAATTACCCCATTTTCACATTTAAGCCCAAAATACACCAAAAACACATTAATGTTGCAAATACACTATCATTGAATAATTGGGAGGGATTAAATAATTTAAAAACATATAAATATTAATGAAAATATTAACATTATCAATTCCCACACACTTATCACTTGGACTCCTGGACAAGTCAGAATCAAAATAAAATAAAAGTAAATTCAAAACACATATCCATGAGATCCACCAATTTGAAAACAAGAAACAAAATATATCATGCCTCCTCAAACACTATTATTTCATGTTATTAATTTAGGATCATTCAATAAATTTACTCTTCATTTCTCCTCCCATGCACACAAAACACTTTCCTAACATTCATTATCTCTCATTACACAAATCTCAATTTTTTAGCAATGTCTTTCTCATCCAAACGCATACAAGGGTCACCATAGCCTTGATAAATTCCTAAATATCCACCTGATGTGAGTCAAAGACATATTATTATCATGAGGACTTGTTAAGGTTGTTCTGTGTCTTTATGTTGGTAGGATTTATATGTGAAAATTCTGAGGCTGAATGAAGAGGGCTTGGCTCTTTTTGAAGCAAAATTGCATTAATCTAATTTTCACAAAAGTATGGTCTTCTCTTCACTCCCCTTAGTAGAAAATAAACTCCTTCTCCATGGAATATCAAGGAATGTTCTCATAGTTCATCATTTCAGCAGAAAACTTTTCAATATTCTCAAATATAATATTTCTTGAAAGCTCAAGAAAAGGCACAACTTCCTTTTTACATTAGAAGCTCTAGAAAGGCACAGCTTCCCTCATCATGAAAGCTCCAGAAAAGGCACGGCTTTCAGAAAAATGATCAGCTTGGATCATCAAATTTCACTTAAAGGGACTTTTTTTTCACCCAAAGTATCCCCAAAAAAAATTAGTACAATACAAGACATCTTCCCCCCACACTTATGTTCAAATAGATCATGAAATTTCACTTCAAGAGCAGGTTGGATAGGGAATATTGGCTTGTAATGTGGCTAACCTAACAGGATGTTCATGGCTTCTATGGGCTACAAGGATTAAATGTTCAAGGTAGGCCATTATGAAAGGGATTATCCTGAAAAGGGGGCTTTCAAACCAAATAAATTCCTCAATCATTTAAAACACGGGTACCTCAAACCCTCAAGTTTTGACAGGAATAAATCAAATTCTGGTTAAATCAAGCATGATTTGGTTCTCTCAAAAAGTGAGGTGAATGTAAAGAATATGAAAATAATAGGTTTAGAGGCCTCACGGGAATGTGATTTAAAATATAAAGACAGTGATATGTGGCATGAGATTCAAAAAACAAAGTATTTTTCATGAAATTCCCAACGAATTGAACTTGAAACAATGTCATTTTCAGCATTAATTTATGCTCAGTTTCAAGGAATAAATTATTTCACTCATGGATATGGGTTTCAAAAATATCAATGATAATCATTTCAGCTCAAAAGTTTCAAAAACACACAAAAATTGAAAAATAAACACACAAAATTTTAAACACTCACAGGTTTTTTTTAAAAACAATTAGGAAAACAAACAACACATAAAAATCCTACACTACAAAGGTTCCCTCCCCCACACTTAAATGATGTAGTGTCCACAATGCATTCAAATGTATTTAACATGTAATAATATTGGAAATTTAATCATAGCAATCATGAAAATATAAAGGAGAGGTACGACCTGATGGATTTTATTGATAAATAGGTTGGAGGAGTGTGATCTCCTCCATTGGCTCTGATGGCATGGTCCCAAGGAATTTCTTCAATCTGTGCCCATTAACAGTGAATGGATCCATCACTCCATCCTTCACAATCTACACAGCACCAAAATTATGTACATGAGTAACTATAAATAGACCTTTCCACCTGGAACGAAGTTTACCTGGCATCAGCTTGAGTCTTGAATTGAATAACAACACCTTGTCTCCAGGATGAAAGTCTTTTGGTTGGATCAGTTTGTCATGAGAGACTATTGTTCTCTCTTTGTAAATCCTGGAATTTTCAAATTCTTCCCTTCTAATTTCTTCCAACTCCTGTAATTGCAATCTTCTCTCTTTCCTAGCACTTTCAAGATCCAGATTCATCTTCCTCACAGCCCAGTATGCCTTATGTTCCAATTCCATAGGTAGGAGAAAACTTTTCCCATAAATCAGCCTATATGGACTCATTACAATTGGAGTTTTGTAGGCTATCCTGTAAGCTCATAATGTGTCTTCTAACCTTTGGATCCAATCCTTCCTATTTGGATTAACAGTCTTTTCCAAAATTCCTTTTATTTCCCTATTGGACTCTTCAGCTTGCCCATTAGTCTGTGGATGATAGGGAGTTGATGTATTATGATGCACCCCATACTTTTTCAACAAACCCTCCATTCTCCAATTACAAAAGTGAGTCCCTTGGTCACTAATGATGGATCTAGGAACTCCAAACCTACGAAATATGTTAGCCCTGCCAAAATCACAACCAACTTTAGCATCGTCAGTTCTGGTGGCTTTTGCTTCCACCCATTTGGAAACATAATCAACAGCAAGAAGAATATAAGTATTTCCAAATGACATTGGGAAAGGGCCCATAAAATCTATCCCCCAAACATAAAATATTTCACAAAAATTAAGTGGCTTTTGGGGCATTTCTTGTATCTTTGAAATATTTCCTGTAAACTGACATTTTTCACACCGTTTACAAAAGTAATGAGAATCTTTGAAAAGTGTTGGCCAATAAAGTCCAGATTCTAAAACCTTCTTTGCTGTCCTTTGAGGTCCAAAGTGGCCTTCACAAGCTAATGTGTGACAAAACTTAAAGACAGAATCAATTTCATTTTTAGGCAAACATCTTCTTATCATTTGGTCATTGCAAATCTTCCATAGAAATGGATCATCCCAGATGTAATATTTAGATTCAGATTTCAATTTGTGAAATTAGTGAGAATTTAAATGAGATAAGACCTGAGATGTTACTGGATAATTGACCATGTTAGCATTCCAAGGTACTTATCCTTCAATCAAGTACAAATGCTTTCCTGGAAAGCGATCATTTATTGGTTCAGTGTCTGGAATCTCAACTTCAGCGGTGTTGGGTAGTCTACTTAAGTGATCCGCCACTTGGTTCTCAGATCCCTTCTTATCTTTGATTTCTATGTTGAACTCCTGTAGTAGTAGCATCCATCTCACTAGCCTCGGTTTTGCTTCATCCTTCTTCATCAAGTACCTAAGAGCTGCATGATAAGAAAAAACAATGATTTTAGTTCCAAGAATATACGATCTAAATCTTTCTAAAGCTAAACCAACTACTAAAAACTCTTTTTCTGTTGTTTTGTATTTGAATTGGGCCGCATCTAAGGTTTTCGAGGCATATGCAATGACTTGTGGCCTTCCCCCAATTCACTGAGAAAGGACAGCTCCAACTGCTTGGTTTGAAGCATTACAATGTAGCTCAAATGGTTCTTCCCAATTTCGTGGCTGCATCACTGGTGGTGTAATCAATCTCTTCTTCAACTCATCAAATGATTCCCTACATGAACCGTTGAAATGAAAATCAGCATCTTTCAAAAGTAATCTAGAGAGTGGGAGAGAAATCTTACTAAAATCTTTTATAAACCTCTTGTAGAATCATGCATGTCCTAAAAATGATCTAACATGTTTCACACAAGTTGGGTAAGGCAAATAATTTATCACTTCAATTTTTGATTTATCAACTTCAATGCCTTTCTATGAAATGAAATTCCCAAGGACAATTACTCTCTCAACCATAAAATGACACATTTCAAAATTCAAAGCAAGGTTTTTTTTCAATGAATTTTTTCAAAACTTTTTCCAGATTTTTCAAACAATGGTCAAAATAATTTCCAAAAACTGTGAAATCATCCAAGAAAACCTCCAAATAATCTTCAATGTGATCAGAAAATATACTTACCATACACCTCTGAAATGTACCTCGAGCATTACCCAATCCAAATGGCATCCTTTTGTATGAAAAAGTGCTGAAAGGACAAGTAATGGTAGTCTTATCTTGATCTTCGGGAGCAATGGGTACCTGAAAATAACATGAAAATCCATCCGAAAAGCAATAATGACTTCTACCTTCCAATATATCTAACATCTGGTCAATGAACGGGATAGGGAAATGATCTTTTTGAGTGACCTGATTCTGCTTCCTAAAATCGATGCATACTCTCCAGCTATTCTGAATTCTCACAGGGACTAATTCATTCTTTTCATTCCTCACAATGGTTAGGCCAGTTTTCTTTGGGACTACATGGATGGGGCTAACCCATTGTGAATCTGATATGGGATAGATGATCTCGTCTTCTAATAACTTCTCAATCTCTTTTTGTACAACCTCCATCAGGGTAGGGTTCAGCCTCCTTTGGGGTTGTCTGACAGGTTTGGAATCTCCCTCATGAAAAAATCTATGTGAGAAAATTTTTGGGTTTATTCGTGGGATATCACCTAATCTCCACCCTATTTCTTGGACATTCTCTCTCAAAAGCTCAATCAATGATTTTTCTTGAGTTTCAGATATATTATTAGCAATTATTACTTCTAATTTCTCCCCCTCGATAAGGTAAACATATTTTAAATAAGTGGGGAGTGGTTTTAATTCTAGATCAGGAGGATACTCAAGAGATGAAACTAAATTGAGTTTTTCCACTTCCATTGGTTTGACATCATGCACACAAGAAATCATATCATATTCATCATCATTTAACAAATTATCAATGAAATCAGATTTTACCTCTTCTTCCAATAAGAAATCCGAACCTCCAAGAGTTTGGGAATCCATATGTTCAGTGATATATTTAATGGAAAAATTCTCTCCTAATGATAAAAATTCATGAAACATACCTGATTCTCAATTGGTTCTATGCCATCTTCATGGGTGAGTGCGAAGAGTGAATGATCATCTGATGTGTGCCTCATGGATTCAAAAATACTGAAGTGGACAGTGCTATCTCCAAACTCCATGGTAAGTGTCCCTTCATGGACATTGATGATGTATTTGGCCGTCTTTAAGAATGGTCTTCCCAAAATGATGGGTGAGTGTGATGGGATCATTTCATCTTCCATATTCAACACATAAAAGTCAGTAGGGAATAAAAGATCTTAGACTTTTACCAGTAAATCCTCCAGAACTCCTGCTGGGAATACTGTGGATCTATTTGCAAGCTGGACCACCACTCTTGTGGGCTTCAAGTCTCCCATCTGCAAAGAAGTATATACTGAGTGAGGAAATAAATTAATTGATGCACCTAAATCGCACAAAGCATTAGAGAAATTTAATGAACCAATGGTGCATGGATTAGAAAACGTCCCTGGATCTTGACATTTGGTTGGAAATTGTGGTGTGATAAGGTCTGAGATGATTCTTCCCAAATTGATCCTCTCATTCCCTTGAATTACCCTTTTCTTGGTGCAAATATCCTTCAAAAACTTAGCATACTTTGGAATTTGTTTTAGTGCTTCAAGTATAGGTATGTTGATTTCAACTTTCTGGAAGGTGTCCATAATTTCTTTTTGCATTGCTTCTTCTTGTAACGTCTTTGATTCAATCATCCTTGATGGAAATGGTGGTGGTATATCTTTCTTCTCCGTATGTTGCCTTTGAAATGGTGTTTCTTGTTTCTTCCTTTTTGGCCTATCATTATCATCCTCCTCTTTCTTATCTTCTTCCCGATGAATTTTCATAGAATTTTCATCATTTCTAACATCATTCTCACCTAGATTAATTTTACTTGTTTCAGGTTCAATGGTGGATGGTGGTTGGAGTTCTTTTCCACTTCTTGTAGTTATAATACTAACATTCTCTTTTGGGTTTGGGTCTGTTTGGGGAGGGAGTTTGCCTGGATTTTTGGTCAGATAGTCCATGAGACTTTCAAACTTTTTGGAGAAATCTTTAATAGTGTCTTTCAGTCCTTCAAACTCAGATTTTTGTTGGTTTTGAATTGGAAGTTGTGAACTGGTGTATGGTTTATCATAGGGTCTTTGGAGATTGGTTGGTTTTTGGAAATAAGGCTGGTTATAAGATGGTTTTTGTTGAAATGGTGGTGGATTCTGGAATTGATTCTGGAATGGAGGTTGGTTTTGAAACTGGTTTTGGTATGGGGTCTACCTTGATTATGCTGATTTCCAAACCCATATTGGACTTGGTTAGAATCTCTCCATCCTTGATTATGTTGGAACTGCCTTGGCTGAAAGGCTGCTGCACATGTTTCCATTCCCTGTATTTTAGAACATTGGTCAGTAAAATGATAAGTTGATGAGAATAAACCACATACCATAGCTGGTGCTTGTTGGTCACTAACTTGCTTCAAGGCCATATGTCTCACCAAACTAGTAAGCTCTTCAATCTTAGTTTCTAATAAGGGTGATGGATGAGAAGTGTGTACCTCATGAATACCTCTTATTCCAATACCTCTTGTTCCAAATTGCTGCGAGTTTTGGGAAATCTTCTCAATCAAGCCCTTGGCTTCGTCTGGTGACATGTTAATCAGTGCACCTCCAGATGATGCATCAAGAAGGTTTCTGTCATTGTCCAGTAGTCCTTGATAGAAGAATACAAGAAAGTGGTGTTCCTTAATGGCTTGATGTGGACAGCTGGCACATAGCTTCTTAAATCTCTCCCAGTACTCGTAAAGAGTTTGTCTAGATGATTGTAGTATAGCGTAGATTTCCTTCCGAATGGTTGTGCTTCTAGAGGTGGGGAAGAATCCTTGCATAAAACATCTTACCAGGTCATTCCAGTCATGTACATCTCCTGGTTGTAGGCCGTACAACCATTCTTTAGCTGCTCCATCCAATGAAAACGGAAATTCCTTCCACTTTACCTGCTCCTAGATAATTCCACGGGGTCTGAATGTTGAGAAAACATGTGTGAAATCTTTAATGTGATTGTTTGGATCTTCACCTGCCAAACCATGAAACTATTGAAGCAAAGGAATCATGTTAGGTTTCATTTCAAAATCATTTTGTAACATTGTCATGGCATGTTTATTATTTTGATTAAGGAATTGTGGTGCATCGAGGTCTCTATGTGTTTGGTTTTTATTTTCAGCCATGATGACAGGCTCAGAGTGAACACTTGAAGTTTCACTTGAGTCTGCAAGGGGAACTTCCACAAAATCAGATTCCAAATTAATGTTTCTAAGTCTATTCAACAAGGTTCTTTCAATTTCATGATCTATGGGTAAAGGTTCAGTTTTTGAGGTTCGAGTCATCCAATTTTGAAGAGAAAAGATGAAAAGAGAGAAAAGAAAAGAAAAGAAATGTTGGCACTACCTCCCCGGCAACGGCGCCAAGTTTTGACATGTGCCTGTTGTGGGGTGTGACAAAAACAAATATTACCTAAGTTAAAATGAATTAGAGTGGTTATCCTACGTTGTCTCCAGAGAGGACTGCACAAAAATTATGCTGTCACCTTAAAATAATAGAAAGAAGTGAGGATGTTTTTAGAAATTGATTGATTTTGAAAAGAAAAGAGTGAAGGAAAGAGGTTTAAGAAAAGGATTGAGAAAATTTTTATAAAACAAGTAATTGAAACTATTATATGATAAGGGTGATTAGGTTAGAGTTGGTTCTCCATTTTTAATTCTATCATAGTTCTAATTTATCCAATTTTTATCTGCTAAACCGTTAAGAGTGAGAATCCACAATCGTTTCTTCTCACTCCCTTGGTCAATTAAAAATGTGAGAATAAACCTTACTAAAATATTAGGTTGGTCTACTCTCCTTCCAATGTGTAATAGAGTTGTAGGAAATACTCCCAATTATCTTAGGCAATTCCCAATCAGGTCTTGTTTATCCCCAATAATCAAGAACATTCACTACTCCTCACACACGTACCGCTGATCACTGAGTACTTCACCACTAAGTCCTGGTCTATTCCATCGTTTATAAACCAGGACCTAGTGGATGGAGATATTGATCATTGACCAAATATAAATGAACAATAGAATCTAAAATCAGATTTAATCGTACATGATAAAAAAACTGTTATAGGAAATTGAAGCTGATTCACAGAAGAGAGGAGGATTTTAAAACATTAAGATAAGGAACTAATGAAATACAACATGGAAAACCTATCCTTCCCCAATCACACATGAATTATACCCCACCATTGTAAGGGTAATTGTGACTAAGGGGAAAGAAGAATTCATTACAAAACTAAGAAGAACCAAAGAGAGAAAACAAAGAACAGAAAATTTGGTGCTCTAGATTATTTCCTCCAGAAGTTTGCCTCTGTTCTTCAAACCAGCCGGCCAAAACTCACTGAGGTCCCTTCTTATAGAATGTTGAAAATGAAGATTTCTATCTAACCTCAATATTTGAGAGTCATTGGACAGGGGTAAAGAAAGATATGGGCGAATCAATGACCATTACTTTTCTGGCCGCCTAACACTGTTTCACCCACTCCACTTAGATGCGCCAAAAGGATGCATTAATGAGCTCAATAATTTATGAACATTAATGTGAGCCGTCCATTTGAAGTCCTCTATCGACACCAGCTGGAATAACCTCATTCTAAGGTTGTATGAAGGAGATATTGCATATTTAATGAAGTGGGGTACATTCTACCTTCCAAATTGATTTCTCCACTTGATTGAATTTTCTGTACCATTGGGTTTCGAATTGGGTCTTGTTCCAGAAGGAACATTTGTACCCCACAAGCATAGGAATGCTAAAAAAAAGTATTCACTTCAATACTGGGAGCCTCGTACTGCAGACCCAGAGTCCTGGGGTCATCCTCTGAAATACCTGGCAGGCTTGGGCCCATGTGCATGATGCCTGCTGCCTTTTGAAGACTCTGCTCTTGGGGGGTCTGCTGTCAACTCTTGCTATTGGCACCTGGTCCAACAGGAATCTCTCCGCAAGAAGGTGCTGATCTAGTACTCTCTCTTGGGTGGAGATGATAATGGTCACCACTAAAGACCTAATCTCCCTCCTGATCCCCTACTCAAAGGCTTGATCCCTAAAGAAAGGGTCCTGCACCATATCGGTAAAGTAGTGGGAAAGCTCTGTGAACCTCTATATGTACTTGTCCACTGTCATGTTTCTCTATTGACGGTGAAGCAGCTCTTGAATTCACATAGAGTGCAACTTTCCAGGGAAAACATCCTCCTAAAAAATCCTCCATATTTCAACCCTATTGAGGGTCTCCTCATCGTGAACCTAGATGGTCAAGATCCACCATCTCCCAGTTGATCCCTGCAGAAAGATCACCGCCAAGATCACCATCTGGTCAGGTGGTGTCCTCACTGAGCAGAAGACCCACATTACTGCCTCTAGATAGTCCTCAGGGACTTGAGGGTCTATCTCAACCATGAACCCGAGAGTTCTCTACCTCTGAAACTCGGGTTGGGAGTTGAGCCTATGAACGTCATCTACCAGAACCACTGGTAGCAGGGGTAGACCATCAGGTGGTGGTAGCACAGGGGCACCACCCGGTGGGGCCATCTCAGACACTGGACCATGCACAGATGCCTCTTCACTGATAGGGTTCTCCTCATGCATCTGGATCCTGGTTGGTCATCCTTGTGGTGGAATCCTGAGCTAAATCAAGATGTACCCCTATTAGAAAAATATAAATGGCGAGATGGATTTTATTCAAAATCACAAAACGAAAATGAAACCTGTATTTTCATACATTGAGCTAAAGAGCATGTCTCAAGGTTCCAGTGTATGGATGCGTCGGCTGCCGCACAATCCCTAGACTCCCTGAACCTAACGGTTGGACCTTAAACACTCAACGTCGTTGCTTTAAAACAAAAACACAAAGTCCTAGTCTTTGAGGTAGAACTGATCTCCTCTGATACCACTTTGTCATGACCCATCCACTAGGGTCCATGCCATGACTACCCCAAGCCCAACTTTTATATGCTAGGGGCTGGAGAATGTCACCTAAAAGTCATATCCCTGAAACGGGATGACATTTCATTTAAACTTGCACAAAATCACAGTGTAGACCGCAACAAGAGACAACCACACAGACTAGAACGCAACAAAAGTAACTATGAAGTAAACTGTTGTAGGCAGGAGTGCTGAATGTAAAGGGGCATGTAATACAAGACCAACTGGAAAATAAAAATACAACTGAAAAAGTACAAAACAACTGAAATGTGAAAGGATGCTCCTGGATCATCCACCATGGATCCTACCTGAATGGTAGGTACTGCTCAGGATATGTAGTCCCCACGTCACGTCACGCCAAAAAGGTCTAGGTCCAAGCACCACCTAGTCCTAGCACCCTCATCCTCGAAAAATGTATTATGTCATCTCTACCATACACAAGAAGGTGTAGTTAATTCCCATTAGGGGTGGTCATAATGATACTCATTAGGGACCTTGAGACCCCCATTGGTCTCCTAGAGTTCCACAAAGTAAAAACCACAAAGCATGAAGAAACAGTACAAAACATAATTCATCTCACAAAAGGTATCACTTTCGGTCAAGGGTAGAAGAGTTGTAACATTAATGAACTCCTTAGAAATAGGATAACATCTCCTCTACTGAGAATAGTGTGATTGTCAGGTCACTCCGAGCCACTTCCCACTAACCTTGAACTACATAGGTAATCCTCTCTATCGGGTTTTGTGGGTCTGCTAAGTCACACATCACCTCCCTCCCCCACAGTGTCCTTCTGAATTACTCCTACCCATCACGTGACATGTCCTCTCCCCACCTTGTCCTACTAAGGTACTCCTCCACATCGCATATCATGGCCTTCGAGTCACTCCGAGTTGAAAAGTTAGCAGTCATCAGGTCTCTGCCAGTCACAGGGTTCCGTACATAGTGCACTTGGGAGAACTACTCCTCAATCCACTTGTCGAATTTTGATATCCATTGATTTCACCACAATGTATGCCACAAGATTTGTCTCCTCAAGAGAGTCCAAAATCCAAAAACATCTCACCAATCAGATGTGCGATCTGCAAGATATGGTGGTTTTAGTGCTGAGGGCCCAGTTGGATTTGTAATTAATCCAACCCGACCGTACCCCAGAATTCTCCAAAACTCAAGTGGAAATTTAAAAAAGGACTCCCTCATCCTAAAGATCGGAACCCTACAGACGGTTCGTCAAACAGACGTCTAATTTAGAAGTTAGGGCCTATTTTGTGAAACAAGTTGTTACTGGGTCTGGGTCCTGTCCACCTTGGTCAGATCGCCCCGGCCCGGTTCACCATGGGCTGAACCAAATCGACCTGGGTCAACCCGGAACGAATCGTATCTGATCCAACCTATGTCAAACCTACCCGCTGGGCCCATCCTGACCCAGCTAGGCCATGGGTCAGGTCGTTGGGCTGACCCGGTAGTGCCACCCGCCAGGTGGCACGGGCCACCAGGGACTCCCAGACGAAATGCGTGGGGCTACGCCGGACGTGGTGTGAGGCCACATCATAAGTAAACCCTTGGGGGTTGACCCAACGCGGCATCACGTGGTGCCATGTGTCCTCATCACCATGGCTGACGCACCGCGACTCTACCGTTGGGTGTGCCACTGGCGTGTGACATATCCACCTGCCGCCAGTCGAATTGGAGGCCTTTACTCCTGTCGTAGCCATTGCAGGTCGTGAACCTACATTTCCATGGGTGCGCCGCAAGGGGCGCACCCCTCCTCTGCTCTGCCTCTACCAGTGGTGGCAGCCTGCCTTCCGGTGGACACATACCATGTGCCGCTACGTGCTGCTGTCGCGCCACTGTGCGCCACCACCAGCACCGGTGCCTGAGGCTGGGTGTTCGACGGGCCACCGGTCATGCATTGGGGGACTGCTTTTTGGCACCGTCTGTGCATATAGCTTCCTGGGATCACGTTCTTCACTACAGTAGGCCCTATTTCAGGTGGTTTCCAAATTCAAAAAAGTGCGCTCAGAAACAACACACGAACAGAGGGGCTCGGGCCTCGTTCTTGTCAGCTCATGCCCTCCACGTTGAAGATAATTCCAGGGGAGATTCAGGGAAATGTGCAATTGGATTTTAATGCCTTTATTTCAATTTCCGACCCCAATGATAATACAAACCCACCCGCACATAAAAAATAAAATAACGGATCAACTAGTTTGAGAGTTGATCCATCCTCATTATTTTAGAAAGAAAAGTGGGGAGCATCAAAATCAACACAACCCCGTACCTTGAAACGTTGGAGACCGTTTGCGGTTGATGGAGTCTCTTTGTTCTCTATCATTTCAATATTCCACCCTCACCACTGCTCAAACATCAAACTGTGGTTCGTGGTTTTGGTGCCGCACATCACCTCATGCTAGAATCATCTCTGTCCTCTATGGGCTTGGAATTTTGACACACTAACAGAACATCATTTCTTAGATATGCTTGTCTGATACCCCTCCCCAAGATCTATATTTATTGGATAGGGGGAGGTTTAGTAACCACGGATAGAGTTAATGGGAGCTCATAGGAAGCTTCCAAATTCCCCAACTGCATCGTTACATAGGATTTGGAATGGCAATCCATTAATTGGCCTAACTCACCGTGGGTCTGACACTTTGCTTGTCTGTTGGTAGAAAAGAAATAAAATAAAAAGTTAAAATTATTTTATTTCATTTCATTTAAAATCAATAAAAATAAATTCTTCTCGGGACCTACTACGGTTAATGTAACGTCTCCCTTAAGCGAATCATGGCGATGCAGATTCAACAATTCTTTCAGAATTTTAATCTGAGCACCGGTTCAAATGATAGAAAGAATACGGTTACAACATTACATAACGTACCTTAAAAATTGTTTAGAAATTAATTCCAGACACACTTGACAACAGATTCCCGCACCGTAAATTTTTTTGGGAGTTTTTAAAATTCCATATAATTAAAAAAATTACATGGAAAATCAGGGTCTTTACATTCTCCCCAAAATATGGATTTTTGTCTCCGAAATCCAAAACATAGACTAAAGAAACAAATGGGTGTACTAAGCACGAGTCTGATTCTCTGATCCCATGTGCTTTTTTGAGGTTCTCATGCTTCCAAAAAATGCATACCAGAGGTATCAACTGCCCACGAAGGACCCTCTCTTTTCAATCTTCAATCTCTACTCGAACCCCTGTAAATTTAGCCGCATCATTCATGTTTATCTATTCATGGTCTCAGCTGGGATACACGGAAGATGTTGTACAACCTCTCTAACTATGATGTAAGTTCTACGATGTACACCACCTCACCAATCCTCCAAAGTACCAGAAAAGTTCCAGTAAACCTTGGTGATAACATGCTGCCCTGGACAATTCTTCATAGTCCCCGTCAAGTGGAGACTTGCAAGAATACGTGGTCCCCCTCCTGGAACTTTAAAGGTCTCCGTCTCTTGCCAGCATATAATATCTATCTGCTCTGTGCAGTTCTCATCCAATCCTGGATGATCTGCACCTTCTGAGTGGTAGCCCGTACCAACTATGGGCCGATGAGTGCTTACTCCCATAGGTCTATCCAACATAGGGTTGATATGCAAGGTAAAACGTACAAGGCCTCGAATGGTGCCATACGAATGGTATATTGGTAACTATTATTGTAAGAAAACTCCACCAATGGAAAGTGATCCTCCCAACTACGGCCAAAATCTAGGACGCATGCATGAATCATGTCCTCCAGCACCTGTATGGTCCTCTCTATCAGACCATATATCTGAGGATGAAAGGTGGTACTCAGACATAGATGAGTTTTGATCACCTCCTGCAATCCCTTCCATAACCGGGATGTGGAATGTTTGTCACAGTCAAATACGATCGTATATCTCACCCCATAGAGTTTCAAAATCTCCTATACGTAGACGTGTCCTACTCCCTCTACAGATCCCTAATCTCTGATAGGTAGGAAGTGGGACGGCATGTTGAGTTGTTCAACGATCACCCAGATAGAATCATTCCCCTATATGTACGTCAATCCTCTGTCAAGAAGTCCATATAGATCCCATCCCACATCCACTCTGGCACTTCTAGTGGTTGTGATAAGCCTACTGTAACTTGATGATTTTCCTTAACATACATACAAGTGAGGCATTGTGAGTCAAAATCTGCTACAACCTCCTTTATCTCTCGACACCAGTGCTGACATTAGAGGTCTTCTTACATCTTCTCCACACCAGGATGTACCGCCAGAGGTGACGTATGGAACTCTATCAACACCTCCTCCTTTAGCTCCACCGGTACCACAATACATCCTCTGAAAAGGATGATGTTCTCCCCAACTTCAGAAAATCCATCAGGTGCCTGACCTGAGGATATCTGAGCTCATCGAACCTCTTAGTAAGTGTCCCCAAGTTGCACCTCCCTAACTCATTGAAAGAGTAGGGTACTAACATTCATAGACTTGAGCTATGCTGCTCCATCTCTTTCCATAATGTATATATACAGTGTGGCTAGCTATTCTGTCGCCACACTCAATAACTACATAAAAGACCTCCTGTTGAGTGCATCTGTTACCACATTCTCCCTCCCAAGAGTATAGACTATCTCAAAGTCATAATCCTGGAAGAACTATATCCAATTCCATTGTCTCAGTCTCAGGTCCTTCTAAGAAAAGATATACATGAGACTCTTGTGATTAGATTAGGCTATAAAACATTCTCCAATCAAGTAATTACACCATATCCTCATGGAAAAGACCACTACCGCTAACCCCAATTCATGGTTTGTATAGTTCTTCTCATGTTTTCTCAGATGTCGCAAGACATAGGTGATCACTACTCCCTCATGTGCCAGGACACACCTATGTCCGGTCCCTGATGCATCCTAGTATACTACGTACCCAATGCCCTCTTCGAGTAGCCTCAAGATGGGAGCACTCGTCAGTCTCTTCCTCATCTCCTAAAAACTCTGTTGGCATCTATCTGTCCATACGAAGGAATTCCCCTTCTTCATAAATGCTTTCAAGGGTGCCACAACTCTAGAAAAGTCAGTCACGAATCTCTGGTAGTATCCATCCAACCACAGGAAACATCTCACCTTGGTCACACTCTTGGGAGACTCCCAAGAATGTACAACCTCTATCATCACTGGATCCACTACAACTCCATCCTCAAAGATAATGTGTCTTAGAAATTGGACCTATCCTTTCCAGAACTGGAATTTAAAGAGCTTACCATAAATCTAGTGCCCTCATAGTGTATCCAGAACTATCTGTTGATGATGGGAATGTTCCTCCCATGTCGCTGAATATATCCGGATTTCATCGATGAAGACCACCACAAAGCAATCGAGGTATGGCTGGAAGATCATGTTCATGATTACCATTAACATTTTAGGAGAGTTAGTCACACCGAATGGAAAAAAAATGAACTCATAGAGGCCATACTAACATCTGAAGGTCATCTTATCCACATCCTCATTTGATACCCTTAGGCGATGATAGCCTGATCTGAGGTCTATCTTCAAAAACCAATGATCTCCCTTTAGCTGATAAAAAAGAACATCAATTATTAGAAGCAGATAATTGTTCTTCACGATCACTGAGTTCAGGCCCCATTAGTCCACAAAAAGTCTCAAACACATAGATGCCTTCATGACGAATAGAATCAGGACTGCCCATGTAGAAACACTAGGTCTTATGAACCCCTTTCCCTATAAGTCCTCAAACTATACCTTTAACTCATGATGCTTCGCAGGAGAACTCAAATATGATGGTGTAGATATCGGTGTCATCCCAGTGTACAGGTCGATGAAAAAGTATTCCTCTCTACGTGGATGTAGTCTTGGTACATCATCATGGAATACATCAACATACTGGTCCACCCCTACAGGATAGCTCAGACACTCAACATCAACTTCGTCGAGGGTATGACTACCCCACCGATTAGTGATCAACTTCACCCTCCTTTGGGTATGTCTATCCTGTGCTGCAAAGGTTCTATTCTTTCTGGTGAAAGAAAAACTTGTCCCATACGTGCGAACACACTGCACTTTGTGCTTAATACAGTCAATCTGAGTACGGACTATGTATAACCAGTCCATACCCAAGATAAAATTGTAAGGCCTTGACACCACTACTAGGTGATCTCAGCTGAAATTATCACATCCAAGAGTAAGATCACACTGCCCAGACCACTGTGAAATCATCGAATCCGATCCTATAGGAGTCTCCCGCCGAAAAGATCAACCCAATGGCTTCGTCAAAATCTCCATGATCTGAACGAGGGTCGTGGAAATAATAGAGTGACTAGAACCATTGTCTATAAGATATACAACTACGGTGTAGTAGACACAGATCGTTCCTATAATCATCTACAAAGTGTCGTGGTCGAAGGCCTCAGATGCTGGGAGTTTTTCTCGCCCCTGTCATCCTGCTCCCTATGGACATGGTGGATCTCCTAGTAGCGATGGTGGTACAACCTCAAAACATTTCCCACCACCTGATGCACGACCATCTCCTCTGCCACATACGCCACCTTGTGGACCACCTCGATCGAACCTCTGCCTCTACCTCGGTGGTCCCTCAACTATCTGTTGGTCGTCCGTACGGAGGGTCGAGAAGTGGCGAGCCTTAATAGCCTTCCCTCTACACGTGTAACATTCCGTGGATCCCTACTAACTCTCTCTAGACTGGGAGCCTCATTCTACAAACTCAGAGTCCTATGGTCGTCCTCTAAAAGGCCTGGCTCGCTTGGGACCATGTGCCGGATGCATGCTACCGGTTAAAGACTCTTCTTCCAAGGGTATTTTGTCGGCTCTAACTATCGGCACCTACTCCGACAGGAAGATCTCCACATGAAGGGACCGATCCTGTACTCTCACCTGGGTGGGGATTCTGAGGGTCACAACTAAAGCCCTGGTCTCCCTCCCACACCACTGATTGAAGGCCCGATCCTAGAAGAAAGGCTCACTGACCATATCGGTACCATAGTTGGAAAGCTCTGTGAACCTCGCCGAGTACTCGACCACTGTCATGATGCCCTATTGAAGGTGAATCAACTCCTGAATGCGCACAGTGTGCAATGGCGCGGTGAAAAACTCCTCCTGAAAGAGACTCCATAAGTCATCCCATGTGAGGGTCGCCTCATCGTGAACCTGGATGGTCAAGCTCAACCATCTCCCAACTGATCCCTATAGAAGGCTCGCCACCATGATCGCCTTCTATCCAGGTGGTGTCCTCAGCTAGCAGAAGACCCACGTCACAGCCTCTAGAAATTCCCCAGAAACTCGAGGTTTTTTCTAACCCCTGAACCTGGGAGGCCTGTGCCTCTGAAACTCATGTAGGGAGCTAATCCTACGAACATCATCTACTGGAACCACCGATATAAGGGGATATCTATCTGGTGGTTGTAGCCTAAGGGAACCACCTGGTGAGGCCATCTTAAACACTGGTCCCTGGACAGATGCCTCGTCGCTGAGAGGGATGCCTCACTAATCAAGATCCTGGATGATCATCCTCATTGTGGAATCCTGAGATAAATCCTAATGTTCAACATTTAGAATAATATAACTAGTGAGATGACTTTTATTCGAAATCTAATAATGAAAATACAACCAGTAATTTCGTTCATTGAGCCAAAGATTGTGAATCAATGATCTAGTGTATGGATACATCAGCCGTACACCAACCCTGGACTCCCCCTACCTGATGTTCAGACTCGCAAAACTCAACACTATTTCTTTAAAACAAAAACATAAACTCCTAGTCCCTGAGGTAAAATTGACTACCTCGGATACCACATTGTCACGACCCGCCCATCGGCTCCCATGTCGTGAGTACCCCCAATCCCGCCATATATATGCCTAAGGATGGTGACTAGCACCGGAAAGGTGTATCCCTAAAATAGGAAGTCATTTCCTTTTAACCTATACAAACTCACAGAGTAGAACTCAACAAGAGGCAACCAAATAGACTAAAACACAAAAAAAACTGTGAAGTAAACTACTGTAGTAAAGAGTGTTGAAATTAAAGGGTCTGGAATACAAGACCAACTGGAAAAAGTACAAGTACAACTAAAAAACTATAGAACAACTGAACAGTGAAATGAACCACCTAGGTCATCCACAATGGATCTTACCTAAAGGGTAGGTACAACTCACAATCAGTTGTCCCTATGTCACATCACACCGAAGAGGTCTAGCTCCAAGAACCACACAATCCTTGCTCCCATAGCCTCAATCAATGTTTTACATCATCTCCACCAGAAAATACAAGGTGCGGGAGAAGCCCAAAATAGGGTGGGTATAACGATACTCAGTAGGGACCCCGAGACCCCCGTAGGTCTCCTAGAGTACCACAATGGAAAAACCACAAAGCATGAAGCAAAAGTACACAACACAACTCAGCTCAAACCAGGTATCACTTTAGGTCAAGGTTCGAAGGTTTATCAAATTAATAAACTCTTATATTGAGGTAGAAGTCTTCCTATATCGAGTACAGTGGGCCTGTTTGGTCACTCTGAGTGTCTTCCAACTAACCTTGAACTGGTGAGGTACTCCTCCACATCACGTACCGTGGGTTTTCCGGGTCACAAAGAGCATCCCTACCCAACTGTGTCCAACTAAGGTACTCATTTCCATCATGTAACATGTTCCCTCCACACCATTTCCTACTAAGGTTCCACTCCCCATCGTGTACTGTGGCTGTCGAGTTACAGCGATTCGAATAGTCAGCAGTCGTCAGGTCTCAGCTAGTTGCAGGGTTCCGTACGTACTGTTCTTGGGAGAACAGCTAAAAAGACACATTAAATATATTTATATCCATATAAGTCTCCACATGGTATTAAAAAATATTTGTCTCCTCAAGAGAGTCCCAAATCCACAAATATATCGCCAATCGGATTCGCGGTCTACAAGATATGGGTGTTTTAGTACTGAGGGCCCGATTGTATTCATAATAAATCCAACTCGGCCATACCCCAACTTTCTACAAAACTAAAATGGAGTATCATAATAGGACCACATTGTCTTATGGATCCTGACTCCATATACGGTTCTTCCAACGGACATCCGGTTTAGAATTTATAGCTTGTTTTGTGTAACAAGTCAGTACTGGGTCCGGGTCCAGTCAGCCTTGGTAAAACCGGCATGACCCGCTTCGGCATGGGCCAACCTGTATTGACTTGGTTCAACCAGACCCAACTTGGGTCTTACCCGACCCGGGTCCACCTGGCCTGTTGGGCCCAACCCGACCCGGTTGGGCCGCGGGTCAGGCCGTTTGGCCGCGGGTCGGCGAGCTGGGCCGCGGCCGACTCGGCGGTGCCTCCTGCCTGGCATTGTGGGCTACTAAGGAAACCTGTGAGCAATGTGTTCGGGTAGTGCTGACGTGGTAAGGGGCCATGTCAGTGTCCAACCCTCAGGGGTTGACCCAAAATGGTGCCAAGGGGAATCAGGGATCCTCCGCACTGCAACCGATGAGTCGCGGCGCTTCCATAGGGCATGCCGCTAGTGTCCTCCATGTACCCCAGTCTCCGGTCGAACCAGTGTCCTTTGCTCCCACCACGTCCATCACAGTTCATTCCCCTACTGCCGCATGGGGGCGCCCCCGCGGGCGCGCCCGTCTTCTGCTTCGCCACCGACTGGGGCGACGGCTGGTCATCCACCAGACAGGCGACCGTGGCCGCCACGTGCTGCTACAGTGTCACTGTCGCACAACTCTATGGCTCCATCAGCCCCGGTTCTGGTGGTAGGGTGTTCGCTAGGCCACCAATCGCGCACTGGAGGCCCACTTTCATACACTGTCTGCGGTTGTGGCTTCCTGGGATTGCATCCATCACTATGGTAGGCCCTACTTTGGGTTGTTTCCAACTTCAAAAAAGGGAGATCACAAACAACACATGAACGGAGGGGCTCAGGCCTTGTTCGTGTCGGCCCATGCCCACCGTGATATAGATAATTTCAGGGGAGTTTCGGGAATTGTTCATCTGGATTTCATGCCTGGGTTATAATTTCCGACCCCAACAATAATACACACCCTCCCATATATAAAAACTAAAATAACAGATAAAATTGTTTGTGAGTTGATCTGTCCTCATCTTTTCATAAATAAAAGTGGGGAAAACCAAAATGAACACAACCCCTACCTTGAAACGTTGGGGGACACTCGCGGTTGAGGGTCTCTTGTTGTTCATCTTCCTCGCAACAAGCCGCCCTCACCGCCGCTCGGACGTCAAACTCTGGTTTGAGGTTTCGGGGTCGCACGTGATCTCCTACTAGGATCGTCTCCGTCCTCTAAGGTCTCGGCATTATGACACTCTAAGAGAACATCATTTCTTGGTGAAGCTAGTCTGATACGCCTCCCCAAGATCTATATATATAGGACAAGGGGAGAGTATGTAAAGACATAGAGAGTTAGTGTGGGATCATAAATTAGGATGCTTCCTAATTCTCTAACGGCGTTGTTACTTAGGATTTGGTAATTCAAGACATTCTTTGGCCTGAATCCCCATGGGTCCCACACTCCGCTTATCCGTTGGTGGAAAATAAAGAAAATAAAAAGATAATATTATTTCATTGCATTTCTTTTAAAAGTCACAAAACTTAACTTCCTCTCAGGACCTACCGCGGTGAAAGTAATGTATCCCTTAAGTGAACCCCGATGTTGTGGATTCAACGGTGCCCTCAGATATTTAATTCTATCACTGGTTCAAATTTTATAAAAATCTGGTCACATGTTTACTAAACGTACATTAAAAAATGTTCATAAATTAATTCTAGGCACACCGGACCACTGATTCACGAGCCGTAAATTTTCATGGACTCATAAACTTCCATATAATGAAAATAAAGTTACATAGGAAACCCAGATCTTTTACATATATAATCCTATAAAAATGATATTTTAGGGGTTTTTGAATGTTAATGAAAGTAAAAAAGCTTGAGGAAATATGTTACCTCTTAATTAGGTAACTTCATTTTGTTTGTACCAAAAGGATCCATTGAATGGATTTATTCGAAATGGGAGAACTATAGAAAGTGATTATTTACTTTTAGGATATTTTTGGGAATATATTGGTCGATCCAAAGTGTCTTGAGAGGTGTAAGGTAGTGGGATGTGAGGAGGACTTTTATAGTGGAGGATGAGTGTCACTCTTGTAATATTTTGAAAAATGAATTCCATACACGTTTTTTAAATTGAATGTGGATAAAATAATGGAAAATATTATATAAAATAGATTATAGGGTATAAAAAGGTCCAAAACATGGATTTTTTAAAAGTTTTGATGTCATTTGGGCCCTTCATATTGAGTTTTAGTACCTTATTAAGCTTAATTTTACCTTAATCGTTGTAATTAATTTTCATTACCTTCACTAATGTTTTTGGTAAAAAAATTGAGATTATTAGAAATTATAAATTATAGTAATTTTAAATATTGAATCATTTTTTCCAAATTCCAATCACAGAAGTGGCCAAAATTAATTTAAATTTAATCCTATAGATGTGATGAAAATGAGGGTTTATAATGTAAAAAAGTTTGAAATTTTTCTATGTTCTTATAGTCAATTTCAAAGTAAAATTGATTAAAATTACCTAAATTGGATTAATTGATAAAAATTTGATCTAATTAAACTTTAAAACCAATAAAAAACATAATTTTAAATTATAAATAAATTAGAAGAAAAGGATGATTTGAACAAAAATTCATTATTTTCACTATTTATTAAACATGAATCTTCACAGAAAAATACCAAAAATTCACTGTTATATAATTTTTCTGTTTCTACAAAAAAAATGAAGTTATTTTGACATATTAAATTTATAAAAGTGTCAAAATTGGATTTAAAATGGGTTCCCCATCAAAAAGTGGCAAAACTACCTTTATAAAAATATTGTATTTTATGTATAATATTAGGGCTGTTCTTATATTTTTCATATAAAATATATTAGATATGTGTAAAAAAATATTTGAATGAATAATATATATATATATATATATATTAAATTTACATCACTCACTAATTGAAATTAATTTTAATTTATTAGTGTAAAACAACTTTGTGAGAAAAAAAAATAGATTTTTATGAAAAAATTCTCATTATATTAAATTGGTCCTTATTTATATTTCTAGTTAATTTCTAACCAATTAATTAATTTTATATTTATGTAAAACATATATTTTCATAATTAAGAAACTACTATACATAACCTCTTATTTAATGGCCAGGTTAAGTATTATTATATTAAATATTGATATTTTAATAATATATTGTTGTTCAGTTAAAACTTGGAATTGCATGTAATGTAAGCCATACAACAAGGTCATTCATGTGTGCAAGTAAATATAACTTAGTGTTATCTAGAATATCCAGCTATATAATATGTTAAATTTATTTAATACAGTAGTTATATTCAAATGTTTTCAGATATTATATACTTTTATGCAATTGCTATCGGGTTTCACGCATGAATTCGAATATAAGGTTCTTACTTTCAAATTTGGGGTTGCTATATGTAGTGTTATTCAACACACTAGGATGAAACAAACATCCCTACAACATTTTCCTAATATCAAGGTTATTTTTCACCCATGTTGACCTCCAAAATGGGTGTGGTTTAGTTTTATAAGTTGCAGAATTAAAGATTCTTACCGAAGCTCTATAACATGGCCGCTATTGACTAAGATGTTTCTCATACCATATTTCACTAGGTACAATACAAGGGCCGGCTCTATTCCCTTATCCACATTCTTGGAAATCCATTCTCATACCTGTTCATTATTAAGAAATCATAGGTTCAAAATCATCTTTTTCCATCTGAATTTTGTTGTCTATTTTCGATATAAAGAGGCTCCATGACCCAATTTTATCCTCCAAAAGCTACTCCAAGATCCCAAGGTTTCTCCTAATAATAGTCCAAATCATAGAATCATAGAATGATAAATAAAAAATCATTTTTGTACATGAAAATAAATTGAGGGATTATAATTTTAATTTTGAAGTGGGATACGTTGGGTGTGTCATGAGCGATTTTCATTAATGAATAAGTAAATGAAGGATTTTTCCCTTCTAATTAAAGAATTTAATATCTCAGGATAGTTGATTGGAATTGAAATTTTTGAACTAAAAATATATGGAAATATGGACTTGATGATTTCATTTCATATTTTCAAAGAAATATGAATAGAGATCAAAGTTTAAAGATAAGAGTATGAAAAATTATTGATTAAGACATATCAATGTAAAGGGCTTATATTACATAAGGAGTGTTCATTTTTGGTTCTTGTTGTTTGGACATTAAATTCTTCCTCTATTAATTATTTACATGTTTCATGATGTAGATATTTCACTTTAGGAAAACATTCATAATTTCACTGATGAAGGGGCCTAGAGGGTCACACAGATCGTGTTTCCATGATCCCATTCTATTTAAAATTAATAGTTGGAATAAATAATATTGTCCCGAGTGAGGAAAAATATTTAATCAAGATTTTGTGGATCATCAATATCTGGTCACCAGTAATTTTCGAATTGTAATATATATGTGATTTCAATGCTTATTCTTAGGATAATAAATAATATTTATTTATTAAATAAATATTTATTTATTTAAATGGATATTAAAATAAATATTTAATAATAGGACCATGAAAATAATTTTTTTTCTTGAATGAATGTTTTATTATTATTTGAGCTTTAGTAAATGATGAGGAATGTGGACGGACAGATTTGAGCACCCTATTTTGGAAATGATATACTAAACATCATTTAAATAAATAAATAATTATTTATTGATATTTATACTATCTTTGAGACATGATTGTTTTAATGAAATAATAATAATAATATTATCATTATTATTATTATTATTACGAATGGGGTTCACTAAAGATTAGGAGATTATCTAAGGAAATTCATTCAATTCTTAATTCTATAAACGTAGATTTATTTATATACAATATTATATCATTTTTATTGCAGGTGATTTTGTGAGAATCATTTGTTTATGAACAATAATTATTATCTATATATAATTATTTCTAAGAACACCTCTATGGTTTCTATCAAGAGTGCGGGATCGTCAGGCTCTTCGTCCTCTCTCTCAATTCTGAGATAACAAGCTATGTGGGAATTTATTTCAAAGGATCACTTATTATGATGATCATAAATGATGCAATACAGTCGATTCTTCCATGATAGTACCTAGTGATTCATCAGCGACATTCTAGGATCAAAGATCATGTGTGGACTACCACAAAAGGTATTATACTTTGGATCCTCATAGAGAAATGATGGTATATCATGAACATGGTTTGAATAATTAACATATACATTTAAAAAATAATCCAAATACTAAGGTAATTCTAGTTATTAAATTAATAATAAATTTAATGTGAAAAGATTCTTTCTATAGTGTTTTGGGATTAATTCATCAAATTTCATTGGGTTTATTCACGAAACATGATGAATAAAAATCATGTTCTTATATATCACTAATTAGAAATGATGAAAACTCATCATTGGTCATGGAACTGATTGACATCCACTACACCCAAAACCTACAATATCCACTCGAGATACCCAAATAGTAGCCTCTGTGATCTCTATCAAACTACCCTGCAAAACATATCAAGAAAACTGTACAGAGGTAAGCACTTAGGGATACTCAGTAGGATCATATTTAAAAATAATTCAACAGTCATGGGAAAAACGTAATGGGATATACATGAGAAGGATAAACCAAGAAATTGATAAATAAAGAATCAAGAGTGAGGTTAATAAATCTATCATAGTTGAAGGAAAAATTAATCACCACTTTCCACACATCACCTATAACCACCTCATTGCATTTAAACCCCATTAATGAAAAGAAATTATGATGATGTAAGATTTTTAAAATAATACATGAATAAATGGAAATGTACATAATAAAATCACCAATATTTTATACATTATAATCGATCCACTATATAAACACAACTATTCAACAAGTAAACGATGTTGATTTCAAATTAGCAGGTTCATATAAATAAAAGATATACCATAATCATATCTGTATCAAAACTAATCAACCTCATCATTATCATAACCACAACCCTTAAAATTATATTATTATATCAATAAAACTTAAACATTAATCCTTGAGGGAAAACACATTATTATATAATAAGAAAATGGGCCTAAAATATACTTCTACTCTCACCCGTCAATTCAATGGATGTTCTAACTCAAACCGATAGTGATCTGGTAGGAAAACCCCTAACTAACTAATTGGGAATCCAATATTGAAATTCCAATCATACCAAGAAATCATTTTTCACCACCATCCAAACATAATATTATCAACACCAACTCATATCACCATAGCCACATCCATATCACCATTTATGCATTGTATGCGTCCTATTTAAACACAACCATAACCATTATAATTCACTTTCAAATAACCCATTATCATGAGATAAAAAATCATCATATTTGAGGGAACTTACAAATAAGATACAATTATCATAAACATAAGTAAAAAATAATCAATCAACATGATGGAAAAAGTGAAATAGACATCATCACTATATCATAAATGCTGTCTTAATTACTATAAAATTCATAACCACCATAAAAATTTCCCTCTCACAAATTAATTCATTTTTTATACTATGATATGTGTGTTCCATTATGAATCCCTTAAAATTCATGTCAATGATAATCCAAACCCTTCCTTCAATTACATAGTCATTAAATTAGCCCGAAAAACTTATTAGTAATCATCTTTTAAGTATTAATACTTATATATTCTTCTAGGTAATGACAAATATAGACTAACATGTTTGGATAGTTAGGTCCTACATATCAGAAATTACTACAAACCAATAAGAAACCCCAATCAAACCTTACATCCTAAAACCTTCTCACTCTAAAACTTAAACATACATATACCTACAAAAAATACATCTACCATTATTCCTTATATCCTAAAAGCCTGATCAACATATCCTTTAAAAAGAACCATCAACATCACCCTTTGAAGGAACACCAGATCACATCCTTTAAATATCCTCTAAATTATCACTATTTAACCCCATAATTCTAGGGAAATACATACTAGGCAACAACCACACACAAAGAGACTAAAATGACACCCTATATATCACCTAATGATAAAAACCATCATTAGATAACCTACTAAAACTGGAAGGAACTATAATTATAATCATAAACCAGTCATCCCTAAATCTATCTCAAGACACTAACCCACAATAACCCGAATAATTACAACGGTATCCTAAAATCTTAAACACCCAAATAATATCACAATAATCATTATTTTTATTATTTAAAATTATTTTAGGATTACCTTTCAAATCATATATTCATTTTCAAAAAAAATATCATCATATCAATTTCATTTCACAATTTTTATAGTCATTTTAATTTCCATATCCATGAATATTCCAATACAATATTACTAACACCAATGAAGTATCATACATACACATAAATACCCAAAATTAACAAGTCAATATGAAATAAATATGATTATAATAAACTTGATCGACCTTCCAATTCCAATATATATTCAGTTTCATACCTATTTTCAAAACAGAATTCAAAATCAATTATTGCTCAGTAATATTCTAGTGTAGAAATAGTGAAATCAATAAGAGGTAATATTAAAAAACAAATAATAAATTTAAAATAATGAAAAAGGTGGAATCAAACAATATCCAATTCCCATGGACTAAAACCCATAACTTTTATGTCATAACCCAACCCACTGTGGCCAAACTGGACCGCAGAAGGATGATCCACAACTACCCCAAGCTCTCTTGCATATCTCAGTGGCTAGAGACTATTTTTGAGAGTACATATATAAAATGGGAGGTCGTTACCAAAAGTAAATGTATGCACACACACATATCCAATCCCATATAATGCTGAAATGTAAAACATTTGATACCAATGCATGCATGCATCTATAAATCCAAAATCAATGTATGACATAAAATATTGAAAACCATAAAAAGGGGATAAATATGAAAACACCAAAAAATGGTAATTATAGTCTGACCTACTCTGAAGGATGGGACTATTGTCAATCAAACCTACTCAGAAGGAGGGTACTATTGTCCATGTAGGGGTGAGTATAACAATACCCAGTAGGACTCTCCAAAACACCAAAAATAAACCATTAATGGTAACTATATCATCAAACACATGTATGTCAAACATGATATGAGACATTATGATAATAAAGGATATCCTAGATATAATCATAAAATACTTCTAGTCATAAAAGTTCTCAACATAGTTATCCATAGACCTGTTTCAGTTTTCAAGGTAACACTCATCTTAAAGAAACCGCTCCCTATGCTATATTGCCATTAATGACACTCATCCTATATGTCATGCTCGTTCGAGATGAACCATTCCCAGATCTATAATTCCACTGATGAAAATCATCCTAGAGGTCATTCTTGTCCTCTAGTAACCGATCCCCAAGATATAATTCCCCTAATGAAAGTCATCCAAGAGGTCACACTCGTCAGCTCTATCCAAGTAGCACATAGGAAACTGAGAGGGTTCATCCGATATACACACTCCATCAGGATAATACCCCATTGGAAAGATGATATATTGATATACATATAGGGGTTCAATTAGCAGGGATCCCTGGGGGGACACCATACCCTATTGGATACATCCTCTTAGATATGGGATCAATGCCCGTGTAAGTGTTGGCCATGCCAATTCCACAAACCCAATATATGGTAAACATGAAGGACATCAGGATCGCGTCGAGCCTCCCAAAGGGATACTTCCTCAAAGTCACTAAGGGGTAAGAGGTCCAATTCCCCAGATAATATTTCATATTAACCCCAATTGAAGAGGTCTGAGGCAACTCAATCTATATGAAGGGAACTCTTCCACACTGCACTGATGAAAAGAAAGCTACAAGCAGTCATCATCCTATTAAAAATGGGATGTTTCACCAAACACTCATAGAAGTAGACCAAGGGAACACACTCAACCATTACTTATTTAGCATCACTAAAAGAAGTGTCTCTCTAATATCACCTCATGTCATATATCTGATTCGAAAACAAAGGTTATCATCAATTTATACATGTAAAACTTATAATGGTGGTCTATTGATGTACTAACATAGGAGTCTAGAAGAATCCTGATGAACACGCGGAGATCAACATAATTCTAATGATATAAAACATAAATCCACAAATATATCACATTATATTTTCATGAATGATCAAATGGATCATTACATCATGATATTCATTAAGAAACACTCAATATAGGGTATTCACTTACCCAAAACGAACACCCGATAAAAATCATTTTATTCATAACATGTACCAACATTACATCATGGGCTTGAGCCATGAGTAATAAAAAGGTACCCAACATTGGTATTGAATTTAACACCTTAATTTCATGTTCATTATGTTGTAGATGGTTCTTCAATAAAATTTCATATGATGATGATACGCCAGATAAAAGTTACCATAAAAATATTATCATTGGGTGCTTTATGGTCCCAATCCAAGCGGTTGAATTATGTACCTCAAATTTTTCATGAAACATATTTCTAAATTCCAAGGTCAAAATGTCGCAGACAGATCATTATTCCTACACCGTATGAAAAAGAAACAACCGAAACTAATTTTTATAACAATAATAATAATGTTATCATTTTATATTATTAGTAATATAAAATTTTACTGAATTGATTATAAGAGGATGAGATTTCACCCATGGAGGCTTTCCAGGAACATGGGACACCTCTCTTCCTCTCTCAAATCCATTTAATTCCAATTTATTATCATTATTTTTTCTTCTCAATGTTTAACCCTCTTCTTCCCCACGACAAACACAGTGCCTGTAAACACTAATCCACAACTCCTCTTTTACATGGAACAACCAATCATGCGGCCCTACTCACATGTGGAATCCTGAAAATCATGCCCACAACATTTACTATGAAAAAACACCTCACCGAAGATCCAATTTCACCAGCACTTGTTGGATTGAAGAACCCCTATATGATCTCATTGTCACATGCACCACCATTTGTGAAGCCCCTCAATCTGATCACCCCATCACATTCAACCAAAATAGAATTCTTCCAAGATACCATTGACCTCCCATTTCACCACACTACCATCCCCACTTTTCTTTCCCATCACCCTCAATCCATTATATTTTTTAATATCTAAGGATATCATAATACGATATATATCTTTATTAAAGGATAGAGTGAAGATAAAAGAAGAGATAAAATTTTATCACATCAAATTTTACCGATCGTAGTCTCTTTCAAGATTCACTAACAACATTGGATTTAGATGACTTAATTCTATTATTTCAAGGGCTAAAATAAATTATTTGACCATAATTCAACATTCGACATGAAAATCAATTTATCAGAATTGATTCACATTCAACATGGAATAATAAAAAATAGGAATTAAACTAATAAAAACAAAAATCCTACCTTGATTTAGACCAATCACTGATGAAGAATAGTCTTACGTCATTGTCGTTGATGAGAACCGCAAGTCGCATTGTCTTCGGTGTTCCTTATGGTACTCTGGTCCTCGATCCACAATCTCGATGTCTAACAGTGTTCCTCCACGTTCACCTCTCAATTCTCAGGGTTATGAAGCTAACCCATAAAATTTGTTATAACATTGTATTTATAGATGAAAAACAAGGTAACTACATCAACATAAAAAATAAATAAATTTGATTAATTTATTTCATTATTTTCATTGGTAATAGTTTTTAATTAATCATCTGATACTAAAAAATTTCATCTCACGCCTATGGTAAACCCCGCAATTTGAAATCAATGGCGGTCTTAGATTTTTGAACTTTGATTTCTTTTGGGTGTTATTCCATTTTTTATGAAAACTTCACACTTCTGATATTAATATATTTAATATTTTTAAAATATCAATTTTTGGATCACTGGGCCTTACAATCTTGTGTTGTATCAGCATATTGCACTGAAAATATTCTTATAATTATTCAAAATTATTATACTAAAAAAACTGAGACATTGTATTATTCCCCCATTCAAGGATTTTCTACCTCAAAAGCACAAACTAGAAAAAAAGGTGGGGATACTAAGCTTACAACTGAGTCTCTCACTCCCAAAAACTCCCCTGATGGTTTCTTGTGTGGCCAAAAAACATGCACTGAAGGAAAAATCCTTCCCATGAAAGGTATTTCTCTTCTGGTTCTCAATGTCACTTGCTCCATAAAAAAGGACACCCCACTCTAATTTCCAAGCATACCCAGGAAGATATTTTACAATGATTAATGTGCATACCTCCTCATCTAAGATAATTTGAGAACACCGAACAACCCAAACTAGTGTGGTTACGAGGTTAAGTGGCACACCACATCACTAACCTAAAATAGTAGTTGGAAAAGAATGGACCTAAGAACCCCATAGATAGCTGACCACCCTAGATAAAACATATAAAAACAGTAATTTAGGGATGTTTTTTAAAAACGTTGCTAATTTTTAAATTTAGAGACATTTTTCATGAAATGTCGCTAATTTAGCGATGTTTCATGGAAAATGTTGCTAATATATCTACATTTCTAAATGTATTCCCAATTTAGCATGGTTTACTAAAAATTGTCGCTAATTTAGAAAAGTTTCCAAAAATCATCGCTAATTTATGGATGTTTTCATGAAACATCACTAATTTAGGGACATTTTCAAGAAACATCATTAATGATATTAATATTTACAGAGCTCATTTAACCACATCGATGTAAATATGCATTTAGATATATGTGTTTCTGTGTATATATGTTTATATTTTATTTTTATATATATGTTGTATGTTATATTATATATATATATGTATATATATATATTATATATATTACATGTTTATATTTTATATATATCACATGTTTATATATATATATGTCTGTGTGTGATTATATTTTACATAAATATGTTAATGTGTGAGAGAGAGAGAGTGTGTAATTAGTCACATTTTAAAACACCGGTAAAAATGTCACTAAAATGGAAATGTTTTCTTAAAATCATGAATAAACATAAAATATATGTGTGTTTGTATATATAAATATATGTGTGTATATATGTATTTATATATGACTGTGTATATGTTTATATATATATATATATATTTGTATATGTTTATATATGTGTGTGTCTTTGTTTAAATATATTAATATATATATATATATATATCTAAATTTATATTTACATTGATGCTGTGAAATGGGCTATACAAATATAAATATTTTTAGCAATATTTCCTGAAAGCGTGTCTAATTAAAAAATTTTTCCTAAAAATAAATGCTAATTTAGTGACGTTTCCTAAAAAACATCACTAATATAGGGACATTTTCATGGAGCGTGTCTAAAAATATTTATATTTATGTAGCTCATTTCCCTACATCGATGTAAATAAATATGTAGAGAGATATATATATACACATATATATTAATATGTATAAACAATGTCACATATATATAAACACATATATAAATATATATATAACAACAAAACAAACACACAAATATATATATATATATATATATATATATAATTATAAATAAAAAAAGTGTTATATTTTAAATTTAGTCACGTTTTTAAGGAAACGTTTCTATTTTAGTGACAATTTTACAAGGGTTTTAAAACGTGATTAATTATACATATATATACAGACATATATTTACACACACACACATAGACATATATATATACATATTTTTATAAAATATATACATATATATATATATTAATATAAACATGTCATATATATATAATATTAGAATGTAATTTATATAAAATATAAACATATGTATATATATATAATATAAACATATATATAAACATAAAATATAAATATAAATACATATATAATATTACATATAACACATATATATATAGACATAATATATATATATATAATAAAATATAAATATATATATATTTATAAACATATATATATATATAATATAAACATATATGAAAGATATAGACATATATATATATAATGTGAACATATATTTTTTTTAAAGGTTGGGGCCGAAGCCTCAATTTATTATTTAAGCAAAGACCTCTTTAGAGGGTAGAGGAAGACCCAATACATAGCCCGAAGGCCTAAGGCCAAGTGGCCTGAATACAAGGCTTGAAAGCCCATTTTTTGGCCCAAAAGACCCATTGTGAACATTAATGCTATAGTACCTAGCGCAACTACAGTACCTGCTACAGTAACCTGGAAATTCATCCATGCCCGGATTTTAACCCGGGTCTTTTGGATGCCAAGCAGGAGCACGTACCACTTGGGTACAGGCTCGTTTTCATAATATGAACTTATATATATAAAAACATAAAATAAAATAAAATAAAAATATATATTAATATATTTATATTAGTATATAAAATTATATATATATATATATCAATATATAAATATATATATATATATATACAGTATTTTGATTTTTTAAATACTGACATATATATAAAGATATATTAAAATAGACGCATAATATATATATATATATTAATATATATAAACACTTACACAGATATATAAACACAAATTCACATATATATAAATATATATATATATACACACACAAATATTTATATATGTAAACACAAATATTTTTTAAATTTAGCTAATTATATATCTATCTAATTATATATATGTATACATACACATATATATTTACAGAAATACCCACACGAACAAAAAAACATACATATATATATATATATATATAAACATATATATAAACATGAATTATAAACATATATGTGTTTAATATGTAAACATAAATAAACATATATATCTGTAGTATATAAAGCATAATTACACACACACACAAATATAAACGCAAAATATAAACTGATATATATATATATATATATAATTTAATATCAACACACACACATATATATATATATATAATATACACACACACAGACACACATATAATGTAAAATATAAACATTTATATATAATTTAATATAGATATTTATAAATACATATATACATAAAATTTAAAATATAAAATATTAACACATATATATTAATAAGTGTATCTTAATATATAATTTATATATATACAATATTAAATTTTAAATACTAAAATGTATATATATATATATATGACATAATACAATTACATGTTTTAAATTTAGTTACGTTTTAAGAAAACATGATTATTTTTTCCAGCATTTTAAAACATGGCTAATTATATATATATATACATTTTTACACACACACATATAAATAATATATATATATATATAATATTTATATGTATATATATACGTATAAATAAACATCAAATATAAACACACACACACACAAAATATAAACATATATATATATATATATATTATATGTATATAAAATATAAATATATACAATATAATAATTTTTTAAATACTTAAATCTATATATACATAACATAATACAAATATTTCATTAAAATTCTAATAGGTGAGTTGGTATGATTACTTATTAGGATATTAGATATCACCAGATCAAATATCTAATAAATATACAATGGATATATTTTCATGAGACATCCCACAATAAATATCATTGAGTTTTACCATCCTGACTCTCTAAAGAAGTGGACATGGAACAAATATCGACTAGAGGGAATCTGCACCATCCTCAAGTGTCTCACATGCTCTAACTCCTATGCCAATCACCCACGTATTTCATCGAAGAAGGATACCATGAACTAATTCACAAAGTTATAGTGTCCCATTCCATTAAACTTACAAATCTACTAAGGCATACAACATGCCAAAGGGTATCACTGCAGAGTCAAAAGATGTAAAATGTATTTGGAAAACAAAATCTAGTATATCTTGATCCATAATGAGAGCTGGTGGTAAACTATCTCGAGGTCAAACTATGAGAAAAAAATTTCCCCAAAACAACTAGTCTAAGAACCCAACAACTCTCCAGATTGGATACTCTTCCTTGCGTCACTTGGTTCAAGTGACACCAATTCATTCCCAACCTCCTTCACTCATTCACCTCTTAGTTGAACAACCCCGGGATGCCCAGGTGAACACACTAGGTCTTATAAAACCTCTTTCTATACAAAATCCCAACCACACCTTCATCTTACCAATCTCAATGGGTTTCATTTGATATGTTGTTTCAAAAATCAAGGGTCATCTCTAGTTCTAGTCCTTACGGAATCATAACATTCAATGTGAAGATAAACCCAAAATTTACTTCGGAAACAATTCCCCATACTTCACCACAACAGTATGGAAACAAAATCTCATATAATCAATTAATCCAAAAGTATAACTAGCTTACTAATAAGAATATGGTCGTAACCTCCAACACATGATCTTATCCTACTCTTGTCTGGGATCACTTTTTCTAAATGGAGGAAAAATCCATCGCAAAAAGATGAAAACACCACCACACTCACTAGTGGAAAAGAGCTGAGCATGGATGGTTGGAAACTAGTACTTACTAAGGAAAAAACATAGGGTCTCACTGCCACTATGATGATATTCCACCTGAGGCTCTCTATCTCCTCCCATAATCAGGACATGCTGTCAGTATAAGTGTGTAATCCCTGATCCTCTCAATAAGAGCCTCCACCACATGGTTCATGAAACAATTCCCTATTGGTATCACTAAGTCTCAAACATTGGATATGCTCAGGGATAAGTGGATCATTTCTTCATGTGGAAACTAAATATTGGGTAGGAAATACACATGGCATACCTCAAATCGTAGTCAAATCCTATATGATAACATACTTATTGGAACTCATCCTTTACCATGACCATCTATTTACAACAACCAGGGTTGATTTGGAACCTTGGAATATCAAAAGGACCTCAAACACACAAGTTAGGGGAACACACCCCCCACACATTGGAACTATCCACTTTTGGAGGAACTGACTCGCCCACATGGTTTTCGATCACGTCTCAAGAACACATGTCAATAGGGGAAATATCTCTCTTCAATGTGATTCCAAAACTGTATCAAATGTCAAAAACATTGGGCTCTACCGATTCTCTACATCTCCCATGAAAATTATCAAATGAAGTAGATAATTAGAGAGACCAATACCTATGTCGAACTTTGCTACAAAAAAAGAACATAGATCATACCTCGAAACAACATCTTACCAATTTTGGATTGTTCCACCTGGGGGTGGTGGTTGTAGAATCAATACAATGTGCTAACCACCCCTACTACTCTCCCGGTCCCTCCATCACATCCACCACCCCATGGACATCCTTTCTCTAGTCGTTTCCTTTTCATAGGTGGTTCATTAACTACCTCTATAAATGCAACATGACAGGTAGGAAAATCCCATATGATATGTATATACAAATCACAATCATATAAATGATCAAGCCTATTTGGACTCAACTATCCCCGAGGACTCCATAAAAAAAGGTTCCTCCTTCAATGAGACTTTCATCGAAATCATATTTTTAGTAGGTCCTATTGACCATGCATCCTAGGAAATAACTGCCTCAAAATCCCATGATAAATAATTGAAAACATCACATTATCATCTAGCACTAAAATATACATCCATGGATTTATCTAAAATGTTGCATCCACTTAAACCCCTAGAGGAGGGCTTGTGAGCTGATCAATGGGGGAATGTGCCACCTACTGAACATCCTAAATAAAGACTATCTCATGAATAAGATATTTTAGGGAGACCTCATTACTCATTGGGTCATAGTCTCAAAATTATTGAGGAAAACTCACTAATTATTATTGTGGAAACATCCTTCAAGAGACAATAAGTACCACATTAAATGAGTACATCTAGTGAGCTATCTTATGAATGAAATGGGAAAACAACCCATTCCTATATGATGAAAGTACTAATGTTTTCCTATAACTAGTTCCTACATTTACTGATGCAAAAGGTATGTTATCAAGTCTCGTTAAATGGATATGACAGTTTCCTCAAAACACTGGAGTCCTTGGTCTAAAATATGAACTCAATACATTTTAACATGTTTTCCTAAGTGCCCAAACCAAACATCATATCATGAAGACAATCCAAAATCTATTCCTATGATGAAAACCACCTATGATTCCACTCTGTTCCGACCTGATTGATAGAGGACTACCTAGATGGTAGATGTAAAATCTACAACTACCCCGAGCCTTCCTCTATTGGCTAGGGGTAGGCAACGAGCACCGAGAAGACATATCTAAAATGTGATTCCTTTACCTAAACTACATGAATTAATTCACACACCTCTAATCCCATATAATTTTGAAATATAAAGAAATTGATAATAATGCATGCATAAATCTATAATCCCATAATAATAGGACATCACAGAGTACCAAAATCATAAAAAGGGTCCAAATACAAGACCATCCAAAATTGTAAAATAATGTCTAACTTTCTTAGAAGGAGGGGACTGGTATCAATTCAGCACTGGTATACACCTTGGTCTATCTAGCCCAAAATAATCTACACATACTCCTAGTCCTCTAAGGACTACGTAAAAAAACTTCATCTATATAAGACATGACATGTGAAGGGAAATCCCATTCACGGGTGAGTATAATAATACACGGTAGTAAACCTTGAAAACAACAAACATTAAGCATCAAGAGTAGTAGGTTAATCAAACATGTGTATGTAAACCAAGATATGATACATAATGATAATCAATGAGATACCAGATATACTCTTAAAAGACTTAGTAGCAAAAAAGGACTTAACCATTATCATCAATAGATCTGATTGATGTTTCAAGGTAACGCTCCTCTGAGAGGAACCTCTCCACATTCTATACTACCACAAATGACACTCATCTCAGATCTCACACTCATATAGAAGGAACCAATCCCCAAGAGATACTCTCACTAATGACACTCATCCTAAAGGTCACGCTCGTCCTAGAGGATCCACTCCCAAAGCTATACTGCCACTAAAGTCACTCATCCCAGAGGTCATGTTCATCATGTCTATCCAAGAAGTACATAGGAAACTGAGTTGGTTTATCTAGGAGACACACTCCCTCAAACTAAAACCCCATAGAAAATATTATATATCAATATAATGATAGGGGTCAAAACCTAGAGCTCATTGGGGGGACACTAGAACCTACAAGAAAAATCCTATTAGATAGGGTGTGAAGGACTATGTAATTTTTTTCTCACAAATTCCACAAACCCTACCCGGGGAAAACACGGGTCACATTAGGATCACTATGGGCCTCTCCGAGGGATACATGCTCCAAATCACTGAGGGTAAAAATGAATTATTCTCATTATAACATGTAATACTTTCCCCCATAGAAGTGGATTGAGGAAAATCACTCTAATAAATACTCATCCACACTGCACTGATCAATAGGAAGATACAGAGGGGTCATCATCATATGATAAGGATAGGATAAGGCATAAAATCATTACAAGAATATAACAAGGTAACACACTAAAATGATACATATTAACCATCACTGAAGGAATCATATCACCTATATCACCTTGTATCATATATTTTATTCCAAATTGAAGGTCATCATCATGTTCTACAAGGAAAAATTCTAATGTTCAACTACTCATGTTACCAAATCTGAGTCTGGAAAAAGCCTGAAAACAAGATGGTCTCATTTTTATTCTAATGGGATAACACATAAATACACCATTATTTATCAAAAATATTTAATAATGAACAAATACTCATTTCATTGTGATCCTCATGAAAAACAATATGGATTTTCTCTTTACTTTCCTGAAATGGACACCTATTAACACTTCCAAAAAACAAGCTTTTATCATCTCTAAAAAAGGATTTTATTGGTGATAAAAAGTGATTTTAATCAAGACACTATTATTAGGGGGGTCCACTTTATCAGTGATAAAAAAATCATTGATAAATCCCCACCTTTATCAGCGCAATTTTTAGCCCTGATAAAGGACGCCATTTATCAGCACTATTCAAAGTGCAGATAAAGTCCCCATTTATCTGTGCTTCAATTAGCACTGATAAAGGCTTCCATGTCCAGGCATGCTGTTTATATAAAAACACACCAATAATCGTGAAAAAATTAAATTGAATACCAAAATAACCAAACCATCAAAAAATAACTCATAAAAACTAACAAAAACCTTCTAAAAAAAATAACCACTCATAGTATAAACAAAAGATCCAAATACATGATGAAAATTATGAAAAAACAAGCGATGTGCACAAATGTTTGGAAACAAATGCTATATACATTAAATTGACATCATGAATGCAAAAATATTCACTCATGGTATATTACAAAAACACAATTGTGTATATATTTTGAACAAAGTTTTATAATATTTCATTTACAAATATCCAAAAAAAACAATTTAAAACATTAATGTTTTATCTTTTGATGAATGTGGTCCCCTCTAAAAAATTTTCTCAGATGGTAATAGATGCCAAAAAAATCATCCCAACTCAAGACAAGGGTTCCACATATATAAATAAACAAATATTACATTAGTAATTCTATAAATAAATAAATTAAACATTAATATTCATAAAACACTAAAAAATATCAATTTTTAATAAAAATGATACTTTTGGAGTTATACTGGTCACATCATGCATCGTATTGAGATGGGGTTGATTTCTACACATCCAAAATTACTAATGGATTTCTATACTAAAGTATAAAAACAATCAGAATGCATTTTATTGGTTTTCACTATGTTAGTAGTTTTTCATATGTTATTTTTTTACTAAAATGTAATTTCAAACTAAAAACCTGAAATTTGAGTCATACTGGTCGCACCGTACAATGTTTTGATGCGATACATCTTGATACTAATCAAAAAGGACTTTTGAATTTTTGTCTTCCATTTGGTATACAATCGGAGTGTGTTTTCCTTTTTCTTTTAGCGAGTGACATGTTTTGAACTAAACTGTCATTTTTAAACTCATAACATGCACTTTTAGTCATAATGATAACGTGTTTCATTATATTGTGGTGGGGTTGATTATTACACATAAAAACTAACTCATTGATTATTTTCATATGTATCAAAACAATATGAATGAGTTTTATAAGTTTTTATTATATCAATTGTGTTTTTTACTTGAATTAATGGCAATTTTAAATAACAAGACACAGTTGGAGTCATACCGGTGACACCGTGCATTGTATTGAGGCGTGCTTGATTCCTACATGTCACAAATGACTAATATATAATTTTTCTAATGTATCAAAACAATTTTAATGTATTTACATGGTTTTCTCTATACCAGTTCTGTTTTATTACAATAATGTCATTTCATACTGAAAACATTCAATTTGAGTCATACCAGTCCCATTGTGCATCTGTTTGAAGTGAGACTTATTAATACACATCACAAAGAACTTAAAAATCACTCTCCTTAATTTCAAAGACAATTTTTGTGAATTTGATTTATTTTTAGTGAGTATAACTTTTTGAAAATAAATGTCAATTTTAAACTCAAAACATACACTTTTAGTCATACTGATCATATGGTGCATCAGATTGGGGTGGGGTTTATTCCTACATGTCTCAAATGACTCATGGATTTTTCTCCTAATGTATCAATAAAATCTAAATGTGTTTTCTCGGTTTTCAGTATGTCAGTTGTGTTTTTTACTTGAATTAATGTCAATTTTAAATAACAAGACACATTTGGAGTTATATCGTCACATTGTTCATCGTATTGTGGTTCTATTGATTCCTACATTTCAAAAAGGACTAATAGATCTATTTATTAATGAATAAAAATAAAAAAAATTCATTTCCTTGGTATTCAGTATGTTAGTTGTGTTTTTTACTCAAATTTCATTTCAAACCAAAAACATACAATTTGTGTCATATCGGTCAGATCATGCGTCAGTTGGATGTGAGAATTCTTGATACATGTTACCAAAGACATACGTATTGCTGTACTTAATTTCAAATACAATCATAGTGCATTTTTTTTGTTTTTAGTGAGTGACATCTTTTGAACTAAAATGTCAATTTTAAAATCGTAAAGAAATCATTATGACACAATGATCACACGATGCATCAGATTGAGTTGGGGTTGATTCCTATATGTAACAACTATCTCACGGATTTTTTTCTTAATGTATCAAAAAAAATATGAATGCGTTTTCTCAGTTTTCAGTATTCCATTTATGTCTTTTTACATTAATTATTTTCAATTTTATATAACAATACACATTTGGAGTCATAATGGTGACACCCTGCATCTTATTGGGGTGTGGTTGATCCCTACTTGTCACAAATTCATGATATATCATTTTCATAATGTATCAAAACCATGTGAAATCATTTCCTCATTATTCATTATATCGGTTGTGTTTTTTTCCTAAAATTTTTTTTCAAACAAAAAACATGCAATTTTAGTCATACTAGTCACATCATGTGTCAATTTGTTGTGATATTACTTGATACATGTCACAATGGACATAAAAATCATTTTCATTAATTTGGAATACAATCAGAGAACACTTTCATTATTTTCAGTGAGTGACAAGTTTTGAACAGAAATATCAATTTTATACTCATTACATAAAAATAAATACACAATGAAGAAGAGAACCAAGTGATCAAGGAACAATATAATAGTAAATAAAACCAATATTAATAGTTTCAATAATAAAACAAGCCAAAGGAAGTTCTAATCAATATAATAATTTAATCTACTATGTAGAACCACCGATCAAAGAACAAAATGTCATGGGATGTACCCTAGTTACTAGTGTTTGATGATCCAAAACGGAACTATAACTACCTGGGAATCAAATGATATATGTTTCATCCAACAATAACATGATCCCCCCAATTAAACCATACATAACTCATCATAATGTAACCTTCACAATATCCTTTTCTTAAAGAAAACTAGGGGGATCATAGAACTGTGTGTACAAACTAGGGTAGAATGAATCAATACCTCCCACCTAGACACCTTAGTTACCATAAACAAACAAACAAGGGGTGAGAAAGAAATAAATATAATTACCAAAAAAAACTATCTCGCACCTCACTTCCAAAACCATCACATATAACATCCCTTTTCACGTCATATATCCATCCTATAAATAATCAATAACCCATAACTGGTGAAACAAGTAAAGGGGAAATAATTGAGGGTCATATGAGAAATAAATCATTTAATTTTTAACGTGAAAAATGTTTCTTCACATGAAAACCAGTTTGGTATGTATAGTCTCAATCCCCTTAATTAAAGTCTCATCATTTCAATGATTTTGGAAGCACTTGAAAAAAATCCCATTTTCCTTCCAAAGCATTCTGTAAGAACATGTAAATTCCATTGAAAAAAAGGCATAAGACATAAATTAAATAAAAAGGCATTTAAATGACCTTATAAGACTTCTCAAATATGATTTTCATGAGAATTAATTTAATTTAAAAACAGAACATGAAATTCTAATGAACAATCCCGTACGCCAAGCCTAGAATTTAAGAAATAAATTTATAATTTCACCCAAGAACCCATACATTACTATACCTTAATTGATAAATAATTTATAAATTAAACACATTCCATGAAATATAAAAAAAAGTAAAGTTAAATGAAAATCCTACTTTAAACTAAATGGCAACCAATAAACAACATGTCACCTTCAATGGAAAACACTCAAAACACTTAAAGCCCTAAATCCTCATGAAAAATTAATTTCACTTACTGGGAGAAGGAGAAACCTTTGGGAAATAGAGAAAATAAGAGGGATGTGGAGATAATGGAGAAATAGTTGGAAGAATTATTCAAATGGAAAAATAATTGTTTTCTTAAATAAAGAAAAAAAATTCACATAACACAAACATAAGAAATCGTAGAATATTATTATTCTCATTTGCCAAAGTAAATCATATCCTAAAAATATATAAAATGTGAGAAAAATATCACTATATGGAAAACAATTCTACGATGATAAATATAAGTGAAAATAAAAACATTTTCCCAAATGTTTTTCAAAACATTGATGTGAAAATTATATTCAATTTTTCTGAAGGGAAATAGATTACTATTGGAAACATTATTATAAATAGTTCCTAATAAAAATTTATTAAATAAGGACAAAAATTTTAAAAAGAAGAAGTAAAAATATTTTAATATTTTTACTTTTAATAGAATCCATAATAATTCTAACATGAAAAAGTCATAATGTATTTATGGGGAAATGATTCTATAATATGGTAAATTAGAGACCCCTATGTCATGGTGTTGTAGGTCTATGAGAAAATCAGTTTTTTACGGGAACAATCTTTGACCAATCATGGGATGAGTATTGTGGTGATGAAATCCGTGTTCGGAAATTCTTCATGGGTGTTAGCTCATCATCATAGTTTGTAATTTGAGTAAGTATTAGTTGTGTTTCATGAAAAATTTATAATTTTTTTGGTCAATAACAAGCCCATGTGAGGATGTGGAGAGTCAAACTATGAGAGTAATTTCTAGGAAATATGATGGTTCTATGAGTTATTCCATTGGGTTTGGTGATGTGATCATTTATGGGAGTTTTTGCAAATGATTGTGAGTGTCAATATTCAGCTAACAATGAGATATGTTCACGATTATGTTGTAGTAGTGATGGAATTTCTTAGTACACATTGGCAGTGGTGTGTACGTGAACCTAACCCATAGGTAGAGGTGGTTGGTTTTGTGTTTGCACACAAGTGGATCAGTGGTACTGGTAGATGATAGATACTCATGTAAGGGTATCAGTTAGAGGAGATCAAGAATGAATCAATGATGTCAACTTATAGAGAGGTGATTGGGTAGTTGGAGGAACTTGGTGATGGGATCTAGTATGGTTTTTTACTTAGTTCATGGGTTAAATCATGTGAAAAATCATAATGAAGTATTATTTTGACATCAACACTTGGGAAAGTAAGAGAAATTGGTATTATTTAGACATAATTTGAGAAAAATATACTATGAATTATTTATTGGATAGAAAAGGTGTTGAGAAAGAATACAATGCCCAAAATTTTAGTTTTTTGAATAGAGGGAGAATTCAAGATGAATATCTAAATCGTGGGTCTGATGCGCAGGCTTAGTGGGCCAAGATGGTCGAGAAAGAGCACTACAGACACTTCTCAGAGATGATAAGTCCTTATAAGGGGAGATTGTAATAGACATGGACTTTCTAGTTGTCTTATTCCTTATTTTCAGCCTTTCTTTTAAGTGATTTTAGTTATTATCTTTTAAGGTGAAATCATTCCCATAGTTATGTATGTCGATACCCATTTTGTTATCGCCAACCCATGGTGATCTGGAATGGTCTTTAAGCCTTGTATCGAGCCATTTTGTGAGACATTTCATGTCGAACCGTGTTATGTTTTTTCATATATTTACTTGAATACTTCTGAGAATGAACATTTTAATTTGCATCCGATTCTCTTTCTCTTCTTAAAATAGTGGCTCAATCTTAATCTAGTACATGGTGTGATACTCTTTATTATAGATTATAATTTTTAACCTCAAAATTTAATATCTCACATAGAAAAAACATGTTATGTAGAATATCTTATAATTATCCATTTACTATAACATGACAACACAACTTTCTCTTCCATAGTGTGTTCACATAGACTCCAATTATACATAATCATTGATATCATGATGTCCTATATGTAATGGAAATAAAAAAGTATATAGAACCACCAAGGTCTTCTTATGCCACTTTAGGAAATTTATAAACTCCCCATGAAATGAACAACTCTTAAACAACCTCCTCACAGTGCGGACATTATTAAAATTACATGAAAAACTCTTATATATAAATGCAATTATCTATATTCCCATTAAAATGTTTATGAATATTGATATTACAACTCCCACAGTGTGATCAACTAGTAACCTTCAAAACATCTTGGATATTAATTCTCATGGGTATCTCTATATGGTGGGAATTATTACTCATGAAACAAACCAAAAAATGATGTAGATTTATCAAATTGAATTTGTGTGATATGATGTTACTTATATCCTATATATATAATTTCTATAATTTCTTCCCAAAACCATCCCAAACTCCATCAGCCTTCTCTATGACATAATATTGTCTTTTGGAAGTACCTTACACATTCAAACATGTGACCTTCAAGTATCATTATATGGTTCTCCATACATTTCCATTTAATTTAAAATGTGTCTCATATAATATAATATTTATAAGGATTATTATGAATTTTTCATTTTTCTAGGAACTATCCTCATGATGTAACACTTATACTCATTCCATGGTAATTTTTGAAACTTCAGAAATTTATCAAATGAACTCCATCCAACTCAACTGAATTATCAACATTACAAAATTATTATTTTGAACATATTTATCCCCTATTATAGAATATCATTCAAAAAATATCAAATACATATTTTATAATAACTTTTAGAACTTCCATATATCATTCCGGACATCTACTTCTAGAACAACATCCAATAACTAATCATGTGCTGATAATAAATCCAACACTGATAATCAACATATATTGAAAACAAATTTATCACTATCCATGATTATAAAACACAATTTTAATACATTTTGTCAATAAATCAATCACCAAAATTTGACAAATAAATCCAATACTAACATATATCCAATAGATCCAATATTAACACACATAATATAAATTCAATACAAACACCAATTATCAATTAAATCCTAAAAAATATGCCCCTATTAATTATTTTTCACCACTATCATGAATCAAAATCATCACCACATCATGCTTTCTACTCCGCATTTATGATAATAATAGATCCACGGATTCATCATGATTCATACTAACCATTTCACAAAAAAATCTAACGAAAAATGTCATCATCAGAAAAAATATAATATTTGATAAATACTCTACCATATGAGAGTTGTGACGAAGGAGAGGTGTAAAAGAGGAGATCCACTTGTGGTGGAGAGTCACGAAGGAAGAGAGTCATGTGGCGAAGCTCGGTTCGCGGCGGCGGAGGAGTCGACAGCTGATGAAGAGGAGGAGGTAGGAGAGGAGGGAGGAGAGGTGCCGGCAGTAGCAACAACAACGCTGATGGTAGGGATCAGCTTCCATGATAGCATGAGGCATGCGAGGAACGAGGATAATATTAGGGTTTATTTATAAAACCCAAATTTTTTTATCAGTGCTAGATAAAAAACACAGATAAAAGTATATTTTATCAGTGCTAAAATTGATATCATTGATAAAACATTCATTTATCTGTGATTTTTAGCGCTGAAATAGGCCCACCATTTTCAGTGCTACAATTGGAAGCATTGATAAAACAATCCTTTAACAGCACTTTATTAGCGCTGAAAAATGATGATCATTATGAGTAGTTATAAAGTGATGAAAAATTAATATTTTATCAATTATTTTTAATTAGCGCTGATGAAACATACCAATAATTATAAAATTATAACCAATATATTTATTACATCTATAATTTTATTAATTTATATATATAATTAATATAAGTGTAATTTAAAATAATATTTTGTAATTTTATAATTATTAAAACTTATTTATATTTAATTAGTTATATATAATTATAATTATATATAATATATTTAAAACTTAAATAATTATATAACTAAATATTTATAATTTTTAAAATAAAAAATACATTTATTATTTAGTTAAATATATTTATTGTTATCTGAAGAATTTATGAGAATATAACGCTTTATATATATAGGAAATGAATGAATTAACCAAGTATATATAGTACTATAGTATATATGGAAAAATTTATGGTAAAAAATGAACATACATTCATGAGATTTTGAACATACACATCAATTGAAACATCCACTTGGAAACATAAATTTATTTATATATATATATATATATTAAATAATTATATATATATATATATTAAATAGTATTTATATATAATATTATAAATGTAATTCCCCGACCCCAGTTACCCAGAGTTGTTGCATTATTACGTAACATTGGCATGATCACAAAAGATCAAGTCTCGAAAGACCGTTTAGTTTAGTAGCTTTGGAAACACTAGATACATTCATATATGTTACATTACATCATAAAGTGAAAAACTACAATTATATAGTCTCCATAGTCCACACTCATATCCCCTTCATACTATCCCTGCACGTCAGTCATAAAATATTTCTTCACATTCTGGGAAAAGTAAAACATACAACGGGGTGAGCTTAGATGCTCAGTAAGGATAACAATATAGCAGAAACATTCATAAATAAACACAAACATTTAAGGCAATGTATAAATAAAACAAAAGCCATTGAAAATTGAACATCATTATAATATGGAAAAAATAAAATGAAATAATGTCATTTACTTATTCACATGGATATTCTACTAGTGGAATAATCAAATGCAATATCAATTACCACTTTCATAATGATGGAATGCATAATGTCAGACTATCATAACCACGTAGCAAGGGCCTCATGCCAAGAATACAAATAAGATTTTGTCAAGTCCTCGTGACAAGCCACTAGTTTGTCTCATGAGACCTACCGATGCATCGAGGACCTATAGCGGGCTCCACCCATCACTTATTAAGTCCAATGCATTCCTCATATGAACAGGTTTAAACATAACAAAAACATTCGTATTAAAACTAGCATACGAACTGTCAATACTTTCTCCATAAACCATGAATGGTATAAAAATAACACATCCACATTAAAACATATCAAAAAACATCAATACAACATGGATGTTTTGAATCATAATAAATCAACTTCTTATAAGCTTAAAATCCATCAATGGATGTTGACATAGATGAAATCAAAACTAATTGAGAGAAATATCTTTTTTTGAAATTATTTAAAAGTTACATAATTGTATAAGAAAACATTTACCTTTAAAATATTCTTATAAGCTTGTAAGAGAAGCTTCAACGATTTTATAACGGTAGAAAATAGTTGAACCCGTTGTATAAGTTAAAAAAAGTCATTCTTACCTTAATTTTGTTGAAAATGTCAAAAAGTACCTTGTTTGGAAAATGACCGAAAGATTCCTTTCAAAAACATATAAGGTAAAATAAGGGTATAAATGACATAAACCATTGTATAATAAATAGTTAAAATGTTTTTAAAGGCATTTTTATGAAACATGGATGTGGCTGATAAAGAGGTCCCAGTAGATAATTACATATGAACAACCTTGAATAATGAAGAGGTTGTAGAATTAACCATTACCTCATGTCTGACATGACTCTATAGTTATTTAATCTCCTGAATAAAAAACATGAGTTAATATCTACTTTATTAAGAACCTTTTTCAATTTCATTATTACGTTTATATCACTTATTACCATGTTATGAACATTATGTAGTCATTTAAGTTAATAACGGTCATTTTGTCGATCTTTGGTACTTGAGTCAACAATAAACATCTTATAATTAAAATTTTTCCATGTGGTAAAATATAAATTATCTCAAAAATTATATTCATGATCTACATAGCATATATATCATATATATCCAGTATATACATGCATTTATAATATTACATAGCATTTATAGGTGAGAAATGAAATGCACCGTTCATGGAGACAGTAAGCTGTACGTACGCATGAACACTACTTTCATTTCTATTTTATATTTAATGGAACTAAATCATAATGATATAAAGGTATATTATAATTCCAATATGATATATAATATAATTTAACTCCCCCCTTTATACGTCCCACATATGGCATTAATGATTCAAATCACTTTGAGGGGGCGGTAGTCAGCACTTCCTAAAATGAAATTATCACGTTTAACCAAAATGGAAACCATAAAGTTATGCCATAAATGAAAAATAAAAAAGCATAAGAAAAACATAAAAATAATATATATCATATATAATTATAGTGAGATATGAATGGCCACCATGAATGGTGTTAAATGAATATTGAACAATCATCGTTTCGTGAGGCAGTAATTTGCCACCCAAAGAAACAGTATGTTATTTAACCATTAGACGGAGGTGTGTATAAGTGTAAATCAAATAATTCTCATAAATACATTTTATTATATTTAATATACTTTTTTTGTTACAAAATAATTGAATAAAAATGGTTTAAGGGGTTGGAGAAACAAAATAAAACGAAAGAACATAAGAGAACACATTACCTTAAAATTGGGTAACTCTTTTTGATTTGATCCAAAGGCTTCCTTGGGAAGCCTTCTGCCCAATGTGAGGTTTCTAGGAGTAAGATAGGGAAGTTTAGAGAGCATTTGAGAAGACTTTGGCCGATCAAAATGGCTTTTATGGTGTCAATAAGGTGGTAGAGGTGGGGGCCTTTTATAAGAGGAGAGGAGGGGCACTCTTGGAAAGTCATGAAATGTTACATTATTATGAAATGATTTTAGGATTTTTATGGTCACAAAATTATATATTTCATGTCTAAGGTGATAAGGGTTATCAATAAACCCATCCAATAGGGTTTAGACATGTGTAATTCTTATATTTTACCTTATCATTTCATTTTATTTAAATCGTTTATTAATGAGATAAGCATTGCATCATCATGGTGTCATAAATAAATAAATTTATTTAATGTATAAAAATTATGAAAATATACCATGATGTAGGAAATATTTTTAGCTTTACAATGAATATTTATAGTCTAAAATATAACTTTTATATCCACTTTTAAAAATTGTTTTAGTAAAACAATACATGTTTTTGACATTTTTATTTTTACATTAAATAAAAGGTATTAATGTCATTATCTTACCCAAGTGGCTCCATGGGGTCCCAAAAATATTCCCATGGTTTTTATTGGTCGTCCATGACTCATAAAATAATAGTAGGACATGTGCCATGATATATTTATATTCTTATAATATCATTTTTAACTTAAATTACACTAATTACCTCTAATCGTCGTTAATAAAACTCAAAAGTTACTATTTACCAAAAATTTATTTCCATCCCATTGAGCCAAATATTAATTAATAATTACAACCATGTATGTAGTATTTTTTAAATTCAATTCATTGATGTGGTAAAGTTTCATTTAAACGAAAAGTCTGTTTTTTAACTACCACTTAGTGGTTTCACTATTCATCAAAAATTGGAGTTTTTCAGAACAATACCAAAAATTCAACCTAAGTTATAATTGATATTCGGAATTCAAAAATGATATATTTTTTAAAAAATTACAAAAAAATAAGTTGCATTAATTAATTTTATAATTAATTACCGTTGTCAAAACAAATAGCGTGTTTTAAAGAAACAATAAAAATCAAAAGATTGACAATTGATTATGTCCAATTTAAAAGTGAAATTTATTACAATGACCAACATTGGAAAAAATGGTAAAATTATATTCTAATTATACTTTAAAACCTCTCAATGGTATAATTTATCACTATAAATTATTTTTATTAAAAATGTAGTTTTTAAGTATTTTCACTATTCATCGAAAATTGGATGTTCTCAGAAAAATACCAAAAATTAAACTTAGGGTAATTTTGATATTATGAATGAAAAAATGATGTCCATTTTGAAATATAAAATTTATATAATTCAAAAAGTGTGTATTACTATTCATATCGGCTACTTTGATTGGTCGCGGTGTGTTAGAATCTCGAACTTGCATACAATGCAAGCTATTGCATTATTGAAAGAGAAGCGTATCGTGGAAGCTTTGGGTGTTACTTTATACCCTCATTCAATAAATTGTGTCCTCTAAATTTGAAATTGTTATTAGAAAATAAAAGGTTTAACATATAAAATACCTTTGTGGAAAACCCACATCGAAAATAAGGTTAATAAAATTTAGCCTTAATAAGAGGGAAAGGGAAATGAAAAAGTCACCACCAAATTATGATCTTGATTAAGAGAACATTGGTGGAAATTAGAGACAAATAATTATAAAGAAATTGTAAATATTTATAGGGAGTTATTGAGGTCATCAATCACAAACAAGTGTAAAATTGAGGGCCTCAAAGCCTTCTATCTATGGTGATTTAAAATATCATTAGTTCAACAAAACATAAGGTATTAGGATAAAACATTTTTTTAATATCCCTTTCCTAAAGTTTGAGAATTAATTTACTCATATAATAATAGAGAGGTATATATATATATATATTTGAAAATTAGAGTTTCAACCTTCAACTAATTTATACCACAAACTCATCTTTCCCTCAAAAAGATAATTGAACTCAAAAATATTATATTTATCCTAATTGTACAAGGTTACAAATATTAACACATATCATTTAGATTATGAAAAATATTTCTTAATAACAAGGGACTTCCTATAGGCTATTGTTAGGTAATAAAGGCCTATCGCACTATGGTTGTGGGTTCGATTCCTACAGCTTTGTCCGATTTGACAGGTTATCCCCCAACCTGCAGGTTGTCCTCTTCCTAAAACTATAGTATTCTAATATTCCAAAAATAATCTTCAGAAATGTTTTAACCTTAAACAATACTATAAAATGTTGAACTTAATCCATTCCAACCATTATAGTTATCCAAAATACCTCTGTCCAGACTTTCTCTAAATGGTCTCTAAATTCCAAACTCAATTGTAACATCAAATTCCCCAAACAATGTAATGTTTCTCTTATTGTCACATACTAAAAATATGATTACCTTCATCATATTAAAACCTTAATGAAAAAAACAAGTATTGTAGTATAATCCTTATATATATCACATTATTATTATAACCAGAATATAATCCTTGAGTCCAAAAGCACCAATACATTAATTATTCCACTTCAACTGTAGTAACAACATAAGATTAGCCTTTATCCCTTGGCCTTTTCAAAGGTAAGTTTTCCTGATGCTTAGGAAATTAATTTGAAAAATTCCCCATTTCCCTACAATTGTAGCATTCAACATTGATAGCCTCTTTCTTTCCCTTGCAATCACAAGCTTGGTGACCTATTTCTCCACATTTATAACAAACTCCCATTTCTTTTAGGAAAGTATCAGGGTGATTATTCCCACAATTATCTCAAAATGGAAAATACTTCGTTCACTTTTTCCTTTTATCCGGCTCTTGTTCCACCGTTCTCTTATTCTCTTTCTTTACTTTATTGTCATATGATTTAGAGAATTCCTTTTCTGTCTTTATAGCACATGAGACAATATCTTCGTACGACGAGAAAGATTATGAGACTAAGGCTCGACGGAGAGATGGTTTTAACCCATCAAAGAAAATATCAATCTTACTTATTGGGTTACATATATAATCTGATGCATACATCTCTAACCATGTAAAGTTATCCTTATACATTGCGACATTCTCATCCTCCTTTTGTGTCAGACTCAAAAATTGCATTTCTATATCTTCTCGATGGTCACGAGGAAAGTATTTTTTCTAAGAAAAACTCTTTGAACTCCCTCCATTCTATATTTGATACTTTATCATCTTCCTTTGTGTTTTGTATGAATGACCACCATTGATCAGCATCTCTAGTGAGGCGATAAACTACCGTGAAAACGTTTTCCCTTTCACTTCTCCCCAAAGCCTGAAATATTTTCTCTAGAGAACATATCCATTGCTCAGCTACTAATGGATTTTCACTCCCATTGACTGTTGGTGTTTGTTGCCTCATGAAGAGACCAAACATTGATCCGCCACATTTCCAATCAGGGTGCTCCATAGAAGTAAGGTTATTATTTATAGCCTGAGTGAGATTTCCGAGATTGGTGATTAGCTGATCAGCACCAGTTGCATCACCAGCTCCACTACAATTATCTTTAGCAGGAGGGAAATCCCTACATGGAGTGCGTTCATTGATACGGTTTTCATTCCTTCCACTAGGCACCATTTTTAAACAATTTCATAAACTATATTAGTTTATGAATCGAAATATATAATTCCATACTTGTAAAACACTTAACATAAATTGAAATATTTATAGATATAATGCATAATCATAAAAAGAAATGTTTTCTTTGAGGAAGTATATACCCATAAACCCTTCATAATGGTTTGTAAATAAATCGTGAATTATCCTAAGCATATCCCCTGGGAGTGTCGTAACCAAGAGTGCAGCAAGGCCTGTTGTCATGCACCAGTTCCCGTTTGAGTCTAGCTCAAAGCGGTGTTTTCGGGTTTTACCCCTAGGAAAATCTGTGCCAGAGCCGCCTCTACCTTCTCGTATCCAGACAGGGATGTATTTCTCAAAAAATAAACAAAATCTACACTTTACCAAAATTCTAGGATGTTCTTATATACCAATCCTCAATGTCTATCTTAGGGTTATGTGCTCTAACCAGAGTTTATCTAAATCTATCTTCCAAGTTCAGTACTAAACTGCCTCTGATACCAACTGTAACACCACGACCCAAGTTACCCAGAGTCGGTGCATTATTACGTAACATTGAAATGATCACCAAAGATTATTTATCGAAAGACCAGTTAGTTTAGTAGCCTTGGAAACACTAGATACATTCATAAATTTTACATTACATCATAAAGTGAAAAATTACAATAACATAGTCTCCATAGTCCGCACTCATATCCCCTTCAGACTATCCTTGTAGGTCAGTCATAAAATATTTCTTCACATCCTAGGAAAAGTAAAACAAAGAAATGGGTGAGATCAGATGCTCAGTAAGGATAACAATATAGTAGAAATATTCATAAATAAACATATACATTTAAGGCATTGTATAACTAAAACAAAAGCCTTTTAAACTTGAACATCAGCATAATATGGAAAAAATAAAATGAAATAATGTCATTTACTTATTGACATGGATATTATACTAGTCGAATAATCACATGAAATATCAATAACCACTTTCATAATGATGGAATGCATAATTCCAGACTATCATAACCACGTAGCCAAGGCCTCGTGCCAAGACTACAAATAATATTTTTTCATGGCCCCGTGCCAAGATACTAGTTTGTCTCATGGGACCTACCGATGCATCGAGGAGCTATAGCGGGCTCCACCCATCACTTATTAAGTCCAATTCATTCCTCATATGAACAGGTTTAAACATAACATTAAAAATTCATATTAAAACTAGCATAAGAAATATCAATACTTTCTCCATAAACCATGAATGGTATAAAAATAACACATCCACAGTCAAAAATATCACAAAACCTTCAATACAATATGTAGGTTTTTAATCATAATAAATCAACTTCTTATAAGTTTAAAATCCATCAAAGGATGTTGACATAGATGAAATCAAAACTAATTGAGAGAAATATATATTTTTTGAAATCATTTAAAAGTCACATAATTGTAAAAGAAAACATTTATTTTGAAAATATTTTTATAATCTTGTAAGGTAAGCTTCAATAATTTAATAACGGCGTAAAATATCCGCATCCACCATATATGTTAGTAAAAAGACATTCTTACCTTAATTTTGTCAAAAATGTCAAAAAGTACCTTGTTTGGAAAATGACGAAAAAGATACCTTTCAAAAACGTAGAAGGTCAAATAACGGTATAAATTACTTTTTTCCATTACCTAATAAATATTAAAAATGTTTTGAAAGACATTTTTAAGTATCATGGATGTGGATGTTAAAGAGGTCCCAGTAGATAATTACATATGAACAACCTTGAATAATGAAGAGGTTGTAGAATTAACCCTTACCTCGTGTCCGACTTGACTCAATCGTTCATTAATCTCCTGAATAATAAACTCGAGTTAATATATACTTTAATAAGAACCTTTTTCAAGTTAATTATTCCTTTTATATCACTTATTACCATGTTATGAACATTATGTAGTCATTTAAGTTAATAACGGTCGTTTTGTCGATCTTTGGTTCTTGAGTCAACATTAAACTTCTTATAATTAAAATTTGTTCATGTGGTAAAATATCCATTATCTACAAAATTATATTCATGATCTAGATAGAATATATATCACATATATCCAGTATTTACATTCATTTATAATATTACATAACACTTATAGGTAAGAAATGAAATGCACTGTTCATGGAGCCGGTAAGCTATACGTACGCATGAACGCTACTTTCATTTCTATTTCATATTAAATGAAATGAAATAGTAATGATATAAATGTATGTTATAATTCAAATATGATATATAATATCATTTAACACCTTCCTTTATATGTCCCACATATGTCATTAACGATTCAAATCACTTTGAGGGGGCGGTAGTCTGCACTTTCTAAAATGAAATTATCGTGTTTACCCATAATGGAAACCATAAAGTGTTTCCATAAATTAAAAATAATGAAGAATAAGGGAAAAATGAACATATTATATGTCATATATAAATATATTGACATCTTAATTGCCACAATGAAAGGTGTTAAAAGAAAATTGAAACATCATCGTTTTGTGAGGCAGTAATTCTCCAGCCACAGAAACAGTATGTTTTTTAACCATTAGACGGAGGTGTGTGTAAGTGTAAATAAAATACTTCTCATAAACACATCCTAGTATATTTAAAATACTTTTTTTGTTATAAAATAATGGAATTAAAATGATTTAAGGGCTTGGAGAAGAAAAATAAAACAAAAGAACATAAGAGAATACATTACCCTAAAATCAGGTTACTCTTTTTGATTTGAGCCAAAGGCTTCCTTGGGAAGACTTATGCCAAAATTGAGGCTTATAGGAGTAATAGAGGGAAGTTTATATAGTATTTTTGAAATGTTTGGCCGATCCAAATGGCTTTTATGGTGTGAATAAGATTGTAGAGGTGGGGGCCTTTAATAAGAGGAGAGGATGAGAACTCTTGGAATGTCATGAAATGTTACATTATTATGAAATGATTTTCGGATTTTAAAGGTCCCAAAATTATATATTTCTAGGATTAGGTGATAAGGGTTCGAAATAGACCCATCCAATAGGTTTTAGACAAGATTAAGTCTTATATTTTACCTTATCTTTTCATTTTATTTAAATATTTTATTAATGAGGTAATCACTACATCATCATGGTGTCAAAAAAAAATAAATTTATTTAATGTCTAAAAATTAAAAGAACAACTACCATTATGTAGGGAATCTATTTAGCTTTACAATTAATATTTATAGTCTAAAAGATAACTTGTATAACACCTTGTAAAAATTGTTTTAGTAAAACAATACATGTTTGTGACATTTTTATTTTTACTTTAAATGAAAGGTATTAATGTCATTATCTTACCCGAGTGGCTCCATGGGGTCCCAAAAATCTTCCCATGGTTTTTCTTGGTCTTCCATGACTCATCCAATAAGATTAGGACATGTGTCAAGATATTTTTATATTCTTATAATATCATTTTTTCCTTAAATTACCCTAATTACCTCTAATCGCGGTTAATAAAACTAAAAAGTTACTATTCACCAAAAATTTATATTCATCCCATTGAACCATATTTTACTTACTAATGGCAAACATTTATGTCGGATTTTTGAAATTCAATTTATAGAAGTGGTAAGGTTTCATTTAAAAGAAAAATCTGTTTTTTAACTACCACATAGTGGTTTTACTATTCATAAAAAATTGATGTTTTTTAGAATAATACCAAAAATTCACTCTAAGATATAATTGAAATTACTGAATTAAAAAATGATATCTATTTTAAAAAATTCCAAACATATATGTTTCATTAATTATTTTTATAATTAATTCCCGTTGTCAAAACAAATAGCGTGTTTTTAAGAAACAATATCAATCAAAAGATGGACAATTGTTTATGTCCAATTTCAAAGTGAAATTGATTCTATTGACCACCATTGAATAAAATGGTAAAATTATATTCTAATTATACTTTAAAAAAACCCAATAGTTTAATTTATCACTATAAATTATTTTGATTAAAAATGTTGTTATTAAGTATTTTTCACAATTCATCGAAAATTGGATGTTCTTAGAAAAATACAAAAAATTGAACTTAGGGTAATTTTGATATTATGAATCAAAAAATGAATTCGATTTGAAATATAAAATTTATATAATTCAAAAATTGGGTATTACTATTCATATCGGCTACTTTGATTGGTCGCGGTGTGTTAGAATCTCGAACTTGCGTACAATGCCAGCTATTGCATTGTTTAAAGAGAAGAGTACCGTGGAAGCTTGGGGTGTTACAATAAACATATAGTATAATAAATATATAATAAAGATTAAAATACAACTAGTAGACATAATAAACATAAATAAAACATAACCATAATAAACATGAATTTTTATTTGTTGTATTCAAATAAACATTATTTTTGAATATAATTAAAAACATTTTTATATAAATTAATATTATTTTATATTAAAAACTTTTATCAGCACTATTATTAGGGCTGATAAAGTCTCCTTTTTATCTGCACTTTTTGTTAGCGCTGATAAAGGTGGGGGACTTTATCGGTGATCATATTAGGCATAATAAAGATTATATTTATCAGGAATTTTTTTCTAGCACTGATAAAAGTCCCCCTTTTATTGGCGAATTTTTCTACAACTGATAAAAGTCTCACTTTTATCATAACTTATTGATTAGCACTGATAAAATATGAGCTCTTCAATTGAAAGCATTTTTTGTAGTGAAATAAAATGCAGTTTATATCGTAAGATATACATATGTCACTCAGTGGTCCTGAGACATCAGTCTATAAAAGGTACCCAATATTTGTTTTTAATTTACTGCCTTAATGTCTGGGTCATGATACGACATACAATTTGTCAATGACACAACATATCTTGAATATACGTCAGATACGAGATACCATAATAAATAATAATAATATCATTATTGGGAGCTTCATCTGCTTGATCCATAAGAACAGATTAGGTGTTTGACACATGTCTTGAAACATCCATTTCAATGGCAGGTTCATGATGTTGTAGACGGTTCATTATTTCTACACCGTATGAATAAGTTGTGGTCAAAAATAAATTTTATAACAATTGTTATAATGTTTTGATTTCATATTTTTATTATTATAAAATATTAATTAATTGATTAAATGTGGATGATATCTCATGCTAGTGGCTTTCGACGTAAGAGGTCCGCCTCACTGCCTCTCTCCAATTGATTTATTTCTAATTTAATATTTTTTTCCCTTTCCCCAAGGATAACCTTCTTCTTCCTCACACCAAACAATGTGGCAGTGATCCCCAATACTCAATGGATACTTCAGCTGACACCACATATCATGTGTCACTCCCCACATGTGGCATCCTGAAAATCACACCGACCACATTGACCATGAACAAACACCTTTTCAGATATCCAAATCCATCCACCGCTCGTATGATTATATATCCCCACCATGAATCCATTTTCTCAAGCGCAACCATTCGTGAAGCACCTCAATCTGATCATCCCATCATGTTCAAAAAAATTGATGTACTTCAAAACCACCGTTTACCTCCCCCTTTCATCATAATGTCATCCACGATTCACTTCCCCGAACACATCAATCCTTTACCATTTGGTATTGCCTAAGGTTACCTCAATATATATATATATATATATATGAGATGATAAAGAGAATATAAAATTGGTGAGAGAATTTTATCACATAAAATTTCACTTGTCACAGTCGCGTTCAAGATTCAATAATAATGTTGGGGTTTGACGGGTTAATTCTACGATATCAAGGGATAAAATAAATTCATCAACCATAAATCGGTATTCATCCCCTGAATAAATTTGATATTATTGATTCATGTTTGACATAGAATGACCAGAAACATGATTTAAACCAATAAAAATTATTCATTCCTAAATTTGGATCAAACACTGATGAATAATGATCAAAATTCATTATCATCGATGTGATCCAATAGTTGTGTTGTTGTTGGGATTAATTATGATACTCTGATCATTGATCAATGATCCTGATTCTAGCCAACATTCCTCTCCTTTATCCTCTCAATTATCAATATTATGAAGTTATCCTTATAAATTATATATAACATCAAATATATAGAGGAAAAACTAGGTCACTATGTCATCATAAAAAATTAATTAACTCAATTTATTTATTTCATTATTAGAACCCACAACATATTTTAATAAAATTCCCAACACCGACAAATATTATGTCCCACCTATATTAAACCCCACATTTTGAACTCAGCAAAAGTCTTAAATTATCGATTTGAGATATTTTTTGAGAGTTACTCCACTTTTTCAGTAAAACTATATCAGTGTGATATTAAACTATTTAATATTTTTTAAATGTGAATTTCGAGATCACCAGACCTTAGTATCTTATTCCGTATCAGTTCTTTTGTCTAAAAATATTCCTAAATATATTTCAATGTGTTATACAGTAAAAATAGATACATTACAACTGATCTCAATATAAGGGATAAATATATGAAAGAAATTAAGGAGTTCAATTATTTATTATCCCAAACCAAATAACCAACACTGGTCCTAAGGGAGGAGTGTGAACATAAAATGTCAAAAAGGCATTTAAAGAGTTCTTCAATGGTTAGATTAACAACGTTTGAAGAGGTATAATAAAATATTTTTATCTTGTGGAATTCAAGGGAATGAAATTATATGTCAATGTACATTAATGAAATATGGCATGAGGTGAACCAAAGGTATGGGAGAAACACATCAATTGATAGATATTTTGCATTATCAAGGAGTTATTAGTAGAAAAATGATATTCCAATAAAATTATTATTTAAAATGATAGAAGAAAAGATTATAAATCCCCCACCTCAACAGAGTCGAGTAACTACACATCAAGCGAACCAAATCAAAATACCAAAGAATCCATGAGAATATTCCTTGAACCTATAACACCACATTTATCACAAAACCATCAACTATAACCCACAGAAAGCATGCCCAATAACTATGTTCACTATTCCTAGAAGAAGGTAAAGAAGAAACAAATAAGAAATAAACAGAAATGAACCATTTATCAAGAATGAATAGATAAATGAACATAAATTTTTGAGATCTTCCTCAAACACCATGAAAAACCAATATAGATCCCATGAAAATCTATAATTCAGGATAAATAAGGAATTCTTGAACTGAAGAAAGCGATGTTCCAAATTTATAATAAAAAATCAAGTGAATGAAATCATGGCGTGATGAAAATCATCACATCACTTTGAGACCAGCTCAAAATGAGTCCACGAGGTTCAGGGTATGATCTGCTTGATCACCCCCTATTTAAAACATATTCAACAACCTTAGATATGATACAGTCGAGGAAGGTCACAACATATAGAATATAAAAACACTGAAACACTCACATTACCAATATCTATTACATAGGCCCCACACCTCCTCTTTAAGACAAATCATCCCCAGAAACCCACCATGGTACATTGAAACCTCCATCCTGTAATTAATTCTAGGAATACAAAGCAACATAACATAACCTCTAAAACCTCATGGTGCATCTCCCCTAATCATGATGCAATTAATAACCATATAAGATTAAACAAAACATTATGAAAAACTAGAACCAAACCAAACCAGACCTTCACACCATGAAAGGACCATCCACATCATGATGGATCCCATGTAATTTGAAACCATAATATTTCACATATTCTTATCCTGTGGGGTTAGTCTAATGTAATAATGGCCAAAGGGCTCCTAAAGCCTTCATGGTATAGCAGGATTACTTCACACCATGACAAGAAAATATGAAAATATTTAGAAATTAAAATACACTAATCATACTAAAACCTATGCAATCATAGAGTGATAAAAAATTAAAAATGAATAAAAAAAGTCATAACATTCACATCCCTAAACCTACACCACAAGAAATCATTCATGTCCCAATCAGGTCCTCTTAGCCCGGTGCATCATAAAACTATCTAAACTCCTCTTCTTATCTCTATAACCACCCACAACACCATCAAAATCCTACAACATCCAAAAAACAGAGGGTCCATGAAATATAGGTCCCTTACAAAGAGAATGTGATATGTAGAAGGCTAAAATGAGTTATAACCATAACATTGCCCATACATTTCATAATGTTTGTGTAAATGTTGTGGATACTTAGGGAGCATACTAGAAGGCTATAAAAGAATATTTATATCATTGAGATGGTTGTTCAGAGTTTTCCCAATAGTAATGGTGATTTTCATTGTCAAAGATCTCTTCCTCCTTCATTTTACTCAAGAGATACTAGCATATCTTGGTGTTATGGAGGGTCTTTCCCCATCATTGGGTGATTCATTCAACTAGTGAATAAACATTATAGGTAAGAGTCGTTCTGTTGATCCTTAGTGATTTTCCTCAATAACTTGATTAAAGACATGAGTTTTATCCGTATATAGTAGAAGTTACGTGTTCTTCATTTATAAAATACATGGTGTTAGTTTTTATAGAATGGTGATGTTAGGAATTGTGATTTCAAATGTATTTTGGTGCATTGAATAAGTGTTATTAGAACATTAAAACCCTTTATAGTGGTATTTGTGTTTTAACACGTTTGTTGATTCTTGTAATCAGATATACAGAAACATTTCATATCATATTTCTACAGTTTAATATGATACATGTTTTCTTAAGAATAATTGTATGTTGTAATTTCTATCATAAAAAACAATATATGATTTGTTTTTTTTACATGACCTTATGATATAAAAAATCCTAATAAATGATTTTGGTTATGAAATATTGATTGTTTTAGGATATATGAATTTCATAAAAAATGATATGGTCATTCCATATCATATAGGACATAAAAGGAAGAAATATAGTGTAAATGATTCATTTTTGATATATTGCAGCACATGAAATGCCTTATCATAAGGTGTGGTAATACTAGTTTATTCCCTAGAATGGATCCTTGTATGACTGAGGTGATTTTAGGCATATCATAAGCTATTATTGGAAAACTACTCCATAAGATATAAGTATATCATAAAATATGTTAGATAATGTTGGATTTTTGATCATTGACCATGATGCACCAATCATAAGTCATGACATCATTTAGGAACAGAGTCACGACTTATGATATCGGTATATCGTAAAATATTCTACATGATTTTTTTTTCTAAATTTCAAATATGAATTTGATTATATAATTTATAATTTAAATCGATTCTATGGGAAATGATAAATTACAAATAAAATCATGAAACACACAAATACAGGGATGTACTCGGTAGGACTAAAACTCAAGACCTTACCAAGACCCACATGGGTAGATACCACTGAGCATAACCCAATGGTATTAAATATAATATTTATGTTTTTTTAAATTATATAGAAATATATTGTGGTATATTTATTGAATTTATAAATTGTTTATAATTTAGTTTATTATAAATTTTTTTAATTAATTATTAACTGTATTTGAAACATTTTTTAAAGATCCAATTGTGAAATTAAACATAGTAATATTCTAAAACATTATCTCCTATGAATAACTTATTTTTTTTATATCTGGAACCACACTAAACATCAAACTTAAATGAAACTTGATATATTTTTATAAAATATCAATTTTTATATGTGACATTTAAAACCTAGTCATTGAATTATAAATTAAGAAAAAGGGTAACCACTTCAAAATGCTCTTATAAAATCACATGGGATAGGTCAGGATGGTACATATTCAAATTTAAGACATGAAAAACCTCAAGAATAGACATAATTTGAGATTATACGGCCAATTGGTACACCATGTTCCCAAGATATTCCATGATCTCGAACAACTAAAATAAAAATGTGCTAGTTCAAACTATCTTCCCAATAGATGATATCCCAAACTAGGAGACACTTTCAAAAAAACCTGATCATCATCCAAAAACTCAAATTGATAATAGAGACGACCATAATATGATTTTTTATGAATCTAATCCATTACCAACATATTCTAATTTTACTATAACCTCCTTGTAATCTATTGAATTATGTTCATCCCCAATAATTATAATTCACAAAATTCTATAAAATATAGTTGAGATTTATAGAGTCATCCATATCAATCCTTAAATGGTGTCATATTGATTGAATATTGATAACTATTTTTAATAAAATCCATCCAATGATATATGATTCTCTATAGAACCTTCCAAATCAAGAACACACACTCGAAGTATATTCTTATATATTTGGGTTGCCTACTCAGCCTGACAATCCACATGAGGGAAATATTTCTTTCTCAACATCATCTAAGAACCCATTATATCATAAATACTATTTCGAAAATTTGAATTGAATTGAGGGTCTTGATTTGAAATAATGATTAAAGGAGATACACAAATAATGATGATCTCCCATACATACAAATGTCTAAGACCCTACAACTTTATTTCCTCGTTGATTGGAGGGAAATGGGATTGTTTAGTTAACCAATTGATAACCACCCTAATAGAATCCTTCATACATAGATCCTGAGGTAAGATGATCACTAAATCAATGAAAATATCATCCCAATTCAACACTGAAATGAGAAGGGGATACAATAGACCAATAGTTCTCTGATCCTCATATATTATCATTTAACAGGTAAAGCATCAAGATACAAAATAAATATATGGCTATTTCTTCCTTATCCACCAATACCAGCAATTCATATTGTGAAATATATATGTATCCCCAGAGTGAACGAACCTAAAAGACTGGTACCCACCCTCCATCAACTTCTATCTCATGTCCAAGGGAATAAAAAATATCTTCCCAAATAGAATGGCACAATTAGGAGATGAATACCAATCAACCAAGGTCTCCCCGCTGTTTAAAACTCTACTGATAAACTTAATATCAGGGAATACTACCTGCCGAATATGAATTCAATCATCTATAGAATACATGTCTTGCACACAATTCAATAATTCACAGTAATCTTAATCTTCCAAATCTAAACACAATTCATAAAGAAAACTCATCATGTACCATTCATCATTGGATTCCCTCATTACCTAGGTTACGAGTTTCTTGATTAAGGAATCAACTTCCACATTCCCATTTCTAGGGGAATAAAATTTATAAAAGTAACAATTTTTTTATACTCCACCCAATGTCTCTCCTAATGATTTTGGTCCCTCCAGGTAAAATATACTTTATAATATTATGGTCCAAATACACTTTAATCCACTCCCTAAAATTACTTTCGTTCAAAAACTTTAAGGAATGAAAAACAATTGATAAATCATGGTCGTGATTGGAGTAATTATTTTCACGGGGGATTAACCGGTGAGACCCATAATCCTAAACATTATCAAGATAAATCAACATTCACCCCTTACATTAACCCAAATCATAAAAATACATGGCATAAACCCTACCTGGATCAGGTGGAATTAGAGATGTACTTAAAGTCAATCTCACTTTTAGCACCATAATGTATTTATCGCATTTCACATCCCAATTGAACTTATCCCCATTTAGAATCAAATTGTCAAGGGAAAATATACCCTAGATAATTTTAGAATGAAACTCTTGTAATACCTAATAAATCTCATAAATATCATGATATAAAACACATTCTTGTAATGATCCCAATACATCAATACATAGATCTTCTCTAGAACCATCTAGATTCATTTTTCAAATATCATATGGCCTATGCATTTCATTTAATGAATCCAGAAATATCATTTACATAGTTTTAAATAGTTTCAATTTCCTTTAATGGTATCCAAGACAATAACTAGATGGTCCATGTTTCCACCCCTTTACTTGGAGTACACTCGTATGTCATCAACAAACAACACCATAATGTTATAAAGATATACATTTAAGATCTGATTCATAAAATCTAAGGAAAATATAGAATAATTTGTAAAATATAATGGAATGAACAAATACTCATAGATCCCATAACTTCTATTGAAGCAGTCTTAGAAATATACACATCCCAAACCCTCATCTGAAGGTATTCTAACCTCAAATAAATATTAAAAAGAAAACAATTTAACATAATATGATAGAATAGATCATTATTATGGTCAATGAGTATTTATTCTTGATGGTTAGTTGATTGAGTTTCGAGTAATTGATGAAATGTAAAAGTCTTCCATATGAATTATTTGTAAAGAGAAATAATGATTCCCATGATGAAACAAAAGTTAAAATAAATAATGTCCATTTAACGTTTTGTAACTAGAATTTAAACCCCTATAAATTGATAGGATCTATATAGAAAGATTGGAATGAAATAGGGATTGTCCTAAGAAGTAAGTCGATAGAGAACTCCACCCCCTCTGGTGAAGAAGACAAGGAATTTAAAATAGAAAGACCCCATGATACCTTTATACCACTATTTAAATCTAAAAAACATAACTCATTCCAACCACAGAAAAGAAAAAAATAAAAAAATTCACGAGACAAAACAAACATCTAGGACAACAGGTTTTACCCTCCCTGACCTAATGTCCCACTCACCCTAGAATATATTAATGATCCCCTCATAAGATATTAAATGAAAACTAATATGATATTAATAAATATATTCCTTTAAACCAATAATCTATTATGTGATAATAATGAGTTAAAAAATTTACAGGTCAAGGACCAATAAATTCAACACAATCATAAAATCAGCAACAACAACTCGACACCCTAGATACATGAAGACCTACTCCTTCTCCTCTCCCATAAAAGTGGAAAGATCCATTTTAAACGACATCATCCCTGACCAAAATCTCAATTAATGAACCAAAATTAATGTTATATGATAATAAAATGGTCATATATAAAAAAAATCTAAAGACATAGAAGATGTAATAAATATCATACTTCTCACATTAAACATGAAAACATTCAAATACTTCAAAACATGCTTATCTATATACTGAAATTAAAAATTAGTCACAATATATCTCTTCTTAGAGAGATAATAATCCCCTTTTATATTTGAGTGGGCTACCCCAACCTTAAATTCTTCTGACCAAACATGAGGGATTTTTGTGAAAGTATATCCAACTATACTTCCTTGAGGAGGTCCTCTAGAAAAGTGATGAACATGAATTAAAAACAAAAAATAGTGGCACATATTTTGTGCTTCTAGGTACTCTATATTAGTGTGACATACTTTTTCTCATTTAATTAATGTTATATAAATGAAACCTGAAGATTATAGTAGTATAGAATATGATGGGTGATGGGTGTCTGCACTATTAAACTAACAAAACTCCTCTATCTTCCTATTCTGGCTAGAAGAAGAACTTTGAGTACCTATTTTCACATTAAAAGAAACATTGGACCTAGTAAATCCCACTAAATTAATGTATTTCATAAGCACATTATCAATTAAAACTCCATAGATCATTATAAAAAATAAGAATAATCCACAATTGGATCTCAGGCTTCCACCCCATTTCAATGCATCGAGCCTTGTGATAGTCATTCATGATGATATCAGGATAAAGATGAATGAGCTCGAAAAAACGTAGCATAAACTATTATCATATGACTCAATTACAAAAAAAATTATCAATTTAATAAAAAAATCCATGCAATTAATGTTAAAAAATTATTAAAAAAATCAATGAAATACCAAATACCAAAGAGGTGAAAACCTCAAAAATTAAAGTATTTCATCACTATTTATAATTTTTCCATACAATTTGGAAACCCATACCCAACCCATGAATGGCCCACTAGATGGGTGTCTAGAATTAGTCACATTGGAATAACATTGTTTCTACTAACCAAGTACCTAATACATGAACCTCTAGTTTCCTTACCCGTTCCACCCTAGAACTCGATATTTTCCAAAAAACACACATTCTCTTCACAAAACCAATAATCAATGGTAGAAAATAGAAAATATCATAAAAACAAAAAATAAAGCAAAAATTCATGATAAAACACTAAACCATCCCTGTTAACTTGAGGTTTTACATGAAGAAGAGCTATTCATGAACTCCTCCACATACACCTATAGATCTCCCATAGCACAATCAAGATTATAACTTTAATACCCCCAACAAAAAGTGATCTATAATGCCATTTTGTATTAATCCATTTTGGGTTGACCAAAAACACAACCCAACTCATATCTCTGTATGGTTTGAATCAAATTACTTGTTTCCACGTGTCGTGGATAATAACTACGGTTTCAAAATGAAACCATTGGGAACTATTTCACCCATAGAATCTATATAACCATTAAATGAATTACTCTATTAAATTTAGGATGAACCATCCATAATGTGGAAACCCACACCCATGAATAAATAGTTTCAAAAATACCATGTAAAAAAATAGAGCATAAGTATAAATAATAACTAAAAAACACATAATAATTATATCACGACGTGAATAATGTAAATTACATAGATAAGAAAAAGATACTAAAACACATTCAAGGATAAAATGGATGATAAAAAATAACCTAAAATCACCAAGGATACCAAAATAATCCTCGTGAGACTCAAGATCCTTATGAACCACGGTCCCCACCTACACCACTTGAACATATAAGTTTGATGAACATCATGAAGAGATTCAAAACTAAATTACACATTTTACATTGCTTATATCATACAAATAATAGTATTTATATAATCTCTATGTATATATAGGGTGTGAGGAAAATCCAAGGAGGATTCCACAATAAATATATAAAATGTATTTCACTATGAAAACCATTATTTATAGTTTTTAAGAAACGTTTTGAAAACTATTTCTTTTAAAATGTTCATAAATACATTGGTTTCGTGAAAATAATAAATGATATAATGTTAATAAAAATAGTGAAATCATAAATAAATTGAGGGAATAATAGTATAAATAAAATAAAATCTAATAACAAAAAAGGAAATAATAATTATTTCATCTCAATAAAAAACATACAAGAATCATGGACTTGAACCTATGGCTCTAAGGAAATCAGGACTCGCTACATGAACTGTAGCTGGAACACATCAACATATAACCATCATGGTATCCATCTTATACTAACTAAGTAAAAATTTTCCTTAATAGATAATAAAATCCCTCTAATTAGCTCACTCAATTTAACATGGTAAAATTCCCTTGAAATTTCACAATCTACACTAGGGCCACTTTAGTCTTTTCTAAACACTCACCAAAAGTACTCCAATGTGAATCCAACCATAAACTCATATCCCAAAAAATAAAATCATGAATATAATAAAAAACATAAAATAATGGAAACACCATTTTTAAATATTTTATTGAAATTATATTGGAATGAAATTCCCATTTGAAACATTTCATCAAACGTGTTTTAATAAAAAAATCTATTTTATTTAGAAATTCACATGATATCACCATTTTTAAAATAACACATTCCATAAAAAGTTGAGAAATATTCATGATCCCTCAATAAAATAATTGAAGAAAAATCATTGAACCAAACTAATGAAAAATCACAAAATTAACAAATACCATGGGAAATACCAATTAAGTAGAGACACCTATCTGAAACTATTGTAAATATCACCATTATAGTAAAAACCCTCTATAAATTGGTAAAATGTATCCCAATATGACTATAAAACATTGAAATTTCATTAAACCTGCCTCCACGACAATAGGTTTTACACCGATGGGATGTCATGGTTCCCAAGTCCAAAGGAAATAGAAAAACCAAGTAAGGGAGGAAGAAGATAAGAAGAACCCATAAGAATCATGGCCTTATCTTGAAAAAATGAACAAATATAAAAGGAAAATCACCATAGAAGAGAGGATAAGAAGCTTCCATGGTTGAGGAGACCTAGCGTCTCATGTGAATGGAGAAAAGAGGGAATACAAGGTTCAAATTGTAAGGTAAAATGATAATTTTATTATTTTTAATCCAATTGGGTAGACCACATGGTGTTGGCGTATAGTTAGGAAAACTATGCCCCAACCATGAGGTACAACCCCCTTTAAAAAATTAGATTTCATGGATACATGGTGACCTCACATGTTTAGAAAAATAGTGTGGTAACCATGAAAAATGGAACTAGAAGCTCTCGCTACCCTATTGTATTGCTGGGTGAATAATTAACACTAACCATGAACTAACCATGAACCCCGGTCTATTTCCCAATAATCAAAAATTTTAACCCTCACACCTAAAAACTCTATAAATAAACATAATAAAAACAAAAAAAACTCTTATATACATACCATTGACCCAATGGTAGTCACAAAACCAACTCTATCATAGTTTTAGGATAACAATCATTCATTTTATCTAGTTTTATCACATACAGTTTCAAGTTTTTGTAGTTTGGGAATAATATTAATTATCTTTTTATTTTATATATGGAGTTTATTAGTGGTTAAATTTTTTTTCTCTTATAATTACATGGTTAATTCCTATAATATGTGTGAAGGATTACCACGGTGCATGTTTCTAACCTTTGTTCTATTGGTGGTAGGATTCAAGGACCACCATTGACTTCACTGTCAATCCATGTGGGGATCTAGTTGGCGAGGGTCATGAAAAAGTGGTATAAGAGGTTTTGGAAGATATACATGATGGAATTTTATGTTAGATACAAGCGAGGATTTGATGGGTCATATAGGTAAATAATGTCATTTAATATCACCATTTGATGAATATAGAGGGGAAAAATTAGAAAAGTAGTATTTAGAGATCACTATGATCTAACACAGGGACCTAGATGGTCTACTAATCATGTTTAGGTGTAAGTGCACTGATTTAAAGGTAGAAATCTAGGAATGGTGTATGAATTGTCATCAATGGTTGACGTTAATTTAAGTTTATATTATAACTATTATAATTTGATTAATTATATTTATGTTTATTGATATGTTAGTTTTGTAAAATTATCTATATTTTATCATCTCTTATTATTATGTCATATTTAGTATATGTATAAATCATGTTAATTAATGAACTCAAATTTTTAAATAGTATGTTAGAAATTTAAAATTTATTGCATTAATTTAATTATTATAAGTAGTATGATAATCTGATTCAAATATGATATGATGATAGTAACATATGACTCAGAGATCATTATTATTTTTTATATGAATAAAATTTGTTAAAATCATATTTAAATATAAATTCCTTTGATGATTCATTATATTTATTGTCTTGGTAGTATGTATTCAATTATAATGTTTCATAACATTGAATTTTATAAAACATATTAAACTAAGTTTGTATTATACAATGTTTTTTGGTTTAAATGCATGATATAAATAATAGTTAATTTTATTTAAGAGCATGATAAAATTATGACTTATTATTACATAATAAGATTGATTTATTTTTGTGTTTCAATCTATTCTCATATGACATAGAAGGTATTAGTGATGTATGTTCATTAAAAAATGAGGTGGAGTGTATATAAATGGGTTGTTGGGAATAACATGTTTAAATTTTCTACATGTTATATAAGCTTGATAAGATATATGAAATGTTATTTTTTGTTTATGTCATGATAAGAATTATGTGTAAAAGATAATATTTATATTTTATTATATAATTTAATATGAATTTTATTTTTTATTTAAGTATGAATCATGAAAGTGAATCATGTTATAAACCCATGGCAGTTTAAAGAGGTATGTTATATTGTTAATAGAAAATTAGTGTGATGCATGTATTATGATTATTTAAAGTAAGAGTAAATGAAATTGATTTTGTCATGAGTTCCCCCATGAAATTATTCAAGTGATTCTGGTTAAATATTAGGTGTTTTATTTAAAATAATTATCTTTTTAGGTATGTGTTTATAATATATTCTTATAAAATTTTAATATTTGGGCAACCCTGAAGTTGATTGATTGTTATTTAGTAAATTTATACAAAATAAACTATTGTGTTATTTTTTCGATATCCCTGACATGATTTTGATATGACAATATATAGGGAATGTGGTTGATGGGAAATAATGGATATTATACAAGAAGATATTATGATGAAATGAATATTTATTGGTGATGTGTGGGGTGATGATGTGTCTATGATGTGGGAATGCAGTATCGAGAATCTATTTTGACATGTATGGGTAATATTTTCTGGTGGATGTGTTTTCTTATAGGTATGATGTTATTTTTGGGGTTTCTATAATTAATGTTATATTTTCTAACGTAGTTTTTGGATGATAAAATGATTCGTGCCACTAGAATGTCATTTAGATGTTTGTCATGGGAAGAAGAAAGAATAATTGGATGAAGAATTATTGATGTTTTAGAATAATGAAGTACTGATGTCACTCAAGGGAGAATATATCCATGTGGTTAAATAAGGGTTAGAAGAGATTGATTTTACCTTGGAGTTAGTGAAGGAAAAAAATTGATTCTGAGTTGATCTGGTATTTGGTTTATTTTTGAATGTGTCACAATTATAGTGTAATATGAAGTGTGGATATATAAATGGGATCTCATAGGAGGAATTTATTGAGATATTCAAGAAGGAATTTAGTTATCATGTACAAATAAATGTCTATATTATGTTTCTTAAAGTAATCCAGAAGATGGAATTTAGCATGCATACCAATATAACTTTTTTCATGGATCTAATTAGTCATAAACCATGTTTTCTAACAGGTGAGGAAGAATAAATGCAACATTTTGTTTTTTCTCTTATAGTCGATAGTTTAGTGATATGTTGTATCCATTCATTATAATTCTTCAAATGGAGTTTGGAATTAAACAAAGATCATGGAGAAAATCTATTCTATGAGATAAGGTTCTGGTAAAGATACTTTTTGATTTCTTAGAGAGGCATAGATAGATGTTTTGAGTTATAAGCCTAAAGGTATACACAATCAGATAAAGCGATGGTCAGCTAGAGTTTTTTTTCACAATTTCAAGCCTCGTGTGTGATTATCTCAAGGTTCCCTTTATCGGGTGAGTTGACATATTTATATTTAAAATATACGGGGAATTTTTAGTAAGTATTTACTGAGTATTAGTATGCCTCTTGGTCTTTAGTGGAGTGTTATATATGGAATATGAAATGGGGAATTTCATAGGAAGATCTTACTCATTTCACTACAACCATTGTGGTGGTTTTTAGACCCATTTTATGGTTTATATTGATTGAGATTTTAAAGATTAAATAAATGGGTTTTATTCAAAAATATTTTGGGTTTTTTCAAAAGGATTTAAATTTTTAGTGTATTTTCTTCAGTGGTTATGTATTTAGAATCATGGTTATGGTGAAGGGGTAGTTAGTGTAAATATAGATGCAAGTCATGGTGGGTTTTACTTCATTGGTTTTCCTCAATGGTGATGATACTATTTCAGAGGTATCTTCCTCAGTATGTTAAGATCAAGTACATTCTTGTTTAATATTTCAGAAGAATTCATGGGGGTTATAACAATAAGAGAGGTGATTATTGTGATATTATGAGTTTCTCCACCCTTTACCCAAGTTAGTTTCTCTTTTATTGAGCATTATTTTCATTATCAAGGATGAAATTCATTTGATTAGTGTCTAATTTATGGGCATGAAATTTCCTAAAGCTGTTATTTTTTCATTTTTCAAGTGATATATGAATATGATGGCGTTGGTGGTAGGTAGAGAGGGAGAGAGAGAGGAGTTTGGTTAGTTTTCATGATGTATCATTCCATGAGGATTTAATTATGGCATGATTTTTTCTTATGACATGGGTTTAAGTCTATGAGAGTTTGGAGTTTATATAGAGACCCAAACCTTTTACATATAACATTTCATTATTTTAAGCATAATTAATCATCAGAGTACAAGCCAAGGATAATTAATTATAGTGTCTTGGAATACTAGGTACATATAACATAAAAATGGAACTAAAATAATTCTTTATTTAATCTCCATAAAGATCTTCTATCTTCTTTTGAACTCTTACATCTGCATAGGGTACCCTGGGGAACACATGAACAAAGGGGATGAGCTCAAAAGCCTAGTAAAGGAATGAACATAAGGATACATCTCAAGCACATGAGTTAAGAGGCATGACATAATGATATCTGTAACATCCCAAGTATGCAATTAATAATATATTTTCATATCTATGTCTATTGATGAATTAGATAGTTTTTTAGAGGCTTAAAATGAGAATAAATCCAATCTTAAGCATTGATTTCTCTAATATTTTTAAAAGATTGTTTTACCGCATTTTGATTGAGAACCATTTTTAAATCTATATTTTGACAAATTTATAACTATATTTGTAAAAATGAACTTATTCTTTAGGATTGGGACATTGAAATTTACTTTGGATAAATTTTTGGTATTTTTCTGACAATGTTCATTTTTTAATGAATAGTGAAAAATACTGCATTTTACTTCAAAACATCTTTTTCATCTAATTTAATTATGTGGTTATATTATCTTTATAATTGGTTTTATAGTGTAATTAGAATATATTTTTTCCATTTAATCCAATGGTGGTCACTATAATTAGTTTCACTTTTGAATTGGGCATACACAAGTGCCAAACATTTCATAGATACTATTTCAAAAAAATCCGCTATTTGTTTTGACAACAGGAATTATTTTCAAATTAATTATTAAAATTTCTGTGTTTGTAATTTGGTAAAATGGATTCCATATTTGTAATCATAAGGTCCAAATTATGTAATTAAGACTCTTTTGTTTTTGGACATTAGGAATAGTAACGATGGTAATTATCTTTAAATATCGTGACTAATTAGTAATCGGGTAGTTAATGATAATAAAATAATATCATAATAATAACAAATGACCCCAAAATGTGTCCTTATTCTACTGTTTGTGTCATGGCCGACCATGGTATTCTTTGTGCCAAACATTGGGACACCATGGAATCACTTTTGGGTGATAGTGACACTTTATCATTTTATTTTTAAAGAAAAGAAGAATATCACAAAAGTATGTAACACCTAAGTAAAACAATTATAATTTTGTCTGTGTAAATGATCTCTTAGAATATAAATAGTAATTGGAAATCAAAAAATATTTCCTACATCATAGTATTTTTTTTATTATTTTTAGACATTAATGAAATTAAATTCTTTATGACACCATGATGATGCAACAATTACCTAATTAATGAACGATTTAAATAAATTGAAAGGATAATGTAAAATCTAAGACATAAACTTGTCATAAACCTATTGTATGAGTATATTTAGAACCCTTATCACCTTATCCTCAGAATATATCAGTGTGTGACCTTTAAAATCCGAAACTCATTTTAATATAAAGTTACATTTCTTGACTTTCCAAGAGTGCCCCTCCTCCCTCTTATAAAAGGCCCCCACCTCTACCTCCTTACCCACACCACTCAATCCATTGGCTTGGCCAATATCTGCTCATTTTATATCTCCACATCCCTCTCTTCATTCTAGAATCCTTAACATAGGCAGAAAGCTCTTCAAGAAACCCTTTTGGTTCAAACCAAGAGGAGTTACCCGATTTAAAGGTAATGTATTAACTTGTGTTATTTTGTTTTATTTTGCTTCTCCAACCCCCTAAAATCATTTTATTCCTTTATTTTGTAACAAAACCAGTAACTTAAATATAATAGTATGTTTTTATGACAAGTATTTTATTTACACTTACACACACCTCCGCCTAATGGGTAAAGAACATATTGTTTCTGTGGTTGGCAAATTTTTAGTTCACGAAACGATGATTGTTCAATATTTTTTTAACACCTTTCATGGTGGACATTAAGATGTAACTATATTTATATATGATATATATTATGTTTATGTTTCCCACACCCTTCTGTATTTTTCTTTTATGGCATAACTTTATGTTTTCCATTATGGGTAAACACGATATCTTCATTTTAGGAAGTGTGGACTACCGCCCCCTCAAAGTTATTTGAATCATTAATTATATATGTGGGATGTATAAAGGATGCAGTTAATGATATTATATATGATATTATACTGGAATTATAATATACCTTTATATCATAATGATTTCATTCCATTAAATATGAAATAGAAATGAAAGTAGCGTTCATGCGTACGTACGGCTTACTGTCTCCATGAACGGTGTATTTCATTTCTTACCTCTAAATGTTATGTAATATTAGAAATTCATGTATATACTGGATATATATGATATATATGATATCTAAATCATGAATATAATTCTGGATATAATGGATATTTAACCACATGAACAACTTGTAATTATAAGGAATTTATTTTTGACTCAAGTACCAATAATCGACAAAATGACCGTTATTAACTTAAATAATTACATAGTGTTAATAACATGGTATTAAGTGATATTAAATGAATAATGAAATTGAAAAAGGTTCTCAATCAAGTATAAATTAACTCTATTTTATTATTCAGGATATTAAAGAACGATCGATTCAAGTCGAACACGAGGTAAGGGACTTCGTCTCAATCTTCTTTCAATGAGGAATATTTTTTTATACACAACATTCTTTTATACGGTGTATAAACCACTTTGACATTTATGTTTATTCAAAAGGAATATTTTTTATACGAATCATTTTACTAAATGACCAAAGGAAATGTTTTTGTCGTACGTATGCGGCGACGACGACTTTTCCGCCACCGTGACCATTATTTGAGTTTCGGCTTCCTCTACAAGCCATAACTTTTTTAAATGAAAAATAAATACCATGTTTTACTTTTCATTTATTTTGGTGTTGAAAAGGGTTTTGATAATGTTTTTATTAAATCAATGTGTTATTGATATCTTGTGATTGAAATGTGGAAATGCTATGTTTCCTTTATGCATGTTTTATGTGATATGATTATGTTATGGTTCTTGGGAATTGTTTATGAAAATGGGTGGTTCTGTGATAAACTAAGGGCGGGTGAGCCCAATATAGCTCTCCAATTCATTGGGTAACATGAAGGGGTTAAACGCTAAGGTTTCTCTGAAGATATTTAGGGAATATACTGTGATGGGAATTCCAAACGTAACCATGAGGGTTACTCCCTGCGTAAGAATGATTTGAATGCCTCAAGTTACCTTTATGTCTTATGTTTTCTATGAGTTATTCAGGATTTGATGAGTTATGTTAATGTGCTTATATTTTATGAGTAAAGTATGATTTCATTGATTCTTATGTATAAATGGACTAAAGTTTTCATTCCATATTTTTATATACCTTATTGATATTTTTTTATGCTCATCCCATGTTTTTAAATGTTTTTCACAAGTCAAGGGAAGGGTATATGATGTGATGATAGTATCAAGGATGTGTCATGAAAGAATCCATGTTTTGTTTTAAATATGTTTTCTTTGATGGGAAAAGTGAATATTGTCTTCAATGTAACCACCTTGTTTTAATGTGGAATTTAATGCATGATTTATGATCTAATTCTTTAAAAATCAAAACTTGAAAAGATTCTCAATGTGTAATCTTGTAATAAATCAAGATTATGTAATGTTTAAGGCTGGGGCCTTATAGTTGGTATTAGAGGACGGTTTAGATAACTTTAGGAGTTAGAATTATATTAAATGATTATCCAAAAATAATTTTTTATGGTTAAATTGAAATGATATAGCATTTGAAGATTACCATGTTGCTTCATCTAAGACATGTTTGTTCAGAATGTTTTTCCATAGAGGAAAAAGGGAAGTAGTGCTAGGAAGGCATACAGAAGGAAATGATCTTCTGAATCAGCATCCTGAGATGGTCGGAATTGGAACTGAACAGTTTGTTGCAGTAATGGCGCAGTTGACTCAAGAGATAAATGGTGGTGGTGTCCATGCATGAGATCAGCCAGATCAACCGTAGAGGAAACATGTCAGTGGTGGATCATTTCATGAGGCAACATCCCCCATCATTCAGAGGATCATCTGACCCTATGCTAGCTGAAGGGTGGATGAAATCACTGGAAAAGATTTTCGATGTCATGGGGTGTTCACACAATCAAAAGTTTAGTCTTGCAATTTACCGTTTGGATGGTGAAGCAGATCAGTGGTGGTCGATGGTTAAAAATATCAGGGATTCTAATGAGATTGATGCTCTTGACTGGGATGAATTCAAAGGTATGTTTCTAGAGAAATATTTTCCTAGGGCTGTTCAACTTAGGACGTAAAAAAATTCTTTGAATTGAGGCAAGAGGACGACTCAGTGGCTGCTTATGAAGAAAGGTTCACTCAATTGGCAAGCTATGCTCCAAATTTTATACGAGACCTTGGTAGTAAAATCAATCATTTTTACTCAGGATTTAAGAAAAAATATCGAAGGTATTTAGCTTCTCACGAGTTCAAGAGTTATGAAAATCTTGTTCGATGTGCTGAGAACGTGTAAATGGAGTTTGCCGATGATCAAGTGTTCTATAAAAACCAACAGAAGAAGAGACCAAGGTGGTAGGAGAAGGGAATAATTCTTCAAAAAGGTCTGATGGGAAGAAAACTATGTTTCCAGTTTGTGATAAATGTGCTAAAAGGCATTTTGGGGAATTTAATTTGAATTCTGGAAAATTCTACCGATGTGGTAATATGGGACATAAGGCTCGTGATTGCACTGAAAAAGATCAGGGAGATGGTATGACCGAATTTGATTTACAGTTAGTGAAATGTTTCAAGTGAAATGAGATGGGTCATTATGAAATCGAGTGTTCGAGAAAGAGCTCAAATGATGGGAATCAGTCATACTACAAGAAAAAAGGAGTGGTGAAATCCTTTGCAACTACTTCAACAGATGATGTTATAGAAAATGAAGCGGTATCAGGTACTTTTTTTGTTTTCTCATATTATGACAATGTGTTTTCTAATTCGGGGTCTACACATTCTTTTACCTCTGAAAAATTTTCTATTAAATTGGGAATTCCATCTCAAGAAATGACTCCTGAACTTGCGGTAAAAACACTTGGGGGAAATGTTGAGGAAAAAATAATTTATAAGAGTCTTCCTATCCTTATCTGTGGAAAGAACCTACTTGAAAACCTGATTGTTTTACCTCTAGTAGAGGTTGATGTTATCCTGGGTATGGATTTGATCTCTGTTTACCAAGATAATATTGATTTTAGAGCTAAAGAATTTTATTTTCATAAAGACTTTCAGTTTGTGTACACGAATGAACCCTTAGTATTGATAACATATCAAGAGGCTGAGAAACTTGTAAAAGATGGAAATCAATGTTTCCTTGCACATATTGTTGAAAACAAAGGAACCATTCAGAATAATGATGTGTCAATGGTAATTGAGTATCGTAATATTTTTCCTGATGAGTTGCCTGGAATAATACCATATTGGGAAGTTGAATTTACTGTTGACTTAGTTCATTATGTTAATCCAATTTCAAAACCCCCTTATAGAATGGCTCAAATTGAACTTTTAGAGTTGAAGGAGCAATTGCATGATTTATTATAGAAAGGTTTCATTCGACCTAGCACATCACCATGGGGTGCTCCTATCTTATTTGTTAAATAAAATATATTTCTATGAGACTTTTCATTGATTATAGAGACTTGAATAACATCACTATTAAGAAAAAATATTCATTGCCTCATATTGATGATTTGTTTGATCAGCTCCAGGGAACTCGATATTTTCAAAGATTGACCTGAGATCGGGGTACCATCAGTTGAAGGTAAAGGAATCAGATGTTCCAAAAACAGCATTTTATACGAGATATAGCCATTATGAATTTGTAGTAATGCCTTTTGGGCTAACCAATGCACCTTATGTATTCATGGACCTTATGAATATAATTTTCCATGAGTTCTTAGATAAGTTTGTGGTTGTTTTCATTGATGATATTTTGGTGTTTTCTAAAATTAAAGAGGAGCATTAAATTCATTTAAGTGTTATTTTGTAAACCTTATAAGAAAATAAATTGTATGGGAAATTCAGAAAGTGTGAGTTTTGGTTTCCACAAATTTCGTTCCTTGGTCGTATTATTTCTAAAGATGGGTTAACTGTTGATCATGAAAAAACAATGGTTGTTGAAGAATGGCCAAGACCCAGAAATGTAACCAATATTCGTAGTTTTATTGGTTTGGCAGGCTATTAATGAAGGTTTGTTACAAATTTTTCATGGTTATCTAGTCCAATGACAAAGCTAACTCGGAAGGGTGTTATGTTTATCTGGACAAAAAATGTGATGATTTTTTTCAGGAATTGAATACATGATTGGTGAATGCTCCTATTTTTGCACTACCTTCCAGGAATGGTGAGTTTGTTATCTATAGTGATGCTTCATTGAAAGGACGTGGTTGCGTCCTAATGCAGAATGATCAGGTAATTGGTTATGCTTCACGACAGTTGAAAACTCACGAGGTAGATTACACTGCACCTGATTTGGAATTATCTGTTGTTGTTTTCGCATTAATAATTTGGAGGCATCATTTGTATGGTGTAAAGTGTGAAATATTTACTGATCACAAAAGTTTAAAGTATATATTCACTCAGTAAGAATTGAACATGAGATAGAGGAAATGGCTAGAATTAATCAGGGATTATGATTGTACATTTCATTACCATCTGGGAAAAGCAAATAAAGTGGCTGATGCTTTGAGTCGAAAAAGTAATGCTTCATTAACAATGTTGTGTTTAGAATGTGATACCTTAGTTAAGGATTTGATTAACATTAGAAGAGATGTTGTTGGTGCAGGATGTTCTTCTATTTTGTTTCAGGTATCAGTGAAATCTTCTCAATCAGACAGAATTAAGAAAGCATAGAAGTAAGATAGTGAGTTGCAGAAAAAGGTAGAGCTCGTTCAGATGGGTAAGTTTCCTGAATTCAACATTGATAATGATTGTATTTTGAGATTTGGGAAGAGATTGTGTGTGTCGTGTGATTCATAGTTGAAGAGATAATTGTTATGCGAAGCTCATCGTTCTCCATTTTCAGTTAATCCAGGCAGTACTAAGATGTATAGAGATCTTCGGGAGTATAACTAGTGGGGTAGAATGAAAAGAGATATTGTTGATTTTACTATGAAGTGTTTGACTTGTCAATAGGTTAAAGATAAGCGGAAGTTACCGAAAGGGACGCTTCAACCTTTATCGGCACTACAGTTGAAATGGGAGAATATATCCACGGACTTCGTTGTTGGATTGCTGAAGACACCTTGGGGTAATGATGCAATCTGGGTTATTGTTGATCGCTTGACTAAATCTGCTCATTTCCCTTCTATATGAGATAATTTTTCTCTAGATCAACTTTTTCATTTGTATCATAAAGAAATAGTCATGTTACATGGAGTTCCACTCTCCATTGTATCTAATCGTGATCCAATGTTTATTTCTACTTTTGGAAAGGCCTTTAGAAGTCATTGGGTACTAAATTATATTTTAGTATAGCTTTTAATCCTCAATCAGATGGGCAGTCAGAATGAACAATTAAGACTTTGGAGGATATGCTACATGCTTGTTCAATGGATTATCAGGGAAGTTGGGACCAACATATTTCTTTGGTTGAGTTTTCTTATAATAACAGTTTTCATTCTAGAATACAGATGGCACCATTTGAGGCATTATATGGGAAGTGGTGTCGAAATCTAGCTTTTTGGGATGAAGTGGGTGAAAGGAAGTTGATGGGACCATAATTATTAGAATAGTTGGCAGAAAAAGTTCAGCTGATATAAAAACACATGAGAACAGCTCAGAGCAGGCAGAAAAGTTATGCGGACAATAGGAGGAAGGATCTCTCTTTTGAGGTAGGTGATCGTGTCTTCCTCAAAGTTTCACCATGGAAAAATGTGATGCGATTTGGTAAGAAATGAAAGATGAGTCCAAGGTTGATTGGACCATATGAAATTCTGGAGGGAGTTGGATTAGTTTCATACTGAGTGGATTTACCTTCGAGTTTATCTCAAGTACACAATCTTTTTCATGTTTCAATGTTAAGGAAGTACATGCCCGATCCATCTCATGTTTTGAGTCCAGAGGTAGTTCAGATGGAAGAGAATCTATCTTATGAGGAAAAACCGGTCCAGATTCTTGACCAGAGGGAGCTAGTTTTACGGAACAATGTCATTCATCAAGTAATGGTTTTATGGAAAAACCACATGATTTAAGAGGCAACATGGGAATCTGAAAATGCAATGAGGGATAAATACCCCAATTTATTTAAGAAGTAAATAAATTGCGGGGATGAAATTTTATTAAGAGGGGTAGGATGTAACATCCCAAGTAATTAATTAATAATATATTTTCATATCTATGTCTATTTATGAAGTATATACTGTTTTAGGGGCTTAAAATGAGAATAAATCCAATCTTAAGCATATAATTCTCTAATATTTTTAAAGGATTGTTTTACCGCCTTTTGATGCAGAACCATTTTTAAATATATCATTTTACAATTTTATAAGATCTATTTTTCAAAATAAACATATTATTTAGGATTGGGACATTGAAATTTACTTTGGATAAATTATTGGTATTTTTCTGACAAAGTTCATTTTTTTAAAGAATAGTGAAAAATACTGCATGTTACTTCAAAACTGATTTTTCATCTAATTTAATTATATGGTTAGATTATGTTTCTAATTGATTTTAAAGTTTAATTAGAATATATTTTTACAATTTAATCCAATGGTGGTCATTATAATGAGTTTTACTTTTGAATTGGGCATAAACAAGTTCCAAACTTTGCATAGATATTATTTCAAAAAAAACCCCGCTCTTTGTTTTGACAACGAGAATTATATTTAAATTAATTATTGAAATTTCTGTGTTTGGAATTTGGAAAAATGGATTCCATATTTGGAATCAAAAGGTTCAAATTATGTAATTAAGACTCTTGTTTTTGGACATTATGAATAGTAATGATGATAATTATCTTTAATTATAGTGATTAATTAGTAATCAGGTAGTTAATGATAATAAAATAATATCATAATAATAAAAAATGACCCCAAAATGTGTCCTAATTCTACGAGTTGTGTCATGGAAGACCATGGGATGCCTTGTTCCAGGCATTGGGACCCCATGAAATCACTTTTGGGTGATAGTGACACTTTATCATTTTATTTTTAAAGAATGGAGAATATCACAAAAGTATGTAACACATAAGTAAAACAATTTTAGTTTTGTCTGTGTAAATGATCTCTTAGAATATAAATAGTCATTGGAAAGATAAAACTATTTAATTCCTCATTTTATTTGTTTTATAATTTTTAGACATTAAATATATTAAATATTTTATGACACCATGATGATGCAGCGATTACCTCATTAATGAATGATTTAAATAAAATGAAAAGATAATGAAAAATCTAAGACATACACTTGTAAAAAACCTATTATATGAGTATATTTCAAACCATTATCACCTTATCCTATAAATAAATCAATGTGGGGCCTTTAAAGTCTGAAACTCATTCTAATATAAAGTAGCATTTCTTGACTTTCCAATAGTGCCCCTCCTCCCTCTTATAAAAGGCCCCCACCTCTACCTCCTTACCCACACCTCTCATGCCATTGTATCGACCATGATCTGATCATTGTATCTCTCCAAATAAATCTATTAATCCTAGAAGCCTTATCGTAGGTAGAAAGCTCTTCAAGAAACCCTTTTCGTTCAAACCAAGATGAGTTACCCGATTTAAAGGTAATGTTTTCACTTCTGTTATTTTGTTTTATTTTGCTTCTCCAACACCCTAAACTCTTTTTATTCCTTTCTTTTGTAACAAAACTAGTATCATAAATATACTAGGATGTTTTTATGAGAATTCGTTGATTTAAACTTACACACACCTCCGTCTAATGGTTAAAGAACATAATGTTTCTGTGGTTGGCGAATTTCTGCCCCACGAAACGATGATTGTTCAATCTTTTTTTAACACCATTCATGGTGGACATTTATATGTCACTATATTAATATAGGATATATATTATGTTTATGTTTCCCATAATCATCTTTATTTTTCTTTTATGGAATACCTTTATGGTTTCCATTATGAGTAAACACGATATCTTTATTTTAGGAAGTGCGGACTACCGCCCCCTCAAAGTGATTTGAGTCGTTAATGCCATATGTGGGATTTATAAAGGATGTATTTAATGATATTATATATTATATTATACTGGAATATTAATATACCTTAATATCATTATGATTTCATTCCATTAATTATGAAATATAAATGAAAGTAGCGTTCATACGTACGCACGGCTTACCATCTCCATGAACGATGAATTTCATTTCTTACCTCTAAATGTTATGTAATATTATAAATTCATGTATATAATGATATATATGATATATATGATATCTAAATCATGAATATAATTCTGGATATAATGGATATTTTACCACATGAATAACTTGTAATTATAAGGACCTTATTTTTGACTCAAGTACCAATGATCGACAAAACGACTGTTATTAACTTAAATAATTACATAGTGTTCATAACATGGAAATAAGTTATATTAAAGGAATAATTTTAACACCCCAAGATTCTATGGTATTCTCCTGTTTGAATAATACAATAGCGTGTGTTGTATGCAACATCGAGTTCTAACACACAACACAACCAGTAAAACTAGCCATTTTGAATAGTAATACCTGATTTTTGAAAATTTATAAATTTTATCTTTTGAAAAGGACTTAATTTTTGGATTTTTAATATCGAAATTTTCTTAGGGTGAAATTTTGGTACTTTTCGGATAACTTTCAAATTTTGAAGAATACTGAAAATTACTAAATTTTAATTAAAAAAAACTTTATTAATCGAAATAATTAATAGTGATAAATTATTAATTTGAGTGGTTTTAAAGTATATTTAGAATATATTTTTACCATTTAATACAATTTTGGTCATTGGACATAATTTTACAATTAAACCAGGCATAAACAAGTATCAATCTTTTGATTGTTATTATATCTTAAAAACACACTTTTTGTTTTGACAGCGGAAATTAATTTTAAATTAATTTCTGCCACTTCTGTATTTTGAAATTTGAAAAAGTGGATTCCATATTTGGAATCAAGATGTCCAAATTGTGTAAATAGGTAACTTTTATTTTTAGACATTTTGAATAATTACTTCGGTAAATATTTTATTTACCATGGTTAAAGTGTAAAACCTGTAAATAAGGGTTAAACAATAATATTATAATAATACTAAATAACCCTAAAACGTGTCCTAACGTTATTGTTGGATACATTTCTGACCATGGTCATCTTTGGGTCGATTTTGGGACCCCATGGAGCCACTTGTAGGTAATAGGGACACTTTATTTTAATTAAGTTAAAATAAATACATAAATGACATAAGCATATATCATTTAGAAAAACAGTTTTTACATTGGGTTATATATGTTCTATTTTGGACTATAAATATTCACTAGAAAGTTTTAAATATTTCCTACATAATGGGATTTTATTTATATTTTTTAGACATTAAATAATTTAATTTACTTATGACACAATGGTGATGTAGTAATTACCTAATTAATGAAAAATTAGAATAATTGATATTATAAATACCCAAATAAATGTAATTTGAGACTTTTTATAAATACCAATAATTTTATACGTTAATATGACATGGTAGGATTGATTTAATTTACTTTATTTGAAGTAATAATTCTGTTATGAGTATGAAAAATATCAATTGTTGAATAGTGTCAAAATTGACATAAAAGAGTTTTTAAAACAAATATTATACTATTAATTGATATTAAATTCTTAAAAATATAATATTAGGACAAGAGACATATATAATAATAGGTGTATCATTAATGGACCACTTGGGGGTAGCTTGGATGTATATAGTATTTTTATTAACTATATAATATAAAAATACAGAGTGACATGGTAAGTGTCAAACTAATTAACTAAGAGTTAAAACTAAAAGATAAGACTAATATAGTAACCAAAACCTGTATAAATCCTATTGGTTGAGTTTTTCTAGACCTATCCCCACCTTAAACATTAAATAATCCAATTTGGAGCCATTATAAATCAAATATGAATTTATTATAAAATAATATTTCTAGCTTTTCCAAAGGTGCCCCTCACCCCTCTTATAAAAGGGCACTCCCCCTTCTCATTAATTCGCACCTTCAATGCCTTTTGGTTCGGCCATCCCCTACTCAACTACTCTCTAAAATTCCCTCAATTCATCATATAGTCCTTACTTTAGTCATAAAGCCATCCTAAGGAGCCCTTTTGATCAAATCAAAAGGAAGAACCCGATGAAGAGGTAATGATTTCACCACCCTTTTTCAAGTTCCTTTCTTCTTCCACTTCTTCTTTCTTTGTTATTACCATTCTAAAATAATAGCTGTAGTATATTATATATAATTTTATGTTATTATAAACATGGTACAACCATATTTCAGTATTCTATCTATCCATTGAATGGCATGTCACCATACAGGCGTACGTACGGCTTACCGTCTCCACGTCGTGGTGTAATTGTCATTCAATAAATTATTATTTGGATGGGTATAATAATGATGTGTAATTAATTTAAATAATAAATATAACATGATAATTATTATTTCTATATGATATAACATCAAATTATATATTATTTTCACATCAAAAGAATGATATTTTCGCTCTTGCATACGTACGGACTATTGTCTCCACAAATACGATGAGATTCATTCTCCATTGTATCCATTCAAGTATAATTATCATATGATGATTAAAAATAATGTTTAAGGAGTTGATATAATTCTGGATATGAATAAGATACAACCTATCCGTAACAAACACGGCTTACGTAACAATGAATATAAAGGAAAACGAGTAAGTTAACACCCGAAATGACGATAATACTATGATATTATTAACAAATCTATGTTAAAAGATCATATATGATATCATATTAATGTAAATGATTCTTATATAATAAATAAAAATTATTTCACCATTATACATGAGGTTAACCTACCGTCGACCAAGGAAAAAGTAAAAAGTAAGGGGTTTCTTATCTCACTTTTAATTCCGTGAGAATTCCATTGTTCACCACTTATTTATTACATGTGGTGTGTGTAATTCCCATGTTTGTATTCATTGTGTAATATAATTTAATTCATGTATATTTACATCATCATTATATGATCCTTGTTTCATGGGTGTATGTTTTGTATGTTACCAAATCAATAAGGTAATTTATAATTTCAATTTCTGCTCATTCGGCTTTACGCATACTTCATTGATTATTTTACTCCAAAATTATGTGTAGAATCACTATTAATTTGATTATGTCATAATTTCCTCTCCCCTTTCTGTGTATATAATTTTTATACACATAATCACTCTATTGATAAATTCTCAATTCATCGGTATGAACATGATAAGAGTAATTTTAACTCAATCTCCATTTGTTGAGTTAAATATCCAATTCATTGGTGTTTTTTTACAAGAATATGTGTGAATGTAATCTGATTGATTTACAGTAAATTTCCAATAATATTTAGTGTATTTATAATTTTCACACATAATTAGGTCGTTGATTTATCCTTAACCTAAGGATACGACCTTTATGAGAGATTTCATCTCAATTTACATTCCATTGAGACTTCTTTGTTGTTATACACCGACTCACTTTTATGTGTTGTATGTAATGTACTTTGACAAAGTATATCATGAATCCCTTTATTTTCATGATATTACAATGTTTTGAATACCTCAATTATTTGTATTCAAGTGTCTCTCTTTTGGTTAGAAACTCTAACTAAAATACCATTTTTAAATGTTTTAAAGTCTTATTCTTCTAAATCATGCTCATTAATGTCCATTTTTTAAAAATGGTTTTAAGGATTTATTTTTATGGACATTAAAGTTTTAAAAATAAAACTCCTTTTAAAATTTTCAAAGTGGTATGGGACACTATGATTCAAAAATCTATTTTTAAATGGCTTCTTGACAAATAGTGTGAATTTTAAATGTTTTCAAGAAAAGGGGGATAATTCTCTCAAATAGTTTTGATGGTTATTTAAATCTATGTCAATATCCTTCATTATTCTCGATTGAGGGTAATCTGATAGAATAAAATCATCCATATTGTATCTAATGAGTTATGTTTGACTGTAGATGTGCTATTTTTATACCATTCATGGTTTTTGGTTAATGTATTGACATTTCGTATGCTATTTTTAATACGAATGTTTATGTTATGTTTCAATCTTTTCATATAAGGAATACATTGGACATAGTAAGTGACGGGTGGAGCCCGCTATAGCTCCTCGATGTATCAGTAGGTCTCATGAGACAAACTAGTGTCTTGGCACAAGGCCTTGACAAAATATTATTTGTTGTCTTGGCACGAGGCCTTGGATATTTGGTTATGATAGTCTGGCATTATGCATTCTATCATTATGAACGTGGTTATTGATATTGTATGTGAATATACGATTAGTATAATATCCATTTGAATAAGTAAATGGAATTATTTCATTTTATTTTTTCCATACAATGTTGATGTTCAAGTTTAAAAGGCTTTTGTTTTAGTTATACATTGCCTTAAATGGTTATTCTTATTTATGAAAGTTTCTGCTATATTGTTATCCTTAATGGGAATTTGAGCTCACCCCTTTTATATGTTTTATTTTTCCCAGGATGTGAAGAAGAAATTTATGAATGACCTGCAGGGATAGTATTAGGGGATAAGAGTGTGGACTATGGAGAGTATATTGTTGTAGTTTTCACATTATTATGTAATTTAAACTTTATAAATAAATCTAGTTATTCCAAGGATATTAAACTAATTGGTCATTTGAGACTTGGTCTTTCTTGTGATCATGAAAATGTAATGTAATAATGCACCGACTCTGGGTAACTAGGGTTGGGGAATTACAATAATGAACATTAAAAAGGCTCTTAAGCAAGTAAAAATTAACTCTAGTTTATTATTCATAAGATTAAAGAACGACCGATTCAAGTCGGACACGAGGTAAGGGACTTCGTCTCAATCTCCTTTCATTGAGGCATATTTTGTTTTATACACAACATTATTTTATACGGTGTATACAACCCTTTGCCTTTTATGTTTATTCAAAAGGAATCTTTTTTATACGTAGCGTTTTACGAAACGACAAATGGAAATGTGTTTGTCGTACGTATGCAACGACAACAACATCTCCTCTGTTGTGAACATTATTTGAGTTTCGTCTTCCTCTACAAGCTGTAACTTTATTAAAAGAAAAATAAATATCATGATTTACTTTTCTTTTATTTTTGTATTGAAAATGTTTTTGATAATATTTTTATTATATCAATGTGCTATTGATATCTTGTGATTGAAATGTGGAAATGTTATGTTTCCTTTATGAATGTTTTATGTGATACGATTATGTTAGGGTTCTTGGGCATTCTTTATGAAGATGGGTGGTTCCATGATAAACTAAGGGTGGGTGAGCCCGATATAGCTCTCCAATTCATTGGGTAACACTAAGGGGTAAAAATCTAAGGTTTCTCAGAAAAGATTTAGGGAATATACTGTGATGGGTATTCCAAACGTATCCATGAGGGTTACTCCCTTCGTAATAATGTTATGAATGCCTCAAGTTACCTTTATGTCTTATGATTTCTTTGAGTTATTCAGGATTTGTTGAGGTATGTTAATGTTCTTATGTTTTATGAGTAAAGTATGATTTTGTTGATTCTTATGTATACATGGACTAATGTTTTCATTCTGTATTTTTATATACCTTACTGAGCTTTTTTATGCTCATCCCATGTTATCGAAATGTTTTTCACAGGTCAAGGGAAGGGTATATGATGTGATGATAGTGTCAAGGAAGTGTCATGAAAGAATCCATGTTTTTTTAAATATGTTTTATTTGATGGGAAAAGTGAATATTGACTTTAATGTAACCACCTTGTTTAAATGTGGAATGTAATGCATGATTTATGATCTAATTCTCTAAAACTCTAACCCTGAAAAGATCCTCAATGTGTAATCTTGTAATAACACAAGATTAAGTAATGTTTAAGGATAGGGCCTTATAGTTGGTATCAGAGGTCGGTTTAGATAACTTTAGGAGTCAGAATTGTATTAAATGATTATCCAAAAATATTTTTTTTATGGTCAAATTGAAATGATATAGCATCTGAAGATTACCATGTTGCTTCATCTAAGACATGTTTGTTCAGAATGTTTTTCTGCAATGGAAATAGGGAAGCAGTTCTAGGAAGTCATATAGAAGGAAATGACCTTCCGAATTAGCATCCTGAGATGGTCAGAATTGGAACTAAACAGTTTGTTGCGGTAATGGTGCAGTTGAATCAAACGATAAATGATGGTGGTATCCATGCATGAGATCAACCAAATCAACCACAGAAGAACATGTCAGTGGTGGAACATTTCATGAGGCAACATCCCCCATCATTCAGAGGATCATCTAACCATGTGCTAGATAAAGGGTAGATTAAATCACTGGAGAAGATTTTCGATGTCATTGAGTGTTCACACAATCAAAAGGTTAGTCTTGCAATTTACCGTTTGGAGGGTGAAGCTGATTAGTGGTGTTCGATGGTTAAAAATATCAGGAACGCTGATGAGATTGATGCTCTTGACTAGAATGAATTCAAAGGTATATTTCTTGAGAAATATTTTCCTAGGGCTGTTCGACTTAGGATGGAAAAATAATTCTTGGAATTATGGCAAGAGGACGACTGAGTGGCTGCTTATGAAGAAAGGTTCACTCGATTGGAAAGGTATGCTCCAAATTTTTTCCGAGACCTTGATAGTAAAATCAATCGTTTTTAATCAGGATTAAAGTCACAATATTGAAGGGGTTTATCTTCTCATGAGTTCAAGACTTATGAAAAGCTTGTTCGATGTGATGAGAAGGTGGAAATGGAGTTTTTCGATGATCAAGTGTTCTATAACAACCAACAGAAGAAGAGACCGAGGTGGTAGGAGAAAGGGGAGAATTCATGAAAAAGGTCTAATGGTAAGAAAGCTAGGTTTACAGTTTGTGATAAATGTGGTAAAAGGAATTCTAGGGGAATGTATTATGAATTCTGGAAAGTTCTACCGATGTGGTAAGATGGGACATAAGGCTCGTGATTGCATTGAAAAATATCATGGAAATGGTAAGACCAAATTTGATTTATAGTTAGTGAAATGTTTCAAGGACAATGAGTAAGGGTCATTATGAAAATGAGTGTTCGACAAAGAGCTCAAATGATGGGAATCAGTCATACTACAAGAAAAAAGGAGTGGTGAAATCCTTTGCAAATACTTCAACAGATGTTGGGTCAGCAAATGAAGTGGTATCAGGTACTTTCTTTTGTTTTCTCAGATTATGCCAATGTGTTGTTTGATTCAGGGTCTACACATTGTTTCATCTCTGAAAAATTTTCTAGTAAATTGGGAATTCCATCTCAAGAAATGACTCCTGAACTTGTGGTAAAAACACCTGGGGGAACTGTTTAGGCAAAAAGAATTTATAAGAGTCTTCTAACCTTATCCGTGGAAAAAACCTACTTGAAAACCTTATTGTTTTACCTCTAGTAGAGTTTGATGTTATCCTGGGTATGGATTGGCTCTCTGTTTACCATGCTAAGATTGATTGTATAGCTAAAGAAGTTTATTTTCAGAAAGACTTTCATTTTGTGTAGAATAATGAACCCTTACTGTTGATAACATATCAAGAGGCTGAGAAACTAGTAAAAGATGGAAATTAATGTTACCTTACACATATTGTTGAAAACAAAGGAACCATTCAGATTAATGATATGCCAGCGGTAAATGAGTATCCTAATGTTTTTCCTGCTGAGTTTCTTGGAATAATATCAGATCGGGAAGTTGAATTTACTGGTGACTTATTTCCTGATGTTAATCTAATTTCAAAACCCCCTTATCAAATGGCTCAAATTGATCTTTTAGAGTTGAAGGAGCAATTACATGATTTATTAGAGAATGGTTTCATTCAACCTAGAACATCACCATGGGGTGCTCCGGTCTTATTTGTTAAAATGAAATATGGTTCTATGAGACTTTGCATTGATTATAGATCCTTGAATAACATCACTGTTAAGAACAAATATCCTTAGCCTCATATCGATGATTTGTTTGATCAGCTCCAGGGAGCTCAGTATTTTTCAAAGAAGGACCTGAGATCGGGGTACCATCATTTGAATGTAAAGGAAGCAGATGTTATGAACACCGCATTTCGTACAAGATATGGCCATTATGAATTTTTAGTAATGCCTTCTGGGCTAACCAATGCACCTGTAGTATTCTTTGACCTTATGAATAGAATTTTCTATGAGTTCTTGGATATGTTTGTGGTTGTTTTCATTGATGATATTTTGGTGTTTTCTAAAATTAAAGAGGAGCATGAAAGTCATTTAAGGGTTATTTTTCAAACCTTAAATGAAAATAAATTATATGGGAAATTCAGAAAGTTTGAGTTTCGGTTGCAAAAAATTTCTTTCCTTGGTCGTATTGTTTCTAAATATGGGATAACTGTTGATCCTGCAAAAACAAAGGTTGTTGAAGAATTTCCAAGACCCACAAATGTAACCGAGATGCGTAGTTTTCTTGGTTTGAAAGGGTATTACTGAAGGTTTGTTACAAATTTTTCACGGTTATCTAGTCCAATGACAAAGCTAACTAGAATGGGTGTTAAGTTTATCTGGACAAAAGAATGAGATGATTGTTTTCAGGAATTGAAAAGAAGATTGGTGAATGCTCCAGTTTTTGCACTACCTTCCAGTAATAGTGAGTTTGTTATCTACAGTGATGCTTTATTGAAAGGACTTGGTCGCGTCCTAATGTAGAATGATCAGGCAATTGGTTATGCTTCACGATAGTTGAAAACTCATGAGGTATATTACACTACACATGATTTGAAATTAGCTGTTGTTGTTTTCGCTTTAATAATTTGGAGGCATCATTTGTATGGTGTAAAGTGTGAAATATATACTGATCACAAATGTTTAATGTATATATTCACTCAGAAAGAATTGGACATGGGACAGAGGAGATGGCTAGAATTAATCAAGGATTATGATTGTACAATTCATTACCATCCGAGAAAAGCAAATAAAGTGGCTGATGATTTGTGTCGAAAAAGTAATGATTTATTAACAATGTTGTGTTTAGAACGTGATCCTTTAGTTAAGGATTTGATGAACATTGTCATAGAAGTTGTTGGTATGGGATGTTATTTTGTTTTGTTTCAGGTATCCGTGAAATCTTCTCTATCAGACAGAATTAAGCAAGCACAGAAGCAAGATAATGAGTTACAGAAAAAGGTAGAGCTGGTTCAGAAGGGTAAGTTTTCTGAATTCAACACTGATAATGATTTTTTATTGAGATTTGGAAGAGATTTTGTGTGTCGTGTGATTCACAGTTGAAGAGATAGTTTTTATTTGAAGCTCATAGTTATCTGTTTTCAATTAATCCAGGCAGTACTAAGATGTATAGACATCTTCGGAAGTATAACTGGTGGGATGGAATGAAAAGAGATATTTCTGATTTTACTATGAAGTGTTTGACTTGTCAATAGTTTAATGAAGAGCAGTAGTTACCGAAAGGGATGCTTCAACCTTTATCAGTACCAGAGTGTAAATGGGAGAATATATCCATGGACTTCGTTATTGGATTGCTGAAGACACCTCGAGGTAATAATGCAATCTGGGTTATTATTGATCGCTCGACTAAATCTGCTCATTTCCATTCTATACGAGATAATTTTTCTCTTGATCAACTTTCTCGTTTGTATCTTAAAGAGATAGTTATGTTACATGGATTTCCACTCTCCATTGTATATGATCGTGATCCCAGGTTTACATCTAACTTTTGGAAAGGCCATCAGAAGTCATTGGGAACTAAATTAAATTTTAGTACAGCTTTTCATCCTCAATCAGATGGGCAGTCAGAACGAACAATTCAAACTTTAGAGGATATGCTACGTGCTTGTTCGCTGGATTATCAGGGAAGTTGGGACCAACATCTTTCTTTGGTTGAGTTTTCTTATAATAACAGTTTTCATTCTAGTATACAAATGGCACCATTTGAGGCATTATATTGGAAGCGGTGTCGAAATCCAGCTTTTTTGGATGAAGTGGGTGAATGGAAATTGATGGGACCATTATTGGTAGAATAGTTGGCAGAAAAAGTTCAGCTGATACATAAACACATGAGAACAGCTTAGAGCAGGCAGAAAAGTTATGCGGACAACAGGAGGAATGATCTCTCTTTTGAGGTAGGCGATCATGTCATCCTCAAAGTTTCACCCTGGAAAAGTGTGATGTGATTTGGTAAGAAAGTAAAGATGAGTTAAAGGTTGATTGGACTATATGAAATTCTGGAGAAAGTTGGATAAGTTTCATACCGAGTGGCTTTACCTCCGAGTTTATCTCAGGTACACAATGTTTTTCATGTTTCAATGTTAAGGAAGTACATGCCAGATCCATCTCATGTTTTGAGTCCATAGGTAGTTCAGATGGAAGAAAATCTATCTTATGAGGAATAAATGGTTCAGATTCTTGACCACAGGGAGCAACTGTGACGTAATAAGGTGATTCATCAAGTAAAGGTTTTGTGGAAAAACTACATGATTTAAGAGGCAACATGAGAATCTGAAAATTCAATGAGGGATAATTACCCCCAACTTATTCGATAAGTAAATAAATTGCGGGGATGCAATTTTTTTAAGAGGGGTAGGATGTAACATCCCATGTAAGTAATGAATAATAGATTTTCATATCTATGTCTATTTATGAAATAGATATTGTTTTAAAGGCTTAAAATGAGAATAAATCCAATCTTAAGTGATTAGCCACTAAATGAGGCTAATATTCATTGTTAGTATATATAATATTCATGTTATTTATTATTAATAAACATCATTTTAGTGCATTTTACACTTTTAACATCGTTTTAGATTATGATTGTAATACCTTCTTAAAATGCACTATTATGTGGTACATTTTTGAACATCATTTGAAGTACCCAATGATTCATGTGATTTTAAGGAATATAATTATACATATTTTGATTTGATATTTTTGGAAATTGATCTAAACTTGAATATGAACATGTTTGATTCAGGGATCAATGGAGAATACATGGATGAATATGGGGATATTTTGGCAATTAAAAGAAATAATTCTGGAGAAGGCAGATTAGAGACCATCCCACTGATGAGAATGTGGGGCCCCCAGTACAGGCCCAATGAAGCCAAAACGTCATGGGATTCTAGAAGACACATATAGTAACAAATCATTCTTCATGTTCCAATGCTAATTAGGCTTCAAAGATTGTTATTTAGGCATCCCAAAAAGTATATCAAAATTTGGGCCAGAATCAGCGGCCCAGAAAAACAGCCGGACAATTAAACCATATCTCCAAAACCATAACTCTTTTTTGGATTCTATTTTACAGGCTGTTAGGGGACATTCGGAGCTTAATTTAAGTCTTCTATGGCCTACCAAAATTCGTCCATCTAGATAGCCTCTGTTTGGTGGATGCAAGCTGGATGCCTTTTCGGGTCAAGGGTGGAAAGTCTTCTTTCCACAAACTTTCCACCACCCTAGACCTACCATGCTCAAGTGGGATGACTTGAAATGTTGTATAATAGACCCAAGGGCTCCAAAATTCCTATTTAAGGCAGTGGTGTTGGAGGATTTAATAATCTTTGAGCTTTCTTTCATTGTAATGTTATGATGCAGTTTTGTGGTCTCAAATTTTTCTTCCACATGTAAGTTGTATTAATTCATCCTTGTTTCTTAATAAAAGTTCTTCTTCTCTTGTTATTATGTTATTCTCCTTATCACTTTGATACTGTTGGTTCAAGGTGTAAACTTGTTCATACCAAACCTTATGAGATTATCACACAACGGTGGAGTGATCATTTTATTTTTATTGTTTTCTTTACTTCTCCATTTCCTCCCCCATGAGTCTACTTTCTGCTTCCATTGAAACAATAGAATCAATGGAGGGCTAACCCATTTATGGGTTGATCTAAGGGAGTATAAAGGGACTGTATTGGATATTATTTATCTCCCCATTAATGTATAATCACTTCTTTAATTGAGATTTTTATTTGATGATTTTTAAACTTCATCGTCCTTGTTGAATTTAAGGCCACACACTTCATGTGCTAATACAAACCTTTACATTGAAGCACTCAAAACATTGATCCTTCAAGTGTATAGGTGATTAGTATTAAAGGGTGTAGGCATTAAACCAGAAAGTGATGATGCTGTTTTATCTCCTTAAAGGAACCCATCTCAAATATAAGAAATGGAAATCATTGAAAACGAAATACATCCAATCCGCCCCGAGCGATAACATAGTATCAAATCATTATTTTAAATGGAATTTACTTAAATCTATTAGTGATCCTTTAAACCCATCTAAAATCATCCCAATTTGGTCACTTCATAGCCAAAAATAGTCCTTAGAATGTGTGTGTCTATATGTTACTTCTTAGGTCTCTGTGGATTCGACAACCCATGATAGACTACAATGACCATTCTACCTTCAAATCTTAGGTGAATTTGAGAGAGAATCATTAAGCATAGAATTCTCTAATATTTTCAAAAGATTGTTTTACCTCCTTTTGATGGAGAACCATTTTTAAATCTATATTTTGAAAATTTTATAAGATATATTTGTCAAAATAAACTTATACTTTAGGATTGAGACATTGAAATTAACTTTGGATAAATTTTTGGTATTCTTCTGACAATGTTCATTTTTTAAAGAGTAGTGAAAAAATACTGCATTTTACTTCATAACTATTTTTAATCTAATTTAATTATATGGTTAGATTATCTTTATAATTGATTTTAAAGTGTAATTATAATATATTTTTACAATTTAATACAATGGTGGTCATTAGAATTAGTTTCACTTTTTAATTGGGTATAAACAAGTGCCAAACCTTTCATAGATATTGTTTCAAAAAACCCCGCTATTTGTTTTGACAACGGAAATTATTTTTAAATTAATTATTGCAATTTCTGTGTTTGGAATTTGGTAAAATTGATTACATATTTGGAATCAAAAGGTCCAAATTATGTAATTAAGACTCTTTTGTTTTTTAGAAATTATGAATAGTAACGACGATAATTATCTTTAATTATCGTGATTAATTAGTAATCAGGTAGTTAAGGATAACAAAATAATATCATAATAATAACAAATGACCCCAACATGTGTCCTAATTCTACTGGTTGTTTTATGGCCGACCATGGGATGCCTTGTGCCATACATTGGGACCCCATGAAATCACTTTTGGGTGATAGTGACACTTTATCATTTTATTTTTTAAGAAAGGAGAATACCACAAAAGTATGTAACACCTAAGTAAAAAAAATTAGTTTTGTCTATGTAAATGATCTCTTAGACTATAAATAGTCATTGGAAATCTAAAACAATTTACTAAATCATATTATTTGTTTTATAATTTTTAGACATTAAATAAATTAAATGTTTTATGACACCATGATGATGCAGTGATTACCTCATTAATGAATGATTTAAATAAAATTAAAAGATAATGTAAAATAAAAGACTTACACTTGTCAAAAACATATTGAATGAGTATATTTCAAACCCTTATCACCTTATTATTGAAATATAACAATTTGGAACCTTTAAAATCTGAAATTCATTTTAATATAATGTAACATTTCTTGACTTTCCAATAGTGCCCCTCCTCCCTCTTATAAAAGGCCCCCACCTCTACCTCCTTACCCACACCTCTCAAGCCATTTTATCGGCCATGATCTGATCATTTTATCTCTACACATCCCTATATTAATCCTAGAAGCCTTACCTTAGGAAGAAAGATCTTCAAGAAACCCTTTTGGTTCAAACCAAGAGGAGTTACACGATTTAAAGGTAATGTCTTTATTTGTGTTCTTTTGTTTTATTTTCCTTATCCAACCCCCTAAACTCTTTTTATTTCTTTCTTTTGTAACAAAACCAGTATCTTAAATATACTAGGTTGTTGTTATGAGAAGTATTTAATTTACACTTACACACACCTCCGTCTAATGGTTAAAGAACATACTGTTTCTGTGGTTGGCGAATTTCTGCCTCACGAAACGATGATTGTTCAATATTTTTTTAACACCTTTCATGGTGGACATTAAGATGTCACAATATATATATATGATATATATTATGTGTATGTTTACCATACTCTTCTGTATTTTTCTTTTATGGCATACCTTTATGGTTTCCATTATGGGTAAACACGATATCTTCATTTTAGGAAGTGCGGACTACCGCCCCCTCAATGTGATTTGAATCGTTAATGCCATATGTGGGATGTATAAAGGATGTACATAATGATATTATAAATGATATTATATTGGAATTATAAAAGACCTTTCTATAATAATGATTTCATTTCATTAAATATGAAATAGAAATGAAAGTAGCTTTCATGCGTAAGTATGGCTTACCGTCTCCATGAATGGTGAATTTCATTTCTTACCTCTAAATGTTATGTAATATTATAAATTCAAGAATATAATGGATATATATGATATATATAATATCTAAATCATGAATATAATTCTATATATTATGGATATTTTACCAAATGAAAAACTCGTAATTATAAGGACTTTATATTTGACACAAGTACCAATGATCGAAAAAACGACCATTATTAACTTAAATAATTACATAGTGTTCATAACATGGTAATAAGTGATATTAAAGAAATAATGAACTAGATAAAAGTTCTTAAGCAATTATAAATTAACTCTAGTTTATTATTCTAGAGATTAAAGAACTATCGATTCAAGTCGGACACGAGGTAAGGGACTTCGTCTCAATCCCCTTTCATTGAGGCATATTTTTTTATACAAAAATTTCTTTTTTATGGTGTATAAACCCCTTTTACTTTTACATTTATTCAAAATGAATCTTTTATATAAAAAACATTTTACTAAATGACAAAAGGAAATGTTTTTCTCGTATGTATGCGGCGACAACGACTTCTCCACCGCCGTGACCATTATTTGAGTTTCGGCTTCCTCTACAAGCAATAACTTTTTTAAATTAAAAATAAATATCATGTTTTACTTTTCTTTTATTTTGGTATTGAAATGGGTTTTGATAATGTTTATAAAATATCAATGTGTTATTGATATCTTGTGATTGAAATGTGGAAATGTTATGTTTCCTTTATGCATATTTTATGTGATACGACTATGTTATGGTTCTTGGGAATTGTTTATGAAGACTGGTGGTTTTGTGATAAACTATGGCCGGGTGAGCCCAAGATAGCTCTCTAATGCATTGGGTAACACGAAGTGGTTAAATGCTAAGGTTTCTCAGAAGATATTTATGGAATATACTATGACGGGTATTCCAAATGTAACCACGAGGGTTACTCCCTACATAAGAATTTTATGAATGCCTCAAGTTACCTTTATGTCTTATGATTTCTATGAGTTATTTAGGATTTGATGAGGTATCTTAAAGTGCTTATGTTTTATGAGTAAAGTATGATTTCATTGAATCTTATGTATATATGGACTAATGTTTTCATTCCGTATTTTTATATACCTTACTAAGCTTTTTTTATGCTCATCCCAAGTTTTTGAAATGTTTTTCATAGGTCAAGGGAAGGGTATATGATGTGATGATAGTGAAAATGAAGTGTCATGAAAGAATCCTTGTTTTGTTTTAAATATGTTTTCATTGATGGTAATAGGGAATATTGTCTTTAATGTAACCACCTTGGTTAAATGTGGAATGTAATGCAAGATTTATGATCTAATTCTCCAAAACTCTAAACCTAAAAAGATCCTCAATGTGTAATCTTGTAATAACGCAAAATTAAGTAATGTTTAAGGATGGGTCCTTGTAGTTGGTATCATAGGTCAATTTTGATAACTTTAGGAGTTATAATTATATTAAATGATTATAAAAAAATATTTTTTTATGGTCAAATTGAAATGATATAGCATTTTAATATTACCATGTTGCTTCATCTAAGACATGTTTGTTCAGAATGGTTTTCCATAGAGGAAATTGGGAAGCAGTGCTAGGAAGGCATACAGAAGGAAATGGCCTTCCGAATCAGCATCCTGAGATGGTCGGAATTGGAACTGAACAGTTTTTTGTAGTAATGGCACAGTTGACTCAAGAAATAAATGGTGGTGGTCTACATGCACTAGATCATCCAGATCAACCATAGAGGAACATGTCAGTGGTGGAACATTTCATGAGGCAATATCCCCCATCATTTAGAGGATCATCTGACCCTGTGCTATCTGATGGTTGGATTATATCACTGGAGAATATTTTCGATGTCGTGGGGTGTTCAGACAATAAAAAGGTTAGTACTGCAATTTACCATTTGGAGGGTGAAGTAGATCAGTGGTGGTCGATGGTTAAAAATATTAGGGATGCTGATGAGATTGATGCTCCTGACTGGGATGAATTCAAAGGTATTTTTCTTTAGCAATATTTTCCTATGGCTATTCTACATAGGATTGAAAAACAATTCTTGGAATTGAGGCACGGGGACAACTCAGTGGCTGCTTATTAAGAAAGGTTCACTCGATTGGCAAGGTATGCTCCAAATTTTATCTGAGACCTTGATAGTAAAATAAATCATTTTTACTCAGGATTAAAGCCAAAATATCAAAGGGATTTAGCTTCTCGTGAGTTCAAGAGTTATGAAAATCTTGTTCGATATGCTGAGAAGGTGGAAATGGAGTTTTCTGATGATCAAGAGTTCTATAACAACCAACAGAAGAAGAGACCGATGTGGCAGGAGAAAGGGGAGAATTCTTCAAAAAGGTCTGATGGTAAGAAAAATAAGTTTCTAGTTTGTGATAAATGAGGTAAAATGCATGCTGGGGAATCTCTTCTAAATTTTGGAAAGTTCTACCGATGTGGTAAGATGGTTCATAAAGCTCGTGATTGCACTGAAAAATATCAGGGAGATGGTAAGACCAAATTTGATTTACAGTTAGTGAAATGTTTCAAGTGCAATGAGATGGGTCATTATGAAAACGAGTGTTCGACAAAGAGGTCAAATGATCGGAAGCAGTCATACTACAAGCAAAAAGTAGTGGTTACATCCTTTGCAACTACTTCAACAGATTTTGGGCCAACAAATGAAGTGGTATCAGGTACTTTGTTTGTTTTATTAGATTATGCCAATGTGTTTTTTGATTCGGGTTCTACACATTCTTTCATCTATGAATTTTTTTAGTAAATTAGGAATTTCATCTCAAGAAATGACTCCTGAACTTGTGGTAAAAACACCTGGGGGAAATGTTGAGGCAAAAAGAATTTATAAGAGTCTTCCTATCCTTATCAGTGGAAAGAACCTACTTGAAAACCTTATTGTTTTACCTCTAGTAGAGTTTGAAGTTATCCTGGGTATGGATTGGCTCTCTGTTTACCATGATAAGATTAATTGTAGAGCTAAAGAAGTTTCTTTTCAGAAAGACATTCAGTTTGTGTACAAGAATGAACCCTTACTATTTATAACATATCAAGAGGCTGAGAAACATGTAAAATATGGAAAAGAATGTTACCTTGAACATATTGTTTAAAACAAAGGAACCATTCAGATTAATGATGTGCCATTGGTAAATGAGTATCCTGATGTTTTTCCTGATGAGTTGCCTGGAATAATACCAGATCGGGAAGTTGAATTTACTGTTGATATAGTTCGTGATGCTATGCCAATTTCAAAACCCCCTTATCGAATGGCTCAAATTGAACTTTTAGTGTTGAAGGAGCAATTGCAAGATTTATTAGGGAAAGGTTTCATTCGACCTAGCACATCACTATGGGGTGCTCCTGTCTTATATGTTATAAAGAAAGATGGTTCCATGAGACATTGCATTGATTATAGAGCCTTGAATAACATCATTGTTATGAACAAATATCCTTTGCCTCATATCGATGTTTTGTTTGATCATCTCCAGGGAGATCGGTATTTTTCAAAGATTGACCTGAGATCGGGGTACCATCAGTTGAAGGTAAAGGAAGAAGATGTTCTGAAGACCGCGTTTCGTATAAGATATGACCATTATGAATTTGTAGTAATGCCTTTTGGTCTAACCAATGCACCTTCTGTATTCATGGATCTTATGAATAGAATTTTCAATGAGTTCTTGGATAAGTTTGTGGTTGTTTTCATTGATGATATATTGGTGTTTTCTAAAAGTAAAGAGGAGAATGGAAGTCATTTAAGGGTTATTTTGAAAACCTTAAAAGAAAAGAAATTGTATGGGAAATTCAGCAAGTGTGAGTTTTGGTTGCAACAAATTTCTTTCCTTGGTCATATTGTTTCTAAAGATGAAATAACTGTTGATCCTACAAAAGCAAAGGTTGCTGAAGAATGCCCATGACCCACAAATGTAACCGAGATTCATAGTGTTATTGGGTTGGCAGGCTATTACTGAAGGATTGTTTCAAATTTTTTACGGTTATCTAGTTCAATGACTAAGCTAACTCGGAAGGGTGTTAAGTTTTTCTGGAAAAAAGAATGTGATGATTGTTTTCAAGAATTGAAATGAATATTGGTCAATGCTCCAGTTTTGGCACTACCTTCCACGAATAGTGAGTTTTTTATCTATAGTGATGATTTATTGAAAGGACTTGGTTGTGCCCTAATGTAGAATGATTAGTTAATTTCTTATGCTTCACGATAGGTGAAAACTCATGAGGTAAATTACCCTACACATGATTTGGAATTAGCTGCAGTTGTTTTTGCTTTAAAATTTTTGAGGCATCATTTCTATGGTGTAATGTGTGAAATATATACTGATCACCGAAGTTTAAAGTATATATTCACTCAGAAATAATTGAACATAAGACAGAGGAGATGGCTAGAATTAATCAAGGATTATGATTGTACAATTCTTTACTATCCGGGAAAAGCAAATAATGTGGCTGATGCTTTGAGTCGAAAAAGTAATGATTCATTAACAATGTTGCATTTAGAACGTGATCCTTTGGTTAAGGATTTGATGAACTTTGGCATAGAAGCTGTTGGTGCAGGATGTTCTTCTGTTTTGTTTCAAGAATCAGTGAAATCTTCTCTATCAGACAGAATTAAGTAAGCACAGAAGCAAGATAGTGAGTTGCAAAAAAATATAGAGCTGGTTCAGAAGGGTAAGTTTCCTGAATTCAACATTGATAATGAGTGTGTTTTGAGATTTGGGAAGAAATTGTGGGTGTCATGTGATTCACAGTTGAAGAGAGTGTTGTTATGTGAATCTCATAGTTCTCCGTTTTCAGCTCATCTAGGCAGTACTAAGATTTATAGAGATCTTAGAGAGTATTACTGGTGGGATGGAATGAAAAAGGGATATTGCTGATTTTACTGTGATGTGTTTGACTTATCAACAGGTTAATGTAGAGTGGCAGTTACTGAAAGGGATGCATCAACCTTTACCAGTACTAGAGTAGAAATGGTAGAATATATCCATGGACTTCATTGTTGTATTTTCGAAGACACATCGAGGTAATAATGCAATCTGGGTTATTATTAATCGCTTCACTAAATTTGGCCATTTCCTTGCTATACAAGATAAATTTTCTCTAGATCAACTTTCTCATTTGTATCTTAAAAAGATAGTTAGGTTACAACGAGTTCCCCTCTCCACTGTATCTGATCGTGATTCCATGTTTACTTATAACTTTTGGAAAGGCCTTCAGAAGTCGTTGGGTACTAAATTAAATTTTAGTACAACTTTTCATCCTCAACCAGATGGGTAGACAGAATGAACAGTTCAGACGTTGGAGGATATGCTACGTGCTTGTTCGATAGATTATCAGGGAATTTGGGACCAAAATCTTTCTTTGGTTGAGTTTTCTTATAATAATAGTTTTTATTCTAGTGTACAGATGGCACCATTTGAGGCATTATAAGGGAAGTGGTGTCGAACTCCAGTTTTTTGGGATGAAGTGGGTGAGAGGACGTTGATGGGACCAGAATTGGTAGAAGAGTTGACAGAAAAAGTTCAGCTGATATATAAACACATGAGATCAACTCAAAGTAGGCCGAAAGGTTATGCGGACAATAGGAGGAAGGATCTCTCTTTTGAGGTAGGTGATCATGTCTTCCTCAATGTTTCACCATGGAAAAGTGTGATGTGATTTGGTAAGAAAGGAAAGATGAGTCCAAGTTTCATTGGACCTTATGAAATTATAGAGAGAGTTGGATCAGTTGTATACCGAGTGGCTTTATCTCCGAGTTTATCTCAGGTACATAATGTTTTTCATGTTTCAATGTTAATGAAGTACATGCCAGATCCATCTCATGTTTTGAATACAGAGGTAGTTCAGCTGGAAGAGAATCTATCTTATGAAGAACAACCAGTCCAGATTCTTGACCACAAGGAGAAAGTGTTACGGAATAATGTGATTCATCATGTAATGGTTTTGTAAAAAATCCACATGATTTAATAGGCAACATGGGATTCTGAAAATGTAATGAGGGGTGAATACCCCCACTTATTTGATACGTAAATAAATTGCGGGGACACAATTTTCTAAAGGGGGGAAGGATGTAACACCCAAATTATTTAATGAATATTAGATTTTCATATCTATGTCTATTTATGAATTAGATAGTGTTTTAGAGGCTTGAAATGAGAATAAATTCAATCTTAAGCATAGAATTCTCTAATATTTTTAAAAGATTGTTTTACTGGATTTTGATGGAGAACGATTTTTAAATATATATTTTGACAATTTTATAAGCTCTATTTTTTAAAATAAACTTATTCATTAGGATTGGTACATTTAAATTTACTTTGGATAATTTTTTGGTATTTTTCTGACAATGTTAATTTTTTAATGAATAGTGAAAAATACTACATTTTACTTCAAAAATGCTTTTTCATTTAATTTTATTATATGGTTATATTATCTTTATAATTGAGTTTAAAGTGTAATTAGAATATATTTCTACCATTTAATCCAATCGTGGTCATTATAATTAGTTTCACTTTGGAATTGGGCGTAAATAGGTGCCAAACTTTTCATAGATATTGTTTCAAAAAAACCCGTTATTTGTATTGACAATGGGAATTATTTTTAAATTAATTATTTCAATTTCGGTGCATGGAATTTGGTAAAATGGATTCCATATTTGTAATCAGAAGGTCCAAATTATGTAATTATTACTCTTTTTTTGTACATTATGAATAGTAACTATGATAATTATCTTTAATTATCGTGATTAATTAGTAATCGGGTAGTTAAGGATCATAAAATAAAATCATAATAATAACAAATGACCCCAAAATGTGTCATAATGCAAATTTTTGTGTCATGTCCGACCATGGGATTCCTTGTGCCAAACATTGGGACCCCATGGAATTACTTTTGGGTGATAGTGATACTTTATCATTTTATTTTTAAAGAAAGGATAATATCACAAAAGTATGTAACACCAAAGTAGAAAAAATTAGTCTTGTCTGTGTAATTGATCTCTTAGAATATAAATAATAATTGTAAATCTAAAAATATTTCCTACATCATAGTATTTTTTTTATAATTTTTTGACATTAAATAAATCAAATTTTTTATGACACCATGATGATGCAACGATTACCTCATTAATGACCGATTTATATAAAATGAAAAGATAATGTAAAATATAAGACTTAAACTTGTCAAAAAAATATTGGATGAGTATATTTCGAACCCTTATCACCTTATCGTCGAAATATATCAATGAGGGATATTTAAAATCTGAAATTCATTTTAATATAAAGTAACATTCCTTGACTTTCCAAGAGTGCCCCTCCTCCCTCTTATAAAAGGCCCCCACCTCTACCTCCTTACCCTCACCTCTCAAGCCATTGGCTCAGCCAAGCTCCGATCCTTTTATCTCTCCACATCCATATCATCATTCTAGAATCCTTACCTTAGGCTGAAAGCTCTTCAAGAAACCCTTTTGGTTCAAACCAAGAGAAGTTACCCGATTTAAAGGTAATGTCTTCACTTGTGTTCTTTTGTTTTATTTTGCTTCTCAAACCCCCTAAACTCTTTTTATTCCTTTATTTTGTAAAAAAAATGTATATTCAATATAATTGGATGTTTTTATGAGATGTATATTATTTAAACTTACACACACCTCCGTATAATGGTTAAAGAACATACTGTTTCTGTGGTTGGCGAATTTCTGCCTCACGAAACGATGATAGTTCAAACTTTTTTTAACACCATTCATGGTGGACATTAAGATGTCACTATATTTATATATGATATATATTATGTTTATGATTTCCATATACTTCTATATTTTTTGTGTATGGCATACCTTTATGGTTTCCATTATGGGTAAACATGATATCTTCATTTTAGGAAGTGCGGACTATCGCCCCCTCAAAGTGATTTGAATCGTTAATGCCATATGTGGGATGTTTAAAGAATGGAGTTAATGGTATTATATATGATATTATACTGGAATTATAATTTACCTTTATATCATTATGATTTCATTCCATTTAATATGAAATAGAAATGAAATTAGAGTTCATGCGTACGTACGGCTTACCGTCTCCATGAAGGGGGCATTTCATTTCATACCTCTAAATGTTATGTAATATTATAAATTCATGTATATACTGGATATATAGGATATATATGATATCTACATCATGAATATAATTCTATATATAATGGATATTTTACCACATGAACAAATTGTAATTATAAGAACTTTATTTTTGACTCAAGTACCAATGATTGATAAAACGACCGTTATTAACTTAAATAATTACATAGTGTTGATAACATGGTAATAAGTGATATAAAAGTAATAATAAACATGAAAAATGTTCTTAAGAAAGTAGAAATTATCTCTAGTTTATTATCCAGGTAATTAAAGAATGATCGAGTCAAGTCGGACATGAGGTAAGGGACTTCGTCTCAATCTCCTTTCATTGATGCATATTTTGTTTTATACACAACTTTCTTTTATACGGTGTATAAACCCATATGAATTTTATATTTATTCAAAAGAAATATTTTTTATAAGAATCGTTTTACTAAATGACAAAAGGGAATGTATTTGTCGTATGTATGCGGGGACAACGAATTCTCCAACACCGTGACCATTATTTGAGTTTCATCTTCCACTACAAGCCATAACATTTTTAAATTAAAAATAAATACCATGATTTAGGTTTATTTTATTTTGGTATTGAAAATGGTTTTTATAATGTTATTATTATATCAATGTGTTATTGATATCTTGTGATTGAAATTTGGAAATGTTATGTTTCCTTTATTCATGTTTTATGTGATACAATTATGTTATGGTACTTAGGAATTTTTTATGAAGACGGGTGGTTCCATAATAAACTAAGGTCGGGTGAGCCCGATATAGCTCTCGAATGGCTTGGGTAATGTGAAGGGGTTAAACGCTAAGGTTTCTCTGAAGATATTTAGGGAATATACTGTGACCGGTATTCCAAACGTAACCATGAGGGTTACTCCCTATGTAAGAATGTTATGAATGCCTCAAGTTACCTTTATGTCTTATGATTTCTAGGAGTTATTCCTGATTTGATGAGGTATGTTAATGTGCTTATGTTTTATGAGTAAAGTAGAATTTCATTGATTCTTATATATACATGGACTAATGTTTTCATTCTATATTTTTATATACCTTACTAAGCTTTTTTATTCTCATCCCGTGTTTTTGAAATGTTTTTCACAGGTCAAGGGATGGGTACATTATGTGATGATAGAGTCAAGGAAGTGTCATGAAAGAATACATGTTTTGATTTAAATATGTTTCCTTTGATGGGAAAAGTGAATATTGTCTTTAATGTAACCACCTTGTTTAAATGTGGAATGTAATTCATGATTTATGATCTAATTCTCTAAAACTCTAAACCTGAAAAGATCCTCAATGTCTAATCTTGTAATAACACAATATTAAGTAATGTTTAAGGCTGGGGCCTTATAATATCCATAGCATGAATCTTATGAAATCATATAATATAAGCATGGGATCATATAAACATGTAATCATATAAATGTGGCAGAATCTTAAATCATATCATTAGTACTGGTCAAGGCTAATCGCCAATCCCGTTTCCCATTTTAGTACGGGTCAAGGCTAACCGCCAATCCCGTTTCACATCGCATCTCATGAGTCTTAACCTTACCCAATTAATTGGAGTGCTATATAGGTGCACACATCTCAACATATTCATGAATATCCTTCCCCATAATTATTCTTACCACATATAAAATGATTCATATTCAACTATACACAAACTTAAGGGTACCCATGCAAAGAATTAGGTACCAAAGTCATGACATAAAACATATCCAATGGTTGTATCATGAAAGTGTCCATTAAAGGAAAGGATTATAACATACATGGAAATTTATAGGGTAAAATAGTATTTTAACATGGTAAGTTGTGCAAAATTAAAGGGAAAACATATTATAAATGTATTTTAGAAACACTAGCATTAAAACATTTTTGTGCGGTTTTAAGGAAAACACTCTAGAGCTTTTCAAATAGAAAAGAAGAAATGCCTTTATATAAAACCATAGTTGAACCAATAAGGTTTTTGTAAACAAAATACTTATTTTATAATTGAAATGGTTTCTTCAAACAGATGATATAGTGAACATGAAATTTGGGTAAAAATTCAGGAAGTCCCCTTCAAATAGGTTTGTTTATCGGAAAGTTCTAAGGATGGAATCTTTCAAAAACATGTATATACCCAAAAGAAAGTGATGAAAGGGTTTTGATATTATAATCTTTTACAAATATACTGAATTAATAAGATTCACATAAATAGATATGATAACTCTGTTTTGAAAGAAAGATAAGGCAACCCGAAAGAACAAAGAAGGTTCGGGTAGAATTCGTTACGATTTAATCGGCATGGTGTCGAGTGTGACCAAGAGGGATTGATTAGAGAAAAATGGGATTTTTAATCACTTATAAAACATTAGGGTAGTATGTTTAAGGTTAATAAACATACCCCATCACATTTTATTACACAAAAAAACATAGCATAGAGAAAAATCTTGATTAAGAGTGAAAAGGAGAGGATCCCTTACCTTAAGTCAGTTGGTGTTCTCCACTTGATATTAATGACCTGAATAGTCAAATTAGGTTTATTAATAAATAGTTACATAACCTTATATACATGTAAAATATTTATTATGACCTTTTTAAGTTCATTTATACTCATTTTGATTGACTATAAGGTTCAATTTCATGGTTCAGGTCCGTTTGTTTCCTTGGGTTTTAATGATTAGTTCACTTGTATTTAGGTTTGAATAAAATGTAAGATAAAAGTGGTCATCCAGAATTGATGTTATATAGAATTAGTGAACATTCATAAGGTTAAATGGTTATAAAATTATTTTGATTAATTGGAGTGAAAGAGAATCATGACATAATACATTATTGATAAACACTTGAATTAATTTTAGCGATTTTACCCATATTTAACTAGTTTTGTATTATTATTTGATATCATGGGTGTATAAGGATTCCAGAACCATAAATAGGATATATAACATATATAATAATCTGGTTAGACCAAAAAATAAATGGTTTCTTGACCAGAAATAAATATAATAACAGAAATTGATAAACTGTTGTCCTTGAATGTGCTAAATTAGCACGTCCCAAACGGTGCTTTCATTTCGTTCAAATAAAAGTGTAGGGAAAGGGGAGAAGATAATGAAATATACCAATAGCATGAAGAAATTACAGTAAAAGTATGTTACTGGATTCATCATACTATTCTGTTGAAGGGAGGTGAGGAAAGAAAATAAAAAGGAAAGGAACTTAAAAGAAAAGATGAAATTTGGAAAGAGGAATTTACCTCGTGAGACCCCATCCTTTGAGAACCTCTTAAGGGGAGAGGTTTTGGTATTTTGAGGAGGCCGAGATCTTTTGGACGTGGGGGAGGACCTTGGGGAGTGATTTGGGCAGAATTTTGGGAAGGCTTGGAGCTGGAGAGGAGTGGAGAGAAGTGGGAGTGAAGGTGGGGGTTATAGTGGTAGAGAGGAGGGATTTCATGATATTATAATCTTTAATTTATTATTTATTCCCAAGTCAAGGAATAGTAAGTATTCCATGACCAAGAATAGTAAATGGGTCATTTAAATCCGAACCAAGTGGGCTTACATCAGTAGAGCATCATTGATGACTCAATTAATCCATTATTTATCATTTATTGTAAATTATCGGATTATACTATTCATCAAAAAATCAAGTATTTCAGAAATATCCCAAAAATTCACCCTGACCATTTTTCCACATGTAGAATCCAAAAATGAAGTCCATTTTTGAAAAATAATTTTCTAATTATATTTATTATAATATTTAATTAAATAATAATTTATTATCAAAAACTAGATTTAAAACATGCATTAACTCATTCTAAGACATATGTATATTTTACTTCCAACATGAATATTATTTTTATAATATCAAAGGTGAGGTTACTATTCATTATGGTATATCACTAGTCATAGGGGTATGTTACTATTCCTTAGGGTAGGTTACTATTCAACAAAAATTATTTTTGTTTCTTTAGACTCCAAAAAACATCTTGAACACAACCGTGTATACCGGATTTTCAAAATTCCAAACACAGAAGTGAAAAACTTATGTTTAAAGGTAACATATCACTTAGTAGTTCATTATGTTGTGATTTCATTTGATTTTATGAAATAAATATAAGAATGCAATTTCCATTGAAAATTTGGGTCGTTACATTCTTCCCCCCTATGAAATTTCACCCTCAAAATTTCATTTTACATACTAACCCAAAAACAGGTGTGGGAACTTTTCCTTCATTTCTTCCTCCAATTCCCATGTTGCTTCCTCAATCTTATGGTTCCTCCAAAACACTTTGACAAGATGGGTTGTCTTGTCGTGTAGAACCTTATCTCTCTAATCCAGAATCTATATTGGCTGCTCCTCATAAGAGAGATCACCTTCCTGCTGCACCACCTCTGAGTTTACTTGATGTGAGGGATCTGGTATGTACTTCCTCAAGTGATATGTGGAAAAAATCCTTAAATCGTGCCATAATTGGTGGAAGTGAAAGCTGATAGGCCAAGACTCCTATGCGGTCAATGATCTCAAAGGGGCGAATATACCTTGGTCTTAGCTTCCCTTTTTTCCCGAATCTCATGACTCTCTTCCATAGAAATATTCGAAGGAAGACTTTATCACCAATGCCGAACTCCAATTCCCTTCAAAGGTTGTCAGCATAGCACTTTTTCTGACTTTAAGTAGCTTTTATGTGTTTTAGGATGACTTTAACCTTCTCTGTCATATGTTCAACAAGATCGGGTCCAAGTAGCTTTTTTTCTCCAACTTCATTCCAACAAGATGGAGTTCTACATCGCTTTCCATACAGAGCTTTATATGGAGCCATCTGCATACTTGAGTGGAAGCTATTTGTTGTGTGAGAACTCAACCAATGGGAGATTCTGATCCCATACACCTTTGAATTCAAGAGAGAAGGCTCTAGGCATATCATCAAGCGTCTGAATAGTTCTTTCAGACTGGCCATCAGTTTGGGGGTGATAGGCCATGATGAAATTTAATGCAGCACTCAAAGAATGTTGAAGGCTCCTCAAAAATTTATATTTGAACCCTGGATAATGTTCAAAGAAAATTGTGATTGGAACACCGTGCAGTCTCACCACTTCCTTCACATATAAGTTTTCAAGTTGTTCAAGTGAGAGATCTTCCTGAATAGCGATGAAATGTGATGTCTTGGTGAGTAATTCAACCACAACCCATATCGCATTATTTCCCATCGATGTCTTCGGGAGACCCATGAAAATGTCCCTAGTATCATTTTCCCATTTCCACATGGGTATAGGCAATGGCTGCATCATACCTTTGGAATTTTGTCACTCAAATTTAACTTGCTAACATACCATTCACCTTGATATATTTTCTGCAATCTCATTCTTCATGTTATCCCACCAGAACTGTTCTCAGAGATCACAGTACATTTTGGTACTCCCAGGATGGATATAGAAGGTCGATCTATGTGAATCATTCAATATCTCATTATTTTTCTCTTGATCAGATGGTACACATAATCGTGTCCAAATTCATACAACTCCTTCCTCATCAATTTTGAAATCAGAGGATTTCCCATTTTTAACAACTTCCACCCTTTTCTAAATTTCTACATCCTTTCTTTGAGCAACCTTTAATTTCTCCAAGAGGGATGGTTGAGAAATCATTTGATAATAGATTGAATATGTTCCTCCCTTAATGATTCCCATGTCCATCCTTTGAAAATATAAGTAGATCAGATCATTTTCAATTCTCATCATTGATAAAGATCTAGTATCCTTTCTACTTAGAGCATCTACCACCATGTTTTCCTTACCAGGATTGTAGTGGATTGAGCAGTGATAATCCTTGATGAGCTCTATCCATCTTCGTTGAAGCATATTAAGATCTTTCTATTTGAATATATATTTGAGACTCTTGTGGTCAGTATATATCTCAAATTTTTTCCCATAGAGATAATGCCTCCAGACTTTCAATGCAAAGCTCACAGCCGCTAACTATAGATCATGCATGGAATAGTTTTTCTCATGGATTTTCATCTTTCTTGAGGCATAGGCTATCACTTTATCATTTTTCATTAGCACAAAGCCTAAGTCTTTCTTATAAGCATCACTATACAACACAAAGTGTTCTCTAATTGAAGGAAGTGTGAGTACTAGCACAGTGATAAGCCTCTTTTTCAACTCCTTGAAATAGACTTCGCATTCCTGTGTCCAGATGAAATTTACTCCCTTCTATGTCATCTTGGTCATTGGGTTTGACAATCATGAAATGTTCTTCACAAATCGTCGATAATACCTAGCTAGACCTAAAAAGCTATGGATCTCCGTTACATATGTTGGCCTCATCAACTCTTCAATTGACTTCGTCATGAAAGGGTCTATAGGTATCCATTTCTTGGTGACAACATTACACATGAATGATACTTCCTCCATCCAGAACTCACATTTACTGTACTTTGCATACAACTTCTACCTTTGAAATTTCTTTAACACAGTTTCCAAATTCTACTCATGTTCCTCCTTGCTCTTGGAGTATATCAGAATATAATCAATAAATACCACCACAAATTTGTCAAGGTAATCTCTAAAGACTATATTCATTAAATCCCTGAATTTTGCTGGAGCATTAGTGAGTCCGAAGGGTTTCACTATGAAATCATAGTTTCCATACCTCGTTCGAAAGGAAGCCTTGGGAATATATTCCTTCATCAACTTTAGTTGGTGATATCCTGACCGAAAGTCCACCTTAGAGAAATAACTGGCCCCACGATGCTGATCGAACAATTCGTCTATCCGTGGATGGGGATACTTGTTTTTATTGAGATTTTATTGAGCTCATGATAATCAATGCAGAGGCGCATTGATTCATCATTATTCTTGACGAAGAGGACTGGAGAACCCCATGGTGAAGCACTCAGGCATATAAAACCCTTCTCCATATTCTCCTGTAACTGCTTCTTCGGCTCTTCCAGCTCTACAGTGGCCATTTTGTAAGGTGTCTTTGATATTGGCAGAGATCGAGGGATAATTTCAATTGAAAAATCAACCTCTCGGTCAGGGGGAAGACCAAACAACTCTTCGGGGAGAACATCAGTGTAATCCCTCATGATGGGAAAGTCTTCAAGCATGATTCTATCCTTTGTCTCAATCATTTGAGCTAGATATTCATGATCACAAGGAAGAAATATCCAAACTTGATAAGAAGATTCTAAAGGGGAGTCATCTTCCTCCTTGCACTTGTAAAGAATTGGAGGATGCTTTAGGGTGTGAAGAGTAATCTCCCTTTCCTGAAAATTGATGTTGGCCTTGTACAAATATAGCCAATCCATGCCCAAGATAGCGTCAAACTTCACTAAAGGAAATATGACAAGATTTTCTTGGAGGTTCAGTCCACAAACATTAACCGGGGAGGAGTTATTAACCATGGATGGAATAATTTCCCCATTCGATGTTCCCACAGATAACTTTTCCTCCAAATTTTAAGGTGGTGTTTGAATAGTTCTACTAAACTTTCAAGATATTAAAGAATGTTTAGAACCAGAATCAAAATGTACGTTAGCTATTCTTGAATATATAACAAGTGTACCTGTCGCTACATCATTTTCTGACTCTACCTCAGTAGTAGTGATAGAATAACCCCCTCCTTGTTTCCTTGGAGGTTGTTTTTGATTGCCTCCAACAATCCTTGGCTTAGGTCAATTTTTCGTATAATGCCGAAGATCCTTGCAGTTAATACACTGCACTACAGGATGAGTGTTGATCTGAACATTCAGTTATTCTTCAACATTAGTGGGATTTTTCATATCCCTTCGGCAGTTCTTGTCCAGATGACCAAACATTCCACATTTGAAGCAATTCTGGGTTCCCTTGAGACAGTCACCAAGATTCTTCTTCCCACAATTATTCCAAAGGGTAATGTGAGGCTTCTTTCTATCATGGGATTTTTTTGATGAACCACCCATGTTGTTCTCCATTTTTTTCTTCTTGTCACTAGGCCCATCAAACCACTGAGATTCTCCAATCTCCAATTCAACCTTGAGGGCACAACAGACAATTTCCTCAAAGCGATCAAATTCTAAAATCGCCAACACTTTTCGTAGACCCAGCTTTAGTCCACTGAAGAAGTGATCCACCTTGCATTCAGTTTTCATGACAAAGCCAGAGGCATACTTTGCAGGCCTTGTAATGTTCACTTTATATGCCCCGATGGACTCATCTTTCTTCTTCTTGAGTCCAAGGAACTCTCTTTCCATCTTGAGACAGAGGGTTCGAGAAAAATATTTTTTAAAAACATCCTCTTGAATTCCTCCTAGTCTATGGAATCAATTTCCTCTTGGGACATCGTATTCTTGATTAGTGTCCACCACTGATCAGCTTCCCCCTCAAAACAATAGACTTCTTGTACAACCTTCTCTTCTTATGAGCACTATAGAACATAGAATATCCTTTCAATGGAGTTAATCCATTTTTCTACGAGGAGGGGATCAGAGGACCCGCTAAACATGGGAGGCCATTGCCGCATGAAGGATTATATGACAACTTGCACTTTCCTTGGAGGAAAGGGACGTTTTACCTAATTCAAGTTATTATTCATAACTCGAGCTAGCTGATCAAGTACATCCATTATGTTATGAGCACCCACTTTCATCACATTAGGCATGTCATTAGGGAAATTATTACATTGCCTATCACATTGGTTGTTGGAACATGTTCTTCTATTTCCCGCCATTAACTAAGATAAAGAACGTATAATTAGAGGTCTTGAATACTTATCTATTGAGTAGAAAATGAATCTTTGAACATAAAAGTATGAACTTATAATGAATAAGTGCATCATAACTTGTGATTCCTTAGGTTTATATCTAGGTTATCCTCGATCTATTTCTTAACTTATATTTGTATGGGCTTTTTTCCCCTTAATAAGGGTTTGTACTAAGCCTGTGAAACCACAAAAGCATATCCCTCAGGAGTGTCGTATCCAAGAGTGATGCAAGGCCCATTGTCGTGCACCAGTTCTCATTCGAGTCTAGCTCAATGCAGTGTTTTTGGGTTTCACCCCTTGATACATATGGGATAGATGCACCTCTACTTTCTCATATCCAGAAAGGGATGTATTTTCTTGATAAACCACTTACTATATACTCACCAAAATTTAGGATTCTTTTCTTATACTTAGTCTTATCCATAAAGTTCTCACTAAGGTTCTCTATTCCTAATCTCCCAAAATAACAAGACCATCCTCTAATAACAACTATAGAAACCCAAGCCTTTTACATATAACATTTCATTATTTTAAGTATAATTAATCATTAGAGTATAAGCCGAGCATCATTAAGTCTAGTGTCTTGGAAGACTAGGTACATATAACATAAAACATGGGACTAAAAAACATGTTTATTTAATCTCCATAAAGAGATTATAACAACCTTTGAGCTATTACATTTGCATAGGGTACCCTGGGGAACACAAGAACAATGGGGATGAGCTGAAAAGCCCAGTAAAGGAATGAACATAAGGATTCATATCAAGCACATGAGTTAAGAAGCATGACATAATGATATCCATAGAATCAAACGTAGGAAATAATTTAATATAAGCATGGGATCATATAAACATTGAATCTTATAAATGTGACAGAATCTTAAATCACATCTTTAGTATGGTTCAAGGCTTATCGCCAATCCTGTTTCCCATTTTAGTACGGGTCAAGGCTAACCGCCAATCTCGTTTCACATCGCATATCATGAGACATAACCTTACCCAATGGATTGGAGCGCTATCTGGGCCCACCCATCTCAACATATTCATTAATATCATTTCCACATAAATATTCTTACCACAAATACAATCATTCAAATTCATCCACACACAAACATAAGGGTACCCATGGAAAGAATTGGGTACCACAGTAATGACATAAAACATATCCAATGGGTGTATCATTAAAGTGTCCATGAAAGGAAAGGAGTATAACAAACATGGACAATTATAGGGTAAAATAGTCATATAACATGGTAAGTGGTGTCAAATAGAAGTGAAAACATATTATAAATCTATTTTAGAAACATTAGAATTAAAAAACATTTGTGCGGTTATATGGAAAACACTCTACATCTTTTCAAATAGAAAAGAGGAAATTCTTTTATATAAAACCATAATTGAACCAAGACGGTTTTCATAATAAAAATACTGAATTTATAAAGACAATGGTGTCTTAAAATAGAGGATATAGTGAACATGAAATTTTGGTAAAAATTAGGGATGCCCCCTTAAAACAGGTTTGCTTATCGGAAAGTTCTAAGGAGGGAATATTTCAAAAACATGTATATCCCAAAAAGAAAGTGATGAAAGGTTATTGATATTAGAATCATTTATAACTATCAATAATTTATATGATTCACATAAATATATATTATAACACCATTTTTAAAGAATGATAAGGCAACCAGAAAGAACAAAGAAGGTTCGGGAAGAATTCGTTAAGAGTTTATCGGCATGGTGTCGGGTGTGACCAAGAGGGATTGATGAGAGAGAAATGGGGTTTATCATCACTTATAAAACATTAGGTATGTATGGGTAAGGTTTATAAACATACCCCATAACATTGTATTACAAAAAAAACATAGCATAGAGAACAATCTCGATTAAGAGTGAAAAGGGGAGGATCCCTTACCTTAAGTCCATTGGTGTTCTCCACTTGATACTAATGACATGAATAGTCAAATTATGTTTATTAATAAATATTTCCAGAATCATATATACATGTAAAATATTTATTATAACCTTTTTATGTTCATTTATTCCCATTTTCATTGATTATAAGGTTCAATTTTATGGTTCGGGTCCGTTTGGTTCCATGGGTATTAATGAACAATTCACTTGTATTTAGGTTCAGATGAAATGTAAGATGAAAGTGGTCATCCGGAATTGATTTTATATAGAATTATTGAAAATAAATAAGGTTACGTGGTTACAAAATTCGTTTGGTTAATTGGAGTGAAAGATAATCATGACATAAGACATTAATGATAAACGCATGAATTGATTTGAGCGATTTTACCCATAATTAACATGTTTTGTATTATTATTTATATCATGAGTGTATAAAGATTACAGAACAATAAATAGGATATATAAAATATATAATAATCTGGTTAAACCATAACATAAATGGTTTCATGACCATAATTAAAGATAATAACCGAAATTGATAAACTATTGTCCTTGAATGTGCTAAATTAGCACATCTCAAACTATTCTTTCATTTCATTCAAATAAAAGGGTTGAAAGGGGAGAAGATAATGAAATATACCACTATAATGAAGATATTCTAGTAAATGTATGTTACTGGATTTATCATACAATTATGGTGAAGGGAAGCAAGGAAAGAAAATAAAAAAGAAAGGAACTTAAAAGGAAAGAAGAAATTTGGAAAGAGGAATTTACCTCTTGAGACTTCCTCCTATGAGAACCTCTTAAGGGGAGAGGTTTTGTTATTTTGAGTAGGATGAGAGATTTTGGACGTGAGGGAGGAACTTGGGGAGAAATTTGGGAAGAATTTTGAGAAGTCTTGGAGATTTAGTGGAGTGGAGAGAAGAGGGATTGAGGGGGGGGGGGGGTTATAGTCGATGAGAGGAGGGATTTCATGATATTATAATCATTTATTTATTATATCTTCTCAAGAAAAGGAATTGTAAGTATTCCATGACAAATAATAGTAAATGGGTCATTTGAATTCGAACCAAGTGGTCTTACATCCGCAAAGAATCATCGATGGCTCAATTAATTCATTATTTAGCATTGATTGTAAATTATCAGATTCTACTATTTATAAAAAATTCAAGTATTTCCGAAAAATACCAAAAATTCACCCTAACCATTTTTCGATGTGTAGAATCCAAAAATGAAGTCCATTTTTCAAAAATAATTTTATAAATATGATTATTTAAATATTTAATTAAATCATAATTTATTTTCAAAAACTAGATTTAAAACATGCATTAACTCATTCTAAAACATAGGTATATTGTACTTCCAACTTGAATATTATTTTTATACTATAAAAGGTGAGGTTACTATTAATTAGGGTATATAAATATTCATAAGGGTATGTAACTATTCATTTGGGTAGGTTACTATTCACCAAAAATTATTATTGTTTTATTAGACTCCAAACAACATCTTGAACACAACCGTGTATGCTGGATTTTTGAAATTCCAAACACAGAAGTGAAAAAATTATGTTTAAAGGTCACTTATCACTTATTAGTTCATTGTGTTGTGCTTTAAGGTGATTTTAGGAAATAAATATAAGAAGGTAATTTCCACTGAAAAACATTGGGTCGTTACAGATTAGATGTTTAAAATGGATTTATTGATTATACTATGGTTTTTTACATTATATTGTTATAAGTTTTGTGACAATTTTAATTAATCTAATACATGTTAGTAATGGAGTTAAGTATGTCTACTATAGTGTGAAGGGTATCAGTATCCCTTTGGCATGTATTAAATAAGAGTATTCCCATGAGTTAATTATATGTGAACACCTCTGGGTTAACCACACTTGTGATACTCAATGGTTCCAAGGGTATTATCATGATGTAATGGTATGGTTCGATTGTGGTTTATTATTATATGTGGTTTTTTAATAATCATAGAGGGATCAGTGTCACTGTGATTAGGGGAACTGTTATATGATGTATCATAGGTTGAGTGCCTTGGTTTCATCTCCATATAGTTCATTATGCCTTGGAGGTCTCATTTCATCATGGTGGTTGTATAGGGATGATCATGCTTACGGAAGAGGCACAAGGTATGTGTTTTGGATCTCTACAACATGGGTGTTGTGAAGTGTTTATATTCATCATGTCCTGAACTTCCTCAATCAATAACATCTAAGGGGTATGATTGAGTTTTAAAGGGGGAGATCACCTAGGAGGATCACCGAAATAATAATTTTTAAATATTCTATGAAAATCATCAATATAAGTTCCATATAATGGTCATGGGACTCCATAATTATAAGTAAAACATGTATTAACATAGAATTAAAATTCCTTATTCAATTAACCCATGAACAATACTCATGGACTAGTACCATCAAATAGAATCATGATAGGAACACCAAACATTAACAAAAAAATGATAATTTTAACAATAAAAAATTAATATATGGGTTATAAAGAATTATATATGGATTTTATAAAGTAATAAAATAATGAATAACGTTATTATTATTATGAATAATGAACAAAAATTTATTATATAGGGATTTTAGAGAATGTACAACTACGTATAAGTACAAGGTTAGAGTTTCTCATCTCAAATTTGCTTCATTGAGACATATTTTGAATTATGTCCCTGTTTCCATATATAAATGGTTTATATACTGCCTCTTTGAAATATGTTATCACAAATCTATTTATACTTTTGTAATATTAATTTCCTTCACTATTTATTTCTTTCAAGTATGTTTTGATTTTAATATCTGCACTGTGTTTTATTTTAAATCATTACTTTAAATGTTTTAATGTTTTTACTCAATTATTTTTCTTCCATTTAAATATTTTTGGTACTATTTGAAGAATTATATATAATCCAATTATTTATCAATGATATTTTAAACAATAATTAACTTTCCTAAAAAAATTATAATGTATATTTTAACATTTTCCATATGGGTCAAATTTTAATTTATTTACAATAGTTTGAAAAGAATGTTTTCTACCATTTACTACTTGAATGTATTTTCCTTCCATCAGGAAAATTATTTTTTATTAAGATTCCTTTCAAAGTTTTTATGTTTTTAACTATAAAATGATATTCTAATTTTTCCAGGAATTTTTCATTTGATAAATTTTACTAAAATATAAATATATTTATTCTTGTTTTTGAAATCATATTTCATATAATTCTATAAAATTATTTTTCATATATGAAAACATAATTTAATGATTGTTATGCTTAATTGGGGATATTATATAATGATATAATCCACTTTCTTTCTCTCTATGGATGTTTATGTTGTTTTAAAGAAATTATCATGAAACCTATTTCCATTCTATGGGTTAATTAAGCTATGAAGGAATGATGAATTCTCTTTTATTCTTGTGACATACATATGCTCAGTTTATCATCATTTGATAAGTGGGTACATTATATACCTCCAATTAATTAGGTAAATTTTAATTTCTCATGAGCTTAAAAGTGTATTCAAATGGATAGCCCAAACCCAAATGTACAAGAGCAGTAAGCCCAACCCCAAAGAGTACATTGGTGTTTAACCCACACATACTATATTTTTAGAAGGAGGATATCCCAGAACATTATGAAATTAATGTATCTATATTTATTCATGACATATGTAATGATTCCTATGATTATTTTTATTCCATACAATTATTATAAATCCTAATACTTATTTTACACTATCATGGTTGAAGATTTTTGTCACATGACTCATGGTTTATGTAAAAATATTTATGTTGTAATTTTTATTTTATGATTCATGCCTTATTGGCTGTGATTATCTTATGTTATGTCATTTCACTTTGATTATTTTCTCATTCCAAAATGCTTATCTGGTTTACACATATGATATTTAATTTATATATTCAATTTTTACCCTTACTGGGCATCTACACTCAACCTTTCTTTATGCTTCTAATCATATTAAGAAAGTTATGTGTAAAAAGGTTGTCTCATATGAATATTAATTTTGGGAAAATATATGGAAATTTATGAATAATTTAGTTATTTATGTGACTATCATTGAAAAGCCTCATCTAAAATTAATTATTTATAAATCCAAATACTACTAGAACTATATTATGTACGACTAAACAATATATAAGGATTAAGTGTGTAACCAAACAAAAGAAAAATAAAAAACAAAGAATTTAAAGATAGAGTGATGGTTTAATTGTGAAAACAATTATGAAAACATAAAAAGAAAGGGATACCAAATAGCTGATTGAGTTGAGGGAATTGGACTAGAAAAAATAGATAAAATGGGGTCTGATCTTACGTTGAATTAGTCACAGAGGATCAGAATTTTTGTGTAAAGGATTGTAATGAATAATTTTCATTAGATGAAATAAAATCAGTAGTATTATCTCCTAAAAACTAATATTCCTAACAAAAATCCAGATAAATAAACTTATTCAGGGAGAGGATACTCTACTTTTACCCTCTTTGAGCAGAGTTAAAATATACTCATGAAGAAGTAATGATAATAACTATGGATGAAAATTCAATAGATATATTTTATTAAAACTTATTAAAAAGTATGGAAAATGATAATCAATTAATCGGATCCAATCCCCATAAACAACTCAGTTACTCATATTATAAGAAACAACATAAATATTCAATGAAATTATTTTGATAAAACAATAAATACAGTGAAGAGAAAGATAGTTGTAAGTTTCTTTGATGATATATCCCCCTCCCAATATATTAATAACCTCTTAATTAATACTTTCTGATTTACCTATCCACGAGTAAAATTCCACTCTCATCCATGTGCCGCCTATGTAGTATGATATCTAGCTAAGATAATCCAACATAATTCCGTCTGAATTCCTTTCTAGAAATGATTAGGTCCACCTATTAAATTTAATTCCAACTCCAACCTCATAGAAAATACACTGAAATCATCCTTGGTCATTCCCTCAAAAACCTCAATGTGGATTCCCTTCACTATATACATTCATCCTCAAAATTATTTAGAAAATCTAGTCCAATAAAATTTAAAAAACCCACATGCACATGCTTCTCTAATTTAAACTCCTTAGGATCTTCCCAAAATTCTGTATAAATTTTTGGCTTGATATCCCCATTATTTTCGTTGTAAATTTAGAATTTATGGATCTATATAGTTTGAATTGGTTTTCATGGTACGATTCCAAGGATCCAAGTAATACATGAACTTCAGATAGATATCGAAATGATCAAAATAACTTTATGCAACACTTACTTTATCCTTTTTCAATCTGACCCTTCTTAATAGTACCCTTATGGTAGCATGGGTTGTGTTGGAAATTTCTTTCCACAACACTATAAAATGATTAGATATACTAGGATGTCGGGGAATTATTACCCTTTCTTATCATCCATCATACCCTTACATAGGTATTTTACTAAACTCGATTTATTTTTACTTCAATCTTAGAAGAAAAAGAAATACCCCATGATCAAAAATGTCCTTAATAGAATCAAATTCAACCGACATTTCAATTTTTCATGAAACATGAACGATTCCTTGATTGACAATCTCACTATATTTTTGGTTAATCTATGTTGATCCTTTTCATTCACATATTCAATTGATTTATAACGATGGTATTTCTAGTTTAGTATTTTCTCATCAACAAACCTTACATGACTTAACTCATACTTCTATAAATCACCACATGGTAGCTTAAGATTTTTGTCACTACTATACTTAAACACACTAACCCTCATCAGCTCAGTTATTTCATTAATGAAACCATTATTATTTATTATCATATTCATTTCTCCATCATCTCATAATAGACAACCCAAAATCATCACAAAACCTCAACAATTTTATAATTCATTATGGGGAATTTTTTGATCACCTTACACACATTAAACTAGAATTACATAGCCATAGAATTAAGGAACTATGATGTCCCATCCAATTCAATGAATATACCTACAAATAGAATGAATATATCCAACACATTTTAACTTCAACCATAGATAGTGTCTATCTTTATCCATTGACAATAATTGATCAAGCGTACATGAGTTCCCTTAATTCTAGTTCGGTGAATCTACTTCAGTTTGATGCTTGAAAAAGCATGAACTCATTATAGTCAAATTTCTATTGGTTTCAATGAGTCTCTATCTAATTAATTATTCTCTATCTAAAAACTAGTTTTTAGATCGAATAGTAATTAACATGGTTTGGGTGTTATTTTGTTGTTCGATAATTAATTTCCTCAGTTTGGTCATGTATTCCTTCCTTCTCCAACCAGTTTCATGTTTCAAGACTTAATAATTCATCATAAACGACCTCTAGTTAATCAAATATTATATTTTTTATGTTTTATTATTCTTCATCGTTGTTGAGTTTGAGCTTACAGGACACGATTTTTCATTATTCAATTTCATTTTAGGGTTACCAGTCTGAGGATCTCACAGATGAATCTAAATTATTTGATTGGTCTTGGACAACCTCAATTGTATTTAGATTGTTTATCAGGTGTTCTATTGACCCTATAGTTCCTATGGTAACTGTTTCACATTATGTTCGAAACTTGACTATCACAAGAGTCTCATGGGTACTCTTTTAATAATGGAAGCTTCTCAGTATAGTAGACTGTTTTCCACATGGTAGGTCGACATGATCAATTTAATTTCACCTTTTGAAAATTAAATCAGCCTTATGTTTCCTTGTAATGTAACATTTACAGATCAATAAATACAAATAAATTTCAAAATTTGTGAAAATATCAATTATCGAAAATAAATTCAATAAAATAAAATCAATGGAAATATTCCAATAAATTTTTATTTAAATAAAAACATGTATTAATTAATTAATTAAATATACAGACCTGAAAGTTTATATTTTAAAAGAATTTTTAGTCAAAACCAATGAAAATTAGTTCTTAAAACAAATTGAAAATTTATTACAAATAGAAATAGAATATTTAATCCCTGAAAGAGCTTATATTCATAAATAATATCTATGAATAAAAGCTTCAAAATCAAATGGAATATTATTCAACAATTCTCCACTTAAATCACATTTCATTAATTAAACACTCAATGAATTCACAATATATTCATGAAAAATGCAATAAAAAATTCAATATAATATTACCCCATGCATATAAATTTTATCACCCTCAAGAAATCCATTATTTTATGTTGTGAATATTATTTTTTCACAAATCAACATAAAAGGTTCCATGCTGAAAAATTGATTTAAAAAAACATGATTTTGAGATGATTTTTGATTTCAATGGAATTGTCACATAATGTCCTTCCAAGATTTGGGACACACATTAGAAATAAAGGAAGAGAAGAATAATCCATCATTGAAAATTTTATCCCTCCTACTTGAATATTAATCACCACCATAATTCAATCCAAATTCATGTTCTAGTTCTAGGAGTTTATAAAGAATAGATTTAAGTGGGATTAAAACATTAACAAGAATCACATTCACATATCAAACTCTCATTGGTTCCACAAAACAATCATCCATTTTAAACTTCATTAATAAAACTAATACGATTTTATTGAAGGTCAATTTATCCATCCTTCATTTGGGTTCAATATTTCCCTCACATGAATGAATTAATTTTTTACATTTAGTCACTTTATTTTATTTTTTTTAAGAATAGATGTGCATATCACTTGTTAAAATTTTAATTGTATTTATTTACTCACACACCCACTACATAATGTCTTAGATATTTACTATGGGATTTCAATTTTCCATTTTAATATAATTTAAAGTAACTTATATGACAATATTTTGAGTTGTATCACTAATGTTATTTTTTTCACAATGTCCAATTTTCCTTGGATAATGATAAAATATTTAGTTTTATCAGGTTCTAATTAAAATTCCATAATGATCTATCCTATCACACTCCCATTCCTAGTTCATAAAAAATAGTTCCATAAAAATTGTGGATTCCAACACTTAACAATGATTAACATTCACAATTATAAGATCAATGTAATCTGAATTCTCTAGGATTTAATTATACACTTCTAAGGATAACATTTAAATAAAATTCAAGCGTAAATACAATTAATATTTTCTCTTAAAAATTTTATAATTTTCAGGGGTTTTGGATATGTACAACATTGAATTATAGTTCATCAAATTGATATACCCCTCACCTCCATAAAAAACCAAACACGGTCCCCTATGTTGAATCCTAATAGGGAAGTAAATTTAAGAATATATTTTGTTCAAAATAACTTTCAAAATGTTGTAAAGAAAATACATGAATGAGGGGTCATGGGGAAGTTCAAAAATCATTTTTCCACCAAATTGAAATAATTATAAAAATTCATGTTAATAAAAAGATTCCACTTACCAATAATTATATTTAAAATTGTAGAAATGAATTTTAAAATATATATTCTTGAAAACAATTGATGTAATACTCTGTTCCTAGGTGAGTTATGAAACTATGGAAGGATTTTGAATTTTTTTCAATTAGTGGGACGTTTATTTTGAGACACAAATCTTAGTTTGGAAATATTAGGGTTTAAGTAATTATAAAGAATGTTTTTACGTTATTATCAAATATTCAATGGTTTCAGAGTTATTCTTGTCTAGGCTTACGATGTTCGAGAGACACCTACAACTATCTGGAGGTGTAGGGAGGAATAAACGACATGACACTTACTGCCACATTGTGACCTATTGGGATAGATTATTTTGGGTTTATGGGTAGAAAATTAATGGTTTGAAAACATGATTCATGATATTAATGTCTCAAAAGTTGGATTTTCGGTATTTTGAAATAGGGTAATCATCCTAGAACCCGATTGTTTCTTCCCTTTATCCATCCTCTTACATATTTTGTGTTTCTTGGGTTGTGGGGGATCCTATAACCCCATTTCTTACCGAATCAAAGTGTCATTTGATCTTACAGAATCCTTTTGGTAAGGAAAGCAGTTCATACAATCTTACAGGATTTAATTTCAATCTATTCATATTTAGGAATTTTATTTATGATTTTGGTTCATATTTCACTAGAGTATGGTGGAAATGGATGATTTGGATTAGGCATTTGTACAACGTAGGAAGATAGTGTCCTAAGATGTCTTCTGCATGCCACTAATGTCATTTCGATGAGGTATGTCATCATAGTGTTTTTTCTAATATTTTTGGACTAAAAAAATTTAATTTTAAAAAAAAACTAGGATTCACATGATATGGGTTTTTTTGGATATAGTACCAAGGGTGTGCTGCAAAACCATTGGGTGTCGTTGAATTCAATTTCAGGGTGACGAGTTCACCCAGTTAATTTTTTGAAATTATTCCATTTTTTAATAAATGGTTTTTTAGTTATAAAAATTTATAATTAAATGTTGTGATTCATTGGTATGAAACAAGTTCCCAGAAATGTGGGGGCTGATCATTTCAACTAAGACAAGTCAAGGAAAGACATAGAAATGAATTGGTAGTGTTTCCAGTAAGTGTATTATAAAAAGAAACGATCCTAATGAGGTAAGTATTCCTTGGTGTGTAACCTTGGTAAGTATTACATTTTATTAATGATTCATGTGACACATTTTCATTCCACCAAGTTCAATGAAATATTTATTTGAAATCAAATTTTTATTTTTAATAATTTTTAATTTAAATTAAAGGGTATGTTAATTTAAATAGATTAACATATATGAAATACCTGGGATCAAATGGGAGAGGTTCCAAGGTCCCTGAGGACCTTATCCAATCACATGAAGCCTCAACCACTGCTGGTTGAGTCTTGGACTAAGAGGATACCCTGAGATATGGACACCTTTGTGAGGGGGTGTGATGAGACTTAAGAGGGATGACCCCTGTAAGATAGATGAGGACCCTTCACATCTGCAACACCTAGGGTGATATACCTCAGGTTGATTTGAGATAGGTTGGGTATGAACACTAATATAGATGGACCTAGAATTTTAGATGGGCCTTGACCCATCTTTTTAGGTTGATATTAGAAGGGATTACCATTTGAGGCCAATGAGGAAATGTTATGTCTATAACTCTGATGAGGAGTGTGGTATCCTCACAAATATTTGTTATACTAGAGTTAAATTTTTGACATAAGGATTCTTAATAGGGTGCCTCTACTAAGTAGTGACCCAGGGGACCCATGTAGGTTTCCCAATGATAGACCGACCCCAAGAGAGTGTGTGTGGTGTTGGACTGAGATGGTAATAGGTCACCTTAGAACATATACCAAACATGTAAAATTGGGGGGGGGGGGTGGATGATGGTGATGGGTGTAGGAATTATTCCAACCCTTGTAATTTATTTATACTTTATTATATTTATTTTTATGTTTTGTGGATGCCAGTAGGTGCTTTCTGTAATATGGGTTATGCGCCTGATATGACATCATTGTGAGGTTGGGGATACATAGAGGTGCTTCCAGATATCTATAGTTTGATCCTCTTATGATATGGTTGTGATCAAATTTGAACATTATGACATCATCAAGGATGCTTTGAGTATACATCGAGTCTATTTTTTGATATAGATGAATAATTCCAGGGAAATTGATATTTGATCTCAGGTCAGTATAGTATTCATTTGATTTCATTCGTACCTAGGATCCCTGGAATTTATAGGATATGATCATTCATTCTTGGGGGTTATTAATATTATGATAATTTTTATGAAATTCCTAGGTCATATACAGCACCTGGCCTGTTGAGCCTATGGAAAATATTTGTACCTAATATGGATTCCCAAGATGCCTAGGATACGATGGGTTTACATTGTGACATGGAGGATATTTATGATTCATTCACTTCCAAGGGTTTTTATGGATTAGATTCAATCTGTTAATTATACATGGAGTTTACGGAGATACCCTATATTGTCACTAACTAGCCTAGGTCAACCATGATCCGATAAAATGAGTATACCCACAACAAGACCCAAGAGGAATTCCCAATCATCCTGGGTTGAAGACTAATGCTGAGAATAAAGGGTAATGCAATTGGGAATAATTTATCCCACAAAAATATATAAATACAAAAAATAAAAAGAAACTAATATCATTAAGGGAAAAGAAACAGACAATTAGACAGATAAAATTAAGCAGTAGACATACCTTTATTTGACCATGTGGGTCTCCATAATCCAAAAAATCAATTTCACCCCATTTCAACTAAGACTGACATGGAAGCATCACCATAAGGTAATAACAATGAGAGAGATGTAGGCTTGAGTATTAAAACTTAGTAGACATTTCCTAATGAACTATTCCATATTCCCTACCTTCAAATAGAAAAACAATTCATGCTAGTTTGAAAATAATTTGTATAAAAATAGGGTTTTCTACCCATTTATGAATTCCATGTAACAAACTTCCATTTTAAGTAAAACTAATTTTCATTATATTTTCAAAACAGTTTCCAAAACATGGAAAACTTTTCATTAAATTACTTATAAAATGTAACCTATGCTATACTGGTGTCTCGGTACGGAAAAAAAATTAATATTATATTTTATAATGAAATTAGATAAAAATAGAGGAAACCAGACAGTATAGAAATTTAAAATAGTACTAAGAAAACAATATCAAGATAGAGAAATTACCTTGGGAAATCACTAAGAAGGTAGTTAAATTAGGTCCTTGGATTCATATTCCTTAGTGATTAAACAATATAATCATTTATCAAGCGTGAACCTCTAGAGACTTCTAAGATAAAGTTCTAGTGTTACCCAAAACAACACCTTATCTTTTTGTTAGTGTTACAACAAAATCCTTTTGGTGATCCGAAGACAATGACCTATTGAATCAACCATTATAGTAGTCTATAGAAACTTGCCTTGGATCATGGGGTGTCCAAGTGATCTACTTTTCCAAACTATGGATGTTTTCCCTTTTAAAAAAACACACAAAATCAAAATCATTAAAAAAACATTCACATTTCAATCATTTAATAAATCCATAGGGGAAATATATTACACTGCCATCACATAGACACACACACCAACCCATCATTGAAATTTTCCCGCTATATATTTAAAGATATTTAGAAAACCAATGGGACAATTATAATACCATACACTTCAAACATGGTTTCAAAACATGCTTAAAAAAAGAAAACCACTATTGGAATCTTTGGTAAATTATTAGAAGCGAGTGAAAATTCTTTCCAATAACAAAAAGTCAGTTTTAATAGAATATAAATCTCATATAAAAATGAGTTTTTTTAAACAATCAAGCAATTATGAAATAAAAATTAATGCTTTGTTCATAGGGAACCTAACTCAAAACAAGATACCTATGATTATGGCCACCCCAAACCACTTCAAAGAGGTCTACTGATGAAAAATAGGTTGTCATTTTACATATAAACACATATGAACCTATAATTGCATTCACGCATGTGAACACACACATATATCTATATATAACCCTAGTTAAAATGTACATATTTCCATCACCATGATGGAATTTATATAAAGTGGGTATATATTTATATATTCCTTACAATTGTATATGGTTGTATGTTTCCTTCACATAAAGTTCCTTAAAACAGACTAGATGAATACAAGAAACTCAAAAATTACAAATGAAAAGAAATTACAATTGTTGTAAAGAGTTAAAAAATAAGAAAACATACCCAAAACCAATGTCAAACCCAATTCATTCAATGGTCGTGGCTAGAATCATCATCAATGAAACCCAAGAACCCTATACATTATGAAAAAACATGTGAAACATCCAAAAATGGGTTAGGGTTTGGATGGGTAAAGCACTCCATAAGTGGGAAAAGAAACAGTGAAATCAAAATGGAATGAAAAGGAAGAAGAGAAGGAGAAAACCAAACTTTAGATGATCAAACCATGATTTGGGAGATAAATGTACTAAAAATGGAGGCCATGTGAAGAGGAGGGTAACACACATGAAGGGAGTCCCCCTGGGGGCTGGTTGAGAACATGGTAGGGGAGGAGAACCCTGTTGGGTTTTAAGAAAACATAATAATAATAATAATAATAATAATAATAATAATAATAATAATAATAATAAATCTATTTTATTTTTATTTTTGAAGACCTCATTGAACGCAGGGTTTGGATGCATGGTATGCTAGACCATACGCAAACCGTGTGACACCACTATCTAAGGGGAAAATTGGGCCACACAGTTTACCTAGAGGGGAACACACACATTATAACGACCCATACCTAACATACATTGTTAATACTTAAAAATTAAATCACACTTATTACACCATATAACAAAACCATGAAAAGACTGTATAGGTATAGTGTCTTTATAAACTGGGAAACATAAACATCTGGTTCATAAATCATCTACACTCTCTCCCATTTATTTTATCATATCTAGAGTCCCTTTTGGAATATATTACATAATAACCTTCTTCATGACCCGGGGAAAGAAAACATACAAAAGGGTGAGCTCAAATTCTCTGTAAGGGTAAACAAAAGAAATATCAATCACATCATATTCATAAAAACATAACATTTTTGGAAATCTTAACTCGTAAAAGATATCATAATTTCATAACATGGGATAAATCATAGTAGTGAAATGTAATCCTAATAATCATAAAATAAAACATGAAGCTTTGTGGCCTACACACATAATCATAGAGAATCATTTCTTAGTAGTCAGGACTCATTGCCAAGACTATCCTAGCGGACAAAATCCATTTCTGAACCGAGTTCACTCCTCGTTTCAGTCATGTATCACTAAACCGGATTAACCTTCCGTTCTATCCATGTCTATCTCATGAGAAATAAATCTTTACCCAATGAATTGGAGGGAGATATAGGTCCCACTCATCTCATAATGATTCCATTCTTATGTGTGCCACAAGATCATAAATCATACATTATAGCATAACCCATGTAATAAAAATGGGATTCTTAAATATCATATCATCATAACATAATCCATATAAGATAAACGGAAATCATAAAAATAATTCCATCATAATATAATCAAATCAATGTAAAAAATATGGATATAAACAAAACCCTATATTATCTTATATGGAAAATAATTTTGATAAAACACTTGAACTTCATTCTTGAGGAAAATATCCTTTATACTTCAAAATCATTTTCCCTTTCTTAACATGTCATACAATTTTAAACTAAAAGTTTTTGATTAAATATAAACGTAAAAACATTTAAAGGAATCTTCATGGAAATAATATTCTAAAAATTCATTCATGTCGTATAAGTTAAAGAAAAACATTCTCTTCGTACTTTGGCCGGAAAAGTCAAAAAAGTACCTCGTACAAAAAAAACCACAAAAGATTCCTTTCATATCTTTTACTAAAAACTTACCAAAGATTAAAATTGGATTTAAAAAATTTGAGAAGGACATAAATTATATTACATATTGAGGAAACATGTATGTGGATGATAAATATTCCCTAGTAAATTCTGAAGTATAAACAATCTCGGTTAAAAATGAGATTGCGAGATTTTCCCATACCTTAGGTCTGATTGGATTCGTACATGTCCGAACCTTTTGTATAATGATTTAAATAATTTTATTGACTTATTCCAGAATATTACTCATTTTTATTATATCATATATGGTCATATTCTTAGCTTCTTATTAGTAATATTCCATTGCTACTTGTTATTCGGGTGTTTGTTGCTTTTTGTTCTTATGCGTGTTTTGTTGAATAAATTATTATTCTTCTTTTTCGGTTATAGATACCAAATTTCTAGAATTGTATTAGTGTAATATATATCATAATTATTCAATCAATTCACTTATACAATCATTAATCATTGAATATCATGTAGAACGAGTCGCATCACATTGTGGAGACGGTAGGTCGTACGTACGCACGAGCGATGATATCGTTCCCATGATTGTGGAATTGTATTGAAGTGTATGTATACTTTTTGAAAATAAATATCACTTTAAAATAATCATATATAGTTATTCTTTACACCATTATACCCATCCAAGTAAGGTGGTGGTGGAAAACAGATTACACCACGACATGGAGATGGTATTCTGTACGTACGCACCCGCGGTGATTTCGTTTTCCATAGGTTGGATAGAATGTGAAATAGGGTTTTTTCATATTTATAATAACTTATCAGTATACGAGTGATACTGATGTTATTACTTCATAATGAAACAACTAAATAAGAATAAGTAGAAGAAGAAATAATATTGATAGAATCGGTAATGGACATTACCGCTTCTTTGAAGCGCCTCTTCTTAACCTCCTCTTAGGGCACTAAAGATGGTCGTTGAAGAATACCAGGTTCTCTAGGATATTTCTAGGGAAGTTTAGAAGGGAAATGGGCATGTTTTGTCTGAGCGTGAAGACTCAATGTGGTGTGAGGAGGAGAGGGAGGAGGTGCCCTTTTATAAGGGATGAGAGGGGCACCTTAGAAAAAACTTATAATACTATTTTATAATATAGTAATATTCCGTTTTTAATAGCTCCAAATTGATTTATTTAGAAGATAAGGTTGGTATGGGTAGAAATCCTCTCAACCAATAGATTTTAGAAAAGTTTAGGTTACTATTTTAACCTTATCATTTAGATTTAACTATAAGTTAAATAATTTATCTTTTACCATGTCTTTTTGTTTTCTTACACTATATGGTTTATAAACTTAGTATAACAAGCCAAACGAACCCAAAGTGGTTCATTATTAATATATATACCCTTATCTAAGTTATTTTGCCGAATCTTATATTTTTAGAAATAATATAACAATTAATAATATTATATTTGTTTTAAAAACTATTTTATGTCAATTTTGACACTATTTGGAAATTGATTTATGTGAAAATCATAACAGCATTATTAGTTCAAGAAAATTTACTTAAATCCATAATAATATGTCATATTAACCTATAAAATTAGTGTAATTATTAAAAAGTCTCAAATTACATTTATTTGGGTATTTATAATATCAATTATGTTAATATTTCCTTAATAAGGTAATTACTCCATCATCATTGTGTCAAAAATAAATTAAATTATTTAATGTTTAAAAATTATAAATAAAATACCATTATGTAGGAAATCTTTTTCTATTTCTAATGAATATTTATAGTCGAATTTATCTTATTTATAACTTTATATTAAAAATGTTTTAGTTATTAAGCTTTTATTTTAACTATTTTAACTCTTCTTTAAATAAAATAATATTAAATGTCCTAAACTAATCCATGTGGACGTAAATTGTCATATTTTATTCCTAAGGTTGTTTTTGGTCTAATTAAACTTATCCAATAGAATTAGGACATGTGTTTTGGTAATAATAATACCATTTTTACCCTTAATTACCCTATTTAATTTTAATCGTGGTAAATAAAAGTAAAAAGTTACTATTCACCAAAAATTATTTTTATCTTATTGAACCACATTTTACTCCTTGATATTAACCGTGTCTCACGGATTTTCGAAATTCCACTCATATAAGTGGTAAAATTATGTTTTATCTAAATTTTAAAACTCTCCTAGGAGGTTGGTAAAAGACGGTGAAATGTTCAATAAAAGTTTATATATATATATAATTATTATAAAATGAATAAAATTATATAAATTGAAATTATATAGGTATTATGTATCAATTTTGACCTAAACAAATTTAAATAAAATAAATAATTATTTAAATAAAAAGTCGGTTTTTAAATAGTAACCTAGTGTTTTCACTATTCATCAAAAATTGAATGTTTTTAGAAAAATACCAAAAATTCACCCTAGGATGAATTCGATATTCCGAATCCAAAAATGAAGTCCATTTTGAATGATAAAATTTATAAAATTTCAAAAATTGGGTATTAATATTCATAATGGCTAGTTTATATAATATTTTAATTGCATATCATTGCTTAGTGAAACTCGGTATTGCTTACAATGCAAGCTATCGAGGAAGGTCGCGATTACATGTAAAGAAAGGCAAGATAGTGTTGTGTGTAGTGAAATATTCCTTTGATGATGTATATAACATAAAAACAAAATATTTCTCATAAAAATCTTGGGTGTTACATTCTACCCCCCTTAAAATGAATTTCGCCCTCGAAATTTGTCACATTGTAACAAACAGACGAGGATACCTCTCCCTCATCATATCCTCAAGCTCCTATGTAGATTCTTCTAATTGGTGGTTCCTACATAAAACATTCACCAAGCGAGTGGTCTTGTTCTATAAGGCTTTTTTGCTACGATCTAGAATCTCTATCGGTTGTTCTTAATAAGAAAGATCTTTCTCCAATGGTACAACTTCTAAGATGAGTACATGTGAAGGATCTAGTATGTACTTTCCCAGGAGAGATACATGGAACACATAGTGAACTTGAGAGAGATTTGGTGTAAGCACCAAATGGTAAGCTACCTTCCCAACATGATCCAGTATTTCAAAAGAATCGATATACCTAGGGCTCAGCTTTCCCTTCTTTCCAAATCTCATTACTATCTTCCAAGGAGATATTCGTAAGAACACTTTATCACCCACTTCAAACTCTAGGTCTTTTCTTAGGTTATCGGTGTAACTTTTTTGTCGACTCTGAGCTGCTCTTATGTGTTGTTGAATAGATTGGACCTTTTCTTCCATCTCATCAACAAGATCAGGTCCTAATAGATTTCTTTCCCCAACTTCATCCCAGAAAGATAGAGTTCGGCATTTCTTTCTATAGAGAGCTTCATAAGGAGCCATATGAATACTGGAGTGAAAGATATTATTTTAAGAAAATTCCACCAAAGGTATGTGATTATCCCAACCTCCATTGAAATCCATAGAGCATGTTCTCAACATATTTTCTAGAGTTTGAATTGTCCTCTCTGACTGAACGTCTGTGTGAGGATGATAAGTAGTGCTGAAACTCAACTCTGTATCCAGAGTATGCTAAAGACTTTGCCAAAACTTTGAGGTAAACCTTGGATCCCGATCAGATATAATGGAAAGTGGTACTCTATGAAATCTTACCACTTCCTTTACATATATCCTAGAAAGATGATCCAGATAGAAATCTTCTCTAATAGCAATGATGTGTGCTGACTTCGTAAGACGATCAACTATGACCCATATAGCATTATTGCCCTTGTATTTTTTAGGAATTATGGTGAAAAAGTCCATAGGGTTGTTTTCCCATTTCCATTCGGGTATGTGTAATGGTTGTAACATCCCCTTAGTCATCTGTCTCTCAGCTTTAACTTGCTGACAATCCAAGCATCGAGAGACAAATTCAGCAACATCTTTTTTCATTCCATCCCACCAGAATTACTCTTTCAGGTCCCTATACATCTTCGTGCTTCTAGGATGAATAGAGAATGAATAAATATGAGCCTCATCCAGTATCTCTTTCATTAATTCTGGGATGGGAGGAACACAAACCTGATTTCTGAACCTTATTATCCCATCACAATCAAGGTTGAATTCGGGAATATTTCTCGCCTTTTTTTGTAACTCTATATATTCATTACGTGATTCTTTAATCATCTCATGTATATATAGTTAAACATTCATTTGAGAAAGATAAGATTTCCCCCATCCCATTATAATTCCAAGATCCATCCTTTGTAAATCTATAAATATTGGATCTTTTGTGATCCTTATCATGAATAAGCTAGCATGGTCTTGTTGACTTAATGTGTCTTCCACCTTGTTTGTATTCTTGGGGTGGTAATGAATTGATCAGTCGAAATCCTTAATCATCATCAACCATCTTCATTGATGCATATTCAGCTCTTTTTGTTTGAAAATATACTTTAAACATTTATGATCAGTATAAATATCACACCTTTTAGCATAAAGATAATGCCTCCAAATCTTTAAAGCAAAGATTACCGCAGCTAACTCCAAATCATGAGTTGGGTAATTTTGCTGATGGATTTTCTACTGTCGTGAGGAATAAGCTATCACCATATCATTTTTCATGAGAACACACCCCCGTCCCTTCTTGGATGCAACATAGTAAATCACAAACCTTTCTCCACTACAAGGCATTGGGAGCATAGATGCACTGGATAACTGTCTTTTTAACTCCTTGAAATTCTTTTCACACTACTCCGTCCAAACGAACTTTACCCTTTTTCAAGTCTAACTGGTGACTGGATTAGATAATCATGAAAAATATTTCACAAAACGTCGATAATATTCAACCAAACCAAGAAAAATTCGGATCTCAGTTACTCTTGTTGGTCTCATCCATCTTTCGATAACCTCTATTTTTCTGGATCCACAGATATCCCCTCTTTTGAGATTATGTGACCAAAAAATGAATATTTTTGATGCCAAAATTCACACTTGGTAAATTTGGAATAAATCTTAGCCTTTCTCAGGGTCTTCAATACAATTCTCAAGTGATATTCATGTTCTTCATTGCTCTTTGAATAGACAAGAATATCGTCTATAAAGACTACCACAAACTGATCCAGATAGTCTCTAAAGACTCTATTCATCAGATCCATGAAGATAGCAGGGGAATTAGTAAGACCAAATTCCATCAATATAAATTCATAGTGTCCATACCTTTAATGGAAATCCATATTTGGTATATCCTCCCTTTTGACCCTTAATTGATGATACCCAGAACGAAGATCAATCTTGGAAAAGTATTGAGCTCCGTGTAGTTGGTCAAATAAGTCATCATTGCATGGGAGAGGATATTTGTTATTGATAGTGATCTTGTTAAGTTCTCGATAATCAATGTAGAGTCTCATTGATCCATCTTTCTTCTTAACAAATAGAACAGGTGCTCCCCATGGTGATGCACTCGGGAGTATAAATCCCTTATCAAGATAATCTTAGAGTTGTATCTTCAATTCTTGCAACTCAATTGGGGCCATTCTATTAGGTGTCTTTGAAATTGGTAAAGCACCTGGTACGAGTTCTATTGAAAACTCATCTTCTCGATTTGGTGGAAGACAAGGAAATTCCTCCAGAAAGACATCATCAAACTCCCATACAATGGGAATATTCTTAATCGTGAGTTTCTCACCAACCATTTGAGATAAATAACCTTCATTTAGTGGAATCAAGACCCATAAGATGGAAGAAATTGTCACTAGAAGGTTATGTTCATCCTTGCATCGATAGACGATCATAGATTGATCTGGAATATGAAATGTGACTTCCCTTCATTGGCAATTGATATGAGCTCCATATAAAGAAAGCCGATCCTTGCCATGAATCACATCAAATTCCACTATAGGAAGGATCACAAGATTTGAAGGAAGAACTTTCCCACAAACATCAAGCAGAGAAAAATTATAAACTTTTGATGCGACTGTTGTGCCATTAGGGGTTGTCACATCTTACTCAACATCTAATTGTTGAGGTAATATGACGATACGCTTAGAAAATTCTTCAAAAATAAAAGATTGGGTGGATCCAAAATCAAATAAAACATTTTCTACTTTAGAGTGGATGGTAAGTGTACCTTTCACCACTTCGTTATCATACTCCACATCGCTGATAGAAATTGCATGTTACATTCCTTTGTCTTTGGCCTTAAGAGTTTGTTGACATTGATCATTGTCAAGAACCCTTGGATTAGGGCATTGATTGACATAATTCCCCATTTCCTTGCACTTGTAACATTGTAGTGTAGGAGGTGCACTATGTGTATCCTTTCCATTGTTCGCATAACTAGACATCTTCTTCCCATCATTGTGGCATTCAAATTCCCGACGACCTTCCTTTCCACATTGGAAACATTTACTTGTCCCTTTAAGACAACTCCCTCCATGTTTCTTTCCACACTTTGAGCATAAGAGAAAAATCATCTTCTTTTCAGTGTGGTCTTTATATTTCCTTTAGAATTCCATTTTCTTCTTCTTATCAATCGCATATGACGGATGGGTTACTCCAATCTCCACCCCAACCTTGAGAGCACATCGAACGATTTCCTCGTAGCTATTGAAGTCCCTTATGACTAACACCCATCGAAGAATTGGTTTTAAGCCAGTAAATAATCGATCGATCTTACTCTCAGGTTGGATAATAATCCCAGAAGCGTACCCTGAAAGTCTTGTAAAATTTTCTTCATAGGTACCAAATGATTCATCATCCTTATGCTTCAGTTCAAGAAACTCCTTCTCCATATTTGTTTGAAGAATATGAGGGAAGTTCTTATTGAAAAATATATTCTTGAACTCGTCCCCTTCCATGGAATCAATTTCATCTATTGGCCTCGTATTCTTAATAAGATTCCACCATTGATCAGCTTCAACTTCCAAACAATATACTGCTAAGATGACTTTATCATGTTCATAACATTGAAGAACTGAAAATATATTTTCCGTGGTACTTATCCATTGTTCAACCACTAATGGATTAGTATACCCACTGAATGAAGGTGGATGCTTCATCATGAAGGATTCAACAGAGTTTTTCTCCCTCATTTTCTCATTTGAAATTCCTACATGATTCATAGATTGAGAATGTTGTGTGAGAATGGCTAAAAGATTTTTCATTCCATATCCTATAACGCTTGGTTGCTCATGGGGAAAATCATTTCATTGCCTGTCACATTCAGCATTAACACGGTTCCTTCGGGTTCCATCCATTGACTAAAACCAATAAGCATAGTGTGAGAAAGACAAATCATAATAGGAAAACCACATAATCAAGAATAAAATTTCACACTTAAGGTCTTATCATAGGTTACTCATGGACATTTCTAAAACACTAAGATTGTGTTCTATACATAGAGTTATCCGTAGGGTTCTTACTAAGGCTTTCACATCCTAGTTTCCAAAGGCTAACTATAACTTTACTCTGATACCAACTATAACAACCCATTATTTACATACATTGTTAATACTTCAAAATTGAATCACACTTATTACAACATATAACAAAACCATGAAGGGACCGTATAGGTATAGTGTCTTTAGAAACTGGGAAAACATATACAACAGGTTCATAAATCATCTACACTGTCTCCCTTTTATTTTATCATATCTAGAGTCCCTTTTGGAATATATTACTTAATAAACTTCTTCATGACCTGGGGAAAGAAAACACACAAAATGGTGAGTTCAAATGCTCAGTAAGGGTAAACAAAATAAATATCAATCACATCATATTCATAATAACATAACATTTTGGAAATCTTAACCTACAAAAGAGATCATAATTTCATAACATGGAATAAATCATAATAGTGAAATGTAATCCCAATAATCATAAATTAAAACATGAAATTGGTTTCAAACACACATAATCATAGAGAATCATTTCCTAGTAGTCAAGTATCATTTCCAAGACTATCCTAGAGGACAAAGTCCATTTCTGAACCAAGTTCACTCCTTGTTTCAGTCCTGTATCACTGAACCAGATTAACCTGACGTCCCAGCCATATTTATCTCATGAGATTTTAATCTTTACCCAATGCATTGGAGGGATATATAGGTACCACCCATCTCATAATGATACCATTCTTTTGTGTTCCATAATATCATAAATCATACATCATAGCATAACCCATGTAATAAAAATGGGATTCTTAAACATCATGCTATCATAACATAATCCATATAAGATAAAAAGACATCATAAAAATCATTCCATCATAAAATAATCAAATCAATGTAAAATATAGGTATAGAAACAGAACCCTATATTATCTAAGATGGAAAAAAAATTTGATAATACACTTGAACTTCATTCTTGAGGAAAATATCATTTCTACATCAATTTTTTTTTCCTTTCTTAACATGTCATTAAATTTTAAACTAAAAGATGTTTATTAAAAATAAACATTAAAAGTTGTAAAGAATGTTTCATGGAAATAATTTTCTAAAAATCCATTCATTCCGTATAAGTTAATGGAAAACATTCTCCTCTTACTTTGGCCTGAAAAGTCAAAAAAGTACATCGTACAAAAAAATGACAAAAGATTCCTTTCATATCTTTTACTAAAAACTCACCGAAGTTTAAAATTGGATTTAAACAATTGTAGGAGGATAGAAATAATATTACATATTGAGGAAACAAGTATGTGGATGAAAAATATTCCCCAGTAAATTCTGAAGTATAAACAATCTCGGATAAAAATGAGATTGCGAGATTTTCCCTTACCTTAAGTCTGATTTGATTCATACGTGTCCGAACCTCTTGTATAATGATTTAAATAATGTTATTGACTTATTCCATATTCTTACTCATTGTAATGATATCATATATGGTCATATTCTTAGATTCTTATTAGAAATATTTCATTGCTACTTGTTATTCAGGTGTTTATTGCTTTCTGTTCTTATGCGTGTTTTGTCGAATAAATTCTTATTATTATTTTTATGTTATAGATACCTAATTTCCAGAATGGTATTAGTGTAATATATATCATATTTATTCATTCAATTCATTTATATAATCATTAATCATTGAAGATCATGTAGAACGAGTCACATCACATTGTGGAGACAGTAGGCCGTACGTACGCACGAGCGATGATATTGTTCCCATGATCGTGGAATTGTATTGAAGTGTATTTATACTATTTCAGAATCAATGTAACTATAAAATAATAATATATAGTTATTATTTACACCATTATACCCATCCAAGTATGGTGGTGGTGGAAAATAGATTACACGACAGTGTGGAGACGGTATTCTGTACGTACGCACGCGCGGTGAATTATTTTTTCCATAAGATGGATAGAAGTTGAAATAGGGTTTTTTAATATTTATAATTACTTATAATTATATTATTTGCACTGATGTTATTACTTCATAATTAAAAAACTAAAGAAGAATAAGTAGAAGATGAAATAAAGTTGAAATAATCGGTAATAGACATTACCTCTTCTTTGAAGTGCCTCTTCTTAACCTCATCTCAGGGCACTAAAGATGGTATTTGAAGAATACCATGACATCTAGGATGTTTATACGGAAGTTGATAAGAGAAATGTGCAGGTTTTGGATGATATTGAAGGCTCAAAGTGGTGTGAGTAGGAGAGGAAGGAGGTGCCCTTTTATAAGGGAGGAGAGAGGCACCTTAGGAAAAACATAAAATATTATATTATAATAAAGTGATATTCGGTTTTTAATAGATCCAAATTGATTTATTTATAATATAAGGCGGGTATGGGTCTAAATCCTCTCAACCAATAGATTTTATACATGTTTAGGTTACTATTTTAACCTTATTATTTAGATTTAACACTGAGTTAAATAATTTAACTTTTACCGTGTCCTCTTGTTTTCTTACACTATATGGTTAATAAACATACCATAAAAAGCCAAACGAATCCCATGTGGTTAATTATTAATATATTTAACCTTATATAAGTCATTTGGCCGAACCGTATATTTTTAGAAGTAAAATAACAATTAATAATATAATATTTGTTCTAAATACTATTTATTGTCAATTTTGACACTATATGGAAATTGAATTTTTTGAAAATCATAACAGCATTATTAGTTCAAAAAACGTTAATTAAATAAATATTAATATGTCATATTAATCAATAAAATTAGTTTAATTATGAAAATGTCTAATATTACGTTTATTTGGGTATTTATAATATCAATTATGTTAATATTTCCTTAATAAGGTAATTAATAAATCATCATTGTGTCATATATAAATTAAATTATTTAAAGTCTAAAAATTATTAATAAATTACAATTATGTAGGAAATCGTTTTATCTTTCTAATTAATATTTATAGTCGAATTTATCATATTTATAACCATATATTAAAATTTTTTTAGTTATTAAACTTTGATGTTAACTATTTTAACTCTTCTTTAAATAAAATAATATTAAATGTCCTAATCTTATCCATGTGGACCTAATGGTCATATTTTATTATTAAGGTTGTTTTTGGTCGAATTAAACTTATCCAATAGAATTAGGACATGTTTTATGGTAATAATAATATCATTTTTACCCATAATTACCCAATTTACTTTTAACCGTGGTAAATAAAAGTAAAAAGTTACTATTGACCAAAAATTATTTTTATCTTATTGAACCACATTTTACTCCTTGATATTAACCGTGTCTCTTGGATTTTAAAAATTACACTCATAGAAGCGATAAAATTAAGTTTTATGTAAATTTTCAAACTCTCCTAAGAGGTGGGTAAAAGATGGTGAAAAGATCAATAAAAAAATTTATATATATATATTTATTATAAAATGAGTCCAATGAATTAAATTAAAATTATATAGGTATTATGTATCAATTTTCACCTAAAATAAATTTCAATAAAATAAATATTTATTTAAATAAAAAGTCGGGTTTTAAATAGTAACCCAGTTTTCTCACTATTCATCAAAAATTGAAAGTTTTCAGAAAAAATACGAAAAATTCACCCTAGGATAATTTCGATATTCCGAATCCGAAAATGAAGTCCATTTTAAAAGATAAAATTTTTAAAATTTCAAAAATTGGGTATTACTATTCATAAGGGCTAGTTTATATAATATTTTAATAGCATATCGTTGTTTAGTGAAACATGGTATTGCGTACAACGCAAGCTATCGAGGAAGGTCGCCATTGAGTGTAAAGCAAGCCAAGCTAGTGTTGTGTTTAGTGAAAGATTCCTTTGATGATGTATATAACATAAAAACAAAATATTTCTCATAAAAATCTCGGGTGATACACACATGTGCTCAGCTATGTGCCCTTAAATATTCCACTATCTAGGATGCATGGAAATATAGGTAGGGTCACACACCCATGCACCTGGTCATGCACCCTAGATAGTTGAACTTATTGGAACACAATAGTTTCACTAGGTTGGCACACAGTTTCTCCAAACCATGCACCATCCATTCACCTAATTCTATCCACCCAAAACTATAAATTTTCCAAATTACACCCTGGAAAGATATATAATGAACCTATGAACAAAAATAAATAAAATAATAAATAATTTTTATGTCTTGGTGTGATACTTCTACCCATCACTAACAATTTATTCCCCCATAAAATCCCAAAATACTTGACTAACTGAGGAGAAAAAATTCAATACCAAATGAGAAACCTCAACAACTGGAATAATGAGAACCGAAACCTCACTTTCCACCAAAAAATATGATGCTATAAGACCCCATGAAGCTGGTAAGACCATCCTCAAGGAACCATCTCGACAACCCAAGAAGCATATTATGAGGACAAAGGTATTAAATCAATTAATGAAATCAACAAGAATAGAAAATTGATATTCTAAACACCAATAAAAATTTAATCCCTCGACCCTTAACATAGAAATAATGAAAGGATCTCATCATGGTATTTTTGGGATCTCCATTATAATCCATTACGTGAACCACCATCCAAGACAACCAACTTTCATGATGGGGTTGGGTGGGGAAGAAACAAATAAAAAATTAGTAAAAAAAGATTAAAAATTTTCAATATGGAAAAACAATAACTATAATACTAAGTTCACCACAATTGTTTTCCCATGGTGGTATCCCAAAAAATATAGGTTTGTTGTGAAACCCTAATTTTCCCAAGATGAAACAAATCAGAAATAAAAAAAACCCTAACATTGAAGCGACCACATAACTTCCCAGGTCTCACCTAACCACCTTAATAGTACACATAAATGAAACCCATAGTGGGTCTTCCCACCATTATGGACTTTTCTAGTCTAGTGATTTAACTAAGTGGAACACTCAACAGACTACCATCCACACAGTAAGGACCCAACCGAGGAAACTCAAACCAAGAATTGAACCAGATCATGATTTTTAATTCTCTAAGGTAGAGTATCTCTAAACAGGTTCCACCTGAAACCAATACCTTTCAAAAAGAAGGCTAACTATTCAAGAGTTTACATCCATATGGTACTACTATATAAACCCCAAGAAAATAGGGCCACCATGATCTCCCAATAATAGGATTCAAAAACAAAATCCAATAAAACTATATTATTAAATAGTTTCCACTTTAAAATCAGATGCAATATGTTGTATTCACGTCACCCACACTTGTAAAATCCAAAACTATATAAAATGATTCACTTCATTACCTATGGATGGAGCCCTTATTTCTTGAAGCATTTTTTTCCTGGAAGCAGGATATGAATAACTCCAACTGAAACTTCCTCTTTTGATAGTGCCATTTATAAAACCTATTCAAGTTACCCAAGATACCGTTCTGAATGGAACATCTTATTATAATTCATCTAAAAATGAGGTATTATCCTATTTCTAGCTAAAAATAGTGGATGGACACACAAGACAACTCGGTTGTGGTCCAATTTTGGGAAGGGATCCAGATCCACCACTCAATTCAATGTTTGTGTAGAGTAATCAGTGGTAATTCTAAGAGAAATACTAATTTGTAATTTCCTCAAAGAATCAAACTAAATAAATTTTTTAGACAAGATGAAAACACTAACCTATATACAATACTAATCCCCACAATTAACCTTCACTTAGAAAACCAAGGATGGTTCCTCTGAGACCAACCATCAACTCTTTTTTACATAGACAATTTTGGGGAGTGATCTTAAAATGAGAAACATAGAACCAAACCAAATAGAATATCAAAGAAACTAGAAAAATCATTTCAATCACACCTCCAACAGATTAAATCCAAATAACAAAAATGGAAAACTCCAAAAATGAAATGAAAAACCTAAAAAACTATTCAATAAATGTAAAAAGCCTTAAAATCCCCCTATTTGAAAACTATTTTAAAAAAACCTTAAAAAGGTAAGTACCCACCATCGCTATCCCATGAATCATCACATATATACATATTTATTCTAGATAAAGTAATAATCCAAACATAATATAACTATCCATTTACCACATGCATACATCCATATATATATATATATATATATATCTGTGTGAGCATTTACAGAAATACCAAGGGTCCAAATAAGAAATTTCAATTCAAAAAAAAACATCCAAAACAAATTTCAAAACCCCAAATAATTTTAAAATACACTTGTAATCATTAAGGTAACAAATTTCTAATATGCTAAGGAACATTCATTTCACATTGCATAAAAATTTCCAAAATCCCAAAAAAGTTTCCAAAGCTATTACCAATTCACTTTTTTATAAAACTTTTTCAAATATCCAAAAAAAGTTCTAAAAAAATATTCCATTTAAAAAACAACCATTTCATCTTCAATGAATCCAAGGTTTTCATTATGTAAATCAAATTTTAATAAACCAAACCATTTCAAAATCCAATGTAAACACTCAAAATTCATCCAATGTGAATAAAAAGAATATACAAGAGAAATAAAATTAATCAACAAATCGAAATCTCATAACCTCAAAAGAAACACAACTACACATGGATTGACAAAATTATTTTGTATTCCATGAACTATCTGGGTGAGGACATTCGAGGTCATTATAGGATGTTTCATGGTCTACACATGGTTTTCCAGACCATGAAAAACAACCATTCACCAATTTTAATTCCATTAAAATATCCACTCTATACCTTAGAGTTTTTCAAAATAATAGACCAATTATCACATCCAAATAATACAATTCATCAAAGACCAAAAAGCTTGAAAAACATCATAGATCCAAGATCAGATTTTGAGGCATAAAAATCTATGACCACCATAGAAATTTAATCTTCATATTGAATAGGTGGGGATAATGTAGCTACCCATGACTGACCACTTGAATTTTAAAAATCATATCTTTGAATTATGAGAAATCCCCAAATAACATGTGATAATTCCATTGATACAAATTTTTCATGAACCAACCTAGGTTAACCTTGAACCAGTCACTCGATCCAGCCTTTGACAAGGCACGAGTGGAGTTCCTGATCCTCCTTGGATGGAAACTAGTGTGAGGAAATATGAAAAACTCAATAGGTAATTATTTATCCCATAAATAATTAAATAATAAAACAGATAAAAAAACTAACACCGACAGTTGAAAATAAACAGAAAATTGGATAGATAAACATAAGAACTAAAAATTCCTCAACATAACCTCACTGGTCCCCAATATCCACCAAACCAACATCTTTCCAGGGAAATCAATACTGATATAAAAGCAACACCAGAAGCTAAAAATAAATATAGAGATATAGACATGAGTATTAAAACTCAACAGGCATGAATAAATGAAATATTTCCTCTGAACTACCTTCAAATAAAAAATTGAGTCCTTTTAGTTTCAAAAAAACACAGATAAAAATATATTTTTCTACCCTTTTAATAAAACCAATCAAAAGATTTCCATTTTATGTAAAACTAATTTCCAGTATATTTTTAATACCCTTTATAAAATATGAAATATTTTTAGTGATATCCTTATAATTATAACCTATTCTATACAGGTTCTTTTGTATGGAAACAAAATAACTATTACTTTTTATAAAGAAACTATAAAAAAATATAAGAAATCTGATAGTATATAAATTTAAAATAATACTATAAATAAAAAGAGTGAGAGAAAGAAATCACTATGTGAAATCCCTAAGGATCTATGTAAATTTCTTCCTAGGATCCTCATACTATGGTGATCGAACCATATAATCCATTCTCATTCATGATCTACTAGAGAGGTAGAATCCAAATTTCTAGTGGTCCCCAAGAATCGTCATATCATTTTGTTAGTGTGGTAGCATAATACTTCTGGGGAGACTATGGTAATGCCATGCCTACTCAACCAGTGTACAAGTACATAACAACCCACCTTGGTACATAGGGTTCCCAAGTGATATAATTTTACAAATAATGGATTTTTCTCCTTTGCTAACCACAAATAAACTCACCACCAATCAAATAAAACTTTTATATGTAAAAGAATTAAATTTCAATAATTCCATAGGGGAAATCCATTTCACCTTCATTACATACACATTAAAACTTCCTTGAAATTATCCACTACAAATTCAAATCCATTTAGAAAACCCATTGAACATTTTAATGACCATACAGGTGAAACAATGTTAGAAAATATGAATAAACAACAAAAATCTCTATTTAAAGATTTGAAAATGTATGGGAAGTTAGTGAAAATTGATTTCCAGTAATCAATTGTCACTTTTCAAATAATATAACTCTCATGTAATAATGAAGACTCATTTTAAAAATAATATAGCAATTAGGGAATTAAAATTAAATGATTGGTCATATGGAAACTACCTTAAAACATGATCCCTTAGTCAATGACCATCCAAAACCACATCAAAGATGCCCATGGAAGAAAAATATGCCCTCTATTTACACTTACACCCATATGAACCTATAAATATTTATATAAATACCCTTATCTACAATGTAGATATTCCCCTAACCACGAGGGAATATGTACAACTAGGGTGTATATTTATATATTCCTTATCCTTTCATATTGGTGTGAGTTTTCTTCATGAACAGTAGTCCAAAATGCCCTATAAAAATACCAAAAACTCAAAATTTGGAAATTACCTATTTAAATTTAGACTAAATAATTAAAATATAAGAAAAAAATAACTGAAACCAAAGGTGAATCCACATTATTCATTGGATATCGATAAAATAAACTGAAATTGGACCTATGAAACATATAAATCAAGAAGAAACCAGAGAAACACCCAAAAAGATTTAGGGTTCAGATGGGTCTCACATGCCACAATGGGGAAGAGAAATGGTGAAATGAAAATATCATGAAAAGAAATCAGGGGAGGGGGAAACCTTACCTGGGCTGATCACACCATGATTCAGGAGAAGAAATGAATGAAAATGGAGACCAAGAAAAGAGTGATTAGCACACATAATGGTATCCCCCTAGGGGTTAGTCAAGTATGAGAGAGGTGAGGAGTACCCTTTTTGGAGATTAAGAAAAATTTATAATAATAATAATAATAATAATAATAGTATAATTAATATTAATAAATTTAAAACCTTTTTTCAGACCTAGAAGATTGCACAGTTTGGCCTCACGGTCTACCAGACCATACACCAACTGTGCGACACCTCTATATAAGATGAAAAGTGGGATGCATGGCTTACATAGAGGTGTTTATTCTCATGAACCTAGCCATTAACCCTAGACAGTGCATGTTTCTTGGATTCATAGTTATCTTGGGATGGTCTCACACTTGTGATCCGGGATATGCACCCTGGATAGTACCACTTTTTGGGACACACAGTTTGTACTAAGATGAAGATCAATTTCTCCTAATAATACAACAATTGTGTGCATTCTTCTATCAACCAAAAACCCATTATTATTTGCTGGGAAACACTTGGGAAATACATAGAATAAAGGTAATAAAAATTAAATTTAATAATAGAGAAGTATCAGGTCGGAGTGTGAAAATGATGAATGAGATATAGAATTTGATACATTCATGATGCGTTTATAGCCATTTTAGAATGAGTATTGGGGATGTATCAATTACTCCAAGTCTCTTATATTAATATTGATGATATGGTATTGTGACATGCTCATACACCCTGAAACTATCCAAAGAAAGTATGATCGATTGAGGTCCCAAACCAGAGGATCCTAACAAACAAATTTTTATGTATTTTCCAAATAAAATTAATTTTTTGGATATGTGAAAAATGTACAAGGAATGAACTGAGGAAACATGGCCACAGGGATCCAACCTTGTAGGCAAGGGTCAGAAAATCCCCAAAAAATGCACCAATATAGAATCACTTATGGAATAGTGTGAACTTAAACAAAGAAGAACATCCTCAACAAACAAGGAAGGTAATCTCATGAACCATCAAAGAAGACTGATCGATCGAAGGGAATTCATCACCTAATCTCCTAAATAGGGAACCATGAGAATGATGTTCCACAAAAAAACACCACCAAGCCAAAAGAGTTCCCCAATAAATCCAACTTCACTAAAACCACCAACAATATCCAAAAAATCATATTATGTATCACACCGAACAAATATATGGTCATGTATGAATGAGTATGATGAAATGGTAGAGGAAAACAAGGAGAAGAAAGGCCAAATGGACCCAAAAAATATATAAGGGTACCAAAGAGAAAATCAATAGGGAATCAGGAATCAAACTGGCGAGGTGAGAAACACCACCAGAAAAGATCATTCCTGCATCCACCATCTGTTTATATGTAAAATACCTAATTTTCGATGAAGACCCTTATACAATTGAATGCGACAAAATGAAATAGAAATATCTACAATAATCCCCCCCCCCAACAGAAAAAGAACCTACAACCAAAAACCTAAACCAAAAGCCCCACAATGTGCCTCTTTAACCAAAACAAAAGTCTGCAACCAAATCTAAAGGATATAAAAGTAGAAAAAGCTAGAACCACATGAAATGTGCTGTCAAAGTGAACTACAGAGAAGGGTTCTCTAACAAAACATCCAATTTCATAAAGGATACAGGTGAAAGGGAGAGTACACAACACCAGGTCGATGCTTTCCAAACACTATAATCCCAAACCCCCATCAGGAACCAACTAGGACAACGAGCATAAATCTGAACCTCGTCCAATTAATACTCCAGCACAAAGGTGCCAAAGATTCGTGGTAGTGGGAAGGTGGAGAAGAAAAGGGACGTGGAAGCCAAATTAGTTAGAAGATGCATCACTATCAATGAGAGTAGGGTAAACCCTAGTGAGATTATACGTTTAGAAGACCACCTAAGGATTTTGGCGCAATCTCCAGATAAACCAGAGGATCATAAATGGTTTATTTTATGAATTGTTTTAGAGTTCATAGATTTTTCATGTCACATGAATATCTCTCTAAATTTATGGTATGTATGGGACTCCATCCTTGGTTCCCTATAGAGTTATGTACTAACATCCTGCTTGGGTAACCATTACACCAGGGTACCTAAGAAAACTCTCATTGGTTATTGCTGCAGGTTGGTCTAAGGATTGATATTTCATAACCAAGAAATATATATTAGATTATCAAAAAAATAGGATGATGTATTTATAGATCCCTAGAATCATTATTTTATATGGGTGCATAAACATTTGATATTGTGTACTGCATTACATCTCATATAATATGTTTCTCTCATTACTTTTATTTATTATTATTTTCTCTCTTATATGATTCTTGGTTATTTATTTATTTATGATCGTACACTATGGTATGGGGGTATAATCTCCCCATGGTACTATCTTTTATCCCCAATTATAGTTATAAACCTCTAACATACATGGAGGAGAGCCTATGGTCTCATGGTTCCATCAGTGTAGTTACTGTTTATAGTGAGCCAGGTTGGGATGTTTCAAAGAGGTATAATAACATTTCCTTTTTTTGTTTTTTTTGATATGGTGTCCGGTAGAGATAAGATTTTTTTATCCAGTAATGGACACTATGATGGTTAATCATGGATACATGTTTTGGTTGGATGTCCAGGTTACTAGGGGATTGGGATTTCTATTATTGGTATTTGATATTATGAATGAAATGATTATCAACTCATGTGATGCATATGAGATATGAGATTTATGATTTATTATCCAGTTCTTTGGATCATGGAATATTGATTAATGTTGAGTCGTCATACAATATTCTATGTATGTAGGATTCACATGAAATCTAGGGGACTACTTCTGTGATTTTCATCCCTAGTGGGAGGATTAATGTTTTAAATTGTTTACAACTTCTTATAAAATGTTTCCCATATATGTACATGGTATCATTGTACTCAATTGATTGATCCTATATATATATATATATATATTATGGAAGGTCGTGTGGATTGATGGTGAGATTCATGTGATAATGAAGAGACAATCCCTCGGTGTCTGGGACACAACATGACCCCAATGGGTTGATAAAGTAACATAATTCCTAGTGTGAAACCCCTACTGAATCGTTATTTTTCAGTATCACTTATTTAAAGTGATATTAACAAACTATAAATACTTTAACCATATATACTTGAATGAAATTAGATATAACTAAACCATCAGATTATGGTTCACTAACATAGATTGTCTATGAATAAATAGTTATGTATAGACATTGATTTTGGAGATCATATTTCATGAGGGAGCAGTCTAGTATATGAATGCTCGAAGAGAATTAATTACCTAGTTGGATGATGAAATGGTATGTGATTCACAATATATGTTTATATGATACCATGGAGTGGGTTTCTAACACGTTACATGATATATTATATTTGATATGAGAGTGTAGTTCACACCTCATAGTTTGGGTTTTGTGATAGATCAAACTTTCTGGCTACATGTGACACCCTAGTGACCTGGATACATGACTCAGTATTTAGTGAGACTGTTCCTAGTTTTATATGTGAGGGAATTATATAAGTGGGTGATCCTAGGATTTTTAATACCTTAGATGCTTAAAGTCATTAGAAAATTCCTTGAGTTAGGATCGATACACAAGAGGTTAAATCAAGTTTATGGAAATGGAATAATGAAGTTTCATGATAAATTCACTTTGATTTAACATTATTTACAATTTTAGGAACATTCAGTGTCATGTTATTGATATTGGCTACAAAGGGTACGCATGTTCGGGTGCCTGACCCTGTTGACTTTGGCAGTGATTATGAGTTTGGTGAGATTACAATGACATAGAATGACACAAGTCAGTGTGAAGTGTGTTATGAATAATGTCATAGTTAATGTTACCCACTTTTAAGAGAAGTTCCAATGGCGCCTCTGGGTTGATGAGACAAGAATTATTGTGGATATTGACCAGTGGTTAGGTTCAGGATCCTAGTTTTAGTGATGTATAACTCACTGGATCATAGGTCAGGTTTTATGAATGGGTGGTACATTGGTGTACACCAATTATATTGATTAATACTGAGATAGTATCATGGTTTAACAAAGTTCATCCTAATTTATATATTTGTGGGTGTACATGTGTGAGATTAGGGCCAATGTTTTTAGGCGGGCTGTGTTAAGAGTGGCTCAGAATGAGTGAAACATGTCTGGTTATGACCAAACATGATGAGGTTGAGTTATAGAGTGGTTTGAGGGCGTGATTGTTATTGTTGATGGGTTTTGATGATGCTGTGGGACAATATTCCAATGAGATAGGAATGAGAATTAAATTTATGTTTCTCATATATACTTAGTTATGATAAAAATTTCCCATTCTGGTCGTTATGTTTGATGATAGATGGGACATGGGACATGGAAAAAGAGTGTTTTGGTTCTTCAGTTACAAATAATGATACTCCTATGGTTTAAAGAATCATACAATTCAATGGTAAATAAACATAGAATTGGAATGGTTAGGGTGTGGTGAGACAAATTTGTAGATGGATAATGTGTAATCGAGGTATTGGTGTGTGATAACATTCAATACCATAAATATACTCAATGGATACCATATTAGGGATTCAGACAGGGTGATGACTGGAGTTGGTACATTGGCATCAGGATAAGTGTGATACCAGTCTAACATGAGGGTAATTTGTGTGGTGATCTATGATTCATAATGTGTTTCAGTGGAGTGAATCATATATTCAATACATGGTCTGGGGGTGAACTTGTTTCATTACATGGTCTTGGGGGTAAAACCCAATTTCATTATGTGGTTCAGGGGGGTGAATCATGTGGCATATTGAAGTCAAGTTTCATTTTGGGATGAAAATAAATGAGAATCATGGGAATATAGTTCCATGGCTGGGGTCATGAGAAATACCTTATTTTATAGGGTTTTAAATGGAAATAATATCATGGAGGCATGTTTTTTTAGAGAATTTCATAAGGTGTATCCGAGACTTTTTGAGGTCGGTCATCCAAAGGAGGTTCGACAAGATAATTTTCTGTGTGATTGGATATATTGAGAAACAGTCTATATAAGGTGCTTCATTTTTGATATGATTGGATTGTTCAACGATTTATTAGGTATGTTCAATGCAAATATGATGTTCTTGTGTTAGGATTGAATGATGAGCGCATTCCTGTTAGGATTTGGAATTATGAAACAAGAATGGGAAGCAATATTTGAAAAACATTCTCATGTATTATTGGATGTGGTAAATTGTGAAACAACTTATGATTTGTTTTTTAGAACATATGTCTATTTTTTTAGTAGGAACTTTTGATGGAGGAAGTGACGTAGCATTAGAATTGGTTGTTATAAGTTGAATTTTATTAAGGGGATCACCACAGGATAAATGAACACTGATATGAAGAAATGGTGGGGTCTAATAGTAGTAAGGATTGGGTTAGTGTAGTATCAATGTTTCATATATGGTTATGTGTTTTTGATTGAGTTTTGGTGGTTTGATCTCCATAAATTAGATGATTCACTTTAGGAGCGTGTTTGTCATTTTGGGATGGAGTGTGATTATTTGGATTTGAATTTGCGACCCGAGTAGGTTGGGACCTATGGATGAATAATCCTTAATACTTCTTAAGGATCATATGTTTTATAATTGATAGATTATAACATCCCATTATCTGAGGAGTTATGAAATTATGGAGGTATTGTGAAATTTTCAATTTGTGGGTTGTTCCTTTTAAGATATAGAGCTCCTGCTTGGAATATGAGAGTTTTAACACCTCTAAATGGTGGTTTTTGGAGAGTAATTAGACATTGAATGTTTATAAAAGTTTTTAAAGAGAGATATGAAGAATACTAGGAGGGACCGACAACTGGTAGGATCTATACAGAGGAAGTCACAATGTGACACATGTTGTCATGCCATAACATATTGGGCCTGATTATTTTGGGGTGCTAGCTCAAAACATCATGGTACGATAACATGCTTCACACTGTGAATGAACCCGAAGTAGTATTTTATGTGTTTTAAAATAAGGTAACCAGCCCATTACACCTTCATTTTTTTCTATCTACATTCCTCTTTTGTTTTTAGTGATTTTGGGTTTTGAGGGGATCTTCTGACCTTGTTTCTTGCTAGATCAATGCATCATTCAATCTTATGGACTCATTTTGGTAAGGCAAAACCTATGAATGATCCTTACTACCTAGGTTTTTAATCCATTCTAATTGTATATATTTATATTGGGTTTCAATTCGAATTCTAGTATATCATTTTGGAATCATCTGATTCGGATGGTGCATTCGTACAACCTTGCTAGATGTTGTCACAATATTCCATCTGCATGCTGCCACATTTCATTTTGTTGAGGTATATCACTATCATGATTTTATATGATTTTCGATTTATCTAAAATTTATATTGAAACTAACCATCCACCGTGTTATAGGTTTTCTCTCATGATAGTGTCGATGGTGTGTTATCAACCCTCTCAGGGTTATGGGATAAAATTACAGAGCGACAAGGGAACGAGATGTGTTTTCAAAAAATAGCCCATTTTTGAATAAATATATTGTTTAATTATAAACTATTATAATTTAATGTTATGATGTTTTGGTGTGGTTTAGGTGCTCAATTCTGTTGGAAGTAATCATTTTAAGGTAGAGGAGTCGAGGAGAGACATGGACATTCCTTAGTAGAGGTATCAACATAGGGTTTAAAAAAGGAATATCATTAAATGAGTTATATAGTGTTTCATGATTTTCCAATGTAACAATTTTATTTTATTTATGATACATATGATGTGTTCTCGTTCCAATGAGGATGAAGACATGGTTAGTTATAATGATCTATTTAATTTTGTTTTTATGTTTAATTTTAATTAAACTATAATTTAATATAAATTTTTTAACATATGTAAAATTACTATTATAAAATTTGTAAATTTCTAAGTCCATTGAATAGATTTTTCGCTATCTTGATCCATTTTACACCAATGGATGAGGCCTGGACTAAGAGTACACCCCAACACGTGGACACCTCCAAGAGGGGGCATGACGAGACTTAAGACGGACAAGCCTAGTTGATTTGGTGATGAACCCTATGATGTATTAGGACTATGAGGATATACCCAAAGCATATTTGAGATAGGTTTTGTAGGAAAACCAATCTACATTTTCTTGTATATTGAGATGGTCCATGATCCATCTCATTAAATTGATACTAGTAGGTCTTACCCATTGAGGCCCATGAGGTCGTTCTATGTTTGTGACTCTTATGATGATCATGGAATTCTCCATGAGATGGGTTATACCCGAGTGACATTTTATAACCTAAGGAACCCTAGTATGGTGTCTCTCTCATGCAGTATCCCAGGGTACCCTTGTAGGCATTCCATGGATAGATTGACCATGAGTGGGAGAATGTGATATTAGGTAGAGATTCTAAATGGTGGCACCTTAGAACCCATACCGAACATATAATATTGAGTGAATATATATGATAGTGATGGTTTTAGGCTTTAAGATAGATGTTTTTCTTTTATTTATGATATATTTTATTTATTTTGATGCTTTTTGGATTCCCATATGAGCGCCCTATGGCCTGGATTATGATTTCAATATGATATGATGGTGACAGAGGGATGCCCAAAGGTGCTTCCTAGGATCTAAATTTTTTCCTCTTGTATTAAGATTTTAATATGACTTGTAGATCATGACATTGCCATGGATTCATGATGTGTATCCTATGATCTATTTTTTGAGACATGTGAATAATTCCTAGTTTGATGACATTCTACTTCAGGTCTGTATAGTAAGCCTTGGATTCTACAAGTCCCATAGGATTCCTAGAATTTATAGGATCCATCCATTAAGGCTTAAGAGTTATTATTATTATTGTGAAATATGTAGAACACCCCTAGGATCTATCCACTCATGCCTGGTGAAATTATTTATACCAGATATGGATGCCCAAGATTCCAGGGTTTAAATTGGTTAGTATGATGATGTGGGATAAATTTATGTTTCAGTTAATTCTAAAGGATTATGGGTATCAGATTCAATCAATTCATTATACATGGAGTTTTGGTATATTCCTAGGATATCTGGGATCTAGACGTTAAGCGATTCATGTTGAGTTATTTTCTAATTGGTCTTGAGTATCTAGGATTCCTAGGTTACTCCTATGATGTTATATTTATATGGCTGACACAATATCATGATGTGCTTAGAATAACTCTAATATTGGCCGATGAGGGTATGTTCGATCATGGTTGCAAAAATGAGCATCGATAGTGATTTATTATATTTTTATTCCCTTTAGATATGTATAGTTCTCAGTTTATCATGTCACATGAACATGCCAATATATTTATGGTATGAACGGGACCACTTTGAGGATTCCCTACTGAATTATGTACTGAACACACATTGGTCCTCCATTGCACTAGGGTGCAATAGAAGACACTCAATTTTTGTAGGTATAGGTTAGGTCGAGGACCAATGTTTCATGTTCAAGTCGAAAAGATCAGAGGGACATGAGATTGGGATGAGGTATTCATAGAGCCTCAGGGTCTTTATTTTATATGTGAGCATGTCCATTCGAGTTTGTATACTCCATTCCATCGCATATCTCATGATTATCTCATTAGTTTTATTTATTAGTTATTTCTCTATGATATTATGGTTGGTTATTTAGTTATGATTGTTCTCTATTATATGGGGGTATAATCTCCACATTGAAATACCTCAAACCCCTAATTATAGTTGACAACTTATGGCATATGGGGTGAACGTATGGTCATGTGGTTCCACTAATCCGATTTCTATTTATAGTGAGATAGGTTGTGAGAGTATAACTTTATTCATAGATTATTACTAAAGGTGTATTCTAAGAAGGGTATGTAAACATGTTTTTATAACAAAATGAAATCAAGGTAGTATTAGTGACTAACATTAATTTTAATAAGTACAACATAGCAAAAAACACTTATGAAATTAATTTAAAGAATTTTTTTCCAAAAAAGTAGCCACAAAATTATAAAATGGAAGGGAAATAATAAAAAATGTAATAGTTAAAGAAATTAGTCCCCTTTGAATAAGATTTATTTATTTAATAAAAACATACAAATATTCCATTATTATCCTTGAAAAAGATCCATGATTTCTCAGTTTAAGACCCAAAAATAGTAAAATATAGTAACATTAGTGTTTAATAGGAAAAAATCAAAATTTTAAATTGATAAATGTTTTGAATTAAGTAGCTCGACCTAGTAAGATCTTTCTTGAAGATCCTATTTGACATAAATAATAAGGGAAATTTATTATTGTACACAATCTTCCATTGTCACATAATTGACTCTATATAGTCAATCCATCTCATGGTTACTTGATTAGATGAACAAAAAATTATCTCTTCTGGTGACCACTTCTTTCCTCTTGTGAAAACTCCATCACCCTTTCGATTAGTTGACCATTACATAAACACTTGATTTATGGTCATCCATGACTTTTTTATTGTGGTTGGTTTGTAATGACCCATATTTTCAATGAAGGTAAAGATAATTAGTTTTTCAATTTGAATACATTAAACGACCCTAATAATGAAGTCCAATAAATTCATGGAAGTTCCATGAGTGTCTCAGGATCATTCCAATTCTAATGTTATGAAATAGGAAAAACCTACTAGGCTGCACGATTAATCTAAAACCATTAAACCCAGGATGCACGACCATGAAACTTGTGGGGGATAGGGTATAAAGCTTTTTTCATGATTTTTTCATGATTAGTCAAACCATGAACAAATACATATAGGGTTAACATCACTATAGATAACCATGAACTACTTGTGAATGTTTTGGCTGTCCATGCACCAAACACGAGTAGTGATATTTTGGGGTGAATTTGTAGAGCCCCTGTCTTGCGATTCTAGATTTGGAACAAAATATACTATATATTAATTTATTAAAAAATCTAAAAAATATAAAGACCTTAGCAACAGAAGATATTTTATGATTTAAATTTTAGAGGAAAGGACCACATTTATATATTATCAAAGTATAAACTGAAAATAAATAGATATGATGGAATATTTTTAGTGCTAGTTACTTTTCAAGATAAAATCCAGGAAATATCTATATGAACATGAATTTTTTTTATAAAAACATAGTGTGATCATAATTTTCTTGTATGGGGTTTTTGAAAATCTGGTGAAAAACAATTTTGAAAATACTAATTTCTTTTGAAAAATTATTTTGTGAATAATTTTGATGATACTTTTAAAAATATCTTTGAAAATACCTTTGATAAATACTTTTATAAGAACATATCTTTGAAACAACATTTTTTAAAATTATTTTGAAAATCCTTGGAAAAATGATTTTGAAAATTCCATTTAAAATATATTATCTTTATGAAAACTCTTTTGAAAATCCATTAATAAACATTCTTTTGAAAATTCCATTAAAAATACATACTCCTTTGAAAACATATAAATATACTTGTCTAAAAAATACTTACCATATAGAAACTTCTATAAATCACATGAAAATAGTTACTCTTTGGAAAACACTACAACAAATTTTGAAAATATTTGCACATGAAAACGCGTTAAAATAAACCAATGGTTTTTAAGAAAATACGAAGAAATCTTTTGAAAAAAAATAGATACATAAACATTGAAGGTTGTCTTCGGCTTACAAACTTTTGTTAGGAATGGGATCACCCCCACTTCCCTTATTGTTTACCACGTCCAAGAGCTATTTTTTATAAAAACATTCTGGATTTCATTATATATATATATATACATTTTTCACTAGGGTTTTTTTTTGAAATAAAAATAACAATACTTTGAATACACATGCACATATAAATTTAATGTCACATGAAACAATTGACATTTAATTTTTCTTTCTTAGAAATTTCCTCAGCACATAAAATATAAGAATTTAAAATAATGGCATATGAAATAGAAATTATAACATTACTATTTTCATAAATTAATAACATTAAAATTATATGAATATATATAATTTTACTCTCATGAAAATTTATAAGTAAAAGGAAATACATCTTTAACATAAAACCTTAAAAGAAAAACTATATAACACATATAATAAGGATAAAATAATATTTCCAAAATATAAAATTCATAATTTATTAATTTAAATATATTTGGGTGGGTGATTCCATGATTTGAAAGGAATTATATATTCATTTTGAAACATGAAATGAGGGAAAGGAATATATATACAGAAACACACACACACACACACATATATATAATTAAAGAAACCGTTTACATGAATTTAAATAACATTCATTCATAATTACAATATTTTAAAAAGATGGAATACTTATAAAAACATAAATTTTAGAATTAAAAATGCAATTACATGCATGTATATATATATCATAGATTTAAATTATAAAACATGTAATTAAGTAATTGAAAATCATATACATACATTATATATATATATATATAAATTTTAAATCATGAAATTATTAACAATATATAAATATATATATATATATACATGTACATATATACTTAGAAAAAATGAATATTTGGAATGAGAACATAGTAGGCACTAACATGGTAATAAATATGAAATTAGAACTCATGAATAAATGAGTTATCATAGAATTGATCAATCTAGATGAATGCGATATAAAAATCTAATTCATAACATATACACATAAAAACTGCGAATTATAAAAAATAGTTTTAAAAAAATTCCATTTACCCCTAGATATGAACTGAACATATCATCAGGGGTACCTAGACAGGGTGATGGCAGTGGCCTTCTGCCTGTCATAAGTGGAAATTCAAATGAGGAATTTTGGAAGGGATTCAGTTTCATCAATGGAAGAGAGGGGTTTCTCCATATTAGTGCCTTATATATTTGATTAACTAAATGAGAAACATCTTATGAAGGAATCTTCACTGAAAAATTAACCTTTTTACTATGGTTGTTAACATTTTTTGGTGGGAGGCTTCAAAAGACGACAGCGGTAGTGTTTTTCATCTTCACCGTAGATTGCGGGTTAGGGGGGTGAATAGTGATGGTTCGACTGTATTCTCATAGATTGCAGAAGAATCCTCGGAAAACAAATCGATGGATGACTATGGCTTTCCTGGTTCCGAATGACGACGGTAGGGAGATTAGGTAGTCGGTGATAGATGAGGGGAGATCGTGCGGTTTTGGTGGACTAGTTCGGTGTTGGTAGTGTCCCAAGGAGGAAGACTATGTTGCGTATTTTCATCCCTTCATTTTTTTGTATCATTTTTTTATATTATTTTTCATTTTACTATCTCTTTTTTATTTATTTTTTTCATTTAAATTTTTATTACATGTACTATTTCACACACACAGATATATATATATATATAAAGGTAATTATGAATGGAATAAAATCAATTAATTGGATTATACTATAAACATAATTTATTATTTGTATCACCATTGTCACTGTCAATAAATTACAATATTATTTTACTATTACTAATATTTCCTTTTTTTATAAAATAAATAATCATTACTATTATTATTATTATTAAAATCACTGTAACTATTATTTTATTTTATTTTTAATAATTTTATTGAAGTATATCTCAATTTAATTTCTATTTTTTAAAAAATTTCCATTAATATTTTATAAAGACGGTTTAATAAATTCAATTATCAAATGTTATTACTGTAATTTGAATTTATTTACAACTTATAATTACTATATATTTTTAAAACCCAAAATGAAAAGGGGAATTTAAATATAATACATCTATTGATTCTAATATCGTTAAATATTTATTCATTTAATTTTATTTAATAAAAAAACATATTTCAAAATGAAATATTCATGTATATGTATACTTTATAAATGTATTTCAATGTCTATATCCTCATTTCATCATTACATAAATTTTTTTAAACCTCAAAGGTTATAACCCAAGAGACCAAACATTTTGTTTCTCAATAAATAACTCACTTATAAATAATTTTAAGACAAAGACTACACTCATATCATTAATTTTCTCGAGAAAGTGATGCCAATTTTCCACTTATCCTTATTTATATTATCATCATCATTGGAGGGATCCTAATGACGTTGGATCAGGACAATGGAAGATAAAATATTTTAGTTTTCATATTTTCTTTACTGTGTCCATTGTTATTCCTAATGTTTGTTGTATATTTAGAATTCTTAAGTCTTTAATCTAATAGGTGTTCTAATACTATTTTGAAATGTAGAATTGTTATTTTATCCTTATATAATTTTTGATAAATCTCATTTATTGTGTTTAATAAAATAATATATCATAAATTATATTATAATTAAAACATATTTTTATTAAAGAAAATAATTTAATTCCAAGAAGATTAAAACATTCATTAATAGATTGAAACTATAACCAATATAGAAGGATAAATATACCTACCCATTAATTTATAAAAAAATATTAAATAGACATTGATTAAAATAAAACTATTCTAAGACTTTTGGAGATGTTATAGAAGTTACAATTTCCCCCCACTTAAACTATTAAGTCTATTTCATTATTCCTCTTGGTTTTCTAGCAAACAACCATGGGTTTTCCTCCTCTTTGATCTCAAGAACACCTAAGTTAGTCATTCATATATCATTCTCCTCCAGTGTCAGTTCTTTGATCCATTGATAGATAAAAATTCATCTCGGTAAGATCCCCTAGTATCAAATATCCGATAAATGACAATCATTCAATATTTTATGATATTTAGGTGTAGGCTCATATGCCTTGTTTTTAGGGTAGTGGGTTGCTTCTTATATATCTTCCATCCTACTTAAAATCTAATGATGATATCAAGCAAGTCATCGTTAATGATCTTCAGTTTGTTGTTCATATTGTTTTCCTTTAGAGATTTGGTCATTTAGTAATTTTTTCATTGTGACATATGTCAGACTTTGATGAGGATCAATATTATAGTGTTTCGTTCATGTATAATTTAACATTTCTCCTTATTTACTTCCTAATGATCATTATTTAGTGGTTCATTGGTTTTATAAACCATATATAGACACCCCTTGGGTGTGCAATTGAAAATAGCCATTTTGGATAATTTGTTCAAAATGCTCGGAACTCCCAAGCCCCATCCAAATTGGCTTTTAGTTGTAATTTCCCTTTAGATATATGTATTGAATGTAACCCTAGGTACCTTTAAGGTGTTCAAACTTGTAATGGTTTGAATTTCCCATGTAGGAATATTTAATATTGCCATGTAACTTTTAATTGACCATTGATCCTTAGAAATGGTATTTCCATGTTTAAATGAATTTAATGAAAGGTATTAAGCTTGTTGGATTTCATTAAAATGGGAATTGATCATGTGTGTAATCTCCCCATCAATTTTGATACCCCCAATGTGCCTACATGAGACATATAAAATAAAGGTTCCATGTTTTATGAATTGAATGGAATGAATTGATTAAATGAAATCTAAATCCTTTATAGGCTTTGTCTTTTCTAATGAAATTCATGAGAGGTCTTAGCATCATGTAGTGATTATGATTATGACCATGACCATTACATATGACTTCTAAACGCTTATTTTGAATTTTATTGACTTAAATGGATTAATGTATTTTGGTTTATGACTTTCATAAAAAGGTGTTCCTTATGTATTGTATTATGAATGAGTATGCTTCTTTTAAATATATAGATTATCCAAAATGAAATGGATGGGAAGTAATTCCCCATGCTAGTTACACTTATTGTACACCTTTATAGATGTTGTGTATGATTTTAAGGGGTGTTGAACCAGGAGGGACATCGCACTCCCTTACAGTTGAACCAGGAGGGACATCACACTCCCTTACAGCGGGTGTGGAGTGTGGAATCTCACACCACTGCTACTATATGGGTGATGGGATTTATGCATCACTTTCCATGATTTCAGACCCATAAGATTTCATTGTATGTTATTTTCTTTAAATTCAATAGCTTTCACCTCACACAACACTGAGATCGAGCACACGACGACTTACCAAACTAGTCGTTCAAAAGAAATTATGAATATTATTAACTTAATTTTGAATTATATATATATTCCATATAATTTTATCATCCATATTATGTGTTTCTTATACATAATATAAGAACAAATTCATTTTTTCGGATAAAGGTAGTATTTTTCAAAAAATGCAATTTTACTACCTTTTAATTGTAATCCCATTTTAAATCCAATATTTGACACTTTTATATATTAAATTTGACAAAATAAACTTCTTATCTAGAATCTAGACATAAAAATTTAGTTTGGAAAAAATTTTGGTGTTTTTCTGATAACTTTCATTTTTTGGTGAATAGAGAAAAAATACTAAATTTTAATTGAAATTTTTTTTTAATAAAAATAATTTATAGTGTTCAATTATACATTTTAATGGTTTTTATGTATAAATATTTTGTATTTTTAAAATTTTGTCCAATTTTGGTAAGTGAAATTAATTTCACTTTAAAATTATACATAAACAATTGTCAATCTTTTGATAGTTATTGTTTCTTAAAAACACGCTATTTGTTTTGGCAACAGGGATTAATTTTAAATTAATTAATGAAACTTCTATGTTTTGAATTTGGTAAAATAGAAATCATTTTTGAATTCAGAATATCAAATATATCTTATGATGAAGATTTGGAATGTTTCTGAAAAACTGCATTTTTTGATGAATAGTAAAACCACTTAGTAGTAGTTTAAAAACTGTCATTTTCATTTAAATAGAATTTTACCGCTTTTGTGAATTGAATTTCGAATTTTAGACATACGTGGTTTTTATTAGTAAGTAAAATGTGGCTCAATAAGGAAAAAATATTTTTTTGTGAATAGTAACTTTTAACTTTTATTTACCGCAGGTAAAGGTAAATAGTGTAATTCAAAGTAAAAAGAATATTATAATAATACAAAATTACCTTAACACCTGTTCTAACCATATTGGATGAGTCATGGCCGACCCTGGCCATCCTTGGGTCGATTTTGGGACCCCATGTAGCCACTTAATAATGATAATGAGACATTATTTTAATTAACTTAAAAGTAAAGACAAAAATAACATTTACAAATATCTTTTAGTATATCATTTTTTACATGGGGTTATATAAGTCATATTATCGACTATAAAAAATCATTGGAAAGATAAAAATATTTCCAAAATTATTGTAATTTTGTTATAATTTTTAGACATAAAATAAAGTATATTATCTGTGACACAATAATTATGTTGTATTTACTTCCTTAATAAATGATTTAAATAAATATGAATATGAATATTATAATAATATCCCGAACATGTCCCATACTTATTGGATGATTTTATATCGACCATGAGTAATATTATATTTGACTTTAATTAGTTTTTTACCTTTAGAAATAGAATAACACTATATACAGAAATAATATTTTCACACTTTCCTAAAGAGCCCCTCCTCCCGCTTATAAAAAGACACCACTTATAACCCATTCCACACACCTCAAAAGCCCCTTGGCTCGTCCAACCCCTACCAAAATATTCTCTCAAGATCCCCCTCTTCCTCATAGAAGCATAACCTTAGGCAGAAGGCTCTTCAAGATGTCTATTTGGTTCAAACCAAAGGTCATTATGCAAATTAAAGGTAACACTATCTCTTAAATTCTTTTGTTTTATTTTGTTTTATTTTACTTCTACGACCCACTAAAATCTTTGTATTCCATTATTTTATAAAATTACTAGTATCCTCAATAGAGTATAATGTTTTTATGAGATGTATTTGAACTACACATACACATACCTCCATCTGATGGGTGAAGAGTGTATTGTTTCTGTGGATGGAAAACTAACGCCTCACAAAATGATGATTGTTCGATTATCTCATACCTCCGTTAATGGTGTCCATTAAGATGAAACTGTATTTATATATGATATATATATATTATGTTTATGTTTTAATTATGCTTTTTTATTCTACATTTATATCATAATTTTATGGTTTCCATTATGGGTAAAATGTTATAATTTCATTTGAGGAAGTGCGGACTACCACCCCCTCAAAATGATATGACTCGTTAATGATTTATGTGGGAAATATAAATGATGTATTTAATGATATTATACATTTTATAATACTGGAATTATAATATAACTATGTATAATTATGTTTTAATCCCATTAAAATATGAAATAGAAATGGAAGTAGCGTTCATGCGTACGTACGGCTTACCATCTCCATGAACGTTAGATTTCATTTCTTATCAATAAATGTTAAGTACTGTTACAGATACATATATATACTGAATATATAATATATAATTATGATATCTAAATCATTTATATCATTCTCTATATAATATACTTTTGACCACATGGAAGAAATTGTAATTGTAACAAGTTCATTTTTGACTGAAGTTCCAAACATAGATAAAATATCCAATATGAACTCAAATAATTAAATATTTGGTATAGAAAGGTAATAAGTGATATAAAAGGAATAATAAACTAGAAAAATGTTCACAATCATGTATAAATTATCTTATGTTTATTATTCAGGAAGAACAAGCAACATACAAGACAAGTCAGACTTGAGGTATGGGGTTTCTTATCTCACTTTTAATTCTGTGAGATTTCCATTGTTCACCACTTATTTATTGCATGTGGTGTGTGTACATCCCATGATTGTATTTATTGTGTAATATACATTAATTTATGGATATTTACATCATCATTATATGATACTTCTTTCATGGGGGTATGTTTCGTAAGTTACCAAATCGATAAGGGAATTTGAAATTTCAATTTCCACTCATTCGACTTTACGCATACTTCAATGGTTATTTTTCTCCAAGATTATGTGATGAATCACTATTCATTTTCTAATGTCACAATTCCCACTCCCCTTTCTGTGGATATACTTTTGATACACATAATCACTCCATTTATAAATTCTCAAGTCATCGATATGAACTTGATAAGATTAATTTTAACTCAATCTCCATTTGTTGAGTGAAATGTCCAATTCATTGGTGTGGTTTTTACAAAAATATGTGTGAATGTATTCTGATTGATTTAAACTGAATATCTAATAATAATGATTGTATTTATATTTTTCACAGATAATTATGTCATTGATTTTTCCTTAACCTAAGGATACTGACTTTATAAGAGATTTCATCTCAATTTACATTCCATTGAGACTTCTTTGTTCTTATACAACAAATCACTTTTATATGGTGTATATAAATTACTTTGACATATTATATCATAAATAACATTTTTATCATTATATTACAATGTTTTTATTACCACAATTATTTGTATTCTAGTGTTTCTCTTTTGGTTTGGAACTCAAACAAAAATATCATTTTAATATGTTTTAAAGATTTATTATTCTAAATATTTCTCATTAATATCCATGTTTTAAAAATGGTTTTAAGTATTTATTTATATGTAAATTAATGTTTTAAAATTAAAATTCATTTTAAAGGTTTTAATGTGGTGTGGGACACTTTGATTCAAAAATCTATTTTAAACGGCTTCTTGGTAAATAGTGAGACTGTTAAATGTTTTCAAGAAAAAGGGGGATATTTCTCTTAAATAATTTTGATGATTATTTTATTCTATATAAATATCATTCATTATTCTATATTTAGGATGATCTATTATAATAAAATCTTCCATATTGTATTGAATGTTGAGCAAAGTATTGTTTTCAAACAATTCAAAATAATGTTTTTTTAAAGGAGGAGATTATTTTAAATAGTACTCTGTCTCTTTATGATGATTTTGATGCTCACAAATACCCTTAATTATTTACTAATTATTTCGTTGAGTATTTTGCAGGAGTTTATTTTATTTATTTATTTCATATAACGAGATTTCATACTTCATTTATTCCGAGATCAAGTTTAGCGCGTTCTGGAATCACTGTAGCGCGAGATCAATTTTAGCGCGTACTGGAATCACTGTTCATACCCTACATTGATGAACGTAACGTTTGGATGAAATGTTTACCTTTTATGTTAAATGAAATGTATGGTTAAGGAACCTTACGTTATTTTGGAACGTATGGTTAATGAACCTTACGTTGTTGAAAAGTATGGAAGAAGAATATTTCGTCTGGAAGGAACTTTACGTTTTTGTTTTTGGACAAGTATGGAAGAGAAACCGTACGTTAGTTTTCAGTGTTGAGTTTGTTTCTCAAAAGTATGGATCATCAACCTTACTTTTATAATCAACCGTACGTTCTTTGGAGAGTTGAAGCAAGACAAAGTATGGATGATCAACCCTACGTTTGAATGCTGAAGAGAAAGTATGTATGTTCAACCTTACGTTCTGAACCTTACGTTTGTGAACCTTACGTTCTGAACCTTACGTTTGTGAACCTTAAGTTTGTGAACCCTACGTTTGGAGCCACGTCATCAACCCTACGTTTGGCGTCGGGATATTTTTGACAGAGGATATTACCGTTTGCATTGGTCAAACAGGCGGATTATTAAGCGGATTTCGAGCCGATTCTTAAGTACGACTTTGACTGAATCAAAGACGTTTTTCAACGGATTAATGATTGATTTAAATGGAGATTTTTATGCCGATTCTTCAGGGGAGTTACAACGGCTCTATTGTTATTTAATATCACGAATCTAAAGGAGATTTTCATGGATCTATTTATGCGGAAGATTTTCTCAGATTTGAATATATATGTTCTATCTTGGAAACTTCGGATATATATATATACACAGGAAAGTGTGTGAAATTATGAGATTGATCTTTTAACAAGCAAGAAACAGAGACTGTGTGAAGGCGTTCTTTTCTGTGATCGAGAAGAAGTGTAAAATTCTTTTTACCGAAAGAAGATCTTGATAACAGATTCACGTATTCTACATCGACTATCTGTTGTGAATCTACTGCTGCTGAAGTTGTGAAGTTTCTGGTAATATCTATTGCAACTGGATCGACTCAGAACTGTTTTGATTACAGATCTTTATTTTCTGAAGACGACGATCTATCTACTGTCAATTGCATTCTGTTGCAATTGTGAAGAACAACTGGAGAAGTGTTTTCTTTATCGAAACTCTTTTTATTTTTGAGTGATCAGCTTCTCGTTCTAAGCTGTGTGGATTCGTGTTTGAACCAGGAAGGCTGTGTTTGCCTGAAACTTGTAAAGGTGTCAACTGCCTGTACTCAGTTGTGAACAGGTCTGTGGAAACGAGGACCAGATAGTGAAAATCGCCAAGCTCGTGGATTTGAGCGTTGGTGGAGTGGACTAGGGGCCTTCTGTTCCCCGAACCACTATACATCCGTGTGTTCATGCTTTTACTTTTTCCGCTGCATATTTAATCGTGCTAAAGCATAGTGGACAGAATTTGTCTAAATTGAAGAGATTTTAATAATTTTGAAAAGACACAATTCACCCCCCTCTTGTGTGTAATCCGTAGATTCAGATCCAACAATTGGTATCAGAGGAGGAGCTTCTTATTTTTTCTTATCAAGCTAGAAGTATTTAAAGATTATACATAGTGTATCATGGCTGATACGAGAGAGGGAATGTCAATGGTCAGAGCACCTTACTTTAATGGAGATAATTATGGCTGCTGGAAGTCACGTATGATTATTTATCTGAAAAATCTTGGTTACAAAGTCTATTCAAAGATTCTGACACCCTATGAAATTCCTGAAAATCCCGATACATGGAGTGCTGCTACAGAGGCTGAGTATGACATGAATTCAAAAGCTATGAATGCAATCATCTGTGGTCTAGGACCGGTTGAATTTAACAGAGTATCTCAATGCCCGACTGCATATGAAATGTGGCAAACAATAGCTGTTGCTTATGAAGGAACAGATAATGTAAGACAGATGAGATATGCAACTGCTAAATTAAAATTCAATACTTTCAGAATGATTGAAGGAGAGAGAATCACTCAGATGAATGGAAGATTGACAGAAATTTTCAATAATATAACAGCTCTAGGAGATCCAATCAAGCAGGCTGATCAAGCGTTAAAGGTACTGAGAGTACTTCCTACTCGATGGAATGGAATCTCTGCAGCAATCAGACAATCAACTTCTGTTAAAGATCTAACTATGAGAGAGCTGATTGGTACATTGATGATGTACGAGGCTGAAATGTAAGATGAGGTAAATGAGCATAAAGTCTATATAAAAAGGGAAAATACTGCTTTGAAAGCGACTTCTCAACAAAAGGATAGAAAGATGAAGAACAGAGAAGTAAATGCTAAATCAGAAAGCTCTGATTCTTCAAATTCGGATGAAGAACTGGCTCAGCTAGCCAGAAAATTCAGAAAGTTCTACAGTAAGAAGAAAGACTTCAAGAAATCCTTCAAGAAGGATAGCAAGGAAGTGAGATGTTATGAATGCAAAAAAGATGGGACATATCAGACCGGATTTCCCTAAATTGAAAGATGCAAAGAAGAAGAAATTCTTCAATATAAATGATTACGAGCAGAAAGACAAGAAAGCTATGAAAGCTACTTGGAGTGTTTCTGAAGACTCAAGTAATTCTTCTGAATCAAGCTCAGAGAAGGAGGAATCCAATTTAAAAGCAAATATGTGTTTCATGGCTGAAACTGATGAGGTACACTCATACTACTCCTCTGACTCAAATAATGAATCAAACTCTGAAACAAGCTTCTCAAATAAAAAACTTGCAGCTTACTGCAATATGCTTGAAGAAAGGTATGACTCATTATTTAAAAAATATAAATCTATAAAGAACTTGCATAAAGCTATTTCAGATGAAAGAAATACTTTTCTAAAACAACATAAGGAATTAATTGACAAAAACAACTCTGCTGACTCAAATAAAATTAATTTTGAATCAAAAATAAAAACTCTACAGGATGAAGTAGAATCTTATAAAGAGGCTGCATTAGTTTTTACAAAAGGAGAAAACACCTTAAATGAGGTACTTGGAAAACCTGTAATTAAAAGGGAAAGGTTTGGAATTGGAAGTAAAGGAGAAAAACCTAAGTTATACAAAAATTATTTTGTTCCTAGCACTAAACAGGTTGTTTGTAACTTCTGTGGAACAAAAGGTCATATAGCTAAAAACTGTTTTCTAAGACAACCTCAAATATGTGGAATTAAAAAAGCTTTTATTTCCAATGATCTATATGATTCAATCAATTTTAAGAAAACAAAGCAAATCTGGATACCCAGATCACTGCTTGCTAACACTCCTGGACCCAACAAAATATGGGTACCAAAGCAATTTGTTTGAATGTATTTGTAGGTAGCAGGTCACCAAAGAAAGAAAGAAATATGGTATATGGACAGTGGCTGCTCAAGACACATGAGTGGAACTTCAGCTAATTTCTCTTCTCTTACTCGAAAGGAAGTAGGACTTGTCACCTTTGGTGACAATGCCAAAGGAAAGATTATTGGTATTGGAACAGTTGGACATCCAGAGACAGTCTCAATCAACAAAGTACTTTATGTACAAGGGTTAAAACACAATCTGATAAGTATCTCTCAACTCTGTGATGATGGATACACTGTTGATTTTACTAACAATAGTTGTACTGTTTCTAAAGATAAACTGTTTAAGTTTAGAGCACCCAGAACTGATAATGTTTATACTTTGGATTTGTATTCCTTGTGTAAACAACAAGTAAACTGCTTAACTGCTAATATAAGTGAATCCTGGATCTGGCATAGAAGACTTGGTCATTGCAATATATATGCTTTACATAAATTATCTAAGAAACATTTAGTTTCTGATTTTCCTAGTCTCAAATTTGAAAATGACAGATTCTGTGATGCATGTCAGCTTGGCAAGCAACACAAATCATCATTCAAATCTGTTAATAAAGTTGCTACAACTAAACCTCTAGAACTTATCCATATGGATTTGTTTGGACCTTCAAGAGTAGCAAGTTTAGCTGGTAAATTATATGTTTATGTATTAGTTGATGATTATTCTAGATTTACTTGGATTTTCTTTTTGAAATATAAAAGTGAAGCTTTTAGTTTATTTGAAGGTTTTTGTAAATCTATTCAAAATGAAAAAGGTTTTAATATAATCTCATTGAGAAGTGATCATGGTGGAGAATTTGAGAACCAGGAATTTAATTCCTTTTTCTCAAACATGGGTATTAAACACACCTTCTCTGCTCCAAGAACACCTCAACAGAATGGGATTGTAGAAAGAAGAAATAGAACTATTCAAGAAATGTCTAGAACTATGTTAAATGAATATAGCCTACCTATATATTTCTGGGCAGAAGCTGTTAATACAGCTTGTTATATAATGAATATAATTTTAATAAGACCTATTTTGAAAAAGACACCCTATGAACTATGGAATAACAGAAAACCTAAAGTAAATTACTTTAAAGTTTTTGGATGCAAGGTTTACATCTTGAATACCAAAGATAATCTTGGTAAATTTGATCCAAAATCTGATAAAGGTATTTTCTTAGGATATTCTGCAACCTCCAAAGCTTATAGAGTCTATAATAAAAAGTCAAGGATTGTTGAAGAATCAGTTCATGTGAAATTTGATGAATCTGATCCTTTTGAGAAAAGGATAGAACAAATAGATGAACCTGATTCTAATGAAAACATGAGACTTGAGAATTTAAAGAATGATTTTGAAAATGATATAAAAGAAATTCAGTCCAGTTCAGAAGAAAATGACACTGAAGAACCTTTGAATGTAATGCCTAGACAGTCTAGAACCTTAAAGAATCACCCTTTAGAATCTGTGATAGGTAACTTAGAGACTGGTATTCAAACTAGAAGAATCCTTGGAAACATAGTTGAGTTCTCTGCTTTCCTATCCCAACAAGAACCTAAGACCATAGAAGAAGCCTTAGATGATGAGAGCTGGGTAATAGCAATGCAGGATGAATTGAACCAGTTCAAGAGAAATAAGGTTTGGGAATTAGTTGAAAGACCACATGATTATCCAGTAATAGGAACTAAATGAGTCTTTAGGAATAAACAGGATGATCAAGGGATAATAACTAGAAATAAAGCAAGATTAGTAGCTAAAGGATATAATCAAGAAGAAGGAATAGATTATGATGAGACCTTTGCACCTGTAGCCAGGTTAGAAGCCATTAGAATCCTTTTAGCCTATGCATCTTATATGAATTTTAAATTATTTCAGATGGATGTTAAATCTTCCTTTTTAAATGGTTATTTAATGGAGGAAGTTTATGTTGAGCAACCTCCCGGTTTTGAAAATTCTCAAAAACCAGATTCTGTTTTCAAACTTACTAAAGCTCTTTATGGCCTTAAACAAGCACCTAGAGCTTGGTATGAAAGACTAAGTTCTTTTCTTTTGAAAAATGATTTTACTGTTGGACTAGCAGATCCAACACTCTTTAAGAAAACTGTGAAAAATAATGTTTTGTTGGTTCAAATTTATGTTGATGATGTAATTTTTGGATCAACCAATACAATTCTTTGTCATGAATTTTTAGAATTAATGCAAAAATAATTTGAAATGAGTATGATGGGAGAATTAAATTTCTTTTTGGGTCTTCAAATATTTCAAAATGATTTTGGAAATGTTTTAAATCAATGCAAATACATTACTGATTTACTTAAGAAATTTGGACTTGAAAACAGCAAGCCATTTACAACTCTTATGTGTACTAATATAAAACTTGATTTGGATGAAACTAGAAAATCAGTGGACAACAAGTTATATAGAGGTATGATTGGTATTTTATTATATCTTACTACTAGCAGACCAGATATAATGTATTCAGTATGTTTTTGTGCTCGATTTCAATCAAATCCCAAAGAATCCCACTTAACTGCTGTTAAAAGAATTTTTAGATATTTAAAAGGTACTATTTTTCAATCTCTGCTTTATCCAAAAACCCCTGATTTTAATTTAATTTCATATTCAGATGCTGACTTTGGAAGCTGTAGATTAGATAGGAAGAGTACTTCAGGAACATGTCACTTTTTAGGAAAGTCTTTAGTATCATGGTCTAGTAAGAAACAACACTCAGTTGCCCTGTCAACAGCCGAGGCAGAATATGTGTCTGCAGGTAGTTGCTGTGCACAGGTGTTGTGGATGAAAAACACTCTTATGGACTTTGGATTAAATTTCAATAATACACCTATTTTATGTGATAATACTAGTGCAATTAATATTTCAAAAAATCCTATTAGTCATTCTAGAACTAAGCACATTGATATAAGACATCACTTTTTAAGAGATCATGTGTTTAAAAAGGATATATTTTTAGAATTTGTAAATACAGAAAATCAATTAGCAGATATTTTTACTAAACCACTTCCCACGGCAAGGTTTGAATTTATTAAGGGGGAGTTAGGTTTATTTAATTTTAAATAAATTTTTTTTTAAATCTTATTCTGTTTTCGAATTCTGCTTAATTTATGTTTCCCGCTATATGTAATTTTATTTTGTTTTAAATAAAAGTAATGATTAGTGATTACACGGGAATCAAGGCTGTCAGAACCGTTTCACCTTCTAAAACTGCTTCACCTTTTTCGGAAACCCTTTCGAAAACCTAAAACCGCACATCTGCTCCAAAACCCTTTTCTGAATCTTCAAACCCTAAACTTCCGAACCATCAGAAATTGTTGTTCGAATGGCAAAGACTAAGCGTCCCGATGAAGCCGAGAGAAGTGCTGCAAAGAAACCTAAAGTAGTTGGTCGGAAAATACTGCAAGGTAAAGTCATCGATTTAGAGTGGCTATTTGAAACTAATTTACTGTTGAAGCAAGCATTATCGTTTCAAAGCCTTGAGCAAGCTTTTAATAGTGAAAATTCTGAGTTTCTTTATGAGGCAGAAATGAGACATTTCTTTAGAACTGTTCAGTTTATCCTTGGAGATACGGAAGATAGTTTATTGGCTCAAATAGAGGATAAGGACTTTTCAATATCATCTGTAGAGATAAGTCAAATTCTTAATTGCCCTCATGAAGGAGTTTTTCATTTTGATTTACGGAATATTGGAGATTCTGTACATAAGTCTGAAAACATTATGTCTTTTCTGTTTGGAACCAGAGTGATAAAGAAGATGTTTATCAAGGATTTGGAACCCGATCAGAAAATTTTGGTAAAATTTGTTCAGACTGGTTTAGCACCAAGAATGGCTGAGATGGAGAAAATCCTATACCCTGACATGTACATAATGTATCTTCTGATGTGTGATATTAAGTTTAATTTTCCTCGGTTTATGATAAGATATTTGAGTTACTGCTGTCAGAGTGAAGCAAGAATGACCTTTTTCCCTTATGGAAGGTTCATTTCTTTGTTTTTGTTTAAAAGAGGAATGATCAGATTGGTAGATGCTGGGGTGAAATGTCACCACAGTAATGTTTTTAATGCTGGGACTTTGAGAAAAGTAGGATACTTCTGGAGCACAATTAAAGGAAAACTCTTACCTGTTGGAGCTGAGGAAACCTCGGAGAGTGCTCAGGCTCAACCGGCTAAGTCCAAGGAGGGACAAGCAGAATCAAGAGTTAGTACAGTGGCAAGGAGAATTCGTTTTGAGATGGAGGAAGTTGAGGAAGAGAGAAGTCAAGAAGGACTTCAATCTAGAAGGAAGAGGTTAATTGATGAAGAAATTATCTTTCCTTCCTTGAAATCCTCTGAACCGGTAATTTGTTATTCATTTGTGAGAGAAGCTGTTGTGGAGCAGACTGCACCTATAGAGGAACCAGCAGCTCAACCGGAAATCCAAAAAGAATCTCAATTTGCTGTTGTGGCTGTTGAAAAAGTAATTCAACAACAACAACTTATGGAGGCAGTGCCTGGTGAAGAAGTGGCCCGACCTCAAGATTCACATGAAGATATTGTTCTTGACCAATCAATAGAAGTCAGAGAGACTACTGTTCATGATGAACATACTTCTGAAGCCAATACAGAAGTACTTCAGGAAGAATTTTCAGTGGAAGAGTTTCAGGCTTCAAAAGCTAGTTCAGTGGATCAACCTTGTCAGGACAAGGACAAAGAAAAATCAGATGCAGATTCTTTACCACTTTCCTTGCCTCATCAACCTATTTCTGGACATGAGAATAGAGCACAGGGTGCCCCTGATTCGAGAAAAGAAGAAGTTGTTGAGCTGTACAAGCGTATCTCTCAGTTAGAATCTGAGAATGTTAGTCTCAGAAATTCTCTGAACTTAGAGCAGTTGAAGTTTCAGAAACTGAAAGATTGTACTGTTTCAAGACAGGAAGTCGATTTGTTTAAGACTGATATGTTGCATGCTGTTGATCAGTTAAAATCAGAGATGGTAAAGAAAGATGATTTATCTGAGTTGAAGGTTTACATGGAGAATAAATTTGAGTCTGTTGCAAACAGTGCTGTAAGTGGATCAGGCTATTCACCTGATTTGATTCGGAGATTTCAAGCAATTACTGGAGCACTGAGCAATATGAGTGACAGATTACACGATCTTCAGTGTAATAGTGCCCCTTTGTCAGTTTTGCTAGATAATCAAAAAAATTTAGTGGATCAGTTGACATCTGGAGAGCAACCGATTAGGATTCTTTTGAATCAGTTATCAGAAAAACTGGCTCTTTTTGTTGAAAAAGAAGAAAGAATGCATGAGTTTTTCAGAGTTAATTTGATTGAAGATATTCATATGACTCAAGAGAACAGAGATCTTATCATCAAGTTAGGAGATGGGATGATGAAGAGGCTCAGAGAACACTTTACAGAGATCAAGACTGCGATTCAAAGGAGATAGACACCTTTTTTCCCTGTCTTATCTATGAACCTTGATTCCTCTGTATATCACAATCATTTATATATAACAGCTTGTGAATGAAAATTCTTTTCTTTTTTTGTTTTTTTTTTGTTTTTTTGTTTATTGATTTATGATTAAGTTAGCCAGTATAACAAATTCACTTATTCATACACAGTTAATTATAGCATTTACTTATAGTTCAGTGCAATATTGAATGTGTTCAAATCCGTAATTTTTCATTCTTTTTGATATCACAAAAAGGGGGAGAATTTGGATAAACACAAAATTTAAATTCATTTTTTTCCTATGAATCCTATGAAGAAAATTTGGATATATGGGAGAATTTGGATATCTACGACATTTTTTTTAGCTGAAAATTTATTTTTATGGGGGAGAAATTTTATTATAGTTAAATATTGTTTTAATCCTTTCAGAATTCTAAAATTTTATAAAACTAATTTTTCAATAAAGATTGCAATTAAATTAGTTCTATTATTTTATGGGTTTTGTGATCATCAAAAAGGGGGAGATTGTTGAGCAACGTATTGTTTTCAAACAATTCAAAATAATGTTTTTTTAAAGGAGGAGATTATTTTAAATAGTACTCTGTCTCTTTATGATGATTTTGATGCTCACAAATACCCTTAATTATTTACTAATTATTTCGTTGAGTATTTTGCAGGAGTTTATTTTATTTATTTATTTCATATAACGAGATTTCATACTTCATTTATTCCGAGATCAAGTTTAGCGCGTTCTGGAATCACTGTAGCGCGAGATCAATTTTAGCGCGTACTAGAATCACTGTTCATACCCTACGTTGATGAACGTAACGTATGGATGAAATTTTTACCTTTTATGTTAAAAGAAATGTATGGTTAAGGAACCTTACGTTATTTTGGAACGTATGGTTAATGAACCTTACGTTGTTGAAAAGTATGGAAGAAGAATATTTCGTCTGGAAGGAACTTTACGTTTTTGTTGTTGGACAAGTATGGAAGAGAAACCGTACGTTAGTTTTCAGTGTTGAGTTTATTTCTCAAAAGTATGGATCATCAACCTTACTTTTATAATCAACCGTACGTTCTTTGGAGAGTTGAAGCAAGACAAAGTATGGATGATCAACCCTACGTTTGAATGCTGAAGAGAAAGTATGTATGTTCAACCTTACGTTCTGAACCTTACGTTTGTGAACCTTACGTTCTGAACCTTACGTTTGTGAACCTTACATTTGTGAACCCTACGTTTGGAGCCACGTCATCAACCCTACGTTTGGCGTCGGGATATTTTTGACAGACGATATTACCGTTTGCATTGGTCAAACAGGCGGATTATTAAGCGGATTTCGAGCCGATTCTTAAGTACGACTTTGACTGAATCAAAGACGTTTTTCAACGGATTAATGATTGATTTAAATGGAGCTTTTTATGCCGATTCTTCAGGGGAGTTACAACGGCTCTATTGTTATTTAATATCGCGAATCTAAAGGAGATTTTCATGGATCTATTTATGCGGAATATTTTCTCAGATTTGAATATATATGTTCTATCATGGAAACTTCGGATATATATATATACACAGGAAAGTGTGTGAAATTATGAGATTGATCTTTTAACAAGCAAGAAACAGAGACTGTGTGAAGGCTTTCTTTTCTGTGATCGAGAAGAAGTGTAAAATTCTTTTTACCGAAAGAAGATCTTGATAACAGATTCACGTATTCTACATCGACTATCTGTTGTGAATCTACTGCTGCTGAAGTTGTGAAGTTTCTGGTAATATCTATTGCAACTGGATCGACTCAGAACTGTTTTGATTACAGATCTTTATTTTCTGAAGACGACGATCTATCTACTGTCAATTGCATTCTGTTTCAATTGTGAAGAACAACTGGAGAAGTGTTTTCTTTATCGAAACTCTTTTTATTTTTGAGTGATCAGATTCTCGTTCTAAGCTGTGTGGGTTCGTGTTTGAACTAGGAAGGCTGTGTTTGCCTGAAACTTGTAAAGGTGTCAACTGCCTGTACTCAGTTGTGAACAGGTCTGTGGAAACGAGGACCAGAAATTGAAAATCGCCAAGCTCGTGGATTTGAGCGTTGGTGGAGTGGACTAGGGGCCTTCTGTTCCCCGAACCACTATACATCCGTGTGTTCATGCTTTTACTTTTTCCGCTGCATATTTAATCGTGCTAAAGCATAGTGGACAGAATTTGTCTAAATTGAAGAGATTGTAATAATTTTGAAAAGACACAATTCACCCCCCCTCTTGTGTGTAATCCGTAGATTCAGATCCAACATTGAATGAGTTATGTTTGACTGTGGATGTAGTATATTTTATACTATTCATGGTCTGTGATTAAAATATTGACATTTTGTATGATAGTATTAATACGAATGTTCAGATTATGCTTCAAAATTTTCAAATGAGGAACGTATTGGACTTGGTAAGTGTTGGGTGGAGCCCTCTACAACTCCTTGATGAATCAGTAGGTCTCATTAGACAAACTAGGGTCTTGCCACAAGTCCTTCAAAAAATATTATATGTAGTCTTGGCACAAGGCCTTGACTATGTGCTTATGAAAGTATGGCATTATGAATTCTATCATTATGAAAGTGTCTATTGATATTGCATGTGATTACTCAACTTGTAGAATATCCATGTGAATATGTAAATGGGATTATTTGATTTAATCTTTCCCATATTATGCTGATGTTCAAGTTTTAAAAGATGTTGTTTTAGTCTTATACATTGCCATAAATTTTTATGCTTATTTATGAAAGTTTCCGCTATAATTTTATCATTACTGAGCATATAAGCTCACCCCTTTCTATGTTTTATTTTTCCTATGATGCAAAGAAGTATATTATGAGTGTCCTGTACAGATAGTCTATGGGATCTCATTGTTGTCTATGGAAACAATGTTGTTGTAGTTTTTGATTTTATGGTGTAATGTAAACCTTATGAATGGATCTAGTACATCCAAGGCTACTAAACTAATCGGTATTTAGAGACATGATATTTTATGATCATGCTAATGATATGTAATAATGCACCAAACCTGGGCTACTGGGGTTGGGGCGTTATAGTTTGAATCAGAGGATGTTTAGTACAATCCTTGGAAACTAGATTTAGAACAACTCTAATTAGATAACATTACCCTATGATAGACTATGAGGATTAGTATAGAAGAACATCAAAAATGTTTTTTAATGTAAATATTTTTTTGGGTTTTCGAAGAAATACATCCCTATATGGATATGATCAGGTAGAGGTGGATTTGGCACATATGTACCTTGGGGTAAAACTTGAAAACACCACTTTGAGCTAGACTCGAATGGGAACTGGTGCACGACAACGGGCCTTGCTGCACTCTTAGTTGTGACACTCCTGGGGGATACACTTAGGATAATTAACATTTTCATTAAAAAATGATTTGAATGATTTTAAAATAAGGTGAGAATAAATAACCATGGTTAATCTTAGGGTGTTTTAGATTGAAAATAAGGTGTGATGATATTTTCTAAATAATTTTATTACTATTCTTACTCACACATCGCTTTCTAGTTTTATTTAATGGATGGATTCCAAGGAAGTCATTGTAACATTGAACATGATGTACAAGGTTGGAATGGTGGTGGAAATGAGAAACAAAGTGGAATGTTGATAGGTGTCAAATATATTGTCTTTATGTTGTATCAGTTTTCCAAAAATATGATCAACAACATATATATTATCCAACTCCTGGACTCAAAAAAGAAGAGAAATGTAGTGAATGAAAAGATCTCAAGTAGTGGAGACCAAGGAGAAAATAAAGATCAAATTCCATCATGAAAGAAATGTGTATGGAGACACCAAATAAATTGTCTCAATGGAACAAATAAATTCTTTTTGTGTTGGAAATAAGGGCATAAAGTAAAGAATTACTGAGGAAAAATGAAGACTATTATGGAAGAAAATTAAATTGATCCTACGAATCCAATTACATTAATTTGTCGTAAATTTATGGGACCTTGGCATCATCCAAGTCAATGCCCTATTCTATAGTATATCCTCTGGGTCAAGGAAGAAACTATGTGGAAATAAATGGATGGAGAAATGTTTAAAAAATAGTAGTGCTCTTTGTTGATGGAATTACATTAGAAGACTTGTATTTTTAAGCCTACAGTTTTTCATGTGAAAATGATATTTGAGGAAGAATTATCCTTTATCTTGTGGAGATAGTTATAAATAACCATTTGGTATTATATGATCATTGAGTTTGAGGTAGTTACAAGTTATTAAATTTTGGAATGAAAATGCGAGGTATGAGATATCATTTGTGAAGAAATTATGTTGTAGTTTTTTTGAGGAATCTTTCTCATTTTTGGGAATATTATAATATTATATAATGTTTTAAAAATAGAAAACACACAGCCTGTGTGAGAAACCATCACATCGGACAAAGCTGTGGGAATCGAACCCACAAACATAGTGTGATTGGGATTTATCGCCAACCACTGGACGACGTGAAGTCCCTTGTTATTGTGACTAATTATTTTTGGTTAAATGATTTTATTGATCAATAATAAGTTGATTTGGGATCTTATTTCTCATCAAATGGATATCCTTAGTATAAGAAAATGATTTGGTGATTAAGTGATCAATGTTATTTTTGACGATATTCTCTCTTTTGTTAACACTGTATGCATAAAGAAAATAGAATACTATGGGATTTAATTTTAGGAGTAATGGTGGGTTTTTATCTATTTTTAATTGTGGATTTATAGTTATTTGGGTTATTTATGGAAGTTATCAACCAATTATAGAGAATATTTGATTAGGTTAATAACTTTTAAATATGTGACTTTAAGAGTAGACGATGTTATTTGGAGATACAATTTAACGTGGAAGACTACATAACAAAATTCTTCAGAGTTTTGGGATTCAATATTTGTTTGGATTATATTGAAATATTTTATGGAAAATTGTTTATTGAATGGTATTTATTTAACTTTGGGAATTGATGGTTTAATTTTATAAATTAAGATAAGTATTTCTTTCTCTAAAGGATTATCCTTTTTGGGGATCATCTGATCTTGTACTAACCATTTTGGTTTTGGTTAATCTCTAAGGACAAGGTAAATATATATAGTTTATCATTTTTAGATTATGTGATTCCCTATATGTTTATTCTAGCGCTTTAGGTGTGACCATGTCATCTTGAATACTCATCGTTTGAATAAAAATATGTGTTAGTGGTATAAATTTATTAAAGGATGAAACTATACTTAAAAATTAAGAATATCTCATTACATTTTTATTCAATCTCATTAATAAATTCCTCAACTTTTAGAAATGGAACAAAAAATAAAAAACATTATTCGTTTACTTTTGCTACTAGGAAACTAATGAACGTTTATCTCATCCCATGTTTGTGGTTTTCTTGTTGTTCACATTCTCCTAATAAATTTTTCTATCACTCTCCACTAGAACTAGACACTTATTTTATCTTCTATATCCATGTTTCCCTACATGGAATCCTAGTGTGGGGTATCTCGGGTGACCTTTGTACTTGTACTTCTTTCTTTTAAAGAGATAGTTTTATAGACTCTTTTTCAGATGTGGGACTTTCAATGATGTTTACAAGATCAATTTTAAAATTGCGAGGACACATTTTATAAAATGGGGGAAGAATGTAACACCCTGATATTTTACTGTAAGTTATTTTAATTAAATTCAATAGCTTGCACCTCACACAACACCAAGTTCGAGCGCATGACGACTTACCAAACTAGCCGTTCAAAAGCAATTATGAATAGTATTAACTGAATTTTGAATTATATATATATTCTATATAATTTTAACATCCATATTACGTGTTTCTTAGAAATAATATAAGACCAAATTCATTTTTTTGGATAATGAAATTATTTTAAAAAAATGCAATTTTACCACCATTAAATGGTAAACCCATTATAAATCCAATATTTGACACTTTTATATATCAAATTTGACAAAATAATATTCTTATCTAGAATCAGGACATAAAAATTTAGTTTCGATAAATTTTTTGTGTTTTTCTGATAACTTTCATTTTTGGGTGAATAGTGAAAACAATACTAAATTTTAATTGAAAAAAACTTTTTAATCAAAATAATTTATAGTGTTAAATTATAAATTTGAATGGTTTGGAAGTATAATTAGATTATATTTTTACCATTTAATCCAATTTTGGTTAGTGAAATTAATTTCACTTTGAAATTATACATATACAACTATCAATCTTTTGATAGTTATTATTTCTTAAAAACACGCTATTTGTTTTTACAAAGGGAATTAATTTTAAAATAATTAATGAAACTTCTATGTTTTTATTTTGGTAAAATAATCATAAATTTTGAATTCGGAATATCAAATATATCTTAGGCTGAAGATTTGGTATTTTTCTGAAAAACATAAATTTTTGATGAATAGTAAAACCACTTAGTAGTAGTTTAAAAACAGATTTTTTTCATTTAAATGGAATTTTACCGCTTCTGTGAATTGAATTTATAAAATCCGACATAAATTTCTGTTATTAGTAAGTAAAATGTGGTTTAATAAGATCAAAATATTTTTTGGTGAATAGTAACATTTGACTTTTATTTACCGCAGTTAATGGTAAAGAGGGTAATTAAAGGTAAAAAGAATATTATAATAATACAAAATTACGTTAACACTTGTACTAAACTTATTGGATGAGTCATGGCCGACCATGGAAATCCTTGATTTGATTTTGGGACCCAATGGAGCCACATAAAAATGATAATGAGACTTTATTTAAATTAACTTAAAGTAAAGAGAAAAATGACATTAACAAATATCTTTTAGTATATCAACATTTACATGGGGTTATATATGTCTTATTTTTGACAATAAATAATCATCTGAAGGATACAAATATTTCCTACATTGTGGTAATTTTTTATAATTTTTATACATCAAATAAAGTAAATTATTTATAACACAATAATTATGTAGTATTTACCTCACTAATAAATGATTTAAATAAATATGATTATTAATATTAAAATAATATACAAAACCTGTCCAATTCTTATTGGATGATTTTATTTCGACCATGAATCATCTTATCTTCAACTTTAATTAGTTTTGGACCTTTAGACACCAAATAACACTATATAATAAAATAATATTCTCACACTTTCCCAAAGTGCCCCTCCTACCCTTATAAAAGGACACCACTTCTAACCCATTCCAAACACCTCCCAAGAAACTTGGATCATCCAACCCCTACCAAAATAGTCTCTCAAGATCCCCTTATTACTCCTATAAGACTAACCTTAGGCATAAGGAACTTCAATAAGTCCTTTTGGTCCAATCCAAAGGAAGTTACCCAAATTAAAGGTAAGGATTTCTCTTAAATTCTTTTTTTTTACTTCTCCACCCCACTGAAATCTCTTTATTCCTTTCTTTTATAACAATAATAGTATCCAAAATATACTAGGATGTTGTTATGAGATGTATTCTAACTACACATACACACACCTCTATCTAATGGATGAATAACATACTGTTTCGGTGGATGGAAAACTAACGCCTCAAGAAACGATGATTTTTTGATTATCTCCTACCTCCTTTCATGGTGGACATTAAGATCACACTCTATTTAAATATGATATATATATGTATTATTTTTATTTTTTCTTTATGCTTCTATATTTTCAATTTATATCATTATTTTATGGTTTCTATTATGGGTAAAATGAGATAATTTCATTTGTGGAAGTGCGGACTACCACCCCCTCAAAATGATATGACTCATTAATTCATTATGTGGGACATATAAATGATGTATTTAATGATATTATATATTTTATGATACTGTAATTATAATATAGCTATGTATCATTATGTTTTAATTCCATTAAAATACAAAATAGAAAATGAAGTAGCGTTCATGTGTACGTACGGATTACGCCTCCATGAATGGTACATTTCATTTCCTATGTCCAAATGTTATGTAATGTTATAAATAAATATATATACTGAATATAATATATATATATATATATATGATATCTAAATAATTTATATAATTTTGGAGATAATAGACTTTTGACCACATGGAAAAAATTGTAATTATAACAAGTTCATTTTTTACTCAAGTTCCGAACATCGATAAAATATCCAATATAAACTCAAATAAATAAATAATTGTTATTGAAAGGTAATAAGTGATATAGAAGGAATAATAAACTTGAAAAATTTTCATAATCAAGTATAAATTAACATAATTTTATTATTCAGGAAGAACAAGGAACATACAAGACAAGTTGGACTTGAGGTAAGGGGTTTCTTATCTCACTTTTAAGTCCCTAAGATTTCCATTGTTCGCCACTTATTTATTGCATGTGGAGTGTGTACTTCCCATGATTGTATTAATTGTTTAATATAATTTAATTTCTGGATATTTACATCATCATTGTATGATCCTTCTTTCATGGGTGTATGTTTCGTAAGTCACCAAATCGATAAGGGAATTTGAAATTTCAATTTCCACTTATTCGGCTTTACACATACTTCATTGATTATTTTACTGAAAGATTATGTGTGGAATAAGTATTTATTTTCTTATTTAATAATTTCCACTCCCCTTTCTGTGGATATACTTTTGATACACATAATCACTCCATTGATAAATTCTCAAGTCATCGATAAGAACTTGATAAGAGTAATTTTAACTCAATCTCCATTTGTTGAGTTAAATATCAAATTCATTGGTGTTGTTTTTACAAGAATATGTGTTAATGTCCTATGATTGATTTAAACTGAATACCCAATCATATTGAGTGTATTTATATTTGTCACACATAATTATATCGTTGATTTATCTTTAACATAGGGATACAGTCTTTATAAGATATTTCATCTCAATTTACATTCCATTGAGTCTTATTTGTTGTTATACGCCAAATCACTTTTATATGGTGTATATAATGTAATTTTTCATAGTATATCATGAATCCATTTATTCTCATGATATTAAAAAGTTTTGATTACCTCAATTATTTTTATTCATGTGTCTCTCTTTTGGTTTGGAACTCTAACTAAAATATCAATTTAAAATGATTTAATGATTTATTATAATAAATAATTCGCATTAATGTCCATGTTTTAAAAATGGTTTTAAGGAAATATTTATTTGGACATTAAAGTTATAAAATTAAAATTCCTTTTAAAAGTTTCAATCTGGTATGGGACACTTTAATTCAAAAATATATTTTAAATGGATTCTTTATAAATAGTGAGACTCTGAAATGTTTTCAAGAAACAGGGGGATATTTCCCTTAAATAGTTTTGATGATTATTTTAATCAATGTAAATATCATTCATTATTCTCAATTTTGGTTGATCTATTATAATAGAATCTTTAATATTGTATTGAATGACTTATGTTTGACTGTAGATGTGCTATTTTTATACCATTCATGGTTTGTGGTATACATGTTGACATTTCATATGCAAGTTTTAATACGAATGTTCAGATTATGCTTCAACCTTTTCATATGAGAAATTCATTGGACTTAGTAAGTGACGGTTGGATCCCTATATATCTCCTAGATGCATCGGTAGGTCTCATGAGGCAAACTAGTGTCTTGGCACTAGGACCTGACAAAATCTTATTTTAATCTTGTCACAAGGCCTTGACTATGTGGTTATGAATGTCTGGCATTATGCATTCCATAATTATGAATGTGCCTATTGATATTGCATATGATTATTCGACTAGTAGAATATCCATGTGAATAAGTAAATGGAATTATTTGATTTTATCTTTTCCATATAATGTTGAAGTTCATGTTTAAAAGGATTTTGTTTTAGTCTTAAACATTGCCTTAAATGTTTATGCTTATTTATGAAAGTTTTCTCTATAATGTTATCCTTACAGAGCATCTGAGCTCACCCATTTCTATGATCTATTTTTCTCAGGATGCAATGAAATATATTATGACTGACCTCCAGGGATAGTCTATGGGATCTCAGTGTTGTATATAGAAACAATGTTATTTTAGTTTTCAATTTAATGATTTAATGTAAACCTTATGAATGTATCTAATACTTCCAAGGCTACTAAACTATTCGGTCTATCAAGCTTGATCTTTTATGATCATTCCAAGGATATGTAATAATTCCCCGACTCTGGGATTCTAGGGTCGTGGTGTTATAATGATTATACGGATGCCATCATTTCTCATTCTTCATCCCGAATAATGCAGTATGGAATCTATCACTCAATTGGGATTTAGGGAATGTATCATATCATTGGATCTTTTTGGCTCATCTGATTGGTTTGGATATGTGAATTACAACCTAGTCCAACTGGCACTAGTATTCTATGTACATGGAAATTAGGTATTCACAGAGACTTGGTTCATATAGGTGGAAGATATATATATATATATAATTATAATATATATATATTAATACTATATATATTGTGACTGTTCAGGATCTCCTTCGGACAAAGAGTCGAAGCAGTTAGACTCACCAGGTGTCCTATAGAATCCTGAGTGAGATGGTTATTTAATCATCATTGATTAACTTGTTATACTTATACATACACACAATATAGTTAGATTAATTACTCAGATTACATGTAGACACCACTAGTGAAGGCCTTATGATATTTTTATATCACCCCCTACTCAGGCCACTTTTGGAACCCGAGAATACTATTTGACTATAGGTATTAATAAGAAAAAGTTCCCTTATATAGGTTTTTGATGTATTTATTGGAGTTGGAGATTTGGTGTTGGGGATCAGTAATATTCTTGGGATTCATATGGAGCAACCTTTTCCCTTTATGTTAATTTGTACATTTTTTGTATAGAGTGACCGTATGCCTATTCCCCTATTTCCCTTATTGTATTAAAACATACCATACATAATGTCTTAAAACTGACTTAGAGGAATTTGGTATATTATTATCAGTTTTTTAGTTTATTATGTATTCTATTACTTACTGTTTATACTGTCAATCTTTTTACACGTCTAGAGTTTGTTGATTATGTCTATTTTTATATGATTTTTCTACTGATTATTATTGGTTGTGTCTGTTGTGCTACTATGACGTGATGGTATAATCTCTCCATTGTTCCACCATTACACCCTAAGTACTATCTGGAATACCCTTGGATACATGGATGTGCACTTGAGGCCATGCGACCCACTGGCTCGAGGAACAGGTTAAGTGGACCCCAAGTAGAGATATTAAAAAGTGGTATCAGAGTGGGTTCTATTATTACTTTACTATTTGGAAACTAAATATTTGATAAATTGGAATTCTAGGAACATGGCCATAATCCATTCTTGGGCTTCATGAAACCATGTTCGGGGTAAAGGCCAAATTTCATAAATTATAATTGTTATTCTAGTTTTTCCCATTATTATTGATATCATTTCACCATTGGGTGATACATATGTATATTGATGTTATTGATATTTGTGTTTTAGAAATTGTTATTTCTTAACTATCTCCCAATGAAATGAGGGATCTGCATAGATCTTGCATCACTATATGCACAATATGATTAATAATCCATATATTCATTCCATTCCACACTTACTTTTAGCATGCATTTTCCTACTACATATTGTATGTGACATGAAATTATATCAAATTGCACTATAAATTCTTAAATGGATTAGAAAACATAATTGATACTTAAAATTTGTAACTTAACCTCATATCATTTTCCTAAATAAGTTAAAGCAGACACCATAAGTTGTCACTTATGGAACGTTGAACAATGGAATATCAGTCACATGAGCTGTAATATTATTTATTTTGGGTTAAACGGATTCGATGTTTTGATCCATAATTTTTATACTCCTCTATGGATCATGAAATAGAAAAAAACATATTGAACCATTTTAAAGTGTTTAAATTTGTAACAATCACAATTTCGAAATGAATATGACATCTAAATTATAATCACCATATTATATATGAATGATTCAAAGACATAGACCCAAAACAGATTGTAGTTTTGGTTAGTGGTGTATCTTTTAGGTTATTTTGGAATATTGTGGTCTCTTTATATTGTTTAGAACTGGATTTTGAAGTTGATAGAGAGGAGTGTTTGTTTATATAGGAAGGATTTACTCCTATCCTGTTTTCTTGAATTAAATCATCTATGTTTCTTGAATCTCTCATGAGGTGTGCATTTGGCATTGAGTTCCATGACTCCATGAAATCCTCCTATCGTACTCCCTAAAGGTGGTTATGACTATGCTTATAAGGTGGGGGCCATGAAACAATAGTGATTCCACCTACATTGATAGTTATGGAACCTCTTCATATACAGTAGATGTGAATTGATTACCAATTACTAGAGGGGTTTCTTCATATGCTTCATGGTTCAAGGTGTAGTTTTACCAGCTATGAGTGTGGATGAGTTGAATCGCATGTTTCAGCAGCAGCATCCCCCCAAATATTTAGGGGATGGATGACCACATACTGTGGAGTCTTGTATTGAGGATATCTTATCTGTATTTGAGCATATTGGGATTCCTCCAGAGAGGAGGGTAAAGATAGCTACATATATTATTCACAATTCATCCAATAACTGGTCTAATGTTATCACATAGGCAGGTCAATGACATGATATGGTCTGGGTAGATTTTCAAAACATATTCTCTTACTACTTATTTCCCTAGACATTCAGGTATGATTGATCTAGAGAATTCATGAATCTTTTTTAGGGGAAAATTTTAGTTATGGAATACTCTTCTTATTTCATATAGCTATGCCGATTAACTCATACTCTAACTAGAAATGAAATTATGACCACTTGGTGATTCAAGGATTGAATGGTATATGAAATCTGTTCATAGTTTACTTTTTTCAAATTGACTACTGTGGATTTCAAATTTCGGATAGGGCCATGAGTGGGCTCTTTTAAAGAAACCAAAGGCATATTGAGAATGAATGAAATATCCCACGACACGGGAGGGAGTTGCGTGAAATAATTATAGGCTACATACATGATTCACCATTGTGCCCAAACCCTTATGTGAAAAATGCAACATCAAATGAAGGCTTTTATGGTGACTTGCTACAACCCGAAAAGGATCTAGTGCACAGGATTCCTGGTGCGTGTGAATGATTTTGTACAATGTGAAAACCCTTGCGCGCCCAATGTGGCCTCAAAGAAACCCATTGATGGTGACCTTATCAAAAACCATCCAAGTAAAGTATGCGATGGAAGAGAGTCTGATGTGCAAGACTCCCTTAGGCACACTAAACATTCTGTTCACAACGAGATGTCAAATGAGAACTAGTGGATAGCTCCTCTTGCACCTCACCTTTGAGGTTTTCATCTATAAAATGAAGCGTACCCCATATGATTCAGGGACAAGGAAAGAATATTAACTGACACTTTTTTTCTGCGAATGACACCTCTTCCATGAAAAAGTGCAAAATACTATGTCCTCTAGGTATTTGATCCTACGTGACAGGTTTCCCATGGGCCCTCCTTCAGGTGGGACCACATGGGATTGATCCTCACCCATTCGCTTTTTACCCTAAGAAATTTTCATGCAAAAAATCCATATTGTTCATAAGTTTATCCTTATATAAGAACTGTTGTGTGTGAAACTATCCCATCTTGCGCACAAATATTCCCTCTAGCGTGCAACTATCCCATCCTTCGTGTATCTTGTCATCTTTCGTGCTCCCCTCATAGGTTCCATGTGTTGTCCTAACCCTAAGACATCGTGTCTGATTCCCTCTTATGTGTGATACCCCGGTCATGCACACCCTTCTCCCATACGACCCTCCAAGTTCATACAATGTGATTTCAAGGTCCCTTAGGCGGTGCATTACATTGCGTTGCTCAGCCTTATGCATCTTCACATATGATCACTAAAATCAATTTCTTATTCGCATATCCACGCCAACGTGGTACCCTCAGTGGATCAATCCAAAACACCACCTCTCCATGGCATTTCCAATACCCCCCCCCCCCTTTCCCAAGGGTGGGTGGGTATCGGTTATGTATGTCTTAGGGGTGAAAAGTGAACTCACCTCTTCCGAGCTGCAGGATGCTAAACATCCAAGCACCATCGTCCTAATCACGTGATGTTAAACTGTGGCCTCGCCACATAAAATACACACGAGGTGCCCCAACTCGGACATTCTCTACACCCTCTCGTCTCTATAAGAGTGATATATTCCTCACATGGAATTAAATCCTATTTGTTGGAGCAGTGTCTGTCTGTGGGGGAGGGAAACTATCTTGGTGAAAGCCCCCAGCCTTTCTTGGGAGAGGTAGTACCCCAGCTCCTCCTCTCTTCTTCCATGAAAAATACTAGTGGAGATATGGGTACACGGACCTTCGTTACCGCAACCCTCTCCCTCTGGGCTTCATCTCCATCAGTCCTCCATCCTGTATTATTTCTCAATCTCCTTCTCTCTGTGCTGCTAATCACATGAAACCCCATATTTCCTCTTTGGGCCGCTAACCTCATCCCTACTCCATGTCCCACAAATTCAGATTTCGTGACATGATTATCATGACTTTACTGCCTCTTGTTTCTCATATCGAGCATGACTCTCCTGGACATAGAGTAAGCATTGACCACAGAATCCTTCTTGGGCTGCCTTATCATGTAATCTCCAACCCATTCCGAATTACGTGGACTTTGATCCTGGTCTCCTAGGAAAGGTATGTAGGATGGCTCCTTCAGTTTCAATCACAATGACCATCAGTCTCAACCAATTAATGTTGGTTTCCCTTTTCATCCCGCATGACGTTAAATTGTATCACTCATTCCGAACTACATGGACTTTTATCCTTGTCTCCTAGGCATGGTTCATAGGAGGCCTCCTAGATTTTAAGTCCCAGCACCCATCGGTCCTGACCACTTCATGTTAGTTTTCCGTTTCATCCTACATGATGTTAAACTTTATCCACCTTTCTGAACTATGTGGACATTGATCCTTGATTCATAGGCAATGTATGTAGAAATCCTCCCTGAGGTAAAATCCCAAAACCAAATTGTTCTGACAACTTCACGTCGATTCACCCTCATCCTGCCTGACATTAAACTTTATGCCCCTTTCATTCTACAATACGTTAAACTATTCCCATTCAAACTATGTAGGCTTGAACCTTGTCTCCTATATATGGTATGTAGAAAACCTCCTTGAGGTCCAATCACAATTGATGGTATGCCTTTGTGACTCCAAATCGATAGTATTCCATTGGAAACCCACCTAGTAGTATGCTTTGTAGTCCACAACCGATGGTAAGTTGTTGTAATCCCCTTCACTAGGACCCATAGCCCTGGTTCGCCCCCCAGGCATCCGACCAACTTTCGGGCTTCTAACCATGCATACACCTCTGTATGTCATCAGTTCATTTTCCTCTGTATGCATACTGATTGCATGCCCCATCCTAAACTACGTGGCATTTGATTCCCTACCAAGGGGATATATATAGGAACCATCCCTGGGGTTCAATCCCAGCATTAATGCATCATCTAGGTTTCTACCGTGATCCTTTGTGTTCCGTGAAGATCATTCCCCATCCTGGAGGTTCTACTTCCTTTGGGTCCCATCCATTCTTCCATCCTCACAGGCATCCTCCCTTACTGTCCCATCACCCGACCAAACAACATGGACTATAAATCCCTACCACGAGGATAAATTGGAGGTCTCTTCGAGACTCAATACCAACACTACCATCACCTTCACGATGGTTCCATATCATTCCCCATATGCTTGATTCAAACCTCCATCATCCATCCTGATTATTACCTAAGATGCACATCTGGGTGAGATAATGTCACCCAATTTTACTCTAATTCTAGAAGAAATCGTGTAGCTAACCTTGGGCTAGCCCCAGCATCAGTGTACCCTCATGGGGATGAACCCATCTGATCCACTTTTATCAGTGTTCTGATCAGTCCAATCTATCTTCGCCAGAAATTAGACTCACGAAATACCCCATGTAAAACATGGGAAGATGAGGAAGACCTCAGAGACACGCCTATGGCATATAATTCCTTTCGCTCGACGTAGGATGACTCGGGCTTCCACACCATCAAAAATCCCTATCATAAGAGGAATAAACCCAAACACATCAGTGTTCTAGAATCCAGACATGCCAGCAGTGTCCAACATGAAGACTCCCCTGACCGAAAGATGCTTCCCAAACATTACCACATGGAATTTCTTGATAGAATCAGTGTAATTAACCCACATCCATGAATACATGGAACTTAGAAGAGTTTTAAGAACAATGTCTTATTTCTATGAGGGACACCTAGATTAGGAGATGAGTTTCGAGGAGGAATCCATAGAAGGAGGAACCAAAATCCCATCATCCCATTTTTATCATGGAGAAAACGTCCTTGAATAAGCAACAGATGCAACATGAACTTCGAAAGTGGAAATGTGGGGAAACAAAAAGCACAACCTACAAGATAAGGATGTACGACCCAGTGAAAGCATCAAAAAAATAAATTATGTAACTGACGTGAATTTCTTCTCCACAATGTAGAGATTAGTAGAACTCAAGGAATAAGTAGATTAGTGTGTCAGCAGATCCAGTTATACAGCGCGAGCTCCCACCAAGCAAATAGTGGGCCTGGCATGATACTCACCAGAAATTGTGGCAGTTGAATGTTCGAAATCCCAGTCTCTAATGTTATCAGCATGGATCCTTCTTTCCAAACATGGAAGATGGAATGAAACTGGGGCACTAGACATCACTTTCCATCTTTCAACACTAATGGTTAAATTTACCTACTTTTCAGGACCCATGCTATCATCACAAGAAACAAATCCACACCCACCAACCGATGCATGGGTAGGGGAAACACCAACTTAGAAATATCACACAGACTCATTCCATCCAAGGAAGAGTTCACATGCATGACCAATGGGTGCCCGTGCCCCATCATCCCATCTAAAATTGATCAGAGAAGGGTGATTAATGACTTCATTCAACGATATGAAGACTAAAGGATTATCCAAACCCGGGATATTAATTGACAAGACCTATAGGTTTCTACACCTCATTGTCACCACTACCCCCAAGGGAAGTGCATGGATCCACCACTCCCCACTCCAACATATAATCATTTTAGGAGCCTCTGTCCAGAACGCTTTGACGACTCCATCCCCTACACTAATGAGGTTGGAGATCTCCATGCCAGCCTAGGTGAAATCCTATTCTAGGGGATCCCTTGGAGGGCTACCACCTGTCCGCGCCAGCGCCACCACCTGGAACCACAGGATGTGCGGTAGGTGAGTTATGCACCTACACCACTATCCCTAGTCCGATTAACCCGACGTTAGTGTTAGGTGCATGTTAAGGAGGATGCCTGCCAAGGGGCGTGAATATCAATAGATTCCATGGCCCATTCCAACTAAATAATATACTATCATTCCCTTGTTTATGCCCAGCAGTGGTGATCATACGCCTGACCCTGATCGTGGCCCCAACCACCCCATGAGCAGGTTGTGTCGACTCTCATAGTCACCAACATAGGTGGCGTCCGTTGTAGGCGGAACTGTGACAATGAAATCTAGTACGAAGGTCCTCCCAAAACGATCACCAATGAGAACACAGGTGATCCACACTCCCATACACTGTGTGGAGTCCCTCCCCATGCCACCATGAATTCAACTGAAGGTCCTCCCCACTACATTGACACCCAGTACGTAATCGTCTTCTGCACCAATGACCTCAGGTATGTAGCCATTCCTCCTACCACAGGTCACCCATGTGAAGGTCATCCCCATCCTAGAAATTAGAGGCGCAGAGGGTTTCCTCACTTCATGGGCACCCAACACAGAGTTCCTACACGTTTTTAGCTCGACTAGTATGAGGACCTTCCTCGTACAATCACGGTCAATGTAAATAATCATAGTGGCCCTACCAATGCTCCCTCCTGCTGTAGTGGTAGTCCTACCCACTCCAGAACCTCCCGTAGAGATTCCCTCCATGCATCAACCTATGGAAATGGAGGTCATTCCCCTGTTCCCTTTGACATTTTTTCCAGTTTCTCCCCACACCCCTCCTCACCTATGAATATGTCCTCTCTACCCCAGAAATAGTTCAGTCGAAGGCCTTCCTTGAGCCAAAAACCAACCCTATCCCGAAGAGTCATCTCGGGGAAGAAGGTTGGGTTTCTGATACCATAAAAATAATGTTGAAAAGATTGATACTGAAATTAAGCATGTATGCTTCTACTATTCCAAGATGGAATGCAATTCGGCAATGGAAACCTCACCTCGATCCACTATGTCAGGGGCTGGGGATGGAATGAGTCGTATCAGCCTCATCCTTTCGGAATGTGAGGCTTAACAAATTCCCACCTCCCTTAACAAATAAATTTAGGAGGAGGAAGATTTGGCCTTTTCTAGTGTCTGGCCGCGCAATCCTCCCTATCATCGACATGGTCATTGTCTACCTCGACCAGAGATCGTTGAGAGATATTCTGGGAACTGGTACAAGAAAAACATTAACATGGCCTAATTCCTGTAACTAAAACCCCTACACTAGAAGACGTGGTCTCCAGTCTATCTTATCGGGATGTGGTGGCTTAGTCATTGCATTCATCACAAGGCAGCCAGAGATACAAAGACTTGTCAGCTCTTTCCCCATATTCTCCACTATCCAGTCTACCATCTCAGCGGTCTGCTTCAGTGTTGTTTCCAATCCCATAGCCTCCCCCATTAGATGAGTGGGGAAATCATGGTCTAGATCCCAAGTCTGATCCAAGGATCTTTTGGGACATCCTTACAATGGATCATTTCCCAGAGATGTTCTGGCCAATTGCAACCAAGAACTTCAGTGCGCTAGAATCACATACCTAGGAGGATGTCGTGTGCATTCTCCAAACCCTTTGGGAGATGAACTTCCATATCTGTTATCAGTTAATAGCTTACCAAAAGTGTTAGATACACTTTGATGATATTGACCAGTAATGTCGTATGGTTGACGTGGCTACGATCAATATGGACCAGGGCTATGAGTTGCCTGGTCACCACCAGATCCTTCAACAATGATGCATTCATATCTTTTTAGTGCTCTATATAATTATCAAGGCATCTTCCCCCCATGTTCAGTTCCATGGTAGGGGGAAGTATGCTACCCTCTAATTCAGTAGTATCCGGCGCCAACACGACTTTCCCGGCGATATTGAGTATATGCCTCCAAGTATAGTCATGGTTGACATGGATTATCTATTAAAGGGGGAGAATGATATAGAGCTCCTTGATGAGAACTTACAGCCTAGGGGGAGTTACAGAGCTATTGGATCGGTTGGGAAGGTTTTATCTCCAATAGAGAAATCTATTGGGTCTACCTGTGCCCATCGAGGCATTAGTCCTCAGTGGGAATCCCAATAAGGGAAAATAGCATCTTGAGCCCATCAAACCCTCTGACATGTCTGGCTCAGTACAAAAGATGGTGTATGATCTAATAAATGCATCATTGTTTCAATAGCTCACAGAGAACAAGAATATGGATTATGACCCCATTTATGAACATGTCATGGAGAGCCAACCAGACTACAGTGATCCTTAGCCAGGGCAGTAGGGGCATGTACAATTCTCCACCGGCGAGATGCCTCTGGGTGACCCTGACCATCCTGCCACATAGACAAGATAAAATCCATATCTTATTGAAAGACGGCATAGTATGTATCACCTACACCACATGAACGATGTGGTAATCCTCAGGACCCAGCTTAGGTCCCCCCAACCACTCTGTAGTCCATCCCACCAGCCACTCCATGATCCTTTCGGTCTTCTTATCATGTTGAAGAACCTCCTAACCCACTGGTGGTCAGGGATCCTCATTAAGACAGGAACCCCTACCTAGATTACCAAATGGCGGCACTCATTGCTCGCCTCATGACATGGAAAACTCAATAGGTGGCAATTCTGCCTGATGGTTGGCCATTTCCGACATGGGGTGATGATATGTCGACACCCCAGGGTTTTGGAAACCCCACCTTTTCCCCTTTTAGTGGGGAAAACCCAATACAACATCTGGAACACTTCATCTAAAGGTGTAGACCCATGATAGGAACTTTGGCATAGCAAGAGGCTGTCAAACTATGGTTTTTCGTATGGTCATTGGAAGGGCCTATGTTTTTCAGGTACAACCAGCTACCCATTGGGCCATTTGCCAGCTGGGATGTTCTCCGTAGACATTTTATTTACATGTTCAGATCTACTACCTAGAATATGAGTATTTAAGACCCTTCTAGTGTAAGAAAAGGCCTAACGAGCACAATACACACATTTTTGCCCTGTGGAAAAGCCTCACATACTCCCTGGATTTGTTGCTGACTCTGGAAATGGTGCTAACAATGTGTGTAGGTAATGTCAAAACTGAACTCGTCCCCTCTCTCATTACATAGAGACACCCTAAGGGATTTAGAGATTTCTCTGATAAGGCCTAGAAACTAGAGGAAGCCTTGTAGCAGGCCAAGTAGGAACGTCTGTTGCCTCTCACAATTCCCACGAGAAGAGCCGCTATGGCTGAGCCCGCCACAATGGCCTAATTAGAGGCCCCCAAGAAACTGAAGATATTACTAGTGGATCCACCCTCGTAGCCTCACAGAGTCCCACCACATTAGGCTCAGCCTCCTGCCCAGCAACACCCACCTCATAATAGACAAGCGCCCCCGTGTAACGCGCCACCACCAACTAGGAGAGACAAACAGGTTCCACCTCCTCAACAGGCTCTTCTAGCCCCTCTTTAGGGACCGAATCCTAGAGCCCCCTTCCAAGACAGGAGAAACTGATTCTAATCTTTCACCAAAAATTAGGACTTTGGTTATTTTTGAAGTGCCTTGGGACAAGGACTTCTATGTTTTCCTTAATTTAGTAGGCCCGAAGAGGTATATCTCACTGATCGCCCCAATTACTGCCCTCATCACTAGATCCTGGGGAACACCATTAAACAGTGATATGTGTGTAAAGAATGGATTCAAGACTAAGTTGATAACAACATAGTTTGGTTAGTCCCAGCTCCAACACCATTGACATGTCTATTCGTGAAGGCATACAACGGCAGCGACAACGAGTTTGAGTTGAATCAGGTTCCCTAACGCAGGTCTCAAAAGTATGAAAACTATATGGATCATAAGGTAGTCTCCCATTCCCATGCTATTATCCAGGCATGTCTGAATTGACTGGAGCCTATAGAAGATGTTGTGTCACCCACAACCACTAATTCTGCGTTGATGTCTCAGCCTCCCTCTTCTGAGAAGAGAAATCATTGACGGCGAAAGGGAAAACAAAGTCTCCCAATAATTCCATCATCATCCCGTACTATCAAAAACATCATGCCCTGGAGATGGATATTCAGCCTACAATACTCTCATTAGTGGAGAATTCTTCATGTGATGATCTAGTGTATGGTTCAGTTAACACTTCGGAGCAGGAAAACCCCAACACGATTCTTCATGATGAGGAGCGCCATACATATCCTCCCAATGTCCCTCTCCATCGCCACCATTGACAGATCCATGGATATATTGGTCTTCAGAGTGCCTCGGACAATAATTCTAGGTAGGCTGTGTATGCCACTTGTTGGCCCCAAAATATTGGATGTAAAGGGATGAAGGAAAAGAAGCTCGTGCGCTGCCTCATAAATCCCAGACGCGGAGCTCCCCCGAGCAACGCGGCCGCCGCGAAGTAAAGTAGGTGGTAACGCTGCGCGAACGCCCGGACATTCGCGAGCCCTCCGCAAAACCCTAGAGGCAGTAACACTCCACGAACCCCCCGACGTTCGCGACCTTCCGTGGAGCAGAGGAGGCTGTAACCCTCTGCGAACCCAGTTGACGTTCGTGAACCGCCACAAAGAAACCACAGCCCCTTCGTGGCACGTGAGCTCTGCTTCGCGGTGCCCCTTGCCTATAAATACGGGGCTCCCACTGAGCCCACGGGAGGGACAATCCGACCTTTCGGCTTCTCAACTCCCGAATCACGAAGCACCCTTCACCCCAAGAATCATGAGCTCTGCAAGGTATTTTTGCTTCGCCAAATGCCTTGGCCTTGTCTTGTTTTGAGCCCCTCTTCTGAGAGGGATGCCCTTCGCGAGGCCTAATGGCATTCACGAAGGAAGGGGATTCCCAAGGGAACCCGGGGTAGCCGCGGAGCATTTATGCATCACGAAACACCCATCCTGTACAAGTGATCCACATGCCAAGGAAGGGTCATTGTACTTCGCGAGGCACACTGCTTCACAACACATTGCTTTGCGAGGCACCTCTACTTCACAATGAAGTGCTCCGTGAACACTATTCCACTTCGCGAAGCACCTCCCATTCGTACCCCTTCCCCATGCTAATTCCATGGCACTCCACTTCGCGAAGCACACCCCTTTTCTTGGAAATTCCTCTTCCCGTGTGACCCTCAAAGTTTGCATGATGTGATTTCAAAGTCCCATAGACAACACCACTCGTAGCGTTGCTTCGCCTAACTCTTCTTCTCATAGGCACGCTAACGGATATTGCTTTTTCGCATAGACACACTAACATGGACCCCTCGATGGTTCACTCTGTGACCTCCCTTTACCATGACATTTCTGGTAACTTCCCTCCCACAAGGGGAAGGGGGTACCGGTTATGTAAGTCCTAAGGGCGTAGAGTAAACCCACTTCCTCTGAACTGTAGGACGTTAAACTTCCAAGCACCTCATCCTCAACAGATGACGCTAAACTGTGACCCGACCCCGTGCCTCGCACACAGGGTCCCCTAGCTTGGAAATTCTTTACGCTGCTCGTCTCCACGTGATTGGAATCACCCTCACATGGGATGATATCCTCCTTCTCAGAGTAGCGTATGTCCACAGGAGAAGGGTAACCACCTTGGTGTAAGGCCCCAAGCCTCTCTTGCGGAAGGTACCATCCATGCACCTCCGTACTTCCCCACTACCAAGGCCAGTGGAGGGAACGATAAGGAACGAGGCACCTTCCATCTTTGGTCCCAAATCCCTCTCCTGCTGTGCTTTACCGCACTTTGGGCCTCCATCCTAGAGTATGTCCCAGCACCATGGGCTGCCTAATGCATAATCCCCTCTTCATTTCCCACAGACACACCCTTCACGACGTGATCATCAGGTCTCTGCTGCCTCTTGTTTCTCACATCGAACATGACTCACATGGGATTAGAGTAAGCATCGATAATGGCAATGCCCTCATCCAGTATGATGTTAAACTGTATGCCCCCATCCAAAATAACGTTAAACTGCACATCCATTTGAACTATGAGGTCTTTGATCCATGTCAAGTCGTGGTATGTAGGAAGCCTCCATGAGGTTCAAGCCCACCGCCCATCATTTCTTCATGTCAGGTTCCACCCTCATCCAGCATGATGTTAAACTGCATTCCAGTCTGATGGTAAGCCATTGTGACTAACCCAAACTACAATAACTTTGATCCAGGTCAAGGCACGATACATAGGAAGCCTACCTGAGGTTCAATCCCATCACCCATCAACCCAAGGTCCTTTCTTCACGTCGGTTCGCCGACACCAACCATTTTCTCCCAATCTATGAGGACTTTGATCCATGTCAAGGCATGGTATGTAGGAAGCCTCCATGAGGTTCAAGCCCATCACCCGGTCATTCCTACCTCATTCACGTCGGTTCACCCTCATCCCATATGACATTAAACTATATTCCACATCTCATTTGTACTGCGAGGACTTTGATCCATGTCAATGCATGGTACGTAGGAAGCCTCCCTGAGGATCAAGCCCAACAGTCATTGGCCTGGACCGTCTCCTTGTCGGTGTGCCAAGCCCCCCCCCCCCATTTTCACCTGAACTACGTGGACTTTGATCCTTTCCAAGGCATGTTACATTGGAAGCCTCACGAGGTTAAATCCCACCATCCACCGGGACCAAGGTCGTTTTTCACATCGGTTCTTCGACGTGCCCTCGTCCCGCATGACGTTAAACCGCACCCCAAACAAGCGGTAAGACGTTGTGACCCTACCGTCTAGTTGTTATGACACCCCTTCATGTCAGTATAACACCCCTCTTCTCGAACTACGCAGACTTTGATCCTTTACAAGGAATGGTACGTAGGAAGCCTCCTGAGGTTCAAATCCACCACCTGGTCGTTTCGACCGCATCCATGCAATTATCCATCATCCACCCTGATTCATAACCGGGCTGCCACATCTCGGTGAGATCATGATACTCCAATCCCCTCCACAGCATACAGTAATCCACCCAAGGGCTGGCCCCGATATCGGCATCCCCTCAAGTGGGGATTCCTCAATCTAATCCACTCCAGCTAGTGTTCTGATTAGGCCGATCTGTCTCTACTGGACGTTAAACTTGCGGAATACCCTGTGTTAAACACAGGAAGGTGAGGAAAACCTCAGATACATGCCTATGGCATATGATTCCCCATGATCGATGTGGGATGACTCGGGCTTCCACGCCCTCGAGAATCCCTATAATAAGAGACAAAATACAGACACGCCAATTCCCTAGTGTTCAGACACGTTACTGATGCCTCGACGTGACTACACCCCCGACTGAAGGTTGCTGCCCTGACCGGACCCTTTGTAATGTCCTGACAGAAGAATTGTAATTAACTGGCATCCATGGAAACAACGCACTGGGAAGAGTTTCATGAAAAACATATTAAATCTATGAGGGAGGCCCAGACAAGGTGACGAGTTCCAAGGAAGAATCCACGGAAGGAAGAACCGACATCCCATAATCCTGGTTTCGATCAAGGAGCAGACGTCCCTGAATAAGGAGCGGATTCTGCTCGCCTTTGGAAAGAGGGAACACGAGGAAACACACAAAATCCACGCCTATCGCACCCAAGAGAATGTACACACGCACCCCAGCAAAAGCGTTGGAAATAGAAATGGTTTACCCGACGTGAAATTCTTCTCCTCAATATGGAGATTAGTATCGTTTGAGACATCTATAGATTGATGTGTCACCGGATCCAGATATCCAGTGCCGAGTACCTCCAAGAAAATAGCGGGCCTGTCGTGAAACTCACCAGATGTTGAGGCAGTAGAACGTGGGGCATTCCATTCTGCAACGTTGTCATCATGGATCCCTTTTACCGGTCACAGATGATGGAATGATGATGGGGCACTGGTTGTCAATTCTTTTCCTCGCAGTGCTGACGAGTTAATCTCCATACTTCCCATGAACTAGGTTGCTGCTATGGAGACACAATCACTGCCTGCTTACCTATGTAACGGTGGGGGAAATACCATCACAGCTTCTCTGCGTGGCTCCACTACCGTCACAATGGCCTCTACATCCGTGAATAAGGGACGCCCACATCCCCTCTCCCTGTCAAGGATCATCCAACGAAGGGTGATCAACAACCTTGTATGTAGGTATGAGGAGGAAGGGGTCATCCCAACTCAGGATATGGCCCACCTGGACCTGGAGGCGTCCAGGCCCCGCCGTCAACACCACCCTCGAGGGCCGCGGATGGAGCCCCTACTCCCCACCCCAACGTTCAATTGTTTCGGGAGCCTGTCCCCGGAATGCCTCGACGACTCCTCGCCATACGCTGATGAGGCAGGTGATTTCCATCTCAGCCTGGTCAGAGTCCCAATCAAAGGACTCTAGGTAAGGGCCCCCACCCGGCTGCGTCAGCGCCGCCGTTCGGCTTTGCCAGAGGAGCAGGGAGTTTATGCCCCTACACCACCTACACCGACTCGTCTGACCCGATGCCAGCATCGGGCCCGAGATAAGGACGCCCGTCAAGGGGAGTTAACGTCAACAGCTACTGTGGCCCGAGCCACCACCGATGTGCATCATGAAGCCCCTGCATTCACTAAGCAGGTGTACTCTTACGCCCGGCCAAGACTGAGGCCCAAACCGCCCCATGGGCAGGTTGGGTTGACTCTCGGGGTCGCATTCCTGGGTGGTGATCGTCGCGAACCAATTCACGGTGATGTCACCCTGTATGGAGGGCCTCCTTGTACCACCATTACATAATGTGTGGGCCTTCCCCGCTCCGAAACTTTCCATGGAGGTATGCCTCGCGCTACCCCCATCCCGAATAAAGACCTGCCTCACGGCAGTGACGCTTGGCGCGGATGTCTCCCCCGCGCCCACCACATAGGGTATAGAGTTCCTCCTCCTGCCCCTGACCATAGATGTGAAGTCATTTCCCATATGGTCCCTCTCCAACGTGGGGATACTCCCAACGTCCTCTCTACAAGTAGCGAAGTTCCTCCTCGCCCTGGAAACCATAGGGGTAAAGGTCGGCCTCACTCCGCTCCCACCAAGCATGGAGGTCCTCCCCATGCTCCAGCCAGTTCCAACAGAAGTTCCTCCCGCATGGGTGCTTTACATGGAGGTCCTCCCCATGTACCCTATGACATTTTCCCTAGTGCCCCTCGCACCCCGGCTGTCTTAAGAGGAATTACGTTCTTCCACAGCGCCAGTGCCACTCCGAGACTACATGTCGAGAATCAGCCTTGCCCCAAAGAGCCATCCAGGGGATGGAGAGTGGGTAGTCGCCGCCACAATAAGAGTCCTGGGAAGGCCCGGGTGGAGGTCAAACCAGCCTGCTTCTCGGATTCTGAAGAGGAATGCGACTCGGCGATGGAACCTTCTCCCTGTTCCTCCATGTCAAGGACTGGGGCAGGAATAAGGCGAGCAGTCTCGTTCTCCAAGAATGCGAAGTCCACCGGATTCCCAACTCTCTCGGCAAGTACATCCAAGAGGAGGAAATTGTGGAAATCCCGTAGGTTCCGACCATGAAATCACCACCGTCATCACAAAAAGTGCCCACTACCTCTACCAGAGATCCCGAAGAGATATTTTTGGGACCAACGGTAGTAGAACAACGGCGTGACCCATCGTCGGTGACCGCAGTTCTTGCACTAGAAGTTATGTCTCTCAGCCCTTCGTATCGTGATATTGTGATCAGGTCACCTCACTCTTTAAGGGATGGCCCAGAATTTGGCGGCCAGTCAGCCCGTTCATCATATTCTCCGCCGCCTAATTTACTATCCTAGAGGTCCGCGTGAGTACCGCTCCTGGTCCCTCACCCGCCCCCTGTTGACGAGTGGGGAAATATGGGGCCAGAACCTGAATCCGAGCCCTGGAGCTTCTGGAACATTCTCTCAGCGGACCACTTCCCATAGAAGTTCTGGCCAGTGGCAGCATCGAACTTTTGTGTGCCAGAATCCCTCACCTCGGAGGAAGTAGAGTACATTATCCAAACCCTATGGGCGACACACTTCTTCTTTTTTTATGAACGGGTAGTGTACCCTAGGAGCCAAGTGCACTTCTAGGAAATCGGCGATCAATGCCGTCTGGTCGATTTGGCTGCACTCCCTGTGGCCCAACGCCCCGAGTCATCTGGTCGCCAGTGCGCCCTTCAATGAAAATTCATACATAGTTTCAATGTACTCCATGAAATCATTAGGGAAGCTACCCCCCATGTGAAAGTTCATGGCTGGGGATAGTATGATGCCCTCCTCTTCAGTCCTATCTGACGGCATCCCGATTCGTTATACGACATTGAGGACATGCCCCCAAGAGGGGTCGAGGTCCACATGGCTGACATAGTGGACAAGGAGGAGGAGCTTGAATTTCTCGACGAAGACTTACCCCCTGAGTGTGTACCACCACTGCTTGACCCATCGGGGTGGATTACCCATCAGTAGACGAACCTTCTAGGCCACCCTGTACCCACCGAGTCGCTGGTACTCAGCCGAAATGCCGGTATGGGTAAGGAGCATGTCAGAACAGTCAAGCACTCCAACCAGTCTGCCTCTGTACAGAAGACGGACGAAGACCCCAAGATGGTCGTGTTGCGCCAGCAGCTTGCTGAGCAGAAGAGGCTGGTTGACGAACTCTTAGCCGAACATGCTATCGAGAGGTGACCTGACTATGGTGATCCTAACCCAGGGCATTAGGGGTAGGAACAACTCCCCCCCCGATGAGATGCCTCTGGGAAACCCTGCTTACACTACTCTTGCAGACAGTGCAGTGGCCAAATGTCATTGAAAGAGGGCGCGATACATCTCGCCAAACCCTCCAGAACGATGAGGCAATCCAAGGAATCCAGCCCGGGTTCCCCCAGCCGCCCCAAGTGCTGTTCCTATTGGAACCATGGTCTTCTATGCATTATTTGGAGTGTGGTTTGTGTTTGTTGTCAATCATCAATTGAATTTCAGATCGTGTACCAGCAAAGAGATCATACCGTTCAAGAACATAACAGTATTGAAGGTGGCGCCGTTTCCCAGTGTTTGTCAAATTTTTGGGGTCCAAAATTTGGAATTTGGTGAGCATCGCGAAAATAGGATTTCCATGAAGATCATGATTTAATATGGAAAAGGCATGAATTTCGCAAAGATAGGATTCATGGTTTGGAAATCGCGAAGACCAGAAGAATGGAGGCGGTAAGTCTTCGCGATTACGTCAAGATTCGCAAATGGGAGAGGCTGAAGCGCATCGCGGCGGAGAGGGGATTTGCGAGGGAACTTCGCGGAAAATGCGCAAAGGAATGTTGACGGTGATTCATCACGATTACGTCAAGCTCCGCAAATGGAAAATTGCCATGGTGCTTCGCGTTTTGGACAGAATTCCAGAAGGATCTTCGGAGCTTCGCGATTTGAGCTGACGTGGCGCTGACTTCACGTGGAAGGGTCGAGGGTCGGTGGAATCGCCTATAAATAGAGGCCGACCCCCTCAAGAGAACGACAGAGAATTTCAGAGAAAGTCCTTTGCTCTCGGTTCGCAAAGGTCTCTCGCGAAGGCAGTGGGATTCGCGAAAGAGTAGCTTCGCGGCAGCTATTCTAGCTCCGCGAAAGGCGTGCGCCCCATGTTGTCTCAGTGAGCTTCGCGAAGAGGTAGGATCTTCGCGATAGCCAAGAATTGCGAAGGTTGGAGCATCGATAGAGTGCTTCGCGATTGAGCTTTGCGAAATGACAGGGGATCTGTGAAGGTTTGTTTGAGCTTTGCAAAATTGGGAGCCTTGCGAAGTAGGGTACTTTGGGAAGGCCTTTTCCAAAGGTTGTTTTCCCAGTGGACAAGGTAAAAGGGGGTATTCATTAGTGGTTGGAAGTTGGACTTTAACAGAGCATTAACTCAGGACTCTGATGCAAGCAAAGTCTCATGCTGAACAGTAGACGATGAACTTCATGTCTATCTATTGAAGAGACCTTCACGTCTATAAACTGAGTGTGACTTCACCAATGATAGTGAGCCAGGGGGAGTCAATGGGAGTGACCCAAGGGAAGCAGTGAGCTTTCCCTGAACCTTTTTAAAGGCAGTGAGCCTGGTACAGAGTGACTCTGCCCGAACATTTTTATTCTCCAACTAGTGAAGCATAGTGGATTTTGGTACGACTGACAACTTGTCGGCGTATGCTCCTTGGACGTAGCCCTTAGTGGTGAACCAAGTAAAAAGTGTTGTGTCTTCTCTGTGCATGTGCATGTTTGCTTTCTGATCTTTTTCATCATACAGGTTCAACAAGTTCCTACCAACGTGGGAACAAGATCTATCACATTAGAAGAAAAAGTTGTCATCCTGATTCACCCCTCCCCTCTCAGGGTGTCCCGGGGTACTTCAAGTGGTATCAGAGGGTAAAGGTTGCTGGTGTTGAATCTGACCTTTTTCGTCATGGAAAATGCGGTCAATGTGAGGGGAGTCCCTCCCTTCGATGGAAGCAATTTCTAGATCTGGTAGAAAATAATGAGATCTCATCTAGGATCTCTTGGAATGGAAGTTATTTTTTCTACTGTGCAAGGAATACATGTCACTAATCCAACATGCCTAGCTATGACTGAAACAGACAGGAAACTTCTTGATGCAGATGCTAAAGCACAGAATGCACTCACTACAGCCCTTTCTGATCAGATCTACATAAAGGTGATGAATTGCACCTCAGCAAAATCCATGTGGGATAAACTTGAGAATATTTATGAAGGAGATAGCACAGTGAAGGAGGCGAAACTACCAGTACTGCACAATCGGTTTGATGATCTGAAGATTCATGCAGACGAGAATGTAGACTCATTCTTCAATCGAATTACAGAAGTAGTTGGAGCAATTCGGGGTCTAGGCGAAGAAATAAAAGACATTGATATTGTAAAGAAAATATTGAGAAGACTTCAACCTCTATATAATGTGAAGGTGTCAGCCCTTAAGGAAAGAGATATTTCCAAACTTTCTCTAGATGATCTACTGAGCAGCATGGTAGCATATGAAATGAGTGTCAAACCAGAAGATGTTACGACTCGGGTGAGCAAGGAAATGGTATTCAAGGCCATGGATAAACTGAAAATCTCAGAGGATAGTAGCGGTGAAGATGACGAAGAAAAAGAAATTCTTTCTCTCATTGCAAAGATGTTTCAGAAGGGGAAAGGGAAATTCAAAGGGAAGTTTCCTCTCACGTGTTTCCGTTGTGGAAAAGTTGGGCACATTGCCTCTCAGTGCTTAAAAATGATCAATGATGAAGACAGTGAGGATGATGGCCTCAAGAAGCCTCAGAGAAGGTTCTTCAAAAAGGGAGACTTCAAATATGGTAAGAAAATCCAAAGGAAAAGTTTTGTCTGTGAAGAGGAAGAAGATGATAATGAATTCTGTGATGATGAAGAACCAGAATTCAAAATTGGGAACCATGCTTCTAAGATGGCCACTGTTGAAAAGCCAAAAGATACTGAAGGAGAAAAACAACTGAGAACTTGTGTAGATCCTGAGATACAACTTAAAGATGCGGTTAGTAAGCTCATGATTAAATGTAAGAGATGCAATAAGTGGAAATCAATTGTAGAAGAATCAACGGAATACGTTGATCAACTTGAAGCTGAAATTGAACGACTGGAAGAATTTGTGAAGGTGCATTCGAAAATAATTGAAAGTAATGACGATGTAGTAGATCTGAATCTAAGAATTGAAGAGCAGGAAAAGGTCATCAATGACCTCACCTCCAGACTGGATGAAAAATACAAGACTACTGATGGTCTTGAGGAGGAAGTAGTTACTCAATGGAGCAAACTGGAGACTGAATCAGTTCCAAAAGAATTGAAGAAGAAAATATAGTTTGGAAGATTCTCAGATGTAGAATTACTAGCTAGAGACAAGTGTGGTTCAGATGGGGTTGGAAAAATCTTGAGTAATAAAATACACGCTTACTTGGGAAAGAGTGGAATTGGCTGCGAGGCTAAGACATCAACTTATGGAAGTGAAAAGACCCAAAATAAAGAGAAGATGAAAGTTGAACATGTTGAAACGTTTCCTAGAGTGCCGAAAAAGTAACCCTCAATCCAAACTAATAGGGGACCTAAAAATTATCCTCAAACATTCAGAAATGACAGACAGTATTACTATTCTCCCAAGGAAGAAGGTATGAGGTGAAATTCAAGTGAGAAGTCATTTCCTCTCATGAAGTGTCAGTTTTGTGGCTATCTGGGCCATACCATGTCATATTGTGATGAGGAAAGAAGCTATCTAAATGTAGAAGATATAGAAGCTCAACAAAGGAGAACAATTTCATATCCTAATTCTTATAGAAGAAATAATTTCTATGGATATTGTTTTTGTTGTTCTAACTTTGGTCATAAGGCCGCTAATTGCAGGCAGAGAAGGGACATGGACACCTCATACCGAAGTTCAATACAAGTCAAGTCTCGTCAGCAAGATAGTGTTGCTTTTTCAAACAGGTTTTCACCTCTCAAAGAAGACTTTCACTATGAAGAACCTGGGTATGCAGAAGAGATAATTGAAAGACCATCAGTTCTCTATACTCGATCTAATGTCTCATGGAAGGAATGGAAGAAGGTTGAGAAATCCGACCTTGCAGAAGTGGCCCTCAAAGCAACAAAGAACAACAGTACCTGGATTCTGGATAGCGGTTGTTCATCTCATATGACAGGTAATGCCAACCTACAAACGAATATCATAAGGAATGTCGATCGTACAGTAAGATTTGGTAATGATGGGGCTCTGAAAATCAAAGGGAGTGGAAGTACCGAATTAGCTAATGGAGAGCTAAAGAAGACTGAAGTCCTTTACATAGATGGCCTACGTCATAATCTCCTCAGCGTGAGTCAACTCTACGACTCAGGACATATAGTCATGTTTAATCAAAAAGGCTGCACTATCAAGGGAAAGACTGGTAATTCACTTATGAAGGGATGCAGAACAGAGGGAAACTTGTATCAAGTTGATAGTGAAGAAAATGTATGTTACATGACTATTGAAGAAGAAAACAATTTGTGGCATCGGAGGCTGGGACACATTAATCAAAAAGACATGGAGAAAATATCAAAATTGAGAATTGTCATGGACATTCCCAACCTGAAGCATGAGCGTGAAAAATCTTGTGATGCTTGTATTCGTGGGAAGCTGGTCTGCAGTTCATATCGGCCAAAGAAGAAAAGAGCGCCTCACCTTCTTGATCTGATTCATACAGATGTTTTTGAGCCAATAAATGTTGCCGGAACTCATGGAGAAAGGTACTTTGTCCTTTTCATAGATGATTACAGTAGAATGGCATGTGTGATGGTCATTCATAGGAAACAACAAGTCCATGACTGCATGAAAACATATCGGCGAATCGCTGAGAATGATACTGGACGAATAATCAAAGTGTTGCGATCTGACAATGGAGGAGAATACAGGTCCATTGAATTTGAGAATTATCTGGATAAGCATGGGATACAGCATGAGGTAGCTGATGTGAGAACTCCACAACAAAATGGAGTTGTTGAACGTAGGAATCGACATGTGAACAACATGGCACGAACTATGCTGATTGAGAATCGTATTCCACAACATTACTAGAAAGAGGTTGTTCAAGCTACAATGTACATTCTGAATCGAACATGACTTTATATGGGTGAGACGAAGACACCATATGAATTGTGGCATGGACAGAAGCCTTCTCTAAAATACTTTCGTGTCTTTGGAAGTAAATTCTTCATCAGGAACAAAGAAGGAAATCAAGGGAAATATGGCAACAATGCAGATGAAGAAATTTTCCCCGGTTACTCAATGAACAGCAAAGCCTACAAATGTTTCAACAATCGTTTGGGAAGGATTGTGGAAAGCAGTGATGTTAAGTTAATTGAAGAGAAAACCACAAATGCTTCAAGGACGTCATATGCTAATGTGATAGAAGGTCAGGAAGAATGTGAACATGAAGAAAATACAAATGCAGAAATAGAGGAAGCTGTTCAAAACACTCAGTAGTCACATCAAGATGTTGACTCAGAAGAAGAATTTGAAGAAGAAACTATGGGTGAAGAGAATACTACTGAACCTCGCAGGAGAAATCGAAGAGCTGAGATTGATCCATCCATTATAATTGGGGACCGGAGTGCACCCACTCAAACAAGAAGGATGAGGAATACCACGCAATCTGCATTTTTATCAGTTGTAGAGCCTTCCTCATTCGAAGAAGCTGGAAAAGTTAAATCTTGGGTGAAAGCCATGAATGATGAATTTGCTCAGATTGACAAGAATCAGACATGGGATCTTATCCAGAGACCCGAAGGTCACAATGTTATTGGTACCAAATGGATCTTCAAAAATAAGTTTGATGAGCATGGAAGTGTCATCAGAAACAAGGCACGACAGGTATGTAAAGGATACTCCCAGATTGAAGGTATTGATGTTGAAGAAACCTTTGCTCTAGTGGCTAGACTAGAGTCAATCAGGCTTTTCCATGCCATGGCACTCCAAAGAGGATATAAAGTATATCAAATGGATGTCAAGACAGCATTCTTGAATGGTGTACTCGAAGAAGAAGTCTACATTGAACAATCAGTGGGCTTTTTTTGGGTACTGATGAAACCAAGGTTTGTAAACTGAAGAAAGCTCTATATGGTTTGAAGCAGGCACCACGGTCATGGTACTCACGGCTGGACTCATATCTCAAGAAGTTGGAATTAAAAAGAGGAGGAGTTGATCACAATCTCTATGTGATGAATTCTCCAAAAGATCAATTCATGGTTCTTGTCTATGTTGAAGGTATCATATTTGGTGGCAGTAGGCAGAAATCAGTGGATGAATTTTCCAACCACATGAAATCAGAATTTGAAATGTCTATGATTGGGAAGCTCACATATTTCTTGGGGCTGCAAGTGATTCAAAAGAAGGAATAAACTTTCATTTCTCAGGAAAAATATGCAAGAGAGTTGCTGAAGATGTTCAATATGCAAGACTCCAAAACAATGTCAACTCTGATTGCAGTTGGAACTAAACTTGGAAAGCATGAGAATGGGAACTCTGTTGATCCCACCATGTATAGGAGGATCATTGGAAGCCTACTGTACCTGACAGTGACAAGGCCAGATATTGTCTTTGCAACATGCCTTGCGGCCCGCTTTCAGAGTAATCCAAAGGAGGAACATATGGCAGCAGTAAAAAGAATCATGAGGTACATTAAAGGTACACATAACTTCGGGTTATTTTTTTCTGCACGCAGGGATAGTGAATTATCAGCGTTTTCTGATGCTGACTGGGCTGGTGATGTAGTAGACAGAAAATCCACTAGTGGTGGAGCTTTCTATATTGGGCAGAAATTTGTTGGCTGGTTGAGCAAGATACAAGAAAGTACTTCTCTTAGTACTGCTGAAGCCGAGTATATCTCTGCCAGAAAGGCATGCACTCAACTACTATGGATAAAGCAGCAATTAACTGACATTGGCAATGAGGTGACGCAACCAATGGTGATTTACTGTGACAATAAGAGCGCAATTGATATTACGAAGAATCCTGTTCAGCATTCTCGTACAAAACACATTGAAATCAGGTATCAATTTATCAAAGAGAAAGTTGAGCAAAGCGTGATTATATTGGATCATGTGGGAACAGATTAGCAAGTGGTTGATATCCTGACAAAGCCACTGTCAGCGGCTGTGTTTGAGAAGCATCGGTTGAACCTCGGTGTTCGACCACCTCCCAGTGCATATGGAGGATACAGAATACCCCTCTCCGCATTTTTTTAAATGTTTTAATCTGTTTGTGGATATGATGCAGGTTTATGGGGGAGATACTATCCAGGCGGAGTATGGTTTGAGCTGAACGTGAAAAAAAAATTACTGGTCTTTGGATTTATTGTCAATGGGGGAGAAAGGAGAAGGAATAAATTCAGGAAACATCTGTGATGAGAAGAATGAGAATGAAAACAGTGGAACCCAATTCAAGCCTCCAATATTGTTTTCTACACCGAGCATTGCTCACGTAGACTTAGAGTGTTGGCTGGGTTGATTCATGCGTTTTTTTGGTTTTCACATAGATGGAGATCTATTGAATTTTTCTTCTGATTTCCAACAAACCCAAAGGGGGAGATTGTTGGAACCATGGTCTTCTATGCATGATTTGGAGTGTGGTTTGTGTTTTTTGTCAATCATCAATGGAAGTTCGGATCGTGTACCAGAAAAGAGATCATACCGTTCAAGAACACAATAGTATTGAAGGTGGTGCCGTTTCCCAGTGTTTGCCAAATTTTTGGGGTCCAAAATTTGGAATTTGGTGAGCATCGCGTAAATAGGATTTCCATGAAGATCATGATTTAATATGGAAAAGGCATGAATTTCGCGAAGATAGGATTCATGGTTTGGAAATCGCGAAGACCAGAAGAATGGAGGCGGTGAGTCTTCGCGATTACTTCAAGCTTCGTGAATGGCAGAGGCTGAAGCGCATCGCGGTGGAGAGGGGCTTTGTGAGGGAGCTTTGCGGCAAAGGCATGAAGGAATGTTTACGGTGATTATTCACGATTACGTCAAGCTCCGTAAACGGAAAATTTACGTGGTGCTTCGCGATTTGGACAGAATTCCGGCTGGATCTTCGGAGCTTCGCGATTTGAGATGACGTGGCGCTGACTTCGCACAGAAGGGTCGAGGTTCGGTGGAATCGCCTATAAATAGAGGTCGACCCCCTCAAGAGAAGCATATAAAATTTCAGAGAAAGTCCTTTGCTCTCGGTTCGCAAAGGTCTCTCGCGAAGGCAGTGGGCTTCGCGAAAGAGGAGTTTCGCGGCAGCTATTCTAGCTCCGCGAAAGACATGTGCCCCACGTTGGCTCAGTGTGCTTCGCGAAGAGGCAGGATCTTTGCGATAGCCAAGCATTACGAAGTCTGGAGCATCGCGAGAGTGCTTCGCGATTGAGCTTCGCGAAACGATAGGGGCTATGCGAAGGCTTGTTTGAGCTTTGCAAAATTGGGAGCCTTGCGAAGTAGGGTACTTTGCGAAGGCCTTTTCCAAAGTTTGTTTTCCCAGTGGACAAGGGAAAAGGGGGTATTCATCAGTGGTTGGAATTTGGACTTTAACAGAGCATTAACTCAGGACTCTGATGCAAGAAAAGTCTCATGCTGAACAGGAGATGATTAACTTCATGTCTATCTATTGAAGAGACCTTCACGTCTAAAAACTGAGTGTGACTTCACCAACGGTAGTGAGCCAGGGGGAGTCAATGAGAGTGACCCATGGGAAGCAGTGAGATTTTCCAGAACCTTTGTAAAGGCAGTGAGCCTGGGACAGAGTGACTATGCCCGAACATTTGTATTCTCCAACTAGTGAAGCATAGTGGATTTTGTTACGACCGACAACTTGTCGGCGTATGCTCCTTGGACGTAGCCCTTAGTGGTGAACCAAGTAAAAAGGGCTGTGTCTTCTCTGTGCATGTGCATGTTTGCTTTCTGATCTTTTTCATCATAGAGGTTCAACAAGTTCCTACCAACGTGGGAACAAGATCTATCACATTAGAAGAAAAAGTTGTCACCCTGATTCACCCCTCCCCTCTCAGGGTGTCCCGGGGTCCTTCAGTTCCGCTAGTCTCTCCACAAGACATTGAAATCATTTACCATGTAGAAGAGCCTGGAAACGCACTCGTAGTTAGGGATCCCCGTCAAGATAGGGACCGCCACCCGGATGATCCTATGGTGGAACTCATCGCCCACCTCGAAGCATTGGAAACGCAGTAGGTGGCTGTCCCACCGGATGACAAGCCATATCCCGCGTGGGTGGATGATATGCCCGCACCTCCGGGTTTTGGGAACCCCAATTTCTGGCCCTTCAAAGGGACAGGGGACCCGCCGAAGCACTTGGAACATTTTTCTTCTAGGTGTGGCCCCATGCTGGGGACCCCGGCCCAGCAAGAAGCTGCCGACCTCCGATGTTTCATGCAGACATTGGAGGGCCCGACATTCGTCTGGTACAGCCAGGTCCCTATCGGATCAGTGACCGACTGGGAGGATCTCTGCCGACAGTTCCTATACCAGTTCATCTCCAACACGCAAAATACCATCATCACATACCTCTTCAAGTGAAAAAAGGCTTGATTGGTGAGTCACGGACTTCATCACCTGGTGGAAGGGGCTTACAATCTCCCTCGACATGCCACTGACTCAGGAGAAATTACTGACGATGTGTGTAGGGAATGTTAAAACAAAGTTGGTCCCTTCCCTAATCAACCAGAACTACCCTGGAGGGTTCCATGATTTCTCAGATAAGGATCAGCGCCTCGAGGAAGCTCTGCAACAGTCTAGTCAGGCACACCTACTGCCCCCTGTGATCCCATCGAGGAGGGATGCCAGAGCCAAACCCACTGCGGTGGCCCAAATACGAGCCCCCAGGTAGCTAGAAATACATCTAGTGGCACTGGCCCGACAACCCCATAGAGGCCCTCCACCTCAAGCGCAGGCTCCTGCCCAAGAGTGACCGCCTCAGAACCGAAAGGTTCCCCCGCACAATGTGGCACCACCGCCTAGGCGGGGAAATCTGGCACCGCCTCCTCATAAGGCCCCTCTGGCCCCTCGTCAGGGCCCGGCTCCCATAGTCCCCTATCCAGAAAGAAGGCACCAAACTTACTCGTTCAACGAGAATCAGGTCCCTGGATATTTTTGAAGTGTTCTAGAGTAATGGATTGTGCGCTTACCCTAGTGCAGAAGGCCGGTAGAGGCGAATATCACCGATCACCCCAACTACTGCCCCTATCACCAGATTCTGGGGCAAACCCTCAAGCTGTGTTATGTGTTTAAAAAATGGCTTCAAGACCAGGTCAAAAACAACATAATCAAGTTGGGCCCGACCCTGGCACAAGTAGCGGGTGTCTTCGTATGGTCAGAGATTAGTAGCGATAGCGAAGGCATGTGGCAGCAGGTTCCTAGATGTGGGTCCCAAAAATATGATGACTGGATGGCTCGAAAAACCGTCACCAGTGCCCATGCTATCATTCAGGAACATCTGAATCAGCTATAGCCTTTGGAGGAAGCAGCCAGTACCTCTGTGTCGTCATCTCAGCCGACCTCTTCTCAAAAGGGAAAGCAGCGACGACACAAGAAGAAGCAACATGCTACCCCACTACTGTCGTCATCCCGCACTCTTGGTGACTTTATTCCCCCTAAAATAGGGATTCCTCCCAGAATCCACCCAGTGGTGGATGATTCATAATGCGACAGCCAGGGGTACGCTTCGGTTAATACCGTGGAGCTGGTAAAGCCTTATACGACTCCCGATGAGGGGGAACACCATGCGAACCTCCCCAACGTCCCCAGCCGACGTCAACATCAGCGGAACCGCAACCACACGGGTCATCAAGGTATGTATGCATGCGCTTTCAGTCAGGCCGTACACACTAATGAAACCAGAAATCAGGCTCAGTGCAGAGCTCAGCACGCGCAACCTCATCTGATGCCCTCAGATCTACCTCCACCACTGTTTGTGCTACTATATCAGGAAGAGCTACCTCATTCGTATCGCGGTCAGTTTTTCTCGGCTGCAGTACAATCTCCATTGTCCGGTCCTAATCTGGCGGCTACTCTCTAGGCCTTAACTAGTAGGTAGCGGGATGTACCCCGTACAAGCCAGCTGCCGGTTCAACCGGCATGACCCGCTTTGCCTCCAACTGCAGAACGACCTCCTGTAAGCAGAGGCTCGCATTTGGAAAGAAAGTATGATGTCCTAAAGCACCTGGCTGACATTCCATCATGTCTTTCTCTCCTTGAGGCTCTTCGACTATCATCTAAAATGCACGAAGCACTTGCCGAGGCCCTAAGGATCCCCCTATAGTTTGAGGTGGATGTAGCACCTACGAAAGCCTTCCACACTGAGGTAATTGAGAACGCCGAATTCCAGGCAGTTATCTCATTCCCCGGTGAAGATGAAGACCCTCCCATACATGGGAATATTTTCCCACTGTACGTCACTTTCCAGTTCAATGGTGTGGAAGTCCGCCTCTGTCTTGTTGACCCAGCTTCTGGGATTAACCTAATCCCGACTCAGACACTGCGAAATATGGGTTTGTCTGAGGATGATTTAACACCCTCCAACCTCAGAATCCAGGGATATGTCAGGACCGAGCAATCCCCAGTCGGCAAGATCCGCTTAAAGACCCAGTTCAGTGAACTAATTTCCAGCACCGAGTCATGGTTGTCTCCCAGGACACTGCCTACAACGCATTGATGGGCATGTCATGGATCCATCTACATGAAGCGGTCCCTTCGTCGTATCACCAATGCCTCAAATACTCCCACAATGGTCAAGTAGGCGTGCTCCAAGGAGATGTGTATCCTTTCGCCTCTTGTGAAGACCGCTATCTAGACGCCGACTATTACAAGAGCAGGGATAAGAAAATCCTAGCAAGTTAGGATGAACCCGCCCCAGTCACAAGTGATCCCTGGGCAGGCCTGGATAATGCCTACATCTTCCTGATCCGTCGATTGGAGGCCACGACCACCGACATGGGCCAATGTTTTTTTGTTTCAGGTATGAAAGGAAGGCATGTTCCCATGTCCAAGCGAAGGCGGAAAATCACCTCGTACTCCTACACCAACCAGGCTCAGGTGATCCCGGAACTTCCTACCCTTGTGCGGTATCAGAATGTTGGTTTATGGCAATGGAAGTACGTCATACGTGTCTCTTTCGCAAGGTTGGAATCAACCAACTCAGGACTACATGTCACCACTGCTTTGATGTCATCAAACATGGCCCCTTAGGTCGAAGGCCAGATGGGATAGGATCGACTGCCTTCATTTCTCTGGTCTCAGTGGTGCATGGGTCTCCTGATATGATGACCACTGTTTCCCAAGCCGGCACCAGCTGCCTGTCAGGGTTTGATAACTCAGAAGTAGCTCCCCCTGCGGGAAGTCCCTCCACGGGTGGAGAGGAAGATCTGGAGGATGCTCCCCTTGCCATTGAAGAAGGCGTCTCTTCCACGGTTGATGAACTTGTAAAGGTGAACCTTGGTAGCGAGGCAGATCTGATACCCACATTGATCAGTGCAACCATGTCCCCCGAAGAGCAAAAACGGTATGTATAATTTCACAAATAGCACCGTGATGTGTTTTCCTTGAGTTACGGTGAGTTTCCAGGACTAGATCCTTAGGTATCTGTTCACCGCCTGAGCCTCCCGAAAAACCATCGTGGGTTTAAGCATCCTCCCTGAAGGATTCACCCTTCTCATGGTTCCATGGTTGAGGCCGAAGTTGACAAGCTTATCAAAGCTAGATTCATCAAGGAAGTCCAGTACCCCAAGTGTCTTGGCAACATTGTGGTAGTCATGAAGAAGAACAAGCAGATCATAGTCTACATTGACTTCCGTGATCTCAATCGCCACTACCTAAAGGATGATTTTCCCCTTTTGGTGACTGAGTTATTGATTGATGCCATGGATGGGTTCCAAGACCTCTCTTTCATTGATGGGTATTCCGGGTACAACCAGATCCGGATGTCCCTCGAGGATGAGGATTCCACTACCTTCAGGGCTCCCCAAGGTAGTTTTTGTTACCAGGTTATGCCCTTCGGCCTGAAAAATGCAGGTGCCACTTATCATCGGGCCATGCATCGCATATTCAAGACGATTGTCGGGACACTAGTTGAATGCTATGTGGATGATGTAGTGGTCAAATCTCTCCAGCTCAAGGACCACCTCAAAGACCTTGAGAAAGTGTTCGGTTTCCTCCGTTCCCGCCACATCAAGATGAAACCGATAAAATGTGCCTTCGAGGTCACCTCCAGGATGTTTCATGGCTTTGTTGTTAGATACCGGGGCATTGAGGTCGAACCAGAGAAGATCAAGGGCATCAGCAAAATGCCTCCCCTGAGAAATATTCGGGAGCTTCGAGGTTTCCAAGGCCACTTAGCCTATATACGCCTATTCATTGAGAATCTGGCCGGTAAGTGTAATCCCTTTTTCCGGCTCATGAAGAAAGGCTCCACCTATGAATGGGATGAAGATTGTCGGGCCGCCTTCGAGGAAATCAAGCAGTATCTGCTCCAACCTCCGGTTTTAATGCCACCCATCTCCGGAAAGCCGCTGGTCTTTTGTGTGACCGCCTTGGAATGGTCTCTCAGTGTGCTTCTAGCCCTGAAGAACAATGAGGGGACAGAGAACAGTCTCTACTATCTCAGCCGCATGCTTCTCAATAAAAATATTAGATTTTTCCCTATCGAAAAGAGCTGCCTTGCACTCATGTTTTCCATACAGAAGTTGTGGCATTACCTGCAGCACCATGAGGTACAATTGGTCTCCCAGGTAGACCCACTGAAGTACATCCTAAACTGCCCCATGTTGATTGGCCGACTAGCGTTGTGGGATGCGATCCTCCAGCAGTTCGACATCAGGTTCATGCCTTAGAAGGCCATCAAGGGAGAGGCATTGGAAGAATTCTTAGCTGATCATCCAACATCCGCAGATCAATCCCTAGACCGGAATTTTCCTGATGAGGCAATCCTCTCAGTCGATCATGCTGTATAATGTTGGAAAATGTACTTCGACGGTGCCTCCCGGGGCCCCACCGGTAGGAGGCTCAACAATCCTATGCTCAACAGAGCGGTTCATGGTATTGTCTTCATCACCCCGGTGCAAGTCGACTTTCCATAATCATTCCTGTTTCCAGAAGGCTACACCAACAACGAGGAAGAGTACCGGGCTCTCATCACCGGCCTCAATCTGGCCCTTGAGACCGTTGTGCCCCATTTGCACGTAAAAGGGGATTCCGAACTGGTCATAAAGTAGGTCAATGGCGATTATCTCGTCAGGAAGCCAGAGCTTGTGCCATTTCTGGAGTGCACCCTCCATCTAATGGCCCAGTTCTCTTCTCGACCAGAGGTTACCCATGTCCCTCGGTCACAGAACGGTTGAGCAGACTCTTTGGCTGGCTTAGCTGCTTCGCTCGCAGAACCCGAGCAAGATGATTTGATCATACATGTGGCACACCGGAGAGTCATTACCCCTGTCACCTTAGAGGACAATGATGACCTGCGGGGAAGTCATCTTACCGCCGGACCTTCTACGCCAGGGGTCCTAGGCTCCTCAGACACAGTGGGTGAGGCCAATCCCAACTGGAGATCACCTTTTGTCGGGTATCTCTAAAATGGTTGTCTCCCGGACAATTGGGCTCAGCGCGAGCGAATCCGACGATGCACACTGCAATTTACCCTCCAGAGTGGTCCCAGTCATGAGCGGATCCTCTATAAATGGAGCTTTGATGGTGTTCTCCTCCGTTTCATTCAGCGAGTCGAGATTTCTCAGGTCATGCAAGAGGTTCATGCTGGTTTCTGCGGTGCCCACCAGGCTAGGTCCAAGATGTCCCATCAAATCCGTAGGTTGGGGTACTTATGGCCCTCTATGATCCATGGTTGTATCGAGTTTTTCAAGAGATTACATGCATACCAATTTCAAGCTAACTTACTGCATCGGCCACCAGAGCCTCTCCACTCCACCAAGTATTCTTGGCCATTTGTGGTGTGGGGACTCGATGTCGTGGGACCATATCCACCGGTGACAGCTCGCCAGTATAGGTTCATCCTAACTGCTACAGATTTCTTATCCAAGTGGGCAGAGGCAATTCCACTAAAAGAGGTCAATTCCCATTCCATCATTGACTTTGTGAGCTCCAATATCATCCACTGGATTGGGGTCCCTCATGATGTCCTCACCGATAACAGCACCAACTTCCGAGCAGCCGAGCTGAAGAAATTGTATTCCAAGTACAATATCTGTTCGAACCATACCTCTCGTTATCATGCACATGAAAATGGACTGACCGAGGCGTTCAACAAAACCCTCTCTAAAATTCTACAAAAAATGGTTGGTCAGAACCAGAAAAGTTGGCCGGACAAGCTCCCCAACGCCCTATGGGCTTATCGGTCGATGACTCGCAATTCCACCCAGGTTACCTTATATTACCTGGTGTATGGGGATGAGTCCATCCTACCAATTGAGATCCAGTTGATGTCGTTATGCACTCTAGTCTATGACTAGAAAGCTCCAGATTAGGTGGCTGAAATCCCTCTAGATGAATTGGAAGCACTCGACGAGAACATGCTTCATGCCCTACACAATCTGGAAAGGCATCAGAATAAGATATCCAGAGCCTTCAACAAGAATTTTCACCTTCGCTCTTTTCTGTAAGGTGACCTTGTGTTGGCCCTTCGAGCGCCAATCATTCTCGGTAGGAAACCGCCCATGCTAGAGCCCAAATGGGATGTACCTTATGTCATCCATAAAGTTTACCCCAATCGATCATACTCCTTGGTGACCACAGATGGTGAGCGCATAACTCCTCCCACCAATGCCAATATCCGCAAGAAGTTCTTTTCTTAATCCCCTTGGTCCTACATGACCTTAAACTATACGGTCCCGCATGACCCTAAACTGCACCACCGTACTCCATGACAATAAAACTGTGATATCGTCCTGCAAGACGATAAACTAAAAAATTGTTCGAGCTCTATAACCTTAAACTACGATCTCCCCCATCCTTACTGTAAGATGTTAAACTGCAAGCCTTTCATGCCTTCCTGACCAAGGCTCAGCCTCAGGCCCCTTGGCCTCTTCTGGCCCCTGGCCCCCCGTCCTTACTGTAAGAAGTTAGACTACAAGCCAGTCAGGACTTCCTGACCGAGTCTTATCCTCAGGCCCCTTGGAATCTTCGGCCCCCTGGCCCCCTTCCTTACTGTAACACGTTAAACTGCAAGCCGGTCAGGCCTCCCTGACCGAGGCTCAGCCTCAAGCCCCATGGCCTTCATCGACTCAGGATCTCTTATGGGATTTCACGGTGTGGTGTGGCATACGTCTTCATTCATGTCGGGTTACCCACCATACCGTACATATCCCCAAATGAGACGCATCTCTGGTCCAACACAACATTAAATTGCGCTTCAAGAACTATGTATGGCTTGATTCCCAATGAGATATGTCGGAATGCTCGGATGCCTCGTATTGAGCCCAGCCCCGAGCTCTTCTCTTTCATTGTCCCCCTGGATATATTTTCTTCAGAGGATCCTTGCATGACGGGGAGTAGGCTTCCTTAGCCCCACTCATACAAGGATTATAAGGGTCACACAATGTGCCCACTCCTGTTCTTCTATTGTCCCACGTCCTCACCGCATGACGTTAAACTGCATGGCCTTCAAGAACTATGTATGACTTGATTCCCATCCTAATGGGATACGTAGGAACGCCCGAACATTTCATCTGTTGGCCCAGCCCAAAAGCCAAAATATTCCTCCCGGGTCAAGACATATGGCAGGATGCACACTTTTTCCCCAACTCACGTCGAGCAAGCCTCGACCCAGCTGTACGTCTCCCATAGAGATGTTCGTCTCCTTCATGGATGGGTAAAACGATGCTTCACCCACTCCATTACTAGGATTCCATCACTTTCCTCACCCAGAGGGACCCCCAAGAATGGCCTGGATACTACGCCCAAGGGCTCTCCTACCGATACGGGCCAACGCCCCTGAGGGTTTCTGAGCAACAAGCCAATACAAGTCCCATGTTGTGAATTTGGTCAATGGTCGATGCTCATTTGTTGCTCCCATATCATGTCACCATAGGGACGTTGTGTTTCGAACGTGGTCAACAGTGTCCTGGCTCTTCGGGTCCACCCCGAGATGTCCCAAAACTCGAGTGCAGTGATTCGTTCTGCCACATACCGAAGCGACAAACTTCTCTCCAGGTGGTGCCAGCGGCCGGGCCCATGGCTCCAATTCTCTTATAAGGGATGTACGACATGGTGGGGGATACGTCCTCTTTCACGTTAAGTTACTTGCCACGCCATACACATCCCTGGATGAGATATAGTTATCTCTTTCCCCATCCTCATTGAAAGATATTAAACTGAAAACTCGTCAGGCCTTCATGACCGATGCCTAACCTCAGGCCCCTTGGCCTTTCCGGGCCCATGGCCCCCATCCTTGCTGCATGACGTTAAACTGCAAGTTAGTCAGGCCTCCCTCACCGAGGCCTATCCTCAGGCCCCTTGGCCTTCTCAGGTCGTAGCCCATGTTCTTACCTGGAGTGTATGGTGTGATGAGAGATTATGTCCATATTCACTTCGGTCTGTTCGTCGTACCATACACCTCCTCTGTCCAGGGATTCCTATTCCCTGACCATCGTCCTCACTGCAAGACGTTACACTGTGAGTAGGTCAGGCCTTCCTGACCAAAACCCAACTAGTAGGCCCCTTGGCCCAGGTTCATTCCTATGGGACTGTGCAGAGTGGTGTGTGATTATGTCCTCATTAGTCGCTACGCCGCACATGCCCTCGTTAGGGTATCCTGCCGCCTTGGTATCTTTTAGAACTACGTGTGGCTTGATTCTCATCCTTATGGGATACGTAGGACCACCCTAATGTCTAAGCTTCGGGCCCAGCCCCATCTCTTGAAAATCTTCATCCCACCTTGGCCCCCAGGCCTACCTCTCATGAGTCACTTCATCTACCCTTCTCAACGGTTCACCGATATTCCTAAGGGTACTCTGGTTAATGTTACCTGGAATGTCGGATCATACTCGGACACGTCCGCACCTGATTTTCAGTCTTTGTGTCTCCCTTCATCAGGGCTTTCATTACCTTTCACACCCAAAGGGACCCCCAAGAACGGCCTGGATACCACGCCCAAGGGCTCTCCTACTGTTACGGGCTAACACCCCCGAGGGTTTCGGACAACAAATCGATAAAAATCCCCCGTTGCGAATATGATCATGGGTCGATTCTCGTTTGGTGTTCCCACCTCAGGCTAACGTGATATGGAGAATATTTTTTCGCCATGGTTAATAGATATCCTCCATCGCCATGCCATCCCCATTAATCCCAACATGTTGGTTACACGATTCACATCCTTCTCCACTCTCTTCATGTCCAAGTAGTGTTTCGAAACTCTTAATATTATTCCTCCATGCACATCTACGCATTAGGGGAACAAAGACACGTCAGAGGCATCTTTCATGGATCTTAACAGACTTCCCCTTGATGGATGTTTCGAGTATTGCGATCAGGATATTCCCCCCTTGTTTCCCACACTGAGTTTAACTCATGTGGGCTTAGGGATCGGGTCGAGGTCTGCGCTTACCTGGAATGTTTTCATCCACCCCGGGTCCGAGCTCTAAGACCATAAACTAAGATATTCTAGAACTACATCTGGATGGATTACCATCCTCATGGGATACATAGGAATGCCCAGACCTCATGTCTATTGGGTCCAGCTTGAGTTCAGTGTCCTGCCTTCGGGACCCTAACTACGGGACTGCGTGGTGTGATGTGGGATCAGGTCCTCATTCACGTTGGGTTTGTAATAGTCTTACCACACACACCCCATTCTCAGAGTTAGCCCTCCTATTTCCAATCCCGCACGACATTAAAAGGCGCCTTCAAGAACTACATATGGCTCGATTCCCATCCTTATAGGAAACGTAGGACCACCCTAATGTCTAGACATCGGGTCCAGCACAACTTATTATAGATCTCCCGATCTCCCGGTCACCTAGGCCCCTTGGCCTATCCCTCTCTAAGGGGGGATATATAGGAATGATACAGAGTTTTTCGCACTATGCCCTCTTTCCCGGGAGTCCATCATCTCTCGATTTCCCTCAAGTTGAGTCCCTCGACTCCTAGTAGTGATTCACCCATGTGTTAAGAGTACTCTAGTCTAAGACCAAGAGTGTCAAATTCGACTTGGTCAAGTTCCTTCCACTTTCCAAGCTTCTTGTTCCCCTTCATTTGGGATTTTATCACCTTTAACACCCAGAGGGTCCCCCAAAAATGGCCTGGATACAACACCCAAGGGATCTCCTACCGTTACGGGCCAACACCCCCGAGGGTTTTTGACAACAAATTGATACAAATCTCATGTTGTGAACATGGTCAACGGTCTATGCTCATTTGTTTGTCCCCATTTTGGGCTAATGTGACAGGATGCTGTATTGCAAACATGGTCAGCAGTAATCCTTTGTCTTCATACCAGCCCCTCCTGACCTTGAATGTTGGTTACATGATTCACATTATGTTCCACCCCATCGTGTCCAGGTGGAGTCTCGACACTCTTGGCGCTACCCCTCAGTGCACCTTTTCATATCAGGGGGACAAAGCTGCAACACGGCATCCTTCGGGGCTCCCACGGTCCGATCTCTAAGACCATAAACTAAGATCTCCTCAGAACTATGTTTCGCTTGAGTCCAATCCTCATGGGATACTTAGGACCACCTGAACGTCTTCAAGTCCAACTTATTTGGGGGCTAAACTCTTCCCCTTCACCTATCACATCTATGTGGACCCCTCATCCTGAGGTTCCTCTCTCGGGATTGTATGGTGTGGTGTGGGATACGTCCTCATTCACATCGGTTATGTCACACGACACCATACACATACCCCGTATAGCATCGTCTCTTCTACATCTGCGCTGCATGATGTTAAAATGCATGTCTGGTCCTATCACACAACCCTGAACTGTGACATTATCGTCCAGGCCACACGATGGAAAATGGCATGACATTTTGATGAACTCATTTTAGAGAACATCACGCTGGGTATTAGTCACGTGCCATGCCATTTGTCAATGCCTACCAAGGCCTGATTCTTGTGGTGACACCAAGGATTGAGACCCTAGGCCTATTGCTTCAAAAAAAACACTCACCTTAAAGGGCAAACAGGATTTATCAAATTCCACTTCTTTTGATGCAAGGACCATGCCCGCACATCCCTTTTTCCCTGGCACTGGTATCTTACCATGCCACCCTTAAAAACTACATATGGCTTGATTCCCATCCACATGGGATACATAGGAGCGCCCGAGCACTTCCCCGTAGGCCCAACCTATCTTTCATGTTCGGTCCCTCGACTTGAGCACTCCCCAGAGAACGCATGGTATGTAGGGATTATTTCCTCATTCATGTCAGGTTTTTTATCCACCTTACCGTGTGTCCCCTTCTTTCCTTACCCCTACATGGTCCGATCTCTAAGACCATAAACTAAGGCCTTTTCAAGAACTACATGCCACTTGATCCCCATACCCATGGGGTAAGTAGGGACGCCTTTGCGCTTTGCTTCGAGCCTAGCTTAGCTTCAGATTTTGGTCCCTTGACCTAAAACCTCTCTCAAGGGATGTTGTGCGGTGCGGTATGGGATTATTTCCTCGATCATGTTGGGTTGTTCACCGCACCATACACACCCCCAGTTCCCATCCACCTTGGGTTTTCGTATGTACCCGTCGCGTGCCACATGTGCTTCCTCCCACCCATGGTCCAAATTCTACAACCCTAAACTGTGATCCCCCTATGGGAAGAGACTCCCCTCCCTCTATCTAATACGCCTCGCTGTTGTATTCAGATGCGTTTTGACAAAGAGCCCGAAGTGTGGGATTTTCATGGGGACATTCCCCTCGTCCCGTGACCCAGCTTCGTACGCCCGCTGTTTGGATACTCATCCTCTTCCACATCCAAAAGGAGCCTAGGATAACATGGATATTGGTCTAAAGGGCTCTCCATGAATTCTGGACCTAAGGGCCCTCCAATCGTTTTGGTCCAACGTCCCAACGGATCTCTCACAACATTTGCGACATGGTCCTGTGTTTCGAACATGGTCAATGGTTGACACTCATTTGTCTGTCCTCATACTAGGATAATGCGATATGGATGCTGTGTTTCTGCCACAATTAATAGTTATCCTCCATTGTCACGCCGCCATCATTGTGATCCAAATCTCGAGCATCATGATTCACACTTCTCCACTTCCTCATGTTCAAATGGAATTCCAACATTCTCGGCTCTATCTCTTCGCACATCTAGGTGTTCCACATGGTCGTGTTAGTATCATGGGCCCAGTATTCACCAAGTGTCCCTTCTCCCTAACCTACCCTTTTATGTGTCAGGAAAGTCCCACCACTACTTATTGTTTCCCACACCGAGCATGACTCACGTGGGCTTAGTAGTTTTGGCAGGATGTGTACCAACACGGCCAGGCTTCTCATCAACCCCTTAGAACTACATATGGATTGATTCCCATCTTCATGGGGTACGTAGGAACATCCGACCACTTTGCTTCGGGCCCATCCTAATTCTAACTCTTTGTCCCTCGACATGAACATTTTCCTTTGGGGGTACGTGGTGTGATTTGGACTTCAAGTCCTCATTCACGTAGGTTTCATAACTACCACACCATATGCTCTCTGGGATCCTCCCTTCACTCCACGTCCTATCATATGACGTTAAACTATGGGATTCCATATGTACTCAATGCATGACACTAAACTGTAGTTCTACCCTGAACAAATCACGATGCCCAATGTTAACCATGGGATGCACTAGAGCCTCTACCAGAGAGATTTTCACCAGTTAGTGTTGGTCTATCACTACACTATGCTTCCAGAACTACCTGTGGCTTGATTCCCATCCTCATGGGATATGTAGGGACACCCTAGTATTCTGCTTAGGGTCCAGCATGCAGGAATCATTAATCATATTCTTCTCTTTTCCGGCCCCCTGGTCGGACCCCTCGTAGAGGACTGTGTAACTATGAATCTGCCCTGAACAAGTTCAGGATAACCCAAGATCCCATTGGGAAGTGACAAAACCCCTTGCTAGAGAGGCCCTGTCCCAAAGAAGGAATGATAAATGATCAAACCGATGCGCCCATTTGGCGTACTCCCACCGCGGTGGTGCAATTTCATTAGTGTTGGATTCTGTTCGGACAAACCATCACTCCATATTCCATGATTTTAGTGCCCCTTATTCAGATCCCCATACTCTTTCTTGTATAAAAGAACCCCCTAACATTTTGGTTTCATGCCGCATCAACTCACCTACCGTCCTGGGCCAACATTCTGGAAGACTGGTCATGTTTCGAAGGACCCCCTAACAGTATGGATGCTCGACCTAGGGTCTGCCTACTGTCTTAGGCCAACGTCCTGATGGATTGATTGACAACATTTGTGACTTGGTCCCACGTTTCGAACATGGTCAATGGTTTACCCTCATTTGTCTATCCCCAATTTAGGCTAACGCGATATGGATGTTGCGTTTCCGCCACGGTTAACGGTTATCCTTTATTGTCACGCCATCCCCACAGTGTTCCTAATCTTGGGTATCATGATTCACACATCCCATTTCCATCTTTTCAGACCGATTTCAGCGCCCCTGGCATCGTACCATTCGTGCATAAGAGCACGCTGAAGAAACGGTAATTCGGCTGTTTTGAGAACTTCCTTCTCTGGCCAGGTCTCTCCTATTTTCCGGAATTCCAGACTGGTTATCCAAACCGTGGATGCCCAAAGCTTGGTTTCCACTCCTACGTTGGGTGGGACGATGAGGCAACTATCCCTTGTTTCTCACATCAGGCCTGACCCACGTGAGCTTAGGGAATTGTCGCCAGACGTCCCACAAACATTGTAAGGATGTAATGAACCGATGAAAATGGTAGAAATCGTGCATGCTACAGTATTAAAAAAAATGAAGAAATCCGAAGCATGAGAGTACCATTAAAAGGTTTTTAATTGTTATAGTACCCGAGGGTCGACTCCCCCCATGGATGGATTGACCTCATCAAAAGAGTGTTGCAGCTCCGCCACCATTCGACTGGTGGCGTCTAGGAATTGATGTCATCGACTGAGCTTCCGCTCCTCTTCAATGACGATGGGGTGCAGTTCATCAGCCCCAGCTCGGGCCCTCTCCATGTCAGCCTGAAAGAGGGCCATCTCCCAGTAACCCGCTTCAGACCCTCTTCGACCTATGCCAGTTGGGCCTTCATTCGCAAGATCAGCTCATATTTCACATTGAGAGAGGCTGAATGCTCATCCGCCCGGATCTGCAGCTGCGGGGCCTCACTTTCAGCCTCTTGGAGCTTCGTGATGTTTGCCTCTTTCCTCCGCTTCCAGCCCACACTGAGCCCACAATAATACTCCCGGATCTTCTCTACCATGAGATCTCGGATGAGCATATGAGGATGCTAGGCATCCACTCCCCCAGCGTACAGTTCACGCAGCCATGAGCAAAGTATGTCTATTTATTCATCCATGACGCATGAGGGGTGTCCTTGAGGAAGCACGTGATTAGATTCCATGATCGGCAGCAGACTATTCTACTTTCTTCTTCGTCGGACGCCGTTTCTTCCCAGTCTGCGCGATTGGAAGTCTCGTACACAGGATACGCCCGCAGGAAGTCCTCGGCCGGATCTGCGTCTGGCGTTGAATCTGGCACAACATCTGGCACTGGAGCATGCATTACAGGACTTGGGTTGGCTGATTAATCCTCATCATCGGACTCCACCTCAATAACCTTGGGCACGACCCTACTGGTAGTCCCTCCAATGATAGTGTGTGCTGCAGCTAGGTTAGGTGGGGGAACTATCTCCACCAGCACTGGCATGCCCCTGGGACGGGTGCCACCAGACATACCGACTTGCCTTGACGCAGCGGCCCATGCCAGTCGGAGAACTATACAATATAGAGGGACATGAACGTCATTTGTAATGATCAACATATGAAAACAATAAATCCAGTAGAGAAAACATACGGAGATCAAACTCCTGGTGCTGCTCTGGAGTCAATGCTAATGCGACCCCGAGGCGTGGCCATCCGTATACTGTTGGAAGGTCTAGAGATTCTGGAGGAGCCACCTCGAGTGCACTAACCCCACCAGAAAAAGAACTATACACAGCCGCAGACGCGGGTTCCGAAGGTCCTGCGTCATCACCCGCCAAAGGGCGAGAGCGAGGCATGCATACAAGTTCCTTCTGCACAGTTCAAACGTTGGTAAGAAATCCATGATTGCCTAAGAGTAAACCCTGAGAAAATAGATTTGGAATGATACCTCAAGAACCTCCACAAAATAATCGGAATCTGAGTCTGGATCTCCGACTTCTCCCTCCTCCAACGTGCTCCCTCTACTATCCTAGTCCTTTGGAGAGGATTCCTCTAATTATTCTAGCAGGGGGAAGTGCTCACTCAGATTGGTGGCTGACAATTGTGGGGGAACCATACGATCTAGCAATACCCTCACCCGATCTGTCATTGGGTGTTGGACACCACTGGAGTGAACTTAGTCCTCCACATCAACCAAATATTTCTCCGCCTCCGCTGGAGACGTCGTGAACCCAGCCCGAACTAGGCCTATACACGGTAGAACCATCCCGCGACGGTTCAATAGTTCCCACATCTCGGGATAACTGAGTTGTTTCTGGTTGACATCCCAATTGTCCTAGGCCTCCGGGAAGATGGAATCCTCTGGCATATCGATATGACGCAGCCGCTTCCCTGGAGGCTGAGCGGATATCCAGGGGAATCCCCTCGACGAACGACCCTCCAGATGGCCCTAATCTTCCAGAATCACAGGGTCCTCCACTTCCACCGCATTCTCAACTGGTGTAGGTATCGCCGCCATGGCAGCCCCACCACCACGAGAGCCCCTTGATGCCCTCCGACCTGGACCTCGGGATAGGGGAGGCCGCCTTCACCAGCCCGAATAGTTGGTTGCTTCAGCATCTCCCCTGGATAATTGGCCTCCCAGCTGATGGCATACTCCTTCACCAATCTGAAAGCGGCGGTGGACAGAGGCAATTCCATTCGCATTTTCCCATCCTCCTGTGTGAACATGAGCCACAACTACCTCATTACACACGGTTTCTCCTCAGGCGGCACCTCCCAGTAGACCTGCTGTGTCATCCGTTGCAGGCACCGGAATTGCCTCGCGAACTGATGCGGTGTGTGCGGTTCACAGAGCGGCTCATGGTCCACCCATGCCATCATGACTCCACCTCGAAAGGCCAGGAGATAAGCCAGATACTCTTCTGTTCCCTGCCTGTCATCGGTGAGTACCCCCGTCAGCAACAGAAATGGGTGGAAGTTAAACTCATCCACCTTCCACACCCGGTTCAGCACCATCAGAACAGTTAATTTGACCGGGATGATCCTGACTATGTTCAGAATGGAGGGGCGGATGTTCGACTCCGATGGCGAGATGGAGTTTGGATACTCATAAACCCCCCTGATGTGCACTGTGATCCACCCGAACAAAAGGTGGAAGGGCCCGTATATCCTTGGCAGCTTCTTTCCCTCGCTGACATGATGCAAAAACCTGTACAGCTTGGAAAGCATCGGAATCCCTTGATTGACACGCTGTCTCATGTCTAGCATGGACGCCATGATGAACGAGTTGGGATGCACCCCCATGTTTTTATCCCTCATCGGTAGGATCCAACCACAGATAAGGGCCATGATGAATGCCGCCAGCTTGACAATCGGCTTCTGTTCAGTGCTGACACTGAAACCCCAAGTCGTCTATTGACAGTCCTCTAAGATCCGCCAATACGAGTGATCCTTGCCACGTTGATCCCCTTTCGGATATGTTCTAGGCCTTGTATGGAACTCACGATCCCCTGGGAAGTTCAGGAACCGTTTGAACCACTTATTAAAGTGGACATCTCTCACCAACTCCTTGTCCTCTCCAGGGACCAGTGCCATCAGTGCCTACACCAATCACGGCATCTGCTCTGAATCCTCCCAAGAGCTCATGACGGGGGGGGGGGGGAACTCATCATACATGGCCCCCAAGATCGGGACTCCTGAAATCTAATGGACATCCCACAAACTGATGCCCACCTCCCCATGGTGCAGGTGAAAAGTATTGGTCTTAGACGACCATCTGCTCAGCAGCTCCGACATTAGCTGTTTCGGTTGGTAAATGTGGAACAGGGAGGCCCATGCTGCCTCATACAGGCCCACCCTCCTCAACTTGCCCCCAAACTCCTCGCATGAGGCTCCTACCCAGTCGGCCCATGCCCAGTCATTTGTGAAGTTTCCATCCTGGCGCAGGTCCCACTCATCAGACTACCCCTTCTTCGAATCCTGCAAAGCCTCCTTCAGCATTGTGCAGTACAGAGGAGGGGACGTCTCCAGTTGCAGTGGCTTCCCATCAATATTGTTCACATGGTTGTACAGACAGTCGGTGGTGAAAGGTGTGAAGTCCACCTACACATGACCACTAGCCGCTTTGAACCATTGACGTTGGCATGGTGTGCTCCTGAACCAGCAAGCTGGTTCGTCCCTACTCGCCTCAGGAATTAAGACATCATCCCTCAACCCGAAGCCATACAAGGGAAGCTTATTGCATAATAGATAGTTCTTCTGACTCTCTGATTGAAATTCTGTCAAAGAATTATGGTCCGAGTGACTTCGGACCATCTCTCTAAGACCCAGACAGTTTGCCATCTCATCCCTCCGGGTGGCGTCTGCGAGAACCCCCAACACAGCTTCTTGATGGGCCATTTCGGTTTCAGAACTCGAAAAAATTTCGCGTCGGGTACCGAAGGTTGCTCGCGGAGATCGCTCGTGAAGCTCCGGCGCACAGCCAAGAGGCGGAGCCTAGCCTCTGCCTACAAGTAGATGTTCTATTGGCATAGTCTCGGAGTCGGAGATTTGCGGTTCGTCGCGAAGCTCGATTCGTGGAGAGCAGACAATGAGTACATGGAGCTTCGAAAAGTCGAGAGCGCAAAAGGACAAAAGTCGCGAGAGGAAAAAAGAGAGGTCATCCCCCACTATATATAGGTGGTGACCCCGAAGCTTCATGGTGTGTCCCGCCCGCGTGGAGCATCACGGCGCGTCCAGACCGCGTGGCCGCTATCCACCCCGTGCACCCACTCCACGAGTCTGTATCGCGAAATGCCCATAATTTTGGAGATTTCCCCTTAGACTTCGACCCTTGATCCCTTCGCGGCTCCAAGTCTGAGGGAGGGAATTTTTTGGTGCCAAAATATTGGATGCAAAGGGAAGAAGGATAATAAGCTCGCGCGCTACCTCGCGAAGCCCCGATTCGGAGCTCCCCCGAGCAACGCGGCCACTGCGGAGCAAAGGAGGAAGTAATGCTCCACGAATGCCCTGAAGTTTGCGAGCCCTATGTGAAGCCCCAGAGGTGGTAACGCTCCGCGAACACCCTGATGTTCGCGACCTTCCACGGAGCAGAGGAGGCGGTAACCCTCTGCAAACCCGGTTGACATTCGCGACCCGCCGCGAAGCAACCGCAGCCCCTTCATGACGTGTGAGCTCTTCTTCGTGGAGCCCCTTGCCTATAAATATTGTGCTCCCCCTGATCCCACGAGAGGGAAAATCTGACCTTTCAGCTTCTCAACTCCTGAATCGTGAAGCACCCTTCTCCTCGTAAATCATAAGCTCCATGAAGTATTTTTTCTTCACAAGATTCCTTCGACTTGTCTAATTTTTAGCCCCTCTACCGAGAGGGATTACCTTCGCGAATCCTAATGGAATTCATGAAGGAAGGGGATTCCAAAGGGAACCCGGGAAGCCATGGAGTGTTTATGCTTTGAGAAACACCCATTCTGTACATGTGATCCACATGCCAATGCATGGTGGATATACTTCGCGAAGCACACTGGTTCACAGCACCTTGCCTCGTGAGGCACCTCTGCTTCGTGAGGTAGTGCTCTGCGAACACAATTCCACTTCATGAAGCACCTCCCATTCGCACCCCTGCCCCATGCTATGGCCAAGGCACTCCACTTCGCGAAGCACACCCATTTGCTTGGGAATTCCTCTTATAGTGCAACCCTCCAGGTTTGCACGATGTGATTTCAAAGTCCCATGGACAACAACACTCGTAGATTTTCTTCGCCTAATGCTTCTTCGCATAGGCACACTAACAAATATTTCTTCTTTGCATATCCATGATAACGTGGACCCCTCGGTGGTTCAATCTACGACCACCCCTTTACCACGACTTTTCTGGTAACTTCCCTCCCACAAGGGGCAGGGGGTACCGGTTATGTATGTTTTAAGGGCACGGAGTAAACCCACCTCGTCCGAGTGGAAAGACGTTAAACTTCCAAGCACCTCATCCTCAACACATGACATTAAATGGTGACCAACCCTGTACCTCGCATGTAGGGTCCCCCCAGCTCGGACATTCTTTACGCCGCTCATCTCCACGAGAATGGAATCACCCACACGTGGGATGATATCCTCCTTCTCGGAGTGGCGTATGTCCACAGAGGAAGGGAAACCACCTTGGTGTAGGCCCCCAATCCTCTCTTGCGGAAGGTATCACCCATGCACCTCCGTACTTCTCCACAACCAAGGACAGGGGAGGGCGTGATAGGGAATGAGGAACCTTCCATCATTGGTCCCAAATCCCTCTACTGCTGTGCTTTTCAGCACTTCCGGACTCCATCCTGGAGTAAGTCCTAGCACCATGGGCTGCCTAACGCGTAAGCCACTCTTTGTTTCCCATTGACGCACCCTTCACGACGTGATCGTCAGGTCTCTGCTGCCTATTGTTTCTCACACCGAGCATGACTCACATGGGCTTAGAGTAAGAATCGACCATGGAAATTCCCTCATCCAGCTTGACGTTAAACTGTATGACCCCATCCAACATGACTTTAAACTTCACATCCAATTGATCTATAAGGTCTTTGATCCATGTCAAGGCATGGTACGTAGGAGGCCTCCATGATATTCAAGCCCACCGCCCGTCATTTCTTCATGTCAGGTTCCGCCATCTTCCTGCTTGACGTTAAACTGCACTCCAGTCCGACGGTAAGCCGTTGTGACTAACCCGAACTACGAGGACTTTGATCCATGTCAAGGCATGGTGGGTAGGAAGCCTATCTAAGGTTCAATCCCATCACCCATCAGACCAAGGTCCTTTCTTCACGTCGTTTCACCGACACCCACCATTTTCTCTCGAACTACGAGGACTTTGATCCATGTCAAGGCATGGTAAGTAGGAAGCCTCCAAGAGGTTCAAGCCCATCGCCCGGTCGTTCTGACCTCATTCTTGTTGGTTCACCCTCGTCCCGCATGACGTTAAACTGTATTCCACATCTCATTTGAACTATGAGGACTTTGATCAATTTCAATGCATGGTACGTATGAAGCCTCCATGAGGTTCAATCCCAACAGTCATTGGCCCAAACCGTCTCCTTGTCGGTGTGCCAAGCCCCCCCCCCCCACATTTTCACCAGAACTACATGGAAATTGATCCTTCCCAAGGCATGGTACATTGGAAGCCTCACGAGGTTCAAGCCCACCATCCACCTTGACCAAGGTCCTTCTTCACATCGGTTCTCCGACGCGCCCCGTCCCACATGACGTTAAACCGCATCCCAATCCAGCGGTAATCCATTGGGACCCTACCGTCCAGTTGTTCTGACACCCCTTCCTGTCAGTATAACACCTCTCTTCCTGAACTACGCAGAATTTGATCCTTTCTAAGGCATGGTACGAAAAAAGCCTCACGAGGTTCAAGTACACCACCTGGTCGTTTCGACTGCATCCATGCAATTATCCATCATCCACCCTGATTCTTACTCAGGCCAACACATCCTGGTGAGATCATGCCACTCCACTCCCCTCCATAGAATCTGGGAAGACGCCCATGGGCTGGCCCCGATATCGGTATCCCCTCAAGGGGGGATTCCTCAATCTGAACTACTCCGGCTAGTGTTCTGATCAGGCTGATCTGTCTCCGCTGGACGATAAACTTGTGGCATACACTGTGTTAAACATAGGAAGTTGAGGAAAACCTCAGATACATGCCTATGGAATATTATTCCTCGCGCTCTATGTGGGATGCCTCAGGCTTCCACACCCTCGATAATCCCAATAATAAGGGACAAAAGACAGACACGCCAATTCCCCAGTGTTCAGACACCTTACTGATTCCTCGACGTGACTACTCCCCCGACTGAAGGTTACTGCCCTGACCAGACCCTTTGGAATGTCTGGACAGAAGCAGTGTAATTAACAGGCATCCATGGAAACATGGAACTGGGAAGAGCTTCACGAACAACGTATTAAATCTATGAGGGAGACCCAGAATAGGTGACGAGTTCTGAGGAAGAATCCATGGAAGGAAGAACCGACATCCCATCATCCCGGTTTCGATCAAGGATCAGACGTCCCTGAATAAGGAGCGGATTCCACCTGCCTTTGGAAAGCAGAAATGCGGGGCAACACAAAAAATCCGCGCCTGTCACGCCCAAGCGGAAGGATGCACGGGCCCCGGAGAAAGCATCAGAAACACCACTGAAACCATATAGTAGGAAAATTGTAGATCTTATCATGAGTATCCTTCTCATCTGGGGTCATTTTTACCACCTTCGCCACTATTTGTGTTACTTGATCTGGCAGAGCCGTCCTGACCACACTGCGATTAGCCAAGTTCTTCTAAAAACCTTCCTCAGTCATCTGGCCCTCATTCGGTTTTCACTCCCGAAGCATCAACTAGTGAGCACCAGGACATTCAAAACACTTTTCAACTATCGGTTCAGCTGGAAGGGACTATCATACCCCCTTCCATAGAACAACCTATTGTAAGCAGAAGTTCATGCCTTGCACAAAAGTATGATATCCATAAGCATCATTCTAGAATTCCTACAAGGATATCTATCCTTGAGGCTCTTATCCTATCAGTTGATATTCATGAATCCCTCACCAAGGAATTAAGAATCCCCCTGTAGTTTTAGATGGGGTAGAAGCGGCAGAAGTCTTCCATGCTGAGGCAGTCGAGCATGAAGAATTCCAGGCCATTACTTCTTTCTCTAGCGAAGATTAATTCTCTCCCATATATGAAAACTCTTCCCAGTGTACATTATTATCCACTTCAATGGAATGGAGTTTTGTCACTATCTTTTTGAAATAGGCAATGGGATTAACCTAATCCTGACCCCGAAACTTTAAAAAATGGGATTGTCTGAGGATGATCTGAGTCCTAACAATCTAAAAATTCATGGTTATGACAGGATGGAACAAAAAAAATTTAGAAAAATTTTCCTCAATACCCATTTCAGTGGTCTATTGGATAGCACTACATTCATGGTTGTCTCATAGGACACCGCTTATAATGTGTTGATGGGAAGTCCATGGATTCACCTGCATGCGGCAGTCCCTTCATCATTTCAATATTGTCATAAGTACTCCTTTAATGGTCGAGTGGGTGTGATACATAATGAAACATCTCCCTTTTCCTCTTTTGAATCCCAATACCATGATTCTAACTATTACAAGAGCAAGGAAAAGTAGATTCAGTCTAATGAGGTTGAACATGTTATAGATGCGACTGACCCATGGACAGATCTGGATGACGCCTACACTTTTTCAACCCACCGATTGGAGGCTATGACCCCAGATCTGGGGAAATTATTTATTGTTTCGAGAAGGAGGGATTATGTCACTCCTAAGTCTAGGGGAATGTGGAATATCACCTTGTAATCCTACTCAAATAAAGCTCGGGTTATCCTAGATCCCCTACTACTATAAGTTTTCAAGATGTCCACCCAATGGCAATGATAATACGTCATACTGGATTGTTTCACCAGGCAGGGATAAACCGGCTCAAGCCTACACACCACTATTTCGTTGATATCATATTGTGTGTCCCCATGGGCCGAAGACCATATGAGATCAGATCGACAGCCTTCATTGCTATGGTTTCGACAGCACTGGAGCCCCCTGATGCGGTGTCCACCACTACTCAGGTTGACAGTGGCATCCATTAGGGATCTTCCAATTTAGAGGAATCACCTCCCTCTGAGGGTCCCTCATAAAAAATTGAGGATGATGATTTATAGTATGCTCCTCTCACTTTTGAGGAGGGCGTCTCTGCCACAGTCGATGAACTGGTACATGTGAACCTCGATAGCAAGACGGATCTGAAACCTATATTGATTAGTGCCTCTATGTCTGTCGAAGAGAAAACATAGTATACATACTTCCTAAAGAAGCATCATGACATATTTTCCTTGAGTTATAATGAGATGTCGGGACTAGATCCTAAGGTCTCCGCAAACTGCCTCAGTCTTCCAGAAAATCATCATGGGTTCAAACAACCTCCCAGAAAGATGCACCCTTCTCACAGTGCCATGGTTGAGGTTGAAGATGATAATCTCATCAGAGCCAACTTCCTTAAGGTGGTCTAGTAGTGCTGATGGATAGCTAACATTGTGTTCATCAGGAAAAAGAAAGGACATATTAGTGTTTTTATTGACTTTCGGGATCTTCACAATATCTTTCAGAAGAATGATTTTCCCCTTTTTATGACGAAACTGTTGACTGATGCCACTGTTGGGTTCTAGGCTCTCTCCATACTGGATGGCTATTCCGGGTATAACCATATTCGAATGGCCCCTCAGGATGATGAGTCTACAACCATCATGGAACTACAAGATAATTTCTCTACTAGGTGATGCCCTTCAATCTAAATAATGAATGTGCCACCAATCAGCTTTCCATGAATTGCATATTTAAGCCGATCCTCAGGACATTGATGGAATGCTATGTGGATGACATGGTCATAAAATCACTTTATCATTTTGAGCATCTCAAAGACCTTGATAAAGTGTGGGATTACTCTGTTATCACCATCTAAAGATGAACCCAATGAAGTGTGCCTTTGGGGTCACCTCTGGAATTTTTCTCAGCATCTTTGTTAGATATAAAAGAACAAAGTTTGATCCGTAGAAGATTAGGGAAATCAGTTAGATGTCTCCTATGAGAAAATTCTAGGAGCATCGAGGCATTCAAGGATGATTGGCCTAAATACACCTATTCATCATGAATTTGGATGAAAGGTTTGAGCCCTTTTCTCAAATCATGAAGAAAGGAACATTATATTAGTTGGATGGGGAATGTCAGACTACATTCAAGGAAATAAAGAAGTATTTATTGTAGCGCTTGATCCTGATGCCACACATTTTGAAAAAACATCTGGTCCTTTATGTGACTGCCCTGGAATGATCTCTCAACGCCTTTCTCACCATGAAGAATAGTGAGGGAATGATGAATAGTCTATACAATCTCAACCGCATGATCCTCAATACAGAGATCAGATACTCACCTATTGAGAAAATATGCATTTTGATGGTATTAAAAGAGCATAAATTTTGACATTACTTTCAACACAATGAGATAAAACTAGTGTCATGAGTGGATATTCTGAAGTACAAACAAAAAATCCCAATGTTTATAGGATCTCTAGCTTAGTGGGAAGTGATCCTACATCAGTTCTACATCGGGTTTTTTCCTCAGAAAGATATTATGGGGCAGGTATTGGAAGACTTCCTTGCAGCCCCTCCATCTTCTGTGGACCAGTCCCTAGACTTTGATTTTCCAAATGAGGCAATCCTCTCAGTAGAAGAAGCTATTCTATGATGGCAAATGAACTTTTTTGGTTCTTCCCAAAGCCCCCAGAAGAAGACACAATGACCACAAACTCAATAGAGTGGGATTGGGTATCATCTTCATCACACCCGCACTAATCATTCTTGAATATTAATTCTTGATGTAATAAGGCTATATCATGAATGAGGTTGATTATTAGGCTCTCATTACTTGCCTCGAGCTGGCCCTTGAGATAGGTGTTCCCCTCCTTTAATGTGAAAGGGGACTCCAAACTAGTCATCAAGGAGATCAAAAGTGACTATATATTCAAGAATCCATAGCTCATACCAATGTTGGATCTTACCTACAACTTGATGGGCCAATTCCTATCTTGGAAAGAGGTTATCCATGTATCTTGATCCCAAAAAGGCCGAGCCCACAACTTGGTTGACCTGGATGCATCTCTTGCGGAGCCAGATCAGGATGATCTGATTATCCACCTAGCACATCTGAGTTTCATCGCCCCCATCACTCTGGGAAACAATGATAGCCTACGGATAAGACACCTTACTATCGGTGCCTCCATGTTAGGACCCCCAGGTCCCCCTGGCATAGAGTTAGAGGTTACTCCCAACTGGAGGACCACCGCTATCTTGTACCTCCAACACGACAGTCTCCTGGAAGATCGAGCCGAGTGAGAGTGAATGCAAAGTCATCCATTTATGTTTACCCTCCAGAGTGACCCCAGTCTTGAGAATATCCTCATTAAATGTGGGTTTTATTGATTCCTCCTCTTTTTCATTCATGAATGTGAGATTCCTCGTGTCATGGTGGAGGTTCATGCTAGTTCATTTGAGGCTCATTGGACTGGGCCGAAGTTATCTCTCAAGATCCATAGAATGTGGTATTTTGGACCACCATGATCCATGACTGCAATATGTTTTCCAAGAGGATACATGTGTTCCAAATCTATGCTAACTTTTTCTATTGGCCACCAGAGCCTCTCCACACCACAAAGTAATCATGGACCTTTGCGGTCTAGGGACTCAACATCATGGGACCATATCCACTAACAATTGATCTCAAGTGCAAATTCATCCTGACTGGTACGGATTTCGTTTCCAAGTGGGAAGAGGTGGTTACACTCAAGGAGGTCAAGGCCCATTCTATGATTGAATTTGCGAGATCCAACATCATCTACCAATTTGGAGTTTCTCACTCCTTCCTCATCGATAACGACACTAACTTCTAGGGAGCCGAGTTGATGAAATTGTAAGCCAAGGACAACATCTATTCTAACTTTACCTACCACTATCACACACATGAAAATGAGATGATAGAGGCGTTAAAAAATCCTCTCTAACGCCATGCATAAAATTGTTTGCCATAACAAGAAGAGTTGTCCAAACTAGCTCCTCAATTCACTCTGGGCCTATGAGATGACAACTCGCAATTCCACTCCGGTGAAAACATATTCCTATGTGCATGGAACAGAATCCTTCCTTCCCTTTGAGATTTAGTTTCCATCATTATGTACAATATTCTATAAACAGCAAGCACCAGAAAAGGCAGTTGAAACCCGTCTGGATGAACTAGTAGCACTCGAGGAGAACAGGCTATGTGCCCTGCACAATCCAGAAAGGCATCAGAACAAGATATCTAGAGATTTCAACAAGAAATTTCACCTTCGCTCTTTCTTTAAAGGTGACATGGTGTTTTCTCTTAGAACACTGATGATACCTAGTAGGAATCCACCTAAAAGAGAGCCCAAATGAGAATGACCATACATCATCCACAAGGATGGTCCCAATGGCACATAATCACTGGTAACCATAGATAATGAGCATATAACTCTTCCCACCAAGGCTAAATTACTCATGAAATACTTTGCCTTAGTAAATGGCCCCACATGACCTTAAACTGTTCCATCTTCTCCACATGATGTTAAAATGGGTCCTTCCTCCAAGTTGAAGGACGTAAAACTACTCAACACTATTCCTTCATGAAGTTAAACTACGATCGGCAGATATACCATTATGGTCCACGCTCTACGACCATAAACTAAGAACTCCCCATACCAAAATCATCACCGCACGATGTTAAACTTAATGAAACCTTCATGAACTACGTATAGTTTGATTCCCATACTCATGGGATATGTAGAAACACATGGATACCTCGTCTTAGATTCCATCCCCCAAAATCTTCTCATTGACTATCCCCCAAGGGTATATTCCAATGGGAGAATCCCAAATTGTGTTGTGTAGGTTTTCTTGGACACCACTCATGTTTTGATTATGATGATCACACCACATTCCCCTCCTCATTCTTCTATTCTACAACGTACTCACCACACAATGGTAAATTGCATGTCCTTTTTAGAACTACGTATGGATTGATTCCCATACACATGGGATACATAAGAACACGTAGATATTTAGTCTGTAGGCCCATACCCAAACTTCCTGCCCCTTGGGTCGAAACACATGGTGTAGTGAATTCTTTTTCACTCATTCACATCGAGTTCATCATGACCACACCATGTATCCCTCTCCATGGAGATCTCCACCACTTTCATCATCCCTCAGGATTTTAAACTACACATGCAGATTCATGCTTCACAAATTCCCTTTATTTGAGTCTTCATCACCTTTCACATCCAAAATGACCCTCAAATGGCATGGATACTAGGACCTAGAGATCTCTGACCATTATAGGCCAGTGTCCTTGAGGATATTGGATGAAAATATGATACAAGTCCTGTGTTTCAAATATGGTCAGCGGTCGATGGTCATTTTTTGGTCCCATGCTAGGTCACACAATGTGGATGCTATGTTTCAAACATGGTAAAAAGACATCCTCCATCGTTTTCACGACCCGTATCTTTCCTAAATATTTGGTGTAGTGATTCATTTCATCATGTCATCCCTTCAAACATTAGTCTGCCTCAGGAAAGAGTTTTAGTCTTGTCGAGGATGACCCTACATGATCTCCTTCCCTCATTTTCATACACTTATATGTTGGGGGAGATCCTAATCCTATTCCATGTTTCCCATGCTGAGAATTTCTCATGTGGGCTTAGGAACATTGGTAAGGTAATACCCGCATAAAGGGTTATGTATCTATGGTCTAATCCATATGACCTTAAACTAAGATCACTATCATCCTGAATGCAATATGTTCAACTACAGATTGGCTGGAACATTCCTTCTTAGATCCCTCAACCTTTTCGTCCCCCAGAACCAAGTTCACATTAAGGATTGTACGGTGTGGTATGGTCTTATGTACTCATTCACGTCTGGTTACTCTCCATGCCGTACACTTTTCTTGTCGAGATACCTTTCCCCTATTTTCATTCTTTTTTCATGATGTAAAACTACACAACATCTTCCAGAACAACTTGTGGTTTGATTCCCATCCTCATGGGATATGTAAGACCGCTCAGACATTTAGTATTTGGGTCTAGCCATGTTTCTTAGAAGACTCATCATCTTTCAAGCCCCCTGGCCTAAGATCCTCCGGAAGAGGTATGTGGTGTAGTGTGGGCTCACATCCTCATTCACGCCAGCTTTTAAACATCCATGCTACGTACCTCTTCATCCGGAGAGCTATTCTTCCCCACTATCTAAAATCATATTTTCAAGATGGCTGCTCTTGAGTTGTTACCCTCGGCCCTCTTTGGCAGTTCACCAATATTCCCGTAAGAACCCTAGTTTTGGACCTAGAGTGTTGGATTCTACAAAGACATGTTATCACCCATTTTCAGACAACATGTTCCCCTTAATTTGTGCTTTCACCAACTTTCACATCCCAAAGGACCCCCAAAAGGCATGGATGCTAGGATCTAGGGTTCTACTTCTACTTCAGGATAACGTCCTTGAGTATTTTTTACGCTAGTTTGACACTAGTCCCGAGTTTTGAATATGTTCAGAATTTGATAATCATTTTTTGTCCGCAATTCAGGTTACGTGATGTGGATGCTGTGTTCCAAACATAATAAAAAATTATCCTCTATTGTCATGCCACCCCATCATTCCCTTAATGTTGGTTTCATGATTCAAATTTTTTTCCACTCTATCATGTCCAAGGGGAATTTCAACACTCATGGAATTATCCCTCAGTGCGTGTATTCATGTTTGGAGGAAAAATCCATAGTAAGGCATTATTCGGGGCCCCACACCATTTTCCCCTTTTAATGTATTCCATTTTTTGCAAAGACCATATCTGCCCTTTTTTCCCACATCGACCATATCTCGCGTGGGATTAGGGATTTAGTCAAGATTATCACCCATTTTGAAGATCATCAATTCTTATGGTTTGAGCTCTAATACCTTAATCTAAGATCTCCCTATGTCCTTTCCACAAGGTGTAAGAACCGCATCACCTGGAACTATGTACAGATTAATTCCCATCCTCACAGGATATTTACGAATGTCCGGGAATCTCATAGTTGGGTTTCGCTCAGGTTCAACTAATTACTTCATCTGCTATGCCTTTTAACCTTCACTTTCATAGGATTGTGTGGTGAGGTTTGGGATTATGTCCTCATTCAATATGGGTTTTCAATAGCCGCACCATGAACTCCTCTTCTAAGAGCTAGTATCTCCTGCCTTTTGTCTTGTAGGATTTTACACAACACTTCTTGAACTATGTATGGATTGATTTCCATCCTCATGGGATATGTAGGAACACCTAGAAATTTCATACATGGGTCCAACCCCATATTCTACTACCTTTTCAAGCCCCTTGGCCCGAGGTTTCTTCCCCAGAATTGTGCGTGGCGTGGTGTAGACCTAGTCCTCATTCATGTTGGGTATACTTCATCACGCCGTGTGCATTCCCCTCTCAAACCTTGTATTTAATGTATGTTTCCAAAACATATGACTCTAAAATATGCTTCCTTGTCCCACATGACATTAAACTATTACGTATTTACAGCACGATGCAATAATGTATGGGTTGGTCCTGTCATATGACATTAAACTATGACATTATCGTCCTGGTCACATGACGAAAAATGGAAACGCATTATGATGTCCTCATGAGAGGGTACATTATGTTGGGTATCAGTTATCCACCATACCATTTTTTAATTCCTACATATGGATTGATTCCAAGAGAGACACCTATATTTTACATCCTCGGTTGGTTTCATTCCAAAAAAACAACAACACATATTTACCCTAATGTAAAAACAAGATCTATCAAATGACACTTCTTTTGGAATGTGGGCCTGACTCGCATGACAATTTTGTCCTCGATAGTTGTACCCTACCATTCCACTTCCATGACTATGCATGGCATGCCCCCCATCATGGTGGGCTATGTAGGAACGCCCACACACATTGCCTTTGGCCCATCCAATATTCACTTTTGGTCCCTCAACCTAAATCATCCAATGGAAGCATGTGGTGTGCTATGGACTCCTACCATCCCCATTCACGTCAGGGTTTATAATTACTGCACCATGTGTCTCCCTTCCTCCTTTATGCCTATGGTCCGAGCTATAAGACTATAAAACTATGATCTCTCTACATCCTTTCTGCAAGACATAAAATGGCATTACATTTACTAGAACTATGTGTGGCTTGATTCCAATGCTCATGAGATATGTGCGAACTCCCAGACATTTCATTCACGGATCTAGCCTAAATATTCTTAAATCACACTTCTTTCTTTTCGACCCCTTGAACCGAACTCCTTTTGGAGTATGTGGTGTGGATAAAACCTATGGTTTTATCGTTCAAAACAAGTTTGCAACAACTATACCAGGTGTCTCTCATGTCACTTCCTAACCAAATCTGAGTTCTACCAACATGAAATAATATCTCCCCATAGGAACTATGTGTGGGGTTTGGTTGCTTCTCTACCCTACACACAGTCCATTAAACTAGGCCCCCTTTTAATGGTCCACTCTATGTCCTTATGATAGGAGCGTGCGACCCCAAGACCCCTATCCATGGAAATGGATTCCAGTACCTCTATATGACACATCTCATTGGAATACCCAAAGGAATTGTGGCAAAGGGCCCAAAGTGTAGAGTTTTCACATGAACATTCCATCATGTAATGTCCATGTTTTATGAGCCCTTTATTTGGATATCCATCCTATTATACGTCTGAAGGGACCCCCATTTTGGCTTGGTCACATGACACATGGGGTCACCCACTGTCTTAGGCCAACGCCCATGAAGACCTCATACAAAATATTGTGACAGGTCCCGTGTTTCGAATATGGTCAGCGGTCGACCCTCATTTGTCTGTCCCCATTCTAGGCTATAAAAAAAGATGATGTGTGTTGAACATGGTCAGTAGTTATCCCTTCTCATCACACCACCATAATTTTAGTCCAAATATCGGGCACCATGATTCACATCCTTCCACTCTCTTACGTTCAAGTGGAATTCCAACACACTCGTTTTTATACCCCCATTTTTTAAAGAAATTCCCACCACAAGTCCTTGTTTTCCTAATCTAGCATGAATGACATGGGCATAATGTTTTGGTAGGATGTGTACTAGTATAGCTGAACTTTGCATTCAACTTGTCCCACATGACATTAAACTCTAATATCAGAACTATGTATGGCTTGATTTCCATCCTTTGGGGATACATAGGATTTCCCAATCACATTCCCTTAGGACCAACACCACGTTAGGCCCACTATGGTATATGTTATGTAGAATCCCACTGGGAAAAAATGGTGTAGTGAGGACTCTTATGGTCCTCATTCACATTGGGATATGTACCACACAACACATTTCCTTTTTCGGTAACCATATCATCATCACATGACTTTAAACTGCAACCCTACCCTGAACATGTTCCGGATGGCCCGGGATAATTATCGGTTGTGTCATATTTCTCTCCATAGAGGATCTCCCCCACCAGCATATGTATAGTTCTTAACCTTGATTTTTATTTTATTTTTTATTCTACATCCTTCAAATATTCTTCAAATATGATTAAATAATAAAATAAATCCTAAATATTCTAAGATTTTATTTTTCTATGGCATAACCTATATCAATATATTATTTTATCAAATGGGAAACTAAACCATCGATCGTGCATACAACGAACTACCACCTCACGATCTGATGTAATTTTTTCCATTATTTCATCTCATATATGTATATAATGATGTATTTAATTTATATATATGGTATTTATGAAATAATTATATTATGGAATTATAAAATCACTTTTACTTTATTACCTTCCAATCTGTTCGAAAATGATAACATCAATCATGCGTAAATGTGGACTACCACCTCCATGAAGTGATGTGATACATTTTTCATTTTATCTTGAAATGGACGATAATAAGGATAGATTTAATGAATATATATGATACATATTATAATATAATTATATTATAAATGTTAATTATTATTTACCTTTCATTAATTCCATCCTATGAAAAATGGAAACCACGTTCATATGTATATACGACCAAAAAATCCATGAATGGGGTAATTTTATTTCTATATCTAAATTTTAATGGTACGTGGATTCAAAGTCTATTACATTGTGAGTTTGGTCATTGTAAATTCTTAGAGGAGGCTGGTAGGGAGTTTGGAGAATTCCAGTTTGTAAAAGCTGGATGTTGGGAGGTTACATGTCCTGTTACTTTATAACACAACCTAAAGTGTTGTTTCATGGATTTTACAATTTGATTCATAGAGTAAAATTCCTTGGGGCTGAAAAATAAAATTAAACTTAGAGGTGAATCATTTTTCAGTTGAAGTGGACCTTGAGGTATTTTATAGTGTGAAATGGGATTTCGTGTCATGTAATCCCCCAAAGCTATATTGTTTTAAAATAGTCCAGTCACTCGAGCTTTCATGAATCATACGGATGCATAAATATCTCACATTCCTCATGAACGTTTAGTGACCTGAGGAGTTCTTCAAAGCCTCTTCCTCCCTCTTCGATCTGTTGATCTTGGTGATCGTTCATTGGTGATTTTTGGTGATCCAAGGTACATTATCCCTTAATTTTAAAAAAGATTCCCTAATTTGGGACTCATTCTATTCCATATCTTCCTCCCATTCCATGCGGTGTGCTTATCCATGATTCGTAATGGGATATATCTTGTTTGTTGTCAGTGCGGTGGTGCCGCATTATCATAGGATGGATGCAGATCATGAGGGGTTGGTGATCGGGGAACCGTTACAAGATATTTTCTGCGAACAATGAAAAAACCGCCTCGAGGTAGGTATTACCTTGTCTCCATTTATTTTTTCATCATGAAGGATGGGTTTTTATTTTATTACCTTAGGATTACAGTTGTACCGACTTATTCAATTATAAAGAACATCCTAATTTAATTCAAAGGGGTAGAGGAGTTTATTTCATACTTTTATTAGAATTTCATATTGTTTGTGATATTGTCTTCATATGGGGTAAATTACCCGCTAAAAATTGTGGATCTCGGTGGATTTGTTTTCACTTTTTAGATTTATTGTGTGCACTTCTTTGGTTGTGGATGTTGTGGTATCACCGTAAATGGAAACTGATAAATCATGTACACCCGGCTAATGAATGGATTCCCCAATATTGTAAAACTACTTTGATAACCCCTGAATTAACAAGAAGAACAAATAAAGGATCCCTTATTTAATTCGGAAGTTACTGTTTTGGTTGGTTTGTGTCACGATACGGTAGTAAGCATGGTTGTGTGTTTTGTGTGGGTTAAATGGTTGTGTATAAGGGGATGGTTCAGAATATGTGATGGAATATGAAGTTGATATATTGAATGATTTTGGAATGGATGAGTATTTTTGGACATCAGGGCTACAATCGGGTTGTGCTTTGGTTTGCTTCAAAAATTTGATTAAGAGTTGGGGAATTTTTTTGGTTGGTATGTGTAAATTTATTTTAGTTTATCCATGTTTGGAATTGGTTGTGTTTATTATTATGTGTTGTTATTGGTAATTTCTAGGATAGTAATGGAATATATGAAAAAGTAATTGATTAATAATGTTTGGGAAACACTTGTGTTGTTCTGGTTAACATAATGAATAAATGAATTTTAAATGAAGAATGGTAATGGTTTAATAAAAATTGGTTGGGATTTGGAAAGAATTTGTGGCTTGTCATGTGGTGATTTGATTTAGAGGTATAAACAAGGTTGGAAGTGTCGAGAGCTAGTTGATTCTTTGATTACCCATAGTATGGGTAGGAGTGTTTGGAATCATATATGTATATACTTTTATTTTCCTTTTGATTTCTATACACACCACACCCTTGTAGATCACTATGTGATGAACATACCCATCATCCTGGGGGAGGGTGTATTTCCCAATCACCCAAGGGGGAGGATGAATGACTGGTCACCTACTCTTCCCTAAAACGTTTCATTGTGGTGGTAGCAGAATATTATTTGGGAAGGTTGTGGTTTGTGGGGCCCATGTTCATGTGGGTGAGTTGTGTTTTCCCAGGTGTCTTCTTGATTAAATGTGTTGTTTTTTCTAAGGTGTCTTCTAGATGAGGTGTGTTATGTGGACTAGGTGTTAGTGGATGGTATAAGGTATTGTATTTGTCCCAAGTGTCTATGGGTAGGATGAGTCATGGTATGTAGCCAACATGTTTATGAGAATTATGTGGTTGTGAGGCCCAGGTGTGTGGGTGGGTTGTGATGTGGTGTGTACGTAATAGGTGGGAGCACCAGGAAATTTTTAATTAGGGAGTGAGAGTGTCTAATCAATGGGAATGTGGCATGGGGTACCCTATTATTGACTTAGATTATATTACTTTACTTGAATTTTATTATTTGATAAGCATGACTTGGTGTTGTTGGGGTGGTAAGTATACCTGATTATGTTTTTTTTGATTTTCTATTTTCATACAGGGGCATTAGTATGCTTCTTTCACATGTGCATGAGTGACTATGGTTTTCCTACTGATTACACCTTTATACTCCCACTATGTATATAAAATAGTTTTTAAGTTTCCAGGTGGACTTCACAGACAGTGCTTGACTTTACTATCTCAGATCATGATAGTTGTTGTGTCCCTACCTAGATATACTTTTGGTACTTACATTGGGGACTTTTGTTTTGTATCATTTCTATTTTAAAAATGCAATTTGTATGAATTTGGATTTCTTATATGCGTGTGTGTGTGTGTGTGTGTGTTTGTGTGTGCGTAACGCCCTGACCCTAGTTACCCGGAGTTAGTGCATTATTACATAACATTGGGATGATCCCAAAAGATCAAGTCTCGAAAGACAGATTAGTTTAGTACCCTTGGAAAAAAATAGATACATTCGTAAGTCTTACATTACAATATAAAGTGAAAAAATACAACAACATAGTCTTTATAGTCCACACTCATATCCCCTCAGACTATCCCTGCAGGTCAGTCATAAAATACTTTATCACATCCTATATAAAAAAATAAAACATAGAAATGGATGAGCTCAGATGCTCAGTAAGGATAACAATATATCAAAAACTTTCATAAATAAGCATAAACATTTATGGTAATGTATAACTAAAAAAAGCCTTTTAAACATGAACTTCAGAATAATATAGATAATATGAAATGAAATAATGCCATTTACTTATTCTATTTGAAATTATACTAGTCTAATAATCACATGCAATATCAATAGCCACTTTCATAATGATGGAATGCATAATTCCAGACTATCATTACCACATAGTAAAGGAATTGATCCAAGAATAAAAATAAGATTTTTTCAAGGCCTTATTACAAGTCATTAGTTTTTCTAATTAGACCTACCGATGCGTCGAGGATCTATAGCGGACTCCACCCATCACTTACTATGTCCAATTCATTCCTCATATGAATAGGATTAAACATAACATAAACATTTGTATTAAAAATAGCATACGGAATGTCAATACATTCTCCATAAACCATGAATGATATAAAATTAACACATCCACAGTCAAACATATCCCAAAACCTTCAATAATATATAGAAGCTTTGTATCAGAATAAATAAACTTCAAATTAGCTTAAAATCCATCAAAGGATGTTGACATAGAGGAAATAAAAACTATTTGAGAGAATTGTCTCTTTTTTTTAAAACATTAAAAGTAAAATTATAATAAAAGAAAACTTTTAATATGAAAATATTCTTATAAGCTTCTAAGGGAAGCTTCGATGATTTTATAATGGCAGAAAATAGCCACACCCGCCGTATATGTTAAAAAATACATTCTTACCTTAATTCTGTCGAAATGGTTAAAAAGGACCTTGTTTCGAAAATGAAAGAAAGGATCCTTTATAAACATCTTATAAAAAATTTAAAAATGGTATAAATGTATTTAACACATTTTCTATAAAATAGTAATAATGTTCTGAAATAAATTTTTAAGAAACATGGATGTGGATGATAAAGAGGTCCCAGTAGATACTTACGTAAAAACAACCTCAGATAATAAATTGATTGTAAAATTAACCATTACCTTGAACTTTTTCTCTGTAGAGGGTAGGTTATCCTCCTATATAATGCTGAAATAATTTTTATTAAATTATACAAGAATCATATACATTAATATGATATCATATACGATCTTTTAACATTTTTTGTTAATAATATCTTTGTGTTATCGTCGTTTCTTGTGTTAACAGATTCAGTTTCCTTTATATATATTGTTATGTGAGTCATATTGGTTATGGATGGGATCTATATTATTCAAATATATAATGATATCAAGTGTTTAAACATTGTTTTTAATCATCAAATGAAAATTTTTCTTGAATGGATACGATGGAGAATGAATATCATCGCGTTCGTGGAGACGGTAATCCGTTCGTACGCACGAGCGAAAATATCATTTTTTTGATATTAAAAAAATATATAATTTGATGGTATATCATATATACAGAATCATTATCATGTTATATATATTTTTTACATGAATTAAACATCATTATTATACCCATCCAAATAATAATGTAATGAATAACAATTACACCACAACGTAGAGACGGTAATCCGTACATACGCACGTACAGTGACATGTCAATCAAATGATATATTTTATAATGAATATGGATGTACCATATTTATAATAAAATCTTAGTATATAGAAGATACTGGTGTTATTTTTTTATAATTTAAATAACAATGAAAGAAGAAGTGGAAGAAGAAAAGAACTTGAAAGAGTGTGGTGAAATTATTACCTCTTCTTCGGGTTCTTCCTTTTGATTTGATCAAAAGGCCTCATTATGTTGGATATCTAACTAAAGGAAGGCCTTAGGGTAAATTGAGATAAGTTGAGAGGATTTTGGGTAGTTTTTGGCCGAGCCAAAAGGCTTTTAAGGTGTGAATTATAGGGAAGGGGGAGTGCCCTTTTATAAGAGGGGTAAGGGGAACATTAGGAAAAGCTAGAAATATTATTTTATAATAAAATAATTTTCAGTTTCTAATGGATCAAAAATGGATTATTTAAAGGATAAGGTGGGGATGGGTCGAAAACCACCCATCCAATAGGTTTTGGTTAGGTTTTGTCACTATATTAACCTTAGCTTTTATATTTAACTCTTAGCTAAATAGTTTGACATTTACCATGTATCTTTGTATTTTTATATTATATGGTTAATAAACATACTATATATTTCTAATCGAACCCCAAGTGGTTAATTAATGATACACCTATCATTATATAAGTCTTTTGGCCGAACCATAGATATTTAGGAACAAAATATAAATTAATAATATAATATTTGTTTTAAAAACTTTTTTATGTCAATTTTGACACTATTTGGTAATTTGTTTTTTCTAAATTCATAACAGCGTTATTACTTCGAAATAAATTCATCAAAACTGACCCTAATATGCAATTTTAATCGATAAAATTAGTGGAATTCATAAAAAATCTCAAATTACATTTATTTGGAGATTTATAATAACAATTATTTTAATATTTCATTAATTAGGTAATTACTACATCACCATTGTGTCATAAATAAATTAAATTATTTAATGTCTAAAAAGTATAACTAAAATACCATTACATAGGAAATAATTTTATCTTTCTAATTAATAATTATAATCAAATTTATATTATGTAAAACCCTATATTAAAAAATTTAGTAGTTATTAAACTTTGATTTTAACTCTTTTAACTCTTCATTGAATTAAATAATAATTAATGTCCTTATCTAATACAAGTGGACCAAAGAGGTTCATATTTTATTCATAAGGTTGTTTTTTGTCTAATTATACTTAGCCAATATTATTAAGACATGTTTTAAGGTAATAATAATATCATTTTAACCCTTAATTACCCTATTTACTTTTACCCGTGGTAAATAAAAGTAAAAGGTTACTATTCAACAAAAAATATTTTTATTTTATTAAACTAAATTTTACTCCTTGATATTGACCGTTTCTCTTAGATTTTCTAAATTCCACTCACAAAATTGGTAAAATTATGTTTTATATGAATTTTCAAATTCTCCTTGTAGATGGGTAAAAGACGGTGAAAAGTTCGATAAAATTAATATATATCTAAAATTATTATAAAATGAATCCGATGAATTAAATTGAACAAATATAGGTATTATGTATCTATTTTGACTGAAAATAAATTTTAATAAAATAAATAATTATTTAAATAATTTTTTTTAATCTATAACTCCTTGTTTTTCACTATTCATCGAAAATTGAATGTTTTCAGAAAAATACCAAAAAATCACCCTAGGATAATTTCAATATTCTGAATACAAAAATGATGTCTATTTAACCAAATTCAAAACATACAAGTTTAATTTATTAATTTAAAATTAATTCCCATTGTCAAAACCAAAAGGCGTATTTTTAAGAAATAATAACTATCAAACGATTGCCACTTGTTTATGTTCAATATCAAAGTGAAATTACTTACAATACCCAGAATTGGATTAAATGGTAAAAACATAATCTATTTATACTTCAAAACCATTAAAATTTATAATTTAACATTATAAAATATTTTGATTTATAAAGTTGTTTTCAGTTAAAATATAGTATTTTCACTATTCACCCAAATATGAAAGTTATCAGAAAAACACCAAAACATTAATGAAACTAAATTCTTATGTCCTGATTCTAAATAAGATTTTTATTTTCTCAAATTTCATATATAAAAGTTTCAAATATTGGATTTAAAAGGCTTCACCATTAAAAGGCGGTAAAAGTGCATTTTTTTGAAAAATACTTCTTTTATCTGAAAAATTAATTTGTTCCTACATTATGTATAAAAAACTCATAATATGGATTCTAAAATTATAAGGATTATATTAAGTGCGAAATTCAGTTAATACTATTCATAACCGATTTTGAACGGCTAGTATGGTAAGTCGTGGTTCCCATGAACTCGGTGTGGCATGTAGGGCATGTTATTGAATTAAATGAAGAAATAACATACCATGAAATATTGGGTTGTTAAATTCTTCCCTCCTTCAATAAATTCCATCCTCGCAATTTAAAAAATTGTACATTGAAAATAAAAGTTGAACATAGAAAATACCTTTGTGGGAAAACCCCCATCGGAAATTAGGTTAATAAAATTCAATCTTAATAAGAGGAAAAGGGGAATGAAAAAAGTAACCACAAAATTATGATCTCAATTAGGAGAAAATTGGTGGAAATAACAGACACATAATTGGAGGAAAAACGTAAATATTTATAGATAATGATTGAGGTCATCTGTCACAAAAAATGTATAATTGAGATCCTCAAAGCCATCAATCTATGATGATTTAAAATATCATTGGTTCCTTAAAGATAAAGGTATTAGGATAACACATTTGTAGTTTTAAGTTCCCTTACCTAAAGATTAATAATTAATTTCTTCATAGAATAAGAGAAGAAAAAAATATATACTTCATGAGTAGAGTTCCATCCTTTAACTAATTTCAACCACAAACTCATCTTTAACTCTAAAATATAATAGAACGAAAAAATATTATATTTATCCTATTCATATAGGGTTCCATAAAAATGAATTTATAATTCATCTTCCAGACCCATTAAAAAACTACATTATTCAATCCAGGACATAATGTGGGTCAGTGGTAGGTGATACACCCTTGTCGCCCTTCGGTTGCGGGTTCAAGTCTCACGGCCTTTCCGGATGCGACGGGTTACCGCCCGACCTCTGGGTTGACGTTTTTATGGAAATCAAAATATAATCTCAAACTAGACTTATCCAATATACATCGGTCCAAATTCACAATCCAAAATTTATAATGTAGGTAAACACAGTGAAGATCTTTTTTTCCAGGTAATAACATGTGAACACCTTCATCATGTGTTCTTTTAAAACACTACCAGATACGGAATTACCTTAAAACCTTATTGATTACATTCATTCCCCTTTATTCATTATAGAATAATGGATATACTCATTCTATCCAAAAATTTTGTAAACTCAAACAATGATGGAATATATAAATCATTAATCAGTTTCATGGTAGTCATGAATATCTAATATAATTTATCCCCATCAACCATCTCTTATTCCAAAAATCAATACCTCGATATCACAACAATATTATGGTTTATCTTTCTCTCAACTACATATTTTTCAAATAATAGACCTGAAATTGAGTCACTTTTCATGGTTCCACACAATCTCAAGTCCTTAATGAAATAGTACTGCAATACAATCCTTATATACAACATAATTATTATAACAAGTACATCATTGATACAACACTCAAATGACCTAATTACTTAATAACAACATAAGAAATCTAATCATTCATCCTCATATGTGGTAGTTTCATATCTTTATTATTATCCAATAGCATCATTTGAGGCATACTCGGATGATTTGGACATTGATTCGCGTATTGTCCCAACTCCTTGCATATGAATCATTGTACACTTGAAACCTTTTTCTTACCCATGAATTCACATTCGTGGTGTCCTTTTTCTCCAAACTTATAACAAACTCTCATTCCTTTAAGAAAGTTCCATGGTGTTTCTTCCCACAGTTATCTCATATATGAAAATTCATTTTTTCCCTCTTCCCTTTATCCATCTTTCTCTCTTCCATCCCTTTATTCTCTAGATTCCCTTCAAAGCCATAGTACTCATAGAATTCATTACTTATCTTATTAACACATGATACTATTTATTCATATGTTGAGAATACATGGGAGACTATTTCCCTTCTAAATTTTATCTTAATACCGTGAAATATATGATCCTTCTTACTCTTTGGATCATACGTATTGCAGGAGATCACATTCCTTCTACTGGGTTCCATTTCTATACAATGGAATTCACTAGATTAGTTTATGAATAACAATACATATAACCAAACTTGTAAAACACTTAACATAAATTTAACATTTTATGGATATAATTCATAATCATAAAAATGTTTTCCTTGAGGAAGTATATACTCATAAACTCTTTTTAATGGTTTGTAATGAAAATGAGAATTATCCTAAGCATATCCTCTGGGAGTGTCATAACTAAGAGTGCAGCAAGGCCCGTTGTCGTTCACCAGTTCATTTTCTAGTCTAGCTCAATGTGGTGTTTTTGGGGTTTACCCCTAGGTACATCAGGCCGGAGCCACCTCTACCTACTTATATCCAGATAGGTATGTTGCTCGGAAAACTCACAAAATCTCTACAATACCAAAATTCTATGATGTTCTTCTATACTGATCCACAAACTCTATCTTAGGGAAATGTGCTCTAATAAGAGTTTATCTAAATCTAGCTTCCATGTTTGTACTAAACTTCCTCTAATATAATCTATAATGCCCCAACCCCAGTTACCCAGAGTCGGTGCATTATTACATAACATTGTCATGATCTCGAAACATCATATCTTGAAAGACTGATTAGTTTAGTAGCCTTGGAAACACTAGATACATTTATATGTCTTACATTACATGATAAAATGGAAAAATACAACAACATAGTCTCCAGAGTCCACACTCATATCCCATCAGAGTATCCCTACAGGTCATTCATAAAATACTTCTTCACATCCTGAGAAAAAAATAAAACATAGAAAGGGGTGAGCTCAGATTCTCATTAAGGATAACAATATAGAGGAAACTTTCTTAAATAAGCATAAAAATTTAAGGCAATGTATAACTAAAACAAAAGCCTTTTAAACATGAACTTTAGCATAATATGGAAAAAGTGAAATGAAATAATTCCATTTACTTATTCACATGGGTATTCTAGTAGTCGAATAATCACATGAGATATCAATAACCACTTTCATAATGATGGAATACATAATTCCAGACTATCATAACCATATAGTCAAGGCCTTGATCCAATACTACAAACAAGATTTTGTCAAGGCCTTATGCCAAGACACTAGTTTGTCTCATGATACCTACCGATTCATCGAGGAGCTATAGTGGACTCCACCCATCACTTACTAAGTCCAATGCATTACTCATATGAACAAGTTTAAACATAACGTAGACATTTGAATTAAAACTATCAAACAAAATGTCAACACTTTCTCCATAAACCATGAATGGTATAAAAATAACACATCCACAGTCAAACATATATCAAAACCATCAATACTATATATAAGATTTTTTTCATAATAAATCAACTTCAAATATCCTTAAAATCCATCAAATGATGTTGACATAGATGAAATAAAAACTATTTGAGAGAGATATATCTTTTTTTGAAATCATTAAAAAATATCATAAATATAAAAGAAAACATTTACTTGGAAAATATTCTTATAAGATTGTAAGGGAAGCTTCTAAGATTTTATAATGGCGGAAAATAGCCGCACCAGCCATATACATTAAAAAAGACATTCATACCTTAATTCTTTCGAAATTGTTAAAAAGGACCTTGTTTGGAAAATGACGGAAATATTCATTTATAAAAATATTATAAAAAGAAAAAAAATCGTATAAATGACTTTAACCAATAGTCTATAAAATGTTTAGAATGTTTTGAAATACATTTTTAAGAAGCATGGAAGTGAATGATAAAGAGGTCCTAGTAGATACTTACGTAAAAACAACCTCGAATAATAAAGAGATTGGAAAATTAACCCTTTCCTTGTACATTTCATTGTTTGAGGGTAGGTTAACCTCTTATATATTGTTGAAATAGTTTTTATTAAATTATAAAAGAATAATATACATTAATATGATATCATATATGATCTTTTAACATTTCTTGTTAATAATATCTTAGTATTATCGTCGTTTCAGGTGTTAACGAATTTGTTTTCCATTATATTATTTGTTATGTGAGTAAAATTTGTTAGAGATGGGATGTATATTATTCATATCAATAATGATATCAAATCTTTAAACATTATTTTTAAACATCAAATTTATATTATTCATGAATGGATATGATAGGGATTGAATCTCATCACCTTTGTGGAGTCGGCAATCTGTTCAAACGCACGAGCGACATTATCAGTTTTTGATATTAAAATAATTCACAATTGGATGGTATATTATAAATAAAGAACCATTATCATGTTATATTGATTATTTTTATTAATTACACATCATTATTCTACCCATCCAAAAAATAATTTATTGAATAACAATTATACCATGATGTGGAGACGGTAATCTGAACGTACGCATGTATGGTGGAATTTTATTCAAATGATGGATAGAATAATGAATATGGTTGTACCATATTTATAATAAAATTGCAATATATATAAGTTACTGGATTTATTATTTTATAATATAAATAACAAATAAAGAAGATGTGGAAGAAGAACAGAACATGAAATTGGGTGGTGAAATTATTACCTCTTCTTCGGGTTCATCCATTTGATTTAATCAAAAGGGCTCCTTAAGATGGTATTCTGACTAACAGAATGCCTCTAGGGGAAAGTGAGGGAAGTTTAGAGGATATTTGGGCAGGTTTTGGCCAAGACAAAAGGCTTTGAAGGTGTGAATTAGAGAGAATGTGGAGTGATGTTTTATAAGAGGGGTGAGGGGCACCTTAGGAAAAGATAGAAATATTATTTTATAATAAAATCATTTCAGTTTATAATGTATCGAAAATGGATTATTTAAATGATAGGGTGTGTATTAGTCTAAAACCACTGAACCAATATGTTTTGTACAGGTTGGGGTTACTATATTATCCTTAACATTTAAATTTAACTCTTAGTAAAATAGTTTGACATTTACCATGTCTCTTTGTATTCTTATATTATATGGTTAATAAACTTATTTTATACATACAAGAGAACCCCAAGTGATTAATAAATGATAAAACTATCATTATATACTTTTTTTACAGAATATTATATTTTTATGAATAGAATATCAATTTATAATATAATATTTGTTTTAAAAACTCTTTTATGTCAATTTTGACACTATTTGGTATTTTGTTTTTGCTAAATTCATAACAGAATAATTACTTAGAAAAAAATTAATCTAACCAACCCTAATATTTAATATTAACCTAGATATGTATTTGAATTTATAAAAATTCTCAAATTACATTTATTTGGATATTTATAATATCAATTATTTTACTATTTAATTAATAATGTAATTACTACATCACCATTGTGTCATAAATAAATTAAATTATATAAAGTCTAAAAATTAAAAATAAAATACCATTATTTAGGAAATATTTTTCTCTTTCCAATGAATATTTATAATCGAATTTATGTTATGTATAAACCTATATTAAAAATGGTTTTGTTATTAAACTTTGATTTTAACTCTTTTAACTCTTCTTTGAATTAAATAATAATAAATGTACTAATCTAATCCAAGTGGACCAAATAGGTTAATATTTTATTTTTAAGGTTGTTTTTTGTTGAATTGTACTTATCCAAAATAATTAGGACATGTGTTAGGGTAATAATAATATCATTTTACCCTTAATTACCTTATTTACTTTTACCCGTGGTAAATAAAAGTAACAAGTTAATATTAATCAAAAATTATTTTTATCTTATTGAACCACAATTTACACCTTGATATTAACCGTTTATCTCATATTTTCTAAATTACACTCATAGAAGTGGCAACATTTTGTTTTATTTGAATTTGGAAATTGTCATAGAAGATCGGTAAAAGATAGTGAAATGTTCAATAATTTTTTGTATATCTAAAATTATTATAAACTGACTCCAATTAAGAACATTGAACTTATATGGGTATTATATATCTATTTTAACATAAAATAAATCTAAATATTATAAATAATTATTTAGAAAAAAATTTTGGTTTTAACTATAACTCAGTGTTTTTCACTATTCATCAAAAATTGAAGGTTTTCAGAAAAATACCAAAAATTCACCCTAGGATAATTTCGATATTCTGAATCCAAAAATGAAGTCTATTTTACAAAATTAAAATCATATATGTTTCATTTATTAATTTTAAATTAATTCCCATTGTCAAAACCAAAATGCGTATTTTTATGAAATAATAATTATCAAAAGATTGACACTTGTTTATGTCCAATTTCAATGTGAAATTGTTTACAATGACCATAATTGGATTAAATGGTAAAAATATAATCTATTTAAACTTCAAAACCATTAAAATTTATAATTTAACAATATAAATTATTTAGATTAAAAAATATGTTTTCAGTTAAAATATAGTATTTTCACTATTCACCCAAATATGAAAGTTATCAGAATAACATCAATTTTTTTTTGAAAATAAATACTTTTTTACTGATTCTATATAAGATTATTATATTGTCAAATTTAATATATAAATGTTTCAAATATTGGGTTTAAAAGGGTTCACCCTTAAAAGGCAGTAAAAGTGAATTTTTTTGAAAAATACTTTTTTTATCTGAAAAATTTATTTGTTCTTACATTGTGTATAAAAAACTCATAATATGGATTCTAAAATTATAAGTATTATATAATGTTCACAATTCAGTTAATACTATTCATAACCGCTTTTGAATGACTAGTTTGGTAAGTTGTGGTGTGCTTGAACTCGGTGTTGCGTGTAGTGCATGTTATTGAATTACTTGATGAAATAACGTACTATGAAATATTGGGTTGTTAATATATATATATCTTGGTGTTGTTTGGGGATGAAACATATTATCTCCCGATCCTGTTTCTTTTAAAAGGGTAATGCATCCCATATTGTGACACTTATATACTCTATGTGTTGGTTTCCACCTCGGGTCCTACTAGTGGAAGGAATCAGGGGACATTATCTCATTTTATAAATTACCATCCAAGGAGGGACATATTTGGAAGGAGGGGGTTGTGAAAAGAATGTTATCAAAGGTTATGGCTGAGAGATATAATGAATTTCAGAGCTAGGCACAACAAGGATTGAATATGGTTGTATAGAAATAATGTCAGGTGATCTTGGTGCATGACATAGTCCCCCGAAGACCATCTATCACACAAGATTTTAGCCCCCCCCCCATGATTTTTTGTAAGGAATTTGAGCCTACCAAATTACCAAGTATGGCTACAGCGTTTTCAGGGTAGAGACCCTAGGAAAGGTACATGCATCATAAGGACTTGTGTTATTTTTTTATTTGGGTGTTTTATGAATTTTTTAATTGATGATTAAGTGACTTAAAAGAGTTAAAATAAATATACAATAAAATTACACATTACTCAGGATTAGGACTTCCTTGTTTACCTTTTGGGTATGGAACCCAATCTTTATTCACATCTGACTCGGGTAGTTGAGTATTAGCAGTCTAATAAGATTGATTGGTGGGGTGTTGATTCCAGAAAAGAGGTTGACTAGTGTCACAAAAAGTTACATCCTTTCTAGAAAAAGGCCTTTAGAAAGTATGATAGAACTGTTTCAGACATGGAGATGGAGAGCTGGCTTGAAGAGCTTGAGATCACCTTTAGTTTGATCTAGGGTCTGACAGAGTATTAGGTTTCTATAGAAGTGAGTCAGATTTGGGGAGATGGACATTAGTGGTAGACACATTATCTGGTGGAGAGGAAGGAGGACGATGTATTTTGGAATGAATTTCTAATGCAATTCTAGGAAGAGTTTCATTTTAAACCATGGAGGAAAAGAAGTGGAAGGAGATACTCTCCCTTCCGCAAGAAATTATGACAGTGTGGGAACATAAGATCATGTTCAAGGATATTATTCACATCTCCATAGATCTATTTTCAGAAGATAAGTCTCATGATAGAAGTCTTTAGGAGGCCCTCTGCCGTTATATCTAGTATAATGTTACTTATTTTACATTGCTAATCTATCTAGAGGTCTAGAAGAAGGAAACAGTGATTGAGAGTATACACTCTTGAGTTGTTCTATTGTGAGAGGGGATCCAGCTGAGGTCTTCGAGTGAAAGGGCCATTAGTGAAATTTATCAGATGCCAGGACATTAAAGGTTTCAACCAGTAGGGAGTTGACCTCTGTAGCTTACTTTCTAGCCTTTTTTCCAGTGGTTTCAATGCCTTTTTATGGGCTGGGGCTGATGTGTTTATTTTGTGAGGGTTGTGTCTATCTTCATAATTAGTGTTCTGCGGCCATTCATGCTCGGTATGGTGGAGGTAGAGAGCTTTAACTCCATCCTCAAAAACAGTTGTCACTTAGGCTATTTTAGCAGCAAGGACATTAGGCTGATGATCTACTGAGAGGAGATGAAGTATCTAGAGGCAAACCACAAGTTGTTCCTCAGGGGTCGCGACCTAGGCATGGTCATGGATGCAGTCTTCAGTAGAGGGGAAGAGGATATGTGTGTGGTCAGTTTCACGTAGTGGTGGTAGCATTTTTAGTAGGACCAGACATCATTAGAGGTACAATAATCTTCTTTTGTACCATTTATTATGATTCAGTTGATTCATGAGATTTTCATTCCTTTTTTCCTCCCAGCCTAGCCCATTATCTGGGAATAGACATAGAGAGCGTTCACGTTTCCCTAGTTTTGAGTATCAAGGTTGGATGTCAAAATAAATTGTTTGATGTGTAATGAGGATGTAAACTACTAATAGGATCGTATCAATACCTTTTGGATTTTTTCTTGAAACAAATGTAGCCATACGATGTCATTCCAAGAATTGAATGGTTGTATTCAATTCATGATATTATCTAATGATTCCAAATATGAGTTGTGTGTTCAGACGTGGATGGTCGATGTGTGGTTTTCATTGGTAAGTGGAGCTGTGAGGTGTTAATTTCACATATTGATCCTCTTTATTCATTTTCGGGTGAGCTGTTAGTGAAATAAGTAGAGGATGGGATGTCGAAAGCTCCAAGAATTTTTGGGATGTTTCTTGATGTTTTATCAAAGAAGGTCGTAACCATACCCCTTCGATGTGATGTTATGTTCAAGATAGACATGTAGCCAGGTGCATCCCAGATTTTGTTGTCTCTTTATTAGATTGAACCATATGAGTTTTGGGAGTTGAGGATTCAGAGAGATGATCTGATAAAGAAGAGCTTTTTTTATCCCTGTGTGTCATCGTGGGGTTCTCCAGTGTTGTTTTCAAATAAGGTGGATGGTAGTCTGAGGTTGTGCGTAGAATACCGGAGGTTTAATAAAGTGGTGGTCAAAAACCATTACCCTCTTCCATTGATAGACAATATTTTTTACCATCTAAGTGGGTTATTTTGGTTTTCTATGATCGATATACATTCTAGATATCACTAGTTGAGGGTGAAGGAGGAAGATATCCTGAAGACTACTTTACGATGATGGTTTAGGATCATGATGTTCATAGTCATTCCATTCAATGTTATGATCATACATTCTGTGTTCATGGGGATCATGAACTCTATATTTCATGAGTTCCTGGACTGTTTCATCATCGTAATCATTGATGATATCTGGATCTACTTGAATTCATAGGAGGAGAATTCAAAGAATCTCAGAACTATCTTATAGGTTCTTCGACACCACTGACTCTATGGAAAATTTTACAACTGTATGTTATGGACATCATATGTGTATTTACATGGGAATGTGTTATCCCAGAAGGGTGTGTCAGTTGACCCGTCAATGGTTGAATAGTTTGTTTCGTGGGAAACAGCCAATAATGTGGCAGAAGTTCACAGTTTTCTTGGTCTTGGGGGATGTTATCATATGTTTGTAACTAATTTCACCTGATTTATTGATCAATTGATATATCTGACTAGAAAGGGCCAAGCTTTTGTGTGGAGTTATTGGTGCCGGATAGTTTTTGGTTATCTAAACGGGATGCTGGTCAGTGATCTAGTGCTCTTATTTCTAGAGGAATGGGTGATGTTTGAGGGGTTTTCTGATGCTTCCCATCTTGGTTTAGGATTTTTCATGATGCAACCACAAGTAGTGTTCTCATATGGGTCTAAGATGTTATTCCCATATAAGCATATGTAACGCCTCAACCCCAGTTACCCAGAGTCAGTGCATAATTACATAACATTGGCATGATTATAAGAAATCATGTCCCGAAGGACCAATCAGTTTAGCAGTCTTGGAAAATTGATTACATAAAACAAGTTCACCATTACAACATGAAAAGAAAAACAACAATAATTTATTCCATTAGAAACGTCCAAGACTTATAGATTATTCCTGAAAGTCACTCATAACTAACTTCTTTATATCATGGGAAAATAAAACATAAGAAAGGGGTGAGCTCTGATGCTCAGTGAGGGTAAATAATTTAGTAGAAGCTATAAACTTTTAAGGTAAGATGTGTAATAAATCGTCATCCTTTTAAAAATAAACATGAACATAATATGGAAAAAATAAATCAAACATTAACGTATATACATGCACATGGATATTATACTAGTCGAATAATCACATGTAATAACTAATTTCATAATGAGGGAATGTATAGTACCCGACTTTAATATCTGTGTCAAGGCCTCGTGTCAGGACCTATGGGTTAATAGTATCCAGACCTAAACCTGGGGAGCCTCTATACCTGGACTCCATCCTAGAGGGCCTCTGTAACTGGACTCCAACATGGAGGGCCTCTGTAACCAGACTCCAACCCGGAGGGTCTGCTGTAACCGAACCCCAACACAGTGGGCTTATTTTTACTAGTCCCCAACCCAGAACATATTATTCCAATACATTCATCATATGAAAAGGTTGAAATATAACAAAAACATTTGTATTAAAACTAGCATACAAAGTGTCAATACATTATTCATAAACCATGAATGGTAAGAAAATAACACATCCACAGTCAAACATATCACAAAACATTCAATACAATATGGATGATTTTTATCATAATAAATCAACATCAAACAAGTCTAAAATCCATTAGAGAATGTCGACATAGATGAAAATTATCAGTGAATTGATTTGAGAGAAATACCCCTTTTACATGAAATCATTTAAAATTATCACAATTTATTTAGGTTATCATTTAAAAGGCTTTTTTGAATCAATGTGTCCCATTCCAAATTGAATCTTTTTAAAATAATTATCATTTCGAAACATTCATGTCCTTATAAATAAATCCTTAAAATCATTTTGAAAACATGGACATTAAAGAAAACAGTTTAGAAAGATAATTCATTAAAACATTGAAAATGATGATCTAGTTAAATAGTACCTCCCAAAAAACCATTAATTATTCCTTTTGAAAGCATTTTTATAAAATATGGGTATCTATGATAAGTATGTCTCATAAAATACTTACACATGAACAATATCGGATAATAATGGGATTGAGAAAATAACCCTTACATCGTTGTAATCAATTGAGTCATATGAATAATAGTCAATAAACCCCAAATGAGTCACATAATATCATGAATATAAAGATAATAATGATAATATATATCAAATGGTAGTACACAATACACCACATGCAATAAATAAGTGGTGAACAATGGAAATATCATGAAATTAAAAGTGATATAAGAAACCACTTACCATGTGTCTGACTTGCTCGCTCACTTGTTCCTTGTTCATCCTGAATAATATAATTATGTTAATTTCTACTTTATTAATAATATTTTCAAGTTTATTATTGCTTTTATAACACTTTTTACCTTTCTATAACCATTATTTAATTATTTGAGTTCATATTGGACATTTTGTTGATATTTGCAACTTGAGTCAAAAATAAACTTGTTATAATTATAAACTGTCCATGTGGTCAAAAGTGAATTATCTATAGAATGATATTACTAATTTATAATGCATATATATATATCATATTGGTCCAGTATATATATTTTTTTTATAACATTACATAACATTTGATTATTATAAATGAAATGCACCGTTCATGGAGATGGTAAGTCATATGTACGCATGAACGCAACTTTCATTTCTATTTTGTATTTTAATGGAATTAAAACATTATGATACATAGGTATATTATAATTCCAGTATAACATAATATATAATATCATTAACTCCATACTTTATAAATCCCACATAAGTCATTAAAGAGTCATATCACTATGAGGGGGCGGTAGTCCGCACTTCCGCAAATGAAATTATCGCGTTTTACCCATAATGGAAACCATAAAGGTGTGATTTAAATGGAAAATAAGAAAGAAAAACAAAACATAAAAATAATATATATATCATATATAAATACATTTCCATCTTAATGTCCATCATGATAGATGGTAGTAGATAATAGGACTATCATCATTTCGTGAGGCGTTAGTTTACCAACCACAGAAACAACATATTCTTCACCCATTAGATGGAGGTCTGTGTAAGTGTTGTTTGAATAATTCTCTTAAAAAATCTTAGTATATTGATGAAACTGGTGTGGTCATAAAAGAATTGAATAAATAGAGTATATGGGGGTTGGAGAAGAAAAATAAAACAAAAGAAAGAAAAGAATTTAAGAGAAACCGTTACCTTTAATTAGGGAATCTTCCTTTGGTTTGATCCAAAAAAACATTTTGAAGTAACTTATGCCTAAGGTAAGGATTCTAGGTGTATTATAAAGATCACGAGATCTTGTTTGGCAAGGGTTTTGATGATACAAGGGTCTTGAGAGGTGCGTGGAATGAGTTATAAGTGGTGTCCTTTTATAAGGGGGAGGTGGGGCTCTTTATGAAAGTGTGAAACTAATATCTTATTATATATTGATATTTGGTTTCTAATGGTAAAAAACTAATTAATGTCTAAGATAAGATGACTCATGGTCGAAATAAAATCATCCAATAAGAATAGGATAGTTTTTGGATATAGTGTTAATATTAATAATCTTATTTATTTAAATCATTTATTAATGAGATAAATACTACATCATTATTGTGTCATTACTAATTTAATTTATTTGTTGTCTAAAAATAATAATAAAATACCATAATGTAAGAAATATACTTAGATTTACAATTAATATTTATAGTCGAAAATATGACTTATATAAACCCATTTAAAAATTGATTTACTAAAAAATATTTGTTTATGTCATATTTTGCCTTTAAATTAAGTTAATTAAAATAAAGTGTCATTATCATTAATAAGTGGCTCCATGAGGTCCCAAAATAGACCCAAGGATGCCCATGGTCTTCCATGAGTCATCCAATAATGTTAGGACAACTGTTAAGGAAATTTGGTATTAATAAAATATTTTTTTACCTTGACTTTATCTATTTACCTTTTACTGCGGTAAATAAAAGTTAAAAGTTACTATTCAAAAAAATTATTTTAATCGTATTGAACCACATTTTACATAATGAGGATAACTGTGTCTCTCGGAGTTTTTAAACTCAACTCACAGAAATGGTAAAATTATGTTTTATGCAAATTTTCAAATTCTCCTAATAGGTGCGTAAAAGACGGTAAAAAGTTCAATAAAATTTTTATATATCTAAAATTATTATAAAATGACTCCAATTAATTATATTGAAATGATATAGGTATTATGTATCTATTTTGACCTAATATAAACTTAAATAAAATAAATAATATTTTAAATAAAAAGTCAGTTTTAACCAATAACTCTTTGTTTTTCACTATTCATCAAAATTTGAAATTTTTCAGAAAAATACCAAAATCTCACCCTAAGATAATTTTGATATTAAAAATTCAAAAATAAATTCCATTTTAACAATTTCAAAACATATAAGTTTCATTTAAAAATTTATAATTTATTCCCGTGGTCAAATCCAAAAAGCGTGTTTTTAAGATATAATAACTAACTAAAGATTGATATTTGTTTATGTTCAATTTCGATGTGAAATTATTTCCAATGAATAACATTGGATTAAATGGTAAAAAAATAATCTATTTACACTTATAAAACATTATAATGTATAATTTAACAATACAAATTATTTTTATTAAAAAGGTTTTTTTCAGTTAAAATATAGTACTTTTCACTATTCACCAACATATGAAAGTTATCAGAAAAACACCAAAAATTTATTGAAACAAAATTAATATCTACTGAATCTAAAGAAGAAGATTATATTGTGAAATTGAATATATTAGTGTTTTAAATATGGGATTTAAAAAGGGTTCTCCATTAAAAGATGGTAAAATTTCATTTTTTTTAAAAATACTTCTTTAATCTGAAAAAATGAATTTTTTTTCGTTGTGTGTAATAAACTAATAATATGGATTCTAAAATTATAAGGATTATATAAAGTAAAAAAATTATTTAAAAATATTCATAACATCTTTTGAATGGCTTGTTTGGTAAGTCGTGGTGTGCTTGAACTCTGTGTTTTGTGTAGTACATGTTATTGAATTACTTTGAAGAAATAACGCACTATGAAATCTTGGGTTGCTACATTCGTCCCTCCTTTAATAAATTGCGTCCTCACAAAATGATATTTTTCTTCAAAAATAAAATGTTTAAAATAAAAAATATCTTTGTGGGAAAACCCACATCGGATATTGGGTTAATAAAATTTAGTCTTAATAATAAGAAAAGGGAAATGAAAAAGTCACCAACAAATAATGATATTGATTACGAGATCATTGGTGGAAATTAGAGATACATAATTAGAGGAAAATCGTAAATATTTATAGGGAGTGATTGAGGTCGTCATTCACAAACAATTTTAGAATTGAGGGCCTCAAAGCCGTCAATCTATGATGATTTATAATATCATCAGTTCAGCAAAACATAATGTATTTGGATAACACATTTTTAGATTGAATATCCCATACCTAAATTTTAATAATTAATTTCTTCTTAGATTAAGAGAATAAAAAAATATATTCTTGACATGTAGAGTTACATCCTTTAACTAATTTCTACCACAAACTCATCTTTCACTCTAAACGATAATAGAGCTTAAAAAATATTCTATTTATCATATTCATATAGGGTTCCAAAAAAATGAATTTATAATTCATCTACCAGACCTATTAAAATAAACAACATTATTCAATACAGGATATCATGTGGGGCCAGTGGTAGGTGATACGCCCTTGTCTCCCTTCGGTTGTGGGTTCAAGTCTCGCGGCCTTTCCTGACGCAACATGTTTTTGCCCGACCTCCAGGATGTCCTTTTTATGGAAATCCAAAAATAATCTCAAACTAGAATTTTAGAAAATACTTTTTCCCAAACTCACAGTCCAAAATTTATAAAGAAGGTAAACAAAATAAAGATCCTTTTTTCCACATAATAACATATGAACACCTTCATCAAGTATTGTTTTAAAACACTGCATCATCCTGAATTACCATAAAACCTTATTGATTACAGTCATGCTCCCTTATTCTTTATTGAATACTGGATATACTCTTTCTATCCAAAAACGTTGTAAAATCCAACAATGATGGAATATACAAATCATTAATTAGTTTCAAGGTAGTCAAGAATATCCAATGTAATTTATCCAAATCAATCATGTAATATTCCAAAATCACTACCTCAGTATCAGAATCATATTATGGTTTATCTTTCTCTCAATCATATATTTTACAAAAATTTAACCTGTTATTGCGTCACTTTTCCTAGTTCCACACAATCTCAAGTCCTTAATGAAATAGTATTGCACTACAATCCTTATATAATCTATTATCATTATAACATGTACATCAATAATAAAATACTCAAATGACATAATACTTTAATAACGACCAAACAAATCTAATCATTCCTCTTCATATTCGGTATTATCATAACTTTATTATAATAAAATAGGACCATTAGGGGTATACTCTGATGATTTGGATATTGATTCGTGTAGTGTCCCAACTCCTTGCAGATGAATCATTGTACATTTGAAACTTTTTCTCTTACCCTTACAACCATGTACACGATGTCCTTTTTCTCCACACTTATAACAAACTCTTATTCCCTTCAAACATTTACCAAGGTAATTAATTCCACTGTTATCACATATGGTAAAATCATTCTTTTTCCCCTTCCCTTTACCCATCTTTCTCTATTCCATAATTTTTTCTCTTTTTTCACATCAAAGCCATAGAACTTAGAGAATTTTTTACTTATCTTATTAACACATGATACTATTTCTTTATATCTTTAGAATAAAAGGGATACAATTTCTCATGAAAATGTTGGATTAATACCGTGAAAGATATGATCCTTCTTACTATTTGGATCATACCTATTGCTGGATTTCACATTCCTTATATTGGGTGCCAATTCAATACAGTGGCATACACTAGGTCAGTTTATGAATTACAATGGTTAATTCCAAACTTGTAAATAACTAACTTAAATTGAAAAGTTTATGTATATAATCCATAATCATAAAAATATTTTCTTTGAGGAGATATATACTCATAAATAATTCATAATGTTTTGTAATGAAAATGAGAATTATCCTAAGAATATCCCCCAGGAGTGTTGTAAACAAGAGTGCAGTAAGGCTCATTGTAATGCTCCAGTTCCTGTTCGAGTATACCTCAATGTGGTGTTTTTGGGTTTTACCCATAAATACATCTGTGCCAGATCTTCCTCTACGTGCTCATATCCAGACATGGATGTATTTTCTTGGAAAATTCACAAAATCTCTACATTAAAAAAATCTAGAAAGTTCTTCTATACTAATCCTCAAAGTCTATCTTAGTGTAATGTGTTTTAATAAGAGTTTATCTATATCTAGTATCCAAGGTTATTGCTAAACATCCGCTAATACCAACTGTAATGCCCCGACCCTAGTTACCCAGTGGCAGTGCATTATTACATAACATTTTCCTGATTCTAAGGAATCAAGTCCCGATGGGCTGATCAGTTTACCAGTCTTGTAAAATAGATTACATACATGAATTTCAAAATTACAACTTGAAAAGAAAAAAAATAGTAATTTATTCCAATAGAAACGTCCAAGCCTTCTAGATTACGCATGAAAGTCACTAACAACTAACTTTTTCATATCCTAGGAGAATAAAAAAAATAAGAAAGGGGTGAGCTTAGATGCCCAGTAAGGGTAAATAATTTCGTGGAAGCTATAAAATATTAATACAAGATGTGTAATTAAACAATAACCTTATAAACATAAATTTGAACATAATATGGAAAAAATAAATAAAACATTAACATTTAAACATGCACATGAATATTTTAGCAGTCCAATAATCACATTTAATAACTAATTTCATAATGAGGGAATGTATTTTACCAGACATTAATTTCTAATTCATGGCCTCGTGCCAGGACCTATGGGACAACTATAACTGAACCAAAACCCTAAGAGCCTCTGTAACCGGACTCCATCCCGGGGAGCCTCTATAACTGGACTCCAACCTGGAGAGCCTCTTTAATAGTACTCCATCCTGGATGGTCTTCTGTAACCAGACCCCAACCCAGAGGGCTCACTTTTACCGATCCCCATCCACGAACATACTAGTCAAAAATATTCATCATAATAAAATGTTGAAATATAACATAAACATTGGTATTAAAACTAGCATATGGAATGTCAATACATTATCCATAAACCATGAATGGTATAAAAATAACACATCCACAGTCTATCATATCACAAAAAATTCAATACAATATGGAATATTTGTATCATAATAAATCAACTTAGACAAGTTTAAAATACATTAAATTATGTTGACATAGAGGAAAATGATCTATAAAATGCTTTGAGGGAAATACCGCTTTTTCATGAAGTCGTTTAAAATTATAACAATTTATTAAGGTAGTAATTTAAAAGGTATTTTTTAACCTAAGTGTCCCATACCACATTGAAACTTATTCAAATAATTATCATTTCAAAACATTCATTCCCATATAAATAAATCCTTAAAATCATTTTGAAAACATATACATTAAATAAAAGGGTTAGAAAGGTAAATCGTTAAAAAAAATTAAAATAATGATCTAGTTAAATAGAACCACCCATAAAACCAAAAAATCTTCCTTTTGAAATAATTTTTATAAAATACGAGTATCTATGATAATTATGTCTCATATAATACTTACACATGAACAATCTTAGATAAAAAAGAGATTGAGGAAATAACCCTTTCTTCGTTGTAATCAATCGAGTCATTTGAGCAATAGTCAATAACCACAAAATGAATCACAGAATATCATGGATATAATTATTATAATGATAATATATATCAAATGGATGTACAAAATACACCACATGCAATAAATAAGTGGTGAACAATGGAAATATCACAGAATTAAAAGTGATATAAGAAACCTCATACCACTTGTCTGACTTGACTCGATCATATGTTCCTTGTTCTTCCTGAATAATAATGATAAGATAATTTATACTTTATTAAGAATATTTTCAAGTTTATTATTCATTTTATATCACTTATTACCTTTCTATAATAGTTAGTTAATTATTTGAGTTCATATCGATCATTTTGTCGATGTTCAGAACTTGAGTCAAAAATGAAATTGTTATAATTATAAATCGTCCATGTGGTCAAAATCCCATTATCTATAGAATGAAATCACTAACTTAGATTTAATATATATCTATATCATATATGTATATTATATATATGTATTTATTATAGAACATAACATTTGGAGATAAGAAATGAAATGCACTATTCTTGGAGACGGTAGGCTGTTTGTAAGCATGAACGCTACTTTCATTTATATTTTGAATTTTAATGGAATTAAAACATAATAATACATAGGTATATTATAATTCCAGTATAATATCATATAAAATGTTATTAAATACATACTTTATACATCCCACAAAATTCATTAACGAGTCATATCACTTTGAGGAAGCGATAGTCTGCACTTCCTGAAATGAAATTATCCCGTTATACCCATAATAGAAATCATAAAGTTATGATATAAATAGAAAATACAGAAGCACAAATAAAACATAAACATAATATATATATATATATCATATATAAATACAGTTCCATATTAATGGCCACCATGAGTGGTGGTAGGAGATAATCAAACAACCATCGTTTCGTGAGGCATTAGTTTTCCAACCACATAAGCAGTTTGTTCTTCACCTGTTAGTTAGAGGTGTGTGTAAGTGTAGTTCGAATCGTTCTCATAAAAACCTAATAGTATATTTAGGATACTGGTGTTGTCATAAATTAATGGAATAAAAAGTGTTTAGGGGGGTTGTAGATGTAAAATAAATCAAAAGAAAAGAAAAGAATTTAAGAGAAACCATTGCCTTTAATTTGGGTAACTTCCTTTGGTTTGAACCAAAAGGACTTTTTGAAGTGACTTCTCTATAATGTAAGGGATATAGGTGTATGATAGGGATCTTGAAAGCTTATTTGGGAAGGTTTTGGATGAGCCAAGGGGCTTGAGAGTTGTGTAGAATGGGTTAGAAGTGGTGTCCTTTTATAAGGGGAGGAGGGGCACTTTAGGAAAGTGTGAAACTATTATTTTATTATATAGTGATATTCTATTTATAATGGTCCAAAACTAATTAAAGTAGGAGAAAAGACGACTCATGGTCGAAATAAAATCATCCAATAAGAATTGGATAGGTTTTAGATATAGTTTTAATATTAATAATCCTTTTTATTTTAATCATTTATCAATGAGGTAAGTACAACATCATTATTATGTGATAAATAATTTAAATTATTTGATGTCTACAAATTATTAAAAAAAATAATGTCAGAAACATTTTTAATCTTAAAATGAATATTTATAGTCGAAATGATGAATTATATAACCCCATGTAAAAATTGATTTACTAAAAGATATTTGTTTATGTTATTTTATCCTTTACATTATGTTAATTACAATAAAGTGTCATTATCATTCCTAAGTGGATATATGAGGTCCCAAAAGAGACCCATGGATGCTCATTGTTGTCTGTGACTCATCCAATAAGGTTAGAACAAGTGTTAAGGTAATGTGGTATTATTAAAATATTCTTTTTACCTTGAATTACCCTGTTTACCTTTAACCGCAGTAAATAAAAGTCAAAAGTTAGTATTCACCAAAAAATATTTTTATCTTATTGAAGCAAATTTTACTTACTGTGGATAACTGTGTCTCTCGGATTTTTGAAATTAAACTCAGAGAAATGTTAAAATTATGTTTTATGCAAATTTTCAAGTTCTCCTATATGGTTGTTTAAAGACGGCAAAAAGTTCAATAAAATTTTAATATATATAAACTTATTATAAAATGACTACAATGTATTTTATTGAAATTATATAGGTATTATTTATATATTTTGACCAAAAGTAAATATAAATAAAAAAATTATTTAAATAAAAAGTCAGTTTTAAGCAATAATTCAGTGTTATCATTATTTATCAAAAATTGACTGTTTTCAGAAAAATACCAAAATTTCATCGTAAGATAATTTTGATATTATGAATTCAAAAATTAAATCTATTTTACTAAATTCAAATCATATAAGTTTAATTTATTAATTTAAAATTAATTCCCATTGTCAAAACCAAAAAATGTGTTTTTAAGAAATAATAACTAACAAAAGATTGATACTTGTTTATGTTCAATTTCAATGTGAAATTATATCCAATTAATATCATTGTATTAAATTGTAAAAATATAATCTATTTATACTTCAAAATCATTAAAATGCATGACTTACCACTTCAAATAATTTTGATTAAAAAAGTTGTTTTCAGTTAAAATATAGTATATTACACAATTCACCCAAATATGAAAGTTATCAGAAAAACACCAAATATTTATTGAAAATAAATTCTTATATCCCGATTCTAAAGAAGAAGTTTATATTTTAAAATTTATTATATAAAAGATTCATATATTTATATTTAAAAAGGGTTCACAATTAAAATTTGGTAAAATTTCATATTAAAAAAATACTTCTTTTATCTGAAAAAAATGAATTTGTTTTTTAATTATGTCTAAGAAACTAATAATATGGATTATAAAATTATAAAGATTATATAAAGTTATAAATTTAGTTAATACTACTCATAAACTCTTTTGAATGGCTAATTTTGTAAGTCGTGGTGCGCTTGAACTCAGTGTTGCGTGTATTTCATGTTATTGAATTACGTTGAAGAAATAACATACTATGAAATCCTGGGGTGAAAAATCCTAACTATGCCACCCAATATATAAAGTTATCAGCAGTTGTGTTTGTGATGAATTTCTAGCGACATTACCTCATTGGGGAGTGCATCATGGTCTTCACATATCACAAGAGTCTGAGGTATATATTTTCCTAGCATGATCTGAATCTATGGCCTCAAAGGTAGATGTAGTTTCTTCAGGACAATTAGTTGAGATATCCAACACCTGTGTAACGTTTAATGTCTTCGACGAGGCTTTGAGTAGAATGTTGCAGAAGTTGGTTGTTCATGAATCTATATATTTTTGGGAAGTGATGGAGGAGTTTGAATTCATACACTTAGATGTTGGAATAGATGATGATAAAGGTTGTTTTTTAGATATGATGGTGAAGTCTTATCTAATGCAGCTAGTGTGGGATTCTCATTGGGGAGACTCAGAGACAGAGGTGTTTCGTGACTGTGTAAGCCATGGTGATGCTCCTGAGGGATTTTTGGATGATGTTCAGTATCATATTCTAATCCATAGAAGGTTTTTTGTTCTGATACCAATGTACGAGGGAGTTTTTCCTGATATTCATAACCCAAAATTAATGGTACATGCAAGAATATATAAAATATAACATGGAATGAAGATGCAGTTTTGGTGGCCCAGGATAAAATGGACAGTAGTGGAGTTTGTGGAAGCATTATTGGTCATCCAGTAAGTGATGCATGAGCACCATGTTCCTGGTGGTTTTTCTGGCCCTTGTATGTCCTCGAGTGGAAGTGGATTACATATCGAAGGAATACAACATAGAATTTCCCAAGGATCAGGTACACTATGATTCTATATGTGTAGTATTGTATTGACTTACGAGATCGGCTCACTTGTTTGCGATCAATGAGTTAGGAACAATGGATGCCTTATCGAAGAGGTTTGTGGATGAAGTGGTGTTGTTTCATGTAGTACTGAGTTCCATTCTCTCAGACTGGGATTCATGTATTATCTCATGAGTATATATGGTTGTAAATCATTTTTTATCACCCAGGTACTCCTCAACACTACTTTCAACCCTCAGATATTTGGGTAGACAGAGCGGACTATCTATACATTGGAGGATATGTTCTGGGTGTGAATCTTTAACTTTGGAGGATATTGGGCACAACACCTACCCTTTGTTGAGTTCTCTTATAATAATATATATCATTATTCCATTAACATGGCTCTATTTGAGGTTTTTTACATGATACATTGTTGTTCTCCATTGTGCTAGATGGAGGTTGGGGAGACAAACATACTTCGTCCGGACATGGTGGAAAGCATGACAGAGAAGATTTATCTTGTTCGTGAGAGGATGAAAGCATCAAAGATTGGAAGAAGTTGTATACTGGTCATAGGAGGAGGCCCTGGGAGTTCAAGGTTTGGACCATGAGTTTTTGAAGGATTCCCTAGACGTATACATTAGAGGTTTAGAATAGAGAGAATTATTTTCTGTAGGTTTTTTAAACCATTCTAGTTGTTTGGACTTGTTGACGAAGTGGAATACCATTTGGCATTGCCACCATAGTTGGAGAGGATCCCTGACGTATTCCACATCTGTCAAATTATTTTGTATCATCATGATGACTCCCATTTCCTTGGATAGGGAGAGTTAGACATCGATGATGATGCTATATACATGGAATGACAAATAGAAATCCAAGATCATAAGGAGAAGGTGTTGCGTTGACAGACCATTACATTGGTTCTGGTGTTGTAAAGGCATGGTGGCTAGGAAGAGAGCACATGAGAGTGATAAAAATATATTTTTGAATATTATATGGAAATGTTTTTAGTTTTTAACAGTTCTATTGTGTTTTGAAATGTAATTTTTGAACTTTTTTTTATGAATGAGCTATTTTCCATTGGTTTGAAATGAGTGTGGTAGTCCTGACACATGGAAAGGGGAGGAACTGATTCCAAATAGAGATGCATTAATTGTGATATGATTAAACCCATGTTGGTGAGTTAGTGCCTCCCAAATTGGATATTATCATAACATGTAGGACGATATTCATTGATTTTTTTGTTTGGGACGAAGTGATTGTTGTGCTCATGTGGTGTGTCATGTGGTCATTGTAGGTTAACATTATAAGGCCTAGTTACATGTGTCAGAGGAGGTGTTCCCAGATTAGGGGTTTTAAAATACAACTTTCTAAAAACATAGAATGGATTATTATTTAACATTAACATTATTGGTTGTTAGCAGTGTTTCAAGTGTAGAGAGATCCTTGAGTGGTTTCTCGAGGGGTGGTTGTTTGGACCACTTTTTTCCCCATGAATGGTTTTGGATTACCGAGGTTGATAATAGTTTGAGACGTATATAATAAAATAGTTTGTTCCTTCCTGGCCCATTACTTATCAGGTTTTGACATTGGATGTTCTTAGAGGAGGCTTAGAGGAAGCTTGGGGAAGTTGAGTTGTTAAAAGCCAGATGCTGGGAGGTTATATGTCATGTAACTTGATTTCAGGAAGTGATGTTTTGTTTCATGGATTGTCCAAGTTGATTCATGATGTAAAATTCTTTAGGGTTTGAAAAATAAAATTAAACTGAGAAGCGACGCATTTCCGGTGGAAATGGGCCTCGAAGGACTTCATGACGTGATAGGGGATTTCACGTCATGTAATTCCCATATTCTATAATGTTTTAAAACATTCTAGCCACTTTAGTTTTTACAATTCCTACATCTGTAGGAATATCTCTCATTCCAGAATAACCCTAGGTTCCCATAGGAGTTATTCGAAGCATCTTCCTCCCTCTTCGATCCATTAATCTTGGTGATCACTCATTAGAGATCTTTGGTGATCCAAGGTATGTTCTCCCCTCATTTTCTAGTATCTTCCCTCAGTTGGGTCTCATTCTGTTCCATATATCCTCTCCATTCCATGGAGTGTTCTTATTCATGATTCCTAATGGGGTCACTCTCAGTTGATATTAGTGAAGTGGTGCGACAACGTCCTTGGATGGATGCAGATCTTTCAGGGTAGGTGATCGGAAGACCATTTCATGATCTGTTCTTGTGAAAATAACATTAATAACCCTTCGATATTGTGATTCCCTGGTCCCACTTTATTTGTAGATCATTTGACATGGGTTTTTATTTTATTACCCATGGATTATGGTTGTATCAGTTTAATCAAATATAAAACTAGGAAATTGAATTGAAAGGGGTATAGGGGTTTATTGAAACCTTTTCATATCTTTTTATATTATTTGTGATATTGTGATTATAATGTATAAATAACCTACATAAAATTGTGGATGTTTGTTGATTTGTTTCTGCTAGTTATACATATTTTGAGTTTTCTTATTTGGTTGTGGATATTTTGGTATCACCCTAAATAGAAACTGGTAAATCAAGTACAACCAAAAAATTAACAAATTCCTCAATATTGTAGAACTTTTGTGATAACCCATGAATTAAGAAGAAGAACTAAATAAGGGGCACCTCATTTAATTTTGAATTTATATATTTTTTTTGTTGTGATACATTTTCAAGAATGGTTGTTTGTTGTGTGTGTGTTTCCTTGTGGTTTACAGTGGGATGGTTTAGATGGTGTGATGGATTCTTTGATTGAGAGATTTTTTTATTGTGGAATGTATGACCATGGTTTTGCAGCAGGGCTGCAATTAGGTTTTTCTTTCACTATGTTTCTAGAGGTGGTTTAGAGTTTGGTACTAGTTTTGGTTTGTTTGGTAATTCTCCTAGATTTTCTTCATGTTTGGCCTTCGATGTGTTTCTTATTATGTGATATTCTTGGTAGTTTCCTACATAGAAATGAAATAGATGAATATATAATTGAATAAAAAAGTATGGGATAGGTTTGAGTTGGTCTGGATAACCAAATGAATACATTAATTTTGATTGATGAATGGTAGTTTTTTATCAGAATTGGTTATATTGGAATGGAGTTGTGGCTAGTTATGTGGTGATTTCATTTAGAGGTAGAAGCAAGGTTGGATGTATTAAGGGATAGTTGGTTGTTTGAGAACCCATAGGATGGGAATGAGCATTTGGTATCATATATCTATATACTTATTTTCGTTTGATTTATATATGCACCCCACCCAAGATGATCCCTACATGCCGAACACCACCATCATCATGGGGGAGGGTGTCTTTCCCAAACATCTCGGTGGGAGGATGGATGCCAGGTCACCCTCTCTTCCCTAATCCTTCTTCCCAGTGGTGGTAGACTATGATTATTCGGGGAAGTTGTGGATTGTGGGGACTAGGTGTGTATAGGGGAATTGTGTTTTCACAAGTGCCTTTGGGATGATATTTTCTATGTTTTCCCATGTGTCTTCAGGATGAGATGAGTTGTGTTTTCTCACTTGTCTTCAAGATGTGATGTGTTGTGTTTTCCATGTTGTCTTCCAGATGATGTGTGTTATGTGGCCCAGGTGTCTGTGGGTGGGTTAAGGTATGGTATGTGGCCTAGGTGTCTGTGGGAAGGATGAGGCATGGTATTTGGGTCAGGTTTTTCTGGGCATGATTTGTTCATGAGGCCTAGGTGTGTGAGGGTAGGTTGTGATGTGCTTTGTTCGGAAGAGGCTAGAGCACCATGATTCTCTTTATTAGGGTGTGAGAGTGGCTAATCAGTGGGAAAGTGGTGAGGGGTACCATTTTATCGATGTGAAATATATTACATTATTATCTTGCGTTATTTGGTGAGTGCGCCTCTGTGAGGTTGGGGTGGTTAGTATACCTGCTCAGTTGCTGTTTGGTTCTACTTTTTTATCGTAGGGGAATTACTATGTTTATTTCACATATGCATGAGAGACATTGGTTTTCCTACTGAGTATGCTTTTATTCTCATCCAACATATATAAAACTATTTTCATGTTTCTAGGAGGACATTGTGGACCATAATGGACTTTAATATCACGGATTTTGATAGTTACTATGTTGATGCCAAGCTATACTTTTGGTACTTACTTTGGGGAAACTAGTTTTGTATTAGTTCTATTTTAAACATGCATGTCGGATGTAATTAAATTTCTTTGACAGACACACACACACAAATATCTTGGAGATGGTTTGCGATGAACAATATTATATCCTAATGTTTCTCCTTAAAACTTGAAATTCTTCCCATCTTGGTAGATTTGTATACCAAATGTTCTAGTCGCCGTCCCAGGGCCAACTAGAGGTGGTAATCAGGGGTCATTATCTCACTTTCTACATTTCCACCCCATGAAGGGAATCTTTGGAGGGAGGGGTAGTGACATAAATTTTATGGAAGCCTATAAATTTTCATATATGAAATATATATGATATTTATATATTTATTAAAATTCTAGATTTGATGTAACCGTAATCAATGTAAAAAGGCCAAAACTATCAAATCAAAACATTCATGAGAAATGAAGCCCTTATCACCTTGAAAAATGATTTTAACAAAGAACTGTCAATAATTTGGTGATAAATGTTTATAAGTATGTAATATGTGATATTATATATAATATTATGGTTCTGGAATCTATTTATATTAAATTTTATTTTATTATAAATGATTTTAGAGTTATTTTAAAGCAAGTGGAACATGAGGTAAGATATTATGTCTCAATTTTCATTCATTAAGGAATATATTAGTGTTATGCACCAATTTATTTTATATAGTTTAAATAAATCCCTATTAGAAATTATAATATTAGTAATTCATGGTATTTTATTTTTCTATTCAAATTATTTCAACGAAGGGGATTTTCCCTGAAAGTTACTATATTAGAAGGAGTTTCAGAATTCATTTTATTTTAATTGGGTTATATTACTTCTTCACTCTCTTTGATATTTTACAATTTTCTATGAAATATCTTTTGGATATTTTATGTTTCTTTTCCACTTGATTTATTTTGATTTAAATTTCAAAAGCATAATCAATTTATAGATTAATTCTCACTTCAATGGTATAACCATTGTAAGATATTTCTACTCAATTATCATTCCATTGAGAAATATATGGTATTATGAACCTATTTATTTTTATGAGGTTTATTTAATTTCTATTTAATTTTTTATATCAGGAATATATTTAAAATCATGGTATTTATTTTTTCATTTGAATTTATTTTTCTCATATGGGTTATTATTTTTATGTTACCAAAGGTGTAGGGGTTTATTTCAGAATCTCATCATTATTCAGGAATATTCATATTTAATTTCTTTTTGGGGTGATTATTTTATATCTATAACTTAAACATAATATATTCTATACCCCTCAGGTTATTTTTGAAAATATAATTATTCTTTTGATTTTCCTCTTTTAAATACTCAAAAGATAAAAAAAGTTGTTTGTGGAAAAGAGAATTTATTTCCCCTTTAGTTAGGAAAACTATTCTTCAATATAAATATTTCTCTTAAATTGTTTCGAAAAATAATTTTTACATTCTAAAATTACTAATTAAATACTTTTTTATCATTTCTTTTACTTTTTAAAAAACTGTTAAAAATTAATCTTCTTGTCATTTTCTCAAAAAGTTACCTTTTGACTTTTTACTAAAAATATGAAAGGAATCATTGTCTTAATGTACCGAGTAAGAAAATAAATTTCCTACCGTAATGGATTCTCATTATGGTGAAGCTTAATTTACATGTTTAGAATGATATTTTAAATGGAAATATTCTTCCAAATATTTATATTTTTTTATTTTTAAAAAGTTATTTTCTAATGGAAAAGTGTATTTTCCTCAAAAATGTTTTAAATGATATTTTATGGTGTTAATATTTGTCATCCACAATAAACCTTTATTTTAATTATGATACACTTGAGATAATGTTTTATGAATAATCCTTATTCATTCTCTGGATGGTTTATGAGAATATTTATTGGGGGAAATATTAACATTTTGTATGGTATTTTTTCAATATGAATTTTTATGTTGAATATATATTGAATTTGTATTCTCTCCATTCATATGATGAATGTAATAGAATTAGTAATTGATGGAAGGTACCTCTATATCCTATCGATGCATCAATATATCTCATGAGACATACTAGTTTTGTTATTTTGCTAAGGCCTTACCTATTTTATATATGATGTATTGGAACAAGTCGTTGAGAGATAGTTTTTGACGTCTGACATTATGCATTCCATCATAATGGGATTATTTATTAATATCCATGTAGTTATTTTAATAGTTATGTTTTCTATGTATAAGTTTTAAGATAATGCGATAAGTTAAATGGAATTATTGGTCACCATTTATTCCTACCATACTATTCATCAAGCTTAGAATATTAATTAAATGTAATGTACATTTAAATATCTAAAATTCCAAATTGAATATTCCTTATTTAATAATGATATATTCTTCTACCTGCATCCCCTTACTATGCATCTGAGCTCACCCCTTTCTTATGTTTCCTTTCCCCAAGATGTCAGAAAGAGTATTATTATTAAAATGAAGGGATATTTTGAAGGGAATTATGGTTTTCTCAAAGAGAATACTATATTATATTTCTAGTTTTCAATTGAAATGTGAGATTTAAGCATTTATCTAGTTACCACGAATAATAAAATATTTTTTATTTTGGTAAGTAATCACTCGTATCTTATGTTAATGTAATAATGTAACCATCGATTCTGAGATACTATGGTTGTTGTATTTATAGTTGGAATCAGAGGTAGTTTTGTCGAAATCTTATGAAAATGATTTATTAAATCATTGATTAGAGAACATTTCCCTATGAAACAATATTAGGATATGTCTAATTAAGGATAAAATCATAATGTTTTTAGTAATATAATTATTATGTCGTTTTCCTATAAAGAAATCGTGGTATGTTTGCTAAGGTAGATGTTGTATTGGAACAATTTCATCTAGGGGTAATAAACCTAAAAAGAGTTGGTAGAGTGTATCATGGCTATCATTATGGTGAATAGTGATTGTGTCCTTACTACACACCTAGTTTGACACTACCAAGGGATATTTTGGTTGAATTCTTATTTTCAGTATGAACTATTATGATGAATCCTTAAATATAACCTATGGGAACCTATTATTTTTCAGTGTGATATGGGTTAAACCTAATGTATTGTGGGTTAATGTATCTAAGATCGATCATATTTTAAAATAAATAGTTCCCCCTTTTTTTGATTTTTTGTGATATGAATTTAACATGATAAAAGTTATTTTGGGAGACATATACTGGAATAAAACCCTTTGGTTTAGTATATGTTTTAGTGAAAATATTGTTTTAGGAAAAATGTTTTTTATTTTATGGACATAAGTTTATATTTATTGATAAACATTAACATTTATATGATCTTTAATGATGATAAAATTATGTGTTATTAAAATTTGGTAATATATGCTTTATCATATAGATAATTATGGGATTGTAGATCGATTTGATGATTAGTCTTATTTTTTGAGGATAATCATCAGATTTTTGAGAATGTTACAGGAATTATATTAATTTTATAAAAATAATATCACATGTTCCTAGTAACAGCCTAAGAAATCAGGAATGTTTGTGGGGATTAAAACCACAACTGAAGGGTAACAAGGGTGCAATTCCATCCATTGTCCTAACTGATGTCATGGATAGTATGAAATTGATTTTACACGAATGGTTTGATGGATAAATGTTATTTTTATTTCATTTAAAAAAATCATATGATCAATTATGTTAATTTTTTTTATTTTTACGTGATTAATAATATTTTAGGAGACATTTTATTGGGGTGAGTTATATATAACCATTAGGTGTAACATAAAAGATTATTTGGGAATAATTATATGACATTTAATGTGAAGGTTAGGATATAACCCTTTTGGTTAAAACATTTTTTAATGTTGGGGTTATTTGTGATATATGGTTATTTATTTAAGAAATGAACAATGTTAAAACTTTGGTTTTATTATTGAATTTTAGAGATTAATGTATTCTTTCTTCATATGATGGTTTATTAATTTTTAATATTATATTTAATTGTTCTAATAATATTTGTTTTATTATAGATAGGATGAATAAAATGTTATTCTTTTTTGTATTATGTGATCCATTTGATGTTGATTTTAAGGATTCTTCCATAACAAGATTCACCTTGAATACTCATCGTATGGATAAAAAGATGAGATTGTGGTGGAAATTTAACATAGGATGAAATTCTACTTTTCATGCAAATATATTTCCTTAATTACTTAGTCAATATGATTAAGGGATTCCACGAAAATAGGAAAACAATATTGAAAAAAAAAAATTTATCTTGTTAATTTAATTTTCGATGAAACAATGGCTGTTTAACCTATCATAGATTTATGGTTTTGTGTTCATTAACATTATCTTGATCCTTCACTTTCTTTTGATCAATGATATCTATAACTCTCCATCATTATTAAGATATTAAGTCTCTCCCCAATGTCAATATTTTCAATCCCTACTAATGTTCTCATATCTGGAAACCTAGTTAGGTGATATTCTATATGAACTTTAAATTTTCCTTTCCCTCATTTTATGACAATGTTTTGTAAACATTTTTTATGATGTGGGTTTGCAAAAAAAGTCAGAAATTCGACTGCAAAAATAGAATTTTGATGGAAATATTTATTTAAGGGGGATAGAATGATACATCCAAATCTTTTATAAAATATTTATATTTAAATTAACATTATTTCGTCAATATCATCCATTACACACAACAATGAGTTTAAAAGAACCGCGACATAATATAAAAATATCATTATTTAGGGAGATAGTTATCACTTAGCCAGAGGATAAGTGGGTATTAATAGGAATAAATAAATTATGAATAATTTATGGGTTACATATGTATTAGTAAAATTCATTGGTTATCAATTGATTATAAATGAGAATAAAAATCATTTGAAAGTAATTTTTTTAAAAAAAAATTTATGTTTGAAATATGTATTTATCTAAATAAAATAAATTAATTTTTATTGGTATATTATCTTAATGAAATTTATATATTATAAATTAAATAAAATGTTTTATAATTTTTTTAATATTTTTTTGGGCATGGGATAAGAATAAATCCTATTTTAATGTTTTTTTTCTAAACAGTGTGTTCGTCGCGCTTTGTGCAATTATTTTAGAAATAAAACTGTACATATTTTAAAAATTTATGTTGAAAAAATAAAATAAATTTTATAAATATATATTTCAATATTATTTTATATTTATTTTTTTATAATTTCCTGAAAATATATACTGTTAAAAGAATAGTAAAAAATAAAAATTTTATTAAAACATTTCATATCTTTTAAAGTATTTAAAAAGTGAAATTTTTATTTTAAATTATTTTAAAAGTAAAATTATTTCAATTATAATATTATTATTTCAATTTATTTTATTTTAATAATATTTATTTTGAATTTTGATATAAAAAATTTTCAAACATGATGAAATATTTCCTTTGGAAAACCTCATTTATTTCATGCTCATGAGTTTAATTTTAAATTAACCTGTACCCATTATATGAATTAAATTTGGTAAAATTGATTATATATTTTTAATAAAAAAATTAATATTAGGTACTTAGTTCAAATTAGTTTTTTGGTGAAAATGAATTTTAAAAGAAGTAAAAATTAATTACCGTAATTAAGGTGAAGACGAGTTTACCAGGGGATAAACTAAACTAAAATAGAATATTTACAAATCAAACTTGTTTAAATACCATTAAATTTACACATTTATAAATTTTAAAAACTAAAAATATATTATTAGGCTCTTTTATATATTTTTTTCTTGATAATGACTTTATCATTTTCTATTATTTTAGGAAATTTCCAAGAGGGTCACATCCCCCACTTATAAAAGGACATATCCTCTCTTATCCTATCTACACATAAAATGCCTTTTGGTATGGAAAATAATTTCAAAAATACCTTCATTAAATCCCTCAACATTAAATAGTTTCCATTTTTTGACTAGAATAAAATCATAGGAAGGATTTATGTATAAACTTAAAGAGGTTCTTCAAAGAAGTGGAATAATTCGTAACATTTAGTTTTCATTTTATTTGTTACTATATCTCAATAAAATATTTTAAAAATATGATTAAATAATAAAACTATTATTATCTATATAAATAGATTTTATTATGTTAATTGAATAATATATTTCCTTCTCCTCTTCAATCAAATGGGAAACGAAACAATCAGTCGTGTGTATAGCAGACTGCTGCCTCAAAAACTAATATAATTCATTTTCCATCACCACCAATCATAGATGGATATAATGATGTATTTAATTAAAATATAATATATTTATTAAATACTTATACAAATTTAATTTAATTATCACATCTAACTCATTTCTTCCAATTTTCTGGAAAATGATAACATCGGTCGTGCAAATGTCTGGACTACATCCTCCACGAAGCGATGCGATACATTTTACATTTTATTTGCACATGGATGGAAATACGTATATATTTAGTGAATATATTATATATATATAGTATATAATTATTATTATTTAATGGTTAATTAATATTTACCTTTCTTTCGGTCCATCTATCTTAAAATGGAATCAAATATCATTCATATGTGTGACTTACAGTCTCCATGAATGATGAAATTAATTTTTGTCTCTCTAAATTTTATTGATGATGATAAATATGTATATAATAACTATATATGATATTCATATTATTATTAATATTATTTATATGATTTAACCATAATATAATTAGAATTTCCAAAACTACTATACAAAAACATACATGAAAAACAAAGTAGTTATCTTTTTGAACAATGATTTTAAGAAGTAATTTTCAATAAATAGATTATAATAGGTTATAAGTAAGATATGATACTATATATACTATTATAATTATTTTATTTAATTATAATAAATATAATGTTATTATAGAAAAAGTGATTATGCTTTCAATGAAAGTGGAGCACATGGTAAGGGATTCCGTCTCAATTTCATTTCATTAAGACATATTTTAATGTTATGCACCACATTTTTTTATACATGGTATATAATTAAATTTTATATATTATAATATTAATAATTAATAATTCATGGTATTATATATTTCAATTAATATAAATTCATCCTACGGTATTTTACATGAAATTCACCAAGTGGTAAGGGGTTTCATAACTAAATTTCTTTTTAGTGGGTTATATTTTTTATTAATTATATTTATTATCCAATGATTATATGTGTAGGGAGTTTTGATTATTTAACTTTTTATTTACCTATTTTATATGTATTTATATTTGATACACCTAATCAGTTAATTGATTAATTATATCTTCAAATGTATGATCTTGGTGATAGATTTCATCTCAGTTTTCACTTTATTGAGGAATATTTTGTTTTATCCTAATATTTATTTATTTGAGTTGTCCCTAATAATAATTTGATATATTATAGCATGAATCTTTTTATATTAATAGTATTTAATGTTTCATTTAAAGTAATATTTTTCATGTGGTATATGATTCGAAAGTAACCAAAGATTAAAGGGTTTATTTCACAATCTTATCACTGGTCATGATTATTCTTGTTTAAGTATATATTGAGAGAATTATTTGATATTTTAATTTTAAAATAATAATATTTTCTTATGTTCTAGTTATTTTTCAAAATTATTTTTTTATCTTTTTTTCCAATTTTATGTACTCAAAGGATCATATAAATGTTTTTTAGAAAGAGACATTATTTCCAATTTAGTTGGGAATGTTTTTATTCTATATCCATATTTTGGGTAATTTTTTTCGAATAATATTTTTAATATTCAATAATTATTTATTTTAAAAAATACTTCCGAAGTTTTAATTTTTAAAAAATACTTTAAATTGAACATTAATTTTGGTTTTCAAAAAATATACTTTTTCTACATTTTACCAAAATGTGAACGGAATATTGGTTTTAGCATACTCAACTTGAAAATAATTTTCCCATAATCATGACCACTAATTTATTTGAATATTAATTTATTTGTTTTCAATATTGTTTTCAAATATAATGTTTTTCCTAATACTATAGAAATCTTTACTTTGTAAAATTAATATTAATATTGAAAATTTAATTTTACTTAAGAATGTTTTAAATGATTTTTTATGGTGTTTCTATTCATCAACAACAACAACCCTTTATTTTACTTATGGTCTATTAAGGATAAATTGTGTTGATTCCACCCTTATTCTTTTTCTAGATGGTTTATGATAATATTGATTGAGGTAAATATTTATATTTGTTGTGTTTATTTTTCAATAAAAACGTTTATATTGATTATGTATTGAATTCTTATTCGACCCTTTCTTATAAAGGATGGATTGAATTAGTATGTGATGGGAATGGCCTAATATTGCCCCTAAATGCATCATTAGTTCTATTGGGACAAATTGGTTAGTGTATTTTGTGGAGGCCTTACCACTTGTATATACGATGTTTTGGCATAATGATTTTATGGTCTTTTTATGATGTTTGGCATTATGAATTATATCATTATGAGATTAGTTATTCAAATCCATGTGATTATTTTAATAGTTATGATATCCATTAGTACATTTTAAACACTTGTGATTAGTAATATTTCATTACTTGGTTATTATTTATTTAAATAATATTATTCTTAATGGTTATGATATTGATTAAATGGAATTTGTTTTCATTTATTTATTTTTTCCATATTTATTATAACTTATTTATTCATGATATATTCCACTCTATGCACACCCTTACATTGCATATTCCATCACACCTTTCTTATGTTACCTTTCCCCATGATTCCAATATGTTTATTATGATTGAAATGTAGTGATACTATAATGGGAATAATGGTGTTATCTATGAAAACACTATACTATATTTTAATATTTCAATTTGAATGTGAGATTCAATAATATATATAGTTTACCAGTAAAACATACATATTAGATCATTTATGATGTAATCAATTGTATATTATTCCAATTTAATAATGTAACCACCAATTCTTGGCTACTGGGGTCACGATATTTATATATATGCAATCACCAAATACACTAAACCATTGGTTCCTCAGATTATGAAATTATATATGAGTTGTAATTTTTAAAATTTTTAAATGATATGAAAATTATGTTCCTAATGGATATTGATGATAATTTTTATTTTTTGTCAATATTTTGTGTCAAAATCAATAAGTATGTTAAAGGTGTTGTTGCCTATACATTTTATGGAATCAAGTCCACCGGATGATTGTAGTGTGAATAGTTGAACCATCAGAAGTAGGAACATTGTAGATGCATGATCTACTAATTAAATATGTAAGTCTCTCGTCACTATAAGTAAGGAGAAATATATGAAAGTTAATTATACTAATAGTTTTACAATCATTCACTAAATATACAAGAACTAAGATATAAACGTCTTAAAATTAATGAACTATTCTTAGAGAGAAAGAGAACGTGTAAATGACTAAAGAAGAACTAGATACAAAAATTACATGGAATGTAAGATTAAATGGGAAATTACAATGTGACCATTAAATAGAGAAGATTACATATAGATATATTGTATATACAATTAGAGAATTTTATGATCTATGTAACAATTGGATAAACTGAGTTGACCGAATGTTAAACATTATACTTCCGGGGAAAGAAGAGTTACCACCAAGGAAATTTGAAAAGGCATGAAGTGTAGTGGAGTCTGAGATAAAACCAAAAAATAAAAAACACTAGAAGATAAATTTAAAGTAATAATTTGGAATTTATTGAGAAGATAAAGATGATAAGAGAGTTAAGATGATTGAGTAGACTTTTATGTTAGAAGAAATGTCAGAAGATTATATACTATTCGATCATTAGAAGAACAATGATTCATGTATTAATGATCAAAGTCAATGTTTATTAGAATAAAGGATAGGGAAGGATTATTCTAGAATTATTTTAATTTTAAAATACAGGAAACATAATCTATGAAAGCATTGGAGGCTATATCAAGAGAAGATGTGGTACTAAAAGTTATTCTAGTCAGACAAGTTTTTTATTTTGGCTAAAAGAGAAGTTATCAAAATATTAATTTACAAATCCATGTTTTGAAGGAGTTATGGAGAAATGATTGAGTGGAATTCCAAATGTGTATAAAACAAACAACATTGAATGAAAGTTGCAAAATTTTAAAATTATTAGAATTTGAGTTGGGTTGAAGAAGGTGGAATATACCAATGATTGAATTGAACGAAGGTAAAATAGATGAATACAATTAGAATCACATGAATCATTTAAAAAAAAGTTCAATGGACCAATGGATGATAATGATTAACTTGAGGAAAATGAATAACCAAATTATAGTAATAGCAAATACAGTCACGAGATGATGCTGTGTAAATTTACATGAACACTATTAAGCCACACCCAACGAGATGATGCTAGAATAGATGTTTAAGAAGTTAAAAATCATGAGAGAATTTCATATTCCTAGAAAAGATTTTGAAAATTGTTGAATACTATTAATGGTGATTTTTTAGAGTATTTTATTAATCCAAATTTTGATTTATTCATGTGTAATTAATGGTTGTTGAATGAAGACTTGGAGTGAATAAGAGTTTCACATTAAAGCATGTATACTCCCCACATTTATCAAAGGGAATTTATATATATAAAGGGGAACATAATTTGAGATATATATGATGAAAAGAAAGTATTGAGAGAACTATTGTTTTTATTAAGAAACAAAGTGAAGGGGGTAAGCCGACCAAGTACACATCAGAATATTTGAATTGATAAAGAAGTGATTAGACCATAATGTGAATTTATGAAGAGCTAATTTAGTTATCTGAATTCAAAATATATAAAAAATTAATGTTATACTAACATCAATTAGTAACCTATATATGTAATAAATGTTGAGGGGATGAATTGAGTTCTCTAATATTAAGTAGCTGACTGAATGAAAAGATATTGTTCTTGCTAAATTCAGAAAAAATACTAATTATTTGAATATAAATCCATATGAAATTTCAAGGAGAAAACTATAAGACTAGTGGTTTTATTATTAAAAAAAATCAACCATTCCTATGATGATGTTGAAATCTATTTTTGGGATATATCTCAAACACAAGGGTAATATTATAGTTTTGGAGTTTAAGATGATCCCTACAATTAGTTTTAAGGATAATGTATTTCCTCATTTATGAGTAAGTGATGATTTTATGACTCATACATTCTTATAAAAACAAGTAGTAGTTATCCCACATTGGGCTCGAACCTTATTAAAATCCTTCTCTGATGATTCTTTTAGATTATTTTCATTTCACAAGGGAGTTTGTGTGAGGGAAAATATCAAAGATCCATACATCCAAACCAATAATATATGTTTTATTAACAGAACGGAGATAATAGTTTATGTTTAACAAAATCAATAAATGTTAGTCACCCTTGATCCACTCCCCCCCCCCTACAGCATGACTGCACAGTCCTATAGAACTCCCAAGTGTTATCATAGAATATCTTCCCTCTACTTCGCTCTATATGTTTATTCCTAGTTATGTTTAAATGATTTATATGAAGTATATGTTTTTTAGAGTTTAAGAATTAATTTTTGTCATAAAATAATAAAGTTATTAATATGTATTATCTGAATGATCTGAAAGAAGATCCATAATTAATTTTAATGAAAGATACTTCTATTGTTGTCTATATTCATGTTTCATCCAGAACATTATAGAACCATAAGAATAAATAATCTAAAAAATTAGTGTAATTTAATCTCTGAATATCATATGAAGTAGGATCCACTATTATCAAAAACTAAACCGAGTGGAATTTTTATTAAAAATCCGTCAGAATTAATCCTCTAGGTTATATGTATTCAATCCTTGGTATGTATGACTCTGTTGAAACTATTTAAGTATTTTACTATGAAACTAGTACACCGCCCGTGTATACGCACAACATTATAAATGAACTGTTATTTTCAAAATTCAATTTTATATTGAAAATATAAGAATGTATACAAATTAATGTTATGTTAAAATGAGACAGTACAGAAAGAATATTGAAATATGTGTAGTTTTTGATATTGTTGTATTAAAATAAAGTAGTTTAAATTATATAAAATAAGAATTAAATATGATACATGAAAATTGGAATGTTAAATGTAAATAAATGAGACATAAATAATAGTAGGTACAAACATAATAATTTTAACATAGAAACAAATGGTAAGAAATGAAATAGAAGTAGAAAATATATGTTACCCTACGGTGTGCGGATACAAATATGTTACTAAATTCGTTCCAAATCTATGAGTTTTTTCTCCAGTGGAGATCCACACCTAAATGTTGCCTTCGCATTATAGTCCACCACTGTAGCAGGAAAAAATTGATAAATAAAAAAACTGGAAATCAGTTTTACGGGAAACAAAAATTTAAAAATCAGAAAATTAAAAAAAATTACAGTGTATTAGTACACTATAATATGAGTAGAGATAAAAGTGAATAAAAAATTTATTTCTAAAAAAAATTTGAAACTATGAAATCACATCAAATTATGAAGAATGCTACTGTAGGAATGCTAAATTGTTCAGGCACATGAACTCTGTAAATGCCAGAACTGGTCCAAACATCATAGAAACTGAATGTAATGTTAATGTAATGTACATTGAATATTTGAGAGAACATCAGGGGTCTTGGGGAAATGTATTTGAGATATTTCCATTTAAGTTAATAAACATAATCATGAGTATAAAAGGTTAAAAACAATGTTTTACATCCCAAAGAGAAATTGAAATTAAACTGGAACCTTCAAAAAAAGGGAGACCAACCTGAACAACCAACACCGCAACACAAGGGAGACCAATTCCACCAGGTTCATGTTTGATTTCCAATTAGGCCACAATGTAGCTTCCATTGAACAACTACGTCTTCTGAGAGTACATTGTGGAGCTATTCCCTTCAGTGAAAGCACATCAACAAACAAAAAACTACTAAATGTGCTGGTATCATTTAATCACACCAAAATTAGGAAGAAGACTGATGAATACGCTGGAGAAACAACTTACTCCACCGATACACTAAGGATAGAGTCATCAATCAATAGGATTTACTATTAAAAACAAAAATTTTGGAATCATACCTATGCTCCCATTCAATATTCCTATCATTTGGGTCCTCTTGAAGAGTTGTAAGTTGTATAGAAACTGCTACATTATGCATTGAAATGATGATGATGCCTCATACCTGGTTCTCAGGTACGTTTCATTCCTGGACATCAAGGGACAAAAATTGATTATAAGTGGTATAGTCATCTCATCTGTAGTCATTATTAGCAACATTAGAAGGCCGAAACCATTTCCAACTTGGACATAAGGAAACCTCTTGTTAAGAACTTTCAGGCCTAAAATATATTCATTGGTATACAATACCTTGAAGATGATTGGATGTGGATTGAATTGTATCCTTGAAATTTTCTAGATTCCAACCGAACTCAGATATGTGCATCCTCCCTGTTAAGGATCTTAATAGAAAAGGTCCTGCCAACATTAAAATTACTCACTCCACAAACACACACTTTAATGTATCATTAAGCTGGTCATAAAAATTAAATGTGATATTATTTGTTCATGGTGGAGTAGCAGTCGGCCTAGTTAGGCTGGAAGTTGGCTACACATCCTCAATGATGACCTCACTCTATTTTAAGAGACTCCAGAGGCTGACTGGTCTTCTGAGATTTCCTTATTTTTATTCCCACTCCATTTCATAGGAACAATGTTAGATGAAGATGGGCGACCTTTATGCTTTCTAGAGGAGTCAGTATTAGCACTTAATCCAAAGACACCAGAATAACTTCCAAGACCACTTACAAAAATATTCAGAAAATAAAAAATGAATTCCTAAATTTAAAAAATGTAATACAAAAACTAAAAATGATAATTTTGAAAATAAATTTAATTTATAATGTGTAATTTAAATAACACAGACCAACTTCAAAGAAACAAATATGGAAATTAGTTCAGAACTAAAAAAATTAAACATAATGACATATTTAGTTGAAAAAAAATCAATAGTATAAAAATGCTTCCTTCAAAAGTAAGAGGTTTCTAAAATATACAACAATTATAGGTTTGTCAAATATATATATTGTTTCTGCAACATAAAATAAATAGTAAACAGAAGAAAAATTTAAAAATTTAATGTTGTTCATTCATAACTTTCATCTGGTGTAACCTTGAATATCTAGAATTTGACAAAGAAGACATGTTTGTATTTTTTTACTTTATATTTAATTTTCAATGTGTGCAATGAAATTGAATTATGCACAGTGGAATGTAAATTGAATGTAATGTACATTGAAAAGGAAAACACCAAATGGGATAAATATCTAATTCCACAAGAGTATATGGTTGATGTAAAGTGCAATTATATGATTGAATCAGTTTATGAATAGTCATGTACTAAAATGTTATGTCTAATACATAAAGATGGCTCCATTTTCAGAAATCAGTGAAACAAATTCATATGGTTGGATAGTTTGCAAGCAGTGAACTGGTAAATACATTTTTTATAGAAATCAGAAACACTGGAACACTAACAATGGGAAATAGGAGAACACACCTTTTTTCGATCTCTGGATCTATAGGGTTATTGTGGTCAGAAAGATGTATAATAATGTTGGTAGACAGAATGAAGTGAATCTGTAATTTCTAATTCTTGAATGCAGATTTCATATATAACAGTAGTAAAATTCTGTATGAGTAGACTTAAATAAAGAAAATTAGAGCAGACCAAAGAGTTAGTCCACTATGCATATAGTCTAAGACGATTAAAAAAATAAATGAACTGAACAGGTAATCTTCATGAATGAAACTGGAAAAATTTATATTGAATGATATAATTTAAGCATTATTAAATTTTAGGATGTAATGAAATTCCAGAATAAATCAATATCATACATGGAAAAAAATTGATGATGTAAGAATGGCCAAGCAGAAGAATCATATTCCGTAAATGTTGAACTGGAATAGGTGTTGTATAAAAATATTGTTTGAAAATATACTATTAAACTGAAATTATTAAATCTTAGAGAGAAGGGGAAAAATCTAAAGAAATTGAGAAGAACATACCTTTTTCTTAGAGCTGGGTCTGTAGGGTATCAGAATACAAACAATCGTATAAAAATGGTGGAAGATCGAACTTTGCGGATCCCTATTTAATTATTTTTGAATGCAAATGTATCATATTTCAGCATTAAAATTTGGTATGAATAGAGAGAAATGTGAAACATTGATATTGAATTGGACTAAATTAGATTATAATGAGCAAAGTTCCAATCTAAATTTATATAATGAAGCTTAATTTTTTTTTGAAATGATTCAAGAGAAGTAATTGCTGTAAAAAAATCATTGATATGAAAAGTAGGACACTATCAATTATATTAAGATCCATTTGTTTCAGAGGCTTCTTATCAAGGTGCTTATTAGGTTTTCTTGTTAAATTTCAAGATTCATGTGTTTGTTGGAATAGTCATAAGATAAAATATTTGAATTCAACACATATTATAGCACATACAAAAAAAGGCAGGCCGACACAGCTATGAATCTGTGATTATTGTATCACTTGATCAACTATAGTAGATAATTTTTATTCATTTCTCCAATGCTCTAACATTGTTATGAAGAAAACCCCTCATGAGTGTTAATTTCTAACCCATAAATAACGCTTGAATTAACTACCAACCCATATTTAGTAAATACTTATCAAAGAAGAGAATAATTAACATCCGAAAGCATATATATTTTGTGAGTTAAATCAAATACACATGGAGAGTGTTCTAGTTGTTGGGTGACTATTGGAGTAGAGTAGGAAAAAAGCTAGGGTTTCAAAAAACCATCTAAGCAGCTATACTGAAAATTCATAGATAAGTTAATAAAAATTAAAAAAAGTTTCTTAAATGACCAACACAAATAAATATACACTAATATTACAAAATTTTTAAAAAAAGAATGCAGAAACAAAACATATTATAGAAAAAGTTCTTGAATGTAACATTATATGTTTTGAAACTAACCTTGAATGTACCAGTATCCGTTCTAAAACTGATCCTATGACATTTTAGCCAAACAGGGAACCCCCTATACTTTTTAATGAAATATAAAAACAATCATTGTTTTTGAATTCAAACACATTAATATATTGTACATACCAAAAACCTTCATAATTACCCAAAATTCCATTGAGGATAGACAGAAGTCATGATTCTGAGATGATTTTCTAGGTCTGATTGCTTCTCCATCTTGATGAATATGACCAAATAATATCTCCATTAGAAATAGCACCACATGAAAATATATCAGACACTCATTGAAAGAAATATACATATCAAGTAAATGAAACACTGATTTACTGGAAGATGCAGAAAAATAATGTATTAATCAAATATTGATGTCAAACAAGAAAACGAATAAATAAAACATTATGAAAATGGAAATAGAAATAATAGTGAGATTATAAAAATAAAAATTAATTATTTTTTGGTATTTTCTTATTTTATCTTCCTTACATCATATATGACCCCATAATTCATGTATTTATTTTCTATCATAAATTATCATATTTTAATATTAAACAAACATTAAACTACTATCGAAAAACAATAAAAATTCACCCAAACCATTTTTTGATGTGTATAATTCAATAATGAACTCCATTTTTTTAAAATTATTTCTCAAAAATGATAAATTTAATTTCTAGTTAAAAACATCATTTACCTTGAAAATATAAATTTTAAATTTATTTCTTAATTTGTAACACTATGAAAAATTAATTATGGTCACATAAAAATGTCTTATAATAAACAGAAAAATAGTTAATTTATAAACATATTTTATGGGAAAAAATTTATTTTACAAAATTTGTATTATTTATAAAATTTAAAATATGTACTAATGTTTTAGAAATAAATCTACACATAATTAGAAATTTCGAAGACATTTATTTACTCATACGAAGATATAATTATGAAGTAATTTCACTTATAAGATGAAAAAATTTATTCATACTTTCATTTGTGAGGTTACTATTAAATCAGCTAGTTACTATTCATATGGATCAAGTTACAATTCCAAAGGATAAGTTGTTATTTCATTAGTATAGGTTCCTCAACTTCAATAAATACACCTTATTTCATTCATTCTTCATTTATAATGTTTTTTATTATGGAATGTATGTAATTTTTATGTTATTTATATAGCATAACATAATTATAAGAAGGTATTTTCCATTGATAAAATTTTGTGTCGTTAAATTCTTCCCCTTTATAAAATTTCATAGTTGAGATTTAATTTTATATACTCTCTTGAAAATCGGTGATGGTACTTATCCTACATTTCTTCCTCATGTTCCCAGGTAACCTCTTTGTGGTTGTGGTTACACCATAATACTTTAACTATGTGAGTATTCTTGTTGTGTAGAACATTATCTCCACAATCCTAGATCATCACTGGATGATCCTCATATGAGAGATCATTTTCCAACTATACCTCTTCTATATTCAGTACATGTGAGGGGTTTGGTAAGTACTTATTTAAAAGGGACAGATGAAATAAATCCTCAACTTGAGATAGATATGTTGAATTGCTAGTTGATAGGCCACTTCTATGACATGATCAAGAATCATAAAGGGCTCGATGTACCTAAGAATCATCTTTCTTTTCTTCCCAAATCTCATGATCCTCATACATGGAGATATATGGAAGAATACCATGTATCCATCCTTAAAATAAGGGTATCATTGATGATTTTATACATAGATCTTTTTTCAAAATTTTTCTACCTTGCTGTGCTGATAAATGGATTTCACCATTTTGACCATTTCTTATAACATTTTATTTCATAGCAACTTACACATTCCTACTTCATCCCATCATGTTGGTGTTCTACATAAATTCCCATAAATAGATACATATGAATCAATTTGGATACTTGAGTTGAAACTATTATTTTAGGAGAACTCACCCAATGGTAGATGGTTGTCCAATCACCCCCCAACCTAAAATTTCATATAACAAACTATAAAAATTCCTTGTAGTGTCTGAATAGTCAGTTTAGATTTTCAATGAATATGAGGATGATAGGTCACATTGAAGTTGAACTCAGTACTCATATCATATTGTAATCTTTTCCAGATCATGGAGGTGAATCTCAGATATTGATCGGATATAATCGATAGTGGCACTCGATATACCTTTAAAACTTATTTGATGTATATTATTGCATGTTGATCCTTTGAGAAGTCATCTCAAAATTCCATAAGGTGATATTTCTTTGTAAGATGACCCATAATAACAAATATAGAATTTCTCTCTTTATATGTCTTTGAATGCCTAATGACAAAGTCCTGGGTGATGTTTTCACATTCCCATATTGGCATGGGTAATTGTGGAATCAACCATTTATACTTTTTCCTTTCATCATTTACATGATGACATACTAGGAACTTTGATGTATATTCATCAATCTCATTCTTCATATTTTCCAACCAATAGTTCTCATAGAGATCTTGATACAAATTTATACACCCTGAGTGAATAGAGAAGGTTGAGCTATGTTCATTATTCAAAATCTCATTCTTAAAATCCAAATCACATGGTACACGTAGTCAAGATCCAAATTTTACAACTACAACCTTATCCATTTTGAAGTCTTAGGATTTACCATTCTTGAGAACTTCCACCCTTTTCTGAATTTCCACACCATTTCATTGAGAATACTTTATTTTATTCATAAGGTATGGTTGAGAAATAATTTTATAAAGGATTTATGATGATAATTACTTACTGATTCCTAGGTAAATACTATGTAAATATAAGAAGATTTAATGTTTTCCTATTCTCATCAATGTTATAGATGTTGGATCCTCTCTACTTAGAGCATCTGACACCTTATTTACTTTACTACGATGGAAGTAGACTGACTAGTCATAGTTATTGATGAGAAAAAAACAATATTTTCAAGTGAATATTAAGCTCCTTCAATGTGAATATATATTTTATACTCTTTGGATTAGTATATATCTCTCACTTCTCCCCATAGAGATAATTCCACCAGTTTTTCAATGCCAATATTTCAGCAGTCAATTCCAGATCAAGCGTGGGTTATTTTTGCTAATTTATTTTCATATAACTTGAGGTGTAGGCTATCACATGATCAATATTCATGATTAAGTACAATAATAATTTATTTAAATAATCATTATTCACCATAGAGAGTTCTCCACTTTTCATGAGTGAGAGTATTCGCGTGATAATAATCCACTTTTGAGTTCCGTAAAGACTTTCTAGAATTCTTCAGTCCCTACAAAATTCAATCCCTTTAATGTCATCATGGTAATTGGGTTTGAAAATCATTGAATGTTATTCAAAAATCATTTAAAATACCTAACTAGTCCAAGAAAACTATGGATATATGTTAGAGATTTTGGAAGGGGCCGCTCATTGATTGACTTTTTCATGGAAGGGTGCACATATATCACATTTTTTGTGGTAATATTCCCCTAGATTGATACATCATCCATATAGAACTCACATTTATTGTAAATATCATATATTTTCACCCATCAATATTTATTTGGAATAGTATTGAAATACTCCTCTTATTCCCCCTTTCTCTTGGAGTATATCAAATTATCATCAACATAGACTAAAACAAATTTGTTGAGGTAATCTCAAAAAATTATATTCATTAAATCCATGAATGTTGATGGATCATTAGTCTATCTTAATGGCGTCACTATGAAATCATGGTGTCAATACCTTGTTCTAATGTTATTCATGGTTATAAATTCCTTAATCCCCTTTAATTAGTGATATCTTGACCAAAGTTACACCTTAGATAAATAATTAGTCCGACCTATATGATCAAACAATTCATCTATATGTGGTAGGGGATACTAGTTATTTATCATGATCTCATTGATCTTATGATAATTAATGCAGAGGAAAATTGATTCATTCTTCTTCATAGATAATAGGACTAGTGCACCCCATGGTGATGCACATGGTCGTACAAAACCCTTGTCCAGATTCAACTATTACTACTTTGTTATCTCTTCTAGATCAATGGTGGCCATTTAATAAGCTTCCTATTATATAGGTTGAAATCTAGGAACAAGATAAATTCAGAACTCAACCTCTCAATCATGAGTAAGACTAGGAAACTCCTCATGGTATACATCATTATAATACCTCAAATTGGTGTTCTCTACGATCATGATTCTCTCTTTTTTATCAATTATTTGAACAAAGATACGATCTCTCATAAAATATAAATATCCATAATTGAGGTGATTATTTCAAAGCATATTCATCTTCCACATCACATTTGTAAATATTTATAGGATTCTTTGGGATGTGAAGAGTGACCTCCCTTTCCTAGCAGTTGATGTTGGATTTATATAAAGATTTCCAATCCATGACTAAAATAGCATCAAATCCTACCAAAGGGAGTGTGAAAATATTTTTTGGGATGTTCAATCCACAAATATTTACTCGAGAGGATTAATAAACTTTTGATTCAACAATTTCCCCATTATCTACACTCGCAGATAAATCACCCTCCAAATTCTTAGGTGGTGTTATAATTGTTCTACTACACATGAAACATATAAAAGAATGAGTGGAGGAAAAATCAAATAGCGTGTTCATTATTATTGAATGAATAAATAGATTACATATCAACAAGTTATTGTCCAGCTCCACCATAGTAGTAGTGATTTCATATTCCCTTTATTGTTTCCTTGGAGGTTGTTGTTGATTGTTTCGGGTAACCCTAGGAATGAGGAATTGGATTGAAAAATTTACATGTTCCTTATAGTTGAAAGAAATCACTACTATATGAATGCTGATATAAAACATAATTTCTTCTTACATGTTAGTAGGATTATTCATACCCCTTAAGAATTTTTTGTCCATGTGAACTTCACTTTCCTATCTAAATCATCTCTTGGTTTCCTTTATATAGTTTGCAGGATTCTTCTTCACACAATATTGACAAATGAGATGTTGGGACATCTTTCCATCATGGGATTTTGACCCTTATTAAACTCCATTTTGCAATTTTCCTTATAGGGCCCAAGGGAACATAGAGAATCTATGATATTCATTTCATCCATAAGCGAACAATAGACAATCTCCCCATAACTATCAAATTATCAAATTTCCAACTCTTTTCATAGACTGGGATTTAGTCCAATAATGAAGTGATCCAACTTGTTTTAGTGTTCATGAAGAATACGAATGAATATCTTAAAAACCTTATTGAATTCATCTTTATAGACTACAATGGAATTATCTTCCTTCTTCTTTATTAGTCTGAGCAATTCCCTTTCCATATTGAGATGGAGGGTTATGGGAAAATACATATCGAAAAAAATCATGAAATATTCCAATTCAATGGAATAAATTTCCTCCATATAATTTCAGTTCTTGGTCAGTGTCCACTACGGATCAGATTCACCGTCAAAATAATAAACAGTCAGGGGGTATTCCTTCTTACGTGTTGTAGTTTGTTAAAGAAGGATGTCTAAGTATTACAATCGTATTTCATCTATATGAGAATACCATATGTAAATTTTTAGGAAGGATTTGATATTTTGGGTGAAGTGTAAGAAGATGAAGGTACTAGTTTTCATTCAGTCCATTAAAAAAAGAGATGTAAATTTTTGAATAAAGAAGTATATGATTCATAATCTGAAAGGAAAATATGTTGTTCCTGAGAGTAATCCATTAGATGTGGGGTTCCATGGATCATAAAATTTGACATGACAATGATCATCGTACTCAATCATTGTTGAAAATGAAAAATCAGAGGGAAATTTGTTTTCATTGAGATTGTAGGGATGGATTAAAAAGAAAGGAAGTCATGTTATTGGAAAAAATACATTTGGGTACAGAATAAAGGATATGCTCAGCGTTTTCATTAAGTTGGCTATGAGAAAGGAAAACTCCGATATTTTTATCGATTGTTTCCAGTGTCATTGGACACCATACTATGCTTACCACAACATCATAGATGACATTGATCTATTAGAGGAAGACATAGTCTAATTAATCAGGTACATGGTCACACTGATATCTCCTTCACACATATGATCATTGTTATGAGGAAATAAAGATAAGTCAAATCACATTATGTTTTACAAAAATGATTTCATAGGGATAATTGATGCTTGAAGTTTTTAAAATGGTACTAAACATAGTTATATGATGTCTTCTTTTTTATGTTTTTTGATTGGGTAATGAAAATGGGAGTGAAATCATCATAATGAAGAAATTGTATTGATATTGGGAATCAAACGAAATAATGATAAGAAACTCTGTAGTGATATTATGTCATGAAAATATTTTATAAGCTTCAAGAAGAGTTAAGAAGTGCTGAATAAGTCAATTATGTAACTAATATTTGAGGGAAATTAATGATATGTGAATTTTTTTTTGCAGGAATGTTTTCCAGAATCCTTCCTAAACCATTTTTTGCTACCCTATAAATTGAATAAGTATATTTAAATTTCATTATGAATATACTTTTTTTACAAAATAAGAGAGATAATCTCTAATGTTATTGAGAGAAGATGTTTACGGATTATTCTTTCCTGAGGATTTTTTCTATATATAAGAATCAAAGGAGAAGAATAATAACCTAGATCATCTATTCAGGTATGTTTTTCATTTTCTAGTGTTTTTGTAAAAACAGGAGTTTTGGGATATTTTAGAAGTACATGTCGTGTACTATATGAGTACATGTTGTGGAATCGGTTACTGTAGGTAGTAGGGTGTTGGCTGTGTAGCATCCATGCACACGGCCGTGTGTGGTGACCTCGAGACTGCTTAATGCGGGGGATGGTGAAGGCAAGTACACATCAAGTACTTATAAAGTATATGCCATGTACATTCTTTTTTTCATTAAAGGCACTGGGGTCATGTATGATAGAAAATATTCCCTACTTCTCGACCAATTTCATTCTAGAGGGAACTGAAGGGCGGAGAATCTTCTCTGAGCCCTCGACCGAGCATCCGAACTCCAATTCAACCACCGTCAATTGTGTTGTGTTCACCTCATTAATCTCTCTCTTCTACATGAGCTTCATTTCACAATTCATTTTCCTTCTCATGTTATCCATATTGAACGTTTTAGACATTTTTGTAGATCTAAGGAATTTTGAGGTGATTCAAGCCCTAAGACTCAAGTATATCGATCTCCCAATTCCAAGGTAGGTGGTTTGTGCATTTCAGTAAAAATTATTTGAGTTATATGTTCAAAATTGCCAATTCCCATGAACGGGGTATTGCACATTTACCGTTTTAGCACTATTTTTTTCCTTATATGATTTTATGCTTCTGTAAGGGATAATTGAATGTGAATAGGGTGAATTTCTATGCTTTGGAAGTGTTTTCCCATGTATGATTCATTTTTCGACCGCTTGGTCTAGTTTTCCTATTAGGCAGCTGTTTACCACCCATACCTTGTATAGTAGGATGAGGTGTTTGAATACTTACTTGTTGTTATGTTGTAGAATGTTTTCCAAGTAGTTATTAAGGTTTAATTTGGCCGATAAATTTCTTTGTACTTTCCTGACATACATAGGGCCATGAGAACCTGGTGTATAGGCAATTGGGAGAATGGATATATGGGCTTCTCCATAGTGTCTTTATAATATACAATGTGAGACCACATGAGGAATTGACATTGATTTCTTCCTCAGATTGTATGTAGTTCCTCAACATGGGCCACAAGATAAATGAGACATTGAGTGATTCCCTAGAGAACCATTAGTACTAATACGACACAATAGGGAAAATTTAAGGTGACTACTTCCTCAGAGAGTCTAATCTTGATCTGAACTAGAGTGGGGAGACTACGTGTACAGACCAGAGGGTTGCTTTTGTTTCTAGGTAGGACCATAGGGGATAGGTTATGAGTACATCCCAAAGGGTTTCTTGTTGTGTTACTTTCTTTCTTGCTGCGAGGTAGGACAAAAGGGATAGGTTGTGAGTAATTCTTATAGGTTTACCTATTGGGTTTTCCTTCTTACTTAATATGTGGTATTTGAATTCTTTGAAAATGTGGATTTTTGTGTTTCTGAGCACTTCATTGTTTATTACACTCTTTTTACTTATTGCCCGCCATATATATTCACTAACTATTAGGCAGAGATCTCATGGTTGCTGTCTACTAGGATTTAGTCTCACACCATGTTTGGGTTATGATTTTGGGACCAAACAGGTTATATTTTTACATTTTTAGATAAGGGTAGGCACCCTTCTACTTCAGGTACTTGATTACTAAGGAGTTGGAGAACATGGGACCAAGATTAGACTTGTGATGCTGAAGTGTTTACTGGTATTCTTTTGTAATTTGATTTAGTATTGTATTCCATCATTGTGATGTGTTTGGTTGCATTCCGAGACATATGTTCCATGCATCATTCATATATATATGTGTGATCCACTTTATTATTTTCTAGTTTTTTGCTGTTTAATTTTTTATGGATTATTCCTACTTCCGCTTTTACTATTTCATTCATCTGATGTGTCACTCCGCTAATAAGTTCATATTTTCCCCACTATCACACCTAAGGCCCTCACTTCTAGTCAACAGCCTTTGGTGTTCAGTATTATGTACTTGAGGCCATGTGACCAACCGGGTAAGGGGCGCCCTTGGGTGGCTTCCAGAACCGGGACGTTATAATGTGGTATCATAGGTGGTACCCAGCCTTAAGTGCGATGCAGTACCTGGGTTGAGATGTAGGTCCCACAAAGAGGACATTGTTCTCTAAAGGGGGGTGATTGTAACACCCCCAAATGATAAAGGGTTAAATGAATAAATGATATGACTCATGTCAATATGGCACACCTTCCTTTTCGAGGCCTACCTGATTAGAACTCCATAGTTAAGAATGCATTGTCTAGAGTAGTGATCATGATGGTTGACCATCTGGGATGATTCTCAGGGTTTGTGTGAGTGAGGAAAAAGCACACTATAATGAACATGTGATGGATAGTGGGGAAAATCATTAGTCAGATGACCCGTTAAAGAATGTGGGAGGGCCCCTCGGTTGGGATAATGTGTCTGCGAGGAAAATGGTGGTATCTGGTGGGCCATGTCCCGATGACCATGTTAAGGTAGGGTGGTTGTGTAGTCACAGGGACTCAGTTGTTACATTTTTTATCGGAGGTGTTTCTTTTCATTGACTTATTGTTTGGAGACTATATTCCAGGATAGGATGGAATAGGTACTTAGTAATAAGCTATGCCTAGGAGTAGCTAACTCGTGTACAGGGAAAATCCAATTTACCTCGTATCGCAATTATTATCGTTTTTCAATTTTACAGTTGATTTGATTTTCACCGTGGGGTGACTCCCATGTATTGCGATGTTATTGTTTAGGTTTTAGAGGTTCTATTTTTGTTACAACCTGATGAGATGTGGGTATTCCATCACATGCATCATATAGGAAATTTCTATAAATCACAATTCATTCATACTTGACAGGTCATTTAGGGTGCATTAGTGATTTCATGATGTTGTGATAGATGTTGAGCTAGATATGAATGCGTTTGTGATAGATTACATGATAAAAATACCTGATGTTTGATAGGGTACTGTTTTTTTATGGTTTTGTTTGAATGAACATCAATCATTGGTTATTGAGGCGTTATGGGCCCTGATGGACTCGAATTTGGGGGATCATTACCCTGTTTTTCTTGTTATAACATGTATGAGATTCCAAGCATTCATTCATGGGGAGTATGGGCCCTCATAGATCAGAGGTGTTTCTTTTCAATGTCTTACCTTTTGGAGCCTATAGTTTGTGATAGGATGGAATAGGTACTTAGAAATAATATATGTCTGGGAGTAGCTAACTTTTGTATAGAGGAATTCAAATTTACCTCATATTTCAATTTTAATGGTTTTTCAATTTTACAGTTGATTTTATTTTCACCATTGGGTGACTCCCATGTATTTTTCTGTAACTATTGATGTTATTGATCTTCTATTTCTATTGCAACTCGATGAGATGAGGGTATTCCATCTAATGCCTCATATAGGAACCTGATAGAAATCAGATGTCATTCATACTTGTCTAGCCATTTATAGTGAATTAGTGATTTCATGTTTTTGTGATAGATGTTGTTCTAGAAATGCATGTTGTTGTGATATATGCCTTGATAAAAATACATGATTTCGGATATGGTATTGTTTCTTTATGTTTTTGTTTGAATGAATGCCAAAAATTGGTTCTTGAGGTGTTATGGGCCCTCATGGACTATAATTTGTTGGATCGTTACACTTTTTTCCTTATAATATCATGTATAAGATGGAAATCATTTATTTGCGGGGAGTACGGGCCCTCCCTGATCGTAGTTTGGAACATTGATGTTTATTTCAGTTTTTTCTAGGATCTAGAGTAGTTTCCGAGGCTTACTATCTGGAAAAACCTTGAATACAAGCCATGTAGTTCTGATTACATGCCATGTGTTCTTCTATTTGGGAATAAACTATTTTTCTTAAGTACATGTTTTCTACCTTATGTACATGTTTTTTAGTCTCTAACCGTGTCCTAGGTCATGTAGGGGAAGACACGGGATAGGGAATTTCTTGGGGGAACACGCTGTGTACCAGTTGTACAGGCCGTGTCGTGTTGACACTGTGTCCGCCGTGTGACTAACTACATGGACGGAAAATTCATAGAAAATACACGTTGTGTCTATTATAAACACATCGTGTAGTGTAATCATGGGATCCAACCATGTACCTAACAACACAGGTCAATGTTATCTTATCTCACACATGTCGTGTCCGTATGGAACACGCCATGTAGTGTCAACCGTGTATCCTGCCATGTCATGCACAATATAGGTCAATGAAGCTTGTCCAGTACACATCGTGTCTGTCACAAACACTCCGTGTAATCTTGTTTTATGGATAACCATGTGGCTTAGCCGTGTAGAATGACTCGGTCATGGGAAGAGAAATTAAGTACAAACTGTGTGTAAGGACAACACACCGTGTGTTTGGGGTGTTACACGGCCATTTCTGGCAAAGGTGCAAGCCCATGTGAAAGGATTAAGGGAACACACCATGTAGTAATTATACAAGTTGTGAAGTCTTTCTTTGTAAAATGTAAATCTATTGTTTCTCTTGTTCCCTTTTTACACATACATTTTTTAGTCCTTGATTATCCCTTTGATCTGCTTCGAGGAGCCCGGGTATTCTCGAAGATTGACTTGAGATCCTGTTATCACTGGTCGCACGTTAGACCATCCTATATACCACACACAGACATCCAGAGAAGGCATGGTCTATACAAGTATATAGTTATGTTGTTCGGTCTCATGAACATCCCTATAGTTTTTAGGGCACTGATGAACCACGTGTTTTATCCATATGTGGATTCCATCTTGGTGGTTTTCAGGGATGATATCCTAGTGTACTATCACACTCGACACGACCATGCTATCCATCTTGATATTTTTTTGAGTACATTGAGAGAGAATCTGTTATATGTTATTCTCTCAAAATACAACTTTTGGATGGACCATATTCACTTCTTAGGTCCTGTTATCTCAGAGATAGGAGTGTCTGTAGACCTAGAAAAATTTAGAGCAGTTGTTTCCTGGGAGCAGTCAGAGAACATCTTTGATGTACGAAGTTTTCTAGGGATAGATGGATACTACATACACTTCATTCAAGTCTTTTCACACTTAGAAGCACCACTGACGTGTCTGAATAATTAGGGTGTGAAGTACTTGTTGTAATATTCTTGTGAGTAATGAATTTTAGGAGATGAAAGGGAGGTTTAATTCAGCACTGATACCAGTCTATCTAGAGCCAGGAAGGATCTATATTTTGTACTGAAATGCTTAATCTATCACGTAGGGAGTTGTTCTTATATCGGGAGATGGATTTGTTGAATACGGGTCTCAGAAGTTGCGGACACATGGCAAGAATTACCCAATACACTATCTCGAGTTGGTTGTAGTTCTTCATGCCTTACGTTGTTGGAGACATTATCTTCTAGGAGAGAATTTTGTAGTTTTCACCGAACACAAGAGTCTCACGTACATCTTCACTCTGCATAATCTGAATTTGAGATAGTGAAGGTTGGTTGAGTAACCTCAGTCTTTTGACTTTTATCTTGCCTATACGCCTGGGAATGGCAATGTAGTGGAAGATGCGTTGAGTAAGAGGACTCCAATATAGGAAGATCAGGAGGCTAGTAGTGAGTCACACCTTATGGATCTGTTCTCTAAGATGCATTTGGAGGTTCACGACCGACAGTGGCAGATGTTTCTTTCTTTTGTGGCTGTTACCTCTACTCTTTGTGATCAAGTGCGGATGAGGCAACTATCAGATTCAGAAGTACTAGTTCTGCGTGAGTGAGTGTCAGGAGAGGACCCTATTTTGGGATAGATCATTTGTGAGGATGAGATCTTGTGTTTCTAGGGGTGCGTATTGGAGTCAGCAGATTTACACGTGGAGCATATGTGGGACTTTCATTCATCAGTTTCGGCAGTTAATCTAGGTGTCACCAAGATGTATTGTGATCTATATCGTTAGTATTGGTGGCCATGTATGAAAAAAGATATTGTAGGTTTCATCATGAGTTGTTCCACCTATCAGCAGGTGAAGGCAAAGCATCAGCGACTAGCAATGCTTTTACATATGTTTCCCATTCCCGAGTGGAAGTGGAATGATGCTGCGACGGATTTCGTGACAGTTTTACCGAGGACACCTCTTGGGAATGATACATTTGGGTTGTCATCGATAGACTCACTAAGTATGGTCACTTTTTACAGATCAAGGAGACCTTCAGTGTTGATGAGATGGGATTGTTGTACATATATGATATTTTGTGCTTACATAGAGTTCCACACTCCATTGTTTCTGATAGAGATTCATGTTTTACTTCTCAGGTCTGGCAGGGGCTTCATAAGGTTTTCGGTACACATGTACATTTGAGTAGAGCTTACCACTCCCAGAAAGTTGTCCAGTCTGATCATATGATTCAGGTGCTTGAGGACATTCTTTATGCAGGGATCCTATATTATGTAGGTTCTTGGGAGAATCACATACCTCTTGTGTAATTTTGCTACAATAATAGTTTTAAAGAAACTCTTAAGTTGGATCCTTATGAGGATTTATATGGTAGGTCATGTCGATCACCCTTATGTTGGCTGGAGGTTTGAGAGGTAGCTATGATGGGACCTCGTCTTGTCCCGGAGACCACAGAGTAGATAGAGTTGATATGGAGGTGGATGACTATTGAACAGTCTCAATAGAAGACTTATGCAGATCAGCGGAGATGACCTCTGGAGTTCGAGGTCAGGGATCAGGTTTTCCTATATGTCACACTGAGGTTGGGACATACAATGATTAGGAGACTTGTAAGCTTTCATCGAGGTACGTTGAGCCATTTTAGTAGTTGGGGAGAGTTGGGCAGGTTGCCTATTGGTTGCAGTTACCTCAGAGGTATCGGGATATTCACGATGTAATCCATGTTACTCAGCTTCGACATCACTTCTCAGACTTCTCTCATGTCTTCCATCCTAAGGAGGTTGAGTTGGACGTGGATGCATCTTTTCAGGAAATTCCTATCAGGATTTTCAAATGAATTACAAATGTTATATGTGGATAGGTTGTTCATATAGTACAAGTGTTATGGAAGAACGATCGAGTACATGATGAGAATTGGGAGAGGGAGGTAGACGTACTATTGTAGTAGCCGGAGCTATTCGGGGTTTCTTCATCTACGCTTCCTTGCTAGGAAAATTCGACAAGGAATTTCTTTAAGGGGGGAATTTTTTAAGAACCCAGATCATCTTTTCAGATTATATTTCTTTTTCTGTTGTTTTTTGGAGAAAAATATGAGTTTTGGATATTTCCGAAGTACATACCATGTACATTATGAGTACACACCGTGTATTCGGTTACTGTATCTAGCCAGGTGTTGGATGTGTAGCAGCCATGCACATGGCCATGTGTGGTGACCTAGATACCATCTATTGTGGGGGCCAATGAATTAAAGTACATGCCATGTACTTATAAAGTACAGGCCGTGTACATTCTTTTTTCATTAAACGCACTGGGGTCGTGTTTGACGGATATAATTCCCAAATTCTCAACCTAGTTCGTTCGAGAGGGAACCGAGCAACCACTAATATTCTCTGAGACCCCAACCGAGCATCCAATCTTGGATTCTATCACCCTCTACAGCCTTGGGATCGCCTCGGTAAGATCTCTCTTCTGCTTACGCTTCGTTTCCCAATTCCTTCTCCCTCTCAAGTTATCCTCAATTGATTGTTTTAGACATATTTGTAGATCTTCGACATTCTATGGTGATTGAATCCATGAAACTCACGTATATCGATCTACCAATTCCAAGGAGGGTGGTTTGTACCTTTTCTTACAAATTATTTGAGTTATATGTGAAAAATCACCAATATCCATGAACGGGGTATTGTGCAATTACCGTTTTAGACCAATAATTTACCTATTATGCTTGTATGTTTGAATAGAGGATAATTTAATGTGAATAGGGTGAACTGATATGCTTTGGAAGTGTTTTCCCATGCATGATGCCCCTTTTGGCCGCTTGGTCTAGTTTGCCTGTTAGGCTGCTGTTTACCACCCTTGCCTACTATAGTAGGATGAGGTGTTTGTATCTTTACATGTTGTTATGTTGTTCACTGCAAGCAATGTAGTTCTTGAGTATTAATTTGGATGATATGATTCGTTGTACATGATTGACATACACAGGGTCATGAGAACCTGGTGTATAGACCATAGGGAGAATGGATGTAAGGGCTTATCTAGACCGTCTTTATAACACACGATACAAGACCCCGAGGGGAGTTGACATTGAGTGCTTACATAGAGTGTCTTTAGTTCCTCGATGCAGGCCATAGGTGGGATGAGACGTTTAGTGCTTCCCTAGAGTGCCTTTAGTACCAATACGAGACTATAGGATGAATTGATGGTGATATATTCTTTAGAGATTCTATGCCTAAGCTGAACCCAAGGGGTTATACTGAGTGTACTACCCAGAGGGTTACCTATGTTTCTCGGTAGGGCTAGTGGGGATAGGTTGTGAGTACTTCCCAGAGGGTCACCTGTTGTGTTACTTTCTTACCTACAGCTAGGTAGGACCATAGGAGATAGGTTGTGAGTACTTCCGAGAGTCTATTGTGTTTTCCTTCTTACTTGAGATGTTGTATTTGAATGCTTTGAAACTGTGGATTTGTGTGATGCTGAGTACATTCTTATTTACGACACTCTTTTTACTTATTTCCTGTCATATATATCCACTAACTATTATGCACATATCTCATGGTTGTTTCCTACTAATATATAATCTCACACCCTATTTGGGATATACATTTGGGCCCAATCAAATTATATTTCCGCAGGTATAGATAAGGGAAAGTCCTCATCAACTTTAGGAACTTTATTTCTGAGGAGCTGGAGAGCATGGGACCAAGCTGAGGCTTCCTATGATGAGTAGTTTACTTGTTTTATTTTGTAAATTATTTTAGTACTGTATTCCAGCATTGTGATTTTTTTGGATGCTTTCCTAGAAATATGTTTCATGCATCATTCATATATATATATGTGTTCACTAGTTTATTATTTTTCTTGTTTCATACTGTTTACTTTTGTATGGATTGTTCCTACTTCTGCTTTTACTGCTTCTTCCTTCCGCTGTGTTACTCTACCAATGGGGGCATTGTTTCCCAACTATCACACCCAAGGACCTTGTTGATAGTCGGCAACCTCTAGCATTTGGGGAAATGCACTTGAGGCCATGTGACCAACCAGGTACAGGGTGCCTCTGGGTGACTTCTGAAACGCAAATGTTACCAGAAGTAACAAGATAATAACCATAGTTTCCATAATCATATCTAGTAATAATACTAGGAATTGAAGACTAAAGAAGAATCACATCAAGATAAATTCAGAAGAATTGTGGCACAGTAATATTATCATATTGAGTAGTTGGACTGAATAATTGAATAAGGGAATCATAATAAATATCATTCTGAAGTCTAGGGAAGTTTGTCCATTTTTAGATGTATGAAAGGGAAGAATTGTTTTTTGATGTTCATATTTTTAGAATTTTTTCATGATTAAACATAACATGTTTGTTACATAACTTGTATGACAACAATTCAAGATACTTGAAGCACATTCTCTATTATATTGAACATAGCGCTACATGAGTAAAATCACATATCCAACACATTGTATCAACATAAAATGATTTTATTCTAGTGTATTATGTTGTATTTGATTCTTTCAAAACCAACCATGGATGTAGATAATATTGTTGATTAGTGAACCTTGTAATTTCATGTGTTTCTATGGATGTGTGATGGATTTTTGTAGTAGAGAAAAAAATATGTTTCACGAGGTGAAGGTTGATTAAAAAATAAGGAAACATAAAAGAAAAAATCTTCATTAATTCACCTAGAACTTTCATTGTGATACTTGGATCCTTTTGGGGCACTTACAAGTGGTATAAGTGTGATGGTTCCATTAATCTACAGTCTTCATTTGATTTTGGAAGAGAATTACTGGTGGAGAATCTCAATTGTGTGGATTGTAGGGGGATTCCAATCATTTATAGTAAGAACTATCATATCTTGAAAGTTTGAATGATTCATTATATTATTTCTCTTGTGTATGATGTTCTTGAAGCTATAATAGAAGGATTTCCTCTTATTAATGATAAAGTTACTCTCACATCTATGGAATAGAAGAATGACGAGAATGAAAAAGGGCTAAGAATTTTTTATTCTCATTACTTTCTTAAAAGTGATTTTTTAATGTTGAGGTCTCCTTTCACTTCCAAATATATCTGGGATAAGCTACACAAATTTATGAAGGAAATTAAGAAATTTTAAAATTTTAAAATATAAATCCGGACGTAGATGTATGAAGATATAAATATGTGTGAATATGATTCCATCAGTGACTTATTTTCACGGGTTAATAAAATTTTCAGTAATTTTGTATGTCTTGGTGAAATTTGGGATGATTCTACTATTGTTGAAATGATATTTTGAATTATTTTTGACATTTTTTATTCTAATGTTTCCTCAATGGAGGATAAAGATCAATAAACATTATCTCTAGATGATTTTTATAGTTCTCTCATTATTTTTGTAAAAAGAATTGATAAATTCATAATGGTAAAAGTAAAATTTGATCATTAAATGTCTTTTAGGCATCCAATAATGAAAATCCTAAGAAGATTCTTGAAGAATAAGTAGGTGATTCTGATTCAAAAAATGAGGTATGTAAATGCCTTGATGATTTTTTGTCCTGGTTATCTAAAAATGTATGAATAGTTTTATATAAATATAAAGTGAAACATACCTTGTAATGTTTTGAATATGGGGCCATTGGGAACATTCTGGCTAATTTTCCTCAAAGAAATAATGAAGAGGATAATTATTAGGAAATGGAGATCGTGGAAGAAATGGGATGATAGGGTTAAACAATATTTTAAAGGGAATGATAAAAATTTCTTTACATCCAAAATAACAAATTTCATTTCTAAATATTATGTAAAAGAAGATATGGAATATGAATCAAAAAAATCTATTGAGAAGGTTGATAATTACTTTATTAAATCAGTGGACAGTAAAGAATTTAGAATCAGTAGTTCTAAAGATGTATATATTTAATAATAATTTAATCTTGAAGAAAAAGTTAAATAATATATATAAATGATTGGGAAGATTGAGATATAAATCAGTAAATTAATAAATGAAAAATAATAAATAAAAAATCAACATTATTTTCAGGTGATAATGTCAAGATTCTAGAAAAGAATGATAATTTTAAGAAATATATTATGAAATGAATGAATGATAACAAACATCTGAAAGTTATGTTAAAGAAAAATAAAAGATGATTTGGATCATTTATAAAAAAATTTCTAAATCTTAATAGAGGGTTAATGGATTAAAAAATACTTTCTCTAATTTTATTGAAATCTATTGAAATAGTAAACCTAAGAAGGATCAAATGTTACCTTCAAAGAGTGAGAAGAAGGATGACATTTTTTCTAAGAAGAATTAGTCTAGGAAAGTCATGTACATATCCAAGACCAAATAAGTGGATAATTTATAAGTTTCATAAAATTGGGAGCCAAAAAATCATTCTAATACTTATGGTTATAAAAAGGATTAACTAAAAACCACACTACAAAAAGGAGATTTTAGTTAAAAATAGACATTTTGCTGGAAAAAATATTTCGAAAAAGAAAGATTACATGGTTGTTGAAAAATAATTTCACAACTCTAGATACAATGGAAGTCTCAAAGGCACACATCCATTCTATGTATACTAATAGAACTACAGTGGATTCAGAAATATGGAAAATATGTATTGGTTTAATAAAAAATATTCCAAATATTCCAGAAATTATATAAGGAAATGGTTGAGTTGGATTCAATCACCTCATCAAAAGAAGTATGATAAGGATTTTTTTGAAGAAATATGAGAAGGATGAAGTAAAAGTTGAAAATAGTTTTTATCTTCTGGAAACTATATGGGATTGATGTGAACAACCTATACATCTCACAAAAGTATGCCATGTTTTCATATTTTCATAACAAAAAGTATTTAACAGTTATTAGAAGATGGAAATGAATAAATATAAATGGAATAAAAAGGATCTTTTTATTGGATCTACTCTCAATGATAAAAAAGATAAAAAAAATTTGCATCATGGATAGAGGTTATTATTCACTTATGATAGGGGACATAAAATTATTAAATAAATTAAATGACCTCATAGAAAGAAAATTTACATTTGGAAATGATTAATCACTCAGAATCAAAGGTGTTGGATCATCCATCATTGGGAAAGAGTAGTTAAATACAAGAACAATTTTTTTATTAATGGGATAAAACACAACAAGATAAATGATTCACATATTTTTGATTAAGGTAAAAAAATTGTTTTGGAAAATATGGGATACTTTTGGGAAGATGGAAACATGGAAACATAGTTACAATAGGGAAACATAAAAATGAAAAATTATTCCTAGTTGGTGATGTAAAATCCTCTTTTTAGCTTGGTATGGTGGAATAGATTCAATTATGAAATAAAAGGCTAGGTGGAATGTGTCATAGAAACATGAGAATATTATATAAGAGAGATTGTGTCTATGGAATTCTTTATATGTCTAGAATGTGACATTGGTTTTGGAAAAAATTTCAAAAAGGAATGATTCTATACTATGTACATAAGAAAGTTTAAATTTAATCAAAATAACCTATGAAACATATTCCTAATGATATATTTGGGAAAATTAGAAATAACTAAAAACATAGAAAAAAGTACTTCATTACATTCATTGATTAATTTAATTTTATTACTTATGTTGTGTAGATAAAATAAAACTCATCTTCTCTAAAAATGATAAAACGTTTTAGTGGAAAATATGAGAAGGAATCTCTATATTCAGTGATGAAATTGAGAAATGGAAAGGTTGTTTAATAATAAATGAATAATTTCAATGTTATATTGAGAAGTATGGAATTCAGAAGGAGTCAAGTAAACGATACACTCCTCAACAAAATGGGGTCACTAAAAGGTAAAACAGGAATCTGGTTGAATTGGGAATAACAATGTTACACGAACATGGAATATCTTAATACTTCAGGAGAAAATTCAGAATTATTTCTATGTATATTCAAGAACAATGTTACTATAGTCTTTACGTTGATATTACTGCATATGAAATGTTTTATGACAAAATTATTTTTTGAAACGCTTAAGAGTTTTTAGAATCCATGTATCATAACATATAATGGTGGAAAACATGGAAATTTTGTGGAAAGAGGTGAAGATTGAATATTTATTGTCTAATTGTGTGAGAGGCTACATATGTTTCGACAGAGTCTAGAATATTAGTTGACTGTGTTGATGTGAAGATTACAGAAAAGGTAGATAAAGATAAATAGATACATTTAGATAATGAAAATGAGTAGGAAAAATGAATTTATGATAAGTAGTCTGGTAATATTGAAAATAATAATGATTATATTGAAGGAGAATCAAATTCAACTATCAATATTGATGATGAATAGTACCAAAAATCTCATCCTAGGACAAGGATAAAATTGGAAGCTCAAGACATTATTAGTTATCAACATTAAATGGTTTAAACAAGAATTACATCAATGTGGTTACCATAATTCTTCTTATTCAAAATTTGAGCTTAAAGTTGTTTGTGATGCTTTGGAGTATCTATAATGGGTTTATGAATTGAATGAGGATATGGATAAGATATAAATGAATTATATATGGGGACTCATAACTAATCCAAATGTAAAAATTATTAAAATTGGTTTTTCAGAAAAATATGAATGATTATGGTGAAGAGATAAGAATATAATCAATATTAACTTGCAAAGGTAACACAATGATTGATGGAATTGTTTTTTATGATACTTCTCCTCTAGTTTCAGGGGTAGAAATAATCAAGATCCATTTTTCCATTGATACACAACAAATTTACAAAAAGAAATTTTTCGATGTATAATTAGAATTTTTGAATGGTGATCTTGATGTGTATGTTTACATTGATCAACCATGTGGATTTGTTGTTGGGAAGGATGAATTTTTTGTATGAAATTTGGATCAAGTCATGTATTGGATAAAATCTGCTACGAGCAAATGGTATTACAAATTTGATAACTACTTTAGAAAGATGAGTTTTAAGAAAAGAATGGTGGATAGTAATCTAAACATGAATGAAATTAAGGATTTTCCCTCATCATAATTTTATTGTTCATTCCCTTATCTTTGTAGGGAGTGATGAAGGAACATATGAATGATTTTATGAAAATATGAAAACGACCATTCAGATGTACAAGTTAGGTGAAGTGAAATACTTACATGGGTTACAAATATCCCAAAATAAGAAAAAAAATTCAGTCCCATGAAAAGTATGATAAGGAACTTCTTACGAAGTTCAGCATTGAAAATTTGAAACTACTTTCCACACTGATTTCTATGGGAACCATGTTGTCTAAATATAGATAAGGCAATGGTGTTCATCCAAAAAAGTATCAGATGTTGATTGGGAGTTAGTTTTATTTGACTTCCTGAAGACCTGAAATTATTTTTTTATTACCTTATATGAATGATTTTAGAGTGAACCAAAATAATAGAATTTATTTGATAGAAAAATAATTCAATATATATCAAAGGTAAAAAAATTGATTTAGGTACGATATATTAGAAAATGTTGATTTATTAGGGTATTCAAAAGTTCATTGGGCAGGAAATATTGATGATAATATATGTATATCAAATGAAATTTACTTTTTGGGTAAAATTAATGTCTGTTGTCTTACAATAAAATAAAATTAAGTAAATTTTATCATGTTTGAGGTTGAATATTATTTTTCACACAAGAATCTACTCAACTTATGTTGATAAATACTCAGTTAGAATACATACTAGTTGAATTAGAGTTACCCTTGGTCTTCGTTTGTGATAATCAAATTGAAATCAACCATATATGAAATGTGGTACAATATTCACAAGAACAAATACTGATATAAAGTACCATTTTATCAAATAGAATGTTGAGAAGAGTTGATTGAAGCTATATTTTATTCCTACATTTGAAAAAGTTACTAACATTGTAACACCCGAGACTTTTATGTTATATAAATCATCAAAGGAATCTTTTTCTACACAACACTTGCTTGGCTTGCTTTACACGAAATTGCGACATTCCTCAATAGCTTGCGTCGTACGCAATACCGAGTTTCACTAAACAACGATATGCTATTTAAATATTATTAAAACTAGCTGTTATGAATAGTAATAACCACTATTTGAAATTTTATAAATTTTATTTTTCAAAATGGACTTCATTTTTGGATTCGGAATATCGAAATTAGCGTAGGGTGAAATTTTGGTATTTTTCTGAAAACTTTCAATTTTTGATGAATAGTGAAACCACTAAGTGGTAGTTAAAAAAACTGAATTTTTTATAAAACATAATTTTACCACTTCTGTGAGTGGAATTTTGAAAATCCGAGATACACGGTTAATATCAAGGACTAAAATGTGGTTCAATGAGATGAAAATAATTTTTGGTGAATAATATCTTTTTAGTTTTTTTACCACTATTAAAAGTAAATAGGGTAATTAAGGGTAAAGATGATATTATTATTACCCTAACACATGTACTAATTCTATTGGACAAGTGTAATTCGAACAAAAAAATTAGGAATAAAATATGACCATTTAGGCCCACTTGGATTAGATTAGGACATTTATTATTAATTTATTTAAAGAAGGGTTAAAATAGTTAAAATCAAAGTTTAATAAGTAAATAATTATTCATATGGGGTTATACATAAGATAAATTCGACTATAAATATTAATTAGAAAGATAAATAGATATCCTACATAATGGTATTTTATTTGTAATTTTTAGACATTAAATAATTTAGTTTATTTATGACACAACGATGATGCAGTAATTATCTTATTAATGAAATATTGACATAATTGATGTTATAAATACCCAAATAAATGTAATTCGAGACTTTTTATGAATTACACCAATTTTATAGGTTAATATGACATGATTTAGTGATGTATTTAAATTTGTTAGAACTAATCATTCTGTTATGATTTTCACAAAAATCAATTACTAAATAGTGTCAAAATTGACATAAAATAGTTTTTAAAACAAATATTATATTATTAATTGTTATTTTATTCCTAAAAATATAAGGTTCAGAAAAATGACTTAGATAAGGTTATATATATTAATAATAAACAACTTGGGGTTCGTTTGTCTTGATATAGTATGTTTATTAACCTTATAGTATAAGAACACAAGAAGACACGGTAAAAGTAAACGTATTTAACTTAATGTTAAATCTAAATGATATGGTTAAAATAGGAACCTAAACTTGTCTAAATTCTATTGGATGAGAGGATTTCGACCCATCACCACCTTAGATTCGAAATATATCAATTTGGAGATATTTAAAACCGAACATGGCTTTATAATAAAATAATATTGTTAGTTTTCCCAAAGGTGCCCCTCTCCTCCCTTATAAAAGGGCACCTCCTCCCCCTCTTCCTCACACCACTTTGAGCCTTCAAGCTCGGCAAACCCTTGACAATTCCTTCTCTCCACTTCCCTAGAAACATCCTAGAGGTTCTGGTCTTCTTCAAAGACCTATTTTAGTTCCCTAAAAGGAGGTCTCAAAGAAGCACTTCAAAGAAGAGGTAATGTCTGTTACCGATTATTTCATCTTTATTTCTTCTTCCACTTCTTCTTCTTTAGTTGTTTCATTATGAAGTAATAACATCAGTATCACTCACATACTGATATGTTATTATAACTATGAAACAACCCTATTTCACCATCTAACCATCCTACGGAAAATGAAATCACCGCGCGTGCGTACGTACGGAATACCGTCTCCACGTCGTGGTGTAATCTATTTTCCACCACCACCTTACTTGGATGGGTATAATGGTGTAAATAATGACTATATATGAATATTATAAAGTGATATTGATTCTGAAATAGTATACATACACTCCAATACAATTCCACGTTCATAGGAACGATATCATCACTCGTGCGTACGTACGGAATATCGTCTCCACGATGTGATGCGACTCGTTCTACATGATCTTCATTTCATAATGATTATATAAATGAATTGAATGAATGAATATGATATATATTACACTAATACCATTCTGGAAATGATGTATCTATGACCTAAATACAATAATAAGAATTTATTCGACAAAACACGCATAAGAACAAAAAGTTATAAACACCCGAATAACAAGTAGCAATGAAATATTACTACTAAGAAGCTAAGAAAATGACCATATATGATATCATAAAAGTAGGTATGATTCTGGAATAAGTCAATAAATTTATTTAAATCATTATACAGGAGGTTCGGACACTTACGAAGCAAAACAGACCTAAGGTAAGGGAAAATCTCGCAATCTCAATTTTTATCCGAGATTGTTTATACTTTGGTATTTACTGGGGTGTATTTTATCATCCACATCCATTTTACCTCAATATGTAATGTTATTTACATCCACCTACAATTGTTTAAATCCAAATTTACCCTTTGGTGAGTTTTTAGTAAAATATATGAAAGGAATCTTTTGTCATTTTTCGTACGAGGTACTTTTTGACTTTTATGACAAAAGTATGAGAAGAATGTTTTTTTAACTTATATGACATGAATGGATTTTTAAAACATTATTTACCAGAAGCTTCCTTTACAAGTTTTCAAGGTTATTTTTAATAAACTTGTTTTAGTTTAGAATTGTATAACATGTTATGAAAGGAAAAGTGTTTTTGAAGAAGAAAGGATATTTTCCTCAAGAATGGAGTTCAAGTGATTTATCAAAATTATTTTCCATCTAAGATAAGAAAGGGTTCTGTTTCTATCCCTATTATTACATTGATTTGATTATGTTGTGATGGAATTATTTTTATGAATTCTTTTATATTATATGAATTGTTTTATGATGTCATGATGTTTAAGATTCCCATTTTTATTACATGGGTTATGCAATGATGTATGATTTATGATTTTGTGGCACACATAAGAATTGTATCATTATGAGATGGGTGGGACCTATATCTCCCTCAAATGCATTGGGTAAAGATTTTATATCTCATGAGATAGACATGGCTGTAACGGTAGGTTATACCGGTTCAGTGAAACAGGACTGAAACGGGGAGTGAACTCGGTTCAGAAAAGAACTTTGTCCACTAAGATAGTCTTGGCAATGAGCCTTGACTAATAAGAAATGATTCTCTATGACTATGTCTATATGCCACAAAGTTTCATGTTTTAAGTTATGATTATTGTGATTACATTTCACTGCCATGATTTATCCCATGTTATGAAATTATGATCTCTTTTGCAGGTTAAGATTTCCAAAAGTTATGTGCTTATGTATATTATGTGATTGATATATCTTTTTTTTACCCTTACTGAGCATTTGAGCTCACCCTTTTGTATGTTTTCTTTCCCCAGGTCAAGAAGAAGGTTATTAAGTAAGATATTCCAAAAGGGACTATAGATGTGGTGAAATAAATGGGAGACAGTGTAGACGCTTTATAAACCAGTTGTTTATGTTTCCTAGTTTCTAAAGACACTATACCTATATGGCCCATTCGTGGTTTTGTTATATGTTGTAATAAGTATGCTTCAATTTTGAAGTATTAACAATGTATGTAAAGTATGGGTCGTTATAGTTGGTATCAGAGGAAAGGTATAGTCAACCTTTGGAAACTAGGATGTGAAAGCCTTAGTAAGAATCCTAAGGATAAGTCTAAGCATAGAACACAATCTTAGTGTTTTAGAAATGGCCATGAACAACCTATGATAAGACCTTAAGTGTGAAATTTTATTCTGGATTATATGGTTTTCCTATTATAATTAGTGTTGCTCAAATTATTATTCTTGGTTTTAGTCAATGGCTGGAAACCGAAGGAATCGTTTTAATGTGGAATGCGACGGGCAATTCAATGATTGTCCCCCTGAGAAACCAAACGTTATGGGAGCTGGAATACAAAATCGTGTAGCCATGTTCACACAACTTTCTCAAGCTATGAATCATGCAGGACTTCCAAATAAGCAATGGAAGGAGCAACATTCTGTTGAATCCTTCATGAGGCAATCATCCACCTTCTTTCAGCGGGTCTACTGATCCATTAGTTGCTGAACAATGGATTAGTACTACTGAAAATATATTTTCAGTTCATCAATGTTCTGAACATGATAAAGCCATCCTAGCAGTGTATCGTTTGGAAGGAGATGCTGATCAATGGTGGAATCTTATTAAGAATACGAGGCAAAGGGATGAAATTGAGTCCATGGAATGGGACGAGTTCAAGAACTTATTTTTCAATAAGTACTTCCCTCGTATTCTCCAAACAAAGATAGAGAAAGAGTTTCTTTAACTGAAGCAAAAGGATGATGAATCTGTTGGTATCTATGAATCAAATTATACAAGACTTTCAAGGTACGCTTCTGGTATTATTCTCCAACCTGAGAGTAAGATCGAACGATTCTTTAGTGGCTTAAACCCATGTCTTCGAAGGGTGTTAGCCATAAGGGAATTCAATAGCTACGAGGAAATCGTTCGATGTGCTCTCAAAGTCGAGATGGAGATTGGTGTAACCCATCAGTCATATGGGTTTGATAAGAAGAGGAAAATGGAATTCAAAGGAAAATCTAAAGAGCACACTGAAAAGAATATGAGCTTTCCCTTATGCTCAAAGTGTGGAAAGAAACATGGAGGGAGTTGTCTTAATGGGAAAAGTAAATGTTTCAAATGTGGAAAGGAAGGTCATCGGGCATTTGAATGCCACGATGATGGGAAGAAGATGTCTAATAATGCAAACAAAGGAAGGGATGCACAGAATGAACCTACTACACTTCAATGTTTCAAGTGCAAGGATATGGGACATTATGCCAATAAATGCCCTAATCCAAGGTTTGATGATGATGGTCGACGTCAACAAACTCTTAAGGCTAAAGACAAAGGAAAGTCACATGCAATTTCTATCAGCGATGTGGAGTACGATAACAATGTAATGAAAGGTACACTTACCATCCACTCTAAAGTAGAAAATGTTTTATTTGATTCTGGATCCACCCACTCTTTTATTTCTGAAGAATTTTCTAAGGGTATCACCGTATTACCTCAACAATTAGATGTTGAGTTAGCTGTGACAACACCTAATGGCACAACAGTCGTATCAAAAGTTTATAATTATTCTCTGATTGAAGTTTGTGGGAAAGTGCTTCCTACAAATCTTGTGATCCTTCCTATAGTGGAATTTGATGTGATTCTTGGAATGGATTGGCTTTCTTTATATGGAGCTCATATCAATTTCCAAAGAAGGGAAGTCACATTTCATATTCCAGATCAATCTATGATCATCTATCAATGCAAGGATGAACATAACCTTCCATTGAAAATTTCTTCCATCTTATGGGTCTTGATTCCACTAAATAAAGGTTATTTATCTCAAATGGTTGGCGAGATACTCACGATTAAGAATATGCCCATTGTACAGGAGTTTGATGATGTCTTTCCGGATGAATTACCGGGACTTCCACCAAATCGTGATGTTGAGTTCTCAATAGAACTCGTACCGGGTGCTTTGCCTATTTCAAAGACACCTTATAGAATGGCCCCAATTGAGTTGCAGGAATTGAAGAAGCAACTCCAAGAGAATCTTGATAAGGGATTCATATGCCCTAGTGTGTCACCTTGGGGAGGACCTGTTCTATTTGTTATGAAGAAAGATGGATCAATGAGACTCTGCATTGATTATCGAGAACTTAACAAGATCACTATCAAGAACAAATATCCTCTCCCACGCATTGATGACTTATTTGACCAACTACGAGGAGCTCAATACTTTTCCAAGATTGATCTTCGTTCAGGGTATCATCAATTAAGGGTCAAAAGGGAGGATATACCAAAGAAGGCATTCCGCACAAGGTATGGACACTATGAATTTATAGTGATGCCATTTGGTCTTACTAATGCCCCTGTTATCTTCATGGATCTGATGAATAGAGTATTTAGAGACTATCTTGATCAATTTGTGGTAGTCTTTATAGAAGATATTCTTGTCTATTCAAAGAGCAAGGAAGAACATGAATATCACTTGAGAATTATATTGACGACCCTGAGAAAGGAGAAGCTTTATGCCAAATTTACCAAGTGTGAATTTTGGCTTCAAAAAGTTGCATTTTTGGGTCACATAATCTCAAAAGAGGGGATATCTGTGGATCCAGCAAAAACAGAGGTTATCGAAAGATGGTCGAGACCAACAAAAATAACTGAGATCCGAAGTTTTCATGGTTTGGCTGGATATTATCGACGTTTTGTGAAAGATTTTTCAGGATTATCTAATACACTCACCAAGTTGACTCGGAAAGGAGTTAAGTTTGTCTGGATAGAAGAATGTGAAGAGAATTTCAAGGAGTTAAAAAGAAGTTTATCCAGTGCAGCTGTGCTCACACTGCCTTGTAGTGGAGAAAGGTTTGTTATCTATAGTGATGCATCCAAGAATGGATTGGGGTGTGTTCTTATGAAAAATGATATGGTGATAGCTTATGCCTCACGACAGTTGAAAATCCATGAGCAAAATTACCCAACACATGGTTTGGAGTTAGCTACGGTAATCTTTGCATTAATGATTTGGAGGCATTATCTTTATGGAGAAAGGTGTGACATTTATACTGATCATAAAAATTTAATGTATATTTTCAAACAAAAGGATCTGAATATGCGCCAAAGAAGATGGTTGGAGCTGATTAAGGATTATGACTGCTCAATCCATTACCACCCTGGGAAAGTAAACAAGTTGGCAGATGCATTAAGTCGACAAGACCATGCCAGTTTGTCCATGATGAGGATGACAAAAGATCCAATATTTATGGATTTACAAAGGATGGATCTTGGAATTATAATGGAAGGGGAAAATTCTTATCTTTCTCAAATGAATGTTCAACCATGTATACATGTGAAGATTAAAGAGGCACAGAAAGGAGATGTCGAGTTACAAAAGAAGGTGAGAAATGTTCCTGAATTCGACCTTGATTGTGATGGGATAATAAAGTTCAGGAATCGGGTTTGTGTTCCTCCCATCCCCGAATTAAAGAAGGAGCTGCTGGATGAGGCTCATAGTTCTTCATTATCTATTCATCATGGAAGCACGAAGATGTATAAGGACCTGAAAGAGTACTTCTGGTGGGATGTAATGAAAAGAGATGTTGCTGAATATGTCTCTCGATGCTTGGTTTGTCAACAAGTTAAAGCTGAGAGACAGAAGTCTAAGGGGATGTTACAACCATTACCCATACCCGAATGGAAATGGGAAAACATCTCTATGGACTTTGTCACAGGACTTCATAAAACATTCAAAGGCAATAATGCAATCTGGGTCATAGTTGATCGTCTTACAAAGTATGCACACTTCATTGCTATTAGAGAGGATTTCTCTCTGGATCAGCTTTCCAGGATATATGTAAAGGAAGTGGTAAGATTGCATGGAGTACCACTTTCTATTATATCTGATTGGGATCCGAGATTTACCTCGAAGTTCTGGCGAAGTCTTCAGCATACTCTGGATACAGAGTTGAGTTTCAGCACTGCTTATCATCCTCAGACAGACGGTCAGTCTGAGAGAACAATTCAAACCCTAGAAGATATGTTGAGATCTTTCTCTATGGATATCAAAGGTGGTTTGGATCAACACCTACCTCTGGTGGAATTTTCTTATAATAATAGCTTTCACTCTAGTATTCAGATAGCTCCTTATGAAGATCTCAATGGAAAGAAATGCAGGACTCCAACTTGCTGGGATGAAGTTGGGGAAAGAAAGCTATTAGGACCTGATCTCATTGATGAAATGGCAGAAAAGGTCAGATCTATGCAACAACACACAAGAGCAGCTCAGAGTCGACAGAAAAGTTATGCCGACAACCGAAGAAAAGACCGAGAGTTTGAAGTGGGTGATAAAGTTTTCTTACGAATATCTCCCTGGAAGAGGGTTATGAGATTTGGAAAGATGGGGAAGTTGATCCCTAGATATATCGGTCCTTTCAAATACTGGATCATTTTGGGAAGGAAGCTTACCGATTAGCGCTTCCACCGAATCTCTCTCAAGTTCACGATGTGTTCCATGTATCTCTTCTGAGAAAGTACATATCTGATCCTTCACATGTACTCAGCTCAGAAGTTGTACCGCGGGAGCAAGATCTTTCTTATGAAGAACAACCGATAGAGATTCTGGATCGTAGCGAAAAATTCCTACGAAACAAGACCACTCGATTGGTGAATGTTTTATGGAGGAACCACCAATTAGAAGAAGCTACATGGGAGCTTGAGGATATGATGAGGGAGAGGTATCCTCATCTGTTTGTTACAAAGTGACGAATTTCGAGGGCAAAATTAATTTTAAGGGGGGTAGAATGTAACACCCGAGACTTTTATGTTATATAAATCATCAAAGGAGTATTTTTCTACACAACACTTGCTTGGCTTGCTTTACACGAAATCGTGACTTTCCTCGATAGCTTGCGTCGTACGCAATACCGAGTTTCATTAAACAACGATATGCTATTAAAATATTATTAAAACTATCCATTATGAATAGTAATAACCACTTTTTAAAATTTTATAAATTTTATTTTTCAAAATGGATTTCATTTTTGGATTCGGAATATCAAAATTAGTCTAGGGTGAAATTTTGGTATTTTTCTGAAAACTTTCAATTTTTTATGAATAGTGAAACCACTAAGTGGTAGTTAAAAAACTACATTTTTCATAAAACTTAATTTTACCACTTCTGTGAGTGGAATTTCGAAAATCTGAGAGACACGGTTAATATCAAGGACTAAAATTTGGTTCAATGAGATGAAAATAATTTTTGGTGAATAGTAACTTTTTACTTTTTTTTACCACGGTTAAAAGTAAATAGGGTAATTAAGGGTAAAGATGATATTATTATTACCCTAATACATGTCCTAATTCTATTGGACAAGTTTAATTCGATCAAAACCAAACTTAGGAATAAAATATGATTATTTAGGCCCACATGGATTAGATTTGGACATTTATTATTAATTTATTTAAAGAAGGGTTAAAATAGTTAAAATCAATGTTTAATAATTAAATAATTTTTAATATGGGGTTATACATAAGATAAATTCGACTATAAATCTTCATTAGAAAGAAAAAACGATTTCCTAGATAATAGTATTTTATTTGTAATTTTTAGACATTAAATAATTTAATTTATTTTTGACACAACGATGATGCAGTAATTATCTTATTAATGAAATATTGACATAATTGATGTTATAAATACCCAAATAAATGTAATTAGAGACTTTTTATGAATTAAACTAATTTTCAAGGTTAATATGACATGATGGTATTGATTTAATTAACTTGGTTCGAACTAATCGTTCTCTTATGATTTTCACAAAAATCAATTACTAAATAGTGTCAAAATTGACATAAAATAGTTTTTAAAACAAATATTATATTATTAATTGTTATTTTATTCCTAAAAATCTAAGGATCGGCCATATGACTTATATAAGGTTATATATATTAGTAATAAACAACTTGGGGTTCGTTTGGCTTGATATAGTATGTTTATTAACCTTATAGTATAAGAACACAAGAAGACACGGTAAAAGTAAACTTATTTAACTTAATGTTAAATCTAAATGATAAGGTTCAAATAGGAACCTAAACTTTTATAAATTCTATTGGATGAGATTATTTCGACCCATCCACACCTTAGCATTGAAATATAACAATTTGGAGCTATTTAAAACCGAACTTGACTTTATAATAAAATAATATTTTTTGTTTTCCCAAAGGTGCCCCTATCCTCCCTTATAAAAGGGCACATCCTCCCCCTCTTCCTCACACCACTATGAGCCTTCAATCTCGGCCAACCCCTACCAATTTCTTCTCTCCACTTCCCTATAAACATCCTAGAGGTTCTGGTCTTCGTCAAAGACTGATTTATTTCCCTAAAAGGAGGTCTCAAAGAAGCACTTCAAAGAAGAGGTAATGTCCATTACCGATTCTTTCATCTTTATTTCTTCTTCCACTTCTTCTTCTTTAGTTTTTTCATTATGAAGTAATAACATCAGTATCACTCACATACTGATATGTTATTATAATTATGAAACAACCCTATTTCACCATCTATTCGTCCTACAGAAAAAGAAATCACCGCGCGTGCGTACGTACGGAATACCGTCTCTACGCCGTGGTGTAATCTATTTTCCACCACCACCTTACATGGATGGGTATAATGGTGTAAATAATGACTATATATGACTATTATAAAGTGATATTGATTCTAAAATAGTATACATACATTCCAATACAATTCCATGATCATAGGAACGATATCATCACTCGTGCGTACGTACGGAAAATCGTCTCCACGATGTGATGCGACTAGTTCTACCTGATCTTCATTTCATAATGATTATATAAATGAATTGAATGAATGAATATGATATATATTACACTAATACCGTTATTTATATGAGGTATCTATAACCTAAATAGACGAATAAGAATTTATTCGACAAAACACGCATAAGAACAAAAATTTATAAACACCTGAATAACAAGTAGCAATGAAATATTACTACTCAGAAGCTATGAAAATGACCATATATGATATCATAAAAATAAGTATGTTTCTGGAATAAGTCAATAACATTATTTAAATCATTATACAGGAGGTTCGGACACTTATGAACAAAAACAGACCTAAGGTAAGGGAAAATCTCACAATCTCAATTTTTATCCAAGATTGTTTATACTTTGGTATTTACTGAGGTGTATTTTATCATCCACATCCATGTTCCCTCAATATGTAATGTTATTTCCATCCACCTACAATTGTTTAAATCCAAATTTACCCTTCGGTGAGTTTTTATTAAAAGATATGAAAGGAATCTTTTGTCATTTTTCGTACGAGGTACTTTTTGACTTTTCTGACAAAAGTACGAGAAGAATGTTTTTTTTAACTTATACGACATGAATGGATTTTTAAAACATTATTTCCAAGAATATTCCTTTACATGTTTTCATGTTTATTTTTAATCAACCTCTTTTAGTTTAGAATTTTATAACATGTTATGAAAGGAAAAGTGTTTTTGAAGAAGAAAGGATATTTTCCTCAAGAATGGAGTTCAAGTGTTTTATCAAAATTATTTTCCATCTAAGATAATAAAGGGTTCTGTTTCTATCCCTATTATTACATTGATTTGATTATGTTGTGATTGAATTATTTTTATTAATTCCTTTATATTATATGAATTGTTTTATGATGTCATGATGTTTAAGATTCCCATTTTTATTAAATGGGTTATGCAATGATGTATGATTTATGATTTTGTGGCACACATAATAATGGTATCATTATGAGATGAGTGGGACCTATATCTCCCTCCAATTCATTGGGTAAAGATTTTATATCTCATGAGATAGACATGGCTGGAATGGTAGGTTATACCAGTTCAGTGAAACAGGACTGAAACGAGGAGTGAACTCGGTTCAGAAATGGACTTTGTCCACTAAGATAGTCTTGGCAATGAGCCTTGACTAATAAGAAATTATTCTCAATGATTATGTGTGTATGCCACAAAGTTTCATGTTTTATGTTATGATTATTGTGATTACATTTCACTGCCATGATTTATCCCATGTTATGAAATTATGATCTCTTTTGCAGGTTATGATTTCCAAAAGTTATGTGCTTATTAATATGATGTGATTGATATTTCTTTTGTTTACCCTTACTGAGCATTTGAGATCACCCTTTTGTATGTATTCTTTCCCCAGGCCAGGAAGAAGGTTATTAAGTATGATATTCCAAAAGGGACTATAGATATGATGAAATAAATGGGAGACAGTGTAGACGCTTTATGAACCAGTTGTTTATGTTTCCCAGTTTCTAAAGACACTATACCTATACAGTCCTTTCGTGGTTTTGTTATATGTTGTAATAAGTATGCTTACATTTTGAATTATTAACAATGTATGTAAAGTATGGTTCGTTATAAAAATTTACCAAAAACCATTTCCAATGGAACCTTTAAAAATGAGGTTGAACATGGGCGTCTAACCTCTTTCTGATCAAGGTTAAGGTATGTGTCTTTATCCCCTCTATAATCTTATCTATAGATAATGTTTTGAAGGGGTTAATTTCTTTATAAATATATCCTTAAGGAATCTTGTTTAAAGGGTCAGTTGTGTGTAATCTATGAATCTAGCTTGTATGTAGGTGAACTATTCAAACTATTGTTGGAGTAGTTATAGAAAAAAATTCATTATAGGAATATTGATGAATTGAAGAAAGTTATAAAAGTAATTTAAAGGGTTTCATGAGTTTCTATGTTTGGACAATAGGGATTTTTATTAATAATTCATGTTTTCTAAAATGAGTTATCTCGCATATTCATAGAATTATTGATAAATATTTGATTTATAATGTTAAAAAATTACAATGATTTATGAATCATGTATGATAAGAAAATCCAAAGTGGGGATTCTTGTGACCATTTTATCTAAAAAATTAGAAGCTGATGAAGTTTGTTTTGAAAAGGATGCCTTTTTCAAAGAAGAAAAAAAATTCATTTTGAAAAAGATGATCATAAAAACCCCATTCATTTTTATTAAATAAGATTTATATTTCTAAAGAAAATCTATAATCTTGAGGAGAAGTTTTCTAGGAAGATTGGATCATCATACTCACCTTGGGTCCAGAATGAAAAAACATCATAATGAGGAGCTGTATTGGAGTCTAAATGGCTCTTATGAAAATATATTGATTCTTTATTATTTTTTAATTCTCAAAAAATATAAGTGTTATGGAGAACTTATTATGAAAGACTTTTGAAATAAAGTGGGATAAATGGTAATTCCAGTCAAATTAATAATTGGTATGAAAGAAACAAATTTTTAGAAGAAATTGAAAGTCTTGATACATTCTATTGTAATTTAGATGATTCTAAGTAAATATATAACATAATAAAAGTCATGATAAAGTCATTCGTACTAGATGAAGTATTTAAAGGCATGAAGTAGATGTTTTTTGGTCTCAGTTAATTAGTATGATAACACTGGATGTATATTTTTTTGAAGGCTAGGTTGTTTTGTTTGAAACATATGAAATAGTATTTGATGGTTTGTAATTAGTCCAATAATACAAGAGATATTTTTATTAAATCAAATAAGTTTTGAATGATAATTATAAACAAAAATATATTTTTGATAACAATAATTCATAAGAAGTGGTGTGCCACTGATCATTCAAGTTAACCTAACACCAATTATCAAACTCATTGATTGATGAAAAAAATTGAGAGGTGGAGTTGTTTTCATTGAGAGTATTCGGGACAAATGAAATGAAAATGAAGTAAAATTTTAGAACCAATTCATTTATGTTTAGCACAATGTCTGAACACAAATTATTCATTATGTGGTACAATAGAAAATAATTCATTGATATTTTTATCAATTTCTTATGGATTCATGAAACATCATATGGATCCAAAAATTATATTGGACATGACACCAATCCATTATATGATGGAAAATAATGATCTATCATGCACAGGTGGACACTAATATATCAATCAAGTGTAAGATCATTGTTTGGGGGAAAATAATAGAATCAAAATCACTTTGAGTTACCCTGAAGTGTTTTTTCTAGGGAAATTGAAGATTAAACAATTTTCAAATGATACTGAACATAGTAACCAGATTTTATTATTCTGATGTTTTGAATGTGGGTCAATAAAATTTGATTGACCTCATGATAATAAAGAAATTGTATGGACAATCGAAATTATATTGAATAACAATAAGAATTTATGAAGTGATTTGAAGTTGTGAAAATATTTCATAAGGTCAGAGAAGTGTTAAATAAAAATCTCATGAATTCAAATATGTATCTATGATTTAAGGGAAATTAACGATTTGTGGAATTTTATTGATCATGAAGGTATTTTATAATCCAACCTAAACCATTTTTAGATATCCTATAAATAGATTATCGACATGGATCATTATTGAACCTTCTACTATTTTAAAGAAATAAGGTAGAGATTATTTGAAATTATACAGATAATAAGTCTTCTGGTTTTCTTTATTGGAGGTAGGTTTCCAAATAGATGAAGGAATTGAGAAGATGTAACATCATATTTAGAGTTTCCAAAATCAAATCCTGTAATCAGACATGGATTTTTGGAATAAATAAGAAGCTCTTTAAGATTATTTCATAGGTATTCTTGTACAAAAATATTATCATATTGAGAAATTGGACTTAATAACTAGACTAGGAAATCAGACTATGTATCATATAGATTTCTAGATAATATCATTCCTACAACTGGGTAAGGAAGCGAAGAATTTTTTTTGAAGTTTATATTTTTGAAATTTGATCAAGACACACCATAACATATTTGTTACACAAATTTTATTATTTTATTTTGTACTTCTTAGAAAACATTCATTGTTCTATTGAACATAGTACTACATGAGTATATGGGAATGTCCTTCTCATTTTATCAATAAAAAAGGACTATAATCTAGTAGATTTTGTGGTATTATATTGTTTACAAACCATTTTAAGGACGTAGATACTCTTTCTAGGTAGTGAACCTTTTAAATTATTATGTTCCTATGGATATTTTTTTTAATTTTTAGTAGTGAAATAAATATTTAACATGAAGTGAATTTTGTTTCAAAATTAAGGAAACATTAAAGAAAAAATGTCACTAATTAAACCCCTCCCCTTCTCAATGATACATGGATTCTGGTTGGGCACCAATAATAAGATACAATGATATTACCTGGATATAATATTATTGAAATATATTTTCAGGGTATTCCTCTTGATGAACCAAGTAAAACTGATGATGATCATGTCTGAAACAAAACCAATAATGATTTATATACTATGTTAAGAAAATCCATACAAAATGATCCTAATGAAATATATGATTCTATTTACTGATTTATCAAATATTAATTGGATTTGATAACCCATATTTAATAAGGATATAATAAGAGGGAGAAATTTTATGCACAAAAGGTAATTATGATCATAACATTCACAGCGAAACAGAATTTCAAAAGTGTTAGAATTGAGGATATTTAATAAAATCACTATAAATTTAGAGGGGATTATAATTGAAGTAATACTAAATAATCCTGAATCCATATAAAGGCTTAAAGATAATATCCAAGAATTGATGAAAAAAGGAATGAATTGATTTCATGAATGCACTATTTAAAGTCATGGAAAAGAGGATAAATGATAATGTCAATCTGTTTAATGAAAACATTAAAATTTATAAACATCATTAGAATCATGTTTTTATGATAAAAATGGAGTGTGATTAGATAATAAATTAAGTGGAGGATGATAGAAATCTCCTCAATATGTTTGTTCTTAAATTGGAAGTCATCTTGGAAAATCTAGAAAGTGTTCATGTTGGGTCATCAATACTTACTAATGTAAATTTTTACCATAAATACTTAAAATAATGTTGTTTTAACCAAAATACATCCATTATATAGAATTAATTTCTTAGGTATATATTACTACCAAACTATTTCAATCTCAATGAAAAACGTAACCTTTGTTTTAGAAAACTATATTTCAAATAATGATGTTCTCATAAATAGTTCATGTTATAAAAGAAAACATGGGAAATTCTGGTTTGGTTAAAGTAGTAAGAAATACACAAATTTTTCTACATTTTTTGTGAGTCAGTGTAGAAGAATTTATTCAGAAAAAAAATATCAACCATTGTTTAAATAATCAAAAAAACAATAAGAAAAAAATATGGTTAGATAGCTCTTAAAAAATGGATCAATATTTTTTTTACTAAAATTGGTTCCATAAATGGTTAGGTCACAAGGATATTTTCTATTTCTATAATTTAAAATATTTTAATGTCAATGTAATCATACATCAATTTAGAGAACAGATTAATAAAATAAAATATCTTATTATAAGACAAGAATATATTTATCTCAAATAGATTTAAAAAATTTAATTTTTTTATGGAAGTAATTACTAGAGTGGTCACATGGAAGATACATTCCTTTTGAAAACAAAAAAATTATGTATATAAATATCATGAATAATGGAGACTTAAAAATATCAATTTTAATATAAATATTTTATAAAATTCATTAGGATTCGTAAAAAATAAATCGGTTGAGCATAACACACCAAAGAAGGCCAAGAAGAGTTCGTTAATGAAATTAAGGAGTTGATTATCTTGGGGTGAAAATTCATATCACTAACCAATGAAATAAGACCATGAATGATGGTATTGATTTATGTATCTTTATAAAAAGTGAAAATCAATCCAATATAAATATAAAAGATACGGTTTGGTGTGTTGAAGGAGAAATCAAGCAGGAAACACTCCCCAAGATAATTTGATTATATTGTCAGCCCAATAAAATATATAGTATAAATTAACTCTAGCACATGGAGATGCCTGGAATTTGTTATTTTATACAAAGAAAAATTTATCCCACAAATAATAAGTAATAATAATAAAAGAAATCATATTTCCTAAAAAAATATTTCCAATAGAATCCTAAAATCTAGATTGCAGAGTTCTCTTAAGAATCTAAAGGGATGTAAAGGAGTATCTTGGTTAAGAATAAATTTTCTACCATTTTTATCTCAATATGAATAAATGTATTTCCACTTTATTCCTATATATATTTTGTATTATATTCTAATATAAGCAATTGATTGCGATGCAATATTTCAGGGGGCATATCTATTAAAGTTGAGAAAGTTATCAAATTTTGTTTGCTCTTTGAAAATTCCTATTATAAAGTTATCATAATTATAGGTTCCATGTAGAATATTTTATGAAGTGATCATACATAGTGAGTATTTTTTTGTTGTATCCCTTGAGGTGAAGAAGTTATATAATCTTTCAGCATTATCATGTCATTAAAATCATGGATTCCGAGAAATTGTTGATAAGACTTCATTGAAAATGTATGAGTGTAAATTATTTCACTATTTTTATAAAAGAATAAATATTAAATTTGAGGAAAATTTAAATTTATACATTACATGAAAATTAGAAGTTAATGATATGATTTTGAAAATTTGAAAAATTTTTGTTTTAAATTATTCTAATCTGTGTATTGAGATGGGTTCTAGAAATGAGAGTTATAAATTGTTTAACCCACTTGTTGATGAGTTTTATTTTTTTCAATATACATTATATTAATGTGTGTAATAAAAATATTTGATCTGAAGGAATACATCAATGGAATATGGAGTACCGAATCATATATTATTAGAGTTCCCAGGAAATGGTGTCAATAAGTGTTGAATTTATGTTGATTAGATATTACCTTGAATCTTGATGTTGAACGTCACCTCATGTTTATTCCAAGATATAAAACTATTAATAATCTAGAAGAAGTTACCAAGTTGTGGTTCTTCCTTTGTTCATATGAAAAATAATATTAGTAGTTCGATACTACAATTTCAAATCAATTCATTATGAAAATATTTTTCGAATAGTTGTGATCGATATTTCATGAGAAATAATTGTCTAACTGATGATTGTCAAAGAAGGTTCACATGATGAGAATTTATCTACAAATAGAATTTATATTTTTCAAATTATTATACTATAGAAATATTATGGAATATTATTTCATTCATTGATAGAGATAATATAACAAGTTGATATGCTTTTCATGGAGTACAATGATATCATATTTTATATATCTATGAAGAATCCGATAAAGCAAGTTGATGATGTTCTATACTAAGTGTTATCATACTGTAAAAACTGATGTTTTTATAAGAAGATACATAGATTTTCTTATTGAATTTGGTTGAGGAACTAAATATTCAATGAAATAATTTATGTTGTGTTTATATATTTCTTATGATTTCTTATAAATAAGGTGTTGATCAAAGATAATTTCAACATAATCCAAATTTATTTAAAGAGTTCAGTTTTTTGGATGAATTTTAATTCTGAATTTTAGAAATTATTTAGTTATTGGTTTCTCAATATTTGAAAATTGAATCCTACATATGAGTATTCATATGTTATATATTCTATAAAAATGTTAAATAATTGAGCCATAGTGGTACATTTGAGTTACTTTAAATCTCATGAATTTTTTTAAGTCTAGTATGTATGGAACACCCTATTATTGAGAAGACTAAGTCTGAGAAAATTAGTAAATTACAATACTTAAGGCTCCATTTCATTGCAAATTAATTTGGGAATTTTTTGATCTCTACATAGCTATGTAAGTGTTACTCAAATTAGTATAAATTTGAAAAAAATGTTGTCATTAATATATTAAATATTAGTGAATATTTAGTGAATTCTTGGAAAATTTTTGTTCTATGGCTACATTAGGATATGTGTGAGTTATAAGAATAATAAATTTGGAAAATTCCCGAGGTGGTATCTAGGATACCAATAGTTACTCTATGTTTCATGATTTTTTTAGATGTTCATAGATTCAATTTGATATGTATGGGTTCTCCAAGTTATATTTATAGAGTATTGATTATTATAGATTGAAAATTTATCAATGTATCATACTTACTTAGTATATGTATTGGTACTTAAAGTAAATTAGATTTTCAAAAGTTTAGAGTATCACTTTTATTTGTACGGGTACTCAAATGTTGAGAAATTCGGAAAGGTACAGAACTCCATGTGAAACATAGGGTCACTCAAAGGGATTCAAATTTGGAAATGTAATCATGAAATACTATTAAAAATAATGATTTCCAACATAATATTTAGAGGTTATCTCATTTCTAAAAATGTGTGAATTTTAGAATTATGTATTCAAAAAGAGAAAAAAATGAAATATAGAATTTTTTTCTTTAAATGAATTAATTATCCAAATGATTCAAATAGAAATTGTTATTCATGATAAATATTGACAATATATTCTTCATATTGTGAATAAAAATCAAAACATTATTCTTTCTAAGTATGAATATATATTTAAAGATGATTATTTTATATTATAGATACTCACACAATAATAAGATGGCCACACGATGGTGTGTGATGATAAGGATGTCCAGGAGGGATGCGCACATTGATGATATGTCATGAAAGATAGAAACTATGTTGGAAAGAGATGAGAGATTACCTCACACCCAAGGATATTCCTTCACCCCAAAACATGAGTTCATTGTCTTTTCATTATGGAATATAATGTACATGAGGTTATATTTGGAAGGATTAATATAGGATTAAATAATGTCCTTTTAACCAGATTTAAATGGGGAATACGGAAATATAAATGAAAATATATTTTTTCATATTATCAATATGAAAATAATAATAACATGTTCTAGAAATGAAATAAAATAGATAATAAATGAAATATAATTGATAGATAATAACCTGATACTATTTCATACTGTTAAATATATTAAGCATCCATGATGAAGAATGTATGAAGGCCTGACTGTGTAATTACATGATGATATTTTTATTTGAAGAATTGTGTTTGAATAAATGATGCTAAATTACATGGGAGAATTTATATATTAGTAATTGAGAAGTGAGAATCGATTATTTCATCCAAATAAATCATTAAGTCAAAGAGAATGAGAGATAATTATCTATGTGTTAGAAGATAACTTATTTCCATTGAAGTGGAAAAAGAATAATTAGTTACTGGAATTTCACTATGAATTACCACTGAAATGAAAAATATTAAGTGATAATATAAGAATTTGATATTCATGTTTCATAAATTCTTATTTGGATTAACTTCTTATGATATCCTTCTATCATAATATCAACAAATCATCTAGAGTAATTCATAAGTATTTTTTCCAAACTAATGAAGTAGACCATATATTTTCATTAAGATTGTAAAGTTCAAATTTTTTATCATAATTTAATTGGATTATATCAAATCATTAATTTTAATAAGGGGACCTATTTAGTGATTGATCTTGAAAAATTAAATCCAGTACTTACATTACATCTAGTTGGGTCAATGAATATGAGTTCAAGGAAATACCATTGTTTAATATTCTTAAAGATAATTAAACATGGGTTGTGTATATATGAGATAACAAACCACCATACATTGGGGATATAGTCATCCACATTGCTTAGTTTTCTTCCGTGTTGTTTTACTAATCTTGGTGGATCAAGAATCTTCCAATGAGAATGGTAAAATCCCAACATTGAAAATTTCTTCAAAAACCCACATATTTTTACATGATGATAATATATTATGAGATTAAATTAAATTCTTATATGGTTATTCTCTAAAATATCAATGATTTTCGAGAAACAATTCAGTTAAACAATAATTCATTTCAATGTTTGGAGAATCACATGTTAGTTTTATATAAGCCTATTTGAATTCAATGATAGGAAATATCAATTCTTTTGATGTATGTTTATTTCATCCAGATTATAATAATTATATTTTGGTATAGAATTTTTTTAACAAATAGATGAGATTAAATTGTTGTCTATGTGATTTTTGTTCTCCATTAAATATTCAAACTTTGTGTTTTTTGGTCAATGACATATGATACCATTCAGTTTAGGTTTGAAAGATAGTAACTCTTCTTGATAAAAACATGTTAAACAAATAATGTATATTGAAATAAAATAGAAAATAAATTCATATTAAAATTAAGAATATAGAAAATAAATAATTACATTTTTATAAAAAAAGGATCTTATAAAAACACACACAATAAATGGTGTTTCCCCCAATCAATGATGCTAAAATTTGATTATTATTTAAAGAAATTTTAAATCAATTTATTTTTAATGATAGGGTATTGTATTAGAGAAGCCTAATATCATTTGTCAAAGATATTTTATGTTCTTATAGTGATTATTTTTTACTATTTCAAGAAAATGCATCTAAAAAGAGATGGGAATGGTGGATGAAAACAAAACAAAAGAAAAAAACCATTATGAATTAATCTGTTCATGGGATTTGAAAATAATTTTATTTTCAAAAGAGGAATTGGGTGGTTATAATTTAGTGGATAAAAAAAAATACATCATGTTTTGTTTTCAGAAATGTTTATTATGTTTTAAAAAAAATTGTTTGGGGTTAACTAATTTCTAGATTATCCTGCATTCGTTTAAACCAATTTACACAAAAATAGTCCATCATATAAAGGTTATTCAGTAAATATATAGATTATATTAATGGAACAATAGATTCAAAACCAATTTTATATCTAAAAAATATTCTAAAGGAAATGGTTATTGTGATGTCAAATTGGATCCACAAAATTTACACTATCAATGATACAAAATGATGGGTTAGAAGTAAAATGAAATTACATCAATTAATATGAAAATGAATCTAAATAGTAACCAAATTAATATAAAACTAAATAAAGTTGATGAAAATAAAAAAATCGCTGACCCAATAGTTAATTTGTGTATCAAAACATCCATAATATTTGTGTTAAAATATCTGGAAATTAGCTTGTCCTTGTGAGATTTATAAGGCTTGTATGAAACATAATATTTATATTTGATTTCATTATAGGGACATGAAACTTCAGGATATCTTTGATTATGATAGGAATCCTTTATCTCTCCAAAATGGAAGAGTTTCACTCGCATGGATGAATTTTGTTTCAACCCGAAGGCATTGTTCCCTATGGATGAATGGAGGGGGGTAATATTTTGTGCAATCGATCCACATCATGTACAACATCCTCAGATGGTCCCCAACAGGTTTATATGTAGATATCAAAACACCCAATATCTCTCACATCCATTAGTCATTTTCATAATTTCCAAAGGCAGGCATTCATTGGATGATTTGGCCAATGAAACAAATGTAATCACATTGGTTGATAGGATGGGATCTTAGGCTCATCACACCCTTATGGGGGACTATTTCCTAGTCTATAAATCCATTATAAAATTATGCATGTTTTTATATTCTCGAATCCTCGGTTAATTCCCAAGAATATGTCTGTGGATTTCTCTTAGTTCGCAAGATCGATCATAAATACGCATGGGTCTAAAATCATCTATATGTTTCTGATGTTCTCTATAAATTAAGATATATGTATTTATTATAGGTTGTTCATCAATGTTACCCTTTTTATGGAAAAAATCATGAATTCCATTATCGTTTATTAACAAAACACTGTTTTAAGCTAGGTAATGAGGAACTCTAATGTTTATCATTTTCAGGGGTTACAATAATTGTTTTTATATTGGGAATGAATCCATAATATGGAATTCCTATTTATATTCATGGGATGAATAATAACCCATGTATTTTGGTGACAGCTGACTACAAATGTCACCTTTTATGATATTGTGATGAGGTCCCAACCATGTAGTGTAAGAACCCGGATCTTCTTTTCACTTATGGATTTCCTTTTTCTGGAGTTTTTATGAAAAATGAATTTTCTAGAAATTTTCGAAGTACATGCCGTGTACATTCTGAGTACACGCCATGTACTCTTCCCTGGCTCAAAGCTGTCTGCTGGCCATACTAGGCCACACACACGGTGTATAAGGCTGAGGTGGAGGCCGGTTAATTCAGAGTACGGAAAACTGAAGTACATGACGTGTACTCCATAAGTACACACCGTGTACTTTCTTTTTTTCATTAAATGGACAAGGGTCGCGCCTAACACCTAGATTCACCTTCTTCTCCATATTTCATCCATCCGAGAGTGACCATACGGCCAGATCTTCGACGAGCTCCCGCCTCACCATCCGTTCTCTGATTCGAGCACGGTCGATTGCGTTGGAATCGCAACGGTGAGTTCTTCATTCTCCTTTATCCTTGTTTCTTGATTCCTCCTCATTTCCATGTTATCGTGGGAAGAAAGTTTTGTGAGTTTTCTCATATGTACGTCGTTCTAAGGTGAATCTGTCGTCAATGATTTCATATATCGATCTCCTAGGATCAAGGTAGGTGGTTTGTGCCTTTCCGTAGAAAGTTTGTGAATATTTTGTGAAAATTCCACCAATTCCCTTGAATGGGAAATAGGGGGTTTCTTGTTTTTGCCCTGCTTCTTTCCTACATTGCTTGATTGCTTTAGTAGATGTTATTTCTTGTGAGTAGAGTAATTTATTTTGTGCTAAGGTTGCTTTTCCATGCTTGTTTTTCTTATTAGAAATTTTTTCAGTTGCTATTCCTAGTTGTAGGATTGTGGAATGTTGCCTTGTATTGCTGCTGAGCCTTAGTTGATAGCCAAGTAGTTCTTGAGGTCTACTTTGATGATTTATATGCACGCTGAGCATGTTTTATCTTTCACTCAGGACTATGAGAACCTATATTAGTAGAACAAAGGGATAATTGACAGAAGGTCTTCTTCAGAGTGTCTTTTAATTACGATATGAGACCATAGGGGGAATTGATGTTGAGTGCTTCCCCAGAGAGTCTATAGAACCTCGACGCGGGCCACATGGGGAATTGACGTTGAGTGCTTTCCCAGAGATCCTTTAGCACGATACAAGACTATAGGGGTAATTAATAGTGAGTGCTTCCCCAGAGATTCTATTTTAATTACATAGATGAACCAGAGGGGTGAGGCTGTGTGTTCCTCCCAGAGGGTTTCTAGAACTTATATGTTGAACCATAGGGGTTAGACTGTGGGAGCTACCCCGAGGGTTACCTGTTTCTTCTTTTGTTTCTGGCTACTAACTTGTGTACTTTACTTGTTAGAACTATGGATTGTAGCTGCTTGTGCTTTCCTGTTTACTGCTTCTTATTATATTACTGCCATGTATTCATTGACTATTAGGCACAAATCTTTGGGTGATTTCCTACTGAGATTGTATCTCAAACCCTTTTTGGGACATGTTTTTTAGAACAAGAAGACCATGTTGTTGCAGGTATAGATAAGGGAAAGTTCCCTTCTACTTCAGGTTATTGATTTGTAACACCCGAGACTTTTATGTTATATAAATCATCAAAGGAATCTTTTTCTATACAACACTTGCTTGGCTTGCTTTACACGCAATCGCGACCTTCCTCGATAGCTTGCGTCGTACGCAATACCGAGTTTCACTAAACAACATTATGCTATTAAAACTAGCCGTTATGAATAGTAATAACCACTTTTTGGAATTTTATAAATTTTATTTTCCAAAATGGACTTCATTTTTGGACTTAGAATATCGAAATTAGCCTAGGGTGAAATTTTGGTATTTTTCTGAAAACTTTCAATTTTTGATGAATAGTGAAACCACTAAGTGGTAGGTTAAAAACTGAATTTTGCATAAAACATAATTTTACCGCTTCTGTGATTGGAATTTCGAAAATCTGAGAGACACGGTTAATATCAAGGACTAAAATGTGGTTCAATGAGATGAAAATAATTTTTTGCTGAATAGTAACTTTTTACTTTTTTTACCGCGGTTAATAGTAAATAGGGTAACTAAGGGTAAATATGATATTAATATTACCCTAACACATGTCCTAATTCTATTGGACAAGTGTAATTCGACCAAAAACAAACTTAGGAATAAAATATGACCATTTAGGCCCACTTGGATTAGATTAGGACATTTATTATTAATTTATTTAAAGAAGGGTTAAAATAGTTAAAATCAAAGTTTAATAAGTAAATCATTTTTAATATGGGGTTATACATAAGATAAATTCAATTGTAAATATTAATTAGAAAGCTAAAAAGATTTCCTACATGATGATATTTTATTTGTAATTTTTAGACATCAAATAATGTAATTTATTTATGACACAAATATGATGCAGTAATTATCTTATTAATGAAATATTGACATAATTGATGTTATAAACACCAAAATAAATGTAATTTGAGACTTTTTATGAATTCCACTAATTTTCTAGGTTACTATGATATATTAATGTTGATTTAATCAACTTGTTTCGAACATTTAATTCTGTTATGACTTTCACAAAAATCATATATCAAATAGTGTCAAAATTGAAACAAAATAGTTTTTAAATCAAATATTAAATTATTAATTGTTATTTTATTCCTAAAAATCTAAGGATCGGCCAAATGACTTAGATAAGGATATATATTTTAATAATAAACAATTTGGGGTTCGTTTGGCATGTTATAGTAAGTGTATTAACCATATAGTGAAAGAAAACAAAAAGACATGGTAAAAGTTAAATTATTTAACTTAGAGTTAAATCTAATTGATAAGGTTAAAATAATACCCTAAACTTGTCTAAATCCTATTGGTTGATAGGATTTCGACCCTTCCCCACTTTATCTTCGAAATAAGACCCTTTGGAACCATTATAAACCGATTTTGACTTTAATATAAAATAATATTTTGAGATATTCCTAAGGTGCCCTTCTCCTCCCTTATAAAAGGACACCTCCTCCCCCTCCTCCTCACACCAATTTGAGCACTCAAGCTTGGCCAACCCCTGCGAAAATCCCTTCTCCACTTCCCTATCAACATCCTAGAGGTTCGGGTCTTCCTCAAAGACCAATTCTAGTGCCCTAAGAGGAGGTCTCAAAGAGGCACTTCAAAGAAGAGGTAATTACCGTTACCAATTCTTTCATCTTTATTTCTTCTTCCACTTCTTCTTCTTAGGTTGTTTCATTATGAAGTAATAACATCAGTATCACTCATATACTGATATGTTATTATAAGTATGAAACAACCCTATTTCACCATCTATCCATCCTACGGAAAAAGAAATCACTGCGCGTGCGTACGTACGGAATACCGTCTCCACGCCGTGGTGTAATCTATTTTCCACCACCACCTTACATGGATGGGTATAATGGTGTAAAGAATAACTATACATAGTTATTACAACATCATATTGATTCTGATATATTTTATAATCCACTCCAATTCAATTCAATATTTATAGAAATGATATCATCGCTCGTGCGTACGTACGGACTACCGTCTCCACGACGCGATGAGATTCATTCTCCATGTTAACCATTTAAGAATGATTATAAAGTATATATAAGAAATAATAATGAAATATATGACATTATAAAGCTACTGGATTTATGTATATATATACATATGTATGTCATCTACTTACTTCCATTTCAAGACAATAAGGAAAGGAAAACAGCGTTCATGCGTACGTACGGACTACCGTCTCCATGAACGGTGTTTTTCATTTTATTTATCTACCTATTATATATATATATACTGAATATATATGATATATAAATCATATTTTATATTCTGGAAGTAAGTAAATCATGATATAAGTAATAATGATGTCAAGAACAACAAGTCAAAACACCTACGATAAATGAAACGATTTTACCCAAAACGCTTCTTTAACATGGAATTTACAAAAGAACGGGTAATATAATGTCATAAGTGAACCATATATGATATCATAACAATGAATATGATTCTGTCATAAGTCAATAACATGATTTAAATCATTATACAGGAGGTTCGGACACTTACAAAGCAAGTTGGACCTAAGGTAAGGGAAATATCACAATCTCATTTTTATCCGAGATTGTTTATTCGTAAGTATTTACTGGGGTGTATTTTATCATCCACATCCATGTTTCCTCAATATGTAATATTATTTCCATCCTTCTACAATAGTTTATATCCAATTTTACCCTTCGGTGAGTTTTTAGTAAAAGATACGAAAGGAATCTTTTGTCGTTTTTTTTCGTACGAGGTACTTTTTGACTTTTCCGACAAAAGTACGAAGAATGTTTTTTTTTAACTTATACGGCATGAATGGATTTTAAAACATTATTTCCAAGAAGCTTCCTTTACAAGTTTTCAAGTTTATTTTTAATCAACTTCTTTTAGTTTATAATTGTATGACATATTAAGAAAAGAAAAGTGTTTTTGAAGAAGAAAGGATATTTTTCTCAAGAATGGAGTTCAAGTGTTTTATCAAAATTATTTTCCATCTAAGATAATAAAGGGTTCTGTTTTTATCCCTATTATTACATTGATTTTATCATGTTGTGGTGGAATTATTTTTATGAATTCCTTTATCTTATATGAATTGATTTATGATGTCATGATGTTTCAAGAATCCCATTTTTGTTACATGTGTTATGCGATGATGTATGTTTTATGATTATGTGGCACACATAAGAAAGGATTCATTATAAGATGGGTGGGACCTATATCTCCCTCCAATGCATTGGGTAAAGATTTTATATCTCATGAGATAGACATGGCTGGAATGGTAGGTTATACCGGTTCAGTGAAACAGGACTGAAACGAGGGTTACTCGATTCAGAAAGGGACTTTGTCCACTAAGATAGTCTTGGCAATGAGTCATGACTAACAAGAAATGATTTTCCAGGATTATGTGTGCATGCCACAAAGTTTCAAGTTTTATGTTATGATTATGGGGATCTCATTTTCACTCCTATGATTTCTTCCATGTTAAGATATTATGATCTCTTTTGCAGGTTATGATTTTCAAAAATATATGATATGATTTTTATTTCCTTTATTTGCCTTGCTGAGCATTTGAGCTCACCCTTTTATGTTTTCTTTTCCCCAGGTCAGGAAGATGGATATTAAGTAGAATATGCTAAAAGGGACCCTAGATATGATGAAATAAATGGGAGACACTGTAGAAGATTTATGAACCAGTTGTTTATGTTTCCCAGTTTCTAAAGGCACTATACCTATACGGTCCTTTGTAGTTTTATCATATGTTGTAATAAGTGTGCTTCAATTTTTGAAGTATTAAAAATGTATGTAAAGTATGGGTCGTTATAGTTGGTATCAGTGGAAAGGTATAGTCAACCTTTGGAAACTAGGATGTGAAAGCCTTAGTAAGAACCCTAAGGATAAGTCTAAGCATAGTACACAATCTTAGTGTTTTAGAAATGGCCTTGAATAACCTAGGATAAGACCATAAGCATGAAAATTTTATTCTTTAATTATGTGGTTTCCTATTATAATTAGTGTTGCTCACACTATTCTTCTTGGTTTTAGTCAATGGCTGGAACCCGAAGGAACCGTGTTAATGCAGAATGCGATGGGCAATGCAATGATTGTCCCCCTGAACAACCAAACGATATGGGAGCTGGAATGCAAAATCTTGTAGCCATGCTCACACAACATTCTCAAGCTATGAATCATGCAGGATTTCCAAACGAGCAAAGGAGGGAGCAACATTCTGTTGAATCCTTCATGAGGCAGCGTCCACCTTCTTTCAGCGGGTCTACTGATCCATTAGTTGCTGAATAATGGATTAGTACTACTGAAAAGATATTTTCAGTTCTTCAATGTTCTGAACATGATAAAGTCATCCTAGCAGTGTATCGTTTGGAAGGAGATGCTGATCAATGGTGGAATCTTGTTAAGAATACGAGGCAAAGGGATGAAATTGAGTCTATGGAATGGGACGAGTTCAAGAACTTATTTTTCAATAAGTACTTCCCTCGTATTCTCCGAACAAATATGGAGAAAGAGTTTCTTGAACTGAAGCAAAGGGATTATGAATCTGTTGGTACCTATGAAGCAAATTTTACAAGACTGGCAAGGTACGCTTCTGGTATTATTATCCAACCTGAGAGTAAGATCGATCGATTCTTTAGTGGCTTAAAACCAAGTCTTCGAAGGGCGTTAGCCATAAGAGACTTCAATAGCTACGAGGAAATCGTTCGATGTGCTCTCAAAGTCGAGATGGAGATTGGAGTAACCCATCAGTCACATGGGTTTGATAAGAAGAGGAAGATGGAATTCAAAGAAAAATCTAAAGAGCACACAGAAAAGAAGATGAGATTTTCCTTATGCTCAAAGTGTGGAAAGAAACATGGAGGGAGTTGTCTTAAAGGGACAAGTAAATGTTTTAAATGTGGAAAGGAAGGTCATCGGGCATTTGAATGCCGTGATAATGGGAAGAAGATGTCTAATGACGCAAACAAAGGAAGGGATACACAGAATGAACCTACAACACTTCAATGTTTCAAGTGCAAGGAGATGGGGCATTATGCCAATCAATGCCCAAATCCAAGGGTTGATGATGGTGGTCGACGTCAACAAACTCTTAAAGCTAAAGACAAAGGAAAGTCACATGCAATTTCTATCAGCGATGTGGAGTACGATAACGATGTGGTGAAAGGTACACTTACCATCCACTCTAAAGTAGCAAATGTTTTATTTGATTCTGGATCCACCCACTCTTTTATTTCTGAAGACTTTTCTAAGGGTATCACCGTACTACCTCAACAATTAGATGTTGAGTTAGCTGTGACAACACCTAATGGCACATCAATCGCATCAAAAGTTTATAATTCTTCTCCGATCGAAGTTTGTGGGAAAGTGCTTCCTGCAAATATTGTGATCCTTCCTTTAGTGGAATTTGATGTGATTCTTGGCATGGATTGGCTTTCTCTACATGGAGCTCATATCAATTTCCAAAGAAGGGAAGTCACATTTCATACTCCAGATCAATCTACGATCGTATACCAATGCAAGGATGAACATAACATTCCAGTGGAAATTTCTTCCATCTTATGGGTATTGATCCCACTAAATGAAGGTTATTTATCTCAAATGGTTGGTGAGAAACTCACGATTAAGAATATGCCCATTGTAAGGGTGTTTGATGATGTCTTTCCGGAGGAATTACCGGGTCTTCCACCAAATCGTGAAGTTGAGTATTCAATAGAACTCGTACCGGGTGCTTTGCCTATTTCAAAGACACCTTATAGAATGGCCCCAAATGAGTTGCAGGAATTGAAGAAGCAACTCCAAGAGAATCTTGATAAGGGATTCATACGCCCTAGTGCGTCACCTTGGGGAGCACCTGTTCTATTTGTTAAGAAGAAAGATGGATCAATGAGACTCTGCATTGATTATCGAGAACTTATCAAGATCACTATCAAGAACAAATATCCTCTCCCACGCATTGATGACTTATTTGACCAACTACGCGGAGCTCAATACTTTTCCAAGATTGATCTTCGTTCAGGGTATCATCAATTAAGGGTCAAAAGGGAGGATATACCAAAGACGGCTTTCCGTACAAGGTATGGACACTATGAATTTATAGTGATGCCATTTGGTCTTACTAATGCCCCTGCTATCTTCATGGATCTAATGAATAGAGTCTTCAGAGACTATCTTGATCAATTTGTGGTAGTCTTTATAGACGATATTCTTGTCTATTCAAAGAGCAAGGAAGAACTTGAAGATCACTTGAGAATTATATTGAAGACCCTGAGAAAGGAGAAGCTTTATTCCAAATTTACCAAGTGTGAATTTTGGCTTCAAAAAGTTGCATTTTTGGGTCACATAATCTCAAAAGAGGGGATATCTGTGGATCCAGCAAAAACAGAGGTTATCGAAAGATGGTCGAGACCAACAACAGTAACTAAGATCCGAAGTTTTCTTGGTTTGGCTGGATATTATCGACGTTTTGTAAAAGATTTTTCACGATTATCTAATCCACTCACCAAGTTGACTCGGAAAGGAGTTAAGTTTGTCTAGACAGAGGAATGTGAAGAGAATTTCAAGGAGTTGAAAAGAAGGTTATCCAGTGCACCTGTGCTCACACTGCCTTGTAGTGGAGAAAGGTTTGTGATCTACAGTGATGCATCCAAGAAGGGATTGGGGTGTGTTATTATGCAAAATGATATGGTGATAGCTTATGCCTCACGACAGTTGAAAATCCATGAACAAAATTACCCAACACATGATTTGGAGTTGGCTGCGGTAATCTTTGCATTAAAGATTTGGAGGCATTACCTTTATGGTGAAAGGTGTGATATTTATACTGATCATAAAAGTTTAAAGTATATTTTCACACAAAAGGAGTTGAATATGCGTCAAAGAAGATGGTTGGAGCTGATTAAGGATTATGACTGCTCAATCCATTACCACCCTGGGAAAGCAAACAAGGTGGCAGATGCATTAAGTCGACAAGACCATGCTAGTTTATCCATGATGAGGATCACAAAAGATCCAATATTTATGGATTTACAAAGGATGGATCTTGGAATTATAATGGAAGGGGAAAAATCTTATCTTTCTCAAATGAATGTTCAACCATCTATACATGTGAAGATTAAAGAGGCACAGAAAGAAGATGTCGAGTTACAAAAGAAGGTGAGAAATGTTCCTGAATTCAACCTTGATTGTGATGGGATAATAAAGTTCAGGAATCGGGTTTGTGTTCCTCCCATCCCCGAATTAAAGAAAGAGCTGCTGGATGAGGCTCATAGTTCTTCATTCTCTATTCATCCTGGAAGCACAAAGATGTATAGGGACCTGAAAGAGTACTTCTGGTGGGATGGCATGAAAAGAGATGTTGCTGAATATGTCTCTCGATGCTTGGTTTGTCAACAAGTTAAAGCTGAGAGACAGAAGTCTAAGGGGATGTTACAACCATTACCCATACCCGAATGGAAATGGGAAAACATCACTATGGACTTTGTCACAGGACTTCCTAAAACATCCAAAGGCAATAATGCTATCTGGGTCATAGTTGATCGTCTCACAAAGTCTGCACACTTCATTCCTATTAGAGAGGATTTCTCTCTAGATCAGATTGCCAGGATATATGTAAAGGAAGTGGTAAGATTGCATGGAGTACCACTTTCTATTATATCTGATCGAGATCCGAGATTTACCTCGAAGTTCTGGCGAAGTCTTCAGCATACTCTGGATACAGAGTTGAGTTTCAGCACTGCTTATCATCCCCAGACAGACGGTCAGTCTGAGAGAACAATTCAAACCCTAGAAGATATGTTGAGAGTTTGCTCTATGGATTTCAAAGGAGGTTGGGATCAACACCTACCTTTGGTGGAATTTTCTTATAATAATAGCTTTCACTCCAGTATTCAAATGGCTCCTTATGAAGCTCTCTATGGAAAGAAATGCAGGACTCCAACTTGCTGGGATGAAGTTGGGGAAAGAAAGCTATTAGGACCTGATCTCGTTGATGAAATGGCAGAAAAGGTCAGATCTATTCAACAACACATAAGAGCAGCTCAGAGTCGACAGAAAAGTTATGCCAACAACCGAAGAAAAGACCTAGAGTTTGAAGTGGGCGATAAAGTGTTCTTACGAATATCTCCCTGGAAGAGGGTTATGAGATTTGGAAAGAAGGGGAAGTTGAGCCCTAGATATATCGGTCCTTTTGAAATACTGGATCGTGTTGGGAAGGTAGCTTACCGATTGGCGCTTCCACCGAATCTCTCTCAAGTTCACGATGTGTTCCATGTATCTCTCCTGAGAAAGTACATACCTGATCCTTCACATGTACTCAGCTCAGAAGTTATACCGCTGGAGCAAGATCTTTCTTATGAAGAACAGCCGATAGAGATTCTGGATCGTAGCGAAAAAGTCCTACGAAACAAGACCACTCGCTTGGTGAAAGTTTTATGGAGAAACCACCAACTTGAAGAAGCTACATGGGAGCTTGAGGATATGATGAGGGAGAAGTATCCTCATCTATTTGTTGCAAAGTGACGAATTTCGAGGGCGAAATTCTTTTTAAGGGGGGTAGAATGTAACACCCGAGACATTTATGTTATATAAATCATCAAAGGAATCTTTTTCTATACAACACTTGCTTGGCTTGCTTTACACGCAATCGCGACCTTCCTCGATAGCTTGCGTCGTACGCAATACCGAGTTTCACTAAACAACATTATGCTATTAAAACTAGCCGTTATGAATAGTAATAACCACTTTTTGGAATTTTATAAATTTTATTTTTCAAAATGGACTTCATTTTTGGACTCAGAATATCGAAATTAGCCTAGGGTGAAATTTTGGTATTTTTCTGAAAACTTTCAATTTTTGATGAATAGTGAAACCACTAAGTGGTAGGTTAAAAACTGAATTTTGCATAAAACTTAATTTTACCGCTTCTGTGATAGGAATTTCGAAAATCCGAGAGACACGGTTAATATCAAGGACTAAAATGTGGTTCAATGAGATGAAAATAATTTTTTGGTGAATAGTAACTTTTTACTTTTTTTACCGCGGTTAATAGTAAATAGGGTAACTAAGGGTACATATGATATTAATATTACCCTAACACATGTCCTAATTCTATTGGACAAGTGTAATTCGACCAAAAACAAACTTAGGAATAAAATATGACCATTTAGGCCCACTTGGATTAGATTAGGACATTTATTATTAATTTATTTAAAGAAGGGTTAAAATAGTTAAAATCAAAGTTTAATAAGTAAATCATTTTTAATATGGGGTTATACATAAGATAAATTCAATTGTAAATATTCATTAGAAAGATAAAACTATTTCCTACATGATGATATTTTATTTGTAATTTTTAGACATCAAATAATGTAATTTATTTATGACACAAAGATGATGCAGTAATTATCTTATTAATGAAATATTGACATAATTGATGTTATAAACACCAAAATAAATGTAATTTTAGTCTTTTTATGAATTCCACTAATTTTCTAGGTTACTATGATATATTAATGTTGATGTAATCAACTTTGTTCGAACATTTAATTCTGTTATGACTTTCACAAAAATCATATATCAAATAGTGTCAAAATTGAAACAAAATAGTTTTTAAATCAAATATTATATTATTAATTGTTATTTTATTCCTAAAAATCTAAGGTTCGGCCAAATGACTTATATAAGGATATATATTTTAATAATAAACAATTTGGGGTTCGTTTGGCATGTTATAGTAAGTGTATTAACCATATAGTGAAAGAAAACAAAAAGACATGGTAAAAGTTAAATTATTTAACTTAGAGTTAAATCTAATTGATAAGGTTAAAATAATACCCTAAACTTGTCTAAATCCTATTGGTTGATAGGATTTCGACCCTTCCCCACTTTATCTTCGGAATAAGACCCTTTGGAACCATTATAAACCGATTTTGACTTTAATATAAAATAATATTTTGAGATATTCCTAAGGTGCCCTTCTCCTCCCTTATAAAAGGACACCTCCTCCCCCTCCTCCTCACACCAATTTGAGCACTCAAGCTCGTCCAACCCCTGAAAAAATCCCTTCTCCACTTCCCTATCAACATCCTAGAGGTTCTGGTCTTCCTCAAAGACCAATTCTAGTGCCCTATGAGGAGGTCTCAAAGAGGCACTTCAAAGAAGAGGTAATTACTGTTACCAATTCTTTCATCTTTATTTCTTCTTCCACTTCTTCTTCTTAGGTTGTTTCATTATGAAGTAATAACATCAGTATCACTCATATACTGATATGTTATTATAAGTATGAAACAACCCTATTTCACCATCTATCCATCCTACGGAAAAAGAAATCACCGCGCGTGCGTACGTACGGAATACCGTCTCCACGCCGTGGTGTAATCTATTTTCCACCACCACCTTACATGGATGGGTATAATGGTGTACAGAATAACTATACATAGTTATTACAACATCATATTGATTCTGATATATTGTATAATCCACTCCAATTCAATTCAATATTTATAGAAATGATATCATCGCTCGTGCGTACGTACGGACTACCGTCTCCACGACGCGATGAGATTCATTCTCCATGTTAACCATTTAAGAATGATTATAAAGTATATATAAGAAATAATAATGAAATATATGACATTATAAAGCTACTGGATTTATGTATATATATACATATGTATGTCATCTACTTACTTCCATTTCAAGACAATAAGGAAAGGAAAACAGCGTTCATGCGTACGTACGGACTACCGTCTCCATGAACGGTGTTTTTCATTTTATTTATCTACCTATTATATATATATATACTGAATATATATGATATATAAATCATATTTTATATTCTGTAAGTAAGTAAATCATGATATAAGTAATAATGATGTCAAGAACAACAAGTCAAAACACCTACGATAAATGAAACGATTTTACCCAAAACGCTTCTTTAACATGGAATTTACAAAAGAACGGGTCATATAATGTCATAAGTGAACCATATATGATATCATAACAATGAATATGATTCTGTAATAAGTCAATAACATGATTTAAATCATTATACAGGAGGTTCGGACACTTACAAAGCAAGTCGGACATAAGGTAAGGGAAATATCACAATCTCATTTTTATCCGAGATTGTTTATTCGTAAGTATTTACTGGGGTGTATTTTATCATCCACATCCATGTTTCCTCAATATGTAATATTATTTCCATCCTTCTACAATAGTTTATATCCAATTTTACCCTTCGGTTAGTTTTTAGTAAAAGATACGAAAGGAATCTTTTGTCGTTTTTTTTCGTACGAGGTACTTTTTGACTTTTCCGACAAAAGTACGAAGAATGTTTTTTTTAAATTATACGGCATGAATGGATTTTAAAACATTATTTCCAAGAAGCTTCCTTTACAAGTTTTCAAGTTTATTTTTAATCAACTTCTTTTAGTTTATAATTGTATGACATATTAAGAAAAGAAAAGTGTTTTTGAAGAAGAAAGGATATTTTTCTCAAGAATGGAGTTCAAGTGTTTTATCAAAATTATTTTCCATCTAAGATAATAAATGGTTCTGTTTTTATCCCTATTATTACATTGATTTTATCATGTTGTGATGTAATTATTTTTATGAATTCCTTTATCTTATATGAATTGATTTATGATGTCATGATGTTTCAAGAATCCCATTTTTGTTACATGTGTTATGCGATGATGTATGTTTTATGATTATGTGGCACACATAAGAAAGGATTCATTATAAGATGTGTGGGACCTATATCTCCCTCCAATGCATTGGGTAAAGATTTTATATCTCATGAGATAGACATGGCTGGAATGGTAGGTTATACCGGTTCAGTGAAACAGGACTGAAACGAGGGTTACTCGATTCAGAAAGGGACTTTGTCCACTAAGATAGTCTTGGCAATGAGTCATGACTAACAAGAAATGATTTTCCAGGATTATGTGTGCATGCCACAAAGTTTCAAGTTTTATGTTATGATTATGGGGATCTCATTTTCACTCCTATGATTTGTTCCATGTTCAGATATTATGATCTCTTTTGCAGGTTATGATTTTCAAAAAGATATGATATGATTTTTATTTCCTTTATTTGCCTTGCTGAGCATTTGAGCTCACCCTTTTATGTTTTCTTTTCCCCAGGTCAAGAAGATGGATATTAAGTAGAATATGCTAAAAGGGACCCTAGATATGATGAAATAAATGGGAGACACTGTAGAAGATTTATGAACCAGTTGTTTATGTTTCCCAGTTTCTAAAGGCACTATACCCCTACGGTCCTTTGTAGTTTTATCATATGTTGTAATAAGTGTGCTTCAATTTTTGAAGTATTAAAAATGTATGTAAAGTATGGGTCGTTATATGATTGCACTAGAGCTGGGGAGCATGGGACCGAGCCATGGCTCGCGATGCTGAGGATTCTGCTTGTTTTTCTTTTGCACCTGTATTCAGTTGTATTTCAGCACGTTTTTGTGTTTTCTTCTTTCCTTAGATTCTTGTACCTACTGCATCATTGTCATCATTGTTATATATCTACATTTCTTCCGATGTTTGGTTTCAGTTTTGGCGTATTGGTTACTTCTTCCGCTGTTATTTTTTGTTTTCTTACCTTGTATACCTTACTGAATGAGGGAATAGTTTCCCCAATAACATACCATGGCCCTCACTGCTAGTCAGCAGCCTCTGGCATTCAGGGAAACGCGCTTGAGGTCATGTGGTGAACTGGGTATGTGGCACCAATGGAGGGGCTCCAGACTCAGGTCGTTACAATGTGGTATCAGAGTAGTTATTTTCTCTTGCTTTACTATTTGGATACCTTAGCTAGGGATAGGATGGATTCGGTACGTGGCATTAAGCTATGCTTGGGAGTAGCTAACCCATGTATAGGGAAAAGCCATACTACCTTGTTAACTGCAGTTGCTGGTTTTGAGATTTTATAGTTGACCTGATTTCACCTAGAGTGATTCACATGGATTGTGCTATTACTGTTTTGATATTGTGGTTCTATTTCTATCGAAACCCGATGAGATGAGGTTATTCCGTCTCATGAAACATATAGACACTTGTAGGAATCACATGCCTTACATTCTTGCCATGCCATCTAGGGTGCATTAGCGATTCCATGCTATTGTGATAGACTTTGTGTAGATTATGCATGCTATTTTCATAGTTTCATGATAGATTCTCTGCTGTTATGTTAGAAAACTGTTTGTTTTGTTCTTTGCTTAAAGTGAACAACAAATTTTGGTTCTTGAGGTGTTATGGGCCCTCACGGATCGAAATTTGGCACTTTTTCCCCTTGTTTTTAGTGTTTTTGTGATTCTGTGCAGTTTCTGAGCTACTACCCAAAAAAACCCAGAATACATGGCGTGTACTTTTTGGAAACATGACGTGTAGTTTTCAGGCCATGTCACTGACTATGTGAATAGATCGCAGTATCGTGGATGTAACTTCGGGAACACGCCATGTATGGTAGCTACACGCCGTGTAAGTTCGGAGCCGTGTACCCGGTCGTGTCACTAACAACACGGGTCGGGGAAGCACAGGTAGAACACGTCGTGTCCATAGGGAACATGCCGTGCAGTCCTGTCCAGGTACCCGACCATGTCACAAACAACACGGGCCAGAGATACCTTCCATTCCACAAGCCGTGTTTGTTGTGAACACACCGTGTAGTCTTGCCCAGGTACCCGGTCGTGTCACGAACAACACGGGACGGTGTCGCCTTCACATATCCAAGTCGTGTTTGTTTGGAGCATGACGTGTAAGGTCCATCCATGTAGATGTTTGTGTACTCAACAACACGGGCCACAGAATCCTTGTCTAGTACAGGCTGTGTTTGTTTAGAACACGCCGTGTAGTCTCGGGTTAAGTCGGACCGTGTGGGTTAGAGGTGTAAAGAGACTCGGGCAGGGGGATAGTTTTCTTGTACATGAAGTGTGTTGGGGTCAACATGCCATGTAGTTGAGGTGTTACACGACTTGTAGGTAAGGAGTACATTCCCATGTCAGTGGCTTAAAAATACACGTCGTGTAGTTTTTATACACGCCATGTAGTCGTGTTTTCCAATATTTTGTGTTTTTCATCCCCTGTTCCCGTTTTGTACCCTTGTGTTCACTGTCCTTGTTTTCCAAATCTAAGGTGTGCTTTTGAAATTTTAGAGTTATGCCTCTGAGACATCCTCCATTCATACGTCTGTCGTCAGGTAGTGATCAGACGCCAGATAAGGCTGATCAGGGTCTTCCTGTTGATCCCCCAACCGAGCCAGCCTTGGCACCTGTTGTTGTACCAGTTGCAGGAACTGATGCACAGTTCAGAGAAGGTTTCATGAGGATGATGCAGACCTTCCAGGGAGCACCGCCTCATTCCACGTCTATGGCAGACTTTCCATAGGACTTTCAGTAGCACCATCCTCCCACGTTTTCGGGGGAGGGAGGACCTCAGGCTGCAGAGTCATTTCTGGAAGCCTTGCTGGATATCTTCAAGCATCTAGAGAAGCCTCCAGGGAGGCGGTTCAAGATTTCCACTTACATGCTCCAAGACTCCGCCAATAGGTGGTGGGACGTGGTCTCATAGGCGGGTCAATGGCAGGCTATGACTTGGGAGGAGTTGCAGCGCGTGTTCTACGACTACTTCTACCCAGAGACTTTGAGGGCCGATCGATCTTGGGAGTTCATTAGATTAGAGTAGGGTAGTCTATCTGTCATGGAGTATTACTATCATTTCATCGAGCTGCATCTTTTTACACCCCCTCGGCATTGGAGTGGGGTGTTCTTGGAGAGGAAGTTTGAGGATGGACTCAGACGGGAGATCCGCTCGCAGGTGAACATCTTTCACCTGACTTCCATTACTTCCGTCGTCAACCAAGAACTGATTGCAGAGCGCAATCTGAGAGACTCCGGAGCTGCGAGCCAGGGCGTTTCTGCTTCCAGAGTTATCTATCTTCCAGATGACAGCCAGAAGCGATGTAGAGATCCTACGCGTGGTGATCCGAGGAAGCGAGATGCATCCTCAGGGAGCCAGGTGACATGCTACCTGTGTGGTCGGCCAGGGCACACGAGGCCGCAGTGCCAGAGGTACCCCATGGAGTTCCGATCTTGTGGAAAGATGGGTCACCTTCAACATTTCTGCCAGGTTTTCTCACCAGAAGCTGGTGATCGGGGTTCTTCCATGACTCCTCATTCGGGAGCAGCCCCACTAGTTTCTCACCAGTTGGGAAACTGGAGTTCTTCCGGCCGTTCGGGTCGAGGTGGAGGTCAAGGCCGTGGCAGTCAGCCACCAGTTCCTCAGCACCAGTAGGTAGGTTCAGTTCAAAGTGGTTAGCCAGGGGTGTAGGGCTGTGGCACGGGCCAATCATTCAAAGTGGAGCATACATATCAGGATCATGATCCCAGACCTTCTACTATACGATGTGCGATTTTAGTATCCTCAGTTTTATCCTCATAGCTTTTCGATACTAGTGCTACGCATAGCTTTATCTCTATTGCTATTGTGGAGAGCCTTGGACTCTGCATCTTTTCTTCTGGCGACTCATTGACACTAGACACCCCTTTTGGAACGAGGACATCTAGTGTACGCCAGTGTAGAGAGTGCCCCCTCGAGGTTGCAGGGTATCACTTCTTATGAGATCTCTATGTACTAGAGATGATAGGTTATGATGTCATCCTCAGCATGAACTTGTTGATTCCCTTCCAAGAAGTCATTGACTGTTAGCACTGCAGAGTTAGTTTCATTTCACCTGAGGGTGAATCATTCCTTCATTGAGGCGAATTGGACATTTGGGCGAGTCGGGCGGGACTCAAGCATCTTGGGATAGGAGGGGTGACAGACCAGATTGCTAGACATTATCTGGATGATCATGTCACTCCACAGTTGGACTTTCCTCCAGTGGTGGATTGCTTCAGGGATGTCTTTCCAGGGGACTTTTCAGGTTTGCCTCCGAAGCCTGAGGTAGACATAGCTCGTTCCTGGAGTGGCACCGGTGTCCATTCTGCCCTATAGGATGGCCACAACTGAGTTGCAGGAGCTCAAGAAGCAGCTGGAGGAGCAACAGGCTAAGGGTTTCATCCGACCAAGTACTTCTCCTTGGGGTTCATCTGTTCTATTTTCGAAGAAGGCAGACGGTACCCTTCGGCTTTGTGTGGATTATTGGAAGCTGAACTAGTTGACGGTCAAGAACCGATATCCCTTGCCATGGATTTATTACCTTTTCGATCAGCTTCGAGGAGCCTGGGTGTTCTCAAAGATCGACTTGAGGTCCGGTTATCATCAGTTGCGCGTTAGACCATCAGATATACCTCATATAGCCTTCAAGAGCAGGTACGGTCTTTACGAGTATATAGTCATGTCGTTCGGTCTCCCGAACGCACCTGCAGTTTTCATGGCACTGATGAACAGAGTGTTCCATCCTTACTTGGATTCCTTCATCGCGGTCTTCATGGAGGATATCTTGGTGTACTCTCACACTCGACATGACTATGCTACCCATCTTGATATCATTCTGAGTACACTGAGAGAGAATCAGCTTTATGATAAACTCTGGAAGTGCCACTTCTGGATGGATTAGATTCACTTCGTGGGTCACGTCATCTCAGAGGTAGGATTATCTGTGGACCCAGAGAAAGTGAGAGCTGTAGTTTCATGGGAGCAGCCAAATAACGTCTTTGAGGTACGGAGCTTCCTAGGGCTGGCTGGATACTACCGACACTTCATTCAGTGCTTTTCTCGCTTAGCAGCACCTTTGATGGGTCTGACCAAGAAGGAGGCGAAGTTCTTATGGTCATATTCTTGTATGTCAGCCTTTCAGGAGCTGAAAGGGAGGTTGACGTCAGCACCGATACTAGTATTGCCGGATCCAGGCAAGAGATACATTGTTTGTCGTGATGCTTCAGGTATCGGGCTAGGAGCTATGCTTATACTGGGAGATGGAGTCATTGCGTACGGGTCTCGGTAGTTGAGGCCACATGAGAGGAACAACCCTACGCACGATCTGGAGTTGGCAGTTGTTGTTCATGCCTTGCGCTGTTGGAGATACTATATTCTGGGAGAGCACTTTGTTGTCTTCACTAACCACAAAAGTCTCAATTATATCTTCACTCAACGTTATCTGAATCTGAGGCAGCGCAAGTGGGTTGAGTATCTACAGTATTTTGACTTCGAGCATGCCCATGCGCCGGGAAAGGGAGACGCAGTGGCAGATTCATTGACTAAGAGAACCCATATTAAGGCAGTTCAGGAGGCCAGTAGTGAGTGGCAGCTGATGGCTATGTTCTCTGAGATGCATCTGGAGGTGCACGATAGACGGGGACATACTTTTCTATCTTCTCTAGTTGTTACCTCCATGCTACTTGATTAGGTACAGATGAGGTAGCTATCAGAATCAGAAGGCTTAGTCTTATAAGAGAGTGTGTCAGGAGAGGACCCTCTTCCTGGATGGATAGTGGGAAAGGATGAGATCTTCCATTTCCAGGGACGCATATGGGTGCCAGCAGATATACGTGAGGAGGTAATGCGGGATTTCCATTCCTCTGTTTGGGCAGTTCATCCTAGCGTCACCTAGATGTAACGGGGCCTTAATCGCCAGTACTGGTGGCTAGGTATGAAGAATGATGTTTTTGGTTTTTTCATGAGATGTTCTACTTGTCAGCAGGTGAATGTAGAGCATCAGCGACCAGCAGGGCTCTTACAGCAGTTAACCATTCTGGAGTGGAAGTGGAATGATGTTGCGTTGGACTTCATGACCGGGTTGCCGAGTTCTCCTCAGGGAAATGATGTTGATTGGGTTATCGTCGATAGGCTTACGAAGGTTTCTCACTTCTTGATGATCAAGGAGACCTTCATTGTCGATGATCTGGGAAAACTTTAAATCAGAGAGATCATTCATCTGCATGGATTTTCACGCGCTATTGTTTCAGACAGAGATGCATGCTTTACCTCTCAGTTCTAGAAAGGTCTTTAGAAGGCCTTGGGTACACAGGTACATTTGAGTACAGTGTACCATCCCCAGACTGATGGCCAGTCTGAGCGCACGATCCAGGTGCTTGAGGATATGCTCCGGGATTGCATTCTAGAATTTGGAAGTTCTTGGGAGAAGCATATTCCTATGGAGGTGTTTTCCTACAACAACAGTTTCTAGGCGACCATTCAGATGGAACCATACGAGGCTTTGTACGGTAGGCCATGCCGATCACCCTTATGCTGGCTGGAGGTAGGAGAGGTAGCTTTGCTAGGACCTCATCTTTTACCATAGACTTCATAGAAAATAGAGCTGATTCGGAAGAGGGTGGCTACAACACAGTCTTGACAGAAGTCTTATGCTGATCAGCGGAGACGACCTCTGGAGTTTGAGGTCAGTGATCAAGTTTTCCTACGTGTCGCACCGAGGTTGGGACACAAATGTATTCGGAGACAGGGTAAGATTTCACCGTGGTACATCGGGCCGTTTGAGGTCTTGGGGAGAGTTGGGCATGCCGCCTATCGGTTGCAGCTACCTCAGAGGTATCGGGCCATGCACGACGTCTTCCATGTCTCTTAGCTCCGACGTCAATTTCCAGAACCATCTAATGACTTTCAGCCTGAGGAAGTCGAGCATGAAATAGATGCGTCGTTCAAGGAGCATACTATCTGGATTGTCGATCGCAGTATGAAGGTTCTCTGTGGGTGGTCTGTTCCTCTGGTATGAGTGCTATGGTAGCACGGACGAGTATAGGACGAGACATGGGAGAGGGAGACTGATGTACGATCGCAGTGGCTGGATCTGTTCGGGGTTTCTTCTTCTCCACCTCGTTAGAGATATTCGGAGATAAATTTCTTTAAGGGGGGAAGTTTGTAAGAACCCAGATCTTCTTTTCAGATATGGTTTTCCTTTTTCAGGAGTTTTTAAGAAAAATGAATTTGCTGGAAATTTTCGAAGTACACGCCGTGTACTTTCTGAGTACATGTCGTGTACTCTTCCCCGGCTCGAAGTCGTGTGCTGGCCATGCCGGGCACACACACGGGGTGTAAGGCTGAGGTGGAGGTCGGTTAATTCTTAGTACAGAAAACTAAAGTACACGCCGTTTACTCAAGATGTATACGCCATGTACTTTCTTTTTTTCATTAAACGGACCGAGGTTGCGCCTAACCCCTAGATTCACCGTCTTCTCCAGATTCTGTCCGTCCAAGAGCGACCATACAGTCAGATCTTCGATGAGCTCCCGCCTCGCCATCCTTTCTCTGATTCAAGCACGATCGATTGTGTTGGAATCACAGCGGTGATTTCTTCATTCTCCTTTATCCTTGTTTCTTGATTCCTCCTCATTTTCATGTTATTGTGGGAAGAAAAGTTTGTGTGTTTTCCCAGATATGCATCATTCTAAGGGGAATCTGTCATCGAGGTTCACGTATATTGATCTCCTAGGATCGCGCTAGGTGGTTTGTGCCTTTCCGTAGAATGACTGTGAATATTTTGTGCAAATTCCACCAATTCCCTTAAACGGGAAATTGGGGGTTTCCTATTTTTTCCCTGCTTTTTCCCTGCTTTTCTTGATTGGTTTAGTAGAGGATATTGCTTGTGAGTCGAGTAATTTATTTTGTGCTCAGGTTGCTTTTCCATGCTTGTTTTTCTTATTAGGCGTTTTTCCAGTTGCCATGCCTATTTATAGGATTGTGGATTGTTTCCTTGTATTAATGCTGAGCCTTATTTAATAGACAAGTAGTTCTTGAGGTTTACATGGACGATGTATATGCACGCAGAGCATGTTTTATCATTCACTTAGGAATGTGAGAACCTAGAGTAGTAGACCAAAGGGAGAATTTATGGAAGGGCTTCTCTAGAGTGTGTTTTAATTACGATGCAAGACCATAGGGGAAATTTACATTGAGTGCTTCCCCAGAGAGTCTTTAGATCCTCTACACGGGCCACAAGGGGAATTGACGTTGAGTGATTCCCGAGAGAGCCTTTAGCACGATATGAGACTATAGGGGTAATTGACGGTGAGTGCTTCCCCAGAGAGTCTATTTTAATTACATAGTTGAACCAGAGGGGTGAGACTGTGTGTGCCTCCCAGAGGGTTGCTAGAACTTATAGGTTAAACCATAGGGGTTAGACTGTGAGAGCTACCCATAGGGTTACCTGTTTCTTCTTTTTTTGCTGGCTGCTTACTTGTCTACTTTACTTGTTAGAACTTTGGATTGTAGCTGCTTGTGCTTTCCTGTTTACTGCTTCTTGTTATATTATTGTCATGTATTCATTGACTGTTAGCCACATATCTTTGGGTGATTGCCTACTGGGATTGTATCTCACATCCTGTTTGGGCCATGTTTTTGGGCCCAAGAAGACTATGTTGTTGCAGGTATATATAAGGGAAACCACCCTTCTAATTAAGGTTCTTGATTGCACTGGAGCTCGGGAACATGGGACCGAGCTGTGGTTCGCGATGTTGAGGAGTCTGCTTGTTTTTCTTTTACAGTTGTTTTCAGTTGTATTTCATCATGTTGTTGTGTTTGATACTTTCCTTATATACTTGTACATGCTGCATCATTGTCATCATTGTTATATATCTACATTGCTTCTGCTGTTTGGTTTCATTTGTTGTGTATTTCTTACTGCTTCCACTGTTAATTTTTGTTTTCTAACCTTGTATACCTTACCGAATGAGGGCATAGTTTCCCCAATAACTTACCATGTCCCTCGTTGATAGTTGGCAGCCTCTGGCGTTCGGGGAAACTCTCTTGAGGTAATGTGGAGAACCTGGTACGGGGCACCAGTGGAGGGGCTCCGGACTCGGGTCGTTACATGTAGTTTAATGTCATGTGGAAAGGGTGACTAGTTGAAAGATTCCGTGTCTAGATTTGACGATGGACCTAAACTGTGCTGACCTAAAGGTCCTGGAATTGATATAGTCTTCTCAGAGAACATAACTCTACTGAGGGTGTTCCCAAAGACCAATACTGTGGATTTAAAAGTTTTGTTTTGACCACAAAGATGACTCATATGAATTCCAGTTAATTTGGAATTATATTCCTTAATAGTTTTTTCACCCATTTAGTTTAACATCATGTAGTGAAGATGAGAGTGAACCATATTGAAAATGAGGGATTATATGAGATAGGTGGAATATCATTCTTGAACCTCGGGAACGTATCCTATGTATCCAAGTCAGATGGGAATCAATGTACACATAGTTTTGGATATTGGGTCTTACACATTGAAGCTTCCCATAAAGGGGGCATGATTTGGGGCTTAAATATAGGTAAAAGGCCTATTTAGTATTGAGTTGTTCTTGCACCATAAATGAGGCCTTAGTGAATTGGGGGTTATGATTGGGGATAACATTCAATGAGAAACCCCCATGAACCCCAATCCATGGACATGAATCCTATGTATCTGGATTAGAGAAGGAATCTGAGTTCTCATAGTCCAACTATTAGTGTGAATCATTTGTATATCGTGATCATAATTACCCTATATGACCACGTGAGCCCTGATCAGTGTGAGAAACAAGAGTATGTGAATGATCCAACAAATAAAACACTTTTCCATCCCCACTAATGGATGAGGTCATGGATATAGAACTTCCCACTCTTCAATTTGCATTGGACATGAGTTAAATGGGAGTTTGGGATGAGGGTGAAGGATTTTGAGGTAGTTAAAATGTTCCACATCCCAAAATAAAGTATAGGGACTTACCTCATGAGGGGTTTCCAGAAATTGGTTCTGTGAAATGGGAGGAGTGTCACTCCTTGTTAAAGGGAAATGAAAGCGTGATATACATTGTTTATCACTAAACCTCATCAATGGTAAAATCCATTTACTCCCCTTAATCACTATTTCTAGGATATTCATTTGATTATCATAGGGTGGGAAGCTGGTTTACCATGGGTATGTCAATTTAGGGACATTCTGAGGGTCTTCCTTATTTCAAAGATTACCCACATGACACCACTTACCATGGGTATTTCAATTCAAAAAGGCACCCTAATGCACCTAAGGGTCTCATCATTCTAGTTTGGTATCTTTGGGAGAGGTTTGGGCCTAACTCCATTGGAATAACTCATGGAGGGATTACTGATGAGGTGATGAAAATAGAAGGAAATACATTGAGTAGAAGGGTGGAAATCTCGAAGGTATCCCATTCTACGTAGAATTTCCATATATAGAACGGGTTCTCCCCCACAAAGAATCTTCTTATGCTGGTGAGGTAGCTATCCAAATATCATGATGGTATCTTGAATGGGGTTTGATCTACGTATCGGTTTCTATGCGGGGAAAGGTTTCATTTGTGTAGTGATTTGCTATGCGGTGTTGAGTTCTGTCAGTGTAGTGATTGGATACACAGTGCATTGTTCTACCCACATTTATATTTGCTATGTGAGATGCATAATTGAATAATACACATTGATTATATGTTTTTTTGAATTATATTCTCAAATGAAGTTGGGTTTTTAGTTCACCAATTAGTTTATTTTTTCCACTTTAATGCCATGTGGTGGATTTTACTTTGAGGGAATTGTCAAAGGAGCATATCTTTTATTGTGATCTCTCCTTTTTTGACTTCATTGATCAATAAACCTCAAAAAATTCATCTCCCTTATCCAATTACTTATACTCTATTTATATTGAAGAAGGTTACTAGGTAGCATTGTAGCCAGTCCTCTTTGATAAGGTCATGATCCCCCTTTTGTGGAAGCCCAATAAAGAAACTTGTCATATGGATGACATGGTCCACAGGGGATCAAGGTCATCATCAAGGGCATATAATCACCACGTCTAACCCATGAATGGATTCATTTAATTCCTGGGGACTGGAGGAATACATCTTACCCATAAAATTTTTTAGTTTTCATGTAGTGTTGTCCGTTGTGTGAATATATTCAGGTTTCTCCCACAGTTGATTTGATTACATTTTTTAGAGTTAGAGCCACAAACATCTTTTCATGAACCGATTAGTTATTAGATGCTTCATGAAGGGGACTGTAATGAGGATTTATAATCCATGAAGGATTTTTTATTCATGGATCCCTTCCTTCCTTTTCCATTTTTTTCTTCATCAACAATTTTCTCCAATTCTCCATTTGATTTTTCCCTCCCTTTCCAAATACACATGAGTATTTGATTTCACTTTTCCATGTTTTTAGGATACCACAAATTCCCCCCATTGAATGGGATATGATCAGGATGAAGGGGATACTATTCCTATTTATAAAGTTTCCTGACTTAAATATAGTTTGGGGTATGTGGGTGGTCCCATAGAAGTGGGCCACGCCTATATATAGGGGGTCTAAGTTATTTTTCATTTTTCATATTTCTCATAGAACTCAGTGCTCCCATGGATCTCTCTTAGCTGACTAGCTTTTGAAAACTTCTTCCTTTGTTTATTCCTATTCCTTCAAACTGAATCTAATTCAACCATCATTAGTGAGTTCATATTTTCACATAAAAGGGGTTTGGTGCACAATTTCCTCATTTCATGAAAGATTGTTCTCCAGGATAACACATCGCGAGAGAGAACTTCATAGATAGATGGTTGGAAGGATGATTTCTTTTGTGAACCATTAGTATACAGAGTAGTTCTTTTTCAATCCTTTGGGATTTTTTAGGGACTAAATTTTACCAATAAATTTTAGGAATGATAATGAATCTATCTCTCCTTTCAATGAATTTGACTAGACAAAGGAAGAAATCGTCAATAATGATGAAGATGATCTCTAGTCTTGTTTTTTCCTTTAGAGATTACTCTAAAAGATCTATTTCCATGAGAATTTATTGCCACACTGTTCTCCAATCAATTCCTTTTATATATCATTCGAATCCAAGATGATTCTCTATTTTCCAATAATTAACTAGAACAAACTTACCATTCATCTTCATACATCTCAGGGGAAGGATTGGGAATATATTTCTTCCACAGGGGAGATTGTAACTAATTCAAGCCAAGAGAACACATTTGTTTGGAATGGATCAATGTGGAAAAAAGTAATAGACATATACATAAGTATTCATTGGAATCTATCATCCACAATTACCCATCCATCTTCAACCAATCATCAGGTAATCCCAATTGAGAATGGATCTCCAAATGGGATCTATAGATTGGAATGTTATTTTTTGATAATTGGGATTGGAAATTTTGGTTGCAATAGAACTCCTTTGAACTTCTCAAACATTTATAAATTGTTAAATTGTACGAGAAAGTGTGGATTTATCAATATGAAATCTATTCACCAGTTCATATGCTACCTTAACTACATAGTAATTGGTGTTCGAGCGCTCACACCATTCACTTGTCACATAGGGAAGTGGGAATTATACAGTGGAACATATACCAAGTATAAGTACATCCCATCCTTGGAAATATTTAGGAAAATTTCATACTAGAAGCCAATTCAAAAAGGAATTTCAAGAAGGATTCCCCATGGGAATGGGATTTTCGATTGAATGTCTAATGATTACTTAGTCAACTCCACCATGCCCACTCCCTCGTTCCATTTCATACATGGATAAAGCAATTTTTGTAGGTGAAAGGAACGAGAATTACTTTCCACCATAGCTGAATACATCCAACCCAATAATCATGATGTAGTCCTTGCTCCTATTGTGTTACCCTTGATGTAGGACAATACACCACATGAGGATATGAGATTTGGTCAGATGTATCATCTATGATTTGATTAGCAGGTTACATTGACATGATTTGGATTGGTTGGCTTTTCCCTTCCTACGATGTCTATACCAATGTTAGATTTTTCACCTTAATAATGGTGGATACATTGATGAATGATAGCCTATATATTTACCGATATTCATACTGGCACATAACATTGAATTACTCGGGAAGATACATGAAGGAATATCTTTTCATCATATTATCATACCATTTCAATTATTGTACGGAAAGATGGAGGATCTTTTCTCCTGTTATGAGTATCAACCTACCATAAGGGTTCCTCATTCTGATATCCATCTAGAACGCCTTAAAATTTTCATAGTTTATCCCAAGTCCTTAAGCATCAATAGTGTGATGGAATTTTTGAGTTACATTTCACTATTTTCCATCACACCTTACATTGTACCTGATAGAATAGAGATGGATAATGGGATAAGAATTTTAGAAGAACATTCATATATGATTGTTCTTTGGGGTGGAATCTTAACCACTCCCACATACATAATAACCATTTGTATATGATATTTCATTTATTTGTAAACTATGAAGTTTTTATTCATACATCAGATTGTGTTTCTTCCCACTACCCAAGAAAATAGGAAATCTCACCCAACAATCCATCACCAGAATTAGCTTATGATGATGCATTATAACTCCAGAATGCAATTTTGTATTACCCCCAAAGTAAATTTAACATTATATTAATTATATTATGATCAATTTTTGGTGTCTTTGTATCATTATAGAGTATTGGAAAAGTCATTTCGATGATTTTAGAGATCATTTGTCATTTCTAACCCCCTCCCAATTGCGTTGGTCATGCCATCTTCCTCCATTCCTTCTGAAATATGTGATCAATTCGTTGTTCCCTACGTTCATTGGGGACTTCATCCACACATCATATATCTATGAAGAGTGACCTAGACCCCATATCGTTGGTTGATATGGTCTATAGTCCGACTAAGGTCGACCCATGTTGGAAATCATCAGGCATTCATGAAATTGCGGTCAACCCCATATGCATAGCATCAGAGATTGAACCAGCTAGAGAGAGGGAATATTCTTCTCCATGTGTAACTCATCATAGGGTTACTCGAACTATCATTATTTCACTTCCAAATTATATACCCATTTTCATGGAGGGTAAAACCGTAGTTCTAATTCCTAAAAAAAACAGGGTTGTGTGGAGATAGTCATGATATCAAATACGTACTATCATCATAGAAACTCACTTGGAAGAATTTACTAAGGAGGATACCCTTCGATGATTGTTCATTTTCATGGGCTCAGGGGTCTTTGACTATCCACACATACAGATCCTTTTGTACTAAATTCCCATTGTTTGAGAGGATTTGGCTAGTTGTGAAGGAGACCTTGTTCAATTCAATGCTTCCCATTATAAAAAAAATACCTTTTAGGATATTAACATGGAGTTGCACGGCTATATGGCTGATGATGAAAATTCCAATTACCATGTGATTAGAAAAACAAATAATCTAAAGGAGTGTGAGGCCCATATGGTGATGATGAAGGTCCAATTGGGATCAACCAGTTCCAATTTTGAGGCCATTAAACTGAAAGGGTTAGATCTTAAGGCCATTTTGAATCAACTGCATCTAGTGGTTAAAGATAACGCTGAACAAGGTAATTCATTAGAAAAATATCTTGATGGACCATTTAAGATGAATATTGATTTATCGATAAAAGGAATTCATAATTCTTTGTAATCAACAATGTTATCCTTTTAAAACTTTTGGTTTGACATCAGGGACAGAATCCATATAGTTGATGTTCCACCATTCTCACGTAATGAAATGGAAATTTTCTTATTCATCAATTTTTCTCCTTTATCATTTCCTACAATTTCATTCACTTATAATGGATTATATTTCAAATGAAAATCGTTAACGTATATTAGTTTTAATAATGATCTGATACAATCAAAAAAATCACATCATCATATAAATTTTTTTCTTGAGTTTGGGGACTCAAGGAGTATATTTTTTCTTTTTCTAGGTTTATCTGGAAAACCCTATAAACATTGTCTCTGTTTTTTATTACACATAATATTTCCTAAAACAAATTTGGTGTGGTAATAGTTGGTATAAAATCAATTTTTCATAGGCCTCCCTTTACATGTTATCGATCTAACAATATTTTTGTCTCTTTTGATTTTTAATTGCTTGATATTTTTCATAAACCATAAATAGATTAGGATTATAGAGCTGGTGATCAACTTTTTTACAAGGAATCCTTATGCAGGTTTCTAGCATAGGGAGTATTTTGTCTCTTATCAAAGGATGATTAATGTATTTCCAAACTAGACTAACATTAATGAGTTTTTATTTCTGACACCTTTGACCACGAATTGTGAGAATATAACCCACATTAGGATTCATTAACTAAGGTTGTCCCAATAATTTTTAGATATGACTAAGGGATTTTTTTAGACCCCGGATTTTTGGTTTATGTACATAGAAAATGATATAAGGCATGGAATCCATGGGGTCTATGAATGTAATAACATCATCTCCTGAGTATGAATTTTCCATTGGTGGAGATGCCTCGTTTATTAGGATACTTATGCAAATCCACTAGGGAACATAGTACATAGTTAAACAAAGGTGCCCTCGTGAAATTGATCATCCATTCCCATTGGATAGTAGATTTTGTGGAATGTTTTTGTTTTTTATTTTTATAAGACTGTAGTGGGTGGCATGTTAAGGGAATGATTTCTGAAAATTATTGGCCATTTGTACTATGTTTGAAAGGGAATGTTTCTCCCACACAAATTTGTCTTGTGTAAAGGAGGGTGGAATCATAGATTAGTGTAATATCCTCAAACTAGGATGTTTTAGGCTTATGATTTAATGTACATTTACTCTGACTTGGTAGGTAAAAGATTATCATTTTTCATGGACGTCTGATTAGGAATGTTCTATCATCTTCAGGAATGAAATGATAGAAAATATATAAACTATATTCTACGGGGTTATGAAACCATGGAGTGAGGTGGGACGTAAACAGAAAAAGGGTTTAATGAGGATTAAAATTCCTCTCACAAGGAATTATATATCATTGGATGACAAGCCTTCTTGTAGTAAAATTTGTAGATATACTGATGAATATTGTCCATTGTCTAATAAAGGTTTCTTTAGCACATCGATGATCCATTTCTGGTGGCTAGATATTGTTATGGGGATTCTAAACTTCCCGAACATAATGTATGGTTTAAGAAATTGATGTTCCTGAACATGAAATAGAAATTTCAAGCTATAAATTTCCTGGAATAGGTAGAGATGTTTCCCACAAAATGGTATAAGTTGGTACCATGTGCAGTTCTGACCCATGCACAGGAAAATATGGGAAAATTTTATTTTATGGATGGACTAGAGAAAAGGGATTCAAGTGTCACTACATATCCTAGTATGATAGGAATCATTCCATGCATAGTTATTTTAATTTTTCCCCATTTGTGAATCAGGTCCACAAATTGGAAGGGGGAATTTTTACCCTGTATACAAACTCACCAATGAGGTGGTACTCATATTGGACATTCTTCTATGGTTATATTTCTACCATATGAACATGGAGAAAATATTCATTATTTTTTCTATAAATTTAACATGTAGGTCTAAACCGTACTTCAAAAAGTGGTATTTGAAATCTTGGTTTTGGGAGGGCCCAATGATGAACGTTGGGTATCAATCATGAAGTATTTTTAATGTTATATGATTAGAACATTGATATAAAAGCCTCAAATAATTAGAGGATAACTGGTCCAGGAGGTTCTGAAGTATCCAAGACCTGATGGGGGAAGTAGTGTATAAATCATGGTTTCAATGGTTCTCAGATCAAGAGAAATGATATGGGGCTTGAAAACTATTTAGCTTATGAATATAGGAAACACCCATATTAAGGATGAATTTTCCTTCAGTTTACAAGAAATTTTTGAGGGAAAAATATTCAGATCTACCATGGCATATAGTCCATAGGCAAACAAAGGGTTCCTCAGGACACCGATTGTCCATTGTTTATGGACGAGGTAGTTTTTGAACACCTAAAATCACTCAAAACCCTGATTTTGATGGATGTAAAGGATTTTTCTAGAAATATTAAAAAAATTCAAGCCATTATTATCCATGGAGTTGGGAATTTCCCTATATAGATCTGACTCGTACATAGTGTGGGCCATTTTGATTCCTTTTTTGGAACTGGGCCTAGGTTTGAAGATGTGGGTGTCACTATATATCTCATCATAATAAGGGTCAAGCCATACCTAGTTCTTTATATTTTTATCCATATATATGGTTGGTCTCTACACAAGGAGAGGGAAATTTTACCTATTTTTTGGGGTGGCTGGGCCAGAGATCCATCATCTAGGACTCACTATATATCATTCATGTACAAGAATCAAGCCAAACATAGCTCTTGGGGTACCATTATATTTACTATCATGTAGTCAGGATGTAGATACCGTGCAATTTTTCATCTTGTTGTGATGATTTAGATGAACTAATTTGAATGGATTTGTATGTTATGGATCCATTCAATTTTATGTCTTTGGGTAAGGATGGAAGAAGTGAAATTTAACGTCTTGTGGTAAAGACATTGTTTCAGCAGTTTAACTTCATACGATAAGGAAGTTGTCATTACAGTTTAACGTCATGTTGTAGGGATATATTTTCATAGAAACCTTGAGTATTTATGGGTCAATCAATTCAAGATATTCTTGGATGCCCTGAATGTGAGGGGAAAATGAAAGAGTAAACCATGATTCTAAAGAACAACGAATCAAGAGGAATGATGTGAGGCGTGGAAGCCAATAACAATATAGAAGTAGAAAATTCCTCCCTTGAGAATGAATTTTCCCTCAGTTGACAATCATTTTGGGGGAAACTTGTGTCGAGCCACCTGGGAATATTGTTCATTGTCAATGAAAGGTATCCTTCGGACACTAACATACCATTTCTATTGGCTGAGGAGGTTTTTGGGGATCCTAAATTTCTCAACTCAAGGATTTTGATGGACAGAGAGTGTATATATGGTTATAGAAGAAATATTTAGACCTTTATTAGTCATGAAGTATGGAATCCCATAAATAGATATGACTCGTATGTATGGGTAAATGATCCTTTGAATAATCCATGTTGTAGGGCTAGGATTTGAAATCTTATGCATTGAATCATATTTACCTGAAAAATATGGGGGCATTTTGTTTTTTTCATTTTTCATTGCAATACCTGGGGAAATTTTTTGAGTTTCACTATGTATCCCATTTTAAAAATAATCAAGACACATGAGCTTTGTGAGGAATTGTGTTGTTTAATGTTTTATGGAAAGGACATAGGATTCTCATTATGAATGAGAAATGAATGAAATCTTTCTTTAGGTCTTAATTGTAGGACCATAGAAACTCTGATGTATTTTTATATGACTTGTCCATGTGGGAAATCCCATAATGGGACTGCAAAGATCACGTGAGGTGTTCTTGGTGTGAGAAAAAATCAATAGTGATGCTTTATTCAGCCACCTAGGGGTTACATAACGAAGGGTGTGACAATTTTACCTTCAATACATTATCACAACTGCCCCAGGTTCTGGAGATCTGGATATAGTTCTATGAATTTCCCTACACTAGATTTACCCATACATAGGGAAGGGTAATTTTTTCCAGATCATATCTGGTCCTGTATGTAGATTCTTGGTGTTACTATGTATCATATTAGGGATGAAATGAAGTCACACATAGTTATAAAGGAAACTCCCTACATTGTTCTGGTCCGTACATTGGGAAATGATCATTTTTTTGTTGGTGGGGGCTGGACCATGATGTTGAATTTGAGTGTCCCTACATATCCTACAAGGATAGGAATCAAGACACATGTAGCTATGGTAGTATATTCCATGTACCAATATGACCCATGCATATAGAGGGAGAATTTTTAACCATTATTTTAAAGTTATGGGCATGTTGTGTTCCTTCACTCCTTATTCATCTCGTGGAATCCCATTACACCACTGCTTAACTAATGTGAGTAATGCTTGGTGTGAGAAAAAAGGAATAAAAAGGGTTTCTCTTATAATGAAAACGTAGTTGAGGGTACAACTTCATCATTTTGTATCATGTGGTGGTTGGTCTAGGACTTATGATTGAGGCGTCTCAATATATCCCATTAGAAAATGGGAATCAATACACGCATAATTTTTGTGTAGATACCTCCCTTTATTGGTTTGGTCCTTACACAATGGGGGTCATTTTTTTATATAGTGGTTAGGCCTGGGACATTCATCCTTGGAGTCACTATATATATCTACGAAATGATAATCAAGGAAAACATAATTATGGAGAAAGTTATTTCCATTGTTGATTTTATGCTCATAGTAGAAAAGGTGAATTATTTCATTCTCATTCTTAGATCTAAATTGTGTGTCAGGAATCATTTATTGGAAAAAATTATCCACATAATACTTAAAACCATGTGGTTTGGACAACATGTATCATGTAGTTTAATGTATTTCGATAAGGAGAATTTAAGCAATTCATTTTAACATCTTCCAGCGATGATGTTTTATCCTACAGTTTAACATCGTGTAGTGATGAAGATTTTTCCTATAGTTTAACATTTTGGAGTGAGGAAGATTATAAAATGAATTTTAATGTCGTACAATAAGTATGGTTCCTTTCAGCAATGTGATGTATTTCATTAAGAACCATTATTTGTAGGATCAATAATCATATTTCCCCCCATTAAAATTAAGGAATATTCTCTATTAGAGGTGACCTTGTGCATGATATACAGTACTTCACATTTTAGATCCAATTTTAGAGGTTTCATTTTCAGTATCATCGTAGTTCTGAGGAAAAAGAACAATTTTATATCAATAATGGACCAAAGGTGAACATTTTTTTGATGTCTTGGGAAATACAAATTTGGTAAACATCATATATTGTAATGTGTGAAATCTTTTTTCATCCATTTTCTTCAACTCATCGAGAAATGTTTTTGATTATTCATCTATGCATATTCGATCATGGATGGAAATGAGGTTTTAGGGTAATTAATATTCATTGGGTATATCCACAACTTTCCCATATACTAATGAGTATGGAGTTTCTTGAGTGGTGGTGCAGGTCATGATCTTGTAATCCCACAGTACAAGGAGGATCCTCTCCGAACATGATTTCATGTCCTTTTATAGGAACATCTAGAGAATGGTGGATAGGGTATTTTAAAAGGAAATTTTTTGTCTACTAGCAATTTCATGGTAGCAGGATGAATGGTTAGTCTTGATACTATACTTCCCATATAGCTTCTTCAATTCAGCAAAGAAAAAATTGATGTCTTTGTCCATTAATATTGTTTGAGGGACACAAATTTTTTTGATTATGTTGGATTTACCAAATCTTTCAACTCTTCTTTCCTTGACCACTTTGAGGGGTATAAATTCTACACATTTCGAAAAGAAATTGGTTGATGTGAGAATATACTTCAACTATTTAGTTGTAGCAAAAGGATACGGTCTCTCAACATCAATTCAATATATTGAAAATGGACAGGAGTAACATAGATGTGGGATGTAACTCTAGGGTTTGGTGGATGAAATTTTCATGAAAATTATAATAATGTAATTTCATGGATTACTTACTGAAATATACTGTCATAGTTTTCCAATAGTCCCAAAGCCTTTGAATTTGATGAGGGAGCATGGATTTTGACCGATGTTCCCACAAACTTTGTCATGCACATATTTCATGATGGTAACGGTCTCTTCTCAAACAATTCACATATGAAATACCTCATAAAGGCCCCACTAATATGGGACCATTTTTTTGGTTTTTCCAACCATACTAAACAATGTTAATTTCTCATCTATTTATCTTCTCTATTCCATCCCTATCTAGTGAGAGTTATCCCTTTTGAATATAATTTAAAATGGGTTTCATTAATCTAGTGGAAGGACCAAATAGACCAGGGATGGGAATAATATAATTTATTTATTCCATATTAACATAGAATAATGGTGAGAACATCCAAAACTAGGCAATTCTGATTATCTTCTCATCTTGGTTTTGATCAGCTAGTGTTGTGGCAGTAATTTCAAATTCATCAGCCTATGAGTTCTATGATTGGGAAATTTATGTTAATTATGGATCTGAGATAATCTCTTCCATTAGTTCTTGGATGTGTCAATTAAAAGTATTAGCTCATCATTCATGATAAAGTAGTCACCAATTTATTTCTTGATGACCAGTTCCAAATCACCTTTTATTTTCATTTGTTCTTCTGTTACTTGAAGCACTAGCTCTAGTCTTGTAATGAGAGCCTAGTACACTTATTCATTATCATTAAACCCATATCATATTAGGAAAAAATAAGGTAGGAATACCTTTTTCAAAGTTATGAGTATGACTCCCAACACCACTTTTTTTATCTTTAGGTCATCCAACATTTTTCCTTTCAGGATACTAGATGGACTATCAAAATGAATCTCACATGATTCGGAGTCCTATTGAAAAGAGAAAAACTCTTCATAGGGTATTTTTCCATCTAAAGATGTTATTTCAGTGTAGGGTTCTTCATTCCTAATGTCTACTAATGCATGTACTTTGACATATTTGGAGGTATAAAACATATATCTATTTGCATTAGGATGACATCCCATCACAAGTGGTGTCTAGTCAACATTGGATGATAGAGAATATTGTTGATCATGTTTCTATAATAGACCATATAGACAAATATGTAATGTAAATAGTTCCTCAGATTATGGACCACAAATATTACTGTCATCTATCTCTTCTCGATATATGAATAATGAGCTGCAACAACATTCATGGTCTGGCAGATATAATATAGGATATTCTCACTTCGGTCATTAATCTTCTATGCCCAGAAGAAACCAAGGGATCACTCTATGGTAGACACATTTAGAATCAGGGGTCTTCCTTTGACATGCTACATGAGCACTGGGGGTCTTAAGAGATACTTCATGAAATTTTTAAATGCCTCCTGATAATCATTAGTCCATTGATATGAGACCCCTTTTTCTCATCAGCATGGTGAAGGGAAAACATTTTCCTACAAGGTTGTCTATGAAGAATCAAATATAATCCATATTTCCTTCAAGACCTCTAAAATCTGTGAAGTTATGATGACGTGACATGCCATGGATATCATTCATTTTCTCGAGGTCACCTTTGAGGCCATGATGGTGTATGATGATGTTGAGGAATTTCTTTGAGGTAAAGCTGAAAGCACATTTCAAGTTGTTCATTTCTAGACTGTGTTGCCATGGTTTGTGGAAGATGATTTCTAGAGCTTCCATGTTGTCCAAGAATTTTTGATACTTAACCACCAAATCTTGAACATATCATTTAATGAACTTTCCATATAGGGGTTTTAAAATGTGATGCATGACATTTTGATATGTGGAACGAACATTCTTCTGACCAAAGGGAATTACCTGTAAAAAATACTCCTTGTGGATCCTTCAAAGAGGCATATTCATCATCTTCATAGGACATTCATAATTTGTTATATCCTTAATATCAATCCATGAATTAGAGATCTTGATATATACAAGTTTCATCGATTAGAAAATTTGTGATTGGGATTGGGAAGCCATCATTCAAGTAGTGAAATTTATGATCCCTAATATAGATGTAGACTCTAATTTTCCCATTCCTCTTTTTTATAAGGATAATATTTTCCATCCATATGGTATATTGTAACTCTTTGATGATTCTTTCTTGGATGATATTTGGACTTGAGTCCCTATTTTGGTAACAAGTGTCAGTTTCATCCTCTTAAAGGATTGCTTGTTTCCACATAGGTCTTCAGATAGGCCCAGGTGGTGAGAGGCCACATCATGATCGAGGCATACCATTTATGTATAGTTCTAGGAGAAACCCATTAAATAAATTTTAAATAATAATTTTTATACCTATTTTTCTTTGGAAATCCTGGTCACACTAATCTGAGTGGATTGTAGGTATTCTTAAACACCTGTGATTATTTTCCAAATCTCATCAATGGTGGTAGAAAAAAACCTCCTAGAATGCTGAAGGGTCATCCATAAATTTTTCTTTCTCTTTATCTTCTACATCCACCTCTTAATCTTATCCTTTTGATGGGAAAACAATTCTTGAGATGAGCTCTTCAATGTTTAGGTAACTGTGAAAATGTTTGTATATAGAGGTTGAGGTGAGTCACTCTAACCTAGATGATAGTGGGGATTTATCTAGAGAGGATGGAGTGATGGGTGGAGGAGCATCCTCACCTTTTATGGGTGATGAGTCCTCCCCCTCTAAATTAGTTGATACGTTAGGGGTTATCTAGGGATTTTTTTTGGATTTAGGGCATTTCCATCTGAACAATCACCATCATGTTCAGGGTTGATAGGATTATCAGCACTATTTGGATTCGTGTCCATGAAGATAATTATGAGGATTTCTAATTATATGTTCAAATTCAAAATTATGTACTCAACATAATTGAAAGGAAATGTTTATTCTTCACTGATATGCTATAAGGTGTCTTATGAGAACATTTTTAGACTATTTGGTGGGGTGAACCAATCAATACCATATACTAAAGGACTCTTCCCTTTCTGCTAATTGAATCCTTCATCAATAGAGTGTGACTCACAGGAATCAAATTTGTCTTATCGGTATAAAATTTCCCATTATTTCCATTAATACAATACTTTAAAAGATGATGGTATGATGGGGGAATCGCTATGTTCTGATGCAGCCAGGACCTTCCTTGTCTGATGTTAAAGGACATGTTCTTCCAGACCACCAAAAATTCGGAATTGGCTATGAGGTTTCCACACTATGTTTAAAGCTTGATTTGTCCTAATAACTTCTCCACACTATTTTCATTGCCCAATAGAGTTGTGGTGCAGGTAGTAAAGTTATCCTCATTGCAACCCAATGGCCAAAGTGACCACAATGGGATGAGATTAACTCTATAGTAATTATCATTTAATAATTTTCCTATATTGACACTATTTATCCTACCAAAGACATGTAAGTATTTGATGTCCCCTTTACTAATAGAATTTTCATCTCAATCTGTGAATGAGATTATAGTGTGGCATTCTATAGGATCAGTCTCTTTCTAATAGACTATAGTTCTATCCACTTTGACTTCAATTCTTGGGGATTTCATAAGCTTCCCTAAGATCTACCCTAAGACCTGTTGATGGATTCAATGCCTCCATGATTTATATATTGGATGGTACTAAGACTAAATATATCAGAAAAACATATTTCAGGTCTAAAGTTTAATACATATCAACTTTGAAATGCTTTTTTAATAGTCACATTATGGGTGTGATTATTGGATGTAGAAGGATCGTCCATATGATAGGATAAAAGGGTGATTCTATACTATTTTGGTTCGTTTGGGTAGGTATTCATAATATTCATGAGGGATTAGTCATTTTTTCATTCTCTGATAGATATTCGAGGATGGTCGGGCTAGAGTATCTTCTGGAAGAATAAGGGGGATTCTCCTTTTCCTATTGAGTCTGCTAAAGGTCTCTTCCTTGAGTTTCTGTTACATTGACAGTTTTTATGAGAGTGCAATAGGAATTTGGTTTCTTCTATGACTTTGTCTTCTCTAGTATCCTTGGATCATCTATGATGATATCAGTTCACATTACAATCATCTCATTATGGTGGATCGGCCGATTCAAAGAGTAGTTCAGACCATTCCATCTAGAAATAATGTCTAAAACACCCTTATTCTGCCACTATTTGAATTTCATGAGGTCTTTGACAATTGTATTTGGTAATGTTAAGTTGTACTAGAAAAGGAACTAACGTTGAGGGCCCAACCATTATATTATCAATTGAGCTAGTAAATTTTTGTACCATACCAAGGTTGACCCATACAGGGTCCAGATGAATCTTCTAGGTTCCACTACTTCTTATAGCTCTATAGTTCCAATCAATGGATCACCGAAGGACACCTAATGCATTAGATGTTGTTATGGTTCAGTTGAGCCATTGAATACAAGTAATATGTATTTTCTAAAAAATTTCAGCACAGTGTTGCTCACCCTGTTTGGGTAAGGTTTCCATTCCAATTGAATTAGATAATGTATCCCTTCCATGGCATAAAATATTGTTTCCAATGAATTGATGATATTAATGAACCCCTCATGAGTTTCCTATTAAACCTGATCATGGTCAGGCATAGATGGAGGAATGAATGGAAATTTCATATCGTCTGGTACTTGAGTTGGATACCTGGAAAGGGGAATCCTTTAAATATTCACTTGAATTTTTCCTGGTTGTTTCCTCAAAGGAGGTAAGTATTGATATCCTTCAGGGTTTGGATTCAAGTAGTCTGATGGTTCTATAATCATGTTGTAAGATCATCTCATATATGATTCATTTGTAGAGATTAACCCTTGTGGATGAGGTATACCTGCTAGAAGTGTATGTTTAAGTTCTTCCTGGGGAGAATATTAGATAAGTTATCTTCCATAGAGCCGATCATTATTTATTTTACTCAGCTCTTTCGTCTCTTCCTCCTACCGAGCGAAACTATCCTTGAGAAAAAATTTATCGTTGTCATGGGTAGGAGGTGGTGGTTCATGTTTGATTTTTTTCTTATTATTTTAGATGTTATTTATTCGTAAATGAGGTAATTATGGGTTGGTCATGGGTTTTCCCAAATGTAGGTAACCTCTTTTGTTTTGAGTGCAGAGCCTTTCTGACTTGGTGTGGACCGAATTTGAGAGGGTACCTTCTTCTCTTGTATCCTCATCATTCCTATTATTATTAGTGAGGTTTATGAGATTGATGTTAATGAAATTCACAGATTCATATTTCATTATGGGTGGCGTACTGGGAGCCAAATCACAGGAGAGCCTCTTACACCCTTAGTTGGATATTCTCCTTCCATTTGGGGGGGGGGGGGCTTTTCATGTTTCCTAGTTGAGGGTAACTCATAGGGTACTTTCATGTGTACATTCAATATACCTAAATTTTGGGGGACACGGGTCACAAAATGGGATTGAATTGGTGACCTTTCCACTCATCACCCTCCACAGGTGGAAAAAATTAACTTCTACTGGGTAGGTGTATGAAGTAAGACCACCCCCTTCCCAGTGGGCTGGGGTTTCTCCCATTACTTTTTTATTTTTAATCAACTCGAATTTTTTGGTTTTATGGTGGAATTTGGTGTTACAATTCACCCAAAAATATTTACTACGGATGATCATGTACAATGATGTTTACCATTACTATTGTTGCTTTCCTAATCTCAGACATTCCCATTATGGTGCGGGCCAAATATGGTGATGGGTCTGCATGTGAATTATTTTCATCCTAGGGAATGAGTAGTGCTTGATGATTGGATTACCATAGGAGAGATTCCTATTGAATGATTTCGGTCCCCTAGTTCAGTATCATACTAATGTCTCTCTCACATTAAGCCTTATTCTTTGAGACTTACTCAAGGATGGATCTTGTCGAGCATGCCACATTTCCAGAGCAATGATTTAATTTGATCCCCATATTTGGATAATGAAATTTTATGATGTCTCATCCAATGGGGTTTTCTATATGGGGTGTGGGGTGAAGTGAAAATCTCCATTCTCTCCCTATACCTTTATATGAACACCGGATGGGGTGTCATTGATAAGGCAATGCAACATGTGTAGTGCATTGAGGCAATTGCTTTTCAGATATTTATTTTTCCTCTATGATTATGGAAACCACACATTTGGAAGGGCTTTTAGGTCAATTTGAGACAAAGGTCCCCCAATTTATTGATATGGTCTATATTCCCATCATAGGGAAAAAAATCTTTCAGTTGACATAGATTTGACTAGATATTGAGATGAATTTTATGCATGAATTCTTTCAAAAACTCTCTTGGTTTATTGAACTATGTAGTAGTTGTGGGCTAGAACATAACTTCTATATCATCCACTGATAATTTTCTTCTCATGAGAAACAAATCATTTTTTATTCCACCAGATTCTCCTCTTCTTTTTTTCCCAATTTGAATTCTACTTAATTATTTTGTCCCATGTAGTGGGACTAGTAGGAGTTATATTGATATATGAACAGTATGGGGGTGTTTCAGAAGATGATAGTGGTATTGGGCCATCTTCTATATGAGAAGTTATGTTTATTGTAATTTACAAATTACCTAACAGGTTTGAATCCATCATTCCAATCTCCTCAGAATATGTGGGATTTCTCGTATTTAACCTGTTGAGGGAAGGACCTTCTTAACGGTGTGAATTTTTACTATGGGTAGGGCCTCTATAGCTGATACTATTATGGTGATGGGTAACATCAAAGCTTGATGTCTGACCATTGGGAGAATTTCTATGGAATACACACTTGGGAGGACCTTAAGGTCAGACCGCATTATGGGGAGGACCTTCATGGTATTTATTATCATTATATAGAGGACCATTATAGAAACTTTTGTCATAGAGAGGACTACCATAATAGTTAGATGACAGAATGTAGTGATAATTTCAGCATTTTATAACTTGGGGTGGATTATCAGGGTAGACAACCTCAAGTGGAGGACCTTCTTGTTGTTTGATGAAATTGCAGGGAGGTCATTCGTACCCAATACTGTTATGGTGAGGGCTTCCATCAGGGCCTGATGTCTAACCATATAGTGAATTTATATAGCGTCTACCCTGGGAGGGACTTAATGTATGTCTACACTAATTGGAGGACCTTGTTTTTTTTTTGTCATTGCAGGGAGGGAATCACCAATGATAGTCATCTTGGTGATGACTACCATCGTAGCTATATGTCTGACGGTAGGGAGAATTTTTGCAGCATATACACTAGGGAAGACCGTCAGGGAATATGATGGGATGTGATATACCTTCTTGATTTTTTATCTTCTAATAATGGGGATGGATACCAGGACACTCAAGAAAGAGTTAGGCTCTCATGGTTGATTGTTTCATTCCTACGATGTAAGCCTCTGTAGGTTCTCTAAGGAGGGCCTTCAGAGACAATGGATACAAAATTACATGGAGGACCTTGGGAACTACTACAGCCCCTTCCAATATTTGGTAATGGATTGGAAAGATCTTGGGCCTCTATGGATAGGTGTTTTAGGGAATTATGAAATCTAGCTTCTAGCAGAGTAGGATCATGAATGAGATCTTTATTTTCCAGTGTCCTATATCTCATTTCATTTATAGGCACACTCATATTGTAAACTGGTCCACCTATTGTTGGAAATGGCCTTCATATATGGGATCCCATTTGAGTGGTTCCTATTATTACATGGAGATATGTAGGTAATCATCTTGACTTTTTTACGGATATATTCCTACACTGGAGTGGCCATCATGGTGTAACATTGTCCCCAAGTTCGAATGGATAGTTTTACCTGATCCATATTTCCTTTTATCGTGGAATATGGTTGAAGACCCACTTGCACTATATAAGGTGTGTTGTTCTTATTCAGAGTGACCATATTATTTTGTGGATAAGTCACCAAACCTGGAGAGATGGGGTTGGGGGCATGAGTCCTTAATATTTCTACTAATATGATTAAATCTTCTCATATCTAGAGGATATGATCGGGAATTGATTTATTATCCCCCACAATTTTTTGGATGTGTGTAGATAGGTATTCAGATAAAAAAGAGATATATTCCCTTCCCAATGATGAAGAATCAATATGTGCATGATTGGGTTCTCTGTGTTCTTATAGTGGGTACAAGAAGTTCTTATGTATGGGGGAAGAGGAATGACTCCACCCATTGTGTATAGTTGTGATAAGCCAGCTGTTTTCTCTAGTTTCCATATTATTTTATTGATAGGAATCATATGTTTGAGTAGGGATTTTCTTCTTGTCTTTTACCATTCTATTTGTATGATAGTCTTGGTATGCATATGAAAGAATTTCAATCTTCTTATATTTGATTTCCATTAATTTTTACTGATGGAATTGATATGATAGTGAAGGAATATAACTCTTCCAGTATTTAATTTCCATCATATTTGACTAGTGGGCTTCATACTATTTTGTAGGGATATACACTTGCCTATAGTTTTATAATCAATTTGGATGATGGGTTTGATTTTTGTCAGTATGGATTTTTATCTTCCTATAATATTCCACCATGTTTTCAAGGTGGGACTAGTGATAATTATTGGTAATTTTCACATACTCATAATGTGCCACTGTATTCCCACAGTGGTCTTCATAAGAGTGAGAGAAGATATATTTTTACTTGCATGTTGCCTCAATATTTTTGTTGAAGAATTCTTCAACATGAACCAAGATAATGAACAATTATTTAGGGTTTTATTGTCATCCATTTTAGTTTTCCTAAGGTGGGTTCTGTCTCTTGGACTTTACTAGGATCCCTCGTTGTGATATAATATTCAGAATTTGGATACTAAGATATAAGGCATTGGTAGACACATCCTCTAGTAGGGGTCCTTGAGTGATAACCATATTTAGTAGGGATGAAGTCCTTGGGGAAGAATTTAACTTCATTCCTAAGATAAGGTAGTAAATCATTATAATGTTATAGGGATAGGCTCTCAAAATGATGAGATAAATCTTGTGCGGTTTCCCAGTTCTGGAATACACGTCACTTCTCAGTGGGAGACAAGAGAAATTTCATCAAATGGAAGGATTGTCTTGATGCCACCATTGATAGCAGAGTGTTTTTTATTTTACTCCCAGATTATCTCATTTGAGACCCAGTGTTGAAGACGTTGGGTGGGTGATGGGGTTCTCATATTCATGGGGGACTTGATTGACTACATGGTGGTTGACATCCCTATCAATAAGAACATATGGGATGCCATTGGATTGAAGGAATCTCTGAACAATTCCTACAATATGAATGAAAATTATAGACCACAAACCCCCTTAAAATAAGAATCTCATGAACACATGTATACTTTATTATCTCGCTTGGACCTATTCCTTTTCTGGATATGAAAATTGCATGAGGTGGTGTGATACTGCCACCTTTGTTAAGGATTAATGTTAAGTACACCATATTTGTATTTTTATGGGCTAAAACAAAATGGCATGATATATAATGGAAAATGTTATCTTATTATAGAGTGTTTCACAATGGGGAAACGCTGATACCTTTCATAAGTATTATCAGGGGATTCACCATTTTTTTAACCCAAGAGGTGTCACACTCGATGGTAGATTACATGGGCTTATGTTTTTGTGAAATCGATCCTTGTCGGGTATAATATCCTCATATGTCCTCCTATGGGTTTATTCATGGATCCAGAAGCACCCAACAGCTCTCACATCCATTATAAATCGACCTGATTTCCAAATTCATTAATTCATTGGATAAGTTGGCCAATGACACTTAATAAATCACAATGGTCAAGAGGTTGGGATCTCAGAATTATCTCTACCTTTTTGGGGACTATTGGTTATTCTTGGACACTTTTATAGATTTAAATCATGTTCATATGTTATTGAGTACTCTATTCCTTCCAAAGAAAGTGTCCTGGGATTTCTTCTAGGTTGCAAGATCGATCATAAATACACATGGGTTTGAAATCATCTATATTAAACTATGTTTTCCCATCAAGGAATACATATTTTTGTATCGGTGGTTCATCATGAATGTTACCATTTTGTTTATTGATTAAGAAATCCTTTTTCATTTAGTGATACAACACTATTTTAAGAAACTTAATGTGATGATATGGAGTTTATCTTTATCCTGGTGGTAGAAATTGAGTAGAAGTTGGGATTGAACCAATAATATGGGCTTCCTACAAATCATCATGCAAGGAATCAGAACCCACATAGTTTGGTTCCACTTAATTGGAAACTTCACCGATTAATTTCATGTGATTATGACCCAACCATGCAGTTTATATTCATGTGGCAAGGAACTCTAGATGAAATATTACTAGTCATGATTTTATGTGGTACATATCCTGATGAATCCTAGTGGACCTTGACGTGGTGTCATATTCTATGAGAATATAACCCAACTAGAGATGTTCATGTATAACATTAGGGTGGATTTTGGGGGGCTTTGTTTAAACCTCAAGGGGGCTTCCTATGTATCTCAGCTAGTTGGGAATCCATTTCCTCAATGTTCGGTGGCCAATGATGGTTAACGTCATTTGGGGAAGAAGTGACGTGACTATCATGAAAATTATGGAATATATGGGAGAAATGAAGTATCGATATAGAACCTATGGGAGGATTTCTATGTATCCCAGTTAGTTTGGAATAAAATTATATATAGTTCATGATTTTGGGGATTTTGTATGGAATCTTCACATAAAGGGGGTATGATTTGGGGATTAGATATAAGGATGTGAACTTTTTGGTTTTGAGTTGGGATTTACACCATAATGGAGGTCCCAGTGAAATGGGGGTTATGAATGGGGAATACATTTGAGGATGGTGCACATTGAGATTTGGCGTTATATAGGAATCCTATGTATCCAAATTAGGGTAGAAATCAAGGTTGTCATAGTTCAACTAGCATGGTGAATAGTGTGGATGTCGTGATCATCATTAACCTCTTCGACCACATGAGACATGCTCGGTGTGAGAAACAAGGGGAAGCGAATGATCTGGTAAATCAGGATCTTTTCCTTCTCCACTGGTCGAAGAGGTCTAGGATACTAAACATCCCTCTTTTAACTTTTCTTTGGATATGATTATAATGTGAGGAAGGGATGATGTTGAAGGATGTGGAGGTAAATTTATAATGTCACCTCCCATGACAATGGCTATGGGATAAACATGGGAGGAGTGTCTGGAAATTCGTTCTGGGAAATGGGGGAACATTTCTCTTCATCAACAATAAATGAAAGTGTGATATCCATTGTTAGTCACCAACCCTCATTAAATGGAAATTCTAGTGGTTAACCATGATACCTAGAATGGGGATGTTCATGTGAGTATCGCAATGATAGAACCTGGGTAAACAAGGAAATGTAAACATTGGTAAATTAGGATGGTCGACCTTATTACTAGGATTACCCACATGGATCCTCGTACCATGGGTATGTCAACTCAAAAGTTCATGTTGATGCACCCATCAATGTCATCATGCAAGTATAGTGGATTTGGTAGAGGATTTGTTATAATTCCATTAGACTAGCTCGTGGATGGACTACTGATGATATGATGGAAACAGAGGGATATGATTGGAGTCAGTTGGTGGAACGCTCGACAACATTATAATGAGGCTTCCATGGTGTCAATTTATAGGCCAAGGGAGGTAGTTTTTTGTGTACATATATTTTATAATACCTAATTTTATCTTAGTTATGAATTTGTAAATTAACTTATCATGAATTATAAAAAAATATACAGTTATTTAAATCCTTATATATGTATCCCGATAAACTTTTGTGGTCATTGGAGTTATAAAAGAAGGGATATTACCTCAATTTAAATTTATACTCAGTACAATAAACATTCTCAATTTTACAAATAAATCCCACCTTTTTGGCCTATAAATGATTGGAATTGTATTAAGTATATTATAATGAGTTTTATTCCAAATATTCATGAATCTGCCCACTGAATTTTAGTCCCATTAGATTGATAAAAAGCTTGGAATAAAAATTTATGTCAACTATTATTCTATGAATTTTTGTAGCTTGCTTTTTTATGATCCAATTTCTTCATATACATCATAAATCATCTACATGCACATTTAAAATACTAAAAAGGAGAAATTGTTTTATTTTATACGTATATAACATTAATTTTATTAATTAAACAATAAGTTCCAATGATTTTTATATTGGAAAATTAGAACATGAATGTAGTTAAGAACAACTGTATGTGGGTAGAAAAAAAATTTGAAACATGATGTGATCACAATGATATTATGGCAGAAAATTTAGGAAAGTATATAGATGAAAATTCATCACCACCTATGAGTAAAATGAAACCACTGCATATTTTGGATCATACATGTGCAAAAAAAGTTGACATAATAGTATATATCATATTTAGATGATCTTCACACCATATATGAAACCAATTTAAATAAATGATTAAATAAACATCCTAATATCATGAATGTGTTGGAAATACATATTTTAGGACATACTTGATGGTTTTGGTCTTCAAAATCGATCAAAACATCCCCATGAGTCTTCTGCAAACATTTTACATTTTAGGGAGAAAGGGGTAGCCCAGCACCCAACTTCGTACCAATGCTAACACGCAATTTCACCCTACCACACCTTGTACCTCATTTATAGTTCCTTGTAATAACCTCAATCCCAGTTCTCTACCTCTATCACTCTTAGTTCCTTACATAAACTATTAATACTTGTTCCCTTTCACACCCCCACAAATGGGTCCTTTTCATGTCTTGCACCAGAGTGTGCTTCCATATCTAAAACCATGTTCCACCTAGAACCCTACCGATACTGCATGTGATCAATTCGATTACTGGGAACCCCTTTTGATTTTCAGTAGTTATATTATTTTATCATGTTCCTAGACATTAATTTTATTTAACTCTTCCATGGATCCCATTTTGAAGAGTTGAACACCAGTTGGCACCAAGAAAAAATCGAGTGTCCTTGAAAGTTCTATACTACTTGTCGATATTCCCAAACTTTATAATCTCGACCTTATTTTTTTCTAAGATAAACCTATATAAAATTAATCTAAAGGAGTGGTATTTGATTAATTTAATTATTCTTCACTTATAACATTGATCATAGGCCACTTCACACTAATTATCACGCAACATAGGGAGAAATACCCCTTTCAATAATATCCTCCAAGATAGGTAAGGAAATAACATAAAACATGGTTCTTCCCTTTCAGGAGATCTTCCCAATACATCCCTATTTATATCCATTCCTATGATATGTGGGGTGAGAAAATATAAACTTGTAATTATTTTATTCTATTTATATAAGATTTTCATTACATATCAAAAATAATAACCCAATTCCAAGATCCAAAGGTTTAGTGTCTTTGATGATCAACTACATAACAAATTTATTTTTCAATATTTGTGATCATTTCTCCAAAATCAGGCCATAATAAATATCTTTCTATTATTCTCACAAGTCATACTCATATTTATAACCTAGTGAATTGAATCCTATGTAAGGGTTTGCTCTAATGATCATTCAGGGAAAATATATCTATATTCAATCAAGTGTTAGATCATAAGAATATGAAAAAATGGGCGTGGGAAAAATATCTAACAAAAATAATGTTATGGAATAATTATAGTTTTATCTAAAATATAATAGAATCATATTTAATATAAAATAAATAAAAAAATAACATGGTATATGTATGTGAATACTTGATACAATAATCAATATACGAGGAGCATTACATAGGCATATGACATAGAAATGTTTAAAAATGTGGGAAAATAGTATAAAAATACCAATATAACAAACATAATCAAAAGGAATCATCACATTGTGATTATATTCAAGAATTCAAACCCTTTATGTGGTGATCATATCAATGAAGACCTACCATTTATGTTTTGAATGAATCCATCTTTATCCATTCGATATTATATATGGACATAAAAAACCCTATCCAATGAATTGTAGGATGATCTATAACCCCACACATCCAAATTCATACATATGTTTTGGATATTAAATCATTCATTCATTATATAATTTGTAACCCAGGGAAATAACATGGGTCTCATAAGATTTACAAATGGTACCACATAAAATGACATAATGATTTTCAATGTTTGACACGAAAAACACAATCACACAAAATGATTATTTCATAAATTAATTTATAGATTGATTCATAAAAATGATTCAATATGAGATATATAATTTGAAAATAATGAGTAAAATGGAATTGGAACTACCAAAACAGTTCTATAGAAAACCTTTCATAAAATAATTTTAATGAAATTATGATATGAATCATTTTCGAAAAGATCATTTTATTGAATTTTCCAAGAATATGTTTTCAAACAATATTTCACAAAAAATATCAATAAATCATCCCTGAAAAAGTTATAAATGTTATCAAATAGAAATGTGTAGTGAATGATAAAATATATGATCATGAAATCAGACACATTTTCAATATTACAAATACCTATATTAGAACCTATATTGTAAACATACAAAAATATTCTATTTAAAATTGGATAAAGATATATTTAATGATCATAGGAAAAAATACATATTTGGACGTCAAAATAATAAAGGATATTATTATATGTATGAGTAAATATTAACATATAAGAGAAAGAGATTATATGGAGTTAATGTGAATTATCCTTAACATCATAAAAATTTATGAAGAGATAAATAAATAAAATACTAGGTATTTTATTTGAAATGTAATTACTGATAAAATAAGGAGTAAGGTTAATATAATATCATCATAAGATTTAATAAAAAATCATGTAATTCCATAGCCAAAGTGGAATAATTGTGCATGAGGAAAAGAAGATGGGTTAAGAAAACCCCTTACATTTTACTCCTGAATTATAGGAAATCTCCATCACAAAATTTATATTAAACATAAAATTATTTATAAAATATTTTATAACCTTATTAATATATTCTCATTAATATCTTAGATTTTTCATGTCTTATTTTTGTTATTATGAAAATCATTTTTGGGACTATGAGCTGAGAAGACATTCAATTCTGAGACCTGGTTTGCTCGGAATAAATGAATGAAAAATATTAAAATATTTAATAGTACCTATGCATGTTTTTCCTGAAAATGTGGAAAATATACTAAATGGGTTCCCAAGTCAAAAATAAAATACAATTATTGAGTTCAAAATATCCACATTACCTTTAGTGCAGCCTAAATTTAGTCGGTGCGAGTCATTTGTTGAAAAAGCTATTACAGACGTAAAGGGAACAAAATTATTTATAAAAAAATATTTTATTAGACCAATGAATTGTCTTATTCAATAAATTTGTACTTATTAAACAATTTTAGGGTTATCCGTATAACCCTTGAACTTTTGAAGGATCATTGGGGTAAGCCATGGAAATCCTTCCAAACATATGATGATGGAACCTCGGATCGGAGATCGTTAGACATTGATGTTGACATATCTCTCCAACGATGATGACCCACTGATTATTCATCATCAGCAATTGATAAAAACTTAAGTTTGGAATAAGATTTATTAGGATTAATTCATTTTTACTGATTCATAAAATTATCATGGATTAATATGAGATTATAATATCCTGAAGATCTATCATATGTTCGGGATGGGATTGTATTTTGGGTTTAATGGGATTAATTAACCATGGTTTTCTAACCCCAAATATCTTGTTATTGAACATTGGCCAAACAATCATGGCCAACAGTGATAATCATTCATTATTGTGCTTTTATCACTTTTTTATTCGTGTTCATCACCATTAGAACCCTAAGGATCCTGTTTCGATGTTTCCATGTGGTTCTTGAACTCGAGCAGACCACCCATGTACTAGCTGAATCAAAAACTATGGATGGATCAATGTAGATCAGGAACAAAGGTGCTCAGATTTATGACCATTTTATTTTTTGGGAATCGAAGAAGGTGTAGTGGCCTGTGGAATGAACTACCAGTATAGCGGCGGTAATCGAAGACTTGAGGTAGCATGTAGTGGTGGAGCATGTACAGATGGAAGAGCCATAGAAGACAGGAATAATTTTGGTAGATGCATTGTAGTCATGGAATATATGTTGTAGGTTGAGCTTGGGGGCTGTGTTAGGTCAGTAGGCCAGTGTGGGCCAGGCTGGTGGGCTTGGCTGGACACAGGTCATACCCGTGTCGGATCAAGGGCAACCGAGGTGGATCCCGATTGGGGTCAAACATGATGATCGACTACAGTGGTCAACCATGAAGTACAATCAACCATGCGGTACAGTTAACCGTGTGGGGAAATTGACCATGAGGCGATGTGGTTAGTGAACGGACCACAATGGTCAGTCCACATGCAGACGTTCTGTGAATTAAATGACTGACCACAACATTCGCCTGAAGTTCTAGATGGATCTACCACAATCGTAGGTTCGTAGGCCCCTGACAAGCATGTGGTCTACTTTGATCAAATTAGTATAACTCCTAAATAGAGAATTTAATTGATGATTTATATATGGTTATACGAACCTAATGTTGTGACTGAAATTTTGAACCAAATGAGGGGTTTTTAGGTTGGACTAGTATAGGTTGAGAGTTTCCCTTGGTCCTCTCTTTGATGTTTCAATGCATCATTACATTCACATCACTATGTTTTATGAACCTCTAGATGCCGAGTCTTAGATAGAGATGTGGTATCCCTTCCCAATACTGGTTTGTGGTCCTCTATCATCTTGAGTGGAGTCTGTGGAATCTGTGTGACCTCAGTGAGAATGGTGTTGATCCTCCATCTAATAGGCCACATCGGTAGGGTTTGTCAAATCCTGATATATGATCCCCTACATAGTGGGTTCATTCATATTGGGTTCATGGAATCCACTAGTGGTTTTGGGAGTGATCCCCTATATGTGTATTATAGTAATCCTAGACCAATGTGTTCTCTTTGGGAGGGATGATCTTGACCTCTTCGTTGAGTATCACCAATGATAAATTGGTTCAAGGAGTGATTTCTCCTGGAATGAGCATGAATCAAGAAGAATCCTATGAAATACGGTTTTTTATGACCACCTAATAGTGTTGGGTCTCTCCTGAGTATATCTTGGAACTCTTGGTATATGTGCTATATACAAATATAACTATGTAGAGATTATTGTACCTTTCTTGTATTTCTTTTTTGGTTTCGAGATGTCCTGTAATGTATTATTATACTCACTCCTTCACAAGATTTTTCCACAAGTTTCATGACTTGTGTAGATTATTGAACTTCTGATGGAGTCCTAGTAAGAACAAGACCAAACAGTTCTTAGTGAGACTAGAGAGACCATGGTGTGTTCCTATGGCTTTCAGATATCAGCCCTAGAACCATTTTTTATAGGTTGGACATGTGCTATGAACTCTTATGGTGGGATTCTTTTCTCTTCTTATTTAGTTTACTTTCTAGTACATTAATTATCATACTATATTTTGGAAAATTAGATGTATGCATGCATTTCTTTTAGTTGTTTTACATTTCATAATTTTTTGACATGGAGATGTGTGTGTATGTACATGTACTTAAGCTAATGCCTCCCCATTTTTTTGATTTTGCTACTCAGTGCTAGTCACCAGTTCCTAGCCTATTGGAAGTCTAATTTGGGATTTCACATCACAGTTCCCTCTTGGAATGTTTTTGATATAGTGGTATCAGACTAGACCATTATACATTAGGTCTAGGAGTCTGTGAGATTATTTTGGAGAAACAATGTTTAGTGTCTCGAGTTTGTATTTCAGTCTAGGGACATCAATGATGGTGTAGAGGAAAAAGTATCCTACACTAGGACTAAGATTACCTACTTTTTTAATCAGTACCAGAAAACACTGGTGTTAGTGAAGAAATGGTACATGCATCATAGAGGAAATCATGGTTCATCTTCATCCTTCATGATTCATCTCCCAACATATTCCCTATTTACTATGGTATATATTATTTATTTCAAGATGCCACAACATATATATCCAGGTATGATTCGACCACGTTATCATGAGGATTTTCCTCCTTTTGACGAGGCATTGGTTTTAGAGCATGTAGCAACGATAGCACCACCAAGTGGTTTACTAATTATACCACAACCCACATCAAATTCTTCCATCTGAGGATGTGTACATGAAGAGTGTGTTCATTGAGATTTATATGCAGTGACACCGTAGGTTTTGGTCAATCCCAAACCCCATAATTGATAGGCTAGAGCCAGTCTCCTGTTTTTTCCTCCTTGTGAGAAATTTATCTGACCAGATGGCAGTCCTTACCGCTAGTCTTCTTTAGGGATCTTTGGGGTGATGGTGGATCTTGGTGACTCAATATCATAATGAAATAGTTCTCTCCTAGATTGATTTTGAGCATATATTCAAATATTATTTCTACCAATCCATGTTTCTATTAGTATGCATTCAATAGATTATGTATCTTTATCAGTGTAGTATGATAGTGGTGGAGTATTTAGTGAGACATGTAATGACACTAATAATCTATGGATCATACCTTCAACAAGGGATTGGGGTTGTAAATCCGGGAATCAGTAGTATCCCTCATCATTCCAACATATGTTGGGGTACTTGAGTAAGACATTATAGTGCAGAGTTTTTTGGAAGAGAGGTTAATGGTTGTGGGAGCTATGAGTGGAAACCTGGTAGATGATACATTGGTAGGAAGAAGCCAATTTCTATCATAGGGATCCATGTGGGTCAGTAACTTCATGTGGAGATCCTAAAACTTATGGTTAGTGGTAAAGATCTCTCAGGTTGGTTCGAAATAGCCATGGGACATACGGTGTAACTCAATTAGCGGTCATGGAGATCTGGCAGAAGATTGATCAACCCGTCGTACAGTAGATCGGAATATGTTCTAGGGATGTCTGAGGTAGATATATAGACCGTATAAGGTAATTAAATAGAGAATAGGATGTGGAGTAGCTTCAGGTAGGGCCTAAAGAGGTAGTTTAGGTTTGACCATTTTCTACAACCAACCCTTGAGGTCCACTCTAGGCTCTAGAAGCTGGTAGACATTGAAGAGGCCAGCTGTAGTCTAAGGAATATTATGGCCTAGAGGCTCCAGGAATGATATGAGGTACAGTATATATCTTTTCCATCTTATCTGTAGTTTTGTAAACACATGTGCTATTCGTTCCTTTCATTACATGAATCTTGTTTGAGACTCAGAGATTGTGGCTGAAATTTGACTTCACCCTTATGCTCGTATATTCCTACCAGAGGAGACATGATAATCACACACTAGTGTCAATATTGTGACCTAACTATTTGTGGTCATACTTTCTTCTGGGATGTCTTTGTATTGGTGTTAAGGCCTTACGACATCATTCTTGGTATTGACTAGTTATCCATAGTTCATGCTTAGATTGACTATTTTAAGAAAAAGAGTGTGGTGTTTCTGTAGTGATTGAACTATTTTTTCCTTTATCCGTAAGAATTATACTCAAGAAATGTACAATGGACTCATGTATATGAGGGTGCAGTGAAATTTGCATCTGCATGCTAGCCTCAACCTCAGTGTATAGGATGATAAGAGCCCTCAGTTTCCTTTGATGGTTGATGATTATGAGGATATATTTACTGAAAATGTTTTCGGTTTACATAACTGTAAGGATACAGACTTCTGTAAGGATCTAAACCTTGGGATGACACTAATATATACACCTATATATAGGATGTCTCCTGTAGAGCATCATGATCTGAGGATATAGTTGGAGGACTTACAGAGGAAGGGCTTCATGAGACTCAATGTTTCACCCTAGATAGCCTCAATTTTGGTTTCCAATTATGCAGATGGGATATTGAGGTTATATGTGGTTTACATTTTCGTAAACCATAAGACTATGAAGAGAAATTATCCACTTCCAAGGATTGAAGACCTCTTTGATCAGTTGAAAATAGTGCATTATTTCTGGAAAATTGACAACAAATCAAGCTATCACCAACTATGAGTAAAGGATGAGGATATACTGAAGATGGACATCAAATATCATTTCAGTCAATGTGAGTAATTGGTGATGAAATTTGGTATGAATAATTACCTAAAAGTAATCATTCGATTCATGAAATAGATCTTTCAACTGTACTTATATCAATTCACGATAGTCCTCAATGATTACATCCTAGAGTATTCAGCGCATGATGAGAAACATGTGGGACACTTGAGGATGATCCTGGAGACACTATAAGGGCACAATCATTTTGGGAATATCTTGAAGTGTTAGTTCTTTCTCATACAGGTCCATTTTTGGGTACATGTCATCTTACAATATGGGGTTGCATTGGATCTAGTGAATGTATAGGTAGTGATTGCTTTGAAGCCATCCAAGAGTGTTACCAAGGTGAAGGGTTTCCATTGATTGGAAGGGTATTATCATAATCTAGTAAATATATTCTCTAGATTGGAAGAACCCTTGACATCTTTGACATTAAAGGGTTGGCCTTTTGTTTGGATAGAAAAGTGTGTGTAGTGATTTTATGAGATGAGGCAATGGTTGATGAGTGCTCCCATCCTGAAGTTACCGAAAGAAGGAGTCATGTATGTGGGGTTATGTGATGCATTAGGGACCATGCTTGGTATTTTCCTAATGTATAGGAATGTGGTGATTTCCTATGGCTCATGCTAGTTTAGAATACATGAGAAGAATTTCATGACCAATGACTTTGGGTTAGAAGAGGTAGCCTTCGCATTAAAGAGTTGTTGACGTTACCTGATGGGAGAGCAACGTTTTTCTATTCTAACCAAAATAGTCTCAAACATATCTTCTCCTAGAAGGATATAAACTTGAGATAGAGCCACATTATAGAGTTCCTCTTAGACAATGACTTCGAGATTTTATATTCTCTCAAGAAGGGGAATGTGGTGGTAGATTATCTTAGTGGGAGACTTGGATCACAGTTACTAAATGATGCATCATATCAGTTGGCCTCGATTCATATATATTTTATGGGTGGAGATGGAGAATCATTCCTTTACACAATGGTTTTCAACCATACACTCTTATAGTGAGTTAGGGAGGCACAGCCAGGGATAATGATTATGGGACCCTATGTGCTCAGATGTCCACAGTGAATTCCCCTGATATATAATCAAATGCTAGGGAGCATGTCATTATTTTCAAATGGAGAATAGTAGTACTAGTGGAATTATGAAAGGGGTTTTTTAGAGAGTTTATACATCCCCTTTGGTGGTGCATCCTTGTGTGAAAAAGTTGTACCAGGAACACTGATGTTATTTTTTGTGGACTATGGTGTTTCTCGATGCCTTACATGTCAAAAAATGAAGGTTGGGTACCATGTTTAAGTGGGTTAGCTCAATACCTTGAAGTTCCATAATATAATTGGAATAGGATACTGATGGAATTCGTTGCATGTTTATGAGATATTTATAGTGTAGACGATTCCATCTGGTTGATCATTGACTGATTCACAAATTCGTCTCACATTCTATCTATTCAAGAGTAGAGTTTAGTAGAGATATTGGGATGCCTCAACATACAAGAGATAGATTGACTCCATAGAGTTTCATCAATGAATGTTTCTGATCATGATGCTCACTATACATCCCAATTGTGTGGAGGATTACAGGATGCATTTGGGACCTAACTATGCTTGAGAACTGCATTTCTCCTACAAAAAAAAGGATAGATTGAGATACATATTTGTGTCATGTAGGATATGCTACAAGATTTCATGTTAGAATTTGGCCATAGTTACAACAATCATCTTACAATGGTGGATTGTGCATACAAAAATAGTTACCATTCCCCAATTGTTATGGAACCATTCAAGGATTTTTACGGGAGACCCTGAAGGTCACCACTTTGCAAGAATGACCGAGAAGATTCAAACCTCATGGGATTAGAGTTGGAGAAAGCAATTAAAAATAATGTGCAAACCATATATCATTGGATGAAGACTATACAGATCTATCAGATGTATTATGCAGACAGGCGACATAGGCCCTTGGAGTTCGAGGAGGGAGACCTTGTGTTCCTTCAGGTTTCACCTATATAGGGATTGCAATGATTTAGTTAGGGTGGAAAGATATCTATGAGATTCATTGGACCTTTATAGATACAATGTAATGTTGGTGAGGTGGAATACCTATTTTCACTACCACCATAGTTAGATCAGCTACATTATGTCATCCATGTGTCACATCCATGAAGGTACGTGCAATACCCATCACCCATCATCGACTGGGAAGAGCAAGACATTTAGGATGGAGTGACATTTTCTGAGTGCCCAATGGAGATCGAGGGTCGAAATGAGAGGATATTTTGTTGGATATATATTCCTTTAGTCCTTTTCTAGTGCCAGAATTGGAATATGTAGTAGAGCACATGGGCGAGGGATGATCAGATTCATGTAGAGTACCCTCATTTGATTGAGTTTCCCCTGTTTTAACTTTTCATGGATGTAAATTCCATCAGTGGGGAGAATGTAACTTATTATATTATCCATGTATTATTTTTAGAAATTATATGGATCATTTTTTAGAATAGTTGTTAAGATATCATTTGCTTCTGAGGCCTAGTCCCCTCATAATAAATGTATGAAAAATATTAAAATATGTAATAACATGAAAACTCAATTTTCCTATAAAAATATGAATAAATACAAAAAATGTTCCCAGATCGAAAATATGAGGACACCATTGAGATAATAATATTGATTTACCCTAGGTACTACCTATCTTTATCTGGTGTGGGTCATTTTTTAAAAAGTTCTTGTAGATGTAAAAGGACTAAAAAAATTATAAAAAATTATTTTTTACCTCGTGGATTGTCCAATTCCATAAATGTTTCCTTATGTCAGAATTCTAGGGTAAGTTGCACAACTCTGGAACATCTAGTGGATTGTTTTAGAATGATTTGGAAATCCTTTTGGATGAATGATGATAGAATGTCAAAATGAAGATTGATGGACACCAATCATTGAATATCTTGTCAATGATGATGACACAATGACATTTCTTCTCAGAAATAGGTCCAAATTGAGGTATCATATATTATTAATTTGTTTTAATTCCCCATTCTTGATTCTTATGATTAATGTGGACTAATCAATGACAATATTATCCAACTGATCGATCATATTTGTGAGATCGGATTGTATTGTGGGTTTAATGAGATTTATTAAACATGGATTTCTAACACCCAAGCGCTAGTTCTTGATCATTTACAAATGATTCATTTCCCATGATGATAAGCCAAAGGTATTATACTTTTACACCTTAGTTTCTCACATTTTAAACCATTGGAACCCCATAGTTTCGAGTTATTTGTTCCTTGGTGGTTCCGAACATTATCAAGCCCCCAGATTCATTGTGAATAATGAACTAAGGATGGATCTGTGTATATCTAGATCCAAGGAACTCGAATAAATGACAATTTTATTTTTCATGCATCTAAGAAGGCGTGGTGGCCTGAGGAAGGGAACACAGGCCCATCAGAGGTGTCCAGTGGAACTGCGCTACGGTGATGGGTGTACATGTGGAATAGCTGCAATATATGGGAATTGTGGCAGTGATAGTAACAAACACATTGTGATGGAGGCTGAGGCGGAGTTGGTTGGGCTAGCAGACCAGGTTATGTTAGCAAGCTAGACTGGATAGTATTGTTAGGCCATGCCATTAGGACGAGTTGAACCCTGGTCAAAATCAGGTTGGATCTGAGGAAACCAATGTGGTTCTTAGTTGAAGATAACCATGATGATCGACCGAATCAGTTAACCATGTTGGTTGAACATGAGATGTGGTCGATCATGCAGTGAAGTCGACCATGTGGGGTGATTGGCCACATGGCAGCACTGTAGGTTCAATGACTGAAATGGTCAGTCTACGTGTTTCCCATCCGTAGGGTAGGTGGACCGACCACAGTAGTCGACCACACTGGTAGGTCTGCATTCCCCCCAACAGGCCTTTATGTAGTTTCTTTAAAACGAACATAACCCCTAAACTGAGTGTCCAATCGATGAGCTTCCTATGGTTTTGATACCCTAAAGGTGAGATGGCAATTTTGAGAAAATTGGTGGGTTTTTAGTTTATCCTGGTTTAGGTTGAGAGTATTCCCTTGGTCCATTATTCAAGGGATTAGTGTGTCATTACATCCACATCACTGTATTATAATCTCCTCTAGAGGTCGAGTCATAAATAGAGTTCTAGTATCCCTCCCTAACACTGGAGAGTGAATCTCAATCACCCCTAGTGGATTTTATGGAATTTGAATAACCTTCGTGATCAGGGCATTGGCCCTCTATCTAGAGGGCCACAATTGTATGGTATGAGGAATCATGGCACACGATCCCTTACATAGTGGGTTGTTCTAGATTGGGTTCTTGGCATACCCTAGTGGTTCTGGGTGTGATCCCCTCTCTATGGATCATAGTATTCCTTGAACATTTTGTTCTCTTTAGGTGGGGTCCAAGTGAGCTAAACCTTTTCTTCGAGAGTCTTCAATGATATTATGGCTTGAGGTGATTGTTCTATCAGAATGAGCATGCTTCAATGTGAATCTTCTTGTAGGTATTTTTTTATGACAACCATATGGTGTTGTGTCTCTCTTTAGTATATTTATATATTCTTGTTATATGTTCTATAGACATTCACCTATGTAGAGCCAGCTACACATTCCTATTTTTTATTTCATTAAGGATTTGGGGTGTCCTATTGAGTATTGTTATACTCACCATTGCACAGTCTTTTCCCACACATGCTTTTTCATTTGCATAAGATCAAACTTTTGATGGAGTCGAATGATGATCAGGACCAGATGGTTCATAATGAGACCGAACAGACTGAGGTGTGTTCATGTAGCTTTCAGATAGGAATCGCATAACCTTTTCATATAGGTTGGACTTGTGAGACAGACTCTTGTGGTGGGCTATTATTATGGCCTTGTTTACCATAAATTCCAATAATTTCACAATCATACTCTATTTTGGGATCTTAGATTTATATATCCATTCTTTTGGTTGTTCTTCATTGCATAAATTTGTGTGTTGGAGATGTGTGTATGTAAATGTCCTTAGGGTAATGCCTTAAATTTGTGGGATATTCTTACTCATCCCTAGTTACCATCCCCTATCGTATTAGAGACTGACTTAGGGTAGTCACAGAATAGGCCAATCTAGATTGGATAGTGACATATTACACAAAATAATGTTTAATTGTAAAAATTTATTAAACATTTAATAGTTATTTATTGTTTATTTTCATCATCTGATGTTAGAGAACTTAATTGTTTCACGATTGCTTTAAATTATTGTTGTCTAAAACAATTATTTGTAATCATGTTCATAAATGCAATATTATCCAAGGTACTATTATAGAGTCTTTTCAATTTTTTATGGTTTTAATTTCATTCAATGAAAATTTTATTCACGCTTCATGAAAGCTGAATCGGTGATGAGTTTGTTCCACTAATTTTTAAAAACTAAATTAGGTATATTAATAATGAGTTAAATATTAATATAAAAATTATAGAAATTTATAATTTCATAAAAAAAATTAATTCATAAAATACATTCTTATAATCATCCATGTATGGTGGGGATGTACAATGAAATGTGTCATTCCATGAAAAAGGTATTCTGCACATACACAAGTACAACATTTTTGTCACATACAGTATGGAAAAGGTAAAAATTTATACATATTTTTATATTCTGAATGTAGTTATAAATATAATATTTATTCATTTATAATCCCTTTTGAATCATCCATGTATGTCTATTATGAAAAATAAAAAAAATAATCATGGATGTGGTAGTCTGCACATAACAAAAATATAATTTCAATTTTTAAATAAAAGGGGAACATTGGATAATGATTATTAAATCAACATAATAAAAATTCATCATATTAATAAGACTTAATTTACTTTATTATAATGGGTTCAATATATTTAAGAATAGGTATATGAATACTAAATTGATAAAGGATTATATAGGGGATAAAAGTCACGATATTTGTAAAAATATTAGTTTTTACTATCCCCCTAAATAGTAAATATTTTCAGAAAAATCCCAAAAATCCATCGAAAGACAATATTATTCTATTGTTTCCAAAATTGAATTTCATTTTTTCAAATTTAAATTATAATATTTTTCCATTTTAATTTTTTATGGAATCATAAAATATAATGAAAATAAATTTTATAGTGAAATGAATTTTTCAAATACTGATTATTCTTATTCTTATTTCCTATAAAATTATAATTAAATTAGTGTAAATATGTTATTCATATAAAATATTTTTTATCATCATTTAATCATTATATAAATGGCATTTTAAAAAACAAATGCATATAAATATAATTTTATAAATACTAAATTTTAAGTATAAAATGATCTTATTCATTTATTATCTATACTAATTGAATTTCATTGGATTATTAGTATTAAAAAATAAGTTTTATATTCAGTATATATTTAATAATGTGGTTACCTCTATTTTTATCATCTTACTGAATTGATATGTTACAATAATATCATATTAACTATAGTGTGGTTCCATTTAGTTCAATGATACCTATAAAGCAATATATTAAAAATTGTATATATGTGAAGAGAAAATAATACTAAAATTCCTTGTCACCAAATTGTACCCCCTTAAATAAATTGTGCCCTAAAAAGATTAATTATCACTCTCTAATGAAAAATAGTTAAGTATATCTAATAGGTTTTGTCAACTAAATATTTATTTTCTAGATAGATAGAAACCTTAGAAACTAGGGAAACATATAATTTTCTTCAGAATAATATTATCCCTAATATTGGGTTTTCATCAATCATTTGAGCTAAAAATCCCTCAAGATTAGGTGTCATGACTCTTATAATAGAATTTAATTTTCTACAGTGTTTATATTTATCCTTGCATTGATTAATGATCATAGGTTTGTGGGAAATATGAAATGTCATTTCCCTATTATCATTATTAATATAGAGTTTATAGTGATAAATTATTCATTTAAAAAATCAAACCAAATTATTTTAAGTGAATAATTAGTAAGATTTAGATAAAAACACATTTCAATAAACACTGCCTTGGGATAAAATAATCATACAATAAGAGTCATTCCTTAACAATAATATCATTGGGGTCATTATATAATGTTTTTAGAAAACATCCTAAATATACCGGAGTACCTGGAATCAAAATGAAAAATACATCAACAACATAGGATTAAAAGATATGTGTTCCTTGATTATAATGAAATACTTCGACATTTTTCATATAATTTGTCCTTCCTTATTTCCTTAATAATGGAAAATGTTGGCGCTTATTATCTTTGTTAACCCTTGGATTAAGGGACTAAAATGAATAATATCCAAGTTATAATCCTGAGATCCAATTTTTCCCAATTTTAACTACTTTTCAATGAAAATTAACTCCTTAATAGTGATAAATCTTGAGTAAATCATTTCAAAAACATTTATAAAATATGTTGGTCAATGATATATCTATTAAAATATGGTTTTAAATTGTTTATTTGATTTTTTTGATTTAATGGGTAAGATAAAATTTGATTGGGAGAATTGGATTTCATTGTTAAAAGTCTATTGAAAATGATTTTAATAGTTTATTTTGTTTTAAGAATTAACTAGAGATATCTAGAATTAATTACTGGTGTATTCTCACTATGTGCATCTCAAAGATAGTAAAATGGAAAAGTATAGGATCAAATGTGCCTCTCAACTAATCATGGTAGATGACTGATCATATGAATCTATCAAAACCATGTTCCATTATTCGATTTGTTGTGAGAAATTTTTTCTTGGTGAAGTCTTGGAAGCTTTTTACAGGATACCATCTGAAAGAAACATTTGAGAAGACAGATTTTCATCTAGCACCAACAACATGTCTTGGTTGTGTTTTTATTAATATCATCCACTGGTCGGAGTTTAGTGGATATGGATCAGTGGACATACAAACTCCAATAGATAGGATCATATAGTGATCATCATCTGATGTCCCTTATTCTTGGATTAATGGATAGAGTCTGATGGATGGAGCCCATTTGACATAATCCATTAGACTTTATTTTTCATAGGTGTTCCAGTACAGGTGAATTGTTTATATTTTCATGATAGGGGACATTGTCATAGGATCTGTAAAATGATCAAGCTAGAGTCTAATAAATTATAAGGGGGGCATTAAAATGAGATGAATGTAAGAGGTATTACTCTTGAGAAATTCAATAAGTTTAACAAAAATTAATATGACTAATAGTTGAACTATGTTTTAACGGTTAGTGATGTATATTACAGAAGTAACTCTAAAGTGGAGAAACTACAGTTGAAAAATAGAACCATTATTCCAAGATGCATGGAAGTTAATTTTTATTAATAATTTATTGTTAATGAAAAGGTTGGATCCATTATTCCTTAGGATTCAGTAGTTTAGATGGAGGAATCTACTAATGATTGGACATAGCTTGAATCAATAGATGAACACTCATGAATTTTAGATGATGATGCAGATGGGATGACTAGATGAGGACCTCTATAAGAATTACACTAGAGTATCTATGAAAAGAATGTAATTTGACCAATGAGTTATGACAAAGCTTAATAATTCATTGTTAGCCATCCTTGATGGGAAGGGGTAGTGAGGAGCATTTCAATCAGTTTCCTGGATCCCCTTGTTTGGATAGGCCATGATTAGAAGTTTCATGATTAAATGAACAATGATCAAATGGAAGAACCAATGGGTGTAAATATTATTGGATCTCATTATGTTTATTTGAGTTGGATATGTATATCTATCCGTATAACCAGATAATATTTCAATGAAATGGATGAATTGTTTTTTCTCCTATGGATATAGGATGCATTCCCAGACCATGTTATCTCTGTTTTTCTTTATGTTTATTCTTACATGAATCTTTGATGATTATTTTGATTTTTTGGTTTTTATAATAATGGAAATTATTGAAGGAAATGAACATAGTGTTACAAATATTTTTCCTTTCAATGGTGGTTGGGGTGTTCCGACTAATTAACTCTTGATGAAAAAATTTAAGGGAAAAATCAATCACTATCATTCTAGAAGAATGTTCTTCATTAGCGATTCCAATGAATTTCATCAAATTGGAGTCATATAATAGGAGGATATGAAGGATCTATCAAATTGAGGCATGCCAGATGATGCTACTGGATAGAGTCTAGTTTGGCGGTTAGATGTCTTATGATCTCCAAAAAATAAGGGTAAAATGGTTTTTATTGTTGGTGATTTGATGTAACGATTCTCATTTTCATTAGTTTCCCATTGAGTAGTTTTGTTTTGCTATGTTTTTTGATAGTGTCTACTTATAACATGAATTTTGTACCAATGGTTTTCCTATGGTGTCTAAATTATTCTTGTCCAAAGGAATTAAAAGTCATGTTGTGTTTATCTTTGTGTCATTTGGATCTCAAGGGGGATGTTGGAGGTTCCATAGGGATTTCCTAAGAACCTTTTTTATCTATTTTTAATAGTTTTTTTGTTTTCACATAGATATCATTATATGGGTGAGGCTCTGGCTTGATTATTTATTAGTGTAGGGTATAGTCCTTTGATAATGATGATGATTCTTCTCTTAGAATGTTTTTTATTTTTGTTGGACGGGGAACCAGTTAGAAAAAAATATTGTCATGAAAACAATAACATATGGATAATAAACTTATTAGTTCATAAGAATTGGAAGTTCAACCAAATGATTGGATGGACTATTCTCTATAAGTATCACGTGGAGGTTCGCACAACCTATAATTAATGGTGGAAATTGATGTGATACCAATGCATCTACCAAACCTAGATAATTCAATAGTAGTGGATCTTGAGAGAATTAGTCATTGTCTATTGAGTAGGATTCGATGACATGTCCTCGAGTATCTATTGGATGTGAATATTTTTTCAGAGAAAACATCCGAATGAGGATTAACATGGGTCTAGATTCATATGATATTGATTAGCTAAATCATGATGATTTGTGGAAGGGTAATGATTACATGCTGAGGGGGATCATGATTTCAACACTTTTTACCAGGTTAATATTATTAAAATGATTGTTGGTATGATAGGGATCATATTAATTGTTTGAAAAAATCAATGTCAAGGTTTTCATGGGCACATTTATGTAAGTGAAAAGGAAAGATGATAATTCTATGCCATGAATAGTTTTTCTGTAACTCAATGGAGGAGAGTGATATCTTTGGTGGATCTAATATAAGTTCAAGGTCCAATGGGTTCTCTTACAGAAATAAATTGTAATTAATATGTTCCATTAATGAAAAGAGAAGAATAATGATACAGATTGAATAGAATTTATTTTGATGGATGAGAGTGGGTAACACATATAAGTTTGAAATTTTGATTAATTTTTTCTCTCATCTATAAATTCATCAAAATGAATTTGGGCCATGATAAATATATATAAGAATAATCTTGGGTCATAGTCACACATTTATTTTCTATGTTTCAAATATATGTGTAGATGATCTTTTGGAGAACCAGAAGAGTGGATGGAAGGATCTCTAGAATGATATAGACTCTAAATTATTTAGATCCATGATGATGATATGGGATAAAAAACCATGAGAGCCTTGGTTTTACTGAATAGAAACATATTTGGTAGTTTTTTATCCAAGATTTATTAAAATGGTAAAATTTTAGATTATGGTTATTCAGATGATATAACTAATCTTTTATATACTAAAATGATTTCTCATGTTAGGTAGAAACATATTGATAGTGATTTTCATGCACAACAGACTGAGATTGATCAAGTCCATGGGGATGCTACATGATTCAGTTTTATTGATTGATATTAAAAAAATTGAAAATTTTCCAAATATAGATCTTGTTTTCATTAAAGGATCTTCTTAGTGGTATTCAAATAGGTATCTTGGTTTCAATAGAATGATATATTATGGTTGTAGAAGTACTAAGGATATGTTTATATTGTGGTTGTCTAGATGATCAGAAGGGGATTGGGGAGGAGAACCATCTAGGAACAATAATAAAATGAAAAGTGGAAGGAAGATAGGCTAACATGACTTTTGTGTGATCATGAGAATCATTTTTGAGGAAGGGATAGTTAGAATCAAAATGTGAAAAAAATTATCTAGTGGAAGATTATTGGGTTTGGTGTGAGAAATTTTTTCTTGGTTAGGTTTCCCAAACAGTCAAAAGAATAATTTCTGAAAGAAATACAAGTGAAATTAGATAGATATATTGTACTAACATGGTGTTTGGGTTGTGGTCCAATGATGATCCCTTACCGAATGGAGATCAGTGGATGGATTCTAGTGGAAAAATTATAGTGAATAAATAGAGCCTAGCGGAGACAATCATATAAAGATAATTGGATTGTGTCCCTTGTCTATGATTTAGGGGAAAGATTCTAGTGGGTGAATTAGACTAGATTAGGTTTACCAGATATGGTATGGTAGATAAATTCCATCAGATGGTGTTTTCATAAGGTGTTGTGGTAAAGGTGAACTATTCCTTTGTTCCCCATAGGGGACATTGTGTCATGATTACTAGGTAAATTAGGGTGTATTTCGTGAAATTATAATAGGTAAATTTAAAATGATATTAAATGAAGTGATATTACATTAGATAAATTTATTGAGGATAATGGTTTGAGATATGTATGATAGATGAATGATGTTTTAATGGTTGGTGATGTGTTATATGGAATTCATTCTGAAGAGGAAAAACAAGGATGAAACCTCAAATAATTCTTCATTGATACCTAGAAGAAAATTTTGTTTAATGATTTAGTGTGAAATAAAAGGTGATGTGAACAATTAACCAGGAGTCCTTATTTGAGGTCATAGAGGCTACTAAAAATAGACCATGGATCTCATAAATGGATGAATTCCTATTAAATTCAGAATTCAAAAATGACTATATGATCGAATCGTCCCTCTATAAAAATGAAATTAGAAACTTCTACAAAAAAGTGGATGTGACTAACTAGAATTGACAATGTATGACAAACGTATTTAGGTACGTCATTGAAAGTGGATTCTGGGGCACACTTTGATCAGTGTTTGGATAGAACATGTCTATATATACCATAATAGAATGTATCATGATCATATGAACAATTATTGGGGGAAATAACCAATGGGAGCAGACATTGGGGGGATCATTCTAGTAAGATACATAGGGTATTCATAATTATCCTTGTAACCAGATTATTGTTTTGAGAAATGGATGGTGTTTTATCATTATCCCATTGATGTAGAATGCAATTATTAACCATGTTATCCCTACAGCTCATTGTTCTTGTTCTTTCATGTGCCATTTTTTTTGTGTAGCTCATTTTCTTATCTGGTAAATGAAATTTGAGAGGGACTTGGATGTGATGTTTCATCAGTGATGAATCAGTATGGTGGTTTCGGTTCTTGGACTAACCAACTCCTAAATATGAATTTGGATAGGATCTTACAATCACTTCTATTTTGAAATAATTTTCTACATTAGTGATTTCAGTTGAGTTATCCGGTATGAATCATGAAGTTTGTTTGTCTAATGGTTTTATCAGATTGAGGCATGTTCATTGATTTTACAAGATGGAGATCATTCTAGTGGTTAGATGGATAATTATCTCCCAAAATAAATAAATAAATCGAAACTGGAAATTTCACAAAGAGTTGAATAGACCAAACAGTGAACCTTCCACAAGTGAGGACTTGACTAACAATGCAGAAAATTCTAAAAATGGATGAAGTGACCACATATTGTTTTTGACATACCAAGACATTCTCAATAAATTGGAATAAGTAATGTTGACATAATTTTATTAGATCAACCATTTAGAAAATTTGGAAATTGATCACATGTCCATGATACCACTTGTTTATATCATGATACCATTCCAGTGAACAAACCACAAGAAGTATCTCATACTAACCATAAAATCATAGTATAATCGACCATGAATTCCATTCATTTCGATGATACACTAAATATAATATCTTAATCAACCGCACAACAAACCATGACCTCGGGTGGAACTGATATGAAAACCAAATGACCATGACTCGACATCATGCTTCTGGTCAATGACTTAACCCAAAATCTTGTTGTGGTGATAAAAATATCAAAATCCAAAAAAAATAAATTTATGACCTAAAATCAAAATGAATCTTAATTCCCACTATTGAAAAAAAAAATTAATGACAACCAATGTGATAAGAGTCTAAAGGATGATGGATGTGGATATCATGGTAAATTGTCAATTAAGTTGGAAGATTCGAGAAGCTCAATCACGACACTTGAGTATTAAATGTGGTGATAATAAATTTGTTTTTTTAATTTATCACTAGATTTGATGAATTTATTGAGGGAAAATGATGAGTCTATACGGATCCTGATGAAGCAGGAGCTACTAAAACGGATCCCTTAGTAACTCTATTAGAAGAATAGTTTTTCACTAAATAGGGGGTTGTACCATGATGAATTGAACAAGATGAGATTATGTTATTTCATTCCCCAATATTAACATGCTTTAACTTTACATTTATAGGACATTAATCTATTTTAATTTTATCTGAGGAAATTAAATTACCCAATTAATGAATTTGGTATTTTATTGGTTAATGTTTTTTATTTATCTCTTTGGCCTTATTTAAATGTTTTTTAATTAGGATATGTCTTTTTGTTCTACTAATTTTAAAATTTTCCTCCATTCATTACTAGATTGTAGACACAAGCCATTTAGTTTCTTCGTAATTATTCAAATTAGGAGCAGTGGGTCGATATGAAGATGATTATAGATTTTCAATCACTGGGATAGATAAAGGTGGTGGGAATAATGACTGTGTAATACTTTTTATTTATATGAAACAACATATAGAGGGTAAGCATTTTATGTTTCAGATGATTTGAGATAGAAAAGGGAGTAAAAGGAAATATTGTTGTAAAGTGTATATGAGGGGATAACCTGGTTAGGAAATTATTTTTCCATAATTAATTCTAAAACCAGTCCAATTTCATATTCTCCTCAATTGAATCCATATTTAGACACACACACATACTCACCCCCACATGAAAATGAAGGAATATTTAAAACACTATCCTCTCTAGAGACAACCTGAGCCCCACTACTACTATACTAATTTTTTTTTATAGATTCATTTTATAAGTGGCAGACATTAGGCTTGTCATTTACTTGGAATAATTTTTTAGGAGGGTAGTGTTAATATAAGTTTGACTATATTAATTAACAATTATTTTTACATGTGACCTAGTATAGTTCGTCTATACTCTTTTTTTCATAGGATGAAACAACTGTGTGGATGAGACACATAACTTTAAAAATCACATAAAAAGGAAATGGGGACTGTAAATCTTCCCTTGAAGACATCCCTGTAATCCTCCAATTATTTCAATAGAGTCACATTTGGTAGTAAAAAACTGATCAATGTAAATATAAACTGAATAGTAACCTTAGAGAGTTATAGAAATCTAATTTCCACAGTAATAACCATTTTCAAAAACTATATATAAATAGGATTCAAATCATCGATCTAAAATATATCAATTACAGCCTAATTTTCATTTTTTATTAGTAGAAGATCCTAGAAAACAGATAATATAAATTTATTAAGTTTTAAATGGATTTAGAACATAAGGATTCACTAAGGCTTAGATTACCTAGAAGACCATCCACTTCTCTCTTGATGAATCGTCAAAATAGTAGGCTTGCAACTTGTTTCATAAGGAATTCACCACATTGGATGAGCTATAGAAGTATTTTACCTAGAAATTTTCCCTATCCTAAGGAGCTACCAATAGAGGAAGGAAATATATGGAAATAAAAAACCTTGTAGAGATACTCTCATTAATTTTAGGGATATATTCAAGTAGCTAACAACATCTTAACCACGGTATCCCTATACATATCATAGTGCGTGGAGCATCATTCCATCACCAAATCCATATGTATACTATAAATGTATAGATCCTCAGTCTGACACGTAATCTAGATACTACATAATCTATACTGAGATCATTTATCCAATATAAAATCCTTGGTTAAAGAGTTTCAGACAATTATCTCATTTCACCTGTTATACCATCTTTTCCTAGAGCATCAGTCTGGAAATTAAACCACAATGTATACTATTTGGGACTAATTCCTCAATCAAACACATATTCTAAATAGTATATTATCCATTACTAGAGAATATATTTTTAATTTAACCACATATGTGGAATTATATGTCCAAAACACTGAATGATATCAATCAATGTTCTTGGATCCTCACTCCAGAACTCAATCCATAAACAAACTACTAGTACTGATACAAAGAATTATGTCAAACCTCACATCCCATTGGCCCCAACCACAGAAGTGGAACATCATTTGAAATTTCTAGAATCATATATTTTGATCATCAAGCTGAAATATCATAGTGAAGGTTTCCCATAAATATAAACCAGGATCTAAAATTTTTCATTCAAACCAGATCAAAATATCCCTTTGGTGTAAACCAAGCCTTAACGTCAAAAAATAGAAAAAAAATATCAACACATAGTTGAAATCCTATGCTTGTTTTTAACATATGAAATCCATAGGATCATACATCAATTTTGGTCCTAATGGAACACAGATAAACAATAATACCCAACTACATGCATGCTCTCTAGGTCATTATATTAATATGGCACCCACATGATCCTCTATGTCAAATAATGTAAAGAGGCATCCATCCCAAGATCATCATATTTAGTTAAAATGAGGAAAGATTCCCCTTTGGATCCTTTGGGTTAGAATATAATTAGAAACACACCTCTCCCAATCCATAGTGAAAATAAAAATCTTTATAAAACACCCATCTCATGGGGGTCACACATCTTGTAACCCAGTATTTATCTTCTCATAGCCTCATTCGCATAAAAGTTAGTAAACCTTATAAAGGATGTGGCCTCATTACCAACTCATTTCCAAACCATCCTAGTTTCTCTCATACACCCAAACTATCTATCATCTAAAGTCGTAATCTAGTCTCACTGACGAAGGATGGTCTCATTCCATCACCAGATGAGGTCTCTAAGAAACTTATGCTGCAACCTTCAATAATTTTCATGAACCTCACTCGTGCCTCATCCCTGGTCTCACATTCAATTGGTAGTTGATCTCACTATTTCTAATAAATTTTTTCTATCATAACATATTGACCACAAATTACCGCTTATAAATCCTCAATGCACTCCAACGCTTATACGAACACATTTTAGACATATAAATTATCAAAATTTACTCCTTTCATGTCCAATTCAAGACCCGAAGCACAAAATCACTCTGAATCCTAAAAAGGATAACAAATGGATAGTACACAGTGTGTACTTAAAAACCTTCTAGATAACCATGTACCTCAACATGGTTGGGGTACACCCAAGGTCAATTAATCTACTACTACGTGGATGTAATATGCATGGGATCTAGTTGTGTACTACTACATAGCCATTTCTAACATGGGTTCTATCCATGTACTTACAAACATCCATGTCCCACCTAAAAAGGGTGTATTACCATATAATTCGGAACATTTCCATGTCCCACTACATTATTTTTACTATTATTACATAGTTTATAGTTACATAAAATTCTATCCTCCCAGAATAGGATGAACAAATATATTGTTCTTCAGCCACATGGCGTGTGATCGGGATTCGGAATGGAAATACCCCTTTGAACCATATGAATCCAATGTTTCCCCATTGTTATGTATATATTGACCCTCATGGGGTCCTTATGATTTATAATTGTTCTTTAAAATTGGAGAACATAACATTTATGGGGATAGGGGTATAAAACCCAAAAATCATTCATCCTTGGGGTTATCCAAATCCATTCTCAGAAGCAGTTTCACATCAATTTGGCCTTGACCATGGATATATAAAATTCTAGTGGTACCACTATCATATTCCATCTTAGTATAGACATCACACATTATGATAAGTCCATACCCTTTTAATTTCATTCGTTTGAATCCAAATGCAATGGGTGGTCTTTTAATTAGTTAATTAAATTCCCTTATGACACATGTCCCGATTCCTAAAACCCAATGCAAGGTTATTCCTCTCTAATGAAAATCCTACCGTTTAGGTAATAACATCGATGTTTGAATCTCAATCAAATTCTTTGTTTAAAATGTATCACCACCCATACTCATTCATATAATTTAGTAAAAAGTAAATTAAATATTAAATATCCTGCCAAAATAGAATGTCTTGGAATTCCACCAAACTATGACCTGAGGGTATATTCCCCATCATATAACCAACATAGTGGTAAAAATAATAATATTAGATCATATGTCAAGGTAAAATTACCATTTTAACCATTAATATAACCCAAATTCCAAAATTCAAATTTCTAATCAAATTGAAGATCTATAAAAACATGTGTATTTATAATTTTTTATGAAAACTAAGACATATTTATTCTTCATGGATCAATAATATTTCTCCTCTAGGTCCACATTATTAAAAAAATTTAGAAAATTTTTAACCTACACATAAATTGTTTAAAAAGTTTAGTTTCACTACCTTTTGATTTCTTCATAAATGAATAAATGTAATATTTTAAAATGTTTTTCATATGACTCTATTTTCACTTTTTATAAATCTATAAAATGAATATTCTCTTTCATCATATATGAAATCAATTTATTTTCCTATATTCATGTATTTACTTCACCGAAAATATACCTTCACATGTTTTAATGTTTTAAAAATGAAAATAAAATACCTATTTATTGTAAGGAATATTAGTTTTAAAAGTAACCAAAATAAAATGGATTTCTTATTTTGATTTTAAAGGTATATTTTAAATTTTATTATAAAATATATTTTTAACCTATGTAAACATCCTTTAAAGATAATTGGGCATCAATGGGGATATGATATTATTATATCATCTACTTTCATTCCATGGATGGCTTATGATGATGATGTTTTAAGGATGATTCGATAAAAAAATTTATTTCGAAGAGTGAATTATGTTTTGATAAAAACTTTATGAAACCCATTTCTTGTCCAAAGGGATATTATATGATAAATTTATGAATATTTTTCTTATATTTTGGCATACCTATATATATATATTATTATTTTAGTGGTTAACACTAAATTTTATAGCCCTCTAATGCATTGTGTATTGTGAATTAGATATCTCATGAGATTATGGTGATTATAATTGTAATTGATTGTGAATAGATATATCAATATCTAGATTCATGAGTATGATTATTGAAAGCTATTCTCATAATATTATTCATGAGCTTGATTGTTTCTAACATTTCTCACCAGATTATGTGTGGGGATTGTTATGAATATCATTGTCATCAGGATTATGACTCCTATACATATTATTCCAAATTTCTATATTATGACTCATGAATGGTGGATTATGGTTTAAAACATTTATGAATTATGATTGTTGATATAAAATGATTTTTTAGTCATGAATTTTTTTTCATGATATAAATATTTTATATTGAGAGTATGCCCTTGATTATTTTATCATACCATTTTGATTATGTTTTTCTCACTTATGATTCATATATTCCATGTTTACCATTTCTGTGACTTTTAATCCTCACCCCAACTCTTTTTTTTACATTCCCCATGTTATGAAGGTAGGTTCTGGGTATAATAACTATATATCTATAATAAATATATATAATTGTCATGTTATATATTGATTATTGTTCCTAAGTAAGCTGGTAATATATATATATTCTATAAATACATAAAACTTTTACAGTTTTTGTGCATGTATTATTGTTATATGTATTGAGTATTCATTTAAAATGATTTAATTTATATGTATGTAATTTTTAGGCCACCTTAGTTGGTATTAGAGTAGGGTTTATTTGTTTGGAGACTAGGTTTAGAAAACATTGGTTGAAACCTTGGGGATTAGTCTAAATATATGATAACATTCTAATGTATTGGTAGACTATAGATTTTATAGTTTCCTAGAAATAAAATATCTATCAAGATATAGAAAATTCCATATAGGATCTATCATAGATGATTCTATGGGTAATGAACCTAAAAAAGGATAGTTGTATATTAAATCAACCTTCACCTAGTTTATGACAATGAGGAATAAATAGACACTTGGTTTTACACCCCTATGTAATAAAATTTGGTTAATTCACATTATATTCATGAACCATTATGAAGAATGTTAGAATAGAATTTAATAAAATCAATGATAAACTATATTGATAAGGGATTAAATTAATGTCTGATGGGTAGAAAATATGTGTCATAATTTTTGGATTCATTAAATTGATTTTCATAGTCATTTGATTTTTTAGATTATTGAAGATTGATACTCACACAAATATTTTTGGTTTTATTAAATCGTTGTAACAAAGACTAATTATGTGTTCAATGAATATGATAACCAAAGCAACAAATTTCCTCATGAGAACCCCAATTGATTGGGAGATGAAATTCAACATAGCGTGACTTTGATCACCCAACAATTTCAATAAATGAGAAACAAGTTATCCATGTTGAGCTGAAAACGTAATGTAGAGAGAGAAACATTACATTGATTCCTTTATGTGAAAATTTCCACCCTCCTTCTATGGTTATTACAAAACACTTGGAGCTGAGAAATATATCTTTATGATGGGATATGTATTGTCTATTCTCTAATTCTCATATCATGAGAATATTTTCTAGGTTGTGTATCATTTGGAAGGTGAAGTGAATCAATGGGTGAATCTCATAAATAATATAATTAATGATGAATAAATTATTTTAATGAAGTGAGAAGAGTTGAATAATTTATTTTTTAATATATATTTTCCTCAACAAATCTTACTATGATAGAGAGAGAATTTTGGAGAAAAAATGAAAGGATAATGAATCCATTGGTATCTGTGAATCATAATTTATAATAATTTTAGGGTCTGATTATAGTTATATCAGAGACATTGTGAGAATAATTGACTAATTATTTAGAGGAAAAAATCCAATTAATCAAAATTTGGAATCCATGAGAGACTTTGGTAACTATTATAAAAAAATTGATGTTCACTAATGGAAGAAATAGAGAGTGGGAGGTCCAATTATTCATTCGAATAAAGTAATGAAAAGGTAAAAATATATATTTATAGAAAATCATATTTAAAATCACATTGATTATTAATATTTTAACAATATACATGCCGGTACTTTTAGACATACAACTCATGATTTTTATGGAAGGAACTAAGAAATGATTCATGTGTTGAATGGTTCATCATCAAGCAAGTGATTATTGAGGAGGGACAAAGAGATAAAAATAAAAAATATAGAGAAGATAGATTCAACCAATGATTTTTAAGGATTAAAATGAAATGACATTGGGAATTTAGTTAATCAATACCCTAGTCTAAAGGCTAATAAATATGGTAGGCCTCAATAACCCCTTATGAAAAAGGATATGGACAATTAATTTTCTATCACATCTAAATAAGGTAAAGAGGATGATGTGGATAAAAGTAAACTTATCATCCAATAAATAATTTAAAATATATTATTTGATCCTAGTTTTATCTCATATTTTATTTCTAGATCATTTTATAATGTCATCACATCACCAAATGAATGTTTAGACATTGAATTATCAGTGAAAAACTCCCAATGGTATGATTATTTAAGTCTCCGATTTATAACAATTTTATTATTGATGTTTATGATAATTTTATTCTTAAAAAACTCATTATTATATATATAGTTGAATTTTATTTGATTTTGGGCATGGATTGGATCTCAGAGTATAGATCCCTTCTCATTTTTTGAGAAAGAAAATTCACCGTTGATATCCCAAAAAAACTTATCGTTATTTATAGATACAAGGATGATTGTAAAAATACAATGGGAATTAATTTCATTAACTGTATCTTAATACCTTTTCATGAGGAGTATTTATCTCAAGTGGTTAGGGGGAAACTCTACATTGAGGATAAACCAATTAATTTGGAGGATGTCGATGTATTTCCTAAGGAATTTTGTAGTATTTCTCCGAAACCTGAAGTTGAGTTCTCAATAGATCGCATACCAACTGCTACACCTATTTCAAAGACTGTACATAGTTTAAACCTGATATTTTTGGAAGAATTAGAGAATAATCCCCTGGATAATCTTGTTAAGGGATTCATAAACCCTAATGCATCGCAATAGGGTGAAACTATTCTTTTTGTTAAGAATAATTATGGTTCAATGGATCTTTAATTTATTACTGGGAACATAAAAATACTATTATTGGGAATAAGTATCTTATACTCTATATTTAAGATCTTATTATTCAATTATTAGAGTCGAATTTTTTTTCAAAATTTGAACATCGACCAGGATATTATTGGATAATGGTCCAATCGGGGGTATACCAAAGACATCCTTCCGACCAAGGAATGGATATTATGAATCTATAGTAATTAAATATTCACTTACCAATTACCTTGTTATCTTCATGAAATTAATAATTATAGTCTTTTGAGATTACTTTTATCAGTTTGTGGTGGTATTTATAATTGATATTCTAATATATTTTATATGTTAGTAAAAACATGAATAATATTTGAGAATTGTGTTGATGGCCCTGAGGAAATATATTTTGTATGTATAATTTACTAATAATGTGTTTTGTCAATAAACCGTATTATTAATGGGTCATATAATCTCATTATTGTCTGTAATAATTGATCCTTCAAAGACAAATGTTTTTAACCAATGGCCAAGAAAAACCATAGTAATCAATATTTATAGTTTTCTTTGGATGTATGGAAACTAGTGAAAATTTGTGAAACATTTATCATTAATAAAAAATATAATAATAAATTTCACATGTATGGTGTCAAAGTTCCTTTGGGATGATGATTTTCAGTAAAATTTCAAGGACCTGAAAAGAAGGTTGGTTCCTTTACCTATGGCCACACCAACCTACATTGAAGAAGAGTTTGCAATCTATTGCAATTCATAAAATAAGGTATATTGATAATACCTTATCTTAAATTATATGGTGATATCATATTCAACTCACAATATGAAAATAATTGAGAAAAATTACTCAAATCCCAATTTAGAGCTAAAGGTTGTAATTTATTAAAAAATGATATAAATATATTATCATTATTATTAAAGCGTGATATATACACAGATCATAAAATTTCAAATTATATATTCAAAAATGAATAGTTTAATATACACAAAAGATGATAGTTGGAGTTGATTTAATATTATGACTTCTCTATACATTACCACATTGGGAAGGCGAACAAGGTGGATAATGGTCTCAGTCCAAAGGACCCTGATTGTTTTTCTATGATTAGGATTAGAAGATATTTAATAATTAATGATATGTAAAATAAATATATTTATTATTTGAGTAAATGGGACATTTTATATTTTTCTCATATGAATGTTCAACCATCCTTCTATTTGAGGGTTAAGTTCCGGCATAAGGAAGATGAGGAACTATAAAAGAATGTGAGTAATGTTCCTCTATTCAAACATGAATGTTATGGATTTATATGGTTCAATAAACAGTTATGTATGCCATAAATACACTATTTTGAGAAGGAACTATTGTATATTTCTGATTTTCTATCATTATCTATTCATAATATAAGGATTATGATGTATAGAGATCTAAATAGGTGTTTATTGTGAGAAATAATAAAAAGTAATATTGATGAGTATGAAACTGGATGCCAATCATATTTTCAAGTTATGTCTCAGTGACATATTTGTAAGGGTATATTACAACTATTACCCTTAACATAATGGTAATGGAAAAAACATATGTATTTTATCATAGAATTCCCCCAATAATTTAAGGAGAATAATTTTATTTGGGTTTTAGTTGATCTCCATATGATATAAGTTAGTTTTGTATCAATAAGATATGATTTATCTATTGATCATCTTTCTAGGATATATATTAATGAAGTATGTAGGGTTCATGGATTACAAAATTCTATTATATTAGTATAGGAAAAGAGTTTTACCTTGAATTTTTTAAATCATCTTTAACAAGATTTGAATATGGAGTTGAACATAACAAATGTATATCATACTCAAATATATGGTCAGTCTGAAAGGACCATTCTACCATATTAATATATTTTGAGATATTTTTCTATGTATTTCAATGGTTTTTGGTATCAAACACTACATAGTGTTTAATTTTATTACAAAAATAGCATTAACATGATCATTTAAATGGACTCTTATAAAATCCTCTCTAGTATGAAGTAAAAAACTCCAATTTTCAATGTTGAATATATAGAAAGATGTATATCAAAACCAATATTATATAAACTATTTGAAGTGAGATTTACATCCATTCAACAACACCTTTGGACGAAATAGAGTAGATATAAGAGTTATGATGACAATTATTAGTGATATCTATAGTTCAAAGATGGTGATAAGGTGTGTTTTTGAGCCTCTCCATGGAAGTAGGTTATGATATTTGGAAAGGGGGAAAGTTGATCCCTAGATATATCAAAGCCATCAATATTCTGGATCACATTGGGATATTTTCTTATAATTTATCACTTCCATCAAACCTCACATAAGTTCATGATTTTTTTCAAGTATCACGTTTGAGGAAGTACATACCAGATCTTTCAAATGTATTGAAAATAGAGGTTGTACTATAAGAGCATGATATTTTGTAAGGGGAAAAACCATATGATATTCTAGATATATGTGTGAAAGTGCTATGAAATAATACAACTCACATGGTCAAAATTTTGTGGTGAATCATTAAATTTGAGAATTCTATATAGGAATGCAAGGATGTGATGTGTCCAAGATATCCTCGTTTTTTTGTTTTAGAATAACATGAATTCAAGGGTAAAATTTTTATAAGCTGGTAGAATGAAATATAAAAATATTTTAGAATATATATTTATCATTGGTAAATTTTATTTCATCAAAAAATATCATTACACATAACATCGAATATAGATGAACCACATTTAAAATAGGGTATGAGTGTGGCTAAAAAATTTATGAAATAAAAATATAAAATATTTACTCAATACGAGGGTATTTAAAAATTCCCTTGAAAATGACCATTCAATGTTTAAATGTTATAAATAATATCATTTAACGATAAAATATTTATTTTTTAAAGATATTCAATTTTACTATACATTATGTATCATTATCTCTTATGAACATTTACTTGAATGATTTATATTGGTAATTAATGAATAACAATTCAAACATTGGTTATCAATTGGATAGAAATAAACATAGAATTATATGAAGTAAAAAATTGGATATTTTCTTAGAAAACTATTTTTAAGTTCAAAATGTATTTATATTTTAATGAATTAAAATAATCTATATTTAAAGTTTCTAGGTATATAATTTGAGTAAATTTATTTTTTACGTGGAAATTTTATTTTTCTCAAAACTATTTTCATATTGTTTTATGGGTTCCTTTTTAAATAAATTTATATCACTTATTGCAATTTAATTTCATAAAATAGTTTAAAAATTAGAAATTATGATGTTGAAATTTTGTTAATATGTCAATTTCATTTTTGGTCAACATGAATAGTAACTGAGGTATAAATTAATTACTAATGTAGATGTTAGTATTATTAACAAGGGATTAAAAAAATAGATATGGGATAAGAAACAAATATAATTTATAAATACTATTATTTGCAAGAATTTTTACTCTGTAACACCCAATCTTCTATAGTTTTTCAATTTGGTTCAACTTTCCTATGGGATTGAATTTATTATATTTTATTGTTCCAAATATTTAAAAGTTTTTGACCCACCTCACTTATAGAACAGTAACCCATATACTCTTCTCGTCACACATCTGTAATCCAATTATCTAGAAAAAATTCTTCTTAATTATCTTATAAACACCCCTGGACACATTCTAAAGGTTTCTATATTCTTAAAATTCCTACCCAAGAGGTTTAAGATGATATCTAATGCTGGTTTCTCAAAGAGGAGGTATAAAAATTAACCGAGTGTTTAATATTTATTCCTTCTTCCAAATCATTATAATATTATATTACCATGGTGATATAATAACATATATATATTTAGTATACTTAAATTTTATTTTTTTAATGGAACAACCCTTTTTATCTCTTTTTACATTCAATGGGAAATGTAATCTCCACTACTATGTATGTATGTATTCTTTTATTATCATAGTCAGGTAATTGTTTATCATAAATATCTTATGGATGGTTGTGGTGATTTATTTAAGGGTTCTATATGGTTTTCATTCCACTATTATAATACTATATAGTTAAATTTTTATCTTCCTTTCATCCCTCTCATCAGTTTTTAAATGATAATATATCTCATGTGTACTTGTGGACTACCACCTCCAAAAAGTGATGTGATTATTGTTTTCATTTTATCATTACGTGGATGATAAAAATGAAATATATATTGAATATATATTATATTAATGATAGAATTAATATAATATATTGGTGGATTATTATTTACTATTTATTTATTCCAATCCTCTTAAAGTGGAAACATCACTCGTTCATATGTACAGACTACCTTCTTAATGAAGTTATGTAATTTATTTTATCACCACTATATATGGATTGTTATAAGAGTGTATTAATGAATAAATATGATAATAATAACCATATTATTATATAGATGATGAAACTCTAAATATTTTTCAATTAAAGTAATCATTAAACCAAAACATGCATGGATAACATACTAGTTGTCACCCAAATATTAGTTTATTTCAGAATTGATAATAATGGGGTAATTAGAAATTATAAAGGAATGATATATTGAAATATTTTTATTTATTTGGATCAGTAATATATTTATAATAAATAAATATTTATAATATATTATTTATCAATGCATATGAATAAATACAGGACTTGAGGTAATGGTTTGTATTATAATCATATTTCTTTTTTGGTATGTCCATGTTAAATTTCCATTGAGGGTAATTATATGATTATTATCCTTTAAAAAAATATTTTTTAGTATCCTGATTTTTTATGTTTTAATATTTCAATTTCATTTTAATTTTTTTTCAATTTAAAATGATTTAATTTTTTAATTATGAAATTTTGATCTTAATTCTACTTTTTGGGTGGGAAATATTTTTCATTTACCATCATGTTATTAAAAAATTTAATACAATATTTTACATATAAATATTTTTTTAATTGGTAATTTTCCCTATATTTGAATTTCATTAAAAACTATTAAAGGAAATATTTTTAAATGTTTTTCATATGAATAAATGTTGAATATTTATAACGTTTTGAATGGAATTTTATCTTTTAATTTATATAACATGAACAGATTTTCCTACCATCATAATTTCAATCATCATAAATATTCCGGTACAGTTTTTCAATGATTTTTATTGAAAATAATTTTCCCATTTTTTTCATGGAATTTTTTTTGAAATTCTATAAAAAATGAATGTTTTATCTATATTTTCAAAGTATATTATAAATTATTTTATACAATAGATTTTTTATCTATTTAAACATCATTTATGTATTGTTAGGATTCACAAGGTATATGATCATATGACACCGTCCTCGTTCCTTCCTTTATGATGAGGATGTTTTATGTATGATTATTTGAAACCCATTTATTTCCTAGTTTAAATAAATTATGATGAAATTTTTATAAAACATGTTTTGTTTCCATGGGTTATGTTATGATAAATTGATGAATGTTTTTATAAAGTTTTGTAACACTTATTTATGGTTTTTATTATGTGAAGGGTGGTATTATGATTATATATCCCTAAAATTCATTGGGTAAGTTAATATAGATATTTAATGAGATGGTGATGATTGTGCATGGTTATGATTGAAAATATCTATGTTCACATCTTCTTAAATGAGTGTCATTTTTCCTACCTATGCTAACAAGGTTATGCATGAGTTTGATTATTTCTATCTGTACTCACAACATTATGTGTAGTCCTGATATTGAACACTTATGTTCACATGATTATGATATCCTATTATTTTCATGCCACATGTTAATATTAATATTCATGATTTATGATTTATGTTTTCACACGCTTATGGATCATGATTCAATATATTCCATGATTTTTGAGTAATGATCTATCATTTTCTAGAAATTAATAATTTACATTGATAAAATGGACATAATTATATTATCATAATATTATGGTCATATTATACTCACTTATTATTAATATCTTCCATGTTTACCCTTCTGAGAATCTAAACTCCCCTTTTCTTATATTTTTATTCCTCGAGTTATGAAAGGAGGTTCTCTGTATAAATGTATTTAAGGGTACTAAATATGAATAATTATTATAGGATACATCGATATTTTTTCATAAATAATATGATTATGTATATAGTCTATAAATATACTAAACCATCATGGTTATAGGTGTGTATTATTTGCAGTTATATTGATTATTCATCTAAAATCATGTAATATTTAAATATTTAATTTTTGGGTAACCTCAATAGTGATGTTTGAACCACCTATATGAGTCTATGACAAAAATTCTAATTTACTACCACCCCTCTCAACACTTTATGAAAACCCAATATAACTGATTTTGAATTAGGATATTTTTAATACCTTTTAAAAATTCCCCTTCTATACTCTAAACATTGTACATTGGGTATTTGAATTAACCACCTATAACCATCCAAGGGAGTGTCATTTCCCAAAGGGAATTATACTCTAACTCCAAACATCATTGATATCATTAGAATGGAACATGTCATTAAAACATGGTTAGGGTTCATCCATAGTATGTATGTTATATTTTTTAATATTGGACCCATAATTTTTAGATAATCATAACTCATCCAATTATTTTCATTATCATCCCATATTATCCTAATTAGAATTTCTTAACCAATATTTTACATTAAACAAAATCTTCTCTTCAAATATGTGGAAATAATTTGGATTCTCAAACCAATATTTTGTTCATGTATTAACTCCCATCAATAATTATTATTCCAGTACAAGGATCACCATTCTCATTGGGTCAATCATTCCCATACAACTTATATACAACCTCACTTTTTGACCAAGTTCAAAACACTTAAACAGTGATTCATCTTTTAGTCTACGTATTATGATCTAATACCATGGTGAGGAATTATTTTGGGTTTTATGTACCTATATTACTTCAATTCAGGTTGAGTCATTTATGAATCCTTTGTGAGATATGCATACCCACTCTTGGTCAGTGACCCATTACATAAAAATTCATGGATATACCTATAAAAGTGGTATATGCCAATATTTGGAACACTTTTCTTATCATATTAATATGACAATAATTTCTATTTATATCACCCCTTTTTTCATAGATGTATAACCTTAGACTAAAAACCCCCAATGAAGGAGTCCAAATGAAATATATATTTTACTCAAAGGGTTAGAAATGTATAAATTGTGTCCTAGGAAAAAATTGATTCTCCACTCACTAAGTCATCCCATTAATGGGTAATGAAAAATTTAGAGTTTGAGAGATAATAGATGGCACAAAACTTATTCAGTTGAAAATATATAAAGAGAAGACTGAGAAAAGGTCAATTTTTCACTCACTAATGCACCCTTTCATTGATTTGAAGAATATATAGTGTTAAAGAAAAGTATATAAATACTTTAATTACTAATTTTTTTCCCAGATATAGTTAGGCTATAATAACATTGTTTAGAAATTTAGGATAGAGTTAGTGCCCCTTTTTTATTCCATTCATTTACTATTATAAATAATATTTTTGAATCAAATAGTGATGTAATTTTACAGTACTCAAACCTTTTATGAAAAAGAAACCTCTCATTAAATCCCCTCAATGATTTTAATTATACTTATTTTTTCCCTCTCATAGATTAAAATAGATAAAATATGGACTATGGTGATGGAACATGTGTTCTTTATCCATGATTCTTATACCTTTCCAAGATCCCAATTATAAATGGAAATTAATCCTCTTCCAACATTTATTTAATAATAAAATATTGACTTATGATGTTGGAACTCACACTACAAATCCAAAGAACTAATACCCATCCAAAAACACATATATTAAACTATATTAGGTTTTTTTAGTATTATCATCCCTGAATCAAATGTATTAAATAATAATTTTTAATAAATAACAACAAATCAATGTTCATATAGAGTATACTAATTTTATAATTATTCTTCCGGAGTTTTCAAATGTTTTCAATAATCGGTATTCAAAATATAAATATTTCCTAAAATTTACCATTAGTTTTATGTGAAGAAGTTTTTCATTCATTTTATAATGTAAAATAGAATCCAACATTTGGAGTCACTCTCCATAATTCGAAACAAATTGTTTAGGAATATAGTTGACATAAATTATAAATAATTTCCAATTGATTCCTAGAGTTGTTCCACTAATTTCATAAACACTTCGATAATTTTTTGAGTTTTGGATTAATCTACATCATCATACTCCTCAAAAAGATGTGTCAATCTAAATTTATAACAAATATATTGACCTTACATTCAAAAATATTAAAAAAATACATTGATTCTCTATAATTATTCCCTTGTAAATAGAGAAATCAAAAGGGTGACAGTTCCTTAAGGCCATTATATCATTTTTTAGAACATGTTATTATGTCACAATTTCAGTGTGGTGATATCTTTAATGGACCTCCATATTATTAACCTCTATTGAGTTGGTTGTTTATTTAGATATTTGTACATTTAATTTCAAAATTTATTCATTCTTCCACTCATAGAATATTTTTTTTCACCAAAGCATAGATAGTGTGGTGATCAAACTCAATGTACTCTTTTGTTGAGGAACATATTTTAATTCATGTGTAAAATTTTTTAAATACCCTCTATAGTATTTCTATAAATAAGATATCATATGTATTTCCATTATTGATTCCTTAAACACCATTGGATGGATTAAAATTAAACTTCTAAATAAGAATTTCTCACAGAGATAATGATGTAATCGAGAAAATAGTCACTCAACAAGACTGCATACTCAGTTCCTCTCAATCTTTTCAATAGTTTTTAGGCCATATTATTTATATCCTATGATAATTGAGATTCTAAATTAGAGGATTCATAAAAAATCACCCCATTTTTTGTATCAAAACAAATAAATTGTAAAAGTAAACATATGTTAGTGAACATTCTGAATGGTCAAGATAAAGTTTCATTTATGGTTATATGTACCTTCTAGAGTGTCAACTTCTCTGACCACTATGTTTTAATTAGGTAGTAGGACAAAGGAATCCTATCATAATTCCTATATTTCATTGTATTGTTGGTTATCTCTAATATCCATGTTTTCTCTAACCATAGTTTCATTATTTATTTCCATAGTATTAATATTGTATCCATGTGAATAAACCTAAAGATTTTAGGGTCTTACTCTAAGTAAACCTAGAAACCTCACCCATGCTAGCTCATGAGATTATAAGAAAACAAATAAAATATGTATAACAATGATGATGTCATGCCTGAAAATACACTAAAATTATTAGTCATGGGTCAATATAAAAAATTCAATCTAAAGGGTTGTATAATCTTAGAATATGAGTGACTATGCAATGTGAAAAATAACAGATCTTGTATAGGATAAGAAATCATATTCCAAACGATCTCTTTTCTAAAGGCAGTAGATTTAATATTATAAGAAGTAATTTCTTCTATCTTTATTTATATAATATCATTTTTTATGATTTTAATCATATTAAGTGTTATATGGTCAATTATAAATAATTAAATTATTAACATGTTCATATAATATATTTATCAAGATTGGAAAGATTCATGATGGATTTTCTCCTTAACCAAAAATATAATCTAGGTAAAATAATATTTATGTCCCCTTAGTTTCATTAGGGGAACCCCTATGATTATCAAACACTTCTTCCCTATGATTAACAGACCATGAATCCTTTCTCATATCTTATTCATAAAATTATAGTCCTTCAATTTAAATAACTTGTGCATCTTCTTGAGATATAAAAATATAATTATCCATAGAATTGGATCATTCTAATGAGTTGTAAGTCTCATTTTATGATTTATTGGGCCCACAGTCTTTAGTTTGATTCCATAAACATATAAATTATATAAATTAATTGATATTATCTATTAAATTCAGGATATAACCTTCCATAATTGAAAAATCAATAATGATTATTTAATCTATTAAATTCGGCCGATCTTTTTTAGATTTAGAGATTTATAGAATTAGGAAACATTCTAAATTATTAAATATCATGTATTTCTCAACTAACTATGGTTTTTAATTATATATAAGAAATAGTTTAATTAGAGATAAGGCTTCAATATTAATGATAATCTATTCCACCCATGTTATCCTTCTAAACATGTCACATGTAATACATTTTATAACATGAATAATATAACCATAATAAAATTGTGAGATAAAATTCATGGTAAGGAAAACACATAACTGAATCAATAATGTAATAGACATTGAATAAATATTATGGAATAAATAGGTAAACAACATGAAGCCATAATCAACTCGAAAACGAGAACATTATTTATCTATGAAAATAAATAAATTTAATGATATCAATAATATTGATCTCATAAAAATGGAAAGGATAATTATATTTATAAAAAATATTTTAAAGGAATTTTTATAAGACTATTACATGACTTCCAGACCATATTCAATAAATCTGGATAAATTTGGAAAGTATACATCGCATACACAAGTATGTTTTCTCTCATGTGCCCTATCGATGCATCAGAGGGACATAAAATTTCCAGCCCCACACATCACCTGGTTAAGTCCAATTCATTCACCATATGGGTTAAAAATTACATTCACACCATTCCATAAGGATCCTTTAGATTAATAAAAATATGACTATGTATATAAAGAATAATGTTGAATATCAATAAATGATCAACATTTATTAGCAACCAGTAATCATCAAGAATATCAACAATTTTCCTGATTTAAACATAGGGATCACACAACCATTACCCATATTGATAAATAAATCGGTTGGTTAAACAATAAATATAATAAATTATGATAATAAAAAACATAGGAATAACAATATTAGATATCTAATATGTTTCCCCATTTCAATAAAAAGAAAATAGAATCATAACCCATCCTAAGAAAGAATGTGGATGGTTAAACAATACATAGTCAACTTGTCAATAATCATTCATACTATATTAAAAATATGTGGTAATATAATAATTTTACCAAGTTCTAAAAAATGGATGACATGATAATAACTTATTGGGAGGAAGAAGGAGGATGGTTAAACAATACATAGTCAACTTTACTATAATATGTTGTGTTGGTATATACATATACAGATTGTAAATACTTTTCCTATAGTAAATAGAATTGAATTTATTATATGTTAACATAAAACAATCTATGTTATGTATAATGTTATGTTCACACTATATAGATCAATTGGTATATAGCTAGGTCAGTACCGTAACAACATTGATCATAATCTATCATAGTAAATAAAGTGGTTAGTTTCAAAAGAACATATCCCATGAATTGATAAATATGTTTAATGGGTTTATATGGAAAGAATATATATCCCCATGATTAAATGACAGAATAAAACATAATAAAATAAAATGGTAAAATTTACCCAACTTACATGAAATAATTTTATAGAATGATAATAAATTAATGAATGAAAATTTAGTTACTAAAAAAGTACACTAATGGGGAAATAACTGAATCAAAAAACACTTGAATAAGGGGATGTGATTTGTATAGTAAATCAATTGAAATAATAGGATTTGGAAAAAAAAATATCATAAATGGGTAGGAAACTCAACATGTAAAGGGATAATGGTGCACAAAATGTATTACGTCCCAAAGAATTATAATTGAGTCCATGAAAACACTGATGAGTTTAGATGCATTCGAATAAAAACACCTTTAAATATAGGGATTTTTATTAAACATCATATATCATGATTAAAAGAAAATTAATGATTTAAAATGTAAAATATTTATTATATAAACCATAGAAATGGAATTAGTTTTATAATAATATACATGTCTCAAAGAGATAAATTAGGGATGAATCCCCTTACCTTGTCCGGATCTGTTCAACACTTGGTCCAAACATACTTAATAATTAAATTTATATCATTATATAAATGCAAAATAAAATTATTCATTAATATAATAATATATACTCTTCATTTAAATTCATTCATAATATATAAATGTTAGTTCGTATTAAAATATTTTTAACATCAGGTGTATGTGGTCAAAAAAAATTGAACTAGTTTCATAAAAGTCATCCTGGTATATATTATATTTATCAAAATTTAATCAAAATTATATAATATTGTATATATTGATATATATTCAAATATATTTAATAAATATATAATTTCTTTTCATGTCTGTTTTGGTTGGGAACCATGAAAATGAAATCGATGATGATCATGTTTCAATGTTTCTTACAGAATGAAAGATGTTTTCTTAATTAGTGAGTTAAATATTGATATAACATTATCAAAGCCAAAAAAATATTTATATATCATATATTATTTTAAAAAATATGTTATTATAGTAATCCGTGAAATAAATGCATAGTATTGTTTATGTATGGTAATAAACTGATCCAAACATGATGCTTTTATTATTAAAGCATGATTATGAGATTGTTTAGTAGTAATATCGTTATACAAGAGGCATAATGATATTTTTTTAGTTTTTATTAGAATTAAATTTCATAATTACAAATATTTATAAATTGAATATAATTTATATATTTTTATTATATATAAGAAATAGATTATTTTCTTCTTTGCTACCTTATTTTAAACTACTGGGTTGACTGTAATCATTTATTGCTAATATCATTATTTGGTTATCAAATTTTTAAAAATATTACCTTAATTATTTCAACAAAATTAATATTTATCATTTCATTCCATGATTATATCTAGTCATATTTGGTGGAGATGGAAAGAAACATGTTACCTCATGGAGTTGGTAGTTTGGACAATAGAAAAACAACGGTTTTTTTTTAATGGATTGGTTATATGAATAAACAATGATAATAACCTTAAAATAATAACATTAAAGTATGTAAATGATACTATTATAACTATATTAGAGTGTATAGAATAAAAATTAAGTAATATAATTGAGGAAAAAATCAATGTAGTTGATAAAAATCTCATTGGGGACTTGAAGTTTCCTCAGAAGTCCCATTAAAAATTATTCCCTTATTTAAACTAATGGTAACCCCAAAATTTTTAAAGTGGGATAATTTTATAAGTGGCTAGACATAACATATTTTATATACGAAATTCAGAGGATTTGTTAGTCCTAATATGTTTTATATGTTACCCTTTTATAATTAAAGGGAAAATTATTTTTGAGAGTAAAACATTCATTTTTAATAATATAATGTTAGCATTCATGTTCCAAATTCCACGAATTATAAATAATAAGAGGTGAAAATTATTTCTGGTTGAAACTCACCTAAACCACCCCTTTTTAGACATCATTTTGTGTTTTAAGACTTTTTATTAACTTTATATATTTTATCTAATTTACCTTTACTAGGGAAATTATTTTATAACCATAGAAATTAATTTTAATGACCTAGATTATGAGAAAAAAAAATTTCTCAATTTTATGCATACAGTTTTAAATTAGAAAATAATGATAAAATAAATAAACTTAATCATGTAAGAATATATTTTATAGAAATAAAATTCTTGTGATTTAAGTTTATATATATGATAAAATTATGTTGAATATAGATTTTAATGACATAAATTAACTTATTATAAAAAATAAAGGGTATCAGTTTTTCATGGAATGATAACACTAAATATACCTTGAAAATACTTTATTTGAAGAAATTTATATTTATAGTTTTTTATTAAAGGAACATTATAATTTTTAAAAAACTATTAAAAATAGGATTTATAATCTCAAAAAAAAAATTAAAATAAATATTTTTATTCCTAAAATTCATATATTCAAACATAGGAGGTTTTAAAAACATTTATTTCATTCTTATATAATGATAAAATTATACAAAGAACAAGTTTCATGAAAACCCAATTTTTTGACTAAGAAATGACCATTTTCAAATAATATCAAAACATATTACTTTGTTAATTTTTATATGGGGATTTCAAAAATTAATTTCATTATATAAATTTGAAATTCCAAATATTTATAAATTTAGATTTTGAAAAAAATAAAAAAATATTATGAAAAGTATTTTTATTGGAGAATGACATTTCAAATTTTAACCATTATAAATATTATATCAGATCATTTACCAACAAAATTTCATTATCCAATTATTAATTTGTAACATAATTTATTGTTAATAATTTATTTATTGAAATTGGAATGTGTATAACAAAAAAAGTATTTTTTGAAAAAAGTACATTTCAAAATAATAAATGATCTTATTAGTCATTTTACATAAAATAATTGAATCTCATTAATATTAAAATTATCCATCAATTTCAATATTCATATATTTCAAAAACATATTACTTCTATTTTTTCATTACATGTCAATTTATATGTTTTAATGATCATACTTAAATATTTATATTTTGTCCAAATATGTCATGGTTTTTTTATGTTTGGTGTTGCATGTGAAGAATGTTATCAAAAAATAAAACTTATTTAAAGATTTCATACATTTTAATATTAGGTTGTAACATCCCCCCCCCCAAATAAATTTCAAACTTCATATTTGATTCATTAGGTCGGTGTAATTTCTATAGTGAACTCATTACTATCCAAGCACAGGAAGATGATGATGAGTTTATTTTTAATGTGGAATGAAATTTATTTTTATAAAAAATAATTATATATTATTTATAAAGAGATATAATGCATTCATAAGTTATAAAAAAATTCTTATGAGGGATTTAGATCTATATTAATCAAGAATAACTTCCCAAAATAGAAAAAATATTTTATATTATAATCACAGCACATTGGGTTTTTATTTTTATCTCAACATCTAGGGGTTTTTAAATATTTTCATGAAATAGGATACAAGAAAATATTGAGTGTAAAATCACTATCTGTTTCATTAGTAGTAGTTTTATAAGATTTTCCGTTTACTCATTTTTTTTGTACTCTCTCCCTCATTATCCCATATATTGGTTCATTATGTCACATAATTCCCCACTCTCTTTCATTTGAAATGATATGTTTTTATAGATTATATCTTTCCCTTACAATTTTGATTCAGATGACCTTCATCTCCATAAATAGAGAATTTACCCCCATCTATCAGTTTAAAATATATCATTCTTACTTCAACCTAAGTTAATTTTTATTAATATCTCCCACAGTTATAATCCTAATCCTAAAAATAAAGATCCCAAATTACAATAATCATTCTTAAAAATATTCTCAAACCAATGATCATTGAAATCCATGATTTAAAATCCAACTTATTCTTCTTAAAAAGACATTAATCATTCCAATAAAATTATAGGATAATATTTATATACCCTAACCATATACTCATAATAACATACCTTACCCAAAACAATTTGAATCTCGAAGACATTAAACAAGAATGAGATTAAATAATCCTATAAAATTTATAGTAATTTTAACTATTGAGTTATATTAAACACTAGTTACTAAGGTCAAAATGCATTCAATATATATCATAATCCAAAAAATGTGATGCAATATTCCAAAACTATCATGAATAAATTATCAATCCCAGGGTTACCAATACTATGTTACTAAATTATTCTAAATTAATAAACCATTTATTACCTCCACCTCAATCATGTAGTATACTTAAGACTTTTTCATACCCCATTCATGTGTTCTTCCTTATATATCACAATGAATGTAACCATTTGATAAAATAAATTTTGAATTATTTCAACAATGTTTAATATATTTGTCAATAACATTAAAGTTATAATACTAAATAATATTCCGTATATGTTTTAGATCATCCTCAAAACATTTTTAAAATACATCAATACCGTATATAAATATCAATATCTAATGAAATTAGCTATGTGTGTTAAGAATTAATATATATTATGATATAAACCTCACTAACTTAGATAAGGATAGGAAACTCACATTTTCCATCATAAAATAAATATACTAAAATTATCAACAATTTTTTTTCTCCCATATTCCGTTATAAGAAATATTGGTTTCTAGAAACATACCATTTATAGATTCATCTTCGTGGTCCTATTTTAGCCAAACAGAAAAACTAAAATGGTTATGGTAATATTAGAATTTTTAATATGAAAGCATAAATCCAAATACTCCTTCTTGTGTGACAACACTGTTTTAAACATATGATAATTGGGATCAACATTTGGCTCTCCTAGTCCAATAATTGGTCATACATCGTCATTTCTATGCATGTTCTTCTATCCTAAACATAATAGAATCCCTTATATTTGTTCCTAATTAGAATTTTAATTACCCAAAATAAATACCTTATTAATGTCTATCAATGTTTGGAGTATCGTCTCTTTATCATGCACCAGTTCATGGTTGAGTTAATTCTCAAAAATCCCCCTCCAGGGTTACTACCTCTATATACATATGTCCCAAAAACACCTCCAATTTATAGTATCTTGATAGGGATGTTATTTATTGGATTAATACATACACAAAAATTTTCCAGAGCATCAGGATTTCATCATTTACTTAAACATATTCTTAGTATTTTCTATAAATTTATCTCATCCTATTTCCAAAATAAACTGTGAATTGTTAACTTAATGTGAATTACTATAATGTCATAAATGGGTATATATACCATTGAAATTATGATCATCCTTAACTTATCAATCCTTAAATTATCCTCGCCAAACATCATAATCTTTGTAATTATATAAACCTTTCCTTTGATAACAAGTGTGACTCCCTTGACTTGCACTCCTGGATTCAGTGCTATAAACAGCTAATTTTGGTAAATTATTTGATACCCACTATAAAAAAGAAAATAACCAACTATAATTTCAAAATAAATAAAAATTATTGAATGTAACACCAGGACTTCTGTAATAATTTTTTTTTTAATTTTATATGGTATTGGAATGCTTTTCCAAGGTGAGGTCCGGGCCCGGTTGACTGGTCGTGTTTTTACTAATAAGTTAGAATTTTTAGCATGGAAATGTCTAATGCATGGTCAGGGTACCTTAGAGTCTATGTGACTTTACCAAATCACTTTATGGCATTCCCAGTGCATGGTTAACAAATTATTTAATAATATAAAAAGTAAATTTAATGAATAATTAAATGAAAAAATAATAATTCAGTGTTGTATTAAAAATGATAATAATTTTAATAAAATTATTTTTATTGTTATTAGTATATTCGAAAATATTTTAGTTAGGTTATTATTTTTATTATGTCATTTTTATTATTATAAAATTATTATCATCAATAATATTATTATTATTACTATTTTTTAGTTATTTTTAGATTTTTCTACATTTTATTTTTTTATCAATATTTTTTCCCTCATCTTCCACCCTTACTCCCCCTGGTCCACCTTAATTTGGTTTTTCAAAAAAAAAACCCACCCCATGTTCCATCACTCCTCCCTCTCCTCTAAACCACTTAGATTTAGAGCGGTGCTCCTCCCCACCTCCAGAAATCTTGGCTGATGCCCCTCCTCTCTACTGACAGATATATGCATGCCACCCCGACCTCCCTCGCACTGAACACCCTCACTAAACCCTTCCTTGTGCCACCCCCACCTTCTTGGCCAAACCTCCAGTAACCTCCCTTTAGCATGTATTTCCTTTTAGTTCCCCCCCTCACTTTGTACGATTTTCTCTGGTGAGCATCCTTCCACCTTGGGTTGGGTCTTCGGTTAGGGTTTATTTTTTTCTGGTTCTATCTTCATGTTTTTTTCCACAATTCGTGATTTAGTTTCAAGTTGGAGTTTTTTGTGGTTTAGTTGACGTGCAATGAATGTTTGACACCAAATTTTTAAGGTTTTCTCCAATGAGGTAGGTGGTTATGCGTATAAATATTATTTGATGGATAACTTTTCTTGTTTAACTAATTTAGAATATTCTTTAATTAATTTGCTTGGTGAAAAAATAGTTATTTTAATTAAAATATATGTATGATTTTTTAGTAGAGTGTTTATATGATATGGGTGTGTTTTTTCTGAAAACACATATTTAGTCAAATATTAATGTTTCATGAAATTATGTTGTTAGATTATTAATTTTTTTATGTGCTGTGAATTGTGTTCTTGATGTGGTGTTATGTGCGGTTGGTAATAAAATATGGTTTTTTGGGTTTTTCCTGTAAATTCAAGTGAATTTTATTTAAAATTTTTCTATAAACATATATTTGTGATTTATTAAATTATATTAATGGTGAAAATGTATTTTATAAATTATATATGGGTTTTATCAAAGTGTTTGTGTGGTGTGGGTTACATTTTAAAATTATGTTGGAGGGTGTACGATGTTGGAATAGGTTTTGGGTGTATAAATGGTGACATTAGTGAGCATGTCTGTAGAGTCTGTTTGGATGGCTTCTATAAATGTGGACTATCTTCTGAACTTCGAACATTAATGATCACCATGCGAAACATGGGTATCAAGGAGGGCAGACTAGGGCTGGTGGGCTAGTGATACAAAAGTGGATTCAGCCTAGGTTCACATAGTAGGATTGACGACAAAAACATTTGTCAAGTGTATGATATGGTTGGAGACGAATAGGCCTTGGGATGTAATTCCCCCTAGTGGATCATGCATGGGAACACAGTAGGTTATGGTTCTTATACCAAATTCACTAATACATGATGTTATAGGGTCCCTTCACTAGCTAGTACCAATGGGACTCTCCCGTATTTGGTGCTCTTTGACTAATTTTCACTCTTCGTTGGCATATGGTGTGAATTTTTGGATACCTTAAAATAAAAACAATTTTTATTTAAAAATTTCATTCCTTTAATGTTTTCTTTAATAAAAAATCATTAATATTGTTCAATCATTTTTCTGCTTTCATTTCTAAAACATTCATGTTTCTTCATCACTTGAGTTTTATGCATGGAATATTTTTTTGTTGGATTCTTGTTGGACAATAGCGCACAACCTATATACAAATTTGGGCGTAAGAATATTTGGTTATTTATAATATAGGTGATGGTAAATCTAATAGAGATGGTGGGTCATGTTGTTAGCAATCCTTTATGGATGGTGTTGTGGAGATGTCTTGACGGTGGTGTCCTCTTTCTATGTGGTGGTTTTTGAGATGGTTCTTGGGCACAATAATTTGTAGTAGTTGTTTGTGTTTTGGATTAAATACATAACTGAAATCTAGTTTTGGGATAGAGTCTTTTTTGGTTGTGACTTCTAGATTTTGATTATTTTAATATTATTAGATGTTTTATATTTACATATGCTTTATAAAATCATTCCCACATGTTGAAATTTATACACGGGCACTTGGGCCAGCCTATGGGGATCATGGATGCCCCTCATGCCTTGTCACGGACTAGGTCGTGCATTAGTTAGATGAACACCTGAATAGGTTAGTGACAAAATTGCATCAGATTTAGGTTAATCCCTTTGATTCATTTTATTTGGGATGATTCTAGATATACAAGAGATAGGACTATTGGGTCATAGAGTTCTGTTTGTGAGTAGGGAGCCTGGCTAACACACATCGTGATGGACATCAAGTCATCATGGGATATCAGGATCCTTGCTTGGTTTCTCCTCAAGGTGGGATGTGCGGGATACATAATATGTGTGGACACTATGTGGAGGTGATGTAGTTTGATCATTGTGTTGCTTCAATATGTTTGGCTTATTGATGTTAATTTTTCTTGCTGAAAATTTAATTTCCTGACATTCTGTATTTATGATTTTCTTATGTGCCTTTGGCTTCATACAGCATCATCACACCATGGAGATATCCCTCTCACCCATGAGATTATTCCAGAGAGATTTCTCCCTCACCGATTGACCAGTGGTTACAGGAAGCTATAGTCTGAGCAGTTCTGTCTCAATGTTATAGAGTGTATCTTTCTCCTACACCATCGCGAAAAGTTGATTCTAGTCCAAAAAAGGAAAAATATCATGAGATTCTCAAGAAAAAACCCCTTTCATTTCATGGTATCATAAATCCTTATTAAGGAAAGGAGTGGGTTGAGATGATCGAGTACATGTTTCAGTTTCATGACACTCCTAAAGAGGATATAGTGAAATTTGCTACATTTCTATTATAAGTTCCTAGTTAATGGTGGTGGGACACAGGGCTTCAGGCTAGGAAGCATGAGAAGATGATCTAGAAGGACATAAAAGAGGACTTCAATAACAGTTATTTTCCTAAATTCTTGGAGTATTTTAGATCCTATATGGTTATAGATCTTTTCAAGGGGGAATAGTAAGTGATTGAGAATTCCAACTGCTTTGCTGAGCTTGTTTGATATCAACCTGAAATAGTATCCCACGAACAGATAATGGTTTAGTTGTATGAAAATGTATTACAACCATATATTTATTCTCCAGTATTCCTATTAAAGATGAAGACTTATTATGAAGTGATTGATCAAGATTTTTTGGTGGAGATTGACTGTATGTGTAGGTATGGTTCCTTTGGGGACTTGTTAGTTATTGGAAGAGGATGTTCATTCGAGATGAAGATGAAGCATGGTGAGCAAGGGAAGAAGGGTGGTGGCAGCTCACGACATTCTTCCAGGTAAACTATATTAGTGGATTCTGGTGCAGGATCTGTTGTGTTCTATTAGTGGGAAATGCAATGCACTCCCAACCTATATATACACCTCCTCTTACGCCCTATCCATGATGTGGGATTACAGGACATCAGCAACATTTTTGTATGGTGTCATTCTCATATCAGAGTGTGTATGGATATATGGATTCCAGGGGAGTGCCAGTTATGTTGGATCTGACTAGGATGGTGGTATCTAAGTTTGGTGGTTGTAGAGTTAGGATTAGATCATCATCTAGGAAGCTCCCTATTAGGGTGGAGTCATAGGTGAGTGTTCATTCTAAAGAAGTTCCACGAATCTATATATTGTTGATCAGGCACTAGTGGGATCAAATGAAGGACCATTGACTATTTGAGGTCCCATTATGATGCATCGTCTATATGTTTAGTTTTTCTTGATACTGGATTGTCGGTTTCTTTTATCTCTAACTATCTTGTGAATCTGCTAAACTCACCATTCGAGCTGACATATTTTTCAATGGAGTTGGTAACACCATTACATAAGAAGAAGGATCACAGTCTCAGGTTCTCGCATATGCACAATTTGGGGAGGGTTTGAGATATAGTGGGGATTTCTATTATTGGATATGGACCTTTTTAATATAATCCTATGCATGGATTGTCTGTTTCACCATAAATAACATATCCATTGAAATATGTGATGGTTATATTTTATGGAACCTAATGGGAGTCCTTAGGTATTTCATCAAGAATGGGATCCTTGTTTGGGTCACATAGGACCTCTACTCCTTGATTTTGGATGTCTTACCTTTCAGTTATCACTATTCTCACTGAACGATGAGGGTGGTGCTCCTAAGGGTGGATTTCCTCTTGTAGTGGATGAGTTCCTAGAGGTATTTCTAGATGATTTTAGAGGATTACACCCAGAGTGTGACTTGGAGTTATCAGTTGAATTGGCACTGGGAACACAGCCTATATCTCTTCTCTTATATCTCTTGTCCCCCACCAATGTGAGGGAATTAAAGATACTGATGGGTGATATAGAATCCAAAGGGTTCTTTTGCCCGAGATTATTACCTTGGGCCACTCATGTTCTATTTTTCGAGAAGTATGATGGTTCCCTCTGATTTTGCATTGATTAACGGAAGTTAAAAAGGTAACCATCAATAATAAATACCATTTACCATGAATTAATGAATTTTTTGATCAGGTAAAGTGGGAAAATTGGTTTTCCATGATAGACTTGTGTTTCGGTTTCCACCATGATACAGTGAGAGATAAAGACACCCAGAAGATGGCTTTCCAGAGCTGGTATGACCACTTTCAGTATTTGGTCATGCCTTTCAGAATGACCAACTCCCTAGCAATTTTTATGGTGCACATGAATAGGTTATTCCTCCAGTATCTCAACACATTTTTTGGTGTTCATGGAAGACATCCTATTTACCTAAAGATTTGAGGAAGAGTATGAGTATCATTTTCGGATCCGGTTCGAAACTCTATGGGATTATCATCTTCCTGTTATGCTCTCAAAGTTCACCTTCTCCATTAGAGAAGTGAAGTTTCTGGTCCATGCCGTTTCAGAGCAAGGTGTTTTAGTGGATAACAATAACATTAGTTTAGTTGTGTTGTGGGAATAGTAGAATAATGTGTTCAAGATCAGGATTTTTTATGGCCTGGAAGGTTATTACTGGCATGATTGTTTGGTATTTCTTGTGGCTTTCTACCTCTATGACCGCAGTCAACCAGAAAGGGGTAAAGTTTGAATGGATCCCGATTTTCAAGAATCCTCTGAGGAGTTCATGTGGCGGTTGAAACCCGCACTATTTTTTATAATTATAAATTCTAGGAATGATTACATGGTTTATTACAATGCTTCAGGTATGGGCCTTGGGTGTGTGCTTATGCGGGATGGTAATGTAGTAGCTTATGGTTCTCACCAACTCAAACCACATAAGAATAATTACTGAACCCATGACTTGGAATTGGGAGTGTTGATTCATTCCTTGAAGACCTGGCACCAATATCTTTTTGAGGAAAAAGTTTTTGTCTACTTTGATCATAGGAGATTAGCTTACATATTCTCACAGAAGGTTCTTAATCTGAGGCAGTGTCATTAGATCAAGTATCTACAGGGGTTTGACATTATTATCTTTTATACCCTAGGATATTGTAATTTGTGGAAAACTCCTTTGTTTGAAAGTGCCATTATGGGATTTTTGGATGTCCATCAACGAGTGGAAATTGATAATGATTTTTTCCTAGATGAACCTAGAGACCAAGGAGCACAACGAAGGTGTGTTCTTGGAAAGAATTCAGATGACTCTCCTCTTAAAGAGTTGATTAAGTTGGATCCATATTATGATGAACTATGTCAGTGGTCTGTGTTGTTTCTTCATGGTTGAGAGATTTTTTTCTAATTGGTCTTTGTATCCCAGGGGGATCATGTGCTTTATATGTTTTGTAGTGGTGTGGTTTTCTATGTGGAAAGTAGTGTTTCAGGAAAACCACCAGTCTCATAGGCCATCCATCATGGTACTACTATGTTGTATGAATATGTTCACTAGATGTTTTGGTGGCCAGGTATGAGACATGATATAAGTAACCTTATATCTAGGTGTTATACATGATAACTATTAAAAGAAATGCATCAGAGACCGTTGAGTCTGCTTTATCCATTACCCATTCCTACATGAAAGTGGGATGAGGTCACCATGGACTTCATTATTGTTTTCCCCCATACACCTCAATGAAATAACACCATCTGTGTGGTGATTGAAAATTTTACCAAATCAAACCACTTCATTCTAATCAAATATATAACTAAAGTGAATGAGCTGGGCTGATTTTATATTCAAGAGGTGTCAGACTTCATGGTGTGTTCATAGTGATTATTTTTGAGAGAGACCCGCACATTACCTCATGGTTCAAGAAATACCTTCCAAAGGACTTGGGGTCATATATCAAAATTATTATATCCTACCATCCTCAAATTGATGGTCATACAGAGTGAGAAAAATGATTCTAGAGGACTTTCTTTGTGCATGTGTATTAGATTTTGGAGGATCATGGGATAGCCATTTGGGATTGGTCGAGTTATCTAATAAAAAAATTATAAATCCTCTATTAAAATGACTCCCTTTTAGGTGATCTATGGTCTTCCATGTCGGTCACCTTTGTTTTGGGATGAGGTAGGTGATACCTCACATAAAGGACTCAACCATGTGCAGGAGACACCAGAGAAAGTCAAGTTGAACATACATTAGTTATTGACAGCTCAGATTCACCATAAATCTTAACCAAATCAGATTCGTCATGACCTTGAGTTTTTATTTCAATTAATGATTTATTTCACGTCTCCCCAATGAAGAAGTATAATCCAGATCATTCTCATGTGTAGAATTTGGATGAGTTAGAGATAGAGCTTGATTTTTCAGTGTTTGAGTGGCCAATGCAGATAGTGGATTCCCAAGAGAAGGTGCTCTTTGGGAAGTCCATTTTGTTGGTCTGTATACATTGGTATCATGGAAATGATGATAATGAGACTTGGTAGTGGAAGTATTGGGTGGAGTAGGGGTACCCGTCTTTATTCTCTGATTAGGCTTCGAGTTGACTTTTCAAGGGAAAATTTTTTCCATGGTGGGGAGAATTGTCACACTGGTACTTCATTAATAATTTTTATTCAATAATTTTATCTAGAATTGTAATTCATTGTCATGGTGTAGTTTGGGCCTATTTTAATGACTTTTTAACTGATAAGTGATTATTTTTGGGTTTGCAAAGTCCATCACTCTGGCAGGGCATGGTCGAAGCCATGTTTCTTTACCAAATCACTGTGTGGACTACCCAGTGCTTAGTTAACTAATTAATTAATAAAATAAATAGTAAATTAAATGAAAAAAAATGAAAATAATGATTTGATAGTAGTTTTAATAATAATAATAATAATATTATTATTATTATTATTATTTTCAATAATATTTTCATTAGGCTACTTTTATTATTAATTTATTGTTATTATAATGATATTATCAACATAATCAATACTTTTTTTTCTAATTTTTTTTATTTTTTGATATGGTCATGGTTTTTTATGGTTTTATTCTATTTTTCTCTTTATTTTTTCCCTCATCTTAATCTCTTAACCCCCCACCTTTATTTTTATCTGTAAACCCAAACACTACCCCCTGTTCTGTGGCTCCCCCCTCTCCCCTACTTTTCCTCCCATCACACAGTTTCTCTCCCACTCTTTTAAAGATCATGTATGGAACCCCACCTCTCTTCTGCCAGACCGCCTCACATCACCCCACCCTTCCTCTCCCAGAACCCCATCATGCCACCCTAACTTATGATGAACCTCCCTTCTTAGTCGGACCCATAGTGTCCTCTTTATCACACATCTTCCTTCCGGTGGCATCCCACTTTGAGTTATTTTATCGAGCAAGGTTCATTCTACCTTGTGTAGTGTTTCGGTAAGGGTTTTCATTGTTTTGGGTTTCATTTTCCTGATTTTTGTCTAAATTCTTGATTTAGGGTCTATTATGAGATTTTTTGCACTGCGATTTACATGTAGTAAAAGTTTTACACTGAATTTTGGAGGTTTTCTACACCGAGGTGGGTGGTTCCACATATAAATATTATTTGATTATTTAATTTCAATTTTTAACTAATTGAGCATATTATTTCATTAATTTTCTTGGCGTGAACTTAGTATTTTTAGTTTATTATGTGTTTTATTTGTTTAGTAGTGTATTTATATGATATGGGTGTGTTTTTTCTAAAAATATATATTTAGATAATTATTAGTGTTTTATGATACTATGCAATTAGTTTACTAATTTGTGATTGTGGTGTGAATTGTGTCTTTATGTGGTGTTCTGTGCGTTTTGACATAAAATAGATTTTTGTGTGGGTTTAACATGTATACCCAAGTGACAATGTTTATTGAAAATTTTTCTATAAACATTTATTTGTGGTTTATTACATTATACGAATGTTGTAATGGTATTTTATAATTGGTGTAATGGTTTTATGAAATAGTTTATGTCATGCATGTCACATTTTAATATTTTGTTAGAGGGTGTATGATGTTGAAATATGCTTTGGGAGAATAAATGGTGAATTTTGTTTGTGTATTGTCTATTTGGATGGCTTGAATGAATGTGGCCTACCTTCTAAACATGGAACATGAATGAGAACTATAGGAAGACTGAGTATCTTAGAGGGAAGTCTTGGACTAGAGTTATAGTGATTAAAAAGTGGATTCTTCCTAGATACACCTAGTAGGATTGACTAATATGACATTTATTGAACATGTGATATGGTTGGAGACCAATAGGACTAGGAATATGACCCCCCTAGTGGATCAGACACATTAATTCAGTTGGTCATACTTCATATACCACTTTCACGGAGATGTGAGGTTCTAGGGTCCCATCACTAACATGTCCCATAGGGCCTCACCCATATGTGGCTCTCTTTGACTAATTTAATCTCACCATCGGCATATGGTGTAACCTTTAGCTTACATTAAAAGTAAATGTGTTTTTCATTTATAATTTGCAATGCTTTAATGTTTTTTAATTAAAAATTTATTTCATTAAAATTGATCAAGAAATCATCTCCTTTCTTTTATTAATCATTCAATTGTTTTTTTCACTTAATTCTTATGAATGGAATCTTTTCTTAGTGGCTTCCTATTGGGCGTTATCTCACACCATATATACCCTAATAGGTGTAAGTAGATTTGGTTTTGTTTCATATAGGTAAGGGTAAAGATTATTGAGATGGTAGTTTGGTTTGTTAGTAATCGTTCATGGATTGTGTTGTGGAGATGTATTGATGGTGGTTTCCTCATTTAAGTGGGGGTTTTTTAGATGTGTTTTGGTCACCATACGTTGTAGTTACTATTTGTGTTTTATATTAAACATGTAACCCAAATATGGTGTTTAATTAAATGCTTCTTTGGTTGTGACTTCCATATTTGTTTTATTTTTATATTGTTGGATTTTTTATATTTATATATACTCAGGTAAATCATCCCCACATGTTAATTTTTATACACTAGCACCTTTTCTAGCCTGTTGGTATCAAGGATGCCCCTCCGGCCTTACCACGGACTAGGCGGGTGTCGTTTGGATGGCAACCCGACTTGGTTTGTGACATTGAGTCTCGAACATATAATGTATCTTTTATTCTTAGATATTTATAGTATTAGGATACCTAATAAACTAATAAAGCCATTTTGTTTCGAAATGAATGGAAATTTTATTTCCATCATTTATTAAAGACTAAAAAACTAAAGATAATATCTCCCAAAATTCATTCACTCATGTTATCCTTCAAATAATCTCAATTGTATTATTATTCATAACCTAATGTATTTATATATGTGAAAAGGGTGACATCAAACACTCAATAATAGATTTATATTATGGATGCAGTCGTTTCAAAAACATGGAGTGAATATTTTGAAACGAATAGGTTAATAATATTTCCATGATCAATATAAAACTATGAACCTACTTTATCTATGATAGTACATAAAGACATTGATATCAATATTAATAATCTCATAATAATATAATTCATATTTTTGGACATAAAAAACCTAGATTAGTGTACTTATTCCAAGAATATTTCTTCTTATCAATACCATAGTCAATACATCTTCTAAAATTGGAATGGTAAACACCAAATACCCAAACCAGTTTTATATCATAAGACATGTCGATACATAGAGGGGATATATTATACCAGAAACCACTTATGTCCTGACTTTTCCAAAACGCATTCACCATAATAGTCAACAAGAGATTTCATACAATTACCTAAGGAGACATGGATGAATAAGAACATATATAACTATATAATTTAGAATTTATAATATCAATAAATGATCAACCTGAATTCGCAACCAATATTCATTAGTAATTTCAGTACTTTTCCTCATGTCAATAAAGGGATAACGTGCTCATAATACATCCTTATAAATTAGGTGGATGGTTTAACAATATTTATTAAACATTATAATAATCATCATTATTGGAATAATTTTATATGATTCACTAGTATGTTTCCCCAGATCAATTAAAATATAACAAGGTTATACCCCATCTAAATAAAGAAGGTTGTTGGTTAAAAAACACATAGTAACATTTACAAAAATCATATGTATTGGAAAAATGATATAAAATACACCAATACTTTTCCCTATTTTAATAAAATAGATTAAATGATTATAATTCATATTGTGGAATATGGTGGATGGTAAAATAGTACACATTCAACCTTCCAATAGTCATCCATGTTGGAATATCAATATACAGTATGTTAGTAATTTTACCCATAATAAAAGAATAACATTATTTATAGGGGAAAATCGTCCAATCTAATTTATGTAAAATGGGGTGTTCACACTATATAGAGAAATGGGTATACATATAAGTCAATATGTGAATGACATGATTATAAGACATCTCCAGATATAAAGTGGATGGTTTCAAAAGAAAGTGTCCCAAGAAGTGAGAAATATTTGTCAAAGGGTTTATGTGGTGGGAATGTATATCCATAAAAAATAATTATAGAATACCAAATAATAAAATAAAATGGTATAATTTACCCAACATTTATGATATTAATTGAATGAATGATTATAACTCAATGATTTAAAATTGAGTTCTTAAAAAACCTTACTATGAGGGAAACAACTGAGTCAATGAGAAACTAAACAATAGATCTTTATTGAAAAAGTAAATATCAAAAAATATAATTAGTATGATTAAAATACATACATATCCCGTAAATACACCATAGAATGAAAATATGTAGGTGGAGATGTATTATATCTCAATGAATTGTAATTGAGACCAAAAAACCCCTTACATCTTTAGAAACTTTTATATGAAATCCCATTTCAAGATAGGGTTTAAACATGAACATAAATTACCATGAATAAAATAAAATTCATGATATTACATCTCAAAAAGATACTATATGCACCACAAAAATCTACTTATGTTTATAATACTAAACATTTCTCAAAGAGGGGAACTTGATATGAAACCACGTACCTTGTCCTGATTAGTTCTCCACCTGTACCAAAATTCCTAAATAATTAAATATATTTATTCAAATATATACCCTATAAATTTTTTCATTAATATAACCATATATACTCTACATGTAAAATGATTCTTTATATATAAGTATTAGTTACCATTTACATATTTTCAACACCTTGTTTAAGTAATCTTTATCGCTCTAGACTTATTTCATAAAAGAAGTGTTTTTATATATTATCATTCCTAATTATATAACTATTATATCATAAAATATAATATAATATATTTTACAAGATATTTTTTGAATCTATAATTTATTTTTATTTAAATTCTTTTATGAACCATGAATATGAAATCAATGATGATCATTTTTCGATGATTGTTAAGGACAAAATGTGTTTTATTAATTAGTGATTTAAATGTTGATATAACCTTCCCATAAACAAAAACAAAAAACTAAAATATTTATATCATATTTTACTAGTAAATATGTTATCATAGTCATCCATTTCATTAATTTTTTTGTGTCATTCATGTAGGTGTTTAAACTAACCCGGAAATAAACATACCATGATTAATGGATGATTTTGAGATGGTTTAGTTATAAATAATTATAATAGAAGAATTATGATATTGTTTTGTATTTTCTGATGATATATCATAATTTTAAATAATTATAAAGAAAATATAATTTATATAAACTCGTTACTCAGAAAAAAAACCATTTTACTCTTATTTTTCTCATTTGAAATGACTAAATTAATGATAATCGTTTAATTATAATGTAATTAATAGGATAACTAATTTTTTACACCCTAAGATTGATTATATAATAAAAATAATAATTATCATATAATACCATCCATGTATCAATCCTTTTAAATCCATGATAGAAAAGGAAACATGTTCCATCCTGGAAGTGGTAGACTGCACAAAGCACAAACAATGGTTTCATTTTTATTAATGGATGGGGTATATGAATAAAAAATGATAATAAACATAATATATTAATATTAAAGTATAGAAATTATACAAATATCATAATATTATAATTTATAGAATAAATTTGAAAGAATATAATTATGGAGAAATCCTAGTATTTGATAATGCTCACGTCGAGGAGTTGAGTTTTCCTTAGAAGTCTCCATAGAAATGAAATTCGTACGGTAACTAATTGTGATAAAATGATTTAGAAACTATTATAGTGTTATAATTTTATAATTTTTTTCATTTTAAGAAGTAAATTATAAATATATTTTTTCCTTTAAGTGGAAGAGATGTTAAACTTTTACAAGTGAAGGGAAGGGTAGTTTTGAGAGTAATCATTGCATTTTCAATGATTTATGGTTACTATTCTAGTGTAAAATACAAAAAAATGAAAAAAATTGAGAGGAAATAATTTTATATCCAAAATCACCTATTCGACTCCTTTTTATAAAAATTTTACTATTTTAATGCATTATGTTTTAACTTTTTTTCTTTTTCCCAAATTTACATTCACCTTGGTAATTAATTTCTAACATTACTAACTAATTTTAATGAACAAGAATACGATTTAAATTTTTACCAAATTTAATAATTATAATTTATAATTTGAAAATAATTTTATAATATAAAATTTCTAATGGATATAAAATATATTTGTTTTAAAAATACACTTAATAATGTTAAAAAAATTAGATAAAGAACATTTTTAAAATTAAAATTTATATATGAGATAAAATTTTCATTGAGAAGGACTATAATGACGAAAATTGGTTTATTATGAAAAAATAATGGGTATGAAGATTTAAATTTAAGATAAAATAGAATATCCTTATAAAACACTTTATTATAATAGATGACTGAAAAAAATTGTATTAATGTATCAAGTTAATTCATTCTTAAAATAATGGAAATTTCATTTATAAACAAAAATAATATTTTGAAATTATTTTTATAAATATATAAACTAATATTATACTACTTAATATATATATTAAACTTCTAGTACGTTCTTATATAATGATAAATTCATATAAATTACAAGTTTCATGAAAACCATATTTTCCTACAAAAACATGCACTTTTTGAAAAAGCTTAAAATATTATACCAAGTAAATTTTCATATGAGTATTTAAAAATGATTTTAATTTTATCAATTTCTAATTAGAAAAATAACAAATTATGTTTTTGAATAAAATCATAAAATATAAGGAAAACTAATTTTTATTGGAAAATGTCATTTTCAAATATTATCTATTATTACTCTTATTTCATATAATTTAATAACTAAATTATTTTTAAAAAATTGTTAATATAAAATATAATCTATCATTTATGATATGTTTCTTGAAATCTAAATGTGTATTACCTAACGATAATTTAAAAAAATAATTTTCTAAATAATAATTTATTTTATTCGTCATTTTATACAAAATAGTTGAATTTCATTCATATTAAAAGATGAAATCATTTTAATTATGAATATCATTCATAACATTGTTAATAATATTTATTCTTACTATTTAAATAGTTCTGTTCTAACAACTATACATTTATATTAATATTTTTTCCAAATATATTGTGTTTTCATTTATGTTTGTTGTAACAAGTGGATCACACTATTAATCCAACTGAATTATTTAAATAAAGTAATAGATTATAATTTCTTAGTGTTACACCATTATTACAGTTTAGTATCATATATCAATTGTAGATGGTGCCAACAAATTATCGAGCTCACCCTTTTATTCATCTTTCTCACCAACCTCATAAAGAGCTCTAGCAGAAAATGTGGACACTTAACTTATATAAATAATTAAAATTTCAATTTGAATTTGAATTCAAGAAGTAAAATTAATGTCCAGGATTATTCAGCTGCTATTATGTGTGTAAATAATCTAAAAATATGTTGTTGTTTTTTGTAAAAAAATAGAGTGGTCTATCATGTTCTTTTTCTCACTTATAATGACCCAAAATGGAAAAATTACATAGTGGGTCACACATAGTGGCATCCAACATTGTTGCATGCTTTAGTGATGGAAACTCATATTTTGTAAGGGATCCTAATATCTATAAACTAAAAATACGGGTGCCACTTTTTATTAATGTGATATGATAATAATCCATGTAGATTTTCACCTCTATACATGAAGAAAATTATACATGTTAACTATGTTTAATGTCTTGTTAGTGAAATTTTGATAGATATGTTTGTCGTATATCATTTTCTTTGATGAAATCATTCCACTCATAAGTAATTGATTGATTGACTAACAATTAAATATTAATTGGACCCTATATATCATGGTCCCACCTTGTGATAAGATTTTCCTTTCAGTTTTGTGGACCAACATCTATAACTCCCCAAGGTACTTCTTGACCTAAATTTTATTAATCTCAAGATTGATGTTAGTGGGTGCATCAATGTTTCTGATTTAAGGAATGCACACACCACATTTAATCGAACCACACAGATCATTGATATTTTCTAAAAATTCATAGTTTTTATTTAATTATTATGATTATATATATATATAATCTAAAGAGGCATATTGGTTTTCTTCATTAGGCATTTATGATTTTTCAAGATTCATTATGATTAATTATTTTCCAAAACATTCATCTTATTTCAGATAATCAAACCATCACATCTAGATGGATTTTCTAGTATTAGTCTCATTTTTTTGTTGTCTCTCCAATTTGGAGTTGTTGAGAAACACATAAATATGGTAGGTTTGGATGATCAGGTGCTTTCGTCTCAAGTCCCTTCATCTAGGAATTTCTAGTACCTTTTTTCATTTTCTGTATTTAGGGAGTTTTTAATTTTGGGAAAACGTTTTTCCAACATATTATTTGGATATTTATACTGGATTTAGTGTCCTAGGACCAAATTCTTTTTACTTTGATTACTTTTATATTTTATATATTGAATATTAATAAAATCTTCTTACTAAATATTGTTCATTATTATGCAAGAATCTAATGTAATAATTTCCAAGAGTATAAATTGGATTTATAAGTCACATAAGTTCTCAACTGTGATGATGAACACGATGTACTATGATGATATTATTAAATAATGTTCTGTGGTTAGATAATATACTATGATAGGATATATAGTACATAAATTAATATACATGATTACTCATAAGAAGGTGAGGGTTCATATCATGAAGTTCTCACTTGTTAATCTCTATGATGGAAGATTATGACAATAGCACTACTATTATGAATTCGATAAGTTTTGGTTTCATAGAATATTCTAATATGAGAGTGTTTATGTTGGTCCTTATATAATAATATTATCATTAATGCATCTCATGACTCATGCACTTAGATTACTGATAAAATCCATGGCATCATATGTTCATGGTGGGTAGGGCATATTGGGTGCATCATGATTGATAGGTCATTAATGGTTAATACTAAGAGAGATGTGTCCCTTATATATTTGTTGAAGATGGTATGTCAAATATTTTATTGAAATAGAATCATTGACCTAAATTCCATCATTATGGTGTAACGATATTTTTGTTTCAAATATTCAATTTAATATGTATCGAGTATATAGATTGGTGACATATAAATTAAACATTCATTATTTGATATTTTGATGAAGGGATTATCTTTTCATGTGATCATTCACATGTCGTTATTGATTTTTTTCCATTAATTACATTCTCATGGGTTACTGGACCGATTTCTAGACTATAATCTTAGACTTTAGGCAGGACCACCTAATGCCAATGAGAAACAATCCAAGAGGGTAACACATTAAGTCTATTTGATGATCTCCATTAATTTGATTATAATTTAAATCATTGAATAAGTAGTATTTTCAAGTCAAAGGGATAATTTTAGCCACATTTTATTGATTTCAAATTTTGAATGATGAATGGAATACATAGTCTAAATATCTATCCATCTATTCAATAAAAGATGAAGGAGTTAGAATGGCCCAATATTCTATTCACTGAAAAATATTAATTAACATTTGGTTAAATAATTTTTTTATTACGCAAGTTATGGTATTCAAAAAAATTGTAATAATAATAATAATAATATTATTATTATTATGTGACACGGGTTTTATTAAAGATAATAATGTTATGTAAGGTTCAAAATGTAATTAAATAATATTTTAACTGACACCATAACCCAATAAATAAACAGTTATGATTATCGTGTATAACATCTGAAAACAATACATGATAATTTTTGTTCAAAATGAAACTATCACTTGACTCCTTTCTCCCTCATTCTCAAGAATGAGAAATTAATGATAGATTCATTCAAGACCGAAGTACAAGAAATCAAAAAAACAATGGAATGTATTCAATTTTCCACAATTGCTCATAGATATCATTGGGTGTTTTTTTGAGGTCAAAGGATTATGTGTGGATCACTTCTAGAGGGATTCTATAATTATATCCTAATAGTTCAACCAAGGGAATATAAAAGGGTATTTTTGAATGATCAACATTCTTCATCAATGAAATATTATAACCCCGTGTATTCATTTATGTTGATAATAAATAATTTATTTATAAATGTGATGTAAAAGATCCTCACATAGGGTCTTGATCATTGAAATTTTTTTAAAAATATATATTTCCTTCCAACACATGCTTTTTCATTGCTTCGAACCAAAAAGTGGTATCAAAGGCATTTTAGGATTACATTTATAATTATTTTTCTGTTTTGATCCATATTTAATCAGGGAACAATTTTTATTCATTATGGTTTTTTATTCAATACATTTATAAATAACATGTTCTCGAAATGTTAATCAAGTTTGTTCAATGGTTAATTCTCTTAAAGGATTAATAATAGTAGAATAATTGCTAAATATTTCATCATGATCTGCCTAATTTTTTCTTGGTTGGACAGGGTAACAAGGTGTGTAGCTATAGTACATGTTGTATACCCTATTACACTACACATGTACAATTAATGGGATACGTAGCTTTTTATGTAATCATTACCTTTAGTGTACACCACATGTTGATAATCCAACCCAGTATACGATTGTCTGATTACACAGTGTGCATATGATGTAAATGTTGTGTAGCCTACATTTTTTAATGGTGTAAATATTATTATTCGTGTGGTCATTGCACATGGTCAAACCATATGATATTGACAACCAGAATAATTTATGATATAAATGATGTGTTTATATTGTATAAAGTGTGTAGTTCATCAATTCCATTATTTGATATATATGTAGTGTTCTCAATCTTTTTATCATGACATACATCATTAAAAACTCACAACACGTTGGTTACAGCCCATGTTGTGTAGTCTCTCACTTGAGAACAAACTGATTCATTATGTGGGTTGATCGAGAACATAGTATTTCTGACCACACTATGTGTATCTCGCCTTTACATGTTGTTTAATATTCTAAAAAACATGGTGCAAACCCGTAAGAATATCTACGGCTCATGGTATGTGGATACATAGTGTGTTTCTTTATGTACACATCATTTAGTTTTTTCTGAGACAACTCACTAATGCACCATGCATGTGACCTAGATACAGAACAATATATTTAAACAGTTTATAGATGGATAGTGTATTCTTTATAGTCTCTCAATTACTACTATAATTAAATTAATTTAAATTGAAAACAACAGCATTAAAAACATATTGATTTGATTAGATCTTCATGTGTTTTAATATATAATATGGTTTTTAAATAATTTTATATTCTTACCAAATATATTATAATAAATATAAAACTATTGTTTCATCCATTTATTTTACATTAATTCGTTAATAATGGTTATATCTAGATGATTTTATATGGTTATTAAGAAGAAATGGGATTAATTAATTAATAATTGCATTCATGTTTATATTAATAAAAAGAATGTAAAAGTAAATGAATGTTATTTATTTACTTTCGTGTATATGTTGCATGTATGACAATTCATATGCTGGAGAAAGACCAATGTAACTGTTAGAATTTATTTAATTTCATTTATTCAATGGGTTTGTAATTACTTATTGTTAAACTAAATTTTATAGTCATTGAGTCCTCCCACCCTCCATTATTTTGTAGTAATTGTGTGTCCAGTGATATTTATGTAACCTTCATTTAACCAATCCTTTGGTTCACCTTGCTTATGGGAACATTATAAATACTTTTAATTAATGTAGTTTCCTGATGTGTGTGGAGACGGTTCAAGACAGAACCATAATGATTTCAACCTAGAAGATACATATGTGTTAAAGTGGAATGTTGTAACTCATTTCAAGACTTCCAATTGGAGTTATTTTCTATATGTTATAGGTTGAGATAGTATTCATTCATTAAATCAACCATTTGATAAATCTCATGAATTGGTTAATTAATTATTTAATTAATTTTATCTATGTAATTATTTATTTTATGGATTCAATAATGTGATCACATTAATTAATGGATTAATGTGAAAACATGGGATTTAAATAAACAAATTATTCTTAAAGGCTTTATCTAGTATAGTTGATTAATTAAATATCATCGACATATTATTAAAAATACCTGTAGAAGATAAAACAGGTTAAAATAAATACATAATAAATTAAAATACCCCAACTAAATATTAGCTCATACATAGGATTCCATTACTTAACTAGGAATGAAATCCTTAGACCTAAGTGTTTGACCAACCCATGTTGGGACACATACATTTAATGTGGATTTCTTATGAAGGTTATGGGTTTAATTAACTATCTTACATCAAGTTATGTACCCCTCACTAGACTTCATATAAGCTGGTGGAATGTATTGTAGAAATACAAGTTAGGATTTCAGGATAGCGGAGTCTACTAAATAGATTAAAGAGATCCACTCCCACATTTGGTAAAGACCCTCCGACCAAAATACATCCAACATGCTTGAAACCCCCTTATTCGGGTTATGTGAGGGGTGATATAGATCCTTCCCAGTATAATTTCCTTACAACTAGACATTCTGGGTTTAATTGGGGTGGATATTGGCACATGATAAAATAGTGGGAGATTTAACAAAAATCATTAAATAAATTATTTTTCACAAAACTTTTAATCAAGAAAAGATATTAATATTCATATCTATACTTTTAAAATAAAATGGAAAGATCATTATTTATATTATACATATTATCAATATTGGATAAAGACATCCTCCACACTATTATTAAGTATTAGTAGTGGATTATAATCCTTCAAGATAGGAAACACCCAGAATGGAAATATTTTATACTAGAATACTCATTTCATGATTCGACTTCCAAGGAGAAAAGTGATAAAGAATTAATTTTATATGAAATGCATTTGAGAAATGTGGTGGTTGCTCAATTTATTTTTTTTAAATTTTTAGTTAACTAAACAAATTTCATAAAAACATGGATGTGTACTGGAGGCTTGAGCACCTGTATGGTCTTTATTAAGAATGATTTAGATAGGAACAATTTGAAATTTCAAAGGAAGTATTTCAGAGAAATATTGGAGATAGTTACCTATTTGGGCCTCATGTAGTCATCTCCTTAGATAAATTGAGTTCATATAGATTCTAGGGTTTAAACTCTCTGAAGAAATGGGCATTGATATCATTCATTCATCACTACCTCAGAGGTTCTCTAGATTTGTTTTAATTTTTAATATGAAATATAGTGAAAATTATCTCCCAATTCTATTTACTCTCCTTATCCAAGTAGTTAAGGATAAGAATGACAAAAATTCTTCTAAATTATAGTGGAAAAATGGAAAGGGATTGTGATGATATCTATGTAAAAATTTTATCACTCCCTTCCAATATAAGGTTGATCAAGGTGAGTTAAAGGGTACCATATACAATCTATTTCACATGTGGCAAGAAGTGCCACTATAAAAAAATTCACACCCATCCAAAGAACCATGTGGATATGTTAAGTGAGTTTTTTATTGAGTTAAATTTATCTATTATTGTAAATTATTATTTTATATAGATTTTGGTGTTCACCTATGTATTCAAATACAAGAACCAAGTCGATTCAAAACAAAATGATTGAGGGATGGTAGATCTATGAGTAGTCAATGTGGATATAATTGTTGTTGTGGTTATCTGGGACTATTAACTCACATTTCCTACAAGAATTATTTGGTTTTAATGGAATTTTTATGTATTTTTAATTTGAAAAAATCATTATATCTTTATCCAAACATTGTACGAATGGATTTGTTTTCAATTATAGAAATGAATCTTGATTTTTTAAAAAATATAGCACTTTTATGGCAAGGTACACTTAAATAATGGTCTTTTGTGTTTTATTACAAAAAATTAATATAAATTGATAATAAAACTATTTCAAATGACTCCTAGCACACCCAACTATGGAATCACTGACTAGACCTTGTAAAAAGAACATTATTGAATAAATTATACCATGATGGATATTTATATTCTTTTTTACTAAATCCACTTCATCTATGCCATTCATGATTAAATGGTAAAATGACTAAATCTCCATTTAGTTTAAAATGTTAAATGTCTAAGTAGATTGTTGAATTAGTCGATACAGATGTGTGTATTCAATTTTCAATTGAAGATAGGAGTTGGTACTCATACTTCCATACTTTTTATGATGATTTTATTTGATATGTATATATACAATTAATGAGGTGTAAGGTGTATTATTTTGATAAATTCAAAGACTACCAAATTGAAGTTGAAAACTATATTGGTAAGAAGATTAAGAAACTCTGCTCAGGACATAGTAGAGAATATCTTAGTCAATAATTCATTGATTACTTATGGAAGTTTGGGATCCAAACTCCACTCAATCATCCTTATATAGCTCAGTGGAATGTTGTAAGTGAAAGGAGGAACCATTCCTTATTATACATTGTTAGATCAATGATGACTCATGTGATTATTCCATTGTCACTTTGGGGATTTGTGTTACAATGTGTAGTAGAGACACTAAACCAAGTTCTAAAAAAATTAGAAGATGTTATACCATACACATTATGGAATGGATGAAAAATCTTGTTGACATACATACATGTGTGGGGTTTTGAAGTGTTTGATAATGCCTCTTCAGATAAAAAAACATTCACCCCAAGGAAGAAATTTTACCTTTATTGGATAGCTGAATTAAACAAGGATATATTACCTATATATCCCCTCAGAAAAAAAAGTAATATTTTAAATAAAAGAAATATTCCTCGAGAGGGCAGAAATATCTAAAAGAGATAGTGGTATAGAGATAAACTTCTATTCATTTAATGCTCAAGGTAAATTCGATCTAGTATAATAACATATTATGTGAATCCCCATTGAAGAATAAAATGTTCAAAAGACACAAGTACATTATAGGATTACAGGATATTTTAGGGAACCAGAAAGTTATTGTTTTCTATTAAATGAGGATCGTGACTCCTTATTTGTTGATAATAATGAAACTCTAACCTACAACAGAGTAGTAAGTGGAACCGATATTTCTAGGTATCCAGAATCAATGTATTCATAAATGGATTCTATGTACTAAAACCATGTTTGGATTTTGGAATATTTTCCAGTGAAGGTAAAGACTATTTTATTCAAATGGGTGTTTGAAATGAAATTGGACATGAATGGAAATTTACGTTTCTATGAGGCATGACTATTTACAAAAGGGTTTTAACAACATCATGGCATTGACTATGATGAAACCATTTCACCAATTTCAATGTTGAAATCAATCATATTTCTAATTTACATTATAGCATAACATGATAAGTATTATTGTAAAATATATTTAAAAACATTTTTCCTTAAGTGGGACCATCAGTAATATGTCTTTATGACATAACCTGAAGGGTTTGTGAGTCCAAAGGATTCCAACAACTTGTGAAAATTAATAAAAAACTATTTAAGTATTCGACCATTTATTGGGTCATGGAAAATTTATATTGATGAATCCATAATGTAATTTGGTTTAAATAATAATGAGTATGATCTTTATGTTAATAAATGGTTTAGCATGAGTATTTTCATTTTAATGATAATATTTTTTGAATAAATATTTATTTTTTGGAATGAAAAACTAGTCTTATATTTTCTTAAGGTGTGGGTGAATAAATGCTTCATCATGAATGACTTTCGGATAAGAAGAATATATTTTTCAGATTATTATCTATCATGATAGATCAAAGGTACTGATTATCTTATGTCAAAGTATGTACAGTGATATGGAAATTAAGTGGTTTGGTATGAAATAAACCAAGAGGGGATTATTTCCACCTTTAAATAGCATTAATATTTCTAGTAAAATCTGTCCATATATACATATGGAAAGAAATAGAGTCGTAAGGATTACATATGATTAAAATATTGTTTTTATCATGTTTCTTATGTTATATACTTGTATTGATGTCTCCTACACATTATGTGTCATAGGTAGATTCAAGAAGACCCAGGTGACCACTATTGGATGGTAGTCGATACTATCCTTAAGTATTTGAGGTATACTAAGCATATATTGTTTCTTTAAAGAGGATATGTAAAACTATTCATCATTTGATATACCGATGATCATTTCCAAAAAGAACAATATTTCATGAAGTCACAAATGGGATACATTTTCACATAGAATGGAGGTGTTGTGGGATAGAAGAGATTAAGGAATGTTGTTGTCACTGATTCTACATTAATGTCTTAGTATATTATGGCTTCTGAGGTAGCTAAAAATGTAATATTAATGATTAACTTCTTCTAAAATATTATTGTGGTACTAATAAGTCAAGATAATATCTCACTCTATTGTGATAATACTATAGTAGTTTCTCTCACAAAAGAGCCAATGTCACATCTGTAGATGAAGCTAATAATTAATAAGTGTCCTATCATAAGGAATTTTTCTCCTAGAGTTGATATTATAGTGAGTGGTATTTTCATGGAAGACAATGTGGTGGACCCATTTATTTAATCCTCGAATCCTAATATACAAGATTAACATTTGGGGTAACATATACTGAATGTTTTATGAAGATGGATCTAGTCCATGTAAGTTTTTTTTTGGAGTTTTTTTCCTTAGACAAAATTTTTCTACTTTGATTACATATATATATATATATGGTATATTGAATATTAATAAAACTTATTATGACATATCTATAATTATTTTGTATCAATGTGATTTAATAGTGTCATATAGTATATTTCGCATTTATAAGGTTATAGAGGCTCCCCGCAGTAATGAGAACCTTGAAGTGATCTGTTGATATTAATAAAAAATGTTTTGTGGTTGGAAAACATACTATAAGAGGCATAGTGTACATAAAATTTTAGGAAGGAGTTATAACAACATTGTAATCTCAAAAATATATATTTCATCTTCTTGTAAAAATATTCCTTACATTACATAAACACATTTCTGAGGACAATAATTGTTTCATGTCTTTGTAAAGAAAGAAAAAACTAGTTTGGTAAAATATCTTCATTGTCTCCAACAGTGATCTTCCCAATTATTAATCTTCATAAACATACCCTAAATAAAACCTTTCCTTGTAATCTGGGGAAACAAAACATAAGAAAGGGTATTATCGAATTCTCGGTAAGGTTAAATATAAGAGATACATAAGTACAATATGATCATAATAGTATGAGAACATCATAATAACATTTGAAAACCATACCTTTTATATCAAAGATAATAACCTCGAGTCATTGCATAATGATTGGAAGTTCAGAAGACATAAATCATAAATGAATGAAAAGACATGATCTATGGGAGTATAACATTGGCATAATACATAGATATTTTTTATATCCATAAGGTTATAAGTGTGTGAACATGTATAAATAGAAACAAGTTATCTCATTAAGTTATTGTCGTGAAATAATGGCATCACATTAAATTTTGGACACTCAACTAGGCCCATGCATAACATTGTTAACTTGAATGATAGGTTCTATCATAACACAATTGAACATGTAATCATGTTTTTTATAACATTTTGAACATGAAATTCGGATCACACATAATATTAAGGACATGAAAGACATCCGTACAAAAACAACATAGTAGTTGAGGTTTACTCCCAAGAATAATACAGTGGAAAAAGTCATACAACTCGAAAAATTAAACTACAGCCAGGTCTTGGAATCGTGGCCATATGCTCGAAAACCGTGTCAATAGATTATGGTCACAGTGTTGGAAAATTGTGGCTGATATCTCCCAGGAAGTTGGTCTTACCTACTGCCACGGTTTAACTGTAAAAATAGGCCACCTATAACCACGGTTTAAACCATGGCAATAGGTGACTAATGCTATGGATTGATCTGTGGTAGTAGGGGGTCTAGTGCCACGGTTAAAACCATGGTTATATCATTAATATAGTATAAAATAATTAATTCATCCCCACAGGACCCCTTGAACACCCCTCCACCCCCATGCCCCCCTTGGACAACCCACTTACAACCCCATGTCCCCCTAGACAGCCCCCTAGTACCCCCCCCCCCAAGACTACCCCATTGCATCCCCTTGAACACCCCCATGCCCCCAGGACAACCCCCTTACACCCCCTTGACTGCCCCGTGTACCCCCTTGAACACCACCTGCACCCCCCCCCCCCATGCACCCCATACCCCCTATACATCCCCCTTGCACCCACTTGAATACCCCTTAACATACCCCTAGAACCCCCACCCCACCCCTATACCCCCTGGATAGCCCCCATTCACCCCCAGGACAACCCCCCCCCCCCCCCCCTGAACCCCTATTCCACCCGAATACCCCCCTTTCTAACCTCCCAGACAGACCAAGCACAACCATCCACCCTTACACCCCCTCTTACCCCCCCCCCAACATGGATTTCCCCCTTTCCCCCCTGAAACCCCCTAGACCCCCCCCCCCCCACTCTAGACAACCCCCTTTCACCCCTTGAACACCTCCTTGCACCCCCCCCCCTCCTGGACACCCCCCCCTGGAGAGCCCCACCTGGGAACCTCCCCTCCCTCCTTGATACCCCCCCCCCTGGACAGCTCCCCCCGGACACCCTCCCCCATTGTATTAATCTATGGAAATTGTTAAATATGTAGAAGATTTGATGAACTGAACTAATCTATAAAAATAGTGTGATGAATGATTAAGGAAAGTATATTTTCTTATTCACTTAATCAATAACATAATTCAATGACTTAAACATGATTACATAATTATAAAGTACTACCATATTATGTGTTGCAATAAAATGAACCCAACAATATTACTCACATGTTTAGTAAAAGAAACTTCCGGAATTTATAGAACTATCTTATATAATAATTAAATGAAATTTCATTTGTATTGATATTAACATCACATTCAGTATATGAAGTCACATTATATTCACCCTAAAAGTTCAAAATAACACATGAAAGCAGTGACAAATAAACTCAACATGCAATTTGAATATAAGTGGAAATAATAGATAGTTGAAATGTAAATTTTGTATAATACACTCTTGTGTGATGGCTGCCAATTATGAGACTCTTTCCTCTTTATCTTTGTTTAAAAAATCTGGTATAAAAATGAATCACTTGTAAACCAGGAAATAACATATTATTAGAGTCTTGTTCCCATATATAAAATATTTGAAATGAGAAGAAAACTAAGGATTTAGACATTATAATTCAGCTTGATAGTGCACATGAATATAACTAATTAAAATTCACATCTAATTTCAACAAAAAAAACATGTATTCTGTCCATCACAACTTTCAAATGAACTCAACACTCAAAATGATTTCAAACAATCTTTTACATTTAAAATTTACAAGGATGTTCAAAATAAGTGTAGTGATCATGCATAAAATTTGACAATTTAAGAAAAAAAATCAATAACCAAAGAACCATAAATTAAAATATGGTCTCTGCAAGTAAACATATAGAAAGCAGTATAGATAATTTTACACAGTGCATGAAATTTTTTATTAATCATTGAATATTTATCCACAGAATCTAAACTTATGCTTCTCTATTGAATCAAAAACTAGCTAGATTTATTTTAGAAATGCCAAGGATGGTGAAGATAGTGTAATCTAAACTTATACTCTTGTTATGGAATGTAAAACAATATATATTTCTTTTAGACACACTAGGGAGGATGAGGATAATATAATATAAACTTCTACTCTTGTAGGGGAAGGAAAGCAAGCTGGATTTATATTAGAAGCTGAAGATTGTAGTACCCAGCAAGAACCAACATAGGTGCAACACTGGTCTCCAGTGGTAGTCCTCATGTCCGGGAGAGACCTCCATGCAATCAGATATAAAGCTACTTGATAATGATATCTTCCACCGAATGAGTATTTCGATTTCAATTCACACTATTCAGGTCTAAACTATTCTTCTCACTAAAACCCATATCTTCGTCTTCCATGACGTCCTGAGTTTCTATTTTCCTCCCCTATAATGTAAGAGATGATCACCGCTAGATGAACCTCAAGAGCTATGATTTTGGGATTTCCAAATGAAGTCCACCCCCTATTCTAATATGACTCCATTTCATAAACAGAAAATCCCCCAAGGTGCACCTGATCTTGTCTCTTGTTTTTAATGGAGAGTCAGTGTCTGTTATAAGATACCTTTGAGAACTCCCATGAATACGGGATCAGGCTCTAGGAGTTCCCTCTACTCATCATTCATTTCCCTTGTATATCATAGGGAAGAAGGTTCACTCTTCTCATGTATATAAACATTATAAATCTATCACCATCCTCCAATATACTTCTCCATGTATGAATATGGAAGTGGCACATGATCAAGGGTTCAGATCATCGCCCCTCTCTGGTCGAGCGAGTCGCACACATGAAACTGTTAAATTAAATGCATATTACATTTTTTAAATTATATTTGTATTCAATATAAACTAAATTTTATATTCATAATTGAAAATTTATACTTGTATTAAGTAAATGGAATTAGATACAGTGTGAAAGTATAAAAAGTAATGTGTATATTATGTAATTGAAATCACTTGCTTATATTCGGTAAATAAAACTAAATGATTAATTCAAATTGAATAACACTGAATCCATTTTGACAAACTGAATATATATTTAGAAAATAAAAGAAAATATTTTTTATATTAGGTAATGATATTTTTTATTGTATAAACTACATGTATACGCAAAAAATAAGGTAACATACATTATGAAAAACAAAATATATATTCAAGAAATATAATTTCATGCATATTGAAAGTAAATTGAATATTCAGTTTTTGATACTATTTTTTGGCTAGTTGATTCTCTTCAACTCTAGAAGGCTATCCATACTAGTATATGATACCCAAAAATTATCATATAAACTCATATCTGCATGAACTAATCTAAAATAAAATCCCTAAAACATTAATAACTAAATAGAAATACAAAATGAAAGGAATGTCTTTGAATGAGTATTTAATAAAGAAGTATATGATACATGAAATAAATTATTACATATCATGTGTAAAACACACTGGCCACCCCCCCCCCCCCCTCGCAATGCCACACACTCAGACAACCCCCTACCACCCCTACAGCAACCCCCAGCCCCTAGCCACCCCCAACCCCCACCGCACCCCCAGCCCCCCACTACAGCATCCCCCACACTCCACTACCACCCCAACCCCTGGACAGCCCCCATCCCCCTTCACCATCCCTTCTACCCCTAGCCACCTTGCCCCCCCCCCCACTCCCAACCCCCTACAACACCACCCCCACCGCCCACTACACCAACCACCACACCCCACTCCCACCCCCTGCCCCCTACCCATGGCCACCCCCTATAACATCCCTTCTTCCCCTACCCCCAACAGCCCTCCTGCCCTGAGAGAGGAACCCCAACCCCCTACAGCAGCCCCAAAACTCCCCTTCCACCCCACACCCCCCACCACTGCCCCACCCCACTACAACAGTGCCCACACCACACTATAGTATGACCCACACCCCTCTATAATATCCCTCACAACCCCTAGCCCCAACCCCTAGCCACACCTTCCAACCCGTACATCACCCCTCCTACCCCAAGCCACACAACCCCCCCCCCCAACACTTACAACCCCCTTCCACCCCCAACCTGCTACAGCAACCTCCGTCAACTAGAATCCCCCAACCCCCTGAAGTAGCCCCTGCCCCTAGCCACCCCCCCCCCCCCCCCCACCACCCTTCACCCCGATCACACCCCACTATAGCTGCCCCAACAGTCAGAAAAAAATATACACATCTTATATGGATAACGAATTAGTTGTAATACATCAATGAATTGGTGAAATATCCAATAATGATTTAATGAGACAATAAAAGTGCTATCGAAATAGAAAAAAAAATATCACCACACTTAAGGAAACACATTGAGATCCAACATTATTTTTTAGAGGAGAAGTTAGATAATAATGATATAAAACTAAATTTTTTTGGTATTTAACATCATGTCTTGTTTATCTTCAAAAATTAATTGGGTTTTTTTATATTAATAGTATTCTAGATTGGTCTCAAAAAAAATAAACACTGTCATTACAAAGGCATGAATGAGTTGGAAATGTTTTACTAGATTTTTATACCACAGAGAAGTTTCATTGTGATGCTTATGGTCACTACACAACCTTACCCTGGTACATGAGCCTATCTGTGGTGGATGGCCACGGGAAGCCACTTTAGAAATGAAATCCCACATGTTTTAGGTGGGTATTTTTATTCCATGAATTGGGGATACATGATTCAAATACAATTCCCTACATCATATGTTTAATATGAATTTTTAAAAGGGTTACTAAAATTTTTATACAATATATTTTGAGGGATAGTAGTCAATCCATGAGGATAATGAGAACTTCAGGAAGAGATTATTTCTAGAATTCAATGTCCCTCCCTATAGGAAGAAATACCATCAGATGAGAGTGTTATATCGTGGAAAATTGACATACAAAATAATGAATTTAGGGGATCATGAAGTCACACTATGAAGATAATTGTGATTACATGAAGTCACAATGTGAAGACCCATGTGATTCCATGAATCAAGGCTGAGGAAGATTTAATAGTTTTATCATTTTAAAGGATCAAGAAATATGATGTTAGTGACGCACTGAGATGGGTATTGAAGGGGTATAGGTTGTATTTTGGTCTATATTATATGCCATGAAAAAAGATATAAACAAATTATAGTTATTATATCCATGTGAACATCACAGCATGATGGAACTGATCATTCCTCATGAAATATTTTGAGTCACTGAAGATTAAAGAATCCTCCCATATTTAGCATGGACATAAATATAAGATATCATTCAGATTTCTTCTATATGGTTGATGTCTCTAGCATAAATGTGAATGAATAGGTCTCACAATGAAAGGATATAATTGTAGAAATGTCACACAATGAGTAATGGTTTCCCACTGTGACAGGAATTTTTCTAGAGTCCTATATAAAAAAGATCATAGAACAATACAAAGGAAAAATTACACGAAGGAAAAGAGGAGAGACTAAAGAGAAAAGGGTGAGTTCTTTGTCAGGACTCGATATAAAATGGGTATTTAAAATGAAATCAACAAATAATAACATGTATGTGGTTACATGACCAATATTTATCTTGTGCATTGTTCAATGATAATAGAGTTATTTGGGATTGAATGTGAAGAACACACATCGATGAGCCAACACTATTAGAATAAAAAACCTAACATCACCACCATCTTCTAACTCTAAAACATAAATCCATATAATGTTAAAACTGAAAACCCTAATAAATAAATTTAAAAAACCCAACAACAGCTAAAGAACATCACCACCACCAAAAATAAGAAACTCCACACAAAGACTGATCGAAAACACATTAGAATACAAACGACTCCGTATTAAAGAAATAGTCCCACCTGAGGGTAAACAATGTTGTCCATCCAATCTCTTTTCTACACAAGGACTACACCAACCCACAATATGGAAGCCACCATGAAGAAAGAAATCATCCCATAAAATCAACCGAATAGAAATTAAAGAACCAAACATAGGTGATGATGAACCCAACCACAATAAAGAATGAAAAAATATATTGAAATAAGTCCCCCTCCAAAAACATCATAAGCTTCCAAAGAATCTGTTGAACCCTCTGGGATTCTAGTTGCTTTATTATATTTTGATAATCCCAATTATGCTTTATTATTATGATTATTTATAGTTTCATAATTCCTATTGTGAATAATGGTTCAATACTTATTATTTGTGTACTTCAGGCATAAATTCATATGTTATACTATTCACATTATGATCAAATAATTTGGTTAAGAAATGATCTATTATTTTATGTTTAATATAAGTCTTTCATTACTGGATGTATATATATATTATGACTTAACCCATTCTGCCAATAGAATGATTAAACAGGCAAGTGGTCACCATTACAGAACAAGCCTACCGATACATGAAGGTCACTGTTACATCATGTCTACGATACGTGAAGGTCACCGTTACATCACGTCTACCGATACGTGAAAGTCACTGTTATGAAAGTCTACCGATACGCGATAACAAGTCTACCGATACGAAAAGGTTATTGATACAAGTCACCATTATAAAAGTCTACCGATACGCGACAACAAGTCTACCGATACAGGAAGTTTACCAATACAAGTCACTGTTATGAAAAACTACCGATACAGAGTTACCGCTATCGTTACATGGAAGATCACCGGTACATCAAGCTCACCGCTACTAAAGTCTACCGACAGACATGATGTCTACCAATAGAAGTGTTACCGATGGAAAGGATACCATTACACCAAGGGTTGTCGTTACACAAGAAGCTACCGATACTCAGACCTACCGATACACAAGGCTACCGAAATCCAAAGCTATCATTCTAGAGACAGAACCCGACGCTGCTTCAATTCCTTTATATTTATTTTATCTAACCAACAGTCATATCAGGTATATTTTAATGCACTGACATTTATTTAATGTGTGTTGTTGGATGTCAGGGAACCGTACCTCGTACCTGCAAAAAGGAAATCATTTCTGTTACCAGAGCTCATGCTTTAAATAAGATATTATCCTACTGCTAAAAGAAGTGTTGGAGAAAGAAATAAGAGCGTGTGACAAAATAAGAAGGTGTTCAAACGTGTTCATGAAAAGAGATTAATGGACACACCAGTATACATACATGCATTCCTGCATACATGTGAAGAGACAAGAACGAAAAAGAGAACATCAACACAAGAACTTCATCGACTACATTTATCTCTGTCTGTGAACCTGGATGTCATGCAGAAGATACTCTGTTTTTTAATCAAAAACCAGAAGAGGATTCAAAACCATTTCTGATCAAATTCATAGGAGTTCAGAGCTACACTGCAATCACTAGATCCATTCTATACTTTATATCTTACTCAGTGATATGTTATTTAAATTTTGAGTAGTGTGTGTCATCAGCTATATTTTTCACACACATTGTCTCATGTACATTAACTGGAGGATCTGTAAATCCTCATCCAACTCTTTATATCTTTTATTTCCCACTGTGGATAGTGGTAGAGGTCGTGTGTGACCTGGATTGCTAGATTTTCTGTTGTTTTGTTTCCCACGTAGAACTGTGGTAGAGGTCATTGACCTGGAAAGTTGTAAACTGTTGTGAACCTCGATCCAGGATTTGGATCCAATTTATATAAATTGTTGAGAGGACTAAGTCTCGGCTTGAGACTGAAACTCTTGGTCATATATGCTGTGCTTTATTTAGTTTTATCTAAAACCTTTTATTCCGCTTCCAAGTGCTTTAAAACGTAAACTGTTTTTCAAAGTTACTCTGATAATTGAATTAGAAAGTGTTTGAATTTTTTGTAAATCATTAGGTTAGTTTCAAAAGATAATCTGATCTTATGATTAGATTAACTGGGAATTAATCAATCCCTTGAGAACATAATTGAATGTTTTATTTAATTCAAATTCACTACAATTCAATTAGTATTTTAAATTGTGGGATTTTGGTAAAGGATTTTAAACAGAAATTTTAATTGGAACTCAATTCCCCCCCCCCTCTTGAGTATCAACTCTGACCAACATTTGGTATCCGAGGTGCTTAAAATATTTTCTGAAGTACTCTGTTTTTAAACTGTGATTTTAGTTTTATTTTAAAGTTCTTATAATTTCTGTTATCTCTAAATTTTTATCTCTATAAAATTTCTACTTCAACTTATTTATCATGGATAACAGACTTGAAGGTGTTGCTACTAATAGACCACCATTTTCTCAATGAAAACAACTATGCTCAGTGGAATATTAAGATGAAAATTCATTTAGAAATCATGGGTTATGATATTTGGACTTCCATAGAATCAGAATATAAAATTCCTATTACTGTTAGATCTACTTGTAATGAAGCTACTAAGATAGACTACAATAATATTTACAAAGATATGAATGCTCTGTATTGTGCTTTAGGAGATGAGGAATTTAATAGAATATCTTCTTGTAAGACTGCACGTGAAATTTGGGATACCTTAAGTGTTTCTCATGAAAGAACAACTAATGTTGTGGAAATGATATTGAACACCTATATTATTAAATATGATAATTTTAAGATGAAACCTAATGAACCCATTTCTGATATGTATCTCAGGTTAAACAAAATTGTCAACACAATGATCTCACTAGGAAAGGATGATCTGTCAAAGGAGCAGATCATGAGAATTTTGAGATGCCTACCTGAAAGATGGAGGGGCACTTCTGTTTCAATTAGAGAATCTTATGATATAGGTGAAATGTCAGTTAAGGAACTTATTGGTAAGTTGATGATGTATGAAGAATAGATTAAGGTAAACAAAGAAGAAGAAGATGAACCAAAAAGAAAGTCAGTTGCCTTCAAGGCTTCTACTTCATAGAACAAGGATAAGGAGAAACGTCAAGCTGTAAGTGATAGCTCAAGCTGTGAAGAAAGTGAAAGTGCATCTGATAGTCATGTTGAAATGGCTCACATAGCCAGAAGATTTAGGATGTTTTATAGGAAAAAGAATATTTTCAGAAAATAAAATTACAAAGGTAAGTATGTAAACAAGGGACACTGGAAAAAGGACTTGAAGAAATCTGAAAAATCTGATGAAATTGTCTGCTATGAATGCAAAAGAAAAGGACATATAAAAGAAGATTGTACAAAGAAGAATCACAAGAAGAAGTATGAGTGTAAGGAAAATAAGTATAGGAAATCCATGAAGGCTACTTGGAGTGCTTCTGAGGATAGCTCCAGTGAATCTGAAGCTTATGAAACTGAAATCAGAAATAATGCAAACATGTGTTTTATGACAAACACCTCTGAGGTAACATCTGAAACTCCTGCTTTAAATTATTATTATTCTGGAGATGATTCGTATTTTGAAAATATGTCAAAATCTGAACAATTTGAATACTGGGATATGTTGGAAGAAACATGTAAGGAGTTGAAAGAAAAATACAAGTGTTTAAAGAAACAATATTCTTAAAATATTAAACATAAATCTGATCTTGACATAGAAATGGAAAAGAATGCTCAGTTACTTAAAGAAAAAACTGAACTGAAATTGTCAAATGAGAAACTTAGGAAGGATTTAGAAAATTTCACAAATGAAAAAGATACTCTTACTCAAATTCTAGGTAATAATATTGCACCTAGATATACTAATGGTATAGGATACCAACCTGGACAAAGAAAAATTATCAAAACTAGATTTGTTCCTAAATCTGGACAGAATGTAGATAGTTATAGTTCTGGAAGTTCATATGCTTCAACTAGTTATAATCATAGTTATGTATCTAATAAGGTTTATCTATCTAAATCAATTGATTCTGTAAATTTTATGAGACCCATAAGACAAATTTGGGTACCTAAAGTTTTATTGGCTAACCTATCTGGACCCAAGAAAATCTGGGTACCAAAATCATTTCCTATCTAAATCTGTTTTGTAGGGAACCTGCTTATAGAGCTCCTGTAGAAAGACCTGGTACATGGAGAGTGGATGTTCAAGACATATGTCAGCATACTTCTCGTGATTTAAAAGCTTAGTCGGATTTGATGGAGGTTTTTTCACCTTTGGTGATAATTCAAAAGGGAAAATCCTCGGCTTAGGCCAGATTGGTAACACTGACTCAGTATTAATTTCTAATGTTCTATGTGTTGATGGACTTAAATATAATTTACTAATTATTTCTCAATTATGTGATGATGGTTTTAATGTTAAATTTGAAAATGATTCTTGAAATGTTTTTTCTAAAAATGCTTTAGTATTTTCTGCCTTGCGAAATTAAAATTTCTATGCTGTTGATTTAAATTCTTTAGCTATGCAAAATATTACTTGTTTAAATTCTTTTCATAAAGAGTCTTGGCTTTGGAACAGAAGATTAGGACACTGCAATGTACATTCACTTAGAAAACAAACTAGGAAGAACTTTGTTAGAGACCTCCCAAAACTTGAATTCCCAGTAGATAAAGTTTGTAATCCCTGTCAAAAGGGAAAGCAACATAAAGTTTCTTTCAAATCAAAGAAATAAGTGTCAACTTCTCAACCTCTCAAGTTGGTTCACATGGATTTTTTTGGAACATCAATAGTTTCTAGTTTAAATGGGAAGCATTATGTCTATGTTCTAGTATATGACTATTCTAGGTATACTTGGGTATATTTTTTAGCTCACAAAAGTGAAGCATGTTCTTACTTTGTTAAATACTCCATGTCTGTAGAGAACCTTAGTGGACTTAAGATTAAAACCTTGAGAAGTGATCATGGTCGTGAGTTTGAAAATCATGAGTTTGAATCCTACTGCTCACACAATGGCTATAGTCACAATTTTTCTTCCCCTAGGACACCTCAACAAAATGGTGTAGTAGAAAGAAGGAATAGAACCCTTCAGGAAATTTACAGAACCATGCTCAATGAGTATGACCTACCTGTTTATTTTTAGGATGAAGCTGTCAATACAGCTTGTTATATTATTAATAGATTCTTAATCAGACATGTTCTTAAGAAGACCCCTTATGAGTTGTGGAACCACAGGAAACCTAAGGATAACAACTTCATAGTTTTTGGTTTCAAAGTCTTTATTCTTAATACTAAAGATAATCTTCACAAGTTTTCATCCAAGAGTGATGAAGGAATTTTCCTAGGTTACTCTATTTCTAGTAAAGCCTATAGATTTTTTAATAAGAGAACTAAATGTGTGGATGAATCTGTTCACATAAAAATTGATGAAACTGGTCCACATGAACCTAAGACCACTATTGAAAATCTTGAAGATGATATCTCTATTTTGAACCTTAATGATAGAGACAGTGGACCTATAGTTAAAACATCCATTTTTTGAAATTTTCCAGAACCTGCTTCTATTGACTCACAACCAGTTGATGAGCCTGAAATCTCTAGCCCCACCTTTTTTAGACCAACTAGGATTTAGAAGAACCATCCCTTAGATGCTGTTGTAGGTAATCTGGACAAAGGAACATAGACTAGTGCTTCTCTAAGAAATCAGGTTGAACATCAATATTTTCATTCTCAGTTAGAACCTAAAAATATCAATGATGCTATCAATGATGAATTTTGGCTAATTTCTATGCAAGAAGAACTAAATCAATTTGAATGAAATAAAGTCTGGGAATTAGTAGAAAGACCTACGGACACTTTAACCATAGGCACAATGTGGGTGTTCAGAAACAATGTTGATGAATCTAGAAATATCATTAGAAACAAAGCTAGACTAGTTGCACAAGTTTACAATCAAGAAGAAGGAATTGACTATGAGGAAACCTTTGCACCTGTAGCTAGATTAGAGGCAATTAGGATCTTACTTGCCTTTGCATCACATCTGAATTTCAAGTTATATCAAATGGATGTGAAAAGTGCTTTTCTAAATGGTTTTATTATTGAAAATGTTTTTGAGGAACAACCACCTGGTTTTTCAAATACTCACTTTCAAAATCATGTTTTTAAACTTTCTAAAGCTTTATATGGTTTAAAACAAGCTCCAAGAGCTTGGTATGAAAGACTTACAAATTTTATTATTTCAAAATGATTTAAAAAAGGAATTTTTGATCCCACTCTTTTTATAAAAAAATTTCAAAAGATGTTTTAATAGTACAAATCTATGTTGATGATATTATTTTCGGATCTTCGAAACATTCTTTATGTACTGATTTTTCTAAGGTTATGAAAAATGAGTTTGAAATGAGCTTAATGGGAGAGCTTAAGTACATTCTTGGATTTCAAATCTTTCAAACTAAATATGGTATTATTTTGAATCAGAGTAAATATACTAAGGATTTATTAAAATGTTTTGATTTGGATAGTATTAAGGGGAGTGATACACCTATGAGTACCACCTGTAAATTGGATATTGATGAAACTAGTAAATTAGTAGATCAAACTAATTATAGAGGTATGATTGGGAGCTTAATTTATATTACTGCTAGTCGACCTGATATTATGTTTAGTGTATGTGTGTGTGCTAAATTTCAAGCTAACCCTAAAGAGTCACACTTACTTGCTGTTAAAGGGATGTTCAAATATCTTAAATACACTTCCAATTTGGGACTGTTTTACCCAAAAGAACAATCATTTGATTTAATATGTTATTCAGATGATGACTTTGCTGGATGCAAGTTAGATAGACAGAACACATCTGGAACATGTCATTTACTTGGAAAGTCCCTAGTATCATGGTGTAGTAGGAAACAGAACTCAGTTGCATTATCTATTGCTGAAGCAGAGTATATAGCTATTGGTAGTTGTTGTGCACAGATTCTATGGATGAAACGCACTTTATTGGACTATGGATTTCAGTTTAAACATGTTTCAATTAATTGTGATAACACTAGTGTGATCAACATCTCAAAGAACCATGTGTCTCACTCTAGAACCAAACACATTGATGTTAGACACCACATTATAAGAGATCATTATCAAAGAGGTGATATAACTCTTGAATTTATAAGCACTGAACTCCAATTAGATGATATTTTCACTAAGCCATTAAATTCAGAAAGATTAAGTTTCATTAGACACGAATTGGGAATGATAACTTACTCTTAAACCATTAGGATAAACCTCATTGTTAGGATAATCCTCACCGTTAGGATAAAACTCACCGTCAGACCACACCATTTAAGGACACCTCACTGGTATATCTCTCGTGCTATCTTAAATTTTTCGTATTAAGGCCGAGACTTTGAATTTATTTTTAATATAAGATTTATTTTATATGTGAATCCTAAATGATATTAAACCTGACTCTAGACATCACTCAATCACCTCGAACCCATCTGTTCGAATCCCTCCTACCTAAACCTCTCAAGCTTGCAAAACCCGAAGCCTCAGAATCTGAAATGGCCCGTGTGAAGCGACCCTTAGTGGATGAAGGGAGTGATGCGCCGCAAGATAAGAAGCAGAAAGTAACCAATGATGGTTCTAGTAGAAGCAGTGGAGATGCTGTTTGAAGGAATCTCGTGAATCCACATTTATCGAAGCGAGAAATTGTAATGGAAAAGGAATTATGTGCAGCATGAATGCTTGAAAGAAAGTCCTTGATTCTGAAGGTTTGACAAGAAAAAGGATGTCTCGAATGCTTCATGAACAATAATGGACCGTATCATCCAACTCTAGTAAAAGAGTTTTATGCTTTTGTCTATTTTGAGACATCAGAGGAGGAAAATAGGATGATTTCCTTTGTGAATAGTCAAACATTTTTGTTTTCATCAGTTGAATGGGCTGAGAACCTTAAGGTTCCTCATAGTGGTGATTATGAATTTTATTCAAAATCCATACCTACTGCTAGTGACTTTTTCAAATATGAGGATGCCTTGTTAGAATTGACAGGAAATAGAACTCCTAGAAATGACATTGTTGTAGAGATGGAAGGAGAGGATAATCTACTTTTCATGTTCATCCAGCATGTGATTAGTCCAAGGAGAGGAGATTTTTCTACCCTTAGATTTCAGGATATTTATTTGTTGTATCTGTTAAATCATGGAGTAAAGGTGAATTTATGTATACTGCTAATGATTCAGATTGAGGAGATGACTAGACTGAAGTCTAAGTCCAATGAACTTTTCTTTTCTAAATTGATTTCTACTATGTTGAAGGCAAAGGAGGTAGCTGGACCTCAAGATGAAACTGTTTTAGTTAAGGATAACTTTTTCCTCACTAAGATTGTCTGTAATTTTATGAAAGTCAGTTGGAACTCTTGGAAGAAATCATGGGTTAATGATGATGGAAACATCTATGACAAGTACACTCCGGTGGATCATCCTTCTAGACCAAAGTATGTGAGGGATCCTGGTCTTGGACCATATGAGCCAGAACCGGTCTACAATGATAATGAAGCTGAAGCTGAAGAATAAGAGACATCAGTTGGGGAAGGAGGACACACAGATTTCCCTCCAAGTCCTATGCCCCAAAACATTTCCTATGAAGCATCTATCCCTCCAAAAGAACTACCAAGGAGAGAAACTATTCTAAAGGACAATGACACTGAGACCATAGAAGAAGAAAAAGCATATCAGTTTGTCGTCCAAGACACCTCTGAAGAGGATGAGGAAACTGAGTCAGATCAGATTGCTCATGAAGAGAAGGAGGCTTCTGGTGAAGCAGATGATGAGGAAAATGATGAAGAATAGCTCAGTTTGAGCCCTCTGATAGACAGTATAGTCAAGAAAGTGCTTGATCAGGAAGCAGAAGTAGCATCTGTTGAAGAGAGATTCCTTGATCCATCAGAGAAAATGGCTATTGAATCTTCTGCAGTTGCAGAGGAAATTATAGAATTACCTCAAGCAGAACAGTTGGTGGAGGTTTCTCAGGTGAATGTTCTAAGTGAGGGGGAGAATCTTGGATCAATATCAGTGTTGTATGACATTGAAGGTTGGACATCAGATCTAGGATACATGGTTCATGGACTTAATTAAGAAGACTCTGATGAGGAAGACCATCCCCAAAGAGAATCAGTTATCCTAGCTTCTGTGGCTAAGAATTTGGCAACCAAGGAGGACCTTGAGTTCTTAATGGCTGAAATGAATGAAACACTGAGAGAATCAGTGGCAGAGTTGAAGAGGAGCCTGGTTGATGAAATGAGAAGTGTGGAGCAATCCCTGGTGCTATCTATGGGATGTGCTATTTCTAGTCCAGTGAATGGAATGATGGATGAAGTTAAAGTATCCCATACTCAAATTGAGAGTTGGACAAGAGCTGTGGTGGCTCTAAGACAATCGATTACTTCATTGACTGCCATGAACATCTCTCAAACTCAGGTGCATACTGATATCAGATATATCAAAGAAGTAGTCAAGCAGTTTGTGTATGTTTTTGAGGCTTTTAAGGAATTAGCCAAAGAACACATGAACAGTCATGATGAACATGCCCAGAAGGTGGTTAGTAATCTGACACAATCTTTCAAGGAGACAGTAGCTTTCTCAGTTAAACCCCTTACCTCATCCAGCTCCACTATGAACCTTGACCAGGTCGAACTATTATCCATGAAGAGTTGGCTAGGGCCAGTACCAGTGGCTCCTCGGATACTCAGATCCTTGATACCACTAGGGAAGTTAGTAGTTTTGTTCGTGATCACCTACGGGCAACTACTGCTTATCAAGAGGCAATTAAAACTAAATTGGATTCTTATTTTCAAAAGGTCTATAACAAGAATCAAATGACCAACCATTTCAAGATCTTGTTGGAAAATATGAAGTTGCCTCCAGTGACTCAGGCTTTCAGAGAACAGGTTAGTAAGATCAGGGAGCTTACTCCTGCCTTGGATAAATTCATTGAAAATCGAGATGATTTTGTGTCTCTAATGGAGAGAGGAGTGAGCATTATTATGGATTTCAGGAACCTGTTGCTACCTTTATTGCATGTGGATGCCAGACCTATGATTGTACCTCCTGCACTTCCTGCCTCTGCCTCTGGGAGTACACCTCAGTTATCTCCAGTTCAGGCTATTCACAGCTTGACACCTATGATCCAACAGAAGAGCACAGATTTCAGATCCGGTACAGTTTCAGTGTCTGACCCTCCAGTGGTTCTTTCAGATATTCCTAAGCCATCTACTCCATCTGAACCTACACCCTCTTCTGATCCTAAGGGAAAGACTCCTATTCAAGAGGATGATTGAGTGATTCTGAATGTTTTTGATAGGATTCTCTTGTCTTTTTTTGTAATCCAAACTTTCTTAGTTTTTACCTCTTGTACCTAAATGGAAATTAACTCATTCATTGTCTACTTTACTGTGTTTATGTTTCCTTCCAATATATTCTCCTTTAGGCTATATTTTCACTGATCTTACCCTTCTTTTTGTTAATCCCAAAGGGGGAGAACAATAGGAGACAAACATGAGACATAAGAACTGGAAATTTTTTTTAAAGGTGGAGAAAAATAATATTTTTTTTAATGTCTTTCTTAGGAAATTTTTTTTCCTCTGGTATTAGTTTAATTTTCTTAATACTTGGGAATATGTTATGATTATCAAAAATGGGGAGATTGTTGAACCCTCTTGGAATCTAGTTGCATTATTATATTTTGATAATCCCAATTAAGCTTTATTATTATTCTTATTTATAGTTTGATAATTCCTATTGTGAATAGTGGTTCAATACTTATTATTTTTGTACTTCAGGAATATATTCATATGTTATACTATTCATATTATGATCAAAGAATTTGGTTAAGAAATGCTATATTATTTTATGTTTAATGTAAGTCTTTCGTTACTGGATATATATATATATTATGTCTTAACCCATTCTGCCAATAGAATGCTTAAACAGGCAAGTGGTCACCGTTATAGAACAAGCCTACCGATACATGAAGGTCACTGTTACATCAAGTCTACCGATACGTGAAGGTCACTGTTACATCAAATCTACCAATACGTGAAAGTCACCATTATGAAAGTCTACAGATACACGACAACAAGTCTACCGATACGAGAAGGTTACCGATACAAGTCATTGTTATGAAAGTCTACCGATACGTGACAACAAGTCTACCGATACGGGAAGGTTACCGATACAAGTCACCGTTATGCAAGTCTACCGATACAGAGTTACTGCTACCATTAGACGGAAGATCACTGGTACATCAAGCTTACCGCTACTAAAGTCTACCGATAGACATGAAGTCTACCGATAGAAGGGTTACTGATGGAAAGGCTATTGTTACACCAAGGGCTACAGTTACACAAGAAGCTACTGATAATCAGACCTACCGATACACAAGGCTACCGATATCCAAAGCTACTATTCTAGATACAGAACTCGATGCTGCTTTAATTTCTTTATCTTTATTTAATCTAACCAACGGTCATATTAGGTATATTTTAATGCACTGAAATTTATTTAATGTGTGTTGTTGGATGTCAGGGAACCGTACCTCGTACCTGCAAAAAGGAAATCATTTCTGTTGCCGGACCTCGTGCTTTAAATAAGAGATGCTCCTACTGCTAAAAGAAGTGTTGGAGAAAGAAATAAGAGCGTGTGACAAAAATAAGAAGGTGTTTAAATTTGTGCATGCAAAGAGACGACTGGACACACCAGTATACATACATTCATTCTTGCATACTTGTGAAGAGCCAAGAAAGAAAAAGAGAAAATCAACACAAGAACTTCATCGACTACATTTTTCTCTATCTATGAACCTGGATGTCAAGCAGAAGATACTCTGTTTTTAAAAAAAACCAAAAGAGGACTCAGAACCATTTCTGATCAAATTCGAAGGAGTCCAGAGCAACACTGCAATCACTAGAGCCATTCTAAACTCTATATCTTGCTCAGTGATTTATTATTTACATTGTGAGCAGTGTGTGTCATTAGCTGTATTTTACACACACACTATCTCCTGTACTTTAACTGGAGGATCTGTAAATCCTCATCCAACTCTTTACATCTTTTATTTCCCACTTTGGATAGTGGTAGAGTACTTATGTGACCTGGACAGCTGGATTTGCTGTTGTTTTGTTTCCCACGTAGAACTGTGGTAGAGGTCATTGACCGGGACAGTTGTAAACTGTTGTGAACCCCGATCAAGGGTGTTGATCCAATTTATATAAATTTTTTAGAGGACTACGTCTCAGCTTGAGACTGAACCTCTGGGTCATATCTGATGTGCTTTATTTAGTTTTATCTAAAACCTTTTATTTTGCTGCCAAGTGCTTTAAATCTTAAACTGTTTTTCAAAGTTACTCTGATAATTGAATTAGAAAGTGTTTGCATTATTTGTAAATCATTAGGTTAGTTTCAAAATATAATCTGATCTTCTGATTAGATTAACTGGGAATTAATCAAACTTTTGAGAACCTAATTGAAAGTTTTCTTTAATTCAAATTCACTACAATTCAATTATTATGTTAAATTGGGGGATTTTGGTAAAGGATTTTAAACCGAAATTTTAATTAAAACTCAATTCACACCCCCACCCCCCTCTTGAGTATCCACTCCGACCAACAAAATCCACATCAATACTATCCAAAATTGGGCCTGTCTATCTGGGTATTATAAGATAACAACTTAACTATTCAATAATCATTAAAAAAATATATGGTTTTATCCTTCATCTCTATTGGGTTAAATATCAATCTATCACCAATCATCTCCATGATATACATATTGAAACATATTAACCACAAATATAACAAACCCATAACATTGGAAAATTCTGTTTTGGTATAAAGCAATTTCTACTGATAAGATAATATTAATGAAATATAAGTTAAATTATATTGAAAAGAATAACATGTTCAATTGGTGTTGCATTCTATGGATAAAAATTTATATTTATAGAGTATGGCTTCGAGAATAATCTCAATATGAAAAGAGAAGTATCAAAAAATGCACTAAAAATTTAGAGAACCCAAAAATCACAAAAGACTTAATTAAAATTGGTCTGAGGAATGAAAATGAAAGAACCCTTATCTGAATCCAATGTCAAACTCACTGCCTTCAATGCTGGTGGATAGAACTGAACTCATCATATGAAACCACCTATAAGAAAATAATGGGAAAAGATGCGAGATATGACAACCTCTTATATATACATGATCAGTGTTTCAACTGTACATGATAAGTGATACATGACTACATACCCAAAAATAAATAAAGAATATTTAGATTGATATGCACATCCTAATACTAAATAATAAGATCATTAATAAATATTTTGTCTTCAAATGATATTCAATTTCATTCAAAACGTACACCATGGAGTGACCTATATCAACTCTTCTAAGACAACACAAAACCATACCAAATTGAAAATATTTTAAAAGAAGGATGGGATTGGTTTAATAATTATAAATACAAATAAAGAAATAGTGGAAAATTATTGGGGATCCAATATTTCATTTTTATAAGATTGACTACCATGAAAGAAGAAATATGTAGTTTTAAATAAAAAGGATGTCAAAACACCAAATTTTAAATAAATTAACATCTCACTTTCAATATAACAAAATAGAGATACAGTATGCAAAAATATCAATCCCAAAATACTATTCAGGGTTAATTGGTCAGTATATACACTTTTAAAAAATAAAAACGAAAATATTACACAAGAAATATACGCATGAACCCAATTGTTTATCCCACAGAACCAATATGATCTAATCCAATAGTGACCAAATACAAGGATTCCAAAAGAATGTAATTATAATCTTTATCATGTACCTGAAAACAGCATGGATTCTAGAAATGATGAGTGGTATTTGTAGAGTGTGAGAAAAAATTACTAGTTTGATTATATAGAAAAGTCATTGCATTTCCTTTTTCAAGACATCTTATAAATGCAAGTTTGATATAAAATAAATAAAATATTGATTTAATTTTAAAAACACAACTCATGGTCATGCACTAATTTGTTTATAAATCTTGTTGTGTGCCTACATAAATATATTCATTTGAAGAAATAAAAGTTCAAAAAATCACTTATTTGATGGAAAACAACAAATTAAATTAAATTAACTTAAAAATTTACATTTCTATACTAGTTTTAAATATCATAAGAAATAATTTCCCATAATATATTAAACAAATAGTTGTTTAAAAAATATAGAAAATTAATATACAAAGGTAAAGAACAAGTGAATTATGCACCAAGATGTACTCAAGTAGAATAACCTTTCAGACTATCTAAGAACACCCTTCTATATAACATTAGTGTATTTCTCTAACTAGCCTTACTTAGTGGAATTTCCCTTAGATAGATTCACTCTATGCATTAAATGATCCTTATAAGTATATAAACATGACTAGTATAGATAAAATTTCTCAAAAGCCCACTTAGATACCCCAAGATCCCATAAAGTTGTCTATTGGAGGTGGGGAATCATTTTATAAACATCTACTACATATATAAATTATAATTCATAGAAATTAATTACAATATCAATACTTTATCCCTTCCCCATACCACAATTTCTTGAAAAAAACCATTTTATTCCATATAATATCAAATCACAATCACATTCAATTCATAAAATATATATGCTCTTATAGAACATAATATCATGGGGGATTAATCCAATGATATAACTAAAAAAATAAAAAATATGTTATAAAATTTTCAAATTGGCATTTTTTTCTTCAAGTTAATATCAAAAAACTATTAACCCTTTATAAAATAATGTTTTGAAATATTTTTTAACACAAAACCCTAATTGAAATCAATATAAACATAACATTCATCCAATAATTCCTAATAGAATATTATTATATTAAAAGAACATCATTAAAAAACATATGTAACAACAAAAGTGTTGGTCGGAGTGGATACTCAAGAGGGGGGGTGTGAATTGAGTTCCAATTAAAATTTATGTTTAAAAACTTTTTCTTAAAAACCCCAAAATAAAATACTGAAATAAACTGTAGGGAATTTATATCAAAGTAAAGGTTCTGTCGGGTTATCAAGGGATTGATTATTTCCCAGTTAATCAAAACAGAAGATTTGATTAACTTTTGAAACTTACTGATTTACAAAAAATATAAACACTTGCTAGTTCAATTATCAAAGTGACTTAAAACAGTTTTGGTTTTAATGTAATTATCAGCGGAATAAAAAAGAATAACTTTAAAAGATATAGCACAGTAGATATAACCAAGAGGTTCAGTCTCAAGACGAGACTTAGTCCTCTCAATAATTTATATAATTTTGATCCACACCCTGGATCGGGGTTCACAATAGTTTACAACTGTCCAGGTCCAAAACCTCTACCACTGTTATCCGTGGGAACACAAACAATAGCACCAGCTGTCCAGGTCACACACGACCTCTACCACTATCCCAGTGGGGAATAAAAGATATAATATTTTGAGTGACGATTTACATATCCTCCAGTTAAAGTACAGGAGACAATGTGTGTGTAAAATATAGCAGATAACACACACTGCTCGAAATGTAAAAAGATAAACCACAGAGCAAATATATAGAGTTTAGAAATGGCTCTAGTGATTGTCATGTAGTTCTGGACTCCTTTGATTGATCAGAATTTTCTCTGATTCCTCTTCTAGTTTTTGTCTGTAAAACAGAGTATTGTCTGTTTCCTTATCTTCCAAGTGTAGAGACAGTCGATGAAGCTTTTGAGTTGATGTTCTCTTTTTCGTTCTTAGCTCATCTCTGGTATACAGAAATGTATGTGATCTTCTAGTAATTTTAGTAATCTCTTTGCATTCACACTTGGTTTTTCTTCCAGCACACCCGTGGTATGTATGTCTCTGTGATTTTTTGTATTCATTCCCCTTCTTTCATTTTAAAGCACGAGCTCCGGCAAGCCACGATTTCCTTTTTGCAGGTACGAGGTACGGTTCCCTGACATCCAACAACACATATTAAATAAATGGCAGTGTATTAAAATATACCTTATATGACTGTTGGTTAGATTAAATAATGATAAAGAAATTAAAGCAGCATCAGGTTCTGTCTCTGGAACGGTGACTTTGGATATCGGTAGCCTTGTGTATCGATAGGTCTGAGTATCGGTAGCTTCTTGTGTAACGGTAGCCTTTCCATCGGTAACTCTTCTATCGGTAGACTTCATTTGTAATGGTAAGCTTTATGTCAGTTGACTTGATTGCATTGGTAGTAGTAGACTTTCTTGTATTGGGGGGCTTTCGCATATCGGTAAGCTTTGCATAACGGTGACCTTTCCATATCGGTAGCCTTTTCGTGTATCGGTAGACTTGCATACCAGTGACCTTCGAGTATCGGTAGGCTTTGATGTAATGGTAGACTTTAGCATATCGGTAGCTCTGTATCGGTAGCTATCGACTTTATGTAGCGGTAGACTTGAGTACCGGTGAACTTGTAACTGTAACTCTATCGGTGGACTTGTTCTGTAATTGTAGCTAGTCAGTAACGGTAGCTACTCTCTGTGTCGGTGGCTATATTCTGTCTGAGCATTCTATTGGAAGAATGGGTAAAGTCAGAGTATACATATATCCATTAATCCAAAATACTTATATTAAGCATAATTGAAAGTAACAACATATAATAAAGCATATTTGAGATGTATCAAGAATAATTAAGATATAAAATAAAATATAGTTGAGATTATCAAAATATAATAAAACAACTCAATTCCCAGAGGGTTCAACAATCTCCCCCTTTTTGATAATCACAACTTATACCAAAAATGAATTAGTATTAGAGAAAAATATATCAAAAATGATAACAAAAAAATAATATGGTATCAGAGAAAATAGAAAAAAATGGACAAGAACAAAAGGATTCTTTTTATTAAAAAAATTTCATATTCCTCCACCTATCAATTTAACTGCAAGATTCTCCCCCTTTCCTGGTTTCTCTCTTAACTCATTTTTCTCTCATTTCTCTCATGTTTCATATTTCATTTTCTCCCCCTTTGTGATTAACAAAAAGAAGGGTATTAGGGATAAAAAGAGTAGTAGAGAATATACAAAAGTTACACTGATAAAATCAGAACAAAAAAAATACAAGTGAATCCTATCAAACAAGATCTAGAAACACTCATTCCTCCTCTGGAATAGGTGTCTTTCCCTTAGGATTAGAATAGGATTCATGTGTAGGGTTAGCAGAGGGTTTCAGAATAGCTGAAGGGACAACTGGTGGTTCAGCTACAGAAACTATATCGGATCTAAAATTTGTAGTCCTCTGAGTGATCATTGGTGTCAAGCTGCGAATAGCTTGAACTGGAGTAAATTTCGGGGTACTCCCAAAGGCAGAAGCAGGAAGTGCAGGAGGTACAATTACAGGTCTTGCATCCACATGCAAGTAGGGCAGCAACAAGTTCCTGAAATCCATAATAATGCTTCCTCTTCTATCCATTGCAGACACAAAATCATCTCTATTTTCAATGAATTTGACCAAGGCAGGAGTAAGCTCCATTAGCTTACTAACCGGTTCTCTGAAATCCTGAGTCACTGGAGGTAACTTCATATTCTCAATCAAATGCTTGAAATGGTTTTTCATTTGTTTCTTGGTATAAACCTTCTCTAAATAAGCATCCACCTTATTTTTGATTACCTCTTAAGAAGAAGTAGCTGCCCGCAGGTGATCACGAACAAAACTACTAACTTCCCTAGTGGTAGAAAGAATCTGAGTATCTGATGCACCACTAGGACTGACCTTAGTCAATTCTTCCTAAATAATAGTGCGGATCTGGTCAAGGTTCACACTGGAGCCAGATGAGGGAAGAGGTTTCATTGAGAAGGCCACTATCTCCTTGAAGGATTGAGTCAGACTACTAACTACCTTCTGAACAAGTTCATCCTAAATGTTCATATGTTCTTTGACTGACTTCTTAAAGGCCTCAAAAACTTCCACAAATTTCTTGACCACTTCTTTGATATATCGAATGTCAGAGGTTACTTGAGTTTGAGAGCTATGCATGGCAGTTAGAGAAGCAATCGATTGTATCAAAGCAACTACAGCTCATGTCCAACTCTCAATCTGAGTGTGGCACACTTTAATTTCATCCATCATTTCTTTCACAAGACTGGATACACTATATCCAATGGATAACTCAAAGGATTTCTCCAATCTTTTCATCTCTTCAACCATACTTTTCTTCATTTATGCCACTTATTCCCTTATTTCTTCTTTCAATTCAGCTTTTAAGGACTCAAGGTCCCCCTTGGTGGCCACAAATTCAGCCATAGTGGGTAGGGTAATTGATTCCTTTTGGGGATGGTCTTCCACATCAGAATCTCCATAAGAAAGTCCATGAATCATATATCCTGAATCTGATGTCCAACCTTCAATGTCATATAGCACTAATAATGAACCAAGATTCTTCCCCTCACTTGGAACATTCTCCTAAGGTATCTCTTCCAACTGTCCTTCTTGAGATAATTCTGCAATTTCCTCTACAATTGCAGCAGATTCAATAGTAATTTTTTCTGAGTCATTAATGACTCTCTCATCAACAGGTGTTGCTGCTACTTCTTCCTGATCAGGCACTGTCCTGACTATACTATCTATCAGAGGGCTCAAACTAAGCTCTTTTTCTTCATTTTCCTCATCATATGCTTCACCAGCAGCCTCCTTTTCTCCATTAACATCATGATCTGATTCAGTTGCCTCATCCTCCTCAGAGGTGTCCTTGACAACATACTGGAATTCTTGTTCTTCTTCTTCTCTAGTCTCTGTATCATTGTCCTTCAAGACAGTTTCTCTCTTTGGTAGTTCTTTTGTAGGGATAGATGCTCCATAAGAAATAAATTGATGCACAGGACGAGGGGGTATGTCTGGGTCTCCTCCTTCCTCTACTGATGTCTCTTCCTCCTCAGCTTCAGCATCACTGTAGACCGGTTCTGGATCATCTGGTCCAAGACCAGGATCCCTCACATCCTTTGGTCTAGAAGGATGATCCACATGAGAATACTTGTCATATATTTTTAGATCATCATTCACCCATGATTTCTTCCAAGGATTCCAACTAACTTTCATGTATTTACAGACAGTTCTTGTAATACAGAAGTTTTCCTTAATCACTACCAGCTCATCCTGAGGTCCAGCTACCTCTTTCACTTTTAGCGTCACGGAAATCAGCTTTGAGAAAAACAATGCATTTGATTTGGACTTCGGTCTAGTCATATCTTCCACTTGAACCATAATCAGTCTACATAGATTGATTCTCACACTGTGCTTCAGAAAATATAATAGATATATGTCTTGGAATATCAAAGTAGAAAAATCTCCTCTTCTATGACTAACAACATGCTAAATAAATTTAAACAACAACTTATCATCTCCTGCCATCTCTACAGCAATTACCTTTCTAGGGGTCTCATTCCCTGTAAGCTCCAGCAAAGCATCTTCATATTGAAACACATCACTGGTCGAAGGTACAGACTTTGAGTTGAATGCATAATCTCCTTCATGTGGAACTCATAAGTTCCTAGCCCATTCCACTGATGTAAAAGATACTTCTGACAATTTACCAAAGATATCATTCTGTTTTCCTCCTCATTCTTTTTAAAGCGGACAAAATCATAGAACTGCTTCACCAGCTCAGGATAGTAAGGTCGGTGGTTGTTCGCGAAGCATTCTAGCCATGCGTGTTCTTATAACACCTTAAGGACCAAGGATTTTCTCTCCATAAGCCATTCTGCATTCATCTCTTTTTCAACAACAATATCTCACTTCGACAAATGTGGGTTTAGAGGATTTATTTGAGCTACACTTCCACATCCACATCCACCGGCATCAGCACTAGTTATCTTTTGTCTTTTCGATGTCGGCGCATCACTCCCATCTGTGACTTGGGGTCTCTTGACGCAGGCCATTACAGATTCAAGGTTTAGGGTTTTGCGGCTTGAGAGGGTTAGGTTGGAGGGATTCGAATAGACGAGTTCGCGGTGAGATTGAGTGAAATCTAGTATCGGTTTTAATATAATTTAGGATCCATAAATAAAATAAAACTAAAAAATGGTTTGAGGTCTCGGCTTTACAGAAGATTATACAGTGCGAGATGTACCAGTAAAGTCCTCTAACGGTGAGGATGTCCTAACGGTGATGTCTCCTATTGGTGAGGAATTCTAACGGTGAGGATTTTCTAGCGGTAAGGATTTTCTAATGGTTTAAAAGGTAAGTTATCATTCCTAATTCATGTCTAATGAAACTTAATCTTACTGAACATAAAGGCTTAGTGAAAATATCAGCTAATTGGAGTTCAGTTCCTATAAATTCAAGAGTTTTATCACCTCTTTGATAATGATCTCTTAAAAAGTGGTGTCTAACATCAATGTGTTTAGTTCTAGAGTGAGACACAGGGTTCTTGGAGATATTGATCACACTAGTGTTATCACAATTGATTGATACATGTTTAAAAACAAATCCATAGTCCAATAAAGTGTGTTTCATCCACAGAATCTGTGCACAGCAACTACCAGCAGCTATATACTCTGCTTCAGTAGTAGATAATGCAACTGAGTTCTGTTTTTTACTACACCATGATACTAGGGACTTTCCAAGTAAATGACATGTTCCAAAAGTTCTCTTCCTATCTAACATGCATCCAGCAAGGTTATCATCTGAGTAACTTATTAAATCAAATGATTGTTCTTTTGGGTACAACAGTCCCAAATTAGCAGTACTTTTAAGATATTAAAAAATCGTTTTAACAGCGAGTAAGTGTGATTCTTTAGGATTAGCTTGAAACCTAGCACACATACATACACTAAACATAATATCTGGTCATTTAGCAGTAAGGTAAAGTAAACTCCCAATCATACTTCTGTAATTATTTTGATCAACTAGTTTCCCAGATTCATCAATATCCAATTTACAGGTAGTACTCATAGGTGTATCACTTCCCTTAATACTATCCAAACCAAAACGTTTTAATAAATCCTTAGTATATTTACTTTGATTCAAAACAATACCATCATTAGTTTGAACAATTTGAAATCCATGAAAGTACTTAAGCTCTCCCATTAAGCTCATTTCAAAGTCATTTTTCATAATCTTTTAAAAATCAGTACATAAAGAATTTTTCGAAGATCCAAAAATAATATCATCAACATATATTTGTATTATTAAAACATCTATTGAGATACATTTTATAAAAAGTGTGGGATTAGCTATTGCTTTTGTAAATCCTTTTGAAATAAGAATGTTTGGAAGTCTTTCATACCAAGCACTTGGAGCTTGTTTTAAACCATACAAAGCTTTAGAATGTTTAAAAACATGATTTTGAAAATGAGGATTTGAGAAATTGGGTGGTTGTTCTACAAAAACATCTTCAATAATAAAACCATTTAAAAAAACACTTTTCACATCCATTTGATATAAAATGAAATTTAGATGTGATGCATAAGCAACTAAGATCTTAATAGCCTCTAATCTAGCTATAGGTGAAAAGGTTTCCTCATAGTCAATTCCTTCTTCTTGATTGTAACCTTGTGAAACTAGCCTAGATTTGATTCTAATGAAGTTTCTAGATTCATCAACTTTGTTTCTAAACACCCATTTCGTGCCTATGGTTATAGTGTCCTTAAGTCTTTCTACTAATTTCCAGACTTTGTTTCTTTCAAATTGATTAAGTTCTTCTTGCATAGCCATTACCCAAAATTCATCATTGATAGCATCATTGATATTTTTAGGTTCTAACTATGAAAGAAAAGATTGATGTTTAACCGGATTTCTTAGAGAAGCTCTAGTATGTGTCCCTCTATCAATATTTCCTACAACAAAATCTAAAGGATGCTTCTTTAGAATTCTAGTTGATATAGTAAAGGTAGGACTAGAAATTTCAGGTTCATCAACAGGTTGGGAATCAACAGAATTAGGTTCTGGAAAATTTCATGAACTATATGATTTTACTAAAGGTCCACTATCCTTTTCATTAAGGATAAAAATAGATAGATCATCTTCAAGGTTTTCAAGAGAAGTCTTAGGATCATGTGGACCAGTTTCATCAAATTTGATGTGAACAGATTCTTCCACACATTTGGATCTCTTATTGAAAACTCTATAGGCTTTACTAGTTATAAAGTATTCTAGGAAAATTCCTTCATCACCCTTTGGTGTGAACTTGTCAAGATTATCATTAGTATTAATAATAAAGACTTTGCAAACAAAAACTCTGAAGTAGTTAAACATAGGTTTCCTATGGTTCCACAACTCATAAGGGGTCCTCTTAAGAACAGGTCTGATCAGGAATCTATTGATAACATAACAAGCTATATTTATAGCTTCAGCCCAAAAGTAAGCAGGTAGGTCATACTCATTAAGCACAGTACTAGCAATTTCCGGAAGGGTTCTATTTCTTCTTTATACTACACCATTCTGCTGAGGTGTCCTAGGGGAAGAGAAATTGTGACTATAGCCACTATGTGAGCAGTATGATTCAAACTCATGATTTTCAAACTCACGACCATGATCACTTCTCAGGGTTCTAATCTTAAGTCCACTAAGGTTCTCTACAGATTTGGAGTATTGAACAAACTAAGAACAATCTTCACTTTTGTGAGCTAGAAAATATACCCAAGTATATCTAGAAAAGTCATCTACTAAGACATAGTCATAGTGCTTCCCATTTAAACTAGAAAATCTAGAAGGTCCAAATATTTCCATGTGAACCAACTCGAGAGGTTGAGAAGTTGAAACTTTTTTCTTTGATTTAAAAGAAACTTTATGCAACTTTCCCTTTTGACAGGGATTACAAACTTTGTCTACTGGAAATTCATGTTTGGGTAGGTCTCTAACTAAGTTCTTACTAGCAAGTTTTCTAAGAGAGTGTACATTGCAGTGTCCTAATCTTCTGTGCCAAAGCCAATACTCTTTATGAAAAGCATTTAAACAAGTAATATTTTGCTTTGCTAAATAATTCAGATCAACAGCATAATCATTTTCATTCTTTAAGGCGGAAAATAATAAAACATTTTTATAATTAAAAACATTGCAAGAATCATTTTCAAATTTAACATAAAAACCATCATCACATAACTGAGAAATTCTAAACAAATTATATTTCAGTCCATCAACAAATAAAATTTTGGAAATCAATACTGAGTAAATGTTACCAATTTGGCCTAAGCCGATGATTTTTTCTTTTGAGTTAACACCAAAAGTAACAAACCCTCCATCAAATCTGACTAAGCTCTTAAAGCATGAGAAGTCTCTTGACATATGTCTTGAACATCCACTGTCCAAGTACCAAGTCTTTCTATAGGATCTCTTTAAGCAGGTTCCCTACAAAACAGATTTAGACAGGAAATGATTTTGGTACCCAGATTTTCTTGGGTCCGGACAGGTTAGCCAACAAAACTTTAGGTACCCAAATTTGTCTTATGGGTCTCATAAAATTTGTATAATCAACAGATTTTGAAAGGTAAACCTTATTAGATCTATAACTATGAATATAACTAGTTGAGGAATGTAAATGTCCAGAACTAGAACTAGCAGTATTCTGTCCAGATTTAGGAATGAATTTAGTTTTGGTAAATTTTCTCTGTCCTAGTTGGTATCCTATACTAGTAGTGTATCTAGGTGCTATTTGTTTACCTAGCATCTGAGTAAGAGTATATTTACCATTTGAAAACTTTTCTAAGTCTTTCTTAAGTTGCTCATTAGATAATTTCAGTTCAGTGTTTTCTTTAAGAAACTGAGCATTCTTTTCCATTTCAATATCAAGATCAGATTTATGTTTAACAGATAAAGCATATAGTTTCTTTAAACCTTTGTATTTGTCTTTCATCTCATTTCAGGTTTCTTCTAACATATCACAATATTCAAACAGTTCATATTTTGACATGTTTTCTGAGTCATAATCATCTTCAGAATAATATGAATTTAAAGTAGGAGTTTCAGATGTTACCTCAGATATGTTTGACATGAAACACATATTTTCCATATTTCTGAGTTCAGTTTCAGAAATTTCAGATTCACAAGTGCTATCCTCAGAAACACTCCAAGTATCCTTCATGGATTTCCTGTACTTTTTGTCCTTGTATTCATATTTCTTCTTGTAATTCAACTTTGGACAGTCTGCTTTTATGTGTCCTTTCCTTTTCCACTCATAGCAGACAACTTCATCTGATTTGTCAGGTTTCTTCCAATCCTTTTTCCAATGTCCCTTGTTGTCATACATTCCTTTGTAGTTTGATTTTCTAAAAAACTTTTTCTTCCTATAAAACTTCTAAAACCATCTGGAAATGTGAGTCATCTTATAATCACTGTTAGAAGCACTTTCACTGTCTTCACAGCTTGAACTCTCATTTATAGCTTAAAGATTCTCATTATCTTTCTTCATTGAAGTTGAATTCTTGAAAAAAATAGAATTCCTTCTTGGTTCATCATCTTCTTCTTTGTTAACTTTGAGTACTTCTTCATACATCATCAGCTTTCCAATTAATTCCTTGACTGGCAGATCCCTAAAATCACACGACTCTTTAATTGAGACAGAAGTTCTTCTCCATCTTTCAGGTAGGCATCTCAGTATTCTCATGATCTGTTCCCTAGATGGAACATCCTTTCCCAGAGAAGTCATTGTGTTTCCAATTTCATTAAACCTGAGATACATATCAGAAATGGGTTCATCAGGCTTCATCATAAAATTATCGTACTTAATAGTATAAGTGATCAATCTCATTTCCTTAACATTAGTTGTTCCTTCATGAGAAACGGCTGAGGTATCCCAAATTTCATAAGCAGTTTTACAGGTAGATATTCTATTAAATTACCCATCTCCTAAAGCACAGTACAAGGCATTCATAGCTTTGCAATTATTATTGTAGGCGTCCTTAGTAGCTTCATTCCAAGTATATCTAACAGTAGTAAGAATTATATATTCTGAATATATAGTAGTCCAAATATAAAAACCCATGCTCTCTAAATGAATTTTCATCTTGATTTTCCATTGAGCATAGTTAGTGCCATTGAAAAATGGTGGTCTATTTGGTAGCAACACCTTCAAGTTTATTATCCATGATAACTAACTGAAAGCAAAGATTTTAAAGAGATAAAAATTTAGAAATAACAAAAACATTAAGAACATTAAAATACAACTAAAATCACAGTTGAAAAACAGAGTACTTTAGAAAAATATTTAAACAGTCCTTTCATACCAAATATTGGTCGGAGTGGATACTCAAGAGGGGGGTGAATTGAGTTCCAATTAAAATTTCTGTTTAAAAACATTTTCTTAAAAACCCCCAAATAAAATACTGAATTAAACTGTAGTGAATTTATATAAAAGTAGAGGTTCTGTTGGGTTCTCAAGGGATTGATTATTTCCCAGTTAATTAAAACAGAAGAGTTGATTAACTTTTGAAACTAACATACTGATTTACAACTAATATAAACACTTGCTAGTTCAATTATCAAAGTGACTTTAAAACAGTTTTGGTTTTAAAATAATTAGCAGCAGAATAGAAAAGAATAACTTTGAACGATATAGCACAACAGATATAACCGAGTGGTTCAGTCTCAAACCGAGACTTAGTCCTCTCAACAATTTATATAATTTTGATCCACACCCGGGATCGGGGTTCACAACAGTTTACAACTATCTAGGTCCAAGACCTCTACCACTATTATCTGTGGGAACACAAACAACAGCACCGGTTGTCCAGGCCACACACGACCTCTACCAATATCCCTATGGGGAATAAAATATTTAAGAGTTTGAGTGAGGATTTACAGATCCTCCAGTTAAAGTACAAGAGATAGTGTGTTTGTAAAATACAGAAGATAACACACACTGCTCGAATTGTAAAAATAAAAATCACAGAGCAAATATTTAGAGTTTATAAATGGATCTAGTGATTTTCATGCAGTTCTGGACTCCTTTGATTGATTAGAATTTTCCCTGAGTCCTCTTTTGGTTTTTGTCTGGAAAACAGAGTATCGTCTATTTCCTTGTCTTCCAGGTGTAGAGACAGTCGATGAAGCTTTCGAGTTGATGTTCTCTTTTTCGTTCTTAGCTCTTATCTGGTATGCAGAAATGTGTGTGAGATTCTAGTAAGTTCAGTCATCTCTTTCCATTCACACTTGGTTTTTCTTCCAGCACTCCCATGGTATGTATGTCTCTGTGTGTTTCTGTATTCATTCCCCTTCTTTCATTTTAAACCACGAGCTCCGGCAAGACACGATTTCCTTTTTGCAGGTACGAGGTACGGTTCCCTGACATCCAACAACACATATTAAATAAATGTCAGTGTTTTAAAATATAGCTGATATGACCGTTGGTTAGATTAAATAATGATAAAGAAATTAAAGCAACATCGGTTTCTGTCTCTTGAACGGTGGCTTTGGATATCAGTAGTCTTGTGTATCGGTAGGTCTGAGTATCGGTAGCTTCTTATGTAATGATAGCCTTTCCATCGGTAACTCTTCTATCGGTAGACTTAATTTGTAACGGTAGGCTTTCTGTCGGCCGACTTGATTGCATTGGTAGCGGTAGACATTCTTGTATTGGTGGGCTTTCGCATATAGGTAAGCTATGGATAACAGTGACCTTTCCATATCGGTAGCCTTTTCATGTATCGTTAGAGTTGCATACTGATGACCTTCGAGTATTGATAGGCTTTGATGTAACGGTAGACTTCAGCATATCGGTAGCTCGGTATCGGTAGCTGTCGACTTTGATGTAGAGGTAGACTTGAGTACCGGTGAGCTTGTAACAGTAACTCTATCGGTGGACTTATTCTGTAATGGTAGCTAGTCCGTAACGGTAGCTACTGTCTATATTGGTGGCTACATTCTGTATGAGAATTCTATTGGCAGAATGAGTAAAGTCAGAGTATACATATATCCATTAATCCAAAATACTTATATTATGCATAATTGAAAGTAACAACATATAATAAAGCATATTTGAGATGTATCAAGCATAATTAAGATATAAATAAAATATAGTTTGGATTATCAAAATATAATAAAACAACTCAATTCCCATAGGGTTCAATAATAAGTTTTTTTATTTATGTAAAACAAAAGTACATATCAATGAAACGCATATAATTATAATAGTAATGAAATAATAATGGGTATAGAAAACAAAATAATAACATGTTTTGTGAATTAAATAAAAATGCCTTGAAATAGCCACCAATATCATACAAAAATGGAATGAAACCATCAAATACATGTAGAATTGTACCATAGAAGATATCTAAATACCCTTCATAATAAGAAACTTAATGTGTGCTCAAAATCTCAATATAGTGTTTAAAAACAATTGAACCATTATCAATGTGAGAGATAATCCAGCCACAATTGGGTCTATGGAAGCCATCCATATAGAACAAACCGTAGATACAAGGAGAACCCACAATAATCAAACCATATGAGTATGTTAGGGATTGGATTAACCCACATCGCTTCATTGGAAGTACATTGGTAGGCAGGCTGGGAGGCCGCATCAGAACTGCTTCTATGGGGAGTTGGGCTGACTATCACCGAGCCGGATCAAAATAAGAAGATCCTAAGATCCAGGAGATGGGCTGGCTACATCAGAATCACATCAAGACTGTGTTGGAGCTGCGTTGGAGGAGGGAGATCACTAGATGTAGGAGGTTTGATTGTTGTATCGGGGGATGAAGACCGCTGTAGAGGATGTGCCTCGATAGGAACCACAGGTAGAGATGAGGATTTGATTGAAGGGGTTAATGGGTCATCATGAAAATTTGAGTAGGGAAAACTATGGGTATTTCCATGATTTGAATAAAACTACAGCCTAATATAAAACAATTTCCATTGTTTATCAAAATTGTGGCAATAGATGTGTGGAAATAGGCCTCATTTCTAGTTATGTCCATCAATAAACATGGTATTCTCTCTATTATTATCCTTTCTGTCTCATGAGATATAAATCATTATCCAATAAATTAGAGGTTGATATTTTCTTAACCTATCAGAAAATGATAACCATATTAATGTGTGCCACTATATCAAAAACGCTCACCATATTGTAACCCATGAAATGAAAAGGGTTTCGAAAAATTTTCATCATATCAAAACCCATGTAAAAGTGACATGTTTCATATTACTTTAATCGTAGCCTAACCCATGAAATAGAATTGGGTTTTATAATAATTTTATCATGGTATAAAAAATGGATGATATAGGGTGTCATAAACAAGTTATCATAATTGACCATTAAGAGAAAGAATATGAATCATATCCCTAGTTAGAATCCATGGTAAAGCATAGTCAACATCAATATATGTCATACTATATAAAAATTATTTTTAAATATTATTTAAATATTTCATTGAGGAAAATAACATTTCATTGAAAAATATTTATTTAAAACATAAAACCTTTTTCAAAATCATTTTCTTGGAAAATAAACATCATAGATTATAAATAAAGAATTTGAAAATCATTTAAAAAAATTTTATGATTAAATTATCATTTTTTTTAAAAGAAAGATGTAATCCATTTTTAAAAAAAATATTAGAAAAAATGTTTTTGGAAGAAAAATAGTTTTTGACGGGAAAGATGATTTTTCATAAAAACATTGTTTTCTAATTTTGAGAACATAACGAGAAGAAAATAATGTGTAAAACACGTATTATCTTGAAACGATTAGGTGAAAATAAATTTCATTATTTTCATTAGAGATATACCATAATATTTCATCATTGGAGGCATAATCATAAACAATCCTGGTAAAAAATGATTTTGTAATGTAAACCTCTCACCATTTTGTTAACAATGAATCGTAAGACCCATAAACGAATACAATTAAATGAATATTATAATATCATACATATAATGGAATTCATGAAATAATATTTAAAATGGTAAATATATACATATCATATAATAGTGTAGATGCATAAAATGAATTATTCCCATAGAATGATAAATTCAGACAAAAATCTCTTATTGATATTTGAACTTTTGAAACGTAAACCCTACTGAGAGAGACCCTAGAATGGATATTTAAATACTCATAATTTTAATTATAATAATCATAAAATAACTTCATGGGAAGTATATATAAAACATAATATAAATAGTTAGGGAATATGGTATGTATCTCATAGAAGTAAAAAGTGAGATGAAAATCATGTACTTCCTTAGTAATATTTGAAATCAGAAGCCCAAAAATAACGAAAAATAAAACATTAAATATCATTAAAAGTATCATCTTAATGATATAACATTTAAAAGTACTATTATATAATCAAAACCAAAGAAACAAGTGGCGAATTTTCATATGTCTCCAATAAATAAAAGAGAGGCTAGAAATCCCTTAACTTAAGTGTTCACTTCCTTCGTACGCATTAAATCCTCTAGTATAATAAATATAATTTAATTATAAATATATTAAATAACTGTAATCATATTTATCATAACATATATTTTTTATTCATGACATTTTATGGACCATTTATTGACAATTGCTTGTTAAAATTTCGTTTCAAGTAATAACTCCACTCATTTTTTACATTTGTTTTGATTTACTATTTTTGGTCTATTTACTTTGATCATAATTAAATTACACACAGAATGATAAAATGACATAAAAATAGATTATATTAATTATATATGTATTTCCCATAATCCATTAATGTTAGAGATATAAAATAAACTATACTATTCATGGAGACTGTAGGGCATATGTATACATGAACGTTACTTCCATTTTCTCAATGGACGGAATGTCTAAATTGTAAAAAATATATCACCCTCCTAGAATCATTAGGATTATATATATATCATATATATATACCATATATATATATACCATATATATATATATATACCATATATATATCATATATATTCATTAATTATATCCTTATTACCTTACGCATTAAGCGTTTGTGAAAAATGAACCACATCGCTTCGTGAGGCGGTAGTCCAATGTATATACAATCTTTGTTATCGTATCCCCTAAGGAAAAGAAATTGAAGAAAATAAATATCATATAATTACAAAAAATGTATATTTATGTTATAATCATCATATATATACTTTATACCCATCATCATACCGAACCGTGAGAGATGGAAATGGAAAAATGAATTACATCGATTCATGAGGAGGCAGTCTGTTGTACACTTGAACAATGATTTTTCAGCACATTTGATGGAATTGGAGATGGATAAAGGTCATTAACCATACATAATAACATAAAAGTATATTTAATATACTATTTTTACTATATCATCAGGTTATAATAATAATTTAATGAATTTGAGGAAGAAATAAAAAAATGCTTATTGATGAATGTTACCTGTTCCATGTGTATCCTCCTTAGTATTGAACCCACACCTTAATAAGATGACATTATTAATAAAATAATGCTTCTAATATTAGTTTTTTGATGTTATGATGTGATTTTGGAAGGATTTGGTTGATCCAAATGGCATTAAATATTTTAGTAAGTGAGGGGTGGGTGCCCTTTTATAATTTTGCACTGCTAACATTTTTTGTAAATACCCAAAATTATTCACTATTGGGGGTCACTATTACCAAATATAACTCCAAAATAGATAAATAATAGATTATAGGGATTCTTAAGTTGATACACATCTCCAAAAAAACATAAATCATTTTTCATGTTATTCAATAATCATTAAGTTTACTCAACTTTACCCTTTTAGTTTTTACCACGATAACTTCTGTCTTTTTATTTTCCATGTTAATTTATACTTTAATGATGAAATTAAAATAAACCATATTATATAATTTATACCTAATTATTGTAAATATAAAATCTAGTTTATTATATATATTTTATTTCTATGGGTAAAATTAATTTTAATATAAACACCTGTAATCTGGAAAACCCCATTTTAACCTAAATGTCATTATTTAATTTTATATATTTTCACTAATAATTATGATAAAAAATAAATTTTAAATTATTGGATAATATAATTTATTATTATTCTAAATATGGAATCTATTTTTAAAATTCAATTCACTTAAGTGCTATAATATAATGTAAAACTAATCCCATAGATGCAATGAGAATGTAGGTTTTTAAAGAGATAATATTCAAAAGTTTGTAATATTCTTATATCAAAATATATAATGGAAATGATTCTGATGAACTAAATTGGATTAATAAATATAAAAGTGAACTAATTTTTCTTTAAAACAAATTAAAAATATTATTTATCATTATATATTTTTAAAAAAAGTATTTTTTTAATTAAAATTCAATATTTCTAACTATTACTCGGAAAATCAATCTTATCAATAAAATCCAAAAAATTCTACCTAAGATTATTTTAGCAATATGATTAAAAAATTATGTTTCTTTTTCCAAATAATATTTCTAAAAGTCATAAAAAGTAATTTTACATTATGTTCCACAAGAATGATTAATATGTCATATAGATAAATATTATTTTCATTAATATATTTTTTATTTTAAATGGTTATTATTTTATTAATAATCAATAGATAAATAATGGAAAAATGTAAACAACATATTTTACTAATTTAATTAATCTTATTTATATATACAATTCCAATGGATTGGAAATATATAAAATTATCATGGTAATAATATATTATAATTTGGTTAAACTCATTCTTGTATGGAATACATGCTGGAAAAGAAACATGTTGTTGTGTGTAATGAATGATAAAATTGGTGTTTGAGGAAATTCTAGATAATATAGTCATATTATATAGTTTAACATGTTGAAAAAACTAAAATCATTTGAAAAATATATATTTAACAAAATCATGGGGTATTACACGAGTACTTATAAGAAAATGAGGCTTAGTCTCATTAACATTGCACTCAGTAATCTCCATGATAAGAGATTATAAAAAAAGACCCACTAGTAAGAATTATGAAGGTTTTTCACTCATCAGTTATTATTTCTATTTATAAACATGTCTAATGGTCCTTATACTTTAATATTATCATTAATTCATGTCATGACTCACACACATGGATTTTCTGGCGAAAAACAAGACGCCATATCTTCGCAGTGAGGTGGGTATGTTGGGTGGTTCATGATTAACATCTCATTAATGGATAATTTGAAGAAGGATTTTTCCCTTCCATATTTATATAAGCTAATATCTTCTCTATTTTATTGTAATAAAACCATGATCCAAAATTTGATGTAAATAGTGTAATGAAGTGTATATTTTAGACATTCAAATAAAGATGTATCAAGCTTATTGTTTGGTGAAATAGATGTTCTACGTACTTGATGATATATTTTCCTAAAGGGATTATATTACACAGTGGGAATTTTTTTGTGGTTGTCATCATTTGGAAATTAATTTATTTCTCTTTGGTTCCTCGACCCATTTACTTAGAGTAACATTGGAATTTAGGCAAGCACACCTAACGATAATGAGAAAAAATCCTAGAGGGTCACACACAATGTGATTCTGATGATCACGATTAAAATATATTTGAATTTAATTAATTTAATGAATATTATTCTCAAGGAAAATTGATTCATTTATTCACATTTTATCAATCCCTAATATTTTTTGATTAATTAAATATTTATTCTGGTATTCAATAAAATCAAGAGTAGTTCAAATATTCAATGACTGTGTCTGGTGAGAAATATTAAATAACAATCTGGTTAAATAATATATTAATTTCACAAGTTGGCACATGACCAAAAATATTGTTATTATAACTTTAATTATGTGGCTTTGGTTTTATTAAAGATTGTAAAATTATTTAATGTTTGACATGTAGTTAAATAATATTATATCAAAACCCATAACTATATAAATAGATGAATATGACTATTGTGTATAACAACCTAAAATTGAATCTTGAGAGTTTTTATGAATAATGAAACTCTATCTTCAATTATCTATTCTCTATCTCTCTCAAGCAAGATAAATTCAAGAGAGAATCATTATATACTGATAGACAAGCGATCAGGACAAACAATGAAAGACAATAGATTTTTCATGCCAGAACCCCGATAATGATTGTAATATCTTGGATATCAATAGAGAACGTGTGGATCACTAGTATAGGGATTTTATACATGGATACACAGATCACAATGAAGTAAATTTGAGTTGGTCATGGTTTTTTATGGTTTTATTCTATTTTTCTCCTTTTTCCCCTCCTCTTCCTCTCTTAACCCCCCCCCCCTCCTTTCTTTTGATGTGTAAACCCAAACTGTACCCCCTGGTTTGTGGCTCCCCCTCTCCCCTACCTCCCCTCCCATCACATAGTTTCTCTACCACTCTTCCAAAGATCATGTATGGAACCCCACCTCTCTTTCGACATACCACCTCACATCGCCCCAACCTTCCTCACCCCAAAACCCCTCATGCCACCATACCTTATGTTCAACCTCCCTTCTTTGTCAGACCCCCAGTGTCCTCCCTTTATCACACATCTTGCTTCCGTTGGCCTCCCCCTTTGTGTGATTTTATCAAGAGATATTCATTCTACCTTGTGTAGTGTTTCGGTTAGGGTTTTCATTGTTATGGGTTTTATTTTCATGATTTTTGTCCGAATTGTTGATTTAGGGTCTATTATGAGGTTTTTTGTAGTGTTATTTACATGCAGTAGAAGTTTCACACTGAATTTTGGAGGTTCTCTACACCAAGGTAGGTGGTTCCGTATATTAATATTATTTGATGATTTAATTTCAATGTTTAACTAATTTATAATATTTTTTAATTATTTTTCTTTATGTGAACTTAGTATATTTACTTTAATATGTGTTTGATTTGTTTAGTGTTGTATTTATATGATATGGGTGTTTTTTTCTAAAAATATATATTTATTTAATTGTTAGTGTTTTAAGAAATTGTGAAATTAGTTTACTAATTAGTGAATGTGGTGTGAATTTTTTTCTTTATGTGGTGTTCTATGAGTTATGTCATAAAATAGGTTTTGTGTGGGTTTTACATGTATATCCAAGTAACAATGTTTATTGAAAATTATTCTATAAAAATTTATTTATGTTTTATTAAATTATACCAATGGTGTAAAAGAATTTTATAATTGGTGTGATGGTTTTATCAAATGGTTTATGTCTTGCATGTCACAATTTAATATTGTGTTTGAGGGTGTATGATGTTTAAATATGCTTTGGGTGAATAAAAGGTGACATTAGTTTGTGTATTGTCTATTTGGATGACTTTTCTGAATGTGGCATACCTTCTAAACATGGAACATGAATGAGAACTAAAGGAAGAATGAGTATCTTAGAGGGCATACTAGGACTACTGTTATAGTGATTAAGAAGTGTCTTTATCCAGGATTCACTTACTATGATTGATGACGATGACATTTATTAAACATGTGATATTGTTTAAGACCAATAGGCCTTGGAATATGACCCCCTAGTGGATCAAGCACATGAATTTAGTTGGTCATAGTTCATATACCACATTCAAGGAGATGTGTGGTTATAGGGTGCCTTCATTATCTTTTCCCGTAGGGCCTCTCCCATATTCTGTTATCTTTGACTAATTTGTTATCACCTTCGGTATACAGTGTAACATTTAGCTTACTTTAAAAGAAAAGGTGTTTTTTATTTAAAATTTTCAGTCCTTTAATTCTGTTTTAATTAAAAATGGTTTTAGTTAAAATTGATATATCAACTATCTTCTTTCTGTTATTCATCTTTCAATTTTTTTTCACTTAATTATTATTCATGGAATCATTTCTTGGTGGATTCCTGTTGGGAATTAGGTCACACCCTATATAACCTATTTGGTGTGAGTATATTTGGTTTAGTTTGATATAGGTAAGAGTAAGGCATATAGAGATGGTTGGTCGGTTTGTTAGTAATCCTTCATGGATAGTGTTGTGGAGATGGCTTCAGGGTGGTGTCCCTCATCCAAGTGGGGGTTTTTCAGCTGGGTTTTGGTCACCATACGTTGTTGTTACTATTTGTGTTTTGGTTTAAACTTGTAACCCAAATATGGTGTTTAATTAAATTCTTATTTGTTTGTGACTTCCACCTTTGGTTTATTTTTATATTTTTGGTTGTTTTATATTTATATATACTAAGGTAAATCATTCCCACATGTTAAAATTTATACACTAGCGCCTTATCTAGCATGTCGGTATCTAGGATGCCATTCAGGCCTTACCATAAACCAGGAGGGTGTCAGTTGGATGGTGACCCGACTTGGTTTTGGACATTGAGTCTCAAACATATAATGTATCTTTTTGTTTTATATTTTTATAGTATTAGGATACATAATAAACTCATAAAGACATTTTCTTTATAAATTAATGGAATTTTATTTCCATCATTTATCAAAGACTAAAAAAATAAAGATAATACTTAAGAATCTCCCAAAATTCATCCACTCATGTTATCCTTCTAGGAATTTCAATGTACTATTATTCATAACCTAATGAATTGATATATGAGAAAGGGGTGAGATCAAACAATAATTAATAGAAATATATTTTTGAAGCAATCATTTCATAAACATGGAACGAATATTTTGAAAGGAATAGTTAAACAACATTTCCTTGGTCAACATAAAACTATGAACATGTTTTATCCTTGATAGTACATAAAGACATTTATATCAATATTAATAATCTCATACTAATATAATTCAAATTTTTGGTCATAAAAAACCTAGAGTAGCGTACTTATTCTAAGAAAATTAATTGTTATCAATACCATAGTCAAAAAATCTTGTAAAATTGGAAAGGTAAACACCAAATACCCAAACCAATTTTATATCTTAACACATGTCGATACATAGAGTGGTTTCAATAATATCTGAACACACTTATATCCTGACTTTTTCCAACACATTCACCATAATAGTCAACAAGAGCTTTCATACAACTACTTAAGGAGACATGGATGAATAAGAACATATATAACAATATAATTTAGAATGTATAATATCAATAAATGATCAATTTTCATTCGCAACCAGTATTTATTATTACTTTCAATACTTTTCCCAGCGTTAATAAAGGGATAACATGCACATAATACATCCTTATAAATAGCGTCGATGGATAAACAATATATATTAAACTTTCTAATAATAATCATTATTGGAATAATTTTATATCATACACTAGTACTTTTCCCCAGGTCAATAAACATATAACATGGTTATAACCCATCTAAATAAAGAAGGTTGTTGATTAAACATCACATAGTCAACTTTCCAAAAAACATATGTATTGAAAAAATGTTATAAAATACACCAATACTTTTCCCTATTTTAATAAAATGGATTAAATGATTACAATTCATCTTGAGGAATAAAGTGGATGGTATAATAGTACACATTCAACCTTCCAATAATCATGCATATTGGAATATCAATATACAGAATGATAGTAATTTTACACATAATAATAGAATAACATTATTTATAGGTCAAATCGTCCAATCTAATTTATATAAAATGGGGTGTTCACACTATATAGAGCAGTGGGTATACATCTAAGTCAATATGGGAATAACATTATTATAAGACATCTCCATATAGAAAGTGGTTGGTTTCAAAAGAAAATTTCCCAAGAAGTGAGAATTATTTGTCAGTGGGTTTATGTGGTGGGAATGTATATCCCTATAAAATAATTTTAGAATACAAAATAAAAAAATAAAATGGTATTATTTACCCAACATATATGAAATTAATTGAATGAATGATTATAACTCAATTACTTAAAATTGAGTTCCTAAAAAACATCACTATTAGGGAAACAACTGATTCAATGAAAAACTGAATAAAGGATCTTTATTGATCAAGAAAATAACAATAAATATAATTAGTTTAATAAAAATACATACATATTCTATAAATACACCATACAATGAAAATATGTAGGTGGAGATGTATTATGTCTTGAAGAATTAGAATTGAGACCAAGAAAAACCCTTACATCTGTAGAAAATTTTATATAAAACCCATTTCAAAATAGGTGTTAAACATGAACAAGAAATACCATGAATAAAATAAAATTCATGATATTATATCTCAAATAGTTACTATATGCACCACAAAAATCTAATTATGTTTATAATACTTAACTTTTCTCAAATAGTGGAATTTGATATGAAACCCCATACCTTGTCCTAATTGGTTCTCCACCTGAACCAAAATTCCAAAATAATTAAATAAATTTATTCAAATATATACCCTATAAAATGTTTCATTAATAGAACCATATATACTCCACATGTAAAATAATTATTTATATATACATATTAGTTACCCTTTACATATTTTCAACAACATGTGTAAGTAATCATTATCGCTTTGGACTTATTTCATAAAAGATGTGTTTTTATATATTATCATTCCAAATTATATCACTATTATATCATAAAAGATTCTATAATATATTTTACAACATATTTTTTGAATCTATCATTTTTTTGTTTAAATTTTATTTTATGAACCATGAAGATTAAATCAATGATGATCATGTTTCCATGATTCTTAATGACAAAAGGTGTATTATTTTTTCCTTTTAAGTGGTAGAGATTTTACACTTTTACTAGTGAAGGGAAGGGTAGTTTTGAGGGTAACCATTACATTTTTAAAGATTTATGGTTACTATTTTAGTGTAAAATTCACAAAAATAAAAAAAAGTGGAGAGGAAATAATTTTATATCCAAACTAACCACTTCCACATCTTTTTATCAATAAAATTTTATTTTAATGCATTATGTTTTAACTTTTTTTCTTTTACCAAAATTTATATTCATCTCAGTAATTAATTTCTAACATTACTAAATAATTTTAATAAACAAGAATAGGATTGAAATTTTTACAAAATATAATAAATATAATTTATAATTTAAAAATAATTTTATAATATTAAATTTCTAATGGATATATAATTTAATTTTGAAAAAAAATACACTTAATAGTGTAAAAAAATAAGATAAGGAACATTTTTAAAATTAAAATTTATATTTGAGATAAAATTTTCTTTGATAAGGACTTTAAGGAAGAAAATTGGTTTATTATTAAAAAATAATGGGTATGAGGATTTAAATGTTTGATAAAATAGTATATCCCTATAAAATACATTATTCAAAGAGACGACTGAAAAAATTGTATTAATGAATCAAGTTAATTCATTTTAAAAATAATTGAAATTGCATTTATAAACTGAAATAATATTTTGAAATTATTATTATAATTATATAAACTAATATTCTACTACTTAATATATTTATTAAACTTCTATTTCATTCTTATATAAGGATAAATTCATATAAATTAGAATATTCATGAAAACCATATTTTCCTCCAAAATAATTGAACTTTTTTGAAAAAGATGAAAATATAATACCAAGTAAATTTTTATATGCGTAATTAAAAAAATAATTTTAATTTTATCGATTTCTATTGAGAAAAATTATAGATTATGTTTTTTTAATAAAATCATAATATATAATAAAAACTCACTTTTATTGAAAATTGACATTTTAAAATATTATCTATTATTACTCTTTTTTCATATAATTTAATATTTAAATTGGTGTTATAAAATTTCTAATATCAAACAAAATCAATCATTATTGATATGTTTCTTGAAATATAAATGTGTATTACTAAAAGGGAATTTAAAAAAATTACTTTTTTAAATAATAACTTATTTTATTAATAATTTTATACAAACTAGTTGAATTTCATTCATATTAAAAGTTTAATTCATTTTATTTTTTCATACCATTCATAACATTGTTAATCATATTTGTACTTACTATTTAAATACTTATATTTTAACAATTATACTTTTATATTTATATTTTTTCTAAATATATTGTGTTTTCATTTATGTTTGGTGTAGCAAGTGGATCACACTATTAATCCAATTGACTTATTTAAAGAAATCAATATATTATTATTTCTTGGTGATACACCATTATTATAGTTTAGCATTATATATCAATTGTATATGGATCCAAAAAATTATTGAGCTCACACTTTAAATCATCCTTCTCACCTAGCTCATAAAGAGCTCAAGTTGAAAATGTAGACACTTAAATTATATAAATAATTAATATTTTAATTTGAATTTGAATTCAATAAGTATAATTAAATACCAGGCTCATTAACATTCTATTATGTGTGTAAAAAATCTAACAATACATTGTTGTTTTTTATAAAAAATAGAGGTGTCTATCATGTTCTATTTCTCACCTATAATGACCCAAAATTGGAAAATTACCAAGTAGATCAGACGTAGTTTCTTCCAATATTATTGCATGCTCTAGTTATGGGAAATCATATTTTGGAAGGGATCCTAATATATATAAACTAAAAATGAGGGTTCCTACCACTTTTTATTAAGGGGATATAATAAGAATCCATCTAGATTTTCACCTCTATATAATAAACAAATTATACATGTTAACTAAGTTCAAAGTCTTTTTTGGGACAATTTATAAGGCCCTAGCTTTAAACCTTACTTAATCTTGAGTTATTACAAGATTACACATTGAGGATGTTTTCGGGTTTAGAGTTTGAGAGAATTAGATCATAAAACCTTCATTACATTCCGCATATAAACAAAGGGGTTACATAAAGATAGTATTCTTCTTTCCCATCAATGGAAAAATATTTAAAATAAAACATGGATTCATTCTTGACACTTCCTTGACACTATCATCATATCATGTACCTTTCCCTTGACCTGTGAAAATAATTTCAAAAAAACTTCGGATGGGCATAAAAAGCTCAGTAAGGGATATAAAAATATGGAAAGGAAACATGGGAACATATATACATAAGAATGAAATCATAATTTACCCATAAAACATAAGAACTTTATCATAACTCATCAAATCATGAATAAATCATAGAAATCATAAGACATAAAGGTAACTTGAGGCATTCATAACATTCTTACGTAGGGAGTAACCCTCTTGGTTACGTTTGGAATACCCATCACAGTATATTCCCTAAATCTCTTCGGGGAAACATTAATGTTGCACTCCTTCATGTTACCCAATGCATTGGAGAGCTATATCGGGCTCAACCACCCATAGTTTATCACGGAACCACCCGTCTTCACAATAATTCCCAAGAACCTCAACATAATCGTATCACATAAAACATGCATAAAGGAAACATAACATTTCCACCTTTCAATCACAAGATATCAATACAACACATTGATATAAAAACATTATGATAACCTTTTTCAATACCAAAATAAAAGAAAAGTAAAACATGATATTTATTTTTCTTTTAAAAAAAGGTATGGCTTGTAGAGGAAGCTGAAACTCAAATAAAGGTCACGGCGGCGGAGAAGTCATTGTTGTCACATATGTACGACAAAAAAAATTCTCTTTTGTCATTTATTAAAATGCTTCGTATAAAAAATATTCCTTTTGGATAAACGTAAAAGTCAAAGGGGTTTATACACCGTATAAAAAAAGGTTCTCTATAAAACAAAATATGCCTCAATGAAAGGAGATTGAGACGAAGTCCCATACCTCGGGTCCGACTTGACTCGATCGTTCTTTAATATCCTGAATAATAAACTTGAGTTAATTTATACTTGTTTAAGAACCTTTTTCAAGTTCATTATTCCTTTAATATCACTTATTTCCATGTTATGAATGCTATGTAATTATTTAAGTTAATAAGGGTCTTTTTAACGATCATTGGTACTTGAGTAAAAAATAAACCCTTTATACTTACAATTTGTTCATGTATCCATTATATCCAGAATGTTATTCATGATGTATATATCATATATATCATATATATCCAGTACATTCCTTCATTTATAATATTATATAACATTTAGAGGTAAGAAATGAAATGCACCGTTCATGGAGACGGTAAGCTGTACATGCGTATTAACGATACTTTCATTTGTATTTCGTATTTTATAGAATAGAATCATAATTATATAACGGTATATTATAATTCCAGTATAATATCATATATAATATCATAGTTCCATCCTTTATACGTCCCACATATGGTATTTAACGAATCAAATCACTTTGAGGGGGCGGTAGTCCGCACTTCTTAAATGAAGATATCGCGTTTACCCATAATGGAAACCATAAAGGTATGCCGAAAATGAAAAAATACAGAAGCTTAAGGAAAACATAAACATATTATATATCATATATAAATATAGTGACATCTTAATGTCCACCTTTGAAGGTGTTAAAATAATGTTGAACAATCATCGTTTCGGGAGGCATAAATTCACCATCCACGGAAACAGTATGTCCTTTAACCATTAGATGTAGGTGTGTGTAAGTGTAGCTCTAATAATTCTTATAAAAACATCATAGAATATTGATGATACTGGATTTGTTACAAAAAAAAAAGAATAAAAAGAGTTTAGGGGGTTGGAGAAGCAAAATCAATCAAAAGGACTCAAAAGAAGACATTACCTTAAAATCAGGTAACTCTCTTAGATTTGAGCTCAAAGGCATCCTTGGAAAGACTTATGCCAAAGGTAAGGCCTCAAGGAGTAAGAGAGGGATGTGGAGAGACAAAATGGGCAGGGGTTTGCCGAGCCAAAGGCTTTGGGTGTGTGGGTAAGGAGTTAGAAGTGGGGGCCTTTTATAAGAGGAGAGGAGGGGCACTCTTGGAATGTAAAGAAAAGTCACTATATTTTAAAATGGTATTCGGATTTAAGAGGTCCCATATTGATATAATTCGTGGATAAGGTGATAAGGGTTCTAAATACACCCATCCAATAGGTTTTGGACATGTTTATGTCATAGATTTTGCATTATCATTTCATTTTATATAAATCCTTTATTAATGAGGTAATCGTTGCATCATCATGATGACATAAATAATTTAATATATTTAATGTCTAAAAATTATAAAAAAACTATCATGATGTAGGAAATCTTTTTATATTTCTAATGAATATTTATAGTCAAACATATGACTTGTATAACCCCATGTAAAAATTGTTTTAGTAAAACATCTCATGTTTGTGTCATTTTTACTTTAACATTAAATAAAAAATTATTTATGTCATTTCCCAACCAAAGTGGCTCCATGGGGTCCCCAAGTTTCCCTATGGCTTTTATTGGTCGTCCATGACACATACAATAATGGTAGGACATGTTTCAAGCTCATCTCATATTATTAAAACATTATTTTTACCTTAAACTACACTAATTACCACTAATCGCGATTAAAAACTTAATAAGTTACTATTCAACAAAAAATTATTTTAATCTCATTGAACCACATTTTACTTCTTAATGACAACCATGTATGTTGTAGTTTTTAAATTCAAAACACAAAGGTGGAAAAATTTCATTTAAACGAAAAATCAGTTTTTATAAGTACAACTTAGTGGTTTCACTATTCATCAAAAATTGAAGCTTTTCAGAAAAATTCCAAAACATCACCCAAAGATATATTTGATATTCCGAATTCAAAAATGATGTCTATTTTAAAAAATTCAAAACATATAAGTCACATTAATTAATTTAATAATTAATTTCCGTTGTCATGACAAATAGTGTGTTTTTATGAAACAATAATTATCAATAGATTGACACCAGTTTAAGTCCAATTTCAAAGTGAAATTGATTCCAATGACCACCATTGGATTAAATGGTAAAAATATATTCTAATTTCACTTAAAACCCAATTCAAAAGATAATCTAATCATATAAATAAATTAGATTAAAAAGCAGTTTTGATGTAAAATGGATTATTTTTCAGTATTCATTAAAAAATGAACATTGACTGAAAAATACCAAAAATTCACACAAAGTAAATTTTGATGTCCCAATCATGAAGAATAAGTTTATTTTGACAAACATAGCTTATAAAATTGTCAAAAGATAGATTTAAAAATGGTTTTCCATCAAAAGGCAGTAAAATAATCTTTTAAAAATATTAGTGTATTCCATGCTTAAGATTGAATTTATTTTAATTTTAAGCCTATAAAACACTATCTTAATCATTAATAGACATAGATAAAAATATCTATTATTCATTACTTACATGGGATGTTACATCCCTCCCCCTTTTAAAAAATTGTGTCCCCGCAATTTATTTACTTATCGAATAAATGAGGGCACTTATCCCTCATTGCATTTTCAGATTCCCATGTTGCCTCTTCCATCATTGGTTTTTCCACAAAACCATTACCTGATGAATCAATATATTCTGTAACACTTGCTCCCTATGGTCAATAATCTGGAACAGGTGTTCCTCATAAGATAGGTTCTCTTCCAGCTGAACTACCTCTGGACTCAAAACATGAGATGGATCTGGCATATACTTTCTCAACATCGAAACGTGAAAAACATTGTGTACCTGAGATAAACTCGGAGGTAAAGCCACCTCGTATGAAACTGATCCAACTATCTCCAGAATTTCATATGGTCCAATAAACCTTGATCTCAGCTTTCCTTTCTTACCAAATCTCATCACACTTTTCCAACGAGAAACCTTGAGAAAAACATGATCACCTACCTCAAAAGATAGATCCTTCCTCGGGTTATCCGCATAACTCTTCTGTCTACTCTGAGCTGTTCTCATGTGCTTCTGAATCACCTGAACTCTTTCTGCCATCTCTTCTACCAATTCTGGTCCGTTCAACTTCCTTTCACCCACTTCATCCCAGAAAGCTGGAGTTCGACACCGCTTCCCATATAACGCCTCAAATGGTTTCATCTATATACTAGAATGAAAACTGTTATTATATGAAAATTCAAGCAAAGAAAGATGTTGGTCCCAACTTCCCTAATAATACATAGAGCAAGAACGTAGCATATCCTCCAATGTCTGAATTGTTCGTTTTGACTGCCCATCTGATTGAGGATGAAATGCTGTACTAAAATTTAATTCAGTACCCAAGGATTTCTGAAGGCCTTTCCAAAGGATAGAAGTGATCCTGGGATCATGATCAGATGCAATGGAGAGGGGAACACCATGTAACCTGACTATCTCTTTAAGATACAAACGAGAAAGTTGATCTAGGGAAAAAGTATCTTGTATAGCAAGGAAATGAGAAGATTTAGTCAAGCGATCAACAATAACCCAGATTGCATTATTACCTCGAGATGTCTTCGGTAATCCCACAACAAAGTCCATGGATATATTCTCCCATTTCCACTCTGGCATTGGTAAAGGGTGAAGCATCCCTTTCAGTAACTTCCACTCTGCTTTAACCTGCTGACAAGTCAGACACTTCACAGAAAAATCAGCAATATCCCTTTTCATTCCATCCCACTAGTAATACTCCCGTAGATCTCTGTACATATTAGTACTGCTAGGATGAACTGAAAACGGAGAACTATGAGCCTCACATAACAACTCTCTCTTCAAATGTGAATCACAAGGCACACACAATCTCTTCCCAAATCTCAAAACAAAATCACAATCAATGTTGAATTCAGGCAACTTACCTTTTTGAACCAGCTCTACCTTTTTCTGCAACTCACTATCTTGCTTCTATGCTTGCTTGATTCTATCTGATAGAGATGATCTCACTGATACTTGAAACAAAACAGAAGAATTTCCTGCACCAACAACTTCTATGCCAAAGTTCATCAAATCCTTAACCAAAGTATCACGTTCAAAATGCAACATTGCTAATGAAGAATTACTTTTTCGACTCAAAGCATCAGCCACTTTATTTTCTTTTCCTGGATGTTAATGAATTGTACAATCATAATCCTTGATTAATTCCAGCCATCTCCACTGTCTCATGTTTAACTCTTTCTTAGTGAATATATACTTTAAACTTTTGTGATCAGTATATATTTCACACTTTACTCCATACAAATGATGCCTCCAAATTTTTAAAGCGTAAACAACAGCAGCTAATTCCAAATCATGTGTAGGGTAATTTACCTCATGAGTTTTCACCTGTTGTGAAGCATAAGCAATTACCTGATCATTCTGCATTAGGACGCAAGCAATTCCTTTTAATGAAGCATCATTGTATATAACAAAATCACCATTCCTGGAAGGTAGTGCCAAAACTGGAGCATTCACCAATCTTATTTTCAATTCCTGAAAACAATCATCACATTCTTTTGTCCAGATAAACTTAACACCCTTCCGAGTTAGCTTAGTCATTGGACTAGATAACTGTGAAAAAATTCTAACAATCCTTCGGTGATAGCCTGCCAAACCAAGGAATCTACGAATCTTAGTTACATTTGTGGGTCTTGGCCATTCTTCAACAACCTTTGTTTTTGCAGGATCAACAGTTATCCCATCTTTAGAAACAATATGACCAAGGAATGAAATTTGTTGCAACCAAAACTCACACTTGCTGAATTTTCCATACATTTCTTTTCTTTTAAGGTTTGCAAGATAACCCTTAAATGTCTTTCATGCTCCTCTTTACTTTTAGAAAACACCAAAATATCATCAATAAAAACCACCAAAAACTTATCCAAGAACTCATGGAAAACTCTATTCATTAGGTCCATGAATACAACAGATGCATTGGTTAGCCCAAAAGGCATTACTACAAATTCATAATGTCCATATATTGTATGGAACGCGGTCTTCGGAACATCTTCTTCCTTTACCTTCAGCTGATGGTACCGCGATCTCAAGTCAATCTTTGAAAAATACTGAGCTCCCTGGATCTGATCAAACAAATCATCGATATGAGGCAAATGATATTTGTTCTTAACAGTGATGTTATTCAAGGCTCTATAATCAATGAAAAGTCTCATTGAACCATCTTTCTTTTTAACAAATAAAACAGGAGCACCCCATGGTGATGTGCTAGGTAGAATGAAACCTTTCTCTAATAAATATTTCAATTGCTCCTTCAACTCTAAAAGTTAAATTTGAGTCATTCGATACGGGGGTTTTGAAATTGTCTTAGCATCAGGAACTAAGTCAACAGTAAACTCAACTTCCCGATCTGGTATTATTCCAGGCAACTCATCAGGAAAAACATCAGGATACTCATTTACTTCTGGCAAATCATTAATCTGAACAGTTCCTTTATTTTCAACGATGTGTGCAAGGTAACATTCATTTCCATCTTTTACAAGTTTCTTGGCCTCTTGATAAGTTATCAACAGTAAGGGTTCATTCTTGTACACAAACTGAAAGTCTTTCTGAAAATAAACTTCTTTATCTCTACAGTCAATCTTAGCATGGTAAATAGAGAGCCAATCCATACCTAGGATAACATCAAACTCTACTAGAGGTAGAACAATAAGGTTTGCAAGTAGGTTCTTTCCACAGATAAGGATAGGAAGATGCTTATAAATTCTTTTTGCCTCATCATTTCCCCAGGTGTTTTTACCAAAAGTTCATGAGTCATTTCTTGAGATGGTATTCCCATTTTACTAGAAAAGTTTTCAGAGATGAAAGAATGTGTAGACCCCGAATCAAACAAAACACTGGCATAATCTGAAAAAACAAACAAAGTACCTGATACAACTTCATTTGATGTCCCGACATCTTCTAAAGTAGTTGCAAAGGATTTCACCACCCCTTTCTGCTTGTAGTATAACTTCTCCCCATCACTCAAGCTCTTTGTCAGACACTCGTTTTCATAGTGACCCATCTCATTGCACTTATAACATTTCACTCACTGTAAATAAAATTTGGTCTTACCTTCACCTTGATCCTTTTCAGTGCAATCACGAGCCTTATGTCCCATCGTACCACATCGGTAGCACTTTCCATAACTCAGAAGACATTCCCCAGCATGCCTTTTTCCACATTTATCACAAACTGGAAACTTAGTTTTCTTACCATCAGACATTTTTGAAGAATTCTTCCCTTTCTCCTGCCACCTCGGTCTCTTCTTCTGCTGGTTGTTATAGAACACTTGATCATCAGCAAACTCCATTTCCACCTTCTCAGCACATTGAAAAAGTTTTTCATAACTTTTAAACTCACGAGAAGCTAATACCCTTCAATATTTTGGCATTAATCCTGAGTAACAACGCTTGATTTTACTGTCAAGGTCTCAGATATAATTTGGATCATACCTTGCCAATCGAGTGAACCTTTCTTCATAGGTAGCCATTGAGTCTTCCTCTTGACTCAATTCCAAGAATTTTTTTTCCATCCTAAGTAAAACAGCCTTAGGAAAATACTTCTCAAGAAACATACCTTTGAATTCATCCCAGTCAAGAGCATCAATCTCATCAGCATCCCTGATATTTTTAACCATCGACCACCACTGATCTGCTTCACCCTCCAAATGGTAAATAGCAAGACTAACATTTTGATTGTCTGAACACCCCATGACATAGAAAATCTTCTCCAGTGCTTTAATCCACCCTTCACCTAGCACAGGGTCAGATGATCCTCTGAATGATGGGGGATGTTGCCTCATGAAATATTCCACCACTAACATGTTCCTCTGCGGTTGATCTGGCTGATCTCGTGCATGGATACCACCACCATTTATCTCTTGAGTCAACTGCGCCATTACTGCAACAAACTGTTCAGTTCCAATTCCAACCATCTCAGGATGATGATTCCGAAGGTTATTTCCTTCTGTATGCCTTTCTTAGAACTGCTTCCCTATTTCCTCTATGAAAAACCATTCTGAACAAACATGTCTCAGATGAAGCAACATGGTAATCTTCAAATACTATATCACTTCAATTTGACCATAAAAAAATATTCTTGGATAATCATTTAATTGAATTCTAACTCCTAAAGTTATCTAAACCGACCTTTGATACCAACTATAAGGCCCCAGCCTTAAACCTTACTTAATATTGAGTTATTACAAGATTACACATTGAGGATCTTTTCAGGTTTAGAGTTTTAGAGAATTAGATCATAAAACTTGCATTACATTCCACATATAAACAAAGTGGTTACGTAAAGATAGTATTATTCTTTCCCATCAATGGAAACATATTTAAAATAAATCATGGATTCTTTCTTGACACTTCCTTGACACTATCATCATATCATGTACCTTTCCCTTGACCTGTGAGAAACATTTCAAATAAACATGGGATGAGCATAAAAAGCTCAGTATGGGATATAAAAATATGGAAAGGAAAAATGGGTACATATATACATAAGAATGAAATCATACATTACCCATAAAACATAAGCACTTTAACATACCTCATCAAATAATGAATAAATCATAGAAATCATAAGACATAAAGGTAACTTGAGGCATTCATAACATTCTTACGTAGGGAGTAACTCTCTTGGTTACGTTTGGAATACCCATCATAGTATATTCCCTAAATCTCTTCGGAAAAACCTTAATGTTACACTCCTTCACGTTACCCAATTCATTGGAGAGCTATATCGGGCTCACCCACCCTTAGTTTATCACGGAACCACCCGTCTTCATAATAATGCCCAAGAGCCTCAACATAATCGTATCACATAAAACATGCATAAAGGAAACATAACATTTCCGCCATTCAATCACAAGATATCAATACAACACATTGATATAAAAACATTATGATAACCTTTTTCAATACCAAAATAAAAGAAAAGTAAAACACGGTATTTATTTTTCTTTTAAAAAAAGGTATGCCTTGTAGAGGAAGCCAGAACTCAAATAAAGGTCACGGCGGCGGAGAAGTCGTTGTCTCCACATACGTACAACAAAAACATTCCCTTTTGTCATTTAGTAAAATGCTTAGTATAAAAAAGATTCCTTTTGGATAAACATATATGTCAAAGGGGATTATACACCGTATAAAATAAGGTTGTGTATAAAACAAAATATGCCTCAATGAAAGGAGATTGAGACGAAGTCCCATACCTCGGGTCCGACTTGACTCAATCGTTCTATAATCTCCTGAATAATAAACATGAGTTAATTTCTACTTGTTTAAGAACATTTTTCAATGTAATTATTCCTTTTATATCACTTATTTCCATGTCATGAACACTATGTAATTATTTAAGTTAATAACGGTCGTTTTAACGATCATTGGTACTTGAGTCAAAAATAAACCCTTTATAATTACAAGTTGTTCATGTATCCATTATATCCAGAATGGTATTCATGATGTAGATATCATATATATCATATGTATCCAGTACATGAATGCATTTATAGTATTATATAACATTTAGAGGTAAGAAATGAAATGCACCGTTCATGGAGACGATAATCCGTACGTACGCATGAACGCTACTTTCATTTCTATTTCGTATTTTATAGAATGGAGTAATAATTATATAAAGGTATATTATAATTCCAGTATAATATCAAATATAATATCATAGTTTCATCCTTTATATGTCCCACATATGGTATTTAATGAATCAAATCACTTTGAGGGGGCGGTAGTCCGCACTTCCTTAAATGAAGATATCGCGTTTACCCATAATGGAAACCATAAAGGTATGATGAAAATGAAAAAATAAAGAAGCTTAAGGAAAACATAAACATATTATATATCATATATAAATATAGTGACATATTAATGGCCACATTTGAAGGTGTTACAAGAATGTTGAACAATCATCGTTTCGGGAGGCATAAATTCACCATCCACGGAAACAGTATGTCCTTTAACCATTAGATGTAGGTGTGTGTAAGTGTAGCTCGAATACATCTTATACCAACATCCTAGTATATTGAGGATACTGGAGTTGTTACAAAAGAAAAGAATAAAAATATTTTAGGGGGTTGGAGAAGAAAAATCATACAAAAGGACTCAAAAGAAAACATTACCTTAAAATCGGGTAACTCTCTTAGATTTGAGCTCAAAGGCTTCCTTGGGAACACTTCTGCCAAAAGTGAGGCTTCAAGGAGTAATAGAGGGATGTGGAGAGAAAAAATGGGCAGGAGTTGGCCGAGCCAAAGGCTTTGGGAGTGTGGGTAAGGAGTTATAGGTGGGGGCCTTTTATAAGAGGAGAGGAGGGGCACTCTTAGAATGTAAAGAAAAGTCACATTATTTTAAAATGTTATTTGGATTTAAGAAGTCCCACATTGATATAATTCTAGGATATGGTGATAAGGGTTATCTATCCACCAATCCAATAGGTTTTGGACATTTTTAGGTCATATATTTTACATTATCATTTCATTTTATATAAATCCTTTATTAATGAGGTAATCGCTGCATCATCATGATGTCATAAATAATTTTATTTATTTAATGTCTAAGAATTATAAAAAAATATCATTATGTATGAAATCTTTTTATCTTTCTAATTAATAGTTATAGTCAAAAATATGACTTGTATAACCCCATGTAAAAATTGTTTTAGTAAAAAATCTCATGTTTGTGTCATTTTTACTTTAACATTAAATAAAAAATTATTTATGTCATTTCCCAACCAAAGTGGCTCCATGCGGTCCCCAAATTGACCCATGGCTTTTCTTGGTCGGCCATGACACATTCAATAAGGGTAGGACATGTGTGAAGCTCATCTCAAATTATTAAAACATCTTTTTTACCTTAAACTACACTAATTACCACTAATCGTGATTAAAAAGTTAATAAGTTACTATTCACCAAAAAATTATTTTAATCACATTGAACCACATTTTACTTCTTAATGACAACCATTTATGTTGGATTTTTGAAATTCAAAACACAGAGGTGGTAAAATTTCATTTAAACGAAAAATCAGTTTTTATAAGTACCACTTAGTGGTTTCACTATTCATCAAAAATTGATGTTTTTCAGAAAAATACCAAAACATCACCGTAAGCTATATTTGATATTAAGAATTCAAAAATGAAGTCTATTTTAAAAAATTCAGAACATATAAGTCACATTAATTAATTTAATAATTAATTCCCGCTGTCATGACAAATAGCGTGTTTTTATGAAACAATAAGTATCAAAAGATTGACACCAGTTTAAGTCCAATTTCAAAGTGAAATTGATTCAAATGACAACCATTGGATTAAATGGTAAAAATATATTCTAATTTCACTTCAAAACCAATTCAAAAGATAATTTAATCATATAAATAAATTAGATTAAAAAGCAGTTTTGATGTAAAATGCAGTATTTTTAACTATTCATTAAAAAATGAACATTGTCTGAAAAATACCAAAAATTCACACAAAGTAAATTTTGATGTCCCAATAATAAAGAATAAGTTTATTTTGACAAAATATCTTATAAAATTGTCAAAAGATATATTTAAAAATGTTTTTCCATCAAAAGGCAGTAAAACAATCTTTTAAAAATATTAGTGTATTCCATGCTTAAGATTGGATTTATTTTCATTTCAAGCCTCTAAAACACTATCTTAATCATTAATAGACATAGATAAAAATATCTATTATTCATTACTTACTTGGTATGTTACACAATTTGATAGAGATTTTTGTCATATAGTATGTTCTTTGATGAAATCATTCCACTCATAAGTAATTGTTATATTGACTAACCATTCAATATTAATAGGACCCTATATATCATGGTCCCACATTGTGATAATATTTTCCTTTTAGTTTTGTGAACCAACATCTATAACTCCCCAAGGTATTTCTTGACCCCAATTTTATTAATCTAATGATTTATGTTAGTGGGTGATTCAAAGTTACTGATTTATGGAATGCACACACCACATTAAATGGACCCACACAGATCATTCATCTTATCTAAAAATTCATACTTTATATATAATTGTTAGGATTGCATATATATATAATCTAAAGAGGCATATTGGTTTTCCTCTCTTGTAATTTATGATTTCTCAAGATTCATTATGATTAATTACTTTCCCAAACATTCATATTCATTCAGAGAATCAAATCATCCAATCTAGATGGATTTTATAGTATTATTTTCATTTTTTTTGTTGTTGTTCCAATTTAGAGAGGTTGAGAAACACATAAATAATATAGGTTTGGATGATCAGGTGATTTATTCTCAAATCCATTCATCTATGGATTTCTAGTACCTTTTTCTCATTTTCAATAATTGGAGAGTTTTTTATTTTGGGAATACTTTTTCCAACATATAAGAAGGATATTAATATTGGATTTAGTGTCCTAGGACCAAAAGTTTTTTAATTTGATTACATTTATATTGTATGTATTGAATATTTATAAAATATTCAACTAAATAGTGTTCATTATTATGAAAGAATCTAATGTAATAATTTCATAGAGTATAAATTTCCTTGATAAGGTCATATAAGTTCTCAAATGTGATGATAAACATAATTTTCTATGAATATATTGTTAAATAATGTTATGTGGTTAGATAATATACTTTGATAGGATATATAGTACATAGAATTTTAGACTTGAGTACTCATAAGATGGTGAGGATTCATCCCATGAAGTTATCACTTGTTAATATTCATGATAGGAGATTATGACAACAGACCTAGTAGTATGAATTCGAAATTTTTTGGTTTCATCGGATATTCTAATATGACAGTGTTTATGTTTGTCCTTATACATTAATATTTTCATTAATTCATCTCATGACTAGTGCACATAGATTATTGATAAAAACCATGACATTATATGTTCATGGTGGGGTAGGTTATGTTGGGTGCTTCATGATTCACAAGTCATTAATGGTTAATATTAGGAAGGATACATCACTTATATATTTATTGAAGATGGTATCTAAAATATTTTATTGAAATAGAATCATTGATCTAAATTCCATGGTTATGTTGTAACGATGTGTTTATTTAAAATATTCATAGAAAGATGTATCGAGTATATAGATTGGTGACATATATGTAAAAATTTCTTGGTTTGATATTGTGATGAAGGGATTATATTTTAATATGATCATTCATTTGTGGTTATTGATTTTGTTCCATTAATTTCTCTCTCATGGGTTACTTGAACCATTTCTAGAACATAATCTTTTACTTTAGGCAGGCCCACCTAATGCCAATGAGAAAGAATCCAAGAGGGTCACACACTATGTCTTTTTGATGATCTCCATTAATTTGATTGGAATTTAATTCATTGAATAAGTATTATTTTCAATTAAAATGGATAATTTTAGTCACAATTTATTGATCGAAAATTTTGAATGATGAATGGAATAAACAGTCTAATTATTTATCCATCTCTTCAATAAATGATGGAGTTAGAATGGCCCAAGATTGTGTTCACTGAAAAATATTAATTAACAATTTGGTAAATAATTTTTTTATTACACAAGTTATGGTATGCCAAAAAATAATATTATTATTATAGTTATTCTTATTATTATTATGTTCCATGGGTTCTATTAAAGATTATAACGTTATTTAAGGGTCAGAATGCAATTAAATAATATTTTAACATACATCATATCTCTAAAAATAGATAGTTATGATTATTGTGTATAACATCCAATAATAAATACATGAGAATTGTTGTGCACAATGAAACACTCACTTGACTCTTTTCTCCCTCCCTCAAAAGAATGAGAAATTAATGAAAAATTCATTAAATACTTAAGTACAAGCAATCAAAAAAAGAAGAAATGTAATCAATTTTACACACTTTCTCCTCGAGATCGTTTGGTGTTTCTTAGAGGTCAAAGGATCATGTGTGGATCACTTCTAGAAAGGTTCTATAATTATATCCTCATAGTTCCACCAAGGGAATCTAAAAGGGTATTTTTGAATGATCAACATTATACATCAATGAAATATTATAACCTCGTGTATTCATTTATGTTGATATTAAATACAGTAATTTTAAATGGGATGTGGATGATCCTCACATAGAGTCTTGAGCATAGATATTTTTTAAAAAATATATATTTCTTACCAACACATGATTTTTATATGTTGGGACAAAAAAGTGGTATCAAAGGAAGATTAGGATTAAATTTATAATTCCTTTTTATTTTTGATCCATACGCAATCATGGATCAATTTTTATTCATTGTGGTTTTTTATTCAATCCATTTATAATTAAAATGTTCTTAAAATGTTAATCAAGTTTGTTCAGTGGTTAATTTTCTTAAAGGTTTATTAATTGTAGAATAATGGCCAATGATTTCATCATGAGCTTCCAAATTTTTGTTTGGTAGGACTGGGTAATAAGGTGTGTAGCTAGAGTACATGTCATGTACCCTATTACACTACACATTTCCATTTCATGGGACACGTGGATTTTTATGTAATTTTTACCTGAAGTGTACACCACATGTTGATTATCCAACCTGGTACATGATTGTGTAATTTCACAGTGTGTATACGATGAAAACCTTGTATAGTCTCCATTTGTTAATGGTGTAAATTTTATTATTTGTGTAGTCAATACCCATGGTCAAACCATAAGATTTTGACAACCAGAATAAATTGTGATATAAATGATGTTTATATGTTGTACATAGTGTGTTCTTCATCAATTCCATTATTTGAGATACATGTAGTGTTCTTGATATCATTATCAAGACATAGATAATTAAAAACTCACAACACGTTGGTTGTGACACATGTCGTGTAGTCTCTCACTCGAGAACACATTGATTCGTTATGTGGGTTTCTTGAGAACATAGTATTTCGGACCACACAATGTGTATCTGTCCTTTACATGTTTTTTAATCTTCTATGAAACACGGTGAAAACTCATAAGAATCTCTTCGGCTCATTGTAAGTGGATACATGTTGTGTTTCTAGATGTACACATCAGGTCGTTTTTCTGAGAAAACTCACTAAAGCACCATGCATGGGACCTAGATATAGAACAATAGATTTAAATAGTTTGTAGATGGATAGTGTATTCTTTATAGTCTCTTAATTACTAGTATAATTAAATTAATTAAAATTGAAAACATTATCATTAAAAACATATTGATTTGATTGGATCTTTATGTGTTTTAATATATAATAAGGGTTTTAAATAATTTTAAATTCTTAATAAATATATTATAATAAATCTAAAACTATGGGTTCTTCCATTTATTTTCAATTAATTAATTAATAAGGGTTATCTCTAAATGAATTTTGATGGTTATTAAGATGAAATGGGACTAATTAATTAATTAATGCATGCACATTTATATTAATAAAAGTAATGGATAAGGATATGAATGTTAATCATTTACTTTCGTGTATATGTTGCATGTATGATAATTCATAATCTAGAGAAAGATCGATGTAACTGTTAGAATTTATTTAATTTCATTTCTTCAATGGGTTTGTAATTATATATTGTTAAATTAAATGTAATAGTCTTTGAGTCCTCCCACCCTCCATTATTTGATAGTAATTGTGTGTCCAATGATATTTATGTAATCTGCATTTAAACAATCCTTTATTTTACCTTACTTATGTGAAAATTATGAATACTTTTAATTAATGGAGTTTCCTAATGTGTGTGGAGGCATTTCAAGACAGAACCGTAATGATTTTAACCTAGAAAAAACATAGGTGGTTGGGTGGAATGTTGTAACTCATTCCAAGATTTCCAATTGGAGTTATTTTAAATTTGTTATTGAAACATCCCAAGTGATGAATAATAGATATTTTTATCTATGTATATTAATGAATTAGATAGTGTTTTAGAGGCTTAAAATGAAAATAAATACAATCTTATGCATGGAATACACTAATATTCTTAAAAGATTGTCTTACTGCCTTTTGATGGAAACCCCTTTTTAAATCAAAATTTTGACAATTTTATAATATACATTTTTCAAAATAAACATATTATTATTGGGACATTGAAATTTACATTGGATAAATTTTTGGTATTTTTCTGACAATGTTCATTTTTTAATGAATAGTGAAAAAATACTGCATTTTACATCAAAACTGCTTTGTCATTTAATTTAATTATGGTTAGATTATCCTTTTAATTGGTCTTAAAGTTTAATCTGAGTATATGTTTACCATTTAATCCAATGGTGGTCATTAGGATTAATTTCACTTTGGAATTGGGCATAAACTAATGCCAAACGTTTCATAGATATTGTTTCAAAAAAACCCGCTATTTGTTTTGACAACGGGAATTATTTTTAAATCAATTATTGCAATTTATGTGTTTAGAATTTGGTAAAATGGATTAAATATTTGGAATCATAAGGTCCAAATTATGTAATTAAGACTCTTTTATTTTTGGACATTATGAATAGTAACAATGGTAATTATCTTTAGTTATCTTGATTAATGAGTAATCAGATAGTTAAAGATAATATAATGATATCATAATAATACAAAAAGACTACAAAATGTGTTATAAGGCTACTGGTTGTCTCATGGCCGACCATGGGATGCCTTGTGCCAATCTTGGGGGCCCCATGGAATCAGTTTTGTGAGAAAGTGACTTTTATCTTCTTATTTTTAAAGAATGTAAAATGTGACAAAGAATGTATCACCTAAGTAAAATATTTTTAATTTTGTCTACATAAATGATCTTTTGGACTATAAATATTCATTAGAAAGCTAAGACGATTTCCTACATCATAGTAGTTTTTTAATAATTTTTAGACTTCAAATAAATTAACGTATTTATGACATCACGATGATGTAGAGATTACCTCATTAATAAAGGATTGAAATAAAATAAAATTATAATGTAAAATATATGACCTACACATGTCCAAAACCTATTGGATGGGTGTATTTCTAACCCTTATCACCTTACCCTAGAATTATATCAATTTGGGACCTTTTTAATCCGAAAATCATTTTCAAATAAGGTAACATTTCTTTACATTCCAAGAGTGCCCCTCCTCTCCTCTTATAAAAAGCCCCCACCTCTACCTCCTTACCCACACTCCCAAAGCCATTGGCTCGGCCAACCCCTGAACATTTTGTCTCTATACTTCTCTCTAATACTCCTTGAAGCCTCACTTTGGGCAGAAGTCTTCCCAAGGAAGCCTTTGCGCTCAAACCAAAGGGAGTTACCCGATTTTAAGGTAATGTCTTCACTTGAGTCCTTTTGTTTTATTTCGCTTCTCCAACCCCATAAACTCTTTTTATTCAGTTCTTTTGTAACAACTCCAGTATCTTCAATATACTAGGATGTTTTTATAAGAAGTATTCGAGCTACACTTACACACACATACATTCAATGGTTAAAGGACATACTGTTTCCGTGGATGGTGAATTTATGCCTCCTGAAACAATGATTGTTCAACATTATTTTAACACCTTCAAAGGTGGCCATTAAGATGTCACTATATTTATATATGATATATAATATGTTTATGGTTTCTTTAAGATTCTGTATTTTTCATTTTGGGCATACCTTTATGGTTTCCATTATGGGTAAACGCGATATCTTCATTTAGGGAAGTGCGGACTACCGCCCCCTGAAAGTGATTTGATTCTTTAAATACCATATGTGGGATGTATAAAGGATGGAACTATGATATTATATATGATATTATACTGGAATTATAATATACCTTTATATCATTATGATTCCATTCTATAAAATATGAAATAGAAATGAAAGTAGCGTTCATGCGTACGTACGGCTTACCGCCTCCATGAACGGTGCATTTCATTTCTTACCTCTAAATGATTATGTAATATTATAAATGCATGTATATACTGGATATACATGATATATACATCATGATTATAATTCTGGATATAATGGATACATGAACAACTTGTAATTATAAAGGGTTTATTTTTTTGACTCAAGTACCAATGATCGTTAAAACGACAGTTATTAACTTAAATAATTACATAGTGTTCATGACATGGAAATAAGTGATATAAAAGGAGTAATGAACTTGAAAAAGGTTCTTAAACAAGTAGAAATTATCTCAAGTTTATTATTAAGGAGATTGAAGAACGACCTTGTCAAGTCGGACCTGAGGTATGGGACTTCATCTCAATCTCCTTTCATTGAGGCATATTTTGTTTTATACACAACCTTCTTTTATATGGTGTATAAACCCCTTTGACTTTTACGTTTATTCATAAGGAATCTTTGTTATACGAAGCATTTACTAAATGACAAAAGGGAATGTTTTTCTCGTACGTATGCGGCGACAACTACTTCTCCGCCACCGTGACCATTATTTGAGTTTCGGCTTCCTCTACAAGACATACATTCTTTTTAAAATAAAAATAAATAACATGTTTTAATTTTATTTTATTTTGGTATTGAAAATGGGTTTCATAACGTTTTTATATCAATGTGTTGTATTGATATCTTGTGATTGAAAGGTGGGAATGTTATGTTTCCTTTATGCATGTTTTATGTGATACGATTTTGTTGAGGTTCTTGGGCATTATTATGAAGATGGGTGGTTCCGTGATAAACTAAGGGCAGGTGAGCCCGATATAGCTCTCCAATGCATTGCGTAACGCGAAGGAGTGAAATGTGAATGTTTCTCTGAAGAGATTTAGGGAATATACTGTGATGGGTATTCCAAACGTAACCAAGAGGGTTACTCCCTACCTAAGAATGTTATGAATGCCTTAAGTTACCTTAATGTCTTATGATTTCAATGATTTATTCATGATTAGATGAGGTATGTTATAATGCTTATGTTTTATGGGTAAAGTATGATTTCATTCTTATATATATATGTACCCATGTTTCCTTTACATATTTTTATATCCCTTACTGAGCTTTTTATGCTCATCCCATGTTTTTTGAAATGTTTTTCACAGGTCAAGGGAAAGGTACATGATATGATGATAGTGTCAAGGAAGTGTCAAGAAAGAATCCATGTTTTATTTTAAATATGTTTCCATTGATGGGAGAGAAGAATACTATCTTTATGTAACCAATTTGTTTATATGTGGAATGTAATGCATGTTTTATGATCTAATTCTCTAAAACACTAAACCCGAAAAGATCCTCAATGTGTAATCTTGTAATAACTCAAGATTAAGTAAGGTTTAAGGCTTGGGCCTTGTAGTTGGTATCAGAGGTCGGTTTAGATAACTTTAGGTGTTAGAATTCTATTAAATGATTATCGAAAAATATTTTTTATGGTAAAATTGAAGTGATATAGTATATGAAGATTAATATGTTGCTTCATCTAAGACATGTTTGTTCATAATGGTTTTCCGTAGAGGAAACGAGGAATCAGTGCTAGGAAGGCATGCAGAAGGAAAAAACCATCCGAATTAGCATCCTGAGATGGTAGGAATTGGAACTGAATAGTTTGTTACAGTAATGGCATAGTTGACTCAAACGATAAATGGTAGTGGTATCCATACACGAGATCAGCCAGATCAACCACATAGGAACATGTCAGTGGTGGAACATTTGATGAGGCAACATCCCCCATCATTCAGAGGATCATCTGGCCATGTGCTAGCTGAAGGGTGGATTAAAGAAATGGAGAAGATTTTTTAGGTCATGGGGTGTTCAGACAATCAAAATGATAGTCTTTCTATTTACCATTTGGAGGGTGAAACAGATCTGTGGTGGTCGATGGTTAAAAATATCAGGGACGCTGATGAGATTGATGCTCTCGTCTGGTATGAATTCAAAGGTATGTTTCTTGAAAAGTATTTTCCTAAGGCTATTCGACTTACGATGGAAAAACAATTCTGGGAATTGAGGCAAGAGGAATACTCAGTGGATACCTATGAAGAAAAGTTCACTCGATTGGAAAGGTATGCTCCGAATTTTATGTGAGACCTTGATAGTAAAATCAATCATTTTTACTCAGGATTAATGCCAAAATATCGAAGGGCATTAGCTTATCGTGAGTTTAAAAGTTATGAAAATCTTGTTCGATGTGCTGAGAAGGTGGAAATGGAGTTTTCCGATGATCAAGGGTTCTATAACAACCAACAGAAGAAGAGACCAAGGTGGCATGAGAAAGGGAAGAATTTTTCAAAAAGTCTGATGGTAAGAAATCTAAGTTTCCAATTTGTGATAAATGTGGGAAAAGTCATGCTGGGGAATGTCTTCTGAATTCTGGAAAGTGCTACCGATGCCGTAAGATGGGACATAAGGCTCGTGATTGCACTGAAAAAGATCAAGGTGAAGGTATGACCAAATTTGATTTACAGTTAGTGAAATGATTTAAGTGCAATGAGATGGGTCACTATGCAAACGAGTGTCCGACAAAGAGCTTGAGTGATGGGAAGAAGTTAGACTACAAGCAGAAAGGGGTGGTGAAATCCTTTGCAACTACATCAGCAGATGTCAGGCCATCAAATGAAGTTGTATCAGGTACTTTGTTGTTTTTTTTCAGATTATGCCAGTGTGTTGTTTGATTCGGGGTCTACACATTCTTTCATCTCTGAAACCTTTTCTAGTAAAATGGGAATTCCATCTCACGAAATGACTCCTGAACTTTTGGTAAAAACACCTGGGGGAAATGTTGAGGCAAAAAGAATTTATAAGAATCTTCCTATCCTTATCTATGGAATGAACCTACTTGAAAACCTTATTGTTCTACCTCTAGTAGAGTTTGATGTTATCCTGGGTATGGATTGGCTCCCTATTTACCATGTTAAGATTTACTGTAGAGCTAAAGAAGTTTCTTTTCAAAAAGACTTTTAGTTTTTGTACAAGAATGAACCCCTACTATTGATAACTTATCAAGAGGCCAACAAACTTTTAAAAGATGGAAATGAATGTTACCTTGCACACATCATTGAAAATAAAGGAACTGTTCAGATTAATGATGTGCCAGTGGTAAATGAGTATCCTGATGTTTTTCCTGATGAGTTTCCTGGAATAATACCAGATCGGGAAGTTGATTTTACTGTTTACTTAGTTCCTGATGCTAAGCCAATTTCAAAACCCCCTTATCGAATGGCTCAAATTGAACTTTTAGAGTTGAAGGAGCAATTGCAAGATTTATTAAAGAAAGGTTTCATTCGACCTAGCACATCACCATTTGGTGATCCTGTTTTATTTGTTAAAAAGAAAGATGGTTCAATAAGACTTTGCATTGATTATAGATTCTTGAATAACATCATTGTTAAGAACAAATATCATTTTCCTCATATCGATGATTTGTTTGATCAGCTCTAGGGAGATCAGTATTTTTTAAAGATTGACATGAGATCGGGGTACCATCAGCTGAAGTTAAAGGAAGTAGATGTTTCTAAGACCATGTTCCGTACAAGATATGGCCATTATGAATTTGTAGTAATTCCTTTTGGGCTAACCAATGCACCTGCTTTATTCATGGACTTAATGAATAGAATTTTCCATGAGTTCTTGGATAAGTTTTTGGTGGTTTTCATTGATGATATTTTGGTGTTTTCTAAAAGTAAAAAGGAGCATGAAAGACATTTAAGGGTTATCTTGAGAACGTTAAATGAAAAGAAACTGTATAGAAAATTCATCAAGTGTGAGTTTTGGTTGCAACAAATTTCTTTCCTTGGTCACATTGTTTCTAAAGATGGGTTAACTGTTGATCCTGCAAAAACAAAAGTTGTAGAAGACTGGCCAAGACCCACAAATGTAACTGAGATTCGTAGCTTCCTTGGTTTGGCAGGCTATTACTGAAGGTTTGTTAGAAATTTTTCACGGTTATCTAGTCCAATGACTAAGCTAACTCGGAAGGGTGTTAAGTTTATCTGAACAAAAGAATGTGATTATTGTTTTCAAGAATTGAAAAGTAGATTGGTGAATTCTCCAGTTTTGGCACAACCTTCCAGGAATGGTGAGTTTATTATATATAGTGATGCTTCATTGAAAGGACTTGGTTGCGTCCTAATGCAGAATGATCAGGTAATTTCTTATGCTTCACAATAGTTGAAAACTCATGAGGTAAATTACCCTACACATGATTTGGAATTAGCTGCTGTTGTTTTCGCTTTAAAAATTTGGAGGCATCATTTGTATGGAGTAATGTGTGAAATATATACTGATCACAAAATTTTAAAGTATATATTTACTAAGAAACAGTTAAAAATGAGACAGAGGAGATGGCCGGAATTAATCAAGGATTATGATTGTACAATTCATTTCCATCCAGGAAAATCAAATAAAGTGACTGATGCTTTGAGTCGAAAAAGTAATGCTTCATTAGCAATGTTTCATTTGGAACGTGATCCTTTGGTTAAGGATTTGATGAACTTTGGCATAGAAGTTGTTGGTGGAGGAAGATCTTCTATTTTGTTTCAGGTATCAGTGAGATCATCTCTATCAGATAGATTCAAGCAAGCACAGAGGCAAGACAGTGAGTTGCAATAAAATATAGAGCTGGTTCAGAAAGGTAAGTTTCCTGAATTCAACATTGATAATGATTGCGTTTTTAGATTTGGGAAGAGATTGTGTGTGCCTTGTGATTCACAGTTGAAGAGAGAGTTGTTATGTGAAGCTCATAGTTCTCCGTTTTCAATTCATCCTGGCAATACTAAGATATACAGAGATCTGTGGGAGTATTACTGGTGGGATGGAATGAAAAGAGATATTGCTGATTTTACTCTGAATGGTTTGACTTGTCAGTAGGTTAAAACAGAGCGGCAGTTACCGAAAGGGATGCTTCAGCCATTACCAGTTCCAGAGTGGAAATGGGAGAATATATCCATGGACTTTGTTGTGGGATTACCGAAGACATCTCGAGGTAATAATGCAATCTGGGTTATTATTGATCTCTTTACTAAATCTGATCATTTCCTTTCTATACGAGATACTTTTTCCCTAGATCAACTTTCCCGTTTGTATCTTAACGAGATAGTCAGGTTACATGGAGTTCCCCTCTCCATTGTATCTGATCATGATCCTAGGTTCACTTATATCTTTTGGAAAGGCCTTCAGAAGTTGTTGGGTACTGAATTAAATTTTAGTACAGCATTTCATCCTCAATCAGATAGGTAGTCAGAACGAACAATTCAGACCTTGGAGGATATGCTACGAGCTTGTTCGATGGATTATTAGGGAAGTTGGGACCAACATCTTTCTTTGGTTGAATTTTCATATAATAACAGTTTTTATTCCAGTATACATATGGCACCATTTGGGGCGTTATATGGGAATCAGTGTCGACCTCTAGCATTCTGGGATGAAATGGGTGAAAGGAAGTTGATGGGACCAGAATTGGTAGTAGAGATGGCAGAAAAAGTTCAGCTGATTCAGAAACACATGAGAACAGCTCAGAGTAGGCAAAAGAGTTATGCAGATAACAGGAGGAAGGATCTAACTTTTGAGGTAGTTGGTCATGTTTTTCTCAAAGTCTCACCATAGAAAAGTGTGATGAGATTTGGTAAGAAAGGAAAGCTGAGTCCAAGGTTCATTGGTCCATATGAAATTCTGGAGAGAGTTGGATCAGTTTCATACCGGGTGGCTTTACCTCCGAGTTTATCTCAGGTACACAATGTTTTTCACGTTTCGATGTTGAGAAAGTATATGCCAGATCCATCTAATGTTTTGAGTACAGAGGTAGTTCAGCTGGAAGAGAACCTATCTTATAAGGAAAAACTGGTCCAGATTCTTGACCATAGAGAGCAAGTGTTACTAAATAAGGTGATTAATCAGGTAAAGGTTTTGTGGAAAAACCACATGATGGAAGATGCAACATGGGAATCTGAAAATGCAATGAGGGATAAGTACCCCCATTTATTCGATAAGTAAATAAATTGCGGGGACACAATTTTATAAAGGGGGGGAGGATGTAACATCCCAAGTAAGTAATGAATAATTGATATTTTTATCTATGTCTATTAATGAATTATATAGTGTTTTAGAGGCTTAAAATGAAAATAAATACAATCTTATGCATGGAATACACTAATATTCTAAAAAGATTGTTTTACTGCCTTTTGATGGCAAACCCTTTTTAAATCAAACTTTTGACAATTTTATAATCTATATTTGTCAAAATAAACATATTAATTATAATTGGGACATTAAAATTTACATTGGATAAATTTTTGGTATTTTTCTGACAATGTTCATTTTTTAATGAATAGTGAAAAAATACTGCATTTTACATCAAAACTGCTTTATCATTTAATTTAATTATATGGTTATATTATCATTTTAATTGCTCTTAAAGTTTAATCTGAGTATATTTTTACCATTTAATCCAATGGTGGTCATTAGGATTAATTTCACATTAGAATTGGGCATAAACTAATGCCAAACCTTTAATAGATATTGTTTCAAAAAAACCCGCTATTTGTTTTGACAACGGGAATTATTTTTAAATAAATTATTGCATTTTATGTGTTTAGAATTTGGTAAAATGGATGAAATATTTGGAATCATAAGTTCCAAATTATGTAATTAAGACTCTTTTATTTTTGGGCATTATGAATAGTAATGATGGTAATTATCTTTAATAATCTTGATTAATGAGTAATCAGGTAGTTAAAGATAATAAAATGATATCATAATAATACAAAAAGATCACAACATGTGTTATAAGGCTACTGGTTGTCTCATGGCCGACCATGGTATGCCTTGTGCCAAACGTGGGGGCCCCATGGAATCACTTTTGTGAGAAAGTGACTTTTTATCTTTTTATTTTTAAAGAATGTTAAATGTGACAAAGAGTGTATCACCTAAGTAAAATATTTTTAATTTTGTCTTCATAAATGATCTTTTAGACTATAAAAATTCATTAGAAAGATAAAAATATTTCCTACATCATAGTATTTTTTTCATAATTTTTAGACTTTAAATAAATGAAATTATTTATGACATCATGATGATGCAGCGATTACCTCATTAATAAAGGATTTAAATAAAATGAAATGATAATGTAAAATCTATGACCTACACATGTCCAAAACCAATTGTATGGGTGTATTTAGAACCCTTATCACCTTAACCTCGAATTATATCAATGTGGGACCTTTTTAATCCGAAAATCATTTTCAAATAAAGTATCATTTCTTTACTTTCCAAGAGTGTCCCTCCTCTCCTCTTATAAAAGGCCCCCACCTCTACCTCCTTACCTACACTACCAAAGCCTTTGGCTCGGCCAAACCCTGCCCATTTTATCTCTCCCCTTCCCTCTGTTACTCCTTGAATCCTCACTTTGGGCAGAAGTCTTCCCAAGGAAGCCTTTGAGCACAAACCAAAGGGAGTTACCCGATTTTAAGGTAATGTCTTCACTTGAGTCCTTTTGTTTTATTTTGCTTCTCCAACCCCCTAAACTCTTTTTATTCATTTCTTTTGTAACAACTCCAATATACTAAATATACTAGGATGTTGTTATAATAAGGATTCGAGCTACACTTATGCAAACCTACATATAATAGTTAAAAGACATACTGTTTCTGTGGATGGTGAATTTATGCCTCCTGAAACGATGATTGTTCAACATTCTTTTAACACCATCAAAGGTGGACATTAAGATGTCACAATATTTATATATGATATATAATATGTTTATGTTTTCTTTAAGCTTCTGTATTTTTCATTTAGGACATACCTTTATGGTTTCCATTATGGGTAAACGCGATATCTTCATTTAAGGAAGTGCGGACTACCGCCCCCTCAAAGTGATTTGATTCATTAAATACCATATGTGGGAAGTATAAAGGATGTAACTATGATATTATATATGATATTATACTGGAATTATAATATACCTTTATATCATTATGATTCCATTCTATAAAATACGAAATAGAAATGAAAGTAGCGTTCATGCGTACGTACGGCGTACCGTCTCCATGAACGGTGCATTTCATTTCTTACCTCTAAATGATTATGTAATATTAAAAATGCATGTATATACTGAATATATATGATATCTACATCATGATTATAATTCTGGATATAATGGATACATGAACAACTTGTAATTATAAAGGGTTTATTTTTTTGACTCAAGTACCAATGATCGTTAAAACGACCGTTATTAACTTAAATAATTACATAGTGTTCATGACATGGAAATAAGTGATATAAAAGGAATAATGAACTTGAAAAAGGTTCTTAAACATGTAGATATTATCTCAAGTTTATTATTCAGGAGATTAAAGAATGACCTTGTCAAGTCGGACCTGAGGTATGGGACTTTGTCTCAATCTCCTTTCATTGAGGCATATTTTGTTTTATACACAACCTTCTTTTATATGGTGTATAAACCCCTTTGACTTTTACGTTTATTCAAAAGGAATCTTTTTTATACGAAGCATTTACTAAACGGAAAAAGGAAAAAAAAATCGTACGTACGCGGTGGCAACGACTTCTCCGCCGTCGTGACCATTATTTGAGTTTCGGCTTCCTCTACAAGCCATACCTTCTTTTTAAAAGAAAAATACATACCATGATTTACTTTTCTTTTATTTTGGTATTGAAAATGGTTTTCATAACGTTTTTATATCAATGTGTTGTATTGATATCTTGTGATTGAAAGGAGGGAATGTTATGTTTCCTTTATGCATGTTTTATGTCATACGATTATGTTGAGGTTCTTGGGAATTATTATGAAGACAGGTGGTTTCATGATAAACTAAGGGCGGGTGAGCCCGATATAGCTCTCCAATGCATTGGGTAACACGAAGGAGTGAAACGTTAAGGTTTCTCTGAAGAGATTTAGGGAATATACTGTGATGGGTATTCCAAACGTAACCAAGAGGGTTACTCCCTACGTAAGAATGTTATGAATGCCTCAAGTTACCTTTATGTCTTATGATTTCTATGATTTATTCATGATTTGATGAGGTATGTTATAGTGCTTAGGTTTTATGGGTAAAGTATGATTTCATTCTTATGTATATATGTACCCATGTTTCCTTTCTATATTTTTATATCCCTTACTGACCTTTTTATGCTCATCCCAAGTTTTTTGAAATGTTTTCCATAGGTCAAGGGAAAGGTACATGATATGATGATAGTGTCAAGGAAGTGTCAAGAAAGAATCCATGTTTTATTTTAAATATGTTTCCATTGGTGGGAAAGAAGAATACTATATTTATGTAACCACTTTGTTTATATGTGGAATGTAATGCAAGGTTTATGATCTAATTCACTAAAACTCTAAACCCGAAAAGATCCTCAATGTGTAATCTTGTAAAAACACAAGATTAAGTAAGGTTTAAGGCTGGGGCCATAAAGTTATAGGTTGACTTAGTGTTCATTCATTAAATCAACAATTAGGTAAATCTCATGAATTGGTTTATTAATTATTTAATTATTTTTATCTATGTAATTATTTATTTTATGGATGCAATATCATGATCACATTAATTAATGGATTAATGTGGAAATATGGGATTTAAATATATGTATTATTTTTTAAGGCTTTATCTAGCATAGTTGATTAATAAAACAACATCCACATATTTTTAAAAATACTTGTAATGGATAAAACAGGTTAAAATATATGCATAATAAATTCAAATACCCCAACTAAATATTAAATCATACATGGGATTCCATTACATAACTGGGAATGAAATCCTTAGAACTAAGTGTTTGACCAACCCTTGTTGGGAAACTTTCATTTAATGTGGATCTTATGAAGGTTATGGGTTTAATTAACTGTCTTACACCAAGATAAGTATTCCTCACTAGACTGTGTATAAGATGATGGAATGTATTGAGGAAATATTTGTTAGGATTTCTGGATAGCGGAGTCTAATCAATATATTAAAGAGATTCCCGCTCACATTTGGTAAAGACCTTCCTCCAAAAATACCATCAACTAACTTGAAAACCCCTCATTGGGGTTATGTGAGGGATGATACAGATCCTTCCCAGTATAATTTCCTTTGCAACTAGACATTATGAGTTTAATTGTGGAGGATATTTACACATGATAAAATAGTGGGATAATTAACAAAAATCAATAAATAAGTTATTTTTCACAAAAAGTTTATTCAAGAAAATGTAATAATATTTTTATCTATAATTTGTTAATAAAATGGAAAGATGATTATTTATATTATCCATATGATCAATATGGGATAAAGACAACATCCTCACTATTATTAATAAATAATACTGGTTTATACACCTTCAATTTAGGATACACCCAGAATGGAAATATTTTATACTAGAATAATCATCACATGATTAGACTACCAAGGAGGAAGGTGATAAAGAGTACATTGTTTATAACGTCATTTGAGAAATGTGGTTTTTATTCAATGTATTATTTTCTTCAATGTTTAGTTTACTCAAAAGAATTAATGAAAACATGGATTTTTATTGGAGGCTTGAGCACCTATATTGTCTCTAGTAGGAAAGATCTTGATAGGAACAATTTGAAATTTCAAAGGATTTATTTCAGAGAAATATGGGAGATGGTTCCCTAGTTATGCCTCATGTAGTCAATGTCATTAGATGAATTGAGTGCCTATAGGTTCTAGGGTTTAAACTCTCTGGAAAAATAGGCATTGATCTCATTCATTCATCACTCGCTCAGAGGTTATCTAGCTTTGTTTTAAATTTTAATATGAAATACATTGAAAATTATCTCCCAATACTATTTACTCCCCTTATCCAAGTATTTAACGATAAGAATCACAAAAATACTTCTGAATTATAGTGGGAAAATGTAAAGGGATAGTGATGAGATCTAATTAAAAACCGTCTTCACTACCTTCCAATATAAGGCTGATCAAGGTGAATAAAAGGGTACCATATACAATCTATTTCTCATGTGTCAAGAAGTTCCACTAGGAGAAAAATTACACCCATCCAAAGAACCAAGTGGATACTTTAGGTGAGTCTTTTATTTAGTTCAATTTATCAATTATTGTATATTATTATTTTATATAGATTTTGGTATTCACATATGTATTCAAATACATGAACCATGTTGATTCAAAACAAAATGATTTAGGGATAATAGATCTATGGGTAGTCAATGAGGATAAATATGTTGTTGTGGCTATCAGGGACTATTACCTCACATTTCCTACAAGAATACTCTTGGTTTTAATGGAATTTTTATGTGTTTTTTTATAGAAAATAATTATATCTTTATCCAAACATTGTATGAATGGATTTTTTTTCAATTATAGAATTCAATGTTTCATATTTTAAAAATATAGAACTTTTATGGTTAGGTACACTTAAATAATTTGTCTTTTGTGTTGTATTACAAAAAAATAATAGAAATTGATAATGAAAATGTTTCAAATGACTCCTACCACACCCAACTATGGAATCACTGACTAGGCCTTGTAAAAGTAAAATTATTGAATAAATTATACCAAGATGGATATTTATATTATTTTTTATGAAATCCACTTAGTGTTTGTCAGGCATGATTGAAAGGTAAAATGACTAAATTCCATTTAGTTTAAAATGCTAAAGGTCCAAGTAGATTGTTGAATTAGTCGATAAAGATGTGTGTTCCATTTACAATTAAATATAGGAGTGAGTACTCATACTTCCAGACTTTTTATGATGATTTTAGTAGATATGTATATGTATACATAATGAGGTATAAGTTGGGTTATTTTGATAAATTCAAAGACTACAAAATTGAAGTTGAAAATTATATTGGTAAGAATATTACGAAAATATGCTCAGGGAATAGTGGATAATATCTTATTCAAGAATTCATTGATTACTTATAGGAGTTTGGGATCCTATATACACTCAATCATCCTTATACAGCTCAGTGGAATGGTGTATGTTAAAGGAAAAACCATGCCTTATTATGAATTGTGAGATCAATGATGACTCATGTGAGTATTCCATTGTCATTTTGGGGATTTATGTTACAAATTGTAGTACAAACACTAATCCAAGTTCTTACAAAATCTGAAGATGGTATACCATATACCTTATGGAATGGAAGAAAAATCATGTTGTCATACTTACATGTGTGGGGTTGTGAATAGTTTGTTAAGGCCTCTTCAGATAAATAAATTTCACCCCTAGGAAAAAAATTTACCTTTATTTGATAGCTCAATTAAACAAGGATATATTACATATATATCCCCTGAGACAAAAAGGTAATAGTATAAATAAAATAAATATTCCTCAAGAGGGAAGAAATATCTAAAAGAGATAGTGGAAGAGAGATAAACTTCTATTGATTTAAGGATCAAGGTAAATTTTATATAGTATAATAACATATTTTGTAAATACCCATTGAAGAAGAAAATGTTCCAGAGACACAAGAACATTATAAGATTACAAGATAGTTTAGAGAACCAGAAAGGTATGGCTTTCTATTCCCTAAGGATGGTGACTCGTTATTTATTGATAATAATTAAAATCTGACCTACAATGGATTAGTAAGTGTTACCTAAGTTTCCAGGTATCAAGAATCCATGTATTCTTAAATGGATTCTATGTACGAAAATCACGTTTTGATTTTGGAAGATTGTCCAGTGAACGTAAAGACTATTTTTTTCAAATGGGTGTTCCAAAATAAATTGGACTTGAAAGGTAATGTTAGTTCCTATAATGTGTGACTATTTACAAAAGGGTTTAAACCACATCAAGGCATTGACGATGATAAAACCATTTCACTAATTTCAATGTTTAAACCAATCATATTTCTAATTTACATTACAGCATAACATGACAAGTATTATTGTAAAATTGATTTCAAAACATCTTTCCTTAAGTGGAACCACCAGGAAGATGTCTATATGATAAAACCTGAAGTCCTTGTGACTCCAAAAGATTCCAACAACTTATGAAAATTAAAAAAATATATTTATGGATTTGACCATTCATCGGTCCAGGTAAAATTTATATTGATGAATCCATAAAGAAATTTGGTTTAAAAAATAATGAGTATGATCTTTATGTTAATAAATGGTTGAGCATGAGTATTTTTGTTTTAATGATAATATTTTTAGAATAAATATTACTTTTTTGGAATGAAAAACTAGTCTTTTATTTTCTTAAGGTGTGGGTGATGAAATTCTTCACCATGAATGACTTGGGAGAAGAAGAATATATTATTGAGGTTATGATCAATCATGATAGATAAAAGTTACTTCTTGTCTTATGTCGAAGTCTGTATAGTGATATGAAAATGAAGTGGTTTGCTATGAAATAAACCATGAGGGGATTGTTTCCAATTTCACATAGCATTTATATTTCTATTAAAATCGGTCCATATACAGATATGAAAATAATTAGACTGGTAAGGATTACATATGAATCAAATATTGGTTCAATAATGTTTCTTATGTTATATACAATGATTGATGTCTCTTACGCATTATGTGTCATAGGTAGATTAAAGAAGACCCAGGTGACCACTATTGGATGGTAGTAGATACTATCCCTA